>JAJKFL010000042.1:25154476-26574795 GCA_021186555.1 Reticulitermes speratus | reverse complement strand
GTTTACGGCGAGAAACAATCCCTACACAGCACGGCTCGGCAGGTAATGGCGATAAATGTAGGCCGTGTCAGTACAGCAGGTGGATAATAGCGGGAAAAATAAACCACAAGCGATGAGACACCAGTTTATTCTCCTCGGACAGAAGTGAAACTTCAGACTAGTCTCAAGGTAACAGACAGTGTTCATTACGGGTATTATGCACGTACGTAGCCATATATATATATATGCATTTGTTTATATTACTGCTTATGATTAATGTAGGACTTTGTCTGAGCCATTTTCTTATGACCCTTTACAACACCAAAAATAGTATGCACAGATTCAGACAGTACACTCCTTCCAGTCCTTCGTGTCGCGTGTTTTAGAGAGACGGTAAGTCCTTCCTATAAGCAAAATTCACATTCCGTACACGCTCGAAACACGCTTTCCAAGAAATCACTTCAATCATTCCTTCGAAAGGTCCAAAGGGCAAAAACTGCTTGAAAGACAGAAATGAAGACGGGACAATATTAAAATGGATCTTCCAGAAACAGCGTGGATGTGGACTGGATTCATCTGGCGTAGTATAACGACCAGTGGCGGTCTCGTGTGAGCATATTAATGCACCTCAGCGTGCCACAAATGGCAGAGAATTTCGTGAGGCCGTGTTCTAAATTGCATACGAAAGCCGTATCACTGTAAGTTACCATTAGGCTAAGCGTTAGGAGATCCAGAGATGGGGCACAATACAATATGCCAAATTTGTGATCCTCACAACCATGAATATGGGGGTTATTATACCGGGTATACTCGTCGGTATCGGGGAAGGAGGAGGCAGTCCCTCTTCTGTATCCTGTGGTTTAACTTTGTAACTATTTATCGGCTGACGACTTAAAATGACCTGATAAGGCGAAACTGTAGGCAACTACACAAATCTTATAAACATCGTCTAAAATAAAATAGCTGTGTTAAAAGGAGTTTTAAATCCACGCTGGTCTACACACTGGTAAAACACAGTGGTATGTAAAGCTGAAGTATATACAGGACTACTTTCATGTAATTAATGGCAGTTTTTACACAACGGGATACAATTTGAGACAGATACATGAATAACGTAAGGTCAGCGGACTGTCAGTGTCGTCATACAGTTTGGTACATGTGACTGTCATCCGAGCAGCCAGCTGAACTTAAGAGACAAGCACGAGGGGCCGCTGCACCGTCCTGATAAAACACATATAAGAACACGATCTGCTTCTGGAAAAGGCCCACCATTTCGTAAGCTGGCCCACGGTTGATTAACCTCTGCCAAGTTTAGTACCGGACAGGCCTTCCTCTGTACTAGAGAACGTCCCTTTTAGCCTTGTCCTGGGCACCACAGGATGTCCCGGCGCATGCAGGCTTTCTATGTGATAAAATAGCCGTGCTCGGTGCGGCGATAAAAGAAAGACCCCGGAGTAATAGGATATGTGACAAAATGGAAGTCTGTTACACATACTACGGTTTTCTAACATTTACTCACCCATTTCCAACAAATTCTATGATAATCGTGGTCGCTGGGTGAACTTCACAGTCTTCCGAACTGAAATAAAACGAATATTGAAAAAGACGGCACTCTATCAAATACGTTGTCAGCACTCTTGTATGAGACTAGGCTGGGTTTCGTAAGCAAGCAGACTATTTGTAAACACTGCTTCTTTCTTGTGAGTCTTTTACGTTATGAATTCGCTGTTACGTAACTTACTGATGCACTGTACAACCAAATACATTAGATATATTCTATACGGTGAGCGACTACGAGCCTGTGAAATATTTCAGAGTTTTGTCTCACGTAGTTTATACCACATTCTTATAAGCCTACGCTCTTTTGTAAGCAGTATCATATGATTAGCTTGCGTGCTAGAACAACACTGAGCTGAAATTCTGTTCTGAATACGATTCTGATAAAGCCATTATTGTAAACATTGTGTTTGTTGTCTAAGCAACCATGTCCTTGTGTTTTATGTAGGCCTGTACTGCATACATTTAAATACTTTTCTGACTCACACTACAGAATAAAGAATCTTCTTTTGAGCACACTGTGTAAGACATTACAAGTTCAAAAATGCCACGCAAACTGCGAATTTCGGTTATATGCAGTTTTATATATCTACACAGTTTCGCCAAGCGAGGTATTTCGTTTCGTGTATCCGCCGTTTTCAATGTGTGTACCCACGGAGAATACTGATGGCTTCCGCAACAAGATGTCCACATTTACTCTAATGGCATCAGAAACCTGTTTTATACCTGTCAATTATTACTGCGGCGTTTCTTTGGTACACATTTTTGTATCCGTATTTTTATCTAACGTTCATATATTATGCGACATTTGAAGCTGCCACAGCCGTGTTAATGAACATTCAAGTCTTCTAGGATGTTACACCTTGTCGACTGGAAAATAAATAGCTACCTGCTATTCCTCCATCTTTAGGGTCAAAAAGTCAAAGAAGTTTCCTTGGACTGCTTCACCTTAGAAATGGAGGCACTACGCCAGGCAAGAAGTCCTTAATCAACAGTCGACAGGACGTAACATCCCAGAAGTCCAGCATCTCCGTTAAAATATTATGCATTTTATACACACGGGGTACAGTTTCTCGTAACGAAGGTTTTGTTAATACGTCTCGCACTTAACAGTTGCAGCGGTATGGCAATACCTACAAATGATAAGAAGGGGGTGGTTATGGTTTCCTTCGTAATGTAAACTATGCGTTTTCTGCAGGAGTCGAGTAAAATCATTGGAAACCGGTCAAAATAACCGGTATCTGTCTAATTCACTGCATGCGCCACATACACGTTGACATAGGACAATCCGCTCCATATTACGTGCGCAGCAAGTAAATGAGGCACAAGAGGAGGAGGGAGGGGGGGTTGGGGACATTGTCTTGAATTAATCATAATTGAACTGTAACGAGGGAACATAAATTGTAGAGGGCAGATAATGAAGCCAATTAAGATAAACGTGTTTGGGAGCTTCTGCCAGAAATGTTTAAAACATGGAGCCAAGAACTTAATCGTGATGAGTCAGTTAAGTGCTCGGTATTTCACGGATAACAGCGACACACTTTCCGGGAATTTAATGGGATTCATTGCACTTTCCTCCCACATGTTGCGCCACGCGGTAGACTAACAAGTTAATGACGATTCTGCACGTTCCGGCACGAGCGTAATTAAGTACATGGTTTACGCAGGTCAAACCACTCGTTTTGCCGCTTTTCTTATATAAAATGGCCTTATTACCTACAGTGATGTTTTAACTTTTGCCACGGACAAGCGAATATCTCCTCTTTGGCTCCTGCTCAGGCTATTCACCAAGTCCTTTGTCCTCAAGTGAGCATTATGTGCAACTTACTGCGTCACTTACAGATTTTATCTATAATACACTGTCTCACTTACAGATGATATCTATAATATAGCAACATAGGTACAGGATTGTACGTACGAGACGAGATCGCTACATTTTACGAGGTGACTTCGCGGACTACGACAAGGCAGGTCGGAACCCTGGGGGTGGACAACCGTCATCCTACAGCACACGGCTAAATATCACTCTCGTATACGGGAGGCTTATCTGGAACTGATCCACAGGCACTTCAGAACTATTGTAGATAATGCATCTGGCAAGGGTTGTCGTGTTTATTGTCAGTACCTCAGCGCGAATGTTACAATAACCGTTAACATGTCATAGTCCTTCTTCCTGCATTCCTTCCGATTCATGCTCATCCTCATTCATTCTGTAGTCTGTCTTACGACAGGTCCGTAGCCTCTTCCAAAGCGAGTTCTCCACAGGGTGCGATCTAGTGCTTCCTCTTTCAATTTCCAGTATCGCTTCTTTTCCTTAAGGTCATCCAGTAGCTGCTTACGTCTTCTCCCTCGTCGTCCCGTCATTTCTATCCTTCCTTCTAACTTTCCTTCAATCACGTGTTTCAGAAGGCAGTTTCTACGCAAGATGTGACCAATCCAGTTAGCCTTTCTTCTTTTTATTGTATGTAGGATATTCCTCTCCTCCTTGACTCTGTGTAATACTTCTTCATTTCTCACACGATCGGTCCAACTGATCTTCTCCATTCTTCTCCAGCACCACATTTCAAAACTTTCCAGATACTTCTGATCTGCTTTCCGAAGTGTCCACGTTTCAGCACCATACAAAGCTATGCTCCAAACGTAGCACTTTACTAGTTTCTTCCTTAAATTTAATTCCAGTTTGCTGGTGAAAAGATTTTTCTTCTTGTTGAATGCTGCTTTTGCCATGGCAATTCTGGATTTAATTTCACTTGTACACCTTGCATCACTTGTTATCATGCTACCCAAATAATTGAAATATTCCACATTCTCCAATTGTTTTTGATCTATCATAATTTTCATTGGGGATGGTTGCCTTGAGATTTTCATTACTTTAGTTTTTCCCACATTCATTTCCATTCCATAGCGTCTTCCAATTTCAATTAGTCTATCAATCATGCCCTGTAGCACCATTTCTTCCCTAGCCAGTAGCACAAGGTCATCTGCATATTTCACAGTGCGAATTACTTGTCCTCCTATTTTGAAGTCTCCAAACCCTTCAAGAGCTTCCTTGGTAAGGTATTCGCTGTATAAGTTGAACAGAATCGGTGACAAGCAGCATCCTACAATACACATATTACTGCGCACTACAAGACTTCTGCAGCTGAAACAGCGCTACACAAGACTAGACTAAACAAACAAACAAACAAACAAATTCCGGTCACTTCTGCTCATCTTGAAAGACAGTATCTCCTTCAAACATGTTAAAATGATATGAAGCACGCTCTTGCAGGTTATTACAACAATGAGAAGTACCTTTTGTACGCCCGAAATATGGGTGTTCCCTTGTCACTTCATAACAGGCTGTACTGCAATACATGCAACACAAAAAGGAGAAATAACCCAACTCAAAAAACAACGATTATACACGGGGAGTTGACACATCCAAAAACTCCACTGCAATAACATCTTTTTAACAGCCGTAGCTACCGTACGTATTGGCATGGTCACGGAATACATGTCATAATATCTATGAATTCTGCGGCGGAAAACAGGAAAGTCAGGCCCTGCATCCTTATCACATACGCTTACTAAGACCATTACTGAAAACCGTGAAGAAAGACAGAGAAATAATTCTCGGGTTGAATGATCACTCGCAACACATCAGAAGCCTTCGTAGACATACGAATTACACAATATGGTGATTCAAAATGTGACCGGTTCGAATACAAGCCGGCAAGCCAGCCATTCCGAGTATCCTAGGGGTCTTCTGCAGATCCTCCAGGTAAAACAGGCCAAGATCGCTTCCTTCCGTATCGTTACAGATTCATTAATATTCTACGCTATACAACCTGTCTTACGAACAGCGTTGTTGAAGTACAAAGAAACAATAAATCTGGAGTCGCTGACTGTGACTCTACTGGTTGCCACACGGGCACGATCTAGCCACAGTGGTCAGGAAAATGGGTGTAAAGCACTACATTCAGAAGACGTATGGCGTAGTAGAGGTACAGCTCGACTTATACCCAACCTCGGTTCCAGACGAAGTTAAGTGGTCAGCTCCACCCCACGGCCGAATTCACCCTCCGGGAAATTGACACAGGAGGGTGAGTGACTCCCCACAGCCGGTCTAGATGCTGTGCTGAAAAAATAAATTATCTCTCTCTGCGGAGAATACGATCTCAATGCCCCGATAGTGGAGCCTGTGGCCTAGCCACTGTCCTGAAGAGAGGTGTGGGTTTGTTGGAAACTATCGGGTAAATCCTGTTTGATTAATCGGACGAGGATGGGGTGTGGGGTGGGTTTAGTCTATGTGCTGTAGTCTGTCTAGTCTGTATGCTTGTAACAATTGGACACTGTGTGTTACCCCTTACTCTGAGATGAAAAACACTTCACTGTTAAGGTACAATGACGTGGAGACTCGTATTTCAGAGTTTACAAACAATGACCGCCACATTCACCGGATATGGCTGAATCTTCCCTGTGGAAAACTGAAACAAAATAACCTACACAAATACCCCACACAGTGTGGAGACTACGCAGATCGAACTCTGGAACCTTGAAGTGTCTCAGCATTTGCTGTATCGGCAACAAATGTGCCTGGATGTTGGACTCCACTTGCAGCCCTCACTGTAATATGAGGCAAGTAAAGAGGTAAAGAAACTTGCTGACATTTTTTGAGCGTGCAGAGCATCTGCAATTATATCGTACCATAAGATAAGCGTATGATTTTCATATGCGTGTGAACCCGCCCATCGACCAGGGTTTTGGTTTGCGAACAGGCAGTAATAATGCCAGCAACAACAGAATGAGTTGGTCTGTAGCCAACATGTGACACGCCTTAGTAGTAAGGTTATTCTATATTCTATAAGGTTATTCTATGATCGGGTACATTACCAGTGTTCGAATTAGTGGATTTGTGACGATTCTGCATTACTGAATATTTTGTGGTACTTTGACTTTAATAACTGCAAACGGTTTGTGTTGTTCTTGTTTAGAAGATGTTGCGAATATTTACGAATAACATGAACATCTGGATAATAGCAGACTGTTAATTAATGAAGGATTCATTAATTTATTCTTCCCATATTGGGTGAACACTGGTCTCTAGTTACGTGTCAGCACAACTGTAACAGTATCCAAAATGGTTCCAACAACTCTTTACAGAGAAGCGCAAGTAGGAGTTTAATTAAGTTCTGGTGGATCCGCAGAAGATCGGTTCTAATATTTTTAACACTCTTAAGCAAGAATTCCATGCAACAAATATTTACAAATTCAGCCGCTACTTTACTGTCTCCTGCATGAAGGCCAAAGATTTAATTGCTGTTTATTGTGAGAATCATACGGAACAAGGCGCAGAGTTTGTTAATGCTGAAGCATGTGGTATACATAGTAACCAGTCTGCCTGAAGGGTTAATTCATGAGGACAGCTTTCGTATAAATTCAGCGCAAAGAGCAGTATAATGTTCTGTTACGTACATGTTACGACTGTTGGATCATAAATTAACGCGCTTCTCTGCATTCACAAAATTTAACGCTCCCTCCCCTGTCAGCGTTGAGTTGCAAATTCAGCAGTCGTATAAACTGCAGGAGCATTGCCCTGGAGTAAAGTCGGGATTCGAAATATGTTTAAATATTACTAATGGTGAACGTGGCTGATTAACATGGGAATTAAGGCGCTGCAATTAAGCAATATAATTCTTCTAATTCTAATATTACTATCAACACTTCCTGTGCTGCGTGGCACCGTAAAAATCATGTAACGAACGACTTCATGAACTCAATACAATCCTCTCGGGCAGAAAGCCGCATCAGGCTGTTCAAGCAACTCACCATTTCTGAGACTAACTCCATCATCATTATCAGGGTTCTGATATCAGAACCCTGTAATGAGTTTAGTCGCCAACACAGACTTGTTACCGTTACCTGATGTGACAGAACGGTGGGCGGTATATTTTATGGTGTTTTATTTCTAACAGAACCTTAGATACAACCAAGTCAAACTTCCAACCCGGCAGGGCGTAATTCAGCGACAGTGAAAGTTCTTCTAATGGTACACCCCTGAACTTTTCAAAACAAAGCATGGAAACAAATTCCATGGGAGACATTATTCTCATAATCTTACTCTAGATACTATAATACACAAACAACAAATACAAAATTCAGCGCGGCATAAAAACCTGCAGTGTCAAAACTCTCAGTCTTAAATAGACAATCCCTGACATACGCAACTTCAGACTACGCAATTTCCTAGAAAAGGTAAAAAATTGAAATATTTGTTGAACTAACGCTGAATGTTTCCTTGCGGGAATCAAAGTATAAGTGTAAAGTGTAAGTGTACGATCTTATTGTTTGTGTTCAATTAATTTCACTGTGACTGTCAGACTACACAGCGTCACTTGGCAGAATTAGTGATTGGTTAATTGGAAGGGATGCGGAAGGAAGCGGTCGCGGTCTAAGACTATTATAGCACCCTTACAGAAAGAGACAAAGGCGACGAAGAACCTCGCCTAGAAGAGCCGGTCTCGGGACTGGGATTTGTACCATATTCAATCGAGTTCCGCTGACAGGCAAATACTGGCGATTATGGCTTAGAGACATGGCCTCCCCATTACATATTAATTTTATGTAATCCGCAAAAACACACATCAAAGCTGGAGGAACAAATCACGTCTACAGAAATAATCAGAACCAACAGTTCATTTACTTAACAGATATCGAAACATAAACGGTAGAACGTGCCTTTAAAATTCTCTCGTCATTTGCCGGACTAATTTATCGTCTACATGTGTTCTTACATACACTGTATACTAGATGTGCGTATTATTTACACACAGTCTTTTTGTCTTGTTTGATTTAAATACTTTTGTCATATGTATACCTCCTGATGTCGGTACGTGGTATCGGCTGACTACTTGGGAGAAGGCGGGAACAGGGGGCATCTCAATATTTTTGCAGCCTACACAATGTAAGGTTGTGTGCGTTCGGGAGCCACTCCCAGTCGGAACCACATTTAGGTCAAGAGCCAAGAAACGGAGGCCCTTTCACAAATAAGCCTGCAATGTCACGGACCGCTATAATAATAATAATAATAATAATAATAATAATAATAATTGAGACACAAGACAAATAAAGTACACCATAGCAGAGAAGACAAAAGAACGCTGGCGAGCGAAAAGGACGGATGGACAATTCCCACGTAACTTATACGAAAAACTGGGGGATAACAAACAGTCACATCGATGGCTAAAATTTGGAGCCATCAAGGGGAAACAGAAAGTACAATAGTGGCAGCACAAGACCAGGCAATTGGTACAAACTATTTTAAAAATAAAATTTTGAAGGAAGAAATTGAAAGTAAATGCCGGTTATGTGAAAAACATGAAGAAACTATTGACCACCTAACCTCAGGATGCCCCATTTTGGCGAAGAATGAGTACTTAAGGAGACCCGATAAACTTTGTGCACATTTACATTCCTCAACATGCAAAGCACTAGGCATCGAAACGACAGACAAATAGTACAACACACACACACACCAAAACCAGTATGTGAACATGAAGACGTGACAGTGTTATGGAATCAAGGGGTACATACAGACAGAGAGTTACGGCAAATAGGCCAGATATGATAATTAAAACAAAACAAAAAAAAACATGCATACTGATAGATGTGGCAATACCAGCGGACAGAAATGTCACGCAAAAGGAAGCTGAAAAGAAACCCAAATACAAGAGTTTATGTATAGAGATACAGCGAATGTGGAACACGAAATGTATGATTATACCGGTAGTAATTGGAGCCACTGGAATAGTAACAAAAGGTTTAAAGAAACATTTGGAGGCCATACTAGTAAAACATTCAATAGATTCACTACAAAAGACAGCTATACTTGGAACATCACACATAATATGGAAAGTATTGCATTCTGAAACTTGAAGCCTGGCTCAGGCTTCAAGTTCAGGCTCTTGAACCGTTGGTTCAAGAGAAGTACTTGGGAGAAGAAGTCTGTGACAAGAGACAACATAATAATTATAAAGAAACTTGGGGGACTTCGTACTGACTGTATTAAGGGCTTGGGAGATTTAAATGTTTCTAAAGTACACTTTGTCATACTGATTATATTTTTTCTCAGTCCATTAAGCTTTTGGGTCTCATTCGCAATATTGTATTACTTCTCCATTTTCGATTCTTAAAAATTTATTTTTTTTATATTTTTCAACAGTCAGACCAACATTAGTCGTTTGGAAATCAACCGCCAGTCCTATCGGGCCTAGGCCGCCTCATTGTTCAGTTTCTAGATCACACACATCCGGTAGAACTCATCTGAACGAGTGATCCTCTCGTCGCAGAGACCGCTACCTACAACATACAACGGACAAAAGAGACGAACGTCCATGCCCTCAGGGGTATTCAAACCCGCGACCCCAGCAACCAAGCGGCCGCAGACCTAGGCCGCATGGCCGCATGGCCACCAGGATCGGCCCAATTACATTTACTCATTCTAGGAAAAAGAAACTTGAAAGCATTCAGAGGAAGCTTGTTTTTCTTTACTATAATCGATTCATTTCCCCAGATGGTAATGGGTATAGTTATGCTAATGCTTTTCAACTTCTTGATTTACGCACTTTGCTTGACAGAAGACAAGACATCAACTTGACGCAGTTTTGTTAGCATTTTTTGATGGTACTAAATCTTGTCTCTCTTCCATGGACATTTTTGATCTTCGAGCTCCCAGCAGAACCTCCGAGAATTTCCTCTGTTTCATGTTAGTCTTTCCTTCAAAAACTGTCCCTCCACCTGTTGTGTCCCAGAGGAAGATTCAGTGTGTAGTGCTTCCGATGTCTTCAAAATTCAAATCATCATACTTAGATTTCATGTCATTATTAGATTAATGTCACAAGGAGTTCTAATGAACTATTTAAATACTTTTGTTTTTTTTGTTTCATTTTTGTCCTGTTTATTGTTCTTTGTTATTTGTGTCTGTGTGTTGTGCAGTGTCTGTTATGGGCCATCTAGCTGTTGACTCAGCACGTTAACAAATACGAACTGACATTATTATTATTATTATTATTATTATTGTTATTATTATTATTATTTATCACCTTTGTGCAGGGTATTTACAATTATATACTTGAAATAAGCCATGATTCTAGGGCATATGTTGAAGCTATTCTGTGGTTACAATATACGGTACATGTAATGTTATTTCCCATGATGAGAAGTTTTGTACTTTTACGTTAGTACTTTCCGCAGTATGTGTGCAGTGCCCAATATGGCTGTTTTCTGTAGTTCCTTGATAGTACTTTCCATGATTTCCACGTATGTTGTTCGGATATTTTCTGAAAGATTTTGAGATAGTTCCAGTTGCGACTATTATTAGTGGCATCACTTTTGCTTTTACATTCCACATATGCCGTATGTCTACTGTAAGTACTTCATATCTAAAACCTTTTAGGCTCCTTTCTTGATCACATTTCTATATCCTGAATTTGCAATGTCTATTAACAGATACGTTCCACTATTATTATTATTATTATTATTATTATTATCATCATCATCATCATCATCATCTTCCTCAACCTACATGCAAACCTCAGCGGCAATCAACAGTAGCTGTCCCAAACAAGCACATAATCATCATCAAATAACAGTCAAGACATTCAAACACGCCTAAGTTTGTAGTATCCTCACTTGCTGTTCTGATAAGAGAAAGATACAGATGTTACACATAAACGCGCCCCCATTTGAAATATGTAATTTATTAACCAGATCCTTCTGACTAAGACTCGGTTTTTATTTTACCCGTAATACTACAACTGCTAGAGTTGGAACTGACAAGTTGAGGAACGTTGGAGAAACCGGGTCTGGTAACTGATAGATAAGAATATATGTGTAACTCAGACGATAAAAGTATAACGGAAACGCATGGTACATCGGCTAAATTAAGAAACGAATAACACAATTTGTTGCATGCCCGGTTACGATCCAGACGTTCTGGGGAGAAACCGCAATTAGGCTGCTTCTGACACACCCAAAGTCCGCAAGTCCCGTTGAAGGATTTAGAATTCCTTGCTTTACGTAACTTACACGGAACTGCGCGCAGAGGTAGTACTGCATTAATAACACAGTAGTACAGGATACTATATCTTTGATTTATAGCTCATCTAACTCATTTTTAAGGAACAGTAAAACCTGGTTGAGTCAACATTTTAAATGGTAGAACTCTCTTACGGAATAAAATAAAAACATCACGAAACTTAAAATAAATTCATCATATACAGGGCCACTACGTTATCGAATACATAACGGTGGTCGCTTCCCTTCGCTTCTCTAATTTCCCGTGAATCCGTGACCAGGCATTTTAGTTCACTGTACTGCAGTTTTTACTCACCACATTTAAGGAAATTGGCTGGAATGTTTTCCTTCGACCAGCAGACATGCGTCACATCTAAAAAACACATCGTTTGCTACACGTCGAAGTTCTACTGGAGAAATTAAAACCACTACAGCTTCAATGCTTTTTTAGGTCGCCCTCAGTGCGAGGATGATTATTATTATTATTATTATTATTATTATTATTATTATTATTATACATTCTATCATTGAACATGCGCCACAATGAAAAATCGCAAGGGTTCGAACTGGCGCAGGAGGTAACAGTCCCCCCATTAACACTCTGTAAACATATACCTCGTATAATTATTTGCAGACTGAGCTGTTGTGCTGTGCTTCTGAAAAAAAACATAGGTTCCCTCGCAACCAGGCAGGTGTTCAAAAAACGATGCCAAAATATGTTTACCACATTGGTGTCAGTTTATGGTCTCAGACAAAACAATGGCCCAATAATCCCAGTTGCCTTCAGAGCACATCACACACCAAACACAATATGATGCAGTGACACTTTAATATGGGATTTTCTGCAGACAAGTACTTGCAATACTGCGAATTCACTTATCCACAGAGATGTAACAAGCCTTCATCTCTGAACAGAACGAACGAGTGTGGGGTCTGTTTCTCCAGCAAGTACCCAATGAAGTTACCAGTTCTCAAAATTTATTTCTTGTAGGAACCTTATTTAGCATACTGGATATACAGAAACACGCACTTCCAATGTAATACTGATTGTGACTGATGACTTACATAGACCAAAAAAACGATCTTTCTGTTAAAACGCGTGTGGGCAAGCTTGCGTGGAGGCTGTTTCATACCAGAAGTAAGCCCGCCCGCAAGTGACAAACGATAAGATTCAGATAAAATACTGTCCCTGTATAAGAGTAACAACTATCTCACATTATTGGGATAAACTTGTGCGGTATCTCGTGTGTAATAAAATGAGGCGTCATACTGTTTGTGGCTCATCAGGAAACAAAGAAAATTTTGAAATTCTGATTACAATTTTAGGATGATTATCGGATGTGCCGAACGTAATCCAAATCTGTCCACGGTACAGAGGTGTATCCCCGTACTTAATACCCTAAGTTCCATGCTCAACGGGCTGCAGGGGGGGGGGGGGCAGTTGACCACAGAGTACAACATACACAACCAGATAGCAGCAATACAATAAAAAGGTTGAAAATTCTTGTTTGTTCTATGCATAAAGGAAAGGAAGGGAAAAGAGGCCGTGGAGTAGTGTGTGGCGATAATACGAGGTCTGACACAAAAAAAACGAGACTGTGTCTGTAACTATTTCTGTTTGACAAATTCAGCAAATTAACTACGATCGCCTTCAAAGCAGTTCCCTTCTGAGTTAACACATAGCTGCATACGAAGCTGCCAACGTTCAAAGCAATTCTGCATGTCATTTTCTGTCAGACTGTTGAGGATCTCCGTCGTTTTCACTTTCATATCTTCTACCGATAAAAAATGGGTCCCTTTGAGCACCGACTTGATCTTTGGGAAGAGGTAGAAGTCACAGGGAGCGAGGTCTGGCGAATAAGGTGGGTGCTCCATCACAGTGATGTTTTTATTGGCTAAAAACTGCTTGCAAAAGGTCCGAACACAATTCCTGGCGGCGTTCCTTTTGTTCATCTGACAGAATTTTTGGAACCATTTTTGCACAAACCTTTGTCATGTTCAATTCTTCCGTTAGAATTCGTCGAAAACTTTCCTTATCCAAATTAACTTTCTCAGCTACTGCTCGAACACCCCCAACCTTCTGTCTTTTCGAATCACATGTCGCACTTTTTCAATGTTGTCATCGTTAACAGCTGTGCGTGGCCGGCCTGGGCGATCATCATCTTTCACGCTTTCTCTGCCTTCCGAAAATCGTTTGTGCCACTCAAAAATGCGTGCACGAGATATGCAATCTTCACCATAAGCCTCAGTCAATAATTGAAAAGTTTCCGTCACGGATTTCTTCAGTTTAACAACAAGAAACTTGATGTTAACTCGTTGTTCACTTTTGCAGTCCGACATTTTCCGTCCGAGGGTAAAAACACGCCTATATTTGAAGATGCGTCAACTTGTACTGAGTGAAGCGATCGAGCTGAAACTTGTAACACTGTGACAGGACAGATCATGTTCCATAGCCGTATATTTGTTTCATCCCCCCACTCTTGGTTCCAGAGCTATAGGGTTAGTCTCGTTTTTTTTGTGTCAGACCTGGTAAATAACGGCAATTGACAATAACCCCAAAAAAACTGACAGTGATCGATAGTAATAGCTCGGCAGTGGAGTAGCGCGTGGCGATAATAATCGAGATTCTTTTGTTTATTTTTTAATATCTGTAGATTTTTTACGCGTTGCAGCTGTACAAATAATTTGATTAGATGCTAACCCGGGCGAAAATCGGGTAAGTTGTCAGTATAAAATAATACGTTCAACACTGAAAACAACGATCACAGCATACTCTCTCTAGATGCTTGTGAGAAATGCACAGAAACTGGCAGACAGAGCACTGTTTTGTCATACAGCACGTCCGCAAAAGAAGTTTACACTTTCAAAAGAATATTTAAAACAAATGCGGCGCACTTAGAACTTCACACCAGCATCAGTCGATAGTGAACTCTCAACGTTTTGTTTCAAATGACCCGGGTCTTTGTTACGGCCAGCCGATGCCGCTAGGTGCCACTAATATTGAAAATGGCTACCTCACAAGAAACGAGTCTGTTTTGCATTTGGCGGAGAGAGCGATAGAAACAGTTGTGCAACGTGAATTTCGCACACGATTTTACACGAAACCACATCGACACGTTGATTTTATGGGCTGCTCTGGAAGCAAGCCCGAACACGGTCCATAGTTTCACCAGACAGACAAGAGGGACCAGTACTCTTGGCTTTGAAAATGAAACCCTTCAGCTCGAATGTCTTGCACTATGCGTAAATGGATACTCGGCTGGGTGGCTCCATGTGAAACTGTGTGCGAAATGCACGTTGCACAGCTGTTACTATCTTCGCCAAATACAGAACAGACTGTTTCCTTCTTGGTTAGCTATTTTCAAAATTAGTGACATCTAGCAGCAGAGGTGCGCAATAACTACGATCCGGCTCATCTGACACAAAACTTTGAGAGTTTTGCTTTATGTGTGACATCCTGCTGTGATACACAAGTTAAAAAAGGAGCAAGAGGGGCAGTCAATCACAACTACACCTTTGCAGTGTCTTATTATACACGGTGCGACATGTTTCGGCATTTGCTAAAAGCCATCACCAGGCGCTTTAAAATGCTTGGTAAAATAGGCACTTGCATACAACACGATACATTTTCAAGTGTGAGAAGTAATGCATAAACCGTCGATCACAACATAAATAGTCAGCTGTTTAATGACAAGTTACTTGGAACAACTGACAGTATTTATGTTGTGATCGACGGTTTATGCATTACTTCCTATACGTGTCAAATGAGATGTATAAACTAAAGAAAATTTCAAGTGACTGAGATCTCAACCTTACAATATGTTGTGTGTTGTTGAAGCCGAAAATGAAATAATATAAATAGAATAATATGTACTGGAGTACTTCAGTTAGGTTAAAGGACGATTCTTCTGTATTAAGTAGGTCTCCGAGTGATGGAAGTCTGTAACTGAAAAAGATTTAGTTTAAATATTTGTATACGGTGAATATAAAGTTTAGAAATTAAAAAGCAATAACTTACTTCATGGTTACCTGGAAATAAAGTTTGATCTAGTGAAGTGTTGTTTCCATTAATTTACCTGTCCAGTTGATTAGTATAAATAACCGTAAATAAAATTGTTTATATAAACATTATAAAATATCTTTTATTTTGAGAATTTTATACAGAAATTAACCTTATACACATATTGAGGAACCTTCAGCGCTCACGTAGAAATAAACTGTCATAATATTATCAATAGGATCCATCAGATGTCCATATCTAAGGAGATGATATGCAAATTTAGATTTGGAATCATTATTATTTAAAAATAAATGCATATATTCACTAAATCGGGTTAGGACATTTCTTTAGGTATGGCCGACAGAACTCTTTGAACAACCAAGCCATTTTAATTGGTAAACTCCTGAGTTTAGATATTTATTGTCACAATTTTTGTTCTTCTTTCTTAGATTTATATTAACGGAATTATTGGTCTGGAATTCAATCTCCAGTCTAGTATGTTTAAATAACTTTGTAATACGTGAAAACAAGTTTTTCGGCGCCATGAAGTTCGTCTTTGAAACAGCACGTTGTGTGTAAATCAAGGAGTTTACAACATTGGTTGAATAAGAATTATTATATAAAATACTCTGATAGCAGAGGCTTCTTTATCTTGGTGGCTCAAATGATACGTATTAAGAAGTTTAATTAAAATGTTATGCTGAATACGAAATTAATTACACAATAAATTTTCTTGATATTACTTTAACCAGACACCCCAATTACAGGATTTTTCAGTTTTTATAAGATCAACTACCACCGACTGCATAACACCTAAAGGTTCATGTCACCCAGTAGAACACAAATTAGCAGTCATAAGATTTTTTAACTAATCTTACGAATTCCTATCCAAATTTCTGAACTTCATATTTTCATTAAGAAGAAAAACGTACCAGTATTTAAACTACTTTTTTTCAGTTACAGATTGCCATCCTTCGGAGGCCTATATACTGCAGGAGAATCTTCCTTTCACCCAATTGATGCACTGCACTATGTTTTAATATATCCCAAATATATACTGTTCCATTTCTATTATTCCATTTTCGGCTATTACAGCACACAATATACTGTAAGGATGAGATATCTATCAATCACTTGAAATTTTATCGTGTTGGTGCAAGTGCTCATTGTACAAGTATTTTTATAGCGTCTGACGGTTTTCAGATAGAGCCGCAACAGGTCGCACAACATACAACACACTGCAAAGGTGTAGTTGGGATGGATTGCTCCTTTTCCTCCCCTTTTTATTTGAGACTTTCTGTATCGAGTCACACAGGTGTGAAGTTCTAAGTACGCCGCATTTCTTGTTCAGTATTAGCCGAACTGTACCGTAGGCCTGTGCAACGGCGAGTGTTCACACAACGGTGTCAGGCCTAAACTCGAGTGAAACTTCTAAAATTGTTAAAAGTACAAGACTTACTCCCCACCCGTCCAATGATTTCTGTCGCCGTGGACATTAGATGTGGCAGCGCAAGAAGTAACTTTCATGAGCCCATGTGAAATACGCTACCCCTTAACAGTAAATTATTAAACAAGCCACATGGGTCGTGGATAATATTCTGATGTGCAAATCCACTTTCTTTAATTCCCTCTCATATTTACTTTTTCAGTTGTTATATATGCATTGTGTTCGCCGTTTGTTTTAATTCATTTTGTGATTTGGTGTTCATTCATCCATTCTGTTGTCTGTCTTACGACAGGTCAATAGCCTCTTCCAACGTGGGTTCTCCACATAGGGCCATCCAGTGCTTCCTCTTTCAATTTACAGTATCCTCTATTTTCATTAAGGCCATCTAGTGGCTTCTTACGTCTTCTTCGTCGTCTTCCCTTCACTTCTATCCTTCCCTCTATATTTTCTTCAATAACGTGTTTTATAAGGCAGTTCATATGCAAGATGTGACCAATCCAGTTAGCCTTCCTTAGTTTTATTGCTTCTAGGATATTCCTCTCCTCCTTGACTCTGTGTAATACTTCATTTCTCACACGATCGGTCCAACTGGTCTTCTCCATCCTTCTTCAGCGCCATATTTTAAAACTTTCCAGGTATTTCTAATCCACTTCCCAAAGTGTCCAAGTTTCAGCACCATACTAAGATATGCTCCAAATATAGCACTTTACTAGCTTCTTCCTTAAATTTAAGTCCAATCTGCTGGTAAAAAGAGCCTCCTTCTTGTTGAATGCTGCTTTTGCCATGGCAATCCTGGATTTAATTTCACGTGTACATCTTGCATTATTTGTTATCATGCTACCCAAATAGTTGAAATATTCCACATTCTCCAGTTGTTTTTTATCTATCACAATCTGTACTGAGGATGGTTGCCTTGAGATTCTCATTGCCTGTTTCTTCCCGCGTTCACTTCCATTCCATAACATCTTACAATTTTAGTTGGTCTATCAATCATGTCCTGTAGTACCGTTTCTTTTCTTAGCCAGTAGCACAAGGTCATCTGCATATTTGAGAGTGATAATTACTTGTCCTCCTATTTTGAAGTCTCCAAACCCTTCAAGAGCTTCCTTGGTAAGGTACTCGTTGTATAAGTGACGAACAGCACCCTTGTGTAACTCCTCTTCCAACCTTCACACTTCTCGTCTCCCCTTGGTCCAGTCGTACTTTAACACTCTGTTCCATGTACAATTTACTGATCAATCTTCTTTCGCGCCAGTCTATCCCAGTT
Organism: Reticulitermes speratus; assembly: GCA_021186555.1. NCBI lineage: Eukaryota > Metazoa > Arthropoda > Insecta > Blattodea > Rhinotermitidae > Reticulitermes > Reticulitermes speratus. Next base: position 26,556,489 of record JAJKFL010000042.1, on the reverse strand, counting down.
CCCTTTAGGATCTGCATTAACTGGTCCAGTTTACATGCTAAATGCCTTCTGCCAGTCTATGAAGCGAGCACATAATTCTTTATCTGTGTCCTAAGTTTCGTTCTGATATTATTCTCAGCATCCCAATTGCATCCCTAGTTCCTTTTCCTCTTCTAAATCCAAACCGATCTTCTCCAAGTGCATCCTCAATTTTCCTATCAATACTTCTTCTAAGTGTCCTCACTGCTTACTATCTTTGCTGTATGTGTGACGGTAGCTGCATTTTGTAGCTTTCGGCTTCTTCTTTGAGCAATCATTGTAACTTCAGTGGAATCCCTGCGTTCAGACTAATTTTTTTTTCTGAATGAGCGTCTAGTTTTAGACAGTCGTCCCTATCCTGGCAGAACTTAATGCAGTCCATAATTTCATGTATTTTAATATTATCTCCCCATCTACACCTGCAACTTCCAAATTTTTCCCACCGAGATTCTGATCATCTACCTACATGTTCCCGCCTATCTCATCCTCTTTGATTTGTTCACCCTGATGATATTTCGTAAAGATAACAATTCAGAGGGACATTATTTCAATCCCAAAACATTTAATCGGCGCCATGCTTCCTATCACGAATGCCCAATGCAGTGCTCCGCCACTCCCAACTCGTACAGACAACGACCTCTTAACTGACCTGTAACACTCTACCACCGCGTGATTCATGTCTGAATATCAAAACTTCCCAGCAGTTTTATATACATTTAAGGCGCCAGAGTGACCGATACAAAACGAAATGAAAATCAAGGGCCATGAAAACATCATTAGAGCATGGACAAAGCTGCATCAGAAAAAGGATCAAGTACGTATGATTAATACAATAGCGACCCGCTATGGAAAGAACTAATTATTGGACGCGTAACACTGTTTGTTTTGCCAAGTCGGTATCATGACGGCACAAAAAGTAAGAAAAATGACATACGTAGGCTTCCGCAAAAAAAAAAAAAATTTACACGTTCCAGGTAGAACTAGTTTTGGGAGTGCTGTTTATATTTGAGCGTAGCGAAGCAAATCAGAAACAAATTGAAACAAATGGCGCAGACGACGTGGTGATGGAGTGCCGCTCCAGGCAGGGGGTCCCGCTGCAGCCCTCGAAATCTCTCTTAACTGGCGCTGTTCAGGAATAAGAAGAGATTAATTTTACTTTCTCGAACTGTAATAGACTCCTATCGTAATTTGGACGAAGCAGTAGCCTGTCCACTAACTTGGGTTTCATACTTTATATATTCACATTAACATTCCAGTCCAAGACTTTCTCGGTGAAGCATTGGCCTGTACATTGGCTTGGGCTTCCTACTTCATACATTCACATTAACATTTCAGTCCAAGATTATATATATATTAAAGATAAAAATGTCCCGTGCACACCATGAAAGCATATGGTGGAATGGAAGTATAGCTCCACTCATTCTTAGCTTCGGCATTAAACGGTATAAACCGGAACTCAGCTCTGCGACGGCAGAATCTAGGAAACTGTAGCAGAGGTGTGAGTTACAACAAGTCTGGCTGGCATTACTTACAGTCGCAACGATGGGTCCTGAGCCGTAGTCAGCTTCACGGCCCAGACCCTAATCCCGCGGGGAAGATTAAATAGGAGGCCAAATGAATAACTCTACATGCGTCTTAGACGTTAACTTAATGTTCACGGATGTGAAAATATTGATATGATTAGGCAAACAATTAGCAGCATCAAGTGTATGTTTTTGGTGAATTTCTAACGTTTAAAATGATTCGTAATCCTTTTATAAGCTGTACGTAACGGATACAGTGTAACAACTGAATATTGTATGTGAAATATTTGTAACATTTTTGTGTTGCGTTATGTGTATTTTGTATTTTTATGATTTGGTCCACCTCCTGTCGTCACCATGACGTAGTTTTGGGTCCACTGAATGTATAATATAGGTGTGTGTGTGTGGATGTTTTATTGCTTTCTGTATCGGCAGTGTACACAGTAGACGAAGTGACATTCTAACTCCAATCATTCCCTACGAAATGTATTTTTGTGAAAACATACACATTAATCCAAACTATTCACTACATAATAAGAAGCCGAGGTTATTTAATATACTTTATTTTTCCTATGGCTCGACAGCCCTTAGGGGGCCTAGGCCTCTTCATTTTTCGACGCTTCACGATCACACTGTTAGACACACCACACTCGGTAGGACTCTTCTGGACGAGTGACCAGCTCGTCGCAGAGACCTCTACCTGACAACACACAACACTCACAAGAGACAGACATCTATGCCCCCGGTGGGATTCGAACCCACAATCCCAGCAAGCGAGCGGCCGTAGACCCACGCCTTAGACCGCACGGCCACTGGGATCGGCATTTAATATACTTCTACCACTATAAAATCTCGTTACATTGTAATTCGAAAGTTCATCTCACGTGCACAAAGCTAAACCACGAGATACCTGAAATGTCAAATTGTAGGAGCCAGTCTTTAGACAGAGACGTTAACCTTAAACGTATGAAGAAGGTTAACCCGGTTCGTAACTCCCTCACGTTCGGTCAACACCCCATGTGAATCCATCCAGGACGTGGTTGTTTCCTCCTTAGTTTCCACACGAAATCCGAGATTCCCATGACGGTGAGTGTTAAGGCCTGTCTTCTAGATGACACACCGTGCAGTCTGATAGTAACTACCATATTACGTGATGTCACATCCCAGAAAACTCTAATCTTGTAACATTTCCATGTCGTGTTTAACAAAATTTCCTCGAAGTACAACACAGTATATTTATAGGTGGCAATATCAGCCCGTCTTATCACTTTATTTATTGTCACTTTCACAAAGCTCTCTATGGCTTAAACTTTGGAATGCACTACAGGCTTACACGAAACTACGATATCTCCTTCACACATTTCAGAATACCGTCCCACAAATTATCGCCGTCAAGTACAGCAAGGTTGATTTTGTAGAATGGAGGCGAACGGTGGAGCAGGTAAGGCCCCGCACATATACGTGCAGAATACTAAAACCTGATGTGGTTTATTTCTTACTGGATTCCGTTCAGTTGACAGAAGGGTGTATTCTGGATCCCTGTCATGACATGTGGGAGTAACTTCGCAAATAATTACACGGGGGCCACGATTGTCGAGACTCGGTACGGGGGGGGGGGGGGGGGGCTGTTTGCCTAGGCCACTGGAGGCCAACATGCACGATTTGCGAAATGAAGCGGTATGAAGTACAAGGAATAAGCAAAACGAGACTTCGCTGAAACTTTAATACATGTTGTCAACACAAAGAATTTTTGTCTTATAATAAACTCGTTTCATGTTCCGTATGTAGGAGGGGCGAATGACGGAGAAACTGCTGAAGAAGTGTGTGGTTATGCAAGTAAACACGGAGCACGCTGGTTCACGCGGTAGCGCCTATGACTTCAAATCGTGCTCGGTTCTAAGTCGGACAGGAAACCGGCTCGTCCGGTTGAGATTTTTTGTGGTTTTCCTTAATTTTCTGAAGCTAACGCTCGCAGAATACCTCCTTTCAGCAACGACAATATCTGTCCAAATAACTTCCAATTCATCACTCACCAATCATCTTGTCATTCGACTCTGTATAATTTGATATAGTAACAGCGTTTTAAAACAGACCATAAAAATATACGAATAAGCAGCTGATCCCCCGTTGTTGTCTAAAATTCGGCACGTAATGTGTGTGGTTCATACAGAGTAGCCCGCACGTCATTAATCTTAGTTCACGTTCGTCTGTCATGCAATGAATACCACTATCAACAATTCCAAAACGTCCGAGAAGTCTTCTTCGTTGTCCACAGCAAACTATTTATAGCGGGGGTGTCCAACTCCTGGTCCGCCAGGTTGTGTTATGCCTTCTGAGGTTACATTTGTAAATAATGAATATACTGCAAAAATTAAACAATAATTTAGGCGGTTAGGTATACCGCTTATTGTGATTTTTACACGTGGGGCCCGCGAATCACCGCACAATAACGGTTGTGGTCCTTTGCCGGAAAAGGTTGGATGACCCCAATGTATAGCATGAGGCTCTATCCCGACGTTTTCACAGTTTAAATCGTACAGCATTGCGTTCTGGTACTGCCGTTGCAGATAAACGTTACGTCCTCAGGCAGCGAAGCACTGTCGGCGTTAACCGAGGCAACGACGCATTACAGTAACCAGACACAAGCACTTACTCTTGCGACGATCGGTTAGAAACAGTAGCAGCGGCTGATGTGCAGACGGTGCCAGTAAGCACGAACAGTACTGGCAACAGAGGAAAATCTTGTAACACTTCCAAACAATGGAATACAACAGATAAATCTCACGAAACCGCAGTGTTCTGCTTACATCACAAACTAGATCGCCTCATGCACACTTTGGGTACGCACACGCTCAGCTCCAGACACGGTCACGGTTAGGGATTTTGGAAGAGTATTCACACTGAACACTCTTGTGGCACTCATGCGCCGTTTAATTTGCTTTAAACATGGTCTTACTTTGGGTCAAATATTCTTTCGAAGAATATCCGCAGTTACTTGAGCGCGTCGGTGACAAGCGTAATCCTTGGCAGGAAGAGATGCATTTATATACCGTCGAAGAATATCTTCCCTGATAGTGAGCTGGCCGTGAGCGTACCAAGAGCATGACTCATGACTCAAGCTTTAGTGTGGCAGGTCACCAACTCGCATGCGAAGCGTAATACAGCAGTCACTCAGCTGCTGAAGTGTCGCCTTCTATCGCACCAGCAGGTTCATTACAGATTTCACAAAAGTTCGCTAACACTGGAATTCACATCCTCACGTCTTATTACTGCCTTAATTTCCATTCTCCCACCACCTAACGTAACTTTCTCCGTCCTGTTTCTTCCTCCCCAAATATTCCCAACATAACTTTGTTCTCAAACGCACTCAGTCTACGTTAAAAGCGTTACAGAGTACATATAAACCACATACGGTGGCCGGGGCGTGAAGCAAATCGTCTCACCTCCATCCAGTGCCGAGCTTAAAATGAGTGGAGCTTATGTTTCCACTCCCCCAATTCGCCTTCATGACATCTACAGTGACATTACTTTGCAAACCATAGGCAAAACTATGGCTTCCTCCGTCCCACCTGCTGTTGTAGGCTTCTTAGATTCTCTCCAAGTCAGCAAACACAAGGGCTTGTCTTTAGCGGAGTTCAACACGTGGTTATCAGTACCAGCATTCCTATGAACAGAATGGCTAGACAAATGGAGGGGAATACAGAAAAGTACGGTGGAGGGGAAGCCTGAAAGCTCGAGGGAGATGAGGCATAGGTACATCAGATGCCTTTTTGTCGCCTCAGTATTGTCACAGAGGTTAGACCGTCACACTGTTAGAGGTTCCGATATTATTTCTTAATTTCTATTTTCCAGAATATGACTTTCTGTTGGCAATAAAATGGACATACTGATAGTAGGAAATAGTGATTTGCACTGTCTCCACTCCCTTCTATTTTGAGTGCTACTTCTGTTTACGATGGACAATGTAAAGTTTCACGCTCTGGCGAAGACGGCTACTTATTGGGCAGGCGGAGGACTAAGAGGGCCCCAAAGTCGCCTAGATGAAACAGAAATTAAACTGACACACATAGTGATTTGAGAATGCCTGCTACCATTCTGTCCAGACACTTTCGTCCTCCCGTTTCCTACATAAAAAGAGATTAAAATAGACAAAACTATTAATTTTGCCTGTTCATTTATATGGGTGTGAAACTTGGTCTTTCCACATTAAAGGTAGAACACAGACTGGAGGTGTTCGAGAATAGGATGCCACAGAAAATATTTGGGCCTAAGAGGAAGAAAGTTTTCTCCAGCCTCCTAGGCTGGAGAAAACTGCATAATGAGGAGGTACATGATTTGTACTCCTCACCCAGTATCAACCAACAACACATTCTGAAAATATTCATGAGACCTGCTTGGCCAACACAAAAACATAAATCCCTCTCCTGGAGGGAATCGTATCGCCGTTCAATTGTTTTGTTATTAAACTACTGTTGTTGTTGTTGTTGTTGTTGATGATGATGATGATGATGATGATGATGGTGATGATGTTACTGCTGCTGCTTTTGTTGAAGGCCAGCAATGCCTTCACACTTAATGCCCGTAAAATTATCATCGCATATCTATGCTGGTACATTATACATACTATCAGAAAACTAGGATCCACTCTTCACCGAGACGCTTTCGCTTGACGGCAGGCAACACAGCGTTCGCCTCTATGCCAATCTGCCGCTAAGCTGGGGTCCATGCGTGTAGCTACAACGTATAGGTGAAGGTAAAGGTAAATTTTAGCCTATAACATGCCATGAAGGCACAGAGGGGAAGCAGAGGTACAGTTATACTCTTTCTTTAACCTAGGCGCTGGATGGGGTGGGTGGTTAACGCCACGACCCGGTCGCTTTACGCCCGGTAATGACCCGGTACCCATTGTATGGGAGGCTGGGTAGGCCCCAGGGCCGGTCTGGACGGGTGCCAAAAATCTCGCCCCCATCTGGATTCGATCCCCGGACAGTCCAGCCCGTAGCGAGGCGTACTGCGGTTAATATTACGCGTTTACACAAAGTTCTGCAACTGCCTTCCTTCGGCTCGCACACCCGCGCCACATCTAACGAACACGCTATTCACTGCACGTCGAAGTTTTATAAGTTAACCGAGCCGACGTGAAGTGACTAGCGACAGCTGTCAGTTAAAATAAGGTTCCTATAAAACAATGGAAAATTTTCCTTTAAATGAAATGCTAATTGTTCCACAAAACATCGCCTCTGTAGTAAACATGTCACTTCTCTCTGGTCTCAAATGAATTTAGGATTCTTTAAGTACCACTGAAATAATAAAAACACCGGTAGCTAAATTTCAGAAATTATAAAAATACTACTTGTAGAAGTCATCTCTGGTTGAGATATGTATCTGTAAGTGAATTTAAAAGTATAAATAAAGTTTAAACAACTTCAGCTTCATATTTTGTAGTGCACAGTTTCGGTAAACATGCACGTTTATACACAACCGATTGTGGAAATATCATAAAAATCTACTAATGGGTGCCACAACAGATATTCATGAAATACGGAATATTCTGTATTTACGAATTCGGCCTGCAACCGGCCGACAGCGATTCACTTACCGCGATGAGGGTCCTCAGGTTAACAATTCGCATAGTAGACTCGCCGACCATGGACCGGCAGCTGGCTGGGCAATGTGCTCAGCTGGAGACCGTCAAGTCCCTCCAACTTCACCGATGACAATGTAGCTACTTGTAGATGTAATGGGGATGAGGAACTTGTAATGACTTCTGCTCCGTGCTGTTCCCACATCTGCACAGACCGCGGTGATTCGCGGCGCCTCGATGACGTAGGGACGGTGATGATGATGATGATGTAACGTCGCGCCTGCAAGAGGACAAGAGAAAATCTCGATAAGACGGGGCATATATCGCCGTAGAAGAATCAGCACACCCACGCTCCATTCAGCAGGGAACGAGTCACAACATCAAGCAGGCTCATATTGCAGTGACACACGATGACAAAACGGCAAGTCTTGTTTTTATTTCTACAAAGTCAATTAGACGACTTTCGTGAGAGCTGAGGAGGAGGAGGAGGCAGAATTCTCGTTCAAGCGACAGATTGGAAAACATAAGCTACTTGCGCCCTGCCAGTTTAAATTACGTTCCAGCATCAGGCTACGAACTGAGTGTCACACTGTCGTACCTTTCTATTTAAAACATCCTACAAAATAATGTTTATCAAATTTCACATGCGTCTACGTGTTATGACACACTGGGAAAGATTTAGAGCTTCTGATCATTCCATGGTCATTTTATGATCAAAGGTTCGTCGTGTTTCGAACTGACAAGCTTTTACTACTACTACTACTACTAATACTAATAATAATAATAATAATAAATTTTACACATACTGTCACTACATTCAGGATCAGCAAGTAGACTCGTAGAAAGACCAGAAATCCAGAAATAAAAATATGAAATGCTTGCAGATTAGCGTTTTACAATACCACTCACTGATCTGCTATGGACGCAGCAGTCTGGTTGAGCATTCCGAAAAGATATTTTTAATCTATACATAATTTAAATTTAATTTTGAGTAATAGATATGTATATAAGCAAAAGAGAGAGAACAACTTGGTATCTCAATTGCAAAATTTTTAACCCTTTGGATTCCAAATTATTCTCGTGACTTCCAACAGTCTGGTCCAAATTACTTTTCCAGAAAATCTTTTAATTTTCAGAGTTCAAAAGCCACTAAAAACAGGAACTTAGGGACAACCAACATAAAATAATGCGTCAATTTGAGCTCGACAATGGACCGGTAAGTGTTAATACTCATCATTCAAGGATGTGGTTGTTATGGGAAGTTGTCTGTTCATTAGCATCATAAAAGTCGGAATGAAGAACATGCGGTCAGAGTCTTAACTGATCTTCAATATAAACCTCTACGCCACAATCCGAGTGATGGCGGACACGGCACGTGTAGGATGCGAACAATCGTCAGTTTTCTTAGGACCGTGGAACGGTACGTGCCTATGGATTTGATTGGATTATGCTATTTTGCTATCAGTGAGATTTTGCTACTACACCGATGACGACATATTTTATACCAGGTTTGTACTTGGTTGTTTTGAGAGCTACTTTTATAGTGAGATCTGATGAAGTTAATTATTAAAGCAATGCTTGTTCGCAGCTGTACATAGCCTACTTGCAAACTGACATATATATTTCCGCGCGCAGTTTCTAAAGTTAGGAAAACTTTCTCGAGGAACGATGCGCAAAATTCAATAATTCCTTTCCCACTTGGTACTGCTGGAAGTTGAGGAAACTTGCTTGTCGGTGCTCAACTGTGTTTTAAGTGCATAATTTCATACCACATGTATCATTTGCCCTTCAATCTGACCCTTATTTTCGTATCATAATGCCTCTGCAGATCAATATTTTTAATTGCGCCAAAACACATCAAGTACAGAGGTTTACCGCCAAATCCCAAAGTAAACAAAATACTCTCCTCACGGTTTGGAACACATTCAGCTTTGCTTTTAACGATCTGCTAAAACCCATTTAGTGACGTCTTGGCGCCCATGGCAGCTTCCCGGCTGGCCCGCCCCTTAATCCGGTCCTGCTGGTATTATCAATCTTTTGACGAGATTTCCATAAAACTGCCTGCCCATTTATGAGTATTACAAACAGTACGTGCTGACAGTTGTCTTGGTTGACTTATTTGCCGGTTATGAGAGTGGTGCACGTAACATCTACCGCTCTCTGCTAGAACCTGCGGACAGTGCTAGCATTCAGTTGTCCGTCACTGCATGGATAGGCCCAACGACCAACTTCGTGCAGATAACTTAACGACGAACATTTACAATAAGGACATCACACCACATATACTGAATAACTGCGTACGAATTTGAATACAGCAGCGGAAATTTATTTATCGATTAAATGACAGCATTTCCTTTATTATTCAGCATAGCGACAGGATGCTTCAAACAGCTGCTCATAATTCTGAACTGCGCATGATTGTCTTACAGAGTTCACGATTGGTTACAGGGCGTGTTTGTATACCCCTTCACGGACTCGGGGGCGTGGTATAAAATTGTTACTGATGGGAAAATAAAATGTTTGGGGAACAGACATGGATATCGTGATACTTCAGACGAAATGAATTCTGAAAGCAATAATTAGGCACTCAAATATTCGAGTGTAAATGACCCCATGGAACTCAATTATTATTCTCTGGGATACATGTAATGCAATAGAGAGATCTATATCAAATATATATATATATACATATACGCACAAACAGAATGATTGGAAAGTATATATTTAATGCTAAGTAGTTGCATTCTTAACCTCGGGGCACTAGATGGATGTGATTGTTCAGCTTCAGCCCGGCCACTTTAGCCACGGGGAAAGCGCCCCTGGTGCCTATTGAACAGGATCCTAGGCGGGCCCCAGAGCCGAGCTGCACACTTCAGAGAAGAGAAGACTGACGACTTTATTGCCCCTCACATCTCCAGCCAGTAGCCTAGTCATTATACCGACTGCACTATGCCCACTCCGTACATACAGACACAACATACACACGCTGAACTCAAATTACCTGTCTTTAGCGGCATGAAGCAGATTCGTTTCAGAGCCCTCGGACAGAAAGAAACACTGCAGGTCGAATAGCTAGCTACACACTGAGACGGGCGAACTCTGAATGCGAGGTCATCGGAGGCGAGTCGAGTCTTGCAACTGCCCATGCGATACTTCCGAGGGTTGTTTTAGAATAGCTTAACGTAATTCAAGCTGTGTTTATTACAATAACATGAAAGCGAAACTTTTCCCATTCTTTAGGATAAAGTTTTTATTTACGATGGCTTGTCTTTCATACGAAAGTCGGTCAGGAAATAACTTTACATGGCGCATGATTTGGTAACTAATGAACTTGCCGGTCGCCAAGTGGTTATCATCTTTCAGGATGAAGCAAAATCTTTGTGGTGATAAAATTCAGACAATCGGAGCTGGAAAAAGCTGTGACACGATGGCTGATCAATAAGACACTAACTCCCTTCCAACACAGAATACAAAGGTCATCCCATGATATGACATGTGTCTCAACTGTATCGGGGGCTACGTGGAAAAGTAGTGGGATAGCAGTACAGTTAAATCGGGGACGTACGGGTTGTACCCGCGGTCAAGAAAGCGTATCAGTTGCGTCCCAAGGTGTCTGCTTTATGTGTATCATACAGAGACACGACCAAACATCCCGAACAGACCGGGAAGCGAACCCGCAGAGCAGCGAGGGACATCACACACGCACATGCACGCACGCGCACACACACACACCACCACCCAACTCCTAGGTTTTCGACGTTTTCGACGACCACGTATACCTGAAGCGCATGACATTTCGTAATGTTTCATATGTTTTGGCAATAACTTTAATGTGTAAATTGACATCTTTCTCTAACCATTCTGTGTTCTTTGATACACAATACTGTTGGTTTCTTCTTGCATCAATACTCTTTTAAAATATCCACTACAACATGAGATATATTCTATTTCCCTTAATGCGCTCGGGGAAATTTCTTCAGACCGAAAGTGAGCTGTAAAATAATAATTATAATTATATTAACAAAACTGAGAATAAAAACTCATTGAAAATTGAAAATAAAGCAATTACTGCTTAATTAATATCGGTTTAATTTTTATAAAATAAATGTTCACTTGGTACCTAGATTCGTAATTAAAAACAAAAAGATCTGTACATCCCTATTACACTCTTTTTAATGTATTCACTCTTAATGTTGCTGTGCTTTCCTTTGTGTCCAAATTTTAAACAACTCCTTTTGCTTTAGTTTTGTATTTATCTGTAAATTGTGCGAAATGTTTTCATAGTTTATTATAAAATATATAACAATAAATATATACATATATGTCTAAGAATATAAAGTGTATATTTATAAACATAACAGTGTAAGCTGGTTAGTTATCCACACTCCACTAACGTTTTATTACAATCGAAGGTGGGCACTGAAAATGGTAGATTACATGTCAAACTGCATGATCAAATTCCCTAAGTACATGACACTACCTTATGCAATCGTTAATAACTTTCAGAGTAGCCTGTATTAGCAGTTAATTTTTTGTATAATAATAATGAAGTTTGAAGCTATACAATAATGCAACAAACGGAGCTGGATCGGCACAGATCAATTTTACAGCTCTATGTAAATAATAAGCTTCAAATTTTATGCAGAAAAAATCAGCATAATATAAATTGACATAAAAATTATTTATTTCTCTTGAAATATTCCGTTTTTAATTAGTTCACCCCTTACTTAACTTTATTGCTCTGCACCGTGATCAGCTCACTTAATAAATTAAATTGTCACTGTAAAAATAATTAATAAAACACACAACTGGAGTTTGCGTACAAAGTACCTTTCCGAACCGCTGCCACTAACAACGCTCTCTTTGTGAGACCTGCGCTCTTCTTGGATATTACGCAGCGTCCAGTGGTAATCCTTTACCGACGTTTCGGGACAATATGGGTCCCATCTTCAAGGGTCAAGAAGTAAGACTTCTTGACCCTTGAAGACGGGACCGATATATTGTCCTGAAACGTCGGTAAAGGATTACCACTCGAAGATGCGTAATACCCCAGAAGAGCGCAGATCTCATCAACATCGTGGCGGAAGCCTGAAATAACGCTCTGTTTGTTTGCCTGTACCGAAAACAATTCCACCCCAAATGTCATAAAACGTACTTTACCCTGAGAACTTTCTGTTGCCCCTCAAGTAGACTTTTAAGCATTTTGTGGAAGTCGAAGAATTTGAATTCTGGCCAGGTCTCACTCAATTTGACCCACTGTACAGCGCCGCAGACGGACATCGAACCAAGGCACCCTGGACCCAAGTCGACACTAGAGCCGTTTGTTTTTTTTCTCAGCAGCCTGCTACACAACTGTTATCTTTCATTCTTGTCTTTCATTATTCGTAAAGGGTAGGCCTACTGCTTGTGCTCTGTCCATCATGTAAGCGAATGTTGCCATTTTGCGTTCTTGAGGGTTTGCAAAGGTATTACGTATTGTCATGTCGGTTTATTAAAAACTCCTACTGAAATTTCATGTCCATTCCTATATATATTTAAATCTAAAAATTCTGATGTTATATTCTGTTTCTAACGTGTGTTTTGTGCTTGGATTTAATGTATGATAGTCATATACAATTTGTACTCTACGTTATCTACGTATATACCAACATATTTAAAGTGCCTGTTTCTGGTCACATGACATAACAAGAATATTTGATTTTTGTAAAAATATTTCTGATACAGTGCTGGATACTGGTGAATCTAAAGCAGTGCCCTTATTTTGCACAAACATTCCTTTTTCGTTTGTAAAGTAATTCTGTTAGAAAATTAAACTGTTAAGATTACCATCTGATTAGTTATTTCATTCCGTCCTTTCAATTTCTGCGTGATAATGTGCATTACTTCATTACTGTGTATGTTGGTGTATAAGCTGGTAGTATCTACGGACATAATTTTGTAAATTGATTCTGTAAGGGCTTGTGACAATTTTTTCTTCCCCCCCCCCCCTCCCCCATGGCGCAACAGCCCCCAGTGGGCCAGGGCCTCCTCATTATCGAGGCTTTACGATCAAATTCAGACACACCAGGCCCGGTAGGACTCCTCTGGACGAGTTATCTGCCCGACGCAGAGACCTTTACCTAACAACATACAACATTTAAAAAAGACAGGCATCCATGACCCCGGCGGGATCTGAACCCGCAATCCCAGCAAGCGAGCCCCACGCCTTAGACCGCGCGGCCACTGAGATCGACAGCTTGTTACAACGGTTGATTCAATACACACTTACTTCGTTACACATTGTCCATTATCTGAAGCGTATTTACAACACACGACATTTCGGGAATCGGTTCTACTCCCGTCTTCAGTGGTGTAACACGGAAAGCTGAAGGCGGGAGTACAGGCAGCTCCCCAAACGGCGTGTGTACTAAATGTATCTCAAAGAATGGATAACGTCCAACGAAATAGGAGTGTAGTTACGATCTTTATCGCCATTGCTTTTCAACTTTGCTTTGGAATATGTCATTTAGACGGTTCAGGCAAACCAGGAGGGCTTGAAATTAAATGGTACACATCAGCTTCTAGTTTATGCTGATTATGTTAATATATTGGGCGGAAGCGTTCATGCTATAAAGAAAAAAACAGACGCTTTAGTAGTCGCTAGTAAGGAGATTGGTCTAGAAGTAAATGCTGAGAAAACTAAGTACATGGTCATGTCTCGAGATCAGAATGCAGGAAAAAATCACAACATAAAGATAGATGGTTTAAAAAGCTGGAACAGTTCAAATATTTGGAAACAACCCTAACAAATCGAAATTCCATTCAGGAAGAAATTGAGAGCAGATTGAAGTTACTTGTTACTTGTTATCATTCGGTGCAGGATCTTCTGTCTTCCAATTTGCTATCCAAAAATACAAAGATTAAGATATACAGAACTATAATTTTGCCTGTTGTTTTGTATGGGTGTGAGACTTGGTCTCTCACACTGAGGGAGGAACATAGGCTGAGAGTGTTCGAGAATAGGGTGCTGAGGAGGATATTTGGGCCTAAGAGGGACGAGGTAAAAGGGGAGTGGAGAAGACTACATAACAGGGAGCTTAATGATCTGTACTCATCACCAAATATTATTCGGGTGATCAAATCAAGAAGAATGAGGTAGGCGGGGCATGTAGCACGTATGGGTGAGGGGAGAGGTGCATACAGGATTTTGGTGGAGAGACCTGAGAGAAGGAGCCTCTTGGAAGACCCAGACGAAGAGGGGAGAATAATATTATAATGGATCTTCAAGAAGTGGGATGGGAGGGCGTGGACTGGATTCATATGGCTCAGGATAGGGACAGGTGGCGGGCTCTTGTGAATGCGGTAATGAACCTTCGGGTTCCATAACAGGTGGGGAATTTCTTGACTAGATGAGGACCTGTTAGCTTCTAAAGAAGGACTCTGCTCCATGGAGTTATGAAATACATCAAATTAATCGTACAGATTGTTAAACTAATCTTACCTAATAAGTCCTTAATCCGAGACATACGCTTTCTTGTCCAGCACTTACACTGAACCACCACTTTACTTTCTCATTCCCAAACCTCATAAGCAACGAGGCCAAGTAGCGTGGTGGTTACTTTTATGTGAGACGGAACTTCTCTTTATATTTTGTGTGAACGGTATGTTGTGTTGTCAATAACAAAATGCATTTCTGAATAATATTTTTGTATGAAAACGAATTAAATAATTATTTTTGAATTTCATATCTTTCTGTTCGTGCTTCTGAAATTAGATCGCGGGCCGCACTGCAGAGGTAGAAGGACCGCATGCGGCACGAGTACCGCATCTTGTTCATGGCGTTTTCTCTAGGCAAATACCATTCTTAAGACACGATCGCTTTTTTTCCAAATCCTTTCCAATTAATAATTCACCACTCGCCCTACCATGGACGCTGTTAGTCCGAGGTACTGACAGCGTCCTCTAATACACAAGAATTTCGTGCGTTCGTTGACCAACCTTCGCTCTCTCCATCGAACCAAGATCGACACTTGCTGTGTAGTGGCAACTGCAGGGAGACTCTATGACGACAGACTTTCCGGTTCACTGCGCGGCATGCAGTGTGACTTAACGCCAAAAATTAATACTCGTAAATGGCACTCCACCATGCGTAAGTTATTTTTGCACCACCTACAACGTGAATAACCAAGTTCACACAAGGACAGTCGAACTGGTACCGATTTGTCATTATTATACGATTTTGTGTTGAGGCTTGAAGTCTCCACAACTGCTGATTTTACAATATGATGATGGTTCTGAAGATGGTTTTACTTGCCGCGCAATTACATAACTAAACAATCTGTCAGTATCCCGCAAATATCCAACACCTGACGCCCAGCGCTTATCGTGTTTCCAAGACCGAAAATCTTGGCGGTCACAGATTTAAAGACGATAGTGAGGTGTAAACATTTCTAACACGACGGCTGAAAACACAAGACACGGACGTCCATCAACAGGGAACAAAAAAAGTTCGTCCCACGATACGACAAAAGCCTTAATTTAGGCGAGGACTGTGTACAAAAATGGTGAGATAGCAGCACCATTTAATATGAACTGCTCTTATTACAGTTGAAAATACAGAACCCAAAATATAAGCGTTGTAAAATTACTTTACGACCGATCTTCGTAGACTTACAAGTGGCTAGCGTATGAGGGGCTCGCTGGAAAGCCTGGGAAACACATCAAAATAACTTCACTTAATTCAAAATACCAGACCACGCAAACCGTAATTTGAACCTGTCTGTTACTGTCATCAAAACAGCAGGTTTATATTGTCCGCGCGAGGGTGTTCAGACACATCGTCGTGACATGCCTTACGTTATGCTGTATTAATTGCACGTACAATACAACAGACAAGGTATGCATCTGATTAGGAAGTTCAAACGCAAGGGCGACCGGCGCCAGTGGTTAAGCAGAGCTCTAGGCGTGTCTGCTGTTCTCACCTTATTGATATACCGGTACAGAGGCGCCACACATGAACCCAACTGATTAGCAGTCACTGTTTATACGTATAGGCTACTACAAGACGTAATAGATATGAAACAACTTTACCAATACATCAGCAACAAGAGCAGAAAAACCGGATTCAATGTGACACGCGAAGTAATGGACGTACAAACTGGCCTGAATTTACTACTTCAGTTTTTGACGAATAACATTAGCGTTCTTGGCGATGTTGGCTGGGAACTGTAATTGTCCAAAAATGAGTGACGGCCTCCATGGACAAGCATTCTTCTTGAGCAGCTTGGCAAATAGTCGGTCAGAGTGAAGGTAAAGGTAAAATTAAAGGTCAAGGTAAAGGTGACCATGTGCAAGTCATGAAGACATACAGAAGGTCTGAGGCATAGCTGTACCCATTCTTAACTTCGGAACTACATGGCGTGGTCAGGTTCACGCCCCGGCCGCTTTACACCTGAAGAAAAATCCCCTGGCACCCACTGAATAGGAGGCTGAGTTGGCCCTAGAGCCGGTCTCGACAATTTAGAGAAGAGAAAACCTCTTGCCCCAATGAGAATCGAACCACGATTCCTCGCTTGTGCCGCCCGTAGCCTACTCACCATACTGACTACGGTATACCAGCAAGTGCAAGAAGTGCAAAAAATAATTTCATTTGAACATAGGAATGCTGTTGGTTTAAGTGTATTCAACACTCTGCTATTGCCACTCCACATCACGTTCAATATTTCACGCCGAAACGTAATATTCACACTTGTCCAACGTATCTTAAAAACTTAATAATCCTTTGCTTAATTTTACGCACCTAATTTAATCCCGCACGGAACAGGTAAAGATTCTAAATATTACTGTTACCTCTGTGACCTAAGTACTAATTTAACATTAGACCTCCCATGCAGATACAGTGGGCTCTTCTGACGGTTGTGTCAGCCGGGTTAGAATTTGTGAAACTTATGTCTGTACACACATCTTTCGGATAAGATATTTTATTGTCACCACCTTCATTTAGTTCTAAAGTCAAGAACAGAAAGGTACTTTCTAGTCCCACTGACAACACAAGCGTGTACATCACTCCCTGAAGTACCAATTCTACAGGTGTTCCACGAATTAGGGTGTCATTCACTCGGCAATTAAATATAAACCACCTCCAGAAACTACCAACCACGGTTCTCAATTAACTGATCGTGTTCAATTGGTATCCTCTACTGAATTATTCATCAGATGAACCTCCTGAATAAAAATGCTGTTTGTACATACTGTTTGCTACCTTGTAACGCTTCTTGTGCTCTTGACGTTGTACGATGGGACATGCTGAATGAATGAATGAATTTAGAACCAGGTCAATAAAACCGACCTTTTGTAACTTCCTCGGTACCACTAACACTGCTCGAAGCAAGGGACGACATTTTTGGTATTATACCGTAAAAAGTACTTTATTTCAGGCCGACACTCTCATTCTTTTACAGGTCATCTTATAACTGCCGCCTATATGAAGTTAGTTTGATGTGCGTGTTTCCTTCAGCTCACAGAGCACCCTAGTTACTCAGTCTTATAGATGGTGTAAATCGTCGACGGCCTAGATGCATCATTCCATAACACATGCAGACTACATAAATTCACACACATAATTACAAAAGCCACTGTGTATAAATATGTTCGGCTCGCAGAGCGCAAGAACCTTGGTGAAACTGTACGACATAGCACGGTGGTTACAATTCATCTTTCGTTTCCTGAAACGGTATGTTTTGAACGATACTGACGTCAACTGTTTTAACGTACAGGATACGGAGGTGGGTAGAGGGAGAGGAATGACGATAGTATAGACAAATAAAGGTAATGGACGAAAAAACGGAAGAAAGACACTGAAGGGAAACAGCTACTGGCGTTTATGTATCAACAAATGTTGGATGCTTTTCTTCTTCCCTTCCAATTTGCAACGACATGAAACTAGTACGTACACAGAATGTCTGCGTAGCTGTCGAATCAAAACTTGGCATTACTTTAGAATAACCCATCACAATCACCTGAGCCACTAAACAGAAAAACGAGATAGTTTTGAGAGTTGGATAACAGCTGTACTAGTAGGTAGGCGCAATGCTTGCATTCTGACAAGGTTAGGACACCAAAGCGAATGCTACACGTTGTAACCTAGAACGACACAAACTGAAGGCGAGGATTTTACAGGAAAATATTTTTATGCTTCAACCCTTTTGAATATAATGGGATAGATTTATGCAGTAGTAATATCTATTGCAAAGAACAGTCTGTCCATGTTAGTAGGCCTAACACATTTACACATCTATGTTTTATTTGCACACAGAATTCTCATGGGTGATGCGTGTTATTACTTCCAGTTCCAAATACTACATCAAACTAATGTACTCGTTTATTATACTGATCCGAAATGTATGGAATGGCCAACTTCAGAACTACCCGAACTGCTTGTGTAGTAAAGACCAACACAAGTTGTATTCAAGAATCTGTGCTTGCACGATGTATTGTACGAATTATCTTAAATTTCGTCCAGATGAGGAAAACGGGGCCCTAACAACGAGATTACGACGCACGCTTCTATTCCTTTCTCTTTCAAAGAACAAATGATACGGAAATTAGATACTGTACTAAATTTAGACAGTCAGACACGTGAGTCAATTTCCGCACTGAGACCTTTAGGCATAAATAATCTCGCTACAGTTGAGTTATCCAATTCCCCGCACCCTGAGACGAGCTACCTACCTACGTGAGGACGTCATGCTAGTGTGAAAGAAATGCCCAGCCCTTGTTTTACCCCTTTTGTTTTAACGCCCCTTTGCAAATTTACACCACTTCTTAACTTGCGCTCTCTCATTTTCGGTTTAGCGACCAGCGTTCTATTATGCTAACCCCTTATTTCTGATGAAAATATCATTTTTTATTTACGCCCACTTTTTTTTCAGAAGCGCAACTAGGGCCTAAAATAAGGGCTGGCTCTAAACCCTTTTGTGTAAAGCATTCACGGTATGTCCAATTCTGAAAAATAGCTTACCTCACTGCATTCCAACTTCTCGAAGTGGCTGTCACGATTCCGATTATATTTTATTTGCTCATATCAGAATCCGACTGACCGTTGTCACAAGTATAGAAGTCAATGAATGCATGAATTCATTCTTCATCCCACGCAACATGTGGCCAAGTATTTCTGCGTGAACAGTACAGTACCGAACTTCCGCATCACTGGTCTCACAAACACATCTTAATTACTCCTTGTACAGTCCGAGAAAGAATAACTGAACTGTAGTGCTCAGTATCCAACAGTCGTTTTATTCCAATGATCACACACACGTCTTACTGACGATGGACAGATCGCGAGGTATGCTGTTGTACTAGCAACTGTAAAATACAGTGACAGGTTCACACATGTTGCTATTGAGTGAGGCCGGCTACACAATGCTTTTCTTCTACCAATAATACGAAAACAGCAGACACAAGTATTTTTCGTTTGACGAATACGCGTGGCTTCTTCACGAACACCAGACTGTTGCCAGGTGACGTACTGCCCGCGTCAGTTTACATGAGCCATACACACTCCCTGCCACTGCTATGTTAACGCATCTCCGTACGGCGTGGCAGGTATACCGATACATCAAAGAGAAAACATTAGTCAGCATCGTCGGCGGGATGATCGGCGTATCAAGGAAGGGCAAGATACCTTCGTCCTTTCCATCTAGCCTCATATTCAATGGGTACAGGAAGTGATTTCCCTGGGAGTCGAGAGGTCAGGGCGTGAAGCTGTCTCATCATCTACTGTAGAGGCTAAGAATGCATGGAGGTATAATTTCACGTCTTCCTATGTTTTCATGGTGTGGTGCTTAGCTAAATAATGTGATAAGCTCTTTTCATATACTGCACCGACTCTTTTCAATTCTGGTCCTTGGATTATGAGACGGAACTTCATTCAGTGGGGGTTTTTACAGTGTACCTGGCAATCAAATTGCAATCTTCCTCCTCCCAAATCCCGGAACCAGAAGAACGCGTGTGGTCTGGCTTAAACGCCCTTGATGACAGCGCGCTATGATCTGGAGCCATGCTTGTCATTTTTGGCTCAAAATAACATCCCACACATAATATGTCGGTCACGTACATATGTTAATTACCCATATACACCCATGTACCAAATTTCACATGCATAGTGCTTTAGCTATCGCCACCGAACCGAAGGCTAAATGCAACCTTTGCACGGTCGCCATGTTACTATTTTATACGTAACATAAATTTCGGAAACGTTTCACATTTTTCGAAATTCTACATAACAACACATAATTTTAGGACCCTAAATTAGGTGGCGCTTGTGTCTTCACATTCGACAAATATGCCCATTCGCCATGATGTTACTGCTGGTTATAATAAATTTAACAGGGCACTTATGTGGCCACGCACAGACAAGTTCTCTCAAGAGCAGTCAGACTGTTCAAACAATTATAGATTTATTTAGCTTCATGCTGCTGTTTTCCATTCTACAAAAAATAAATTTACTTTAACAAAATTCCGTACTTTTTTCAAACATCTATTGCCATACCTCACAAAATCGTGACTCGTCCACTTGTTTTATCGGTTGTAGGTAATAAAAAGCTATGATGTTAGGGTGGTCCCCAATCCCCATAACAAATTGTGTGAACGTCTATCAGCTATTGCGAAAGTTGAATGGCGAATACAAACAGCAATGTGAACTCATTAAATAGGGCTGCTGGCTAAAATATGAACGCAAAGCTGTTCCTGTGCACGCCACGAAGGCATATGGAAGAGCTCAGGTATACTGCACTCATTCTAAACCTCGGCACTGGAGGAAGTGAGTGGTCAGCTTCACGAGCCGGCCGCTTTCCCCTGCGGGAACAGCCATCGGTACCAATTGAACAGGGGGCTTGGTGGCCCCAGAGCCGTTACGAATGCTTTGGAAAAGACATGCCTCTTGCCCCTGCCGGGAATCGAACCACGTTTAGGCTCAAATATTAATCAGAAATATAATATACTCAGCCCAAACATACCTTCAATTTATCACATATAATCAGCTACATGCTTTGGCTAATATATAGCCATCAACAGGCTGATTGCGAAAATAAAAATAAAATGTTCACAGCTGAACGGGAGGTTTGAGATCGCGAACCTTTACAAATGGCGCAACAGCCCCTAATGGGGCAGGGCCTCCTCATTATCCAGGCTTCACGATTACACTCAAGACACACCACACTCGGTAGGACTCCTCTCGACGAGTGATCAGCCCGTCGCAGAGACCTCTACCTGACAACACACAACACTCACAACAGAAAGACATCCATGCACCCGGCGGGATTCGAACCCACAATCTCAGCAAGCGAGCGGCCACAGACACACGCCTTAGACTGCTCGGCCAATGGGATCGGCGCACTGTTATATAATATATATACAATAACTATGCAGCCTCAGGATTAAAAATCTTGAGGAGTTATAAAAATTGTATGTATGAAGTATAAAACGGACTGTTGAACTATATTAATTATACAGTAATAGTAGTAAATAATAAAGTGTAATGCATAAATATTAAAACAGGAGACACGTAGGCGAGTTTTTTTAGGGAGACGGCCTGTATGTATTGGTTTCTTTTGTTTTCAGTAGTGGCACTAGCTGGTTATATTTGAAAAATAAAAGCTGCGTTTGGGGGGGTATGCGATGGCACAGTTGGTTGAGGCACTGCGCTACAAGCCAGAAGGTCGCGGGTCAGTGAGATTTTTCATTCACTTTATCCTTCCGGACGCACTGTCGCCCTGGGGTCGACTCAGCCTCTAACAGAAATAAGTACCAGAGGTATCTCCTGGGGGGTAAAGGCGGCCGGTGCGTAGGGCGGACAATCTTAACACCTTCCTGTGCCGACTGTCTAGAAATTCTGGGAACCTCAACCTCCTGGAGCCCCAAGGTCCTCTTGTCCAGGCCTGTAATGTGATAGCTTTACCTAAGTTGTGTTTGGACTGAGTATATTATATTATACTTCTGGTTATACTGCAAACACAACGGGGATGAATCACCCGAAGACTCGAAATATGACAGTAGATAACTTGGCTCCTTGAACGGTACATTACTTCAGAATTAAACAATACGCAAATTGATGCGAGGAGCGAAAGTTTTGATAGCCAGTACTAGTAAAACCTGACTATGCTAATGCTGTAACATCTGAATAAGACCTTATCGGACGTGACGACGCCATGTACGTAGCTTGACAGGTGGGTGGGCACCAACGTTTCGGAAGAACCTGCTACCACCATCTTAATAGCGCCCTCTCGTCTACCGTGCAGATGAGGCAGATTCCTCCGCGACTTTGGTACCCATCTACGTGATTACGTCCTGATGCCACAAGAGAAACTCAGGTCTGACGTATAAATAAACCGTCCACTTACGGTAGTTGTAATTACCGAGTTTAAAAGCTATGCTTCAGGAATTCCCACAGATATTCCTTTCAGCATAATTTTGTCTACTGGTATCTCTGTGTTCGACTCTCAGCGCGGATAATGATCCTTTTCTTTCTGCGCAGAGTCCATACGGGCTCCGCGGGCTCACCCGCCTCCTATGCATGTCTAGAGGGGCGCTTACCCAAGAGTAAAGTGGCCGAAGTGTGAGGCTGATCACTTACCTCATTCTATTGTCAAGGTTACGAATTCGTGGAACTATACCTCCATTCCCCCACACGTTTTTATATCGCAGCGCTTAATTAAGGACACGGACAAATTTATTTTTTACTGTACTAATGCATACAATATACCATGAAAAATGCATTATAATGCTCTATTTCAGGGAAATAGCATGTTCCACCACTTTAAAAGTGTTATATGTCTACAGCCATGGTATGTTGCTGACACCTGCCAGTCGATTTACATCGGCTTCCTGCAGGCTTGAACCTCCGCCTCACTTCATTAAACAGTCAAGTCGCAGACTCGTTTCAAGTTTATGGTATCCTATCCTGGGCGATTTTCACATGTTCGGCACTTGAAGTGTTTCATTCATAACATGGGCACTGAGAGAACTGGTTGCTGGACCTGCATGTTCCACAGCTGTTGCCCTCTGAAGCTGAACATGCAATGTTCGTCTGGAGGCTATTCACACGTAGAAGAACAAACTCTACGCAACGATGAGAATCTTCTCACTTACTTGTGAATAAATTACGTGCTTTAACGATAAAAATTATGTTACTACATTCGTTTTGCTGTCACGTATCCTTCAGGTTTTCCTAGAAATATCGTAATTGTTGCCCGTATGAAATAAAGACACGACAACATGTCGGAACGAAACGCAGTCCGTACATCATTTCGAAGTATACCAAATTTCAGACGCAGTCTTTGCACTTTAGGCAACAAAAATTCGGATCTTCTGCACCAGCTAATTTACGGTTTATGTAAAAACGCCGTCAGTATCTCAGGCGGTGGGATTATTACTGAATAACGAATACTGAAAACGGTCGTAGTATAATTGATCATCATTATCATGTAGCTATCATGGAGATGGGCCACTTGTTGACCCGTTCCGGTCTCACACATCCAGGAGTCTCTTCAACGGTCTTCCCTGGTTCCTTCTGCCTTTTGGCGTGTAGTTTTTTATTATCCTGGGTAATCTGTTACGAGGCATTCTATTTACATATTGTACCCAATTTCTCTTGTAGTCCTGTATTTTATCCAAAACTGGGGTTATATAAAATTCCTTAGCAATCTCTGTATTTGTTTTATGATCTGTCCAAGTGTGTCCTGCTGTTCTTCTCATACACGCCATCTCTGCTGCTGTTATTCTTCTTGCGTCTCTTGCTATAATGGTCCGATTTTCACTGTCGTATAACAAACGTGGAAGAACTTGTGTATTGTATAATTTTATTCTTCTTTTCTTTGGGCGTTTCTGTGGTCTAAACACATTATTTATAATGCCTGTTATTTTCACATAGTTATTTAATTTGTTATCAATGTCCACTTCTTTTTCAATAGGAACATCAAATTGCCTAAATAGTTAAAGGAATTTACTTGTTCTATAATTTTGTTATCTATTACAATTTTACTTCTGACTGGATCTCGTCCTTTAAATGTAATCGATTTTGTTTTCCGTACAGATATAGTTAGACCGTGTTCTGTTACTATTTGATTTAATTTATGCGTAGCTTTCTGTAGGTTATTTTTTGTTTTGGGTATAGTGACTTGGTCGTCTGCCAATAACAGATTGAACAGTTGCTGGTTTTTTGAAAGTGGGATTCCTGTTATGTCTTCTTTCTGCCATTTGGTTATTAATTCATCTAAATATATATTAAACAGTGTAGGTGAGAGACGGCAACCTCGGCATACTCCTTTATTGATTTCGGCCGGTTTTAATAATTTGGAGTTGCATTTTACTGATATTTTATTTTGTGTGTATATGTCCACTATTGCCTTTAATAAAGTATCTGGAATATTTCTGAATTTTAAAATATCGAATAATATCTGTCTTTGTGAGCTACCAAATGCTTTTTCATAATCTACAAACAGCAAGTGTGTTTCCAAATTATATGCCGTTCGTTTTTCAATTAATAGTTTAAGGCAGAATGTTGGATCTGTGCATGAATGTCCCATTCGGAATCCGTTTTGTGCTTCTGTCATGAATTCTTCTGAGTGACTGTGCAGTTTCATATTGAGGATTTTAGAGTATATATTATAGCTTGTGTTAAGAATACCAATTCCTTTGTAATCTTTGGAGTCTCTTGTGTCACCTTTCTTAAATAATGGGATTACAATGGCATTTCTCCATCCATCTGGAATAAAAGTTTCTGTGTATATGTTGTTTAAAAACTGCAATAATCTCAGTTTAAACTCCACGATAAACAACCGTATAGGTTTCAGTCTATTTAGTACCATGCAACTTCTTTTTGCTTTCCGTAATTACTGAAGTTTTAATATTGATTTCTTTTAAGGTGTTGTCTAAATTTTCTTCTTTTTCTCCTAGCCCGCTAATATTCCAGGTTGAATACTTAAATCGTGATACCTTTCTCATTTCCGTGTCGTCTTTTGAGGAAAATCTGTCTGGCATCTTCTTGTCAGACTTGCCAGTGGTTAAAATTTCCCCAAATGGGTTACGAGCCCACATAAGGGTAAGTCCAGTGGTAGGGTTGCTACCTTTAGCCTCTGGACAGGCGTGCTTTGGGATGGCATTTCCTCCATTCCTGATGAAACAGTTATACCGCTGTGACTCGGTCGGTCGTCATTGCCTCGTTTGTGGGAATAGGGTAAACCACAGGAAAGTGAGGATGACTGTTGGGTAGGAGACGCTACAGTATTTCGCATCACTACCCCTTAAACCCCCTGTAGTCTAATTTGAGGTACTATTCCGGATTTTTCCTTACGGACAGACGAGATATGAGGAAGACTCGGCGAAAACAATCGTTGCCTATGCTGAGATTCGAACCGGCTACCTCTCGAATACAAGTCAGAAGAGTCCTGCGTACCAAGTTTCATTTGAATCAGTTAACAGGCTTAGATTTTAAGATTCAATTTTTATGTTATGTTACGCCGTTTCGAAAATTCCAGAAGATTTGAATCTTCTTCAACACCACTGGAAGCTCAAATGTCCCAGGTTCATATACAATATAGTGGCATTATACAGTTGTACACTGAACTCTCTCTTAATGAAATGCACAAACATTTGTTTATAAGCAAAATAACAATCGCTAAGATTGCTAGGAAATTTCCCGCCTTGTATCGTGATCAAAGGAATCCACCATCAGATCTTACAATGAGTCATAAAACAATTATTTTTATTTATTGTATTCGCATTTTCACACGTTCAATAACGTCACACAGAACGGAAGATGTTCCACTCTGCTCTCTGAAGATTTTCGTAAACGTTCACAATGAAGTATTATTCTAAAAACGTTTCTGATTAGCTTAACGTAGTATGTGACTATACACAACTGTTTAAAACCCAAAACCATTTAAAAATTCCGTATTTTGTTCGCACAGTCTGCTTGTGTGTTGTTCTGTATACTTCTCACCATAACACCCATTATTTCCCCAAGAGCATGAACCGATTGCCCTTTCAATAGACGCGGACTTTAGTCTCATATACCGGTAACTGAGATGAAAGGGTACTGGACTTCACTATGGCGTCATATCACGAAACTGATGCTGGTTTGATGAACGTGCGAGGTTCAACTTACAACAAGCACGTTGAGATGCTATTATACATGAAGTTGATACGTGTGACTTAGACTGAAAACATTTAAGGGTATTTGGAACCAAGAGGGAGAAAATAATAAAAGGCTGGATAAAATTGCGTTCTAGAAATATTCACATACGGCCTACTCTTCGATGAATACAAATTTACCAGATGTGCTGCAAGGTCATCCATCCTCAAATCCTTGATTTCACTATTCTGTTAGGTGACCTGCAGAAATGGTAAGCTGTGTTCTTCTTCTTCTTCTTCTTCTTGTTCTTTTTCTTCGGTTAAAGTTTCAGCCTCTACAGCCCATTTCGTGTATTGGTGCTGATATAACGGCCTTCTATCAGATGCCCCAATATTTCTTCTTCCCGACGTCTCCTCCGCAATGTTTCATCCTCCATCCTTTCCATGTATGCTTTCTACTGCCTTCTATGTTTCTCAGTATCTTCTATGATGCAACTCCCGCGCAATTCCATCTGCTGTGGCAACTACACCCAGGCAACGGAAAGGAGTCCCATGTATTGTGGGGATGAAGGCGCCTGAAGGAAGTATACTGTTGGGGAAAGCGTGACAGAAGATGTGGAGGTTTTCCAAACGTAAGGTTTCTTCTGGTGGCGTCGGCACACAGAATTTTGTAATTGGCGCTACTGACAATAATCCTCTTATAGCCGGCAGCATAAAATGGGACTGAGATCAGTTTCCAAATACGATTTGTTTAGGTAACTATGTGTAGGCCCAATAGTTATAACCTTCTATTTATCGTTAGTGTGTGGAAGATACAGGCGTGTTGTAATAGTTATTATTTAATCTTATGCATACAGGCTAGTCCTCCAGCCCCAACACCACGGCGTACCGTCCTAACACTACCAAATACGATTCCAGTCCTCGTCACAATCTGGAAACTAAACATAGGACTAACAAAAAGAGGCCTGAACTGTCGAAACGTCACGTGACGTACATAAAATAGTCTGTATATCAGATAGTGGGTAATGCCCAAGATAATACTGGTGTAACGAACCAACCGCTGTCAAAACCCTTTGCAAAATCCGACTTGTCATCTGGTATTGCACATGTCATGACTGTGGTCACGTAGCTTTGTGATTATTTGGTATAATGCTATCGAAACTCAAGCAGTACGTAATTCAATCGGCCTCACGTTTGTGCTGACGAAAGGAAGACTTTAAAATGTATGACGCCAGAATAACCGGTGTGGCATGACCTTCATACGAAGTATGAACGAAAATACGTGATTCAGTACGGTACTGAAAGTCGTTAGTTGTGCCAGTTCATAATAGTAAGAGGGGAATAATTATCATGAAGTAAAGGAATTTAACAAAAGCGGATGCCAATCTTAACATTGCAATATTTAAGTTGACTTTTGTTCTGACTCCTCCAGGTGTCCTTATACACGCCACGAGGACACATGGTGTAGAGGAGGTTGTAGCTCCACTCAGTTAAACTTTGATACTAATGGAAGTGAGGGGTTAGCTTCACGCCCCGACCACTTTATTCCGGGGAAACAGGCTCCACTGGCAACTGAAAAGGAGGCTGGGTGGGCCCCAGAGTCAGTCTAAACGCTTCGGAGAACAGAAGCCCCTATTACTCCTGCTTAAACAATTATTTATTCCTTCCAGCTTGTTACGCGCAAAACGAACCTCTAGAATTCAATGCTCTGTACATCGGGAACTGTCAATGGATTAGCAGAGGTTAAGTGTTTTAGAATGGAGTGAGAAATCTCCTTAAACAGGTCTAGAGACGAAGTAATTTTGGGCACGTTTGTGAGCTCAGTTACGTGGCAGCGATGGGACGCTCGAATTGAGACACACGACAATGCTGGCTGACAGGCTTCAACTGTCTTGTCATCTGGGTAGACTGGTATGCACGGAACGTGGACAGCGGACACGAAGGCCAGCCGGGTCAGCAACAATGCAATTGTGGGCCAACTGCTAACCGACACGGTTGCGGAGGAAAGCTCCATAAAAAGTGTAAATTTTATAATCTGTAGATTTACAGAACAGGTAGGGTCTATCACACATTGACCCGAAGGCAAACGCAAATAACCATGGAGTCTGAATCGTTAGAGCAATAGGATCGGAGGCTCGAAACCCAATCGGGCCATGGGTATAAGCTTATGTCCAAGTTTGTGTGTTGTCGTTCAGTGTCAGAAGGAACTAATGATCAGCTACTTCAAATCTTCTGCGTCCTTTCAAATGTTTAAAAGGACCCATAGTCTCAGAACAAACTTCGAATCCGGAAAGGCCAGAGGGCGTAATTCATGGTAACTGATGAAATGGACGTAATTCATGGTAACTGATGAAATTGACAGTCACCGTTCTCACACCATTCCAGGACAAAGTAAATCATATGCCTACTAACCGACACTGCAACTCTGATGGGCCTAATTATTGTAATAGAAACGTAGTTAAGAATTTTCTATAATGAAAACAAGGATACCGGTTAGAATTAATAACGCCGAATTTCATACTACTTTGTTTTTCCAGGCCCTTGTGCAGATAAAACTATATGATTGAGCAATAAAATTTAATTGATTATTTCTACCAACAGATGCACAAGACAAGTTTTGTCACTGTTTTTTTTTATTGAAAAAGTGCCCCAATACGTATTTCGGCAATTATATTGCCATCATCAGGGGATTTAAGTGAGCTGTTACATAGACCAATTCTTAAGTTTCGTCATAACAGTGAGTCAATGTTGTTAATATCACTTCATAAAACCTTGTATAATTAGTGGTATTGTAAAGTTGCTAAAAGTTATTAAAATTAACAGTAAAATCAATTGGTATAAACTACTTGCTGTAGTATACTTTATTAATTAATTAATGGCAGCGTGGTCCTATTTTCCGGTGTGTATTCCAGTTATCTGTGTGTGTTTTGTTGTTAGGTAGGACCTCCTCCCTTCGTGTCTGCTTGGTCAGACCAAACATTATGCCACATTTCGAGAAGCATGTTCGTCGTACCAAAATCATATTACAAACAAGCCGAAGTTATATCATCCAAAGATTTTAAATTCAGCGCAAACACGAAGAGCCTAAAACAGGTAATTAATTATTAGCTTTAACAAAACACGGATGAAAAAATTTCATACGTAATAATCATTTAAAGCCGACGTCGTATTTGAACGAAATTTAAAGTCATAAATTACGGAAAGGTCTTACTATTTGTGTAAATGCACTATGAACAGCTGCCTTGCGGTATGCGCTTCTTATAGGACTTAAAACCACTCTTCTATGTCCCGTTCAACACAACCTGTATTCACTGATTATTCTTACACTACATGTTTCGGTCGTTCGACCATCACCAGGTGCATAACATATAAAAACTCAATACAAGGCAAAAGTGAAAACTTTTGTGACATCTCAAAATACTATACTATAAAATATGCGAGTGAACGTTACAATTGAATTTTTGTAACACATACCTGTCATTAGCCTGGAAAAATTAGTGCTTACTTAATTTATTAAAATTGCTTAATTAAATTTTCCTCTAAAATTCAAACCTCATTGGATCCTAGTTTTGTAGTTACTTGTTGAGTAGGATTTAGCCATTCAGTGGTGACAGTGCGGTCGGTAGGACGGTATGTTAGCTATTCGATGGTTACAGTGCGGTCGATATGGCCGCATTTTGCTCCGTACACAATGACCGTATAACGAACGAAGGAACCCAAGTGTTGTAATGCGCCGACACGAACGCAGAATATTCCTGTGACACAGTAAGTAACGACCGTAACCAAAATAATGCTCTTTAACTGTATTAAACATCCGTGGAATGCTAGCCGACCGCTACAGGCTCTTCTCAGCAACGCGCTATTAGGCAGCAGGCTAGCGCGTTGTTTCCACCATATATGATGCAACTGCAGAAGCTATTAATTGAGACGTCTCAATCGTGTAACTTCCGGTCACATTCGACAAGGCCCCTTAATAAACAGAAGTGTCCACCACAAGGGCCTGAAGGAATTCTCTTCTATTTACATAAAAGTCCATGTAGGGTAATATTAAAATGCATCTTTATAAAAATATGATCGGAGGGAGTGAACTGGACTGATTTGGCTCAGAATATGGACAAGTGGTGGGCTCTTGTGAACACGGTAGTAAAACTTCGGTCTTAAAAAAATGCGGAGAACTTTTTGATAACTGAGGAACGATTAGCTTCTGAAGGACTCTATTCCATGGAGTTAGTTAGCAATACCAATCGTGATTTTCACCTCGTCACCTGGAACTGAAGGAAGATGGGTATCATAGTCGTAAAGCTTTCTTTCATTTACGGAAAGCCAGTGGGCTAACTATTTGGAGAAATTGTATTCTTGCCCTTAAAATGTCTACGGCATCTGTCCAGATATAATATGACAAAACACTCCTCAATCTGTTTTCACAGTTACAATATCATTGTGCAGCCGGTTTTGTTTGTCGTAAAGGGCCCCGCAGCAGATGTTACGGATGCACCGTAGCCTAGAGGCTTATTGTGCAACCCTGTAATGAAGATGATTAGTTTTTCGTTTTTCCGAGTAATGGAGCACCGGTGGAATGAATTTAACACGGGAAACCCGAAGTACTAGGGGGAAAACCTGTCCCAGAGCCACTTTGTCTACCACAAATCCCACATGGACGACTAACCGTCTGAGCCATGGCACGGTCCTTGCGCAGCAGTTACAACAAAGTAAGCAACTCGTAATGCCTACATGGAGAAACTACTCACTAAATTCCGGCACCAAGACGTGAGAGGCGGTTAGCTGTTGAAGATTCAAGTCTTCTGGGATGTTAAGCCGTGTCGAATGGTAAACAGTTGCCGACGTTTCGAAGAATCGTAGTGCCTTCTGAGTCGAGCAATCCGTCGGACTGCTTGACCCTGAAGAAAAGGCGCAACATCCCAGAAGACTTAAATCTTCAGCAACACCAAATCTCGGTTTGCGCACTAGTGCCATGCCAAGCGCCACACAATACTCATACAGACATACGCTGCATGGCGGAGAGGAGGTGAAACCACGCCACCTTAATCTGAATCGAGGTGAAGGTGGTCAGCTTAACGCTCCAGCTGTTGTGTTGCTGGTACCCATTCCAGGAGGCTTCTGCAGGACCCAAAGTTAATATGGACGTGGTAAGGAGACAAAATCAATGCCTCTGCCGGTTTAAAACAACGTGGCTACTATCAGTCTATGTACGTACAGTCACAAAAAAAAGCTCCTTACCATGGCAGAAGGGTACAGTAATAGTGTCCATGTGTCACCCGCCTAACTGTTAACCAAATGACGGAATTTAATAAAACCTGGTACCGCATTAACACCTACATTTCCCGCTATCAATAATACGAACTTGAACACTACGCAAAATTTCAACGTGGGAAAGATACCAGAACCGTAAAATTTACTGTTTTGGAATTGACACCATGCAGTTTGGCAGGCATTTCAAAAGGTTATATTGTGTTCGGTTTCCAGTTATTATACAAACGAA
The DNA here is from genome assembly GCA_021186555.1 of Reticulitermes speratus. NCBI lineage: Eukaryota > Metazoa > Arthropoda > Insecta > Blattodea > Rhinotermitidae > Reticulitermes > Reticulitermes speratus. The sequence continues at coordinate 26,524,757 of JAJKFL010000042.1, read as the reverse complement.
AAGAAGCTTACTAAGGTAAATAAGCTTGTAATGAATATATATTATCATCTGCTTGCTAAATACCGAACTTCCTTTACACTGCTTGGAATAATAATTTGGTAGTACAACCTACGAACAAACAGACTATATTACATTAGTTTCTGCATCCATTAAGGTGAAAACCTTTTATACATGATTCAAAACGTGTGGTCCATTTAAAGCACTGCACGATAATGGTAACTCGCTGACGGCCCGCAATCTTGTTATGAATATTTACTCGTACAGATATACGATACTAAAGAGGCAAATTATTAGTAAATGTAATGTATCGAGGTCCGCTAGATACACACAGTCGAGGCCATTGGCACTCAGTACTTGCAACCTTCAAGGGGGATTACGAAGTTGGAAAGCATTAAAAGTTGCTCTGTCACTGCTGAGCATGCCGTAAATTTGGATTAGAAACTTTGCCACAGGAAGGAGTCTGAGTGCCGAGTGAATCTGAATACACATTGTTTACAGCGGGAGCTTGCGATCACGGTAATGTATCTTCGATATTCGTAAAGGGGAAAGGGATTTCTTGACTAGTTTGGCTATTATTAGCTTCACAAAAACGGTTCTGCTGCGTGGAGTTATTTACTGGTGTATAAGAATCCCTTTCCTGCTTAAAAGAAATAATGATAACACTTTTCTACGCCATCTTTATCAACGTCTCTACTTCTACAACAGGCTTGTATAAAATGACAAATTTGTCCCTGTACACGCCATCAAGGCATTACTGTGGGAAGTGGTGATATAGCTCCACTAAATCGTAACTTCGGAAACAGATACAGCCGAGTGGTCGGCTTCAAACCCCGGTTGCCTTACCGCGCGGAAAGAGTCCCCGATGTACACTGAATAGGAGGCAGGATGAGTTACGGAATCGGTCTGGACGTTCAGGCGAAAAGGAAAATCTCTTGACACTGCCGGTCACCAAACCACGATTCCTCTGTTGTCCAGTCTGTAGCCTTAGTCACTGCGCTATTCCTAACTTCATGCTTTTAAAACCGAAATACCTACGTCCGTTCCTGTGTTATTACATGTTTTTACTGTAGGCCAACCCAATTTTGTCCTGCTGAATGTTGGCGTTATTTTCTGTTGTTACCCATAACACTCCATATTTTGTTTTTATGTTACTTGTGATAAACACCGACTTGCACAAATTACTCATCTCGGGGGAGGGAGGAGAACGGGTCGTAATTTGTGTTGGCACGTCACAAGTAGGTGCGAACATTTTTGTAAAGTAGGTTGAAACAGTCTTTGTATCAGGATGGCTTTTCGTTAGACCTATATGCTAGTCCAGCTTAAACGAACGCCATGAACATTCCGACATTTTTGTACGTGTAGAATGGGAGGGACGATTGAAAAATGAATAACCTTAATCAGGAACAGTATTTCATTACAAATATTCACAAAGCAGCTACGTTGTACATTACTGGTCCATCCAACAAGTAACTTTGCTTTTCTAAATTTAATATTATTATTCATTCCGTACACTATTTGATAAACCAGCTTATTACAGCCAACTAAATGCACAATGTCAAAGAGTAATTTTACAATTAAAACATTACATCTCCAACATGTTTCGATCTTTCACAGATCGTCATCAGGGAGACCATATATCAATCAATAAGTATAAAACTTACTACAGTGTACTAGTGTAATTTCAGAAATTGTATTGTACTTCATGTTTTATACTTAGTGATGGTCTCCCTGATGACGATCTATGAAAGCTCGAAACATGTTGGAGATGTAATGTTTTAATTGTAAAATTACATATTTACATTGTGCATTTCGGTGGTTATAATAAGATAATTTCTTTTCTACAAAATATACTGCCAGAAAAAAAAGCCTCTCTTTTCATGTCGCACCTAAAACTAGTGATGAGAGCAATGAACGACGACTGTGTGAAAACTCAAACTCTACAATACTCCTTGTTTCCAATATCATTCCCACGCAGTCTAATTTGTGTTAAAGGTCGGCAACACGTTACAGAACTACGCAGAGGACAAGCATTTATATGACAGCGACTCCTAATTAAGAAAAACCTGGCTTCAGATACAAAAGACTGGCCTGGCCAACAACTGGTGCCGAAAATGATACACTTGGAATAGAAACCTGTCCCAGGGACTGAACCGTTTTGTTTTTGAGCTGTTTTGATTTGGGCATGCGCTCGTGTTAATCACAATTACGGTGGTCAGTGTGAATTAAAACTACGGCGGTCTGAATTAATCACAAGTATGAAGGTCAGTGTTAATCACAAGAACGGTTGTCAGTGTTAATTACAAGTTTGGCGGGAGGTGTTAATCACAAATCAACCTACAGCGGCATGTATGTATTTGCTGGTGTTTCTTCGTCTCTCCACGCAGAGGCCCATTCTGGACAGCTACTTTGAAATCGACCACAATACCTGCCTCGCATATGTTTATATGAGCTATATGAAATCACCGTCCCACCTAACTGGACGCTACAAAGCTGTTATTTAATTACATTACTATTGATTTATCTAATATAATGACAGTACTTGACATTATACAGCACTGAATGACAGGTTCGTAAATACTGAATCGGAAAGGGTGTGGATGGAAGCAATCGTCACCTCTTTTGAGTTACCACGTGGACGAAAGCCATGGATATTCGCATTCAGAACAGCCGGTCTCCGGGCCTAATGTGAGACCTGGACCTCTCGAGTATGACGCAGGGGCGCTATCCACTCGATCGCAGCCTTCAACCATGCTGTTGAAGTACTGTGTAAATAACCCATACGCCACACTTTACGACTATCAGCTCTGTTTGGTTGGGAAAGGAAACAGGTCTATTGAGTGAAATATATGAACGCAGCCTGCCTGACTTGACGAAAAGAGACTAGGCCATAGGATTCGGTCGAGTCATTTGGACGGACCGTCAAATGAATCAAAAGTTACACCCTGGAACTAATTAACCGTACAGAGGTCAGGGACAGAAGTCTCGCGGATGGTAGTGATGACGACGCTCGAGATTCCTGCCTACTGTTCGAATTCCTCTCCACCTTGTTAAGACAAATCATCCGGCCCAAAGCGCCTGTCGCTAGCATTTGTGTCAACAGAATGAGTGGACGACTGGAGGGGAAATACAGTGAAGCGCACTGGAGGAGGAAGCGTATCAGATGGAAGCAGGGTGAAGGAAGGCCGAACCTTGCCACTTCTTGCCGTGGCCTCAGTATAGGATGAATTTCATACGCAAGACAAGACATTTAACATAAACAGTCTGAATGCTGTGACGCTGTACGTCTCTCTCATGAACTCCAATACTGTAATTCTTCAACGGAAAGTTATATGTGGGTTGTGTCATTAAATTACTGCGCTAGAAATTCATATTTTCCTGAAACAGGCTTATTATATACCAGCGGTGATACTGAACACAAGCATAGATCTCTGACATAGCCAGCTCCTCAACTGCGGCAGCTAGCTTCAGAAAAGCATTCTCTGTAGCTCGCTGCCGTCCCAGACATCTTCCTTCAGTTACAACAAAATAAACAGCCCTGCTGGCATCCCGGCTGGCTGACTTCTCTTGTTGACAGGCTGGTCGTTTGATGTGTGTGACAGCTTGCGTCAAATACCCGTAGCTCCTTGCGACACGCCAGCTCCGTTAGGAAGCAAAACAATTTTATTACTTGCAGAAGTCCCACCGGACACCCACAAATCACACGTCCCGACTCAAACTCACGGTCCCCGCCTCAATGTGGCGACTGTGATGTACGTCCTGATCTATACATTATCTATATACATGCCCAGTTTATTCCACGAATGCTAAACAACGATCTTCGAATGCTTTCGACCTGATGTATCTCACCTCATACAAACCATCCGTCATTTTCAACCATCCAACACCATCAGCCTTTGTCTTCAGTGTCTGCTTTCCAGCAATTCACCAACTTATAAAAACAAGTTGTTCGTGAACTACCAGAATTCAGGCATGGAGAATAGCTTCTGTCAAACCCAGCTCCGCCTACATGTTAAGATGTACAAAAATAAGTAAATGCATATCATTCAATGTCATCAAACCACCTACGCATAACACGAGTTTTTATTAATTTTCAGAGATTTAATAATTTTTATTAATTGTATTCAATTCCTCTACACGTGTCGGCTTCCAAACGTCACCTTCAGCAGGTTTCCTCCATATACGAACATGTTCTCAAAACATCCAATTTTTATCAGATATACCAGATGTATATACAGGCCATATTATGCTGTTCATTATATACATATAATAATCGTTCTTAATTTTCTTCTTAAGTCATTCAAACAGACGTGACGCAACAAATACCGTAAGTCCACAGTATCATATTCGATGAGAAAAAGGTGTGCTTCCCGGGGATAAAGAAGATGGAGCGTGACGCTGATGACCAAGCACCTCTATCTAGTACCGAGGCAGGAGGGCAGCTATACCTCCACTCCTCCATATGCCTTCATGGCACGCACAGTGGCAGTTTACGTTCACCCTCAACCGACCACCAAGCAATAGCAGAATATTAAAATGTCTTTACTTTATTTTTAAGATATATTAACACAAATATTTGGTAGTTAAACTGTGCTTCGCCGATCCCAGTGGCGGCACGGTCTAAGGCGTGGGTCTACGGCCGCTCGCTTGCTGGGATTGTGGGTTCGAATCCCGCCAGGGGCATGGATGTCTGTCTCTTGTGAGTGTTGTGTGTTCTCAGGCAGAGGTCTCTGCGACGGGCTGATCACTCGTCCAGAGGAGTCCTACCGAGTGTGGCGTGTCTAAAGTGTGATCACGAAGCCTCGAAAAGTGAGAAGGCCTAGGCCCCCTAGGGGCTGTCGAGCCATTGGAGAAAAAAAACTGTGATTTTATAAATCAGTAATTATGTCATCAAATATCTGCTTCTATGGATATTCCGACTTTTCTATCTCAAATGATGCTGAAAAAAGTTCATATAATCGAAAGGAATATGTATAGAAGTGTGTATATAAGTGTATGTATATATATATACATCAAGCGTTATGAAGATTTGAAGAAAGAATTACTAACCCGGAAAAGCGCAAAGTAGCAAAAATAGCATTTTATAAATAACGTTGTTATACTAGTATATTTACATATTTTACAACAGCTGGGATTTTACGGCAGTTTTATGTAACATCTGAATTACTTAATAAGCAAATTAAATGCCGTTACATATATCCACCAAATGAACAACAAAATATTACTTCACCTTTATCTTGTAAAAACTGTATGCGTGAAAAAACTTGATCTGTACATCGCAGAGACCTCCTCATGGTGACCTTTTAAGGTCGAAACATGTAGAGGAACTGAGCGACGATAATAAAAACTCACTGCGTTATGCTTGAATGGTTTCTCTGGGTGTCACTGAATGACAAAAACAGCCTAATGGTATGGTAACTTATGTAAAAGTGAAACAAGTATCAGTCCTAGAATTGAGAACGTCTTTTTTAGACGGTGCACCTCCAGAATCTGTGATTTAGCCCTGCTGTGCCGGCAGTGCATGCTCTGGCACTTTGTGAACAGGCTGGGTGCAACTGCGGTACAGTCACCCACAGAACGCCTACTTTGTGTCAGTTAAAACTCATCCATATCCGAGCCAATACGCCTCAAATGCTGAAGTATGGATTTCAGTCTCTAGATTTCCATGTTTAAAAACTACTGCGTGGTAGGAATTACAGTTTAATCTGAAGATGGAGGCAGTAAGCTCCTCCGAGACACTGGCAAACCTACTTGACCACATAGTAACCCCGAAGAGAATATGAAATTCAAGCCTTCTGGGATACTACGACGTGTCAACTGGTAAGTAGTTACCGATGTTTCGAAAGATGGTTGTGCCTTCATCTTCAGGCTCAAGCAGTCCAACTGAAAATAAAGGCACTACACACCTCATGAACGTGTGTTACTATACGAGTATACCAGTCGACAGGACATAACATCCCGCAAGACTAGAATCTTCATGGGCACCGCTGTGAGAACTTCAAAACTCGCACCGCAATATAAAATTATAAAATAAGTCCTTAGCCTCTGTTCGGACAGTTTATTTAAAAAACTAGACTTGTCCTACACATACAATTCATCGCCAATTACACACCTCACTGAACGCGAACCACATAATTACATGCAGGCCTTACACTGTGTTCCACGATATTTAAGTTGGTGCTGTAACACGTTAGTACTTGAAGTGCAGCAGGGACTAGTTGACCTCACAACAAGAATACGAATTGGTTTTAACGCTGTAGTATGAAGTTCGCAATTTACACGTTTATAAACCAGCACTCCTAATTGGGCTAACCAGCCGTTCGATCTCAACATACTTGCAGTCTCTCCCTTTCATTCGCAAGATCTTCTCTTTTAAACATGTTTTATCTCATACGATCCTTACATGCCTTTTTTTACCTCCTTGTAACAACTCTTAATGAATTACAGACCGGTTTCGGGTTTTCTTCGCTGGGAGCGATGCCCAGTAATTACTGAGCGCAGCAGTTCTTCACAGCTATGGCGTGAAGACAGAGAAGCATAACCCAGGGCGCTACAAGGCAGGATGGCAGTGGTGTTTGTTCTGCTGCATTTAATTGGTATTGCTTTACACGATTCATTCACCCTCGTATCTGCGATCGATTTGCACGCTTAAAGAACAGCAAATCCTTTAACCAAGAATGACTGAAGTCCTACACGTACAGGATTTACTAGCTACTATATCCATTTAGTTGTCCATTATTTTCTTCCATAAAGCTCTGTGGTGACAATTTACTACCAGGTTTTACATACAAAACTTCTGCATTTTCCCTACATAATGTTACTAGACGTTTCGTATGATTGTCAGAATAAACAGTGATTATTTCCCTCAACAGCAACTGATCTTTATAACGTAGATACAGTCTTTCCTCTATAACAATGACACTGAATTTTTACACATAATTCAGATTAATTTTAGTCTATACGGACAGTCCGACCGTCAGGACTTGGACGTGAGGCTTCCAGTCATCTCCTCTATGAAGGACAGTCGCTTGCATAACATTGTAGTCTTTCGTGAACATTACACGGCATAACAAGTGTAAGCAGAGCACTGTCCTTCTGTTTATCGCGTTGTCACTGTCGTTCTCACACCGTTTCCATGGAAATGAAATACAAAACTGTTACATCATTCACGACGTGAACTACGTCCAGTATCTGCTGTAACTAGCAATGAGTTTGGCGATACTTTTGCTGTTTTGAAGCAAAAAAGAGGGAGGAAAGGCAGAAGGAGATAAAGGCACGAAATTGATAAAGTTACTGAACTGACCGCAAGAGACTCACCCGCGCATTCGGTCACGACAACATGAGGAAACACACTTAATGGCGTAACTAATCAGAAAACGCTGATTTAATTTTTCAGCGCGCATTATGCTAATTAAGAACAAGGACAACGTTTCTGAACAGCTTGGAGCTATCAAAAAAGGAAAATACGGTATCTACACTTTTCGCGATGCCTCATTAACATCAATACGTCTCTTACTGCATCAAATAATACTACATTTGCATGACTAATGACAGCTTTAACCAAAATTACGACACCGGTAGTTCATTACACATAACATTCCTATTTCTGGAATAACTTGAATCAGAATACGTATTACATCACTATGTGATGGAGGTTCCGATCACCGTACCGGGACATTCCTATCTGCCCTCTACTGCTATAATATTTGAAACTGAATCACTGATGCAGGGACGTACTTGAAAAGCTAAGAGGATTATAACTGGTTTTAATAAGTATGTCATTTTTTATTAGCTGCGATAGTGTAGTAAGTATAAATTTTATGTTATTCAGTCCGTGCACTGATAATGACTGATCTAAACAATTAACCAACAAAGGCAAATAATGGATAGGCTACCAGCAAAACGATCCGGCGTGTCGATATCAGCAGAGTCCAGCGATTTCCTCTTGGAATCTTGACCCGTGAAGATGGGACCTACACGTTGTCCCGAAACGTCGGTAAATAATTACCACACGACGCCGTGTAATTACCCAGAAGACCACAGATTTCATGTATTTTTCACTTTGCTATGGCGTCCAGACCAGCTCTGGTACCGGTTCAGCCTCCCATTAATGGGTAGCGGGACCGCGAAGCCGATCACTCGCCTCCATCTAGTACCGAAATGAAGAATGCGTGGAGTTATACCTCCACTCTCCAATACATCATGAAAAACTACGTGTAGCTCGTAAATATTCATCCTGTATGAGGAAACTACAGTAGTGCCATCACAGTTTACATTCGTGAAGAACAATCTGTGTACTACGCATGAGTTCTGCATGCTGGTGATCAGTAACACGTACTGTCAAGTCACGGTTATAGCCCATTTGCGCCTGACTTTAATACTCCCACTGCTGTAAGATGAAAATCATTAACAGGATCATTTCAAGCATTTAAATTCATACGGTGAAATTAATGTGATTCTCTAAAGGTCTCTGACAACAACTGATTCATTATTCGAATACAGTGTTGCCCATTGTCTCTTGTCTGAGGTGCATGCTATGTTTCAGGGACTGATTCTACTCCCGTCGTCAGGAGAATGGTTTTCGATTAGTTATATTGGTTGCAAAGAATGTAATCGAACCCGGTAGCTTTCAAAACAACTCCAGTATTCCAAACATTAGACGTGATTTAACGCTCAAAATGCAGTACACCAAAAACTCAAATATACCGAAAACAATGGGCGACATTCAATACGTATTGGTACAACGGAATTAATTGTATAACCAAGAACTTCAAACAAATCGGTAAGCTGGAAAAGCGAATACGTAAGCCTTTCAAGAACTGACATGTTTCCTATGTCAACTACAATCGTTCACTTTTCTTCTTAGTAACGAATTGTGCACTACAGACATTTTTTCGTTTTTAAATAGCGAACATGCGTAATTACAGCACAAATAGAAATCAACGTAATTAACCCGATTATAAGAGTCAGTGCTTAACTTTAAGACTAAATAATACAACCAACTAAATAAAATTTCCATGGGGCTGAGTCCCTCTTGAGAACCAGCTCAGCCAGTGAAGAAATTCTCGGCATTTTACGAAACCTGAATTCCCAAATTACTGCCACCGATCCTCATCCTATGCAGTCCACTTCCTCCCGTCCTGCTCTTTTAGTTCAATTTCAACAATATCCTGCAACCTATGCATAGCCTTATTAGTAGCCCTCATACGGTAATTCTGTCCTGTATTCCGCTGACGGAACACGGACATATCTAATTAATATACCATTACATGCAAGTCCTCAGCACTACCGCGTGGACGTTACTTTCCCCATACAAGCTGCAGACGGTGAATGAAGTGGCACAAATATGCTTACACGTCGAAGTGAAGGTCTGTAAACGTAGTCCAGTCCGGTATGTGCGTCTGGTGACAACTTGCATACCACAGTAGTAGGCAAGGCGAGCAGTCGGCGCCAGGATTAACACGGAGGTAAACAGCACAGCGCGCTGTAAGCCGCTTTGCTTACTACACTTACAACACCTCTATACAGCGTATCTTTGATCTCCGGCGTCAGCACTGCGCTTGTCGCAGGAGCTTTATCGTATACGATGCCTGACTCCGCCGGGACTTTTACAGTCAGTATTTCCCCGCAGTTCAACTTACCTTGTACCATAGAAGAGATTCAAAGTGCTGACCTCCAGCTTCCCAGCAGACCTCGCACCTTCTGAACGTATTTCTAGACAAACGACGAAGCTGTTCTTTTGCAATACTGGCAATATCCTCAGTTGTTGCAATGAATGTGCATTGTTCATACAAACTCTTATCTTTCAGTGTCCACTACAACTAATTGCCACACGGATGCTATCTGGAGATCTATATCATGATTGTCTAAAGAATGGTGTCAGAATTAGTAGAATCTAGCAGTGGGAATGTATGGTTTTTTTTTTTTCGAGAAACATGGGCCCTATGATTCTGCGTACGCTCACTGTACACCGGACTCTGATTTAAGGTTCTGCAAAAGGAAGTCATTATTTACATGGGGACTTGTGCAACCCCGATCTCTGTTGTTCTCGCTGTTTACATTCTCATTTAATCTAAACAATGCTTACTCCGAGAAAAACACAAGTTCCACTGGGTACTGATTCTTAGAACTACCTGCAATACCGGCTTTTTGTTTTCCAGTCTAGAACAAAGAGTTATATGGCAGTAATATATGGCGTACTTTAAAAGTCTTGTTGCTCTGTGAGTTGAGGATTTTGCCACCCCACTTCAGTTAAAATATAACGTTTTTGTATTTCCTTTCTGCCCAGCACTGAACCGTCGAAATTTTTCCAATATTCTGTACATTTGTTTGTTTATACGGTATTGCTTTCGTAGGATTTTTATTCAAGACTTTTGGAGAATTTTTTCCGTGACGCATACTTTGCATAAGCATTCGAAACGAACACACTGTTCTACAGAAAACATTTCGAACACGCACTGATCTGCATGAGACACAAGATACAAGGCATGCGTCACATTCAAACGCTGATGATGACGCACCACTCGGCACACTGGCCTGGAATGGGCCAACTATTACTTCCCTATGCTCGGTAAACAGATTAAACACACAAAATGTATACATCAGTTCGATATTTAGTACAGTAGAACCCCGATTTCGGATAAGTAATATTTCGGATAATTCGGAAATTCGGCTTGACGTGATAAGGTGTAATAAAAATAACATTTATCCAGAAACACGTCTTATGTTAATAAAATTTATGGCACAAGAAAGTGTATGATATTTACAGATACAATATAACACTACAAATTTATACGAAAAAAATCTGATATTTTAGTTTAAACTTTTTTTCACAACATTTTATGGCTGCAATGTCCCTCCATTCGGCATTTTAGACGAATGTTCTTCGAGTTTCGATTTCGATTTTAGCCAATCTGAAACCGTTGATATGCCAACACCGAAATCCGCCGCGACATTTCGCAAGATCTCGCCATTTTTAATTCGTCCCACAGCCTCCAATTTCTGTTCAATTGTTACTACAACATGTTTTCGTTTAGCCGACATTGTTTGGAATCACTGTTAAATGAAATGTTAAAACTGCACTGTAAGAAGCACACACACGTCAATTTGCCACTCGTCCGCACCCGTCAACTTTTCACAACAAACTGACGGGGAGAGGCTCAGAGGTGTCTCGCGGCAGGCAGTTCTGGGAATCGCAGCGCCTGACAGGCGTTTCGGTTAACCCGAGTTTCGGTTAAGCGAAGTTCGGATAACCGACTTTCTACTGTACTCAAATTTAAAATTTTTAGGCATCGTGTCTAAATATGTGTCCGACTGCTACAGCTAACGAGGTCTGATATAAGAATGCATTTTAAGTACCTAAACAGATAAACGATTATGACAAAACTTTTGCAGCTCGGATACATATACCTCCATGAGAATAAGTAACCAGGACAGTGCTTCATGATATCAAGTCTGCAGTAAAATATCTGGTCTGTCTGTCTTTAATACTAAACTTCAAATTGTCCCGTGATGGCATATTTCCATGTATCAGATGATAAAGTCATCCAAGGATGGAACTAAGAGGCAGACATTTCAAGTAAGAGGCAGACATGTCAGTTTCAGTCTTGATTCGTACAGCTGACATTTTAACGATGGAGCACTGGCTGAAACTACATGTGAATTATGTATGAGTATTTATCCGGTAACATAAAAGAGGCAGTTCATCACTAATGCCGAAGTCGGAATCTAAGACTCCGATGCTGACCTAATCTACTCGCACATAGTAGCAAGCTAATTCTGTGGGACCTATTTTAACATTAGCTTCCCACTCAATAAAATCTTCTTGGGCTGATAGCCCAGTCCGAGAAGATTTTATTCGATTTAATCGTCGTGAAAACTTCATCGTATATTATGTTCCCAACTTTGTCTTTGCTATTCAGAGGGTTTCCTTATCAAAATTCTGTGTTCAGTGCCTATTTTACAAAACACAACACCAGCTTATCTTAACACCTTGGGTTGTCATATTAACGAACAGAACAAAATAAATTTTCACACATTAAAATCAATAAAAGTTGTCTCTGTATGCAAACTGTCAATTAAATAAATGAAACCTCCTGTCTGTGCAACAAATACTCTCATTTTAATTAAAAGAAAAGAAAACAAAAAAAGGGTGCACGGTTTAAAGTGCATTAATTAAACATTTGAATTTTAATCTAACAATAAAGAGCACGAAGCTTTGCCTGAAATAGGAAATATGAACACAGCTGTCTTTAGCGACAGTCCGAGGATACTTATTGGAAATTCCTGTTCTTCTGGCATTGATATAAAGCCCACTGCTCACAGCATTAATATGTTACTTATGAGCCTTTTCGCGATAGTATGTCATGCCTATTGATTCTTTATAGTACCAGGTCAGCCGTGGATACGATGACAGTGAATGTGACCAGAATGTTTGCTAAAAATACCGTAAGACAGTTCTATATGCGGGCGAAACTACAGCGCATCTATCTGAAAGTGGAATCCCGAGCAATCTGTTGCATTATCCAGCTGTGTACATGACTCATTGCGCGTAGTTTTAACACAGCGGTCGTTTACAATTACACTTCTGTTGGCTGTCACACACATCAACGGGTATCTTCAAATTAGTCCAGGTTCAGAAGCTGTGAGTAACAGACTTCGATGGTTGTTGTTCTTGTTCTTGCCTGTCAACAGGAAGCACAATATCGTACAAAGAGTTTCTACTATGTAAACTCATATGAGAAATCGTATATTAATTTGTAAGTTGTTTTCCCGATGTTTCAGCTCCATTTATGGACAACAAGTTTCAAACAGTTTTTAGTAACATGTTCACCAGGTGTAACATGCCTGAGAGCTGTAGGAGGTAATTTCCAACAACTGCTTTAACATGCGGTAAGTTGTATTGTATAATACAAACTGTTAATGCATATTCTACGAGCGGGTTTGTAGATCCTGTGAACTAGGTCCGCTTTATTTAAGCTGGACATCCTGCACAACAGGGTGTGCTACATGTTTCATTCAGTCAACACAACCACACTGTATGTAAATTATGAATTTATTAATTTTTGCAACGCTTTTTGACATTAATATGCCATGAACGGTCTACACATGTTCTTTATCATAATCATATCAAGATTTTACCATGGGTATACCCTCAAGTCAGCTGACCTGTTGCACCTTAAAATTCTTACCGACACACCACTGTGTTCCAATGTCGGAATTACACTGATAAGAATTTCAATATGAGGAAGCTGATCAGCTGACTTGAAGATACAGTACACCCATGGTAAAATTTTAGTACTTTCTCGTGTTTGTAGGTACCTCCCTGAAGATGGTCTTGCAGGCCTGAAACATGTAAAAGTAGACACATGTAACAAATCTGGTTTGTCCGAAACTTATTTCAGTGCGTATTTTTGTCGGTGTTCTTACTGCTTACATTCTGTAATGGGCACACGGTTATGAAGCAAGCAACATAAAACCTTAACATTTAAATAATGCGGACTATCCTAGTCTCTATGAACCATCACTGGGTGTTTTGTCCGTGGAAGCTGCCGGAATGACACAAGACAGTGCCACATTCAAGCAGTCACAGTGGCACGAGCTGTCATAAAATCAGCAAATGAAATACACAAAATCAACGTCGGTCTACGCATTCATATGATGGTAATGAACTTGCATTGTGTAAAACAATACTAATTTAATATTCTTGTAGTGAAATTAGCCACGCATATACGATGTGTCATTTATATACGTGGCTTCCATTTCAGACGTATATCCTGAACAGAACTTCCACTGTAACGTCACTCATGGACGGATTTCTTTGTATCAGGTCACCGTGACATGTTACCGGAAAGAATGGTTCGAGGTGACACGGCCTTAGTACTCATCTGACAGGGCTGGTTCTGGCTGCGGTCAGACATGTATGAGACCTTATACTCAACTTCCACAGGCATTACAAGAATTCTCACCTGCAGTACACGTGACAATCTCACATGTGGGTGTGACGTTGCTGCTATATTTTGTTACTTCGTATACCGGTACATTCGTGTTCCCTGAATACGTACGTAGTGAAGAAGTCTCGCTGATCGACCCGTTCCACAAAGTCATCGAATACACGAATTGTGATAGCGCAGCCACGTGATGAGCTACGCTAAATCGCGACCACGGAAAGCAAGTCCCTTTCACGGGGATAGTTTACGAGCCGCTAGTGCGAGCGGTAAGTGAAGTTGCCCCGTAGCAACAGCCGCACTATCTACTTACTCGCGTACCCGGATAGGGCCACCTAGAGTTGACCGGGCTACTTTGCTGTCTTGTTACCGGTTACATGATCTACGAGCGGGCATGTAGAACCCCGTGGCAACACCTACTAGCTCACTCTGCGGCTAGTGTCAAGTTATGTTTATAGCTTGTTTTGACTCCACGTGTTGATTGTTTTGCATTGTTACATCATTAAAAATGGTGTCCAAGTGGAATAGTGAGGAAGTTGTCAAGTTTTTAGATGTCTACGAGAACTTTGAGTGTCTTTGGAACATCCGACATTCCGACTACAACAATAAAATTAAACGCGACAGTGCAATGTCAAAACTAATGGGCGAACTATTAAAAAATAATGGGGCTGTCGAAGGTGTGGATGTTCTACGAAAGAAAATAAAAAGTATAAAGAACGTGAAGCTTGTGAAGATTGAAAAATAAAAAAAAGTGGAGCAGGAGCTGACGATCAACAGAAGCATCAACCACTTCATCAACAGCGTTTTCCCACATTGTCCGACAGCAGTGCCTACTTCCCAGTAACTGACCCGGCCTAGTGGCAATACAAACTTACCCGGTAACCTACTTGCCAGCTCGACTTACCGTCTCTGTGCCTACTACTTTGTTTCGCTCTTAGCTCCCACTGGCCTTCGTCAGTCAGACTAAAGCGCTTGTCTCTTTTCTGTGATTTGTATTACGACGCTGTCAGTTTATCAGCCTGGGTTATATTGCATCAAATTATAAGGTGATACAAGAATTATAAGTTGGAAATAATCTGGGATGATGGTGGTATTCTCGGCAGTTAACTTGATCAATGGTAGCGCAGGGGCGAAGAGGCAGCTGGTAAGGGGGGAAGCACAGTGCACGCAGCTGCAACCGTTTTCTCTCCATTTCAAAAACACTGTCGTACAACTCACAGAACCCTTCCTTCAGTTGCTTTTAAACAATGGAGCGAAGTCGAGTGTAAGAAAATTCTAACATAGTAATTCATAGAAAACAGAGATAGATTATTGGAAGGGTAATGAAGCGTTGAGATGAAGAAGCACAAAGTAAATGTTCGCATGTGCCTATTCAGAAAGCAACAGAAACAACGGCCTATTGCGCAGGAGTGAGTGTACCCTCCGTTAAGAGGATTACAAAAGTGAGCAAAGAAAAGTCAAATGACCTCTAGAAAACACCTGGGAGGAAGACGTAAGATTCATATTCGAGTTATATATATACAGTAGAATCTCGATTATGCGAAATAAAGGAGACGGACCCGATTTAGGATAAGCAAAATTTCGGATAGTTTGGAAATTTGGCTTGACGTGATAAGGTGCAATAAAAATAACATTTATTCAGAAACACGTTTTATGTTAATAAAATTTATGGCACAAGAAAGTGTATGATATTTACACATACAATCCGCACCCGTCAACTTTTCACAACAAACTGGCTCAGAGGTGTCTTGCGGCAGGCAGTTCTGGGAATCGCGTAAAAGGCGTTTCGGTTAACCCGAGTTTCGGTTAAGCGAAGTTTGGATAATCGAGGTTATACTGTATATAAATATTGTGTAAGACCCTATTATAGTAATAACATTCTATAACATGCACAATTGTGAAAAGCAACAAAAAGTTTGGCCTTACTGGATTAAATGTTATGATCCGCTATCAACGGTCCAGGAAGCAAAAATCTGTACGTACCTCAATGTTGCGTTATACGTATATTGTCTGTCTCGTTTGTTTTTATTATGTATTTAATGTCATTTCTGGTATAGGGCGTATAAAGAACTCCAACGCACGATTATTATTATTATTATTATTATTATGAAAAGAAAAACAATTTGTTACAGGCAGAGAGAAAGTGGAAACATTGCAGTAGCGAAGGCAAGCCTTGTCCGTTCAGTGAGTGAACGGTACTGAAGTCCAAAATTTTACCGCTGAATTAAGCTGTTTGGTTTAGTATTTTTTTACGCAGAATATTCGAATATGTTACGTAATCCTCGATTTACGTCGTCTTCAGTTTAGTTTTTCGATTATTTTCAGATGAGAATACAGATCCTAATTATTTGTAGCGCCTCAATTATTCAATCATCCATAAAGTATCCTTTACTGTAATTCCATAATGTACCATTTTTATGACTTTCACAGTCGTTTATATCCCGTACGAGGTGCTGCAGATAACCGACAAAGCCTGGGTGACCGGTATTCCCGCAGAACGCAAGTTTCATTTCACAACTCCCGCACCGGTTGAAATGCGAGTACGTTCTTTCACTAAAATTACGGTCTTCTTGAATATGATACCGTACAGTTTGGTTGATTAGATACCCCGAAAAGGCGGTACTTATAACTTAAATCATAAAACACGGCGTCACGTTCCAGAGGACTCACCGCCGCCAGAAACTCAAATCTGACAAGCTGTTGCCCCGTTTAATCAGAAAGCTGTTTCATTACATCCTTGAACATAAAACGTCTGGCGATCACGCTGTTTCACATTTTGGGCAAGTCTTCGACCATTCCTCTACCGCTACTGAGATCACCTCGCCCGTTTGACCTGTGGGTTGTGTTGCGTTTATGAACGGATCAAACAACTCTCTTAATATGCCATCAAAATAATATATCTACGTAATAACAAACTTTATTACACTTTGTACACCACTGATCTCAAATGTCAAGTTTAAATTCGGATATGGTTAGACCTGCAGTACGAACTATGGACTGGAACAGGTACCTGTCGCACGGACACGATATCATGGGTTGGAAAGATGTGCGGGAGCAGGAGGTCAGACAGGTCGCTGTAGCGTCTCCACCATAGAGCGCTGTCACCCGAAAAGTCGCCGCACGGCAATGACCCCAGCACACACTAAGCTCGCGGAAGACATGAAAGAAGATTTGTAGTCTATAAAAATGATGCTCGTCCGAAAACTAGACATACCCACTTTGGAACACCCAAAAAAAAAAGAATGAGGGGATTATGTACTACAAGTAACTTTCATATACGTAGACTGTGTGTAGACGTCCGACTTCTATAATTATGTTGTAATGGTGTTCTGACATTTGTAATAAAAAAGACGTGTGAAATACATCTTGGGAAACTTAAGTATATGCGTGGGATGTCAGACAAGTAGAAACTGACGTGTTTGGGTCTTCATCCGCACTTCAGCATTCATATTATGACGCCTTCCACCTCTCGTTAATATTACTAATGGCTTACATATAATTTTAGTTCAATGACTTGGATTGTCGGATTGCCCCTTCTGACGGACACCACTGACTAGGTCGCCTCCAAAATTTTCACCTGCTAATGGAAAGAAATGCTATTTCCGACACGGTGTGATGTGTTCCGAGACACCTGACGATGTGTAGAGGTTCATATAGAAACTCGGCACGCCACTGACGGAGCCATTTAGAATTGCTGTCTTATGTGAAAGTTTGTTTAATGTAACCTTACAGACAGCAGCGCCCTTGCAAAGTCCTCCGATTCGACGTTATTATATTCAGGACTGAAACTGTATAAGCCACATTTCCATTCTGAAGGTTCGGCAAAGTGTCATATCATCTAATAAATGTATATCCGAAATTAATAAACGCTTCCAGAAAACCTCCTGGTAGTAACAACCGAACAACCGGATCGAACCGAATGTCACAAAGTCCAGTCCGCAGCACGCAACATAGTATCGCCGCCACAGACAGTACGTCACAATAACATACAGTGTTAGGCCCCAGCCTATTGCAGAATGTCACAATACCATACATCTTCTGGCTTACACAATTCTTGAGCAGCAAATAATCACTACACTAGTCATGAAAACCCTCGCCTTCTGCGGAATCCTAAGTTCAGTACCGTGCTCACACGAACCCGCCTGACCCTTATCCCGGGCCAGATAAACAAGCCCACACCCTCTAAACCTACTTATTTCTTCAAGGCCAGTATTAATATTACGGTCTATACTCCAACACATGCTTACGTCATTAACGTAGTACAACATCTTGTCTCTCGACTTTAGTCCTACATTTTGTATAACACATTTCTCATATTTCTCCCCCTGCATGCTACACGACCAAACCATACCGTTCTCCTTAATTACATCGTCCTAATATATTTTGTGAACGCGCAAATCACTAAGCTTGTCATTACGTAGTTCTCAACTCCTTCTGTCACTACCTCTCTCTCAGGAGGTCCAAAGATCTCCCAGTATCCTTCTCTCATAGAACGTACGGTCTGTTCTACCCCTAATTGAGACATCAAGTTTCACTGTCATACAAAATATAATATAAACATTTATTTATTTACATTTAAGCACATATGATCTTTAATGCCAATATAACAGCACACTCTGTACAGCGCCGAACAGTAGGATGATCAGTGGAAAATGAACTACAAAGGAAATAGAACGAAGCGATTGTGGCCTCGTTTGAGGTACTTCCTCGGCATTTCATTGGCGGTACGGAAGGAAAGCACGACAAACCTCACGACAGTCTGTGTCTCGGCCGAGATTCAAATTCAGACGACTGGGTACCAAACAGAAGCCAGGAGCATTACCCTTGAGCCAGCTTCCTCGACGATAAGGTACAGTTTAGCATTTTTGATTGTTTAATTTTGAGATATATTTTTAACTGAATGTTAGCAGGCACTCCAATAATTTAATCTGCTCCAACTTTCCTCCGGCATGGTATTCTGATTGATTACTCTCGTTCCAAAACATATGAACCTCGCTATAATTTCAAAGTATTTATTAGCTACCTTTACACTGAAACTTTTCCCTGCATTCTGCTTACGAGATATGAAGGTACAGAGCCCACTTAACGTTTCCCCTACATATACTTTTTGACCAAGATCCTTACAACTGTAAAGAAATAATGTCAGATGTTTGTTAATGGCTCTCCACATCAGTTATAATCACCATGACTGAGTTTCCATGGCCTCGTTCGTTAAACCAAGGCCAGGTTGGCATTAATCTGGCAGATGCTTTAAGGAACACATCCTCATCACGTACGCTGGGTGTGTAATTAAACTGGCAAATGGTGTGTTCACAGGTTCCTTATACCAATCAACATCTATTGGCGTGATAATGATCATGATAAAGCTTCTCACCATTCTCATCTCCATCAAGAATGCATATTAGAAGCCACACGTCGCTCACAAATACAAAGGCACGTAGTTCAACCGTAGACTGTTATGAGATGCTTGTACGCCTTGATGATTTACTCCGGAGATAAAGTCTTAATAAGCATACTAAATATTAAGAAATGTTCATCTTGGTACCTAGTGACTGAAACACCGAAAGAAGTCATGGTTCCAGAGCTTAAACATTTGCAACGGCATGGCAGTGTCAGAAAATTAGCGTTAACGAAGATCATGCTTCTACAGTTTAGTTGTTCTTGTGGAAAGAAACGAGACAGCGAAGCGAAATTTAATTCGACTTTGTACGGGAGACGTATGCTGACATCAATGTTTCCTGCTAGGACTGATACTAATTACAAAACACTGCACAGATACGTAAAATGACAGCATTCTGGAATGTATTAGTCGCCTAGCCATACGATGTCTGGATTACCGGAACTCGACACTACGACAAATAATACCATAAGGTCCGACGGAAAATAAAGAAAGGAAATCCAAGTAGGCTACTTTCTCCAGTTAGACGCCTAACCACTTCCTGAAGACTACACCTCTGTTGATATTCACGTTACAGAAATCTTCGAAAATGCAACTAGCAGAAGTCATCATTCGGCATTCCAGGGGATTCCGTCCACAGGCAGCATCGATGTTAATCCCTACAATGAATGAAACCGACAGCCCACACGATACGCTGACGACTACCACAACAGTGGGCAAAAATTGACACACGTGACTTACAATAACTAGACAACATTCAGTGGATGAAAATAACAGAGCAATGTCTAAGACGCGAGCTACGTCGAGTCTGGCTACCCCCCTCCCCCCCATGGACGACTGCTTTGTATCCCTATGCATTCAAAGTTAATTGTGATTCCTGAAACCTTCTGCTCTTTTTCTCACATGCACTTCAGAACCAGTGTACTGCTATGGTAGACGTTATTACGTTCTTTTGACATGATATGCTTGTACTTTCTTATGAATAAAACAGCATTCGTGCTGGGAATTCTCAGGCGCCTTTCACATCTTTTGTTTGCCAAACTGCTAGCTAGCAGTCCTTATGAATCCCGAATGTCATCGAAAAGCCATCTACAAACGGGGTTTCTTCAAGTAAATACTGAGATCGTGCCCACGATCCAAATTCTACTGCATGCATCTCGTACAATCCTCCCCATTGAAATTAATCAAATTTAAACCCTCGCTGTGGCGGTCACCAAATTAATCTTTCCAAATTGTAAGATTTGCCAATAGATCGCCAATTCTTTTGGATCCTATCCGATTGACTCTGCTGCAAGTGCTATACGTCGAATCACGAACAGTTGACAGCACCAGTGACAATACGTACACCTAGTTTAACTTTAAGAGATCTGCATTCTGACCACAGAGAGCATTTATGTCTTCCTTCTGATCCTCACAATAAACAGCGACTTTTTCCATAAATATCTTTACGCGCTGACCTTTATAATGGACACGGAATATGTTCTCTGTGACGTAGGAACTGAAGTTTCGTACAGTATTTAGATTATCTGGAAATTGAAGTTCCACTACAGATTACACAGCAAAACCGACCCTCAGCCTTACCCAAAATGTTACGTTCCACAGTGTCCATTGCCAGGTGTATATTTTAGGTTTATATGAATTGAGAAGTTGGTTCTGCTGTTACACTGAGACTTTTTAGCGATTCTTCATTCCAATATTAGTGATGGCGGTTGGGATCAAACCCAGGACCTCTTAGCCTAGTAGCCTAATATTCAAAACGTCCCAGGTCCGAACCAACCACCGTCATGGAAATTAAAACAGTAAGTAATACAAATGTACCAATTCAGTTTTAATTACTTGAAGACAGCAGTAAAGCTAACTCTCGAAACGTCTTGTAAGTCTATACGAATTACAGGCCATACCTCAAACAATATCGTGACCAAAATAGTACTTGTATAATAACTCATTCACTCTCTCTCAGAAGCCTTCAAAGACCCATGAATTATAGAAGACTGACTGTGAAATTGATTTCCAATGGCCATAAATGTGTCGATCATGAATGATCCTTGCTCATTACACATGGCTCTGAAGAACGAGGCTGCAGCGCTAAATGTGGGCTGTTTGTAACGAGCTGCTATTCTGTCAGACGAAAACTGAAACGTGGGGTTGAAAAAGTGCATTCGGCTACTCTACAAGAGATCGAATGTAAAAACCTCACAAACCATCTGAAATAATCCACTCACTGGACTTTTCCCATCGTTACGTGTTAGAATAAATATTTAAACACAAACTTTCGGGGACAGAATCGATCCCCTTCCTCGGAAAAAAGATCAGGGAAACAAATACCTACTCAGGTCTGTGCGATATGAAGAGGTTATTCTGGACAACCATATACGTGCCTAATACAGTGTGTACAACTGAAAGAGGAACCCGTTCATACAGCCTACAAACCCACTCACAGATACCCTGCTGCACAGCCAGTGATGACGCCGTCCGTTTTGCAGTACTCAGTTAAAAAAACCTCTCTGTATGTATTAAAAGGAACGGGAGATAATTAACATTGTTATAGAAAGAACCGTGTCACTGGCTACATGGACCTATAGCCAAGACAGGCAACAGAGCCGAATTAAACACAACCAAATGAAATCATCCCAAGTTCCAAGCATCTAATTCCAATGAAACACGTAATTGACCACTAATACCACGGCCTACTGCTAGCGCCACCCGTGATATAATGCTGCGTTTACGAAGTAAGGTAGGAAGCGACAAGGAGCGTAGATCCTATCGGCATACCTTATTGGTTGATCTGGGGGAGGGGGGAGATTTGTTGTCACTTAATAAGGGTAGTTCGGCTACCGGTAAATTGAAGATGAAGCAAGCAAGCTCCTCCGAAACATTCATACCAATAAAACAGTCTGCACGGCGTCATATCCCAGGACAATGGCCTCTTCATCGGCACCGCTGTAAGAATGCCAAATCATGCAACGTCTGATGCAGTACTTTTAAACCTTCCTGGTACCGCAAACCCTTACAAATTCTCACTAATTTTGCGGACCCCCTTCCCCAAAATTATCTAAACTTGCGGCAACATTTGACTTGGAATGTTTACAAATAAGGAACACACTTAAGCTGTAAAACCTTTATTAAATCAATGTAAATGTATAATACAAAAATAATAATTGTCTTAGTCCGATCAATCCTTCCGAAATCCACTCCAAAAGTGATGGCTCTCTGTTGTAGCAATACAACTTGTCTGTAGGTTACACACGAGTTTCGTCTGTATTAATGCGAGCAGCATCAACTGACAGGTTCACTTACGGAAATTAAATTGCCTGCAATAAAAGTGCCGAGACTGCATTCATTGAGTTGGCGCCTCGTCTTGCTTCGAGCACCAGAAGTGTGCGGTGTGTAAGAATCAATTAAAGACCCGTTTATACCATTCAGCTGCTGCTTCTGCTCGCTTTGATTTTGCATGTACACTTCAAGTGAAGAGCCTCTTGTAGTTTCAAAGTGTGTAGCAACGGGCCTTGTAAGTAGAGGTGGGACTGGCAGCGAGTGTTGACGTGATTCGGTACTTGAAAGTCAGTTCGTATCAGCGCTTGAATGTGAAAGGGCTTTATAAGAAAGTAATTTTACTCTTCAAAACCTGCGTTACGAGATGTCATGTAACAAAGGAAGCGTTACATATAGCAACCCAAAACTTAATTGTCGTGTAAGTGACAGTAAGACAGTAAGAGTTTTGTAACGGACAGAGGTCTATGTGCATGGCAAAGCGGTCTGTGCCACTCATTCGAAGCTAAGTCTTGGATGGAGATCAAAGTACGAATACTGAACCAAATAAATTTTCTCCGAATATCCCTGACAATGATCGATCAATTCAATATCATGTATTACAAAGGGTATTTGATGTACATGCCAGTCCAAGAGTCTGTTGTATTCCAGCTTCTGGTGTTTGGCTGTCACTCTACTGAGAAAAATGTAATAAAGTTTACCACGTAACCAACCACTGGAAGAGTCAAACCTCAAAACGTCGTACTGGCCTGTATCAAATACATATAACTTTTATATTTATCGTGCATAGTCTTATAAATAGTACATTAACCAAATTATGCACTTAATAAAACTACATTCCAAAGTGAGTATAAAACTCCTACATGCTTCGGCACCGAGGTGCCATCATCAGGGACTTATGAACAAAGGAGTACAAGGCCAGCACGCTTATGAAGGTATTGTGTTGTCTTCATTAAAATTATTAAAATAATTAAAATATTAAAATTCAAAAATGCACAAGGTTAACAAACCTGAAATCACAACATTGAAAATTTAAAATTTTTTTAAAATATGCTCCACGCAGAATTTTTCAGTTGTTTACACTTTTTATGAAGTATGCACACAAACATTTTTCTCGGTCTGTTATAATCTGAAGCGATCTCGTCCTGCTAGAGAGTGTATGACGTGTATCGTGTCATACGTCATAATTTACAATGTTGTGAACGATTTTGAGTGATAACAGATAACGAAAAAACGAAAACTGCCAAAGCTGCAACATTAATAGACTGTCAGCCACTCTAAGGGCAAAAACTTCATAACCCTTGCAAAAGCCAACAAATCTAAAAAACAATGTAAACTTAACTCTACTCTCTATGTTGCTCTGACGTTATAAGGAATAAACTATTGATTCAAAAGGTTGATACATCGTTGACGGGCGGAATAAAATAAAGTCGCGGGCCGTAGTTTGCCGACCCTGGGCTGGACGATCCGTGGTTCGATTCCCGGCAGAGGCAAGAGATTTTCCTCTTCTTAAAAACGTCCAAACCGGCCTCAGAGTCTTCCAAACCTCCTGCTAAATGTGTACCAGGGATTCTTTCCACGCGATATATCGGTCGGGGCGTGAAACTGACCTCTCACCTCCATCTAATACATACTTACTCCTTGGTCCTACAGCTCTTTGACAGCCTTGGCTTCCTTAATTACAGACGCCCATTCTTCTCGGTCCACTGCCTCCTGTCGCCATTTTTAACCTTCATCTTCAGTAGATTCTTTTCAACATCTTCCAACCATCTCAATCTAGGTCTTCCCATTCTGGTTCTTCCCTCCGGTTTACTATCAAATATTTTCTTAACTGCCCTTCCATGACCCACCCTTACTCTATGTCCTACCCATTCGTATATTTTCTTTTTAATGTATGCTACTATGTCTAAAATTTTTTATAGCTCCCGCAATTCCTGATTAGTTCTTATTCTCCACATTCCTTGTTCTGCCGCTGCTGCACATTCATGTTTTATACATATCTGATTGATGTTTTCTCCCCGAGGATGATTCTTAAAGAACTGAAATATGTTGGAGTTTTTTTAAGTTTTAATTGTAAAATTATATACTGCAATATTGTGCATTTTGTTGGCTATTGTATCAAAACTCCAAAATCCTCCTTCACATTTTCGTCTCCCATGTATTCACTGTTTTCATATCCACCTTTATCATTGGCTATGTTTCCCTTCCATACACTACAACTGTTTTCATCATCGTTTATATATTTTAATTTTAACTGCTTTACTCATAGCTCTAGACATAAATATTTGTCCTAGACTATAGAACATCTATTACCTGCGGCAATCCTTGATTTTATTTCTTCACTTTTCCCTGTATTTACATTCCACTTCCCTTCTATCTTCTCTCTTGGATTGCTTCGATTCTCTTTTAACCCGCTTTAACATTCATGATCTATATACTGACTACATTCCAAATAGCAATACAGAACACCTCCATCCAATACCTAGGTTAAGTACAGCTGTACCCCTACTCCGCCGAACATGCCTTCATGGCGTGAACACGGTCAACTTCGCCGTTACTGTTCACAGTCCCATCAGTGGAGATGCAATGTGTTCACTGACGTGCTGTAACTGCTAACAGTCAACTGCCACTCCAGTAAATCTGTCACTACTCGAAAATAGGCTACATCAGTCGCAGTTAGTACGTAATTAAGAAATAACGATGAGAGAACAACTATACAAATACCACTCATGTAAGAAAGTCGTTATCTTACGCAGTAAATATCACTCTTTATAAATAACAATTACGTTATTTATTTTCTTGGTCCCATATTTTGATTCAACAAACTGTCCTAGGCCCTCAATGCCAAATAAAGTCACAAAGTATAAATGCACTACGTAAGTTACAAATCTGTGGCTTCCTTATGATATGGATATATACAGGTCATGTATCACATATTTACATATATGCAGTACACATTTCACTTACACATAAGGGTTAGAGAGCACGCAAAATAACGCCAGGCGCTAATTTATCGCATTACATTGTCTAGCGTTTACCCACCAACCGCTGAAACCCTAACATCAATCATTTGTGCGTTACTTCTGAAAGCATTAAGAATAATTTTCGAATGTCAGCTGTAGTAGGCCTACTAACTGTTCGTACAAACTGTACGTTCTCAACACTACGATGCTACCTTTACCGTCACAGAATCTTACATTTACGCGCACGGTCTGCTCTTCCCTTAAAATGTTTGGTCTGGTGGTTCCCATGCTGAAATTCTACAACCATGATTGCAAGCTGTGGTCTTATTACAGAACAGGGTATTCCTGAACACTGTCTGAGTATGAGGACATTTCCTCACATTGAAACGGGAAGGTCTGCTAAAGTTGTAACACGCATGCCCTTTCTTCGGTAATCGCCCAATTAGAATTTTGGCTCAGAATGTCCTCTACTTACTGAGACTTCGGTACGTATGAGAATACTTCATGCTAATCGAATCGAATATTTTTATCAGCTCAGTCAAATTATACAGAAGGCCGCGTCGGCTAAAAATATTTCATTTAGGCTAAACAGGCTATCACAGCGTCTTCCCTTTCCATTCCAACTCACCCTACACCATTTGACGTATTGATTTCACCACCGAATATCAATGCAAATGTGAGAAGGTGATACAGTCTGGTTGTATATGATATATTTTAATGAAACACTACAAACATTCTCGTCCGTACCTACAGTATTTTCTTACAATATGGATTCGTACGTTTCCAAAAAATAAAATACAATTCCATCTGCGGAATTTCTGCCCAGTTCCATTACAAACTCTATCCGAACTAGTTCCATCTACAGATATTTTAGGTACCTAATACTTTATTGTAGTTCATTTGGGGTACCTAACACTACTTTGCGATCATTTTGGGTACCTAACACACTATGGTATGACAGTATGGGTACCTAACACACTAGGGTACTGTAATTTTGGGTACCTAAACCAACCGGTGTCCGGCGATTATGGGAACTTAACACACTACTCTACGGCTCTCGCCTTTCTCCTCTGAAGAAATCTCTCTACACTGTAGCTCGTGTAACTGGAACTGACAGACATTTAAAACAACAACGCATAAATTCTTGTTAAAAACAGCAGTTACTTGTAATTCCTCCACTTATAAACCCATGAAGAAGGAAAAAAAAAAGAAAGAAAGAAATTAAAAAGATAACCTAAAGACAGTCATGACCAAGAACTAGTAAAGTACATGCCGCTAATGACATCTGGAAACACATTAAGCTGCATTAACAGTACGTTAAGGACCCTCGACATTTCGCCGAACCTGAAGTACCAATGAAATGTACGATCAACGCAATTAACAAAGCCTTAAAGCACAAGACTAACTATTTTAACCAAAAAGGAAGATTGTTTGCCGGTAACTGTTTATAAATAAACGTATAGTATTATGTTGTTCTTCCATTTAGCCTACTGACAGATTTGCAGTGTGGCAACTGACATACCCAAAATATGGTAAAGCAGCATCTCTGAACATCACCACTGCCAGCAGTTGATGCTGCTGCACTGCTCCAACTATTCTCGGTAGTTAACATATCACTGTCAGCGCGGGGATAGACACGCTGACAAAGGAGGAAGCACAGCGCACGCAGCTCCAACAGTTTTGCTCTCCATTTCTAAAACGTCGTCGTATAACTCACAGGACTCTTCAGTTGCTTTTAAACAACGGAGCAAAGTGGAGTTTGGTGTGCAGTATCTCTTGCTTTGTCGACTGTCCTGGCGGTTTGATAATGGGACCCAGCTACATAATGCGATAGAAAATGTGCTCTCAACAGAGGAAATGTTTTTTGGAGAAGGTAAAACGATGCCTGGCCATTCCGACCTTAGACAAGCAGTGGCCGGACTGTGCTGATTATAGCTGTTTGCAGTGTTAGGGAGCTCAGGTATCAAGATATTTGCACCTATCTGCAACATTTAGCTCACATATGGTCCTCTTACGCCAGCCACACACGTTCAGGTAGGCCTGTCAGTTTTGCCTGCACAGTTATGCCTACGACAGGCTGCCGGAGCGTGTGTAGGTTCCGGCACACCTTTCAGTTAAAACTGTACAGGCGGCCGGAGCAAATACGAAAACTCATTCGACCAACCGGCAGGCCTGAGAACTGCGCAGGCGTACCGGAACGTGTGTAGGTTCCGGGCCGGAACGGCGTCAGTTCAGGCCATGTGTTGAAGCCAGTCAGAACCTGCTTTGTATATTTCTGTGTTGTTCGTTTATCTTTTGTGAGTTTCTTTGTTTCTTCGTTCTTTGTTTTTAATTGAGGTCTTCGTAACTTCTTCCAGTAGCTAAGAAGCTGAGCGTTGCAGTCAACCTTTCGTTGGGTGGGATCGCGTTCCTCATCACTGTATTTTTCTTTTCAATTAATGGCGCCACTAATGAAATGAGCTGCATGTTTCTTCATCCATTCGCAAATAATTATGCCAGTCTTTAGGGGCCAGCTTCAACTCAGTCAACAAATGTACATGGGAATACGTGTTTCTTTTTTGTAACCACTCTTTTACACCACATTTTACGCTTATTTTTGCGCTTATTTTTACTCTTCATAGCTATTAGCAAGCCAACAATAGCGAGCGTGTCGTCGTCTGTTGAGGCCATGATCAAGACTACCGGGATTCGCCTGAACGTGTGTGGGGACTTCAGTTTATCCGGCCGCCTATCTTCAGGCGGCCTGCGCAGGCAAAACTGACAGGCCTACCTGAACGTGTGTGGCCGGCATTACTGCAAAGATGGGTTGGACGATCGGGTCTCCAACTTCTGCAGAGGCAAGAATTTTCCTTTCTACAAGTGCATCCAGATCGGCTCTGGGGTCCATCCATCCTCCTATCTGACAGTTTACTCTTTACCGGGTTTAAAGCGGCCGGTGAGTGAAGCTAGCAAATAATCATCCACTATCGAGCCTAAGAACGGACGGAGACATATATCCACAACCTCAGGTATTCATGGCGTAATGCAGTGGTGCAAAACCGTGATACGTCTACCGCTACCACCTTTCTTCTGTTTCATATGAACCGTTGTTTCTGTTTATAATGGGCTCAATACGCACGTATTTTGTGAAGTGAATCAAGTACTCTTCATGTCTGGAATGAAACAGTTCTTGAAACAAACTTCTTTCGCTTCGATCACATACAGAATCTTAAAAAGCTTTCATTTTCCTTGCTGAATGCACTTAAACAAGAGACTTTACTGTAAGTTAAGTTAAGAGTACGTTCGAGATTTCAATAAAAGCCACTCGTCTCGTATTTAAAGGAGGCACACAGACGGCAAATCACGAAACGTTATTCCCTAAATTCTAACAGCACACTGCTGAGCACTAACATCACGACTTCACGAATCTAATACCGATCGGCGGTGTGTTTCCCATGATAACACTGCAATATTTATCATCTGGACTTTTTGCGTCGTATCGTACTATAAACAATAATAAAAACATAACACGTTTCGGGAACAGAATCGGTAGCTCAAACTATTCTCAACCTCTGGGCCTCTGAACCGTAAGGCTGAAAAGAACTTTACTTGTCGGAGTCAGCTAAGTAGCTTTATCCGAATTTTTAGTCTGTGAACAGAGGCCGATCCTGTCCCAAAAACACAGGGTTTTATTTTTAACACGGAACGAAGGATAGCGTCCATGAAGTAAATAATTCTAAATGTGATATACCGTCGTCAGAAACTACAGAAGTGCAATGTTTTCATGGAAGAAAGGATTCTACAGCATATACCCCCCCCCCCCCCACCAAACCCAAATATGTTATTACTACTAACGGACAGAAATGCATGCCGAATGACTTAATGCATTGGAATAATACATTTTAGTGTTGTGTCGTGTTTGTTTAAACTTATGTAGTTCAGTCACACACGACTACTGTGACAGTTCATACTCAATACATGTTTCGGTACGACCTACCATACTCATGTAAAATAACTACCGTCTATTCTCTATGCAATGTAATGTAGTCACTATGAAAATTTGGATTAAAATAATCTTAATCTAATATATTAAAATACATTTAAATAATTTGTCTTAAATTTTCTGGTCTAACCAGAATGCGTGAATCTGATTGGAACGAAAACCTTTAAAACAATTCGCAGTCATCCCCCAAAATTATGTCGTAAGTCGTTCCGAGACCGGCGACGTTAGTCGAGACAACATATGTCCAGAAAGACTATCACATAAATGCAATGTTAAAATGGGGAGGGTGTCTCCCGACAATCTGCTTTTACCAAGGAAAAAGATATATTTATACTTTAAAAAATGTTCAAATCGTGTGAAATCTGGCTACCAAATGACAATTTAAGGAGAAAGAATTTCTTCTTGAACTGTGGGCGGAACATCTGGATCATCATCTTCAATGTCCAGCAATACAGGTGGCGTTGCAAGGGTCCCTAAAGATGACTTGAAGAACTCAAGCATTAAAGTCTGGCGACCTCTTCGTCTCCTTCTGAATCTCCTCACTGCAAGCAAGCATTCTCATAATTCTTTGTCTAGTTTTGCTGCTCGCTGCTCGTTCACATCAATGTCCTCCAACACCTTGATGCCAGCATGAATGAGTCAAAGCTCCTCAGTCAACTTCGAAACCGTCAAAGTCCTCTCCTGAGGCTCAGGCTCAGGTTCCTCAGCTTCGTCAAGTGCGCTTTGCTTCAGAATTTCAACCAGATAGTCAAGCGTGAGATCCTGGTCGTGGTAGCTCGGCAACTCGAAGACAACTTCAGCTTCGCAGGTACGAAATTAAGCGCTTGGCTTAATAGAGGGTCATCGACAATGACGGCTATTGTTTCGACACGTAATAACTTTTATGGAGATGGGATTTGCTGTTACGTGTTCATCAGCTCAATAGGTTTTCATACATAACTTAAACCTCAATGTGCGCCATCTTTCTTAGCCCTGTAAACATCAAGACGTTACTCAATTTCTTGACGTATTCATTGAAACATTTCCGGAGTGAACGCCATTACATTTGTGTTAATTCTCTCTCGGAGATTACGTAAATTTCGGATTTTCTACGCGTAAATGAGATTATTTTTAATTCTACATAGAAAAAACCCACTGGTGAGAAGTCTTGACTTCGTGGCGGCCACAGCGTTAGTACTCCTCTTCCACTCCACTGATTAGGAAATCTGACTTTCGGGCAATTCATATCTCATGACTGAAGTGGGCGGCGCATCGTCTTGTTGAAAGAGAATTGCACCTTTTTCTTATTCAATGCCATCAATTTGTGGGAAGACAAACATTTGTAATATATCCAGGCAAATGTTTACGGTGATAAGAGTTTTCTACAAAAAAGGAAGGCACTATAACACAATTATGCATTAAGCCACACCACACATTAGCTTTCAGGGAGTCGCAAACATGCTCATAAATCTCACGTCGTTGTTCCTGTCCCCAGATGCGACAGCTGTGCCTGTTTACGTGACCATTCATATGGAAGGTTGTCTCATCTATGAACATTACTCGCCGTAGAAGTTGTCGTCGTCTTCATCATCATCATCATAATCATCATCACTGCATTCATCATCAAATTTGCAAATTAAACTACTGTGTACCGTGTACCGATATGTCTCTTTGATTCCATGCAAAATTTGGATTTTGCAAGCGTGCTACATTAGCCTCCTTTGCAAGATATTTTAGATAGTCTTTTTCAGTACCCCCAGCTGCAAACTCCAACGAATTGGACTACGTCGACACGCTAGCCTTATGCGTTCAACATTTTAACCTGACGTCCGCGGTTGTCCGATAATTTGCCCTTTCTCACATTTCAACTTTCCCTAAACTAGTTAAACCAACGTCGAATCGCTTTGCCGATAGGAGAATCCCTTCCGTATGTACGGCGGCAATTGCGCTGCACTGTTTCAAATACGTTTGCTTTCGGCGAGCCAAATGGCACACTGCGCTTTCTCGTGCATGCTCGACATCGTCCTAACTGCGGCAGTGGCAATGCTTACTACAGCTGCAGGCGTATCGCGCATGTGCATGAAGTATGCGCAAAACTATGTGCGCGTGCTTGTTTGAGAAAACGAATACGTTACAGCAAATATCATCTCTGTCTCTTCTCACGAAAGCTACTACGTCTCAAAACTAGGTCCATCATTTTCTAATTTTCCATAACTCTGTATGCTGAGTCCGGAGGTAAATGACGTAAGTGCGGAACAAGTAAGTCGAGACGACGTACGTCGGGGGATGACTGTATCAAGATATGGAGCGCACACCACATATATTAATACTTAACGATCATTTTAACCTTAATTTCAATAGTGACAACACATGCATTCGGAATAGACTGTAGATATTTCACCGAAACATGTAATGAGTATGAGTAAGTGAAAGAATTTTCACAATTACCTTTGTGTGTGACTGAAATATATAGTAATATACCTACTGATTTTCTCTCTACTGCTAATAATATTACAAAAGTAATGAATAAAGGTCATTACAATGAACTGGCATGTACAATGGGTGGGGTGAAACGTAAGTGCTTAAATTTAGTTACAGAAACCCGACGGAAAGCGACCACCACGCCACAAATTGTAGTCTACAGAGCGGACTTAAGTAACATTAAACGGAGTCTAATGGTCGGATTTAATGACAGTTGTATTACGAGTAACACCAAAGAGGTTATCACTGTATGTCATTCGACGCAGATGTAAGCCGGAAATAACACAGTGTAAGCATGCATGCCAAGTGACTGCTGGTAGGCTGTGAGTGAACAGAGGAGCTTCGAGTGCCCAGTCCCAATGTAGGCAGACGTGTGGCAGCATATAATCATCGTATTACTTGATGAAGAGATATTAAAATATTTTGTTTACACTGGTGAACACTTCACATGTGTCATGTCACCTCTACTGAGAAACAATAACATTGCAGCCGCTTGTGTGACTTCTGACATCTGCCTGCCAGGTAGCGATCTCAGGTATCTAATTGTTTATGAAATCTCCACACACTATAAACGTTACAAAAGTATAGACCAAGGTTCCTTTAAAAGGGGAATTGATACATGAAACTTTCAACGCAAGGTTGTAAAAAATGTTTCCTTTAACATTAGTTAGCAAAGAAAGTTGATGAAAGGGCCAAAATTTACTCCTGCAATGTAGTTTATCGGTGAAACAATTTATTAAATGTAGTTGTCAGTTTAGGTCTTCGATCTTGTGGGTAGCAGCACAGTGTCAATGGATAGTCTGCTAGCGACGTTTCGGGAAAGTGTGTCGGTGCCATCTTCAAGAATCAAGCGGTAACAAATTACCCCTTGACGCTGCGCAACACCCCAGAAAATGCAAGACCTCAACTACGCCGCGGCGAATGCCTAAAATCTCGCACAATTTTCAGTTCCTTTTAAAAACTGTTCATGGAAAAAAACATAAAATAATTAGACACTTTTTAAATGTACGCAACGGACTATGGCCATATCTAAATAATATCTCCGGTATTCCAATTTGTGCAAGTTTCCAGGTACCTTCGATATATCCGGGCACTAACTCACGTACTGCTATACGGGTACACAGTCGAAATTCATACTGACGAGCATTAACAGTAGTTGAAGGACAAGCCCTTCCTACACGCCTAGGGGAAAGAGAAGCTTAGGAAGATCACTGAAGATGTGACAGGAAACCACAACAGGTGATCCTAGAAGTACGTAATACCTGACAAGATGATGATACACTGTTGTTCTCTCTCCTTAATATGTCTACTAAGATATGTGTTTTGTAGAACAAGTATGATAATCACGTCCAGTGATCTGTATAGTATAATATATTAGACAACAAGTGGCCTATATGTTCTGAACACCACTCATGTGAAGCCCCTGCTCAAAACCGTGTAGCCTCAGCCCGGAATTAGGTCTGAATAACACCCAACTATGTCTACCTCGGTACTGTTTTTGTTTCGCAATACAGAGAAGTTTCATCACAGTTGCGTAAACTGAGCAGCATAGTTTTAATAAATGTAAGCGAGTGTCAATCAAACCTGCCTGCGTGTCGCCCATGCATTCAAGTATGGTTACCTGAATAGGAGTACAGGGAAGAAAGCGTCACATGACTCAGCAGGGAGTGAAAACATCTACAAGCAGAGTCACATACAATGACATTCTTCTGAAAGCGTACTGAGCCCAAAATGTCAGACGCTGCTTCCGTCAAGTCGGGTCTACCTATAACGCAATAAGCTCGCTTCGCGGAAGTCATGTGTAAATCTTCCACATTACTGATCAAGCTGATCATTTTAAATAAGCAAGTTTCAGACAGATCCTAAAGTGATGAAATCACTTCTTGTCCACGCTGTCCGACAGACAGGATGGCCACGCCATCATCCCCAAATCACCCTCATAATATCCAATAACGGTTTCTATAGAGTCAGTCTTGTCGCGAGTGTGGAATCAAGCTGACGATTCAGTCGCGACTTCCGCATACATTCGCTTCAGGAGGGCGCTGTTTTAAAAATGTTATTGTAATTTATGGTACCCGAGAATATGCAAACAACATGCTGCTAGCCAGGCCTCAAACTCGTCCTTATGTTATTGAAACGTATTAAAATGTTCTATAAATTCCGTGACACAGCATGCGAAACGTCATCATCGTCAAATCATTCTAGTTACTCGCATTCTCCTCACAAGCTATCTGCGGAATTGTAATTTTATATTAATTTGTATTCCGCACTGAAAGTGATTTCTTTCATTAAGTTTCTTACATCAAAATTTTGTTTGTATTCCTTGTTTTTCCATCAAAGACCCATCTCAGCCTTCCTACTCTAGTTTAACAATTCTAATACGAGAATAATATGTGAGAGGGCAACATGAAATAACTCCAAGTGAGGGGAAAACACTAAGTGACTCTCGTTCCATCATGCCCTAATATGTGACGGGACAACATGAATTGCCCCTTGTTATCGTACCATAACATGTGAAAGGACAACATAAAGTGGCTCCCTGGTCATAATGCCATACCATATGAGGTGAAAGTACTGAGTGAATCCCTTGTCACATGGTCATACCGTGGCGTGTCATCGAGTTGTGGACGGACGGGCGGCTGTCAGATAGACAGCAGGAAGTACAGCTTATTGAATAGACATCCGAGAAAGCTGGCACGAGTTTCTCCCAATCACTCACAAAAATACGGTTTGTTTTAGAGATTTTCATAATGCTGATGGACTGGAAGGATGAGGTCAGGACAGAGAGGCCGGAACGTGAAGCTAACCAACCTTCTCCATATCCTACCGAAACGCAGGCTAATTCCATTACTGTAATACGCCTGCATATTATGCTGCTTGGACAGAGGGACCTTACATTATGTCCCTCGTTAGGCGCAGTCATAAGGACATGTCAACAATTACTAAGGCCTGTACATAAATAATAGTGAGTCGTGTGAATTCTAACCTAAGCTACATGTTAACCGGCCGCATGGTGGTCTACATACATGTGCCAGCTTGTCAGACTAGTTCACGCCAACTTCAACCGAACTGGAAAAAAAAAGAGAGAGAGAGAGAGAGAGAAGAAGAAGGTAAAGTTCACTCTAGAACAGGCCATAGAGGCCTTGAGGGGGAGTAGAGGTACAGCTCTACTCTTTCTTTAACCTTGGCGCTAGATGGGGTGGGTGGTCAACGCCACGTCCCGGCCGATTTACCCCCGGGAATGACCTGGTACCCATTGCACAGGAGGCTGGGTAGGCCCCAGGGCCGGTCTGGACGGGTGCTGAAAATCTCGTCTCCACCGGGATAACTTAAAGCCAATTTGGATGGAGGCCTAAGTTGATCTTTTTCCCCTTCACACATACGTAACGAAACTGAAAGCGTAATTGTGTTCACAGCTACATCTACTTGTCAACGCAGTTACGAGTAAGCAAAGTTGTCCTGCGCATTCCAAGAAAGAATATGGGAAACTCGAGGTGTGGCTCCACTCATTCTTAACCGCGGAACAAAATAGGGGGTGAGTGGTCAGCCTCACACCACGCCCGCTGTACCCCGGGGATAGGGTTCCCGGTACCCACAGGGGCGGTCTGGGAATTTTATTACGTAGCCTAGTAGAGGGAAATCTCTTGCAACTGCAGGAAATAGGAACTTCCAGCCCGTAGCCTATCACTGTACCGAATCAGCTAATCAGAATCCAACACAAAGGAGGAATTAATTTATTAAGGAACTGCTGCTATGGACATGTGTAACAAGTTTTCTTTATGAACCTAACATTCTAGAAACTTGAAAGTGTAGAGTATTCATAAAACCAGATACTGAACGTGCACCGGCCCTGTGAAGCCTAATGTGGGAATAATTATACTTAAAAAGCTCAGGACCTAACTCACATAGAACGCGCTACGTGTTCATTGCACAAATTATCGGTTTATGCTGCTGAGAGAAACGTTCAGCAGTTCATTCTGACACTTTTATGAAACCTGCATATACGTATACTCTTCAGGGCAAAATGCAGCGACATTTAATGTTACAGTAGGCGTAAATTTAAAAGCTTGTAAGTCAACTTTGCTGTGCTGGCCCAATGCTTGGTTTTGTATGACCTTTTCCCACCTATGGTGCCTAGGTAAGAAGCTCACATGAATGACAAGACAGGTAATGTACGTATAACGTAACATTGAGGCGCGTTCGCGCAACCATTGTTGCCGTTGAAAAGCAGTAACTATTACAAATTATGAATGTGTCTGTAGTTTTAATTATCCAGCATGAAAAGTGTCATGTGTGGCCTGTCCGACTCTAACATACTTTTCCACATTATCACATAAACTGTACAATTTTCGGGAGGGAAAAAATACTGAACATAAAATGTGTGTTTTGACTTTCTCTACAACTTTTGTCTGAAACATTTCTCATTCTAAGAAGAAGTATGAGAGATACGATCATAAATGTACATAGGTCTTCATGTAAAGTGCCCGTTATTCTTGTCAGATTTTAAAGAAATTTGAATTTTCTCAACAGAGTTCCGAAAAATACTCAAATATCAAATTTTATAAAAATCCATTGCGTGGGAGCCGAGTTGTTCCCTGCGGACGGAGGGACAGAGAGACAGACATGACGAAGCTAATAGTCGCTTTTCGCAATTTTGCGAACGCGTCCAAAAAATGATATAAAGAACACAAGGGTAACGACACAACGGTAACTTCCAATTTACTGTGACTGTATTAAGCTTTTCGCCTTTATGGATCCTTTCGCAAGGTCTTAAGAACGCCGAGTGTCATGAAAAAGCAAGTCTGAAAGAAAGCTTTATAGGTCTGCACGGGCCCGGGCCTGGTAGTTTAATCAAAGTTCGAGCTATCGTCTGGTAGCACAGATAACGTTCGGGGTCGTGTCTGGTAGTACAGACGGTGTTAGGGTTCAGATGATACCAAAGTTAAAATTTTTCGGGCTTTCTCGGGTCATTCTTCTTCCGCAAAGGAAACGCCATTCGTCACTGCGTTCATCCCATGCTGATGGCACAGTCACAACACAACACTGCAGACAGTGTACTCTGTGACGTGGTACGCAGACTTTACCAAGGCGTTCTTTGCTTACATAACTACAATTAAAGTCTTCTAGGTTGCGACCTCGCTTAATTTTGTAAATACCAATATTTCGGAGAAATCTGCTGCTTCAGCTTTCAGGGCAATCCGAACTATAAAATCCATGAAACTGCACAGCGTCACATCCTTATGGACCGTCACATCCACAACACCGTCACATCCATAACACCGTCACATCCATAACACCGTCACATCCATAACAGCGTCACATCCATAACACCGCCACATCCATAACACCGTCACATCCATAACAGCGTCACATCCATAACACCGTCACATCCATAACACCGTCACATCCATAACACCGTCACATCCATAACACCGTCACATCCATAACACCGTCACATCCATAACACCGTCACATCCATAACAGCGTCACATCCATAACACCGTCACATCCATAACACCGTCACATCCATAACACCGCCACATCCATAACACCGCCACATCCATAACACCGCCACATCCATAACACCGTCACATCCATAACACCGTCACATCCATAACACCGTCACATCCATAACACCGTCACATCCATAACACCGTCACATCCATAACACCGTCACATCCATAACACCGTCACATCCATAACACCGTCACATCCATAACACCGTCACATCCATAACACCGTCACATCCATAACACCGTCACATCCATAACACCGTCACATCCATAACACCGTCACATCCATAACACCGTCACATCCATAACACCGTCACATCCATAACACCGTCACATCCATAACACCGTACTCTTCATGTACAGCACAGTGAAAACGTCAAATCTCATGATTTAATAACAGTCCCCAAATTTTTTGTTACGACAAACGAAAAGTATGACAACTATGTGTAATGTGCCTGTCTGGTCCGTAAATCATCTGAACAGTTGGCGTCAGTATAGCTCAGACGGCCCTGACTAAATTACGAATACAAATTTACTACGTTCATAACAGGCAGAATCTCACCATCTTTATGATGTCAACAGCCATTGTGAAAGACACTTGTTTAGTGGTGCGACATCATAAAACTCATAAACTCACTGTTCTCTCATTATGACTATCGCAACCTGAGATCAGTACGTTATTGTACTGCGATGGGTAGAAACATACCGCTATACTTTGTTTTCACGTTAGGCATGACAGCCTAACGGCCGAGGAATTCGTCCGCAATCCTTGCAGTGTTACGCTCTACTCTGATTTGACTTTGTACTTAAAAGCTATTCCTGCGCTTAAGTTCAATGTTGGATGGAGATGAAAGGCGAGTTTCACGCTCCAGCCGATTGATCCTGAGAACAGTGCCCGTGGTACAAATTGGGTAGGAGACTGGGTGGAACCCAAGATGCGTCTAAACGCTGTGGGGAAGGAAACACTCCCCCTCCCCTCCAGGAATCAAATACTGTACCTTGGCAAGATCAGTGGCTATACTCAGCTAGCAGAGCTCCCGAGTTATAATTATAAACTGCTAACTTGAAGTGAATCCACGAGGAAAGGCACAGAAACAACACGTTGTTCTAAAATAATTGCAAAACTTAAGTTAAAGAAACGATTTTAAAGTCATTATGAATAAATCTTCTTGGAACACGAAGCCTCGTTTCTAGGTTTCGTACAGAACAAGATTGTTTAGTGACGAAATAAAATGACTTGAACAGTGAACACAAATGTTTGAGAATTATGTGCAGCGTTCTTAATACATGTAAAGGCAGGTGAAGTTTCGTTGTTTCCTTTCCGACACTGGCGAAAAGCGGAATATGTAATTCAGCGTCGTTTTGTGTATGTGCTAAGTTATGCGTGCCTCTTTTTTTTTTCTAAAATAAGTTTCAAATCTTGAGTTGACTTACAAATATTCTGCCATCATGGCAGACCGTCTCCCTATACAAACACGAACACTTAAATTGCGAGATCTGAGGCTGTCACAAGCGGCGTTGATGCAGACTGAAGTCTTCTGTGGTACGACGCCGTGTGGACTGGTAAATGTCGACGTTGCAGAGAAGCTTTCTGCCCCCTCTTTCAGGGTCAATGTAGTCGAAGATTTGGGACTAGTTGGCCCCTGAAGATGAAGGCAACAAGCTCTTCCACCGAAACTTTGGTAGCTACTACCTAAAACAAACAGACGAAATACATGCACTCTTTTCCACATCATCCCCAGTTCATATTCTGTAATAATGTTCTTATTAGAGGCTATAAAAACTTTGCAACTGACAAGCCGTATTTAAATAAAGCGATAAACAACGCAACCCTCTGTGGTATCTATAATGATTTCTGCCACTGTTTCTCTACCCTTCTGGTGCCACAGACCCCTAAAAGGTCTCACTCATTCTGCGAACCCCTCCCTAAAATCTCAAGTCGCGCACCCCTTACACACAAATTGCCGTCAAATTAAAAATTTAAATAATAATAATAATAATAAGAAGAAGAAGAAGAAATATACTTAAACCGCACAAACGTTCATGAAGTCACTGTAAAACTTTATTAGAAAGAAAAGTGTTTTCTTATTAATGGCCATAAAATTAAGATAAAGAAAAGATAAAAGAAAGAACCCTATGTTCTCTCGGAAGCCCAGTTCAGAACCAGCAATGTACATTTCCGTGCTTCCTACTGTTGGCGGAAACATTTTGTGCACGGTGAGGTCTCCGACGAAGTCTTCTGATCAGTCCGTAACTCCTGACAGAAGAAACCTAGGTATGAACAAGACTGTACTTTTGGCATGGAGACCTACCAAAGTAAAAAAAGAAAAAATGAACAAATTCTAGCACCTTACCCGTGTGTTTCGAGTGCTGACCGCATTAAAAATGCATGTGACCGCGTGAAAGATGTAAAACACTTTACTGGTCCTTCCTTATAGCGCGTCCGTCTCTTTCTAATGCCAGCCTTCTAACACTTTCCGCTCCTGCGCCCATAAGCAGCAGAAGATGCTTTTAACCTCTACAAAAAAGTGAATCTCTCCATTCCCATATACACAAATACCTTTGTAACAATATTAAAACGTGCTTGGTGTTACTATAAGTTAAGCCTGACTTTGAGAGACTTCTTCATGTCGCAAAAGATGAAGTATTTTATAATGTTTAGTGTATTCATTCACGCTGCCTTAGTAACTCTATTGTGTCGACGTCTGGGCAGCGATCAGATTGTCTGATAGCAGTTCAACAGACATAAAAGGCGTGTACAATCTTTTCAGAAACTTACAGCCCCTTGCAAACACCGATATGTCGTGGACTGTAAACCCCCAAAGATCTGTGTTCGTCATGTCCTGTTAGGATACCAAGGACAAGGAATAAGGATAAGAATAAGAACATGAATGTCTTGCGAGTTTTCTCGTGGTCTTTCCGTCTCTGGAATCCGCATGTTACACACGTTCTCTAGCACTCCTCGTCTATGCACCGTTATGATGCATTTTGGAAAAATAATAGCCTTTTGCTGGGCTTAAGAATCTTCGGCACCGTCAAGGCTTTCCAGTTGTTATTCTACTGAAACATTAACATGCTACTGTCAATATACTTCATCACCTAGTTTGACTCACTGAAGACCGACTTTAATGTACGTTACACATAACACTCCAGTCTTACTTCACAGAAAACACCGTCCATTAAAAAGACCGACCAGTCAATTTTGTTTAGGAAGGCAATCAGTAATTTTGTGAGAATCGGACGGAACACAAAACGCAGTATCTTAATTTTACAGCAGGTGGTACACTACATGTAGTCACCAGTGGACTTCAAATGGTTAACTTGGGCGTTGTTCCTTTGTTTATCTGGTTACAGGACCACGTGTATCAACAGTTGCTGTTGGACAGTGTTTATCCTCAATTTAACAGCACTTTTTCAATCGCGTATCATGTCATATGACATCGACTGGGATGACGATTTTGAATAATTGGAAAGAATGTGGTCATGACATATTTTAATGTATTCCAGCATCTGCATGAAGGTACTAGAAAAACATCAGGATAGCCTGTGTCAGGCCCGGGAATCAACACCAGAACATTCCGAATATGAATAGGAGTATTTTTGCCTCACATGCGACCTTCTTTATGTACGAGACGATGGTTATGAATTGTCTTAATCTGATGGGATAAATCGCTGGCGACAGATTGTAAATTACGACGGCACTGGGCTGCTCTGGATCACACTAGTGCATTTTAAATCAGACAGCTCAGTTTATTTAAACAGACTTTCTCACGTAGACAATCAAAT
Source organism: Reticulitermes speratus (assembly GCA_021186555.1). Taxonomy (NCBI): domain Eukaryota; kingdom Metazoa; phylum Arthropoda; class Insecta; order Blattodea; family Rhinotermitidae; genus Reticulitermes; species Reticulitermes speratus. The sequence continues at coordinate 26,483,442 of JAJKFL010000042.1, read as the reverse complement.
CCAATGATGACTGCAAATGATGAACTGGGAAAGACGTGGACGTAACCTGTCGTTGCCTATGTGAAAGGTGATATACTAGCATGAGCTTGGAGAAACTGAGCAAAATGACAAAACCCCTCAAATAGAATAATCGTGAATCGTAGGTGTTGACCTTGCAAGAGTCGTGATTTTTTACAATTCTTTTTCTTTTGTTTTTACGATACCAAGCTGCGCCCAGCGTGGTTATCGGAAATAGTTAAAATAAACATATCAACTTTCGAAGTACAATGACGTGAGGCTGGTACAGAAAGCAAGCTAGGCAGGAATAAAAAAAGATAAAAAAAAAGAAAAACATAGCGCAACACAAAAACTAGATAAAAAAGGGACTTAAACACGAGTTTAAAATGTTACGTACTTTGTAATTTTTAGATTTTAACTCTATACTTTCGTATACGACTTATATTTAAACAAGATAGGCAATATACAAGTATAAAGTCACATTGTGGCGCGTTCGCGTAATTTTTATACCTCCTCGGCTACTATAACAGCCTGACACACGTTAACTCGAAGGCAGCGCTTTTACGGTGATTTAATGTCGCCGTTAACAATAACACGTACTTACAGCTTCATGTAAAGTACCCAATATTTTTGCCCAAATTTAACCAAGTTCGCATTTTCTCAACACTTTTTCATAGAAGTCCCCAATATCAAACTTCATGGCAATCCGTCCAGTGGAAGCCGCGCTGATACATGCGGGCAGACGGACGGACTAAGCCTGATATAATTTCACTAGAACAGATCTCTTTTATGGCGATTTAATGTCGCCGGCAACAATTAAACGTACTTATATCTGCCTGTGAAGTGTCCGATATTTTAGTCCCATTTTAACCAAATTAAATTTTCTCGACATATTTTCATAGAAGTACCCAATATCAATTTTCACTGAGTCCGTCCATAGGGAGCCGCCCTGGTCGTGCGGACGGAAGGACGGATATTGCGATGTGTGCTATTCCAGTCAAATAATCACTGTCGGGGAGGCCTACCCTCAGCCACGGATCCAACTACAAACACATGAAGTGCTGTAATTTTAACGTAGTCATTTGTACCTACCACTGCTGCATGACCTGTCGCCCCTGGCCTCGCTCCCTCCTCTCTCACCCATCGCTACAGCCATGCCTCCTAACTGCAGGCAACCCGCATCAGAAAATCGGTCCCCATAACCTTCGAGCGTCAACCTGAACATTTTCCCCACTTCATTTCATGTAAATTTATTCAAATCCTTTCGACTGGATGAAGCGGTCTGAGCACTATTAGCAAGCGAGGCGGAAGAAAGAGAGAGAGAGAGAGAGAGAGAGAGAGAGAGAGAGAGAGAGAGACCACGACTAATGCGGACTTCATACATTGTACACATGTTGTTGGTATTAATAAGTCAACAGCAGAGTTTTCACACCGTGTTAAAATATTTCATTACATGTAATCTCTCTATCACCAAAATAAAAATACAACCTGTCTACAAAAAACACCAAGGATTATAAAATTGCCATTACATGTGGGCGTCTTTACCGTCAGTTCACATCAGACGCGAGTTGTTTCAACACTAAAGTTCTGCTTCAGTATCTGAAACAATGATTTCAAACGTAAAATAACTTTTAGTTCAGAACTGTAAATTAAATTATTCCTGTGCGAGATTTCAAATTCTCACAGTGGCGGGTGATGAACAGTCGTCTGTGACGTCACGACGTCTTATTGTTACATGTTTGACCCTGAAGATAGAGGCATCACACTCCTTCAAAACGTCGGTAATGATTTACCATCCACACGGCGAAGCATCTCAGAAGACAAATCTTCATTAACACCGCCGCAAGAACCTCACATTACTACTGCGATCCGCACCGGCCAGGCACACGGCTGGCCGAGGGGCGCTCTGTATTTCGTGCCTGCCTGCGGCGAAATAAGTATGGTAAAAGTAACAAAACTAAAGGCAAGGTGTCCGTCTGCACGACAAGAAGGCATACACGTATGGGGGAGTGGACGTTACGTCTGCACTCAATCTAAACCTCGGCAACAGATCATGGTGTATGTTTAAAAAACTGTTTTAAAAATGTTTTTTAAAAGTTTTGGGCTGTTCGTAATATTCACTTTTTTACGGAACTACTGGCGCAGTTTTTTTCGACTCCGTATTCCATTTCATGTGTGATGTGATGCCACTGTGTATGTCTTTTCAAGGCTGTGCGTGTGGGGTGACTAAAGTGTGAAAAAGTGAATATTACGAACAGCCCAAAACTTTTAAAAAACATTTTTAAAACAGTTTTTTAAACATAATCTACGTGAGATTTTAAGATTCTAATAGACTACAGTACACATCGTACAATTTTTAAAAGAGTTTTGAACTTCATTCACCTATGGCTTTTTATATTTTAACAGACTATTGTACATATTGTGTATTTGTTTTTAATATGTAAATAATTGGTAGCACACGACAACCCCTGAAGATGGAACCTTAGAGTTCCGAAACACGTGTAGGGTGAGGGGTAACAGGCCAGAATAAAATTGGTCAATATAGTGCATTAGTCGGTTTTATTATTTGATTAGAAAATGCACGGTGTTAATACTGTGAAATTCAAATGTATCAGTTTGTCTGTAAATTGTAAGATCTAGGTAATTAATTCTGTTATCGTTTTCTAATTCTATTGTGAAATGCAGGTTGCGATGTACAGCGAAACTCGGTTATAACGTCATGAAAGGGACTCAATATTTTGTGTCGTTATAAACGAGCGTCATTATAACCGAAAAATATAATGTTATGGTAACGAATTAATTGGTACCACGGAATATCTGAAGCAACAGGCGAGGTGTCGTATAAACCGATGTCGTTATAACCGGGTTCGACTGAATTTGATTACATTTATCTAAAACGAAATTTATATCCGTTGTTAAATGATCGTAAACGATTAAAACATCATTTACATCGAACGTAACCTACAATTTTGTTATTTGTAATTACGTCGGTTACAAAATTACATTCAATATACAGCAAAAAAAAAAATCTCGGACAGTAATGCAGACGATGGTGCTCCCATTGCTAGCCCTTCTTTTTTATGGAAAAGGGTACATTATGAAAAAAGTAATTTTGGTTTATTATAAGGTCGTATATCTTAAGAAATTCTTGCTTTTGTTTAGCTTCAGTTAGATTGTAGTTGAGGGTATCTTCTATTACGTGTCTTAGATTAGCAGTAGGTATATTAGCATACATATTCGAGATTAGTATACGAATGTATGTTGATCTGTATCAAATCTTCAATCAACTGAGAGGAGTTCAATGAAACTATTTGGGTAAGTTGGTTAGTAAAGTTAGTTTGTATACTGAGGCATTTTTACAGTTTACTACTGGTCTAACTGGATGTTCCTGTTTGTGGATTTTTGAGTCCGCGAATATTAGGGGATGAAGGGTTTAAATTTATTAATTTTGTTTTTTGTTCGTCAGTAATTAGTGTTTTACAGACATTTAAAGTTCCCGAGTGATTTATGGTACGTATTAGTAGGACGTTTGGAAAGTGTGTCAAACTGATTCGAGGCTATGAAGTCATTAATTTTTTTAATGTAGTCGTTTTGGGCCGATCCCAGTAGCCGCAAGGTCTAAGGCGTGGGTTTTCGGCCGTTCGCTTGCTGGGACTGTGGGTTCGAATCCCGTCGACGGCAAGGATATCTCTCTCTTGTGAGTGTTGTGTGTTGTCAGGTAGAGGTCTCTGCGTCAGGATGATCACTCGTCCAGAGGAGTCCTACAGAATGTGGTGTGTCTGAATGTGATCGTGAACCCTCGTCAATGAGGAGACCCTGGCCCTCTAGTGGCTGTTGCGCCATGGAAAAAAAAGTCGTTTGGAATATTATGATAACAGAATTACCTTTGTCTGCTTTAACGACTATCGCGTTGTTATTTTCTAGTTTATTTTTTATCTGCTTTATTAAGTTCTTTTCGATGAATAGTATTGCGGCTTTCGTGTTTTGGGTGACGTTGGTATAATTTGTTTATATTTCTGGCAAATTGCCATCGAAAATAGTCCTGATCTGGTATGGGTAGGGAGCAAATGACCATTTCAGGTTCCAGTGCTAGGGTTTTTATCCAATTTGTAGGTTTTTGATTAAGAGTGTATTTTAAACATTTGTTCAGCAGAGATATATTAACTTCTGAGAAAACAATATTGGTACTGTTAATAACCTGGGTAAGAAGATCAGTTCTTTGGTGTTTCTAAACGAATCTGTCCGAGATTTATTTAGTTTACAAGTCATATTTTTGTATTTTTTTATCAATTTATCTTTTAAATTTTTCGTTTACAGATTGTTCAATGAGATGCCATATCTTACCCCACACATTAGATAATTCAATACGAGTATGATATAGTTGTAAGTTGAGGTTTTGTTTTTTAACATATAAAAACTGAATTTCGTCTTTTATTCTTAGTATTTGTATTTTCTTATATGTTTGATCAGCAGTCCGAAAAGCGTTTGGAATTTAGAATTTTGCGTAAATTGGTATTAATTTTTGTCTCAGGCATTCTTGGTTAAAAATATATTTGCATTGCAGTTACAGAGTTTCCAAATCACGTTCTTTCTAAAAATTAAATAATGTATATACTTACGATCGATAGGCCAACGGGGATATCTTACATTAAAAGTACTAACATGGCAATGTGTCTAACCGGCACAAAATAGGTCGTACACAACCTTGATACTTTTTGTGCTACTTCAAAACGTCATGGTTATAGCTTCTTGTCGTCAAACGAGAGAAAATGGCTGTTATGTTTGCATGCACGACGGCGCGTTTTTCAAACACTACAAAAGACACTTGAAATATCGAAGTTTTCATCGTGTTTTGCATTTTAGTATACGCAATAGACATAGAGGAACGCAATGGAGCATATTCCCTCATGAAGCCGAAAGTTCATCACCGTCTTCCCTATCCTATGCGAGATGAATCCAACACATGCTATCCCATTCCACGTATAAGATCCATTTCAATATCACCGTTCCACACATGCCTAGGTCTTCCAAGTGGTGTCGTTCTTTCAGGTTTCCCACCAAAATTCTGTACGAATTTCACTTCTCCCCCCATGCATGCCACATACCCTGTTCATGCGTTCCTTAAATACTGACACTGTCTAAGGCGGTGTATTCTGTAAGCCTATACAGTTGACGCACGCGGTGTTTCAAAAGTTCTACACCGGTCTTCAGATAACTGGTTGTCATTGTACTACTTTCAGAGTTTTGGGATTGGTGGAGAGATTTCGGACCTGACCCAGTACATTTTGAATACTAGGCTAATACGCTTACCACTAAATCACCAGTGCGGAAAATGGCTATTTTGTCTCTACATGCTTTACACATCGGGCACTTCCGAGCTAGTACTAAGACCAGCTGTACGCAGTTTCGCGTAGACTCGTTTGGCTGGTGAGATGTTCTGTTGTTCCAAGAATGCTACCCACTGCAGTTTCACAGTGATCCTGTTGTTCAACTGCTGGTACCACCTTCCCCATAGGGCCGTGCATGGCTCAGGCGGTTAGTTGCCGGCCTCTAACCGCGGAGGCCCGGGTTCGATCCTGGGTCAGTCCATGTGGGATTTGTGGTGGACAAAGTGGCCCTAGGACTTCGGGTTTCCCCTGTCAATTTCATTCCACCGGTGCTCCAGTAATTATCTTCATCACAGGGTTGCACAATAAGCCTCAAGGCTGCGGTGCGACCGTAGCATCTGCTGCGGGGCCCTTCACACACACACCACCTCTTCCATTTCACAGCGAGTGACATCGTCCGTCTAGATTCGCTTGGGTTATGACCGTAACCTGCTCGTCTGTAATTACATATTAGAAATAACACAATGCAGCTTGACATGCCAGGCACGCAAAAATCTCGAGGTATGTAAAGGCAGGAAACGACCAAAATCTGCCGATGCATCAGTCTGCAACTGCCTCTTGAACTGCACTGTGTTTAAAGAATGTTCGAAGTGTATCTGCGATCTTTTTTATTGTTTTTCTTTTATAGTTGATGTTTATTTTTATTTCTTCCTTCCTCAATGTCTGAGGAAAGATGAACTGTCTTAGAAAGTGCACGAAGTATGAAAGAATCTAAAACAATTTTTTTTTTTTGGTGAAGGGCCCCGCAGCAGATGCTATGGACGCACCGCAGCCTTGAGGCTTATTGTGCAACCCTGTGAAGAAGACGATAGTTTATGTTCGTTTTTCCGTGTAATGGAGCGCCGGTGGAATGAAATTGACAGGGGAAAACCGAAGTACTCGGGGAAAATACTGTCCCAGTGCCACTTTCTCCACCACAAATCCCACATGGACTGACCCGGGATCGAACACGGGCCTCTGCGGTGAGAGGCTGGCGACTACCGCCTAAGCCATGGCACGGCCAAAACAGTGGCTTACCTCATAACTCAAACATGAGATTTTGAAGGTTCACTACTTCGGTGTGACGTTTTACGAGCTCGCTAATAAATTCAATTTGCGCCATTAAACTGCAAGTCAAATTTTGACGGGATTTCCAGGGATGGAATTGCCGTTTACGTATACATCAAAACAAATTTCGGGGTCTGATGCCACCGCGCACGTATGATTTGGCGCATAAACCAACTGCAGCGGTTTTATGTTAGTTCACGTTATAACTGCCAGGGATTAGTGGAAGAAAGCTCTAGCTCAATCAGTTTTGCCTGCAGCAGCCCCGCGCTTTTTCTTTGTTGTAATGCAGCAGCGAGAGAACATCCACGTTTTATTTGAAATGCGGGAAAACATGTGAAGGAACAAGCAAAATTCTTCAAACTGATCATGGAAATGAAGCTCTGTCCCATACGCGTGTCTTTTCAGAGACGGGCGCAGGGACCTTTAAGATGATGTAAGGCGTGGGCGGCCGTCAACTACGCGAAATCCAGGGACAGTTGCAAAATTTCGGGAACTGGTGCTCAGGAACAGTCGCCTGATCCTGAAACTGATGGAGGATCAACTGCACATTAACCTAAGACGATTCATCAGATTCTTGATGAAAATTTGGAAACAGGGAGATCTGCCCAGAAGTTTGTTCCAAACAGCTCGTGGGGGAGCACAAGGAGCTGTACAGAGTTGCAGCTGTTCAATACTTCATCCACACGTGACAGACCATACCACACTTCCTCAGCTGGATCGTTTGGTGTTTCAATAGGTCCTCAAATAAAACGTTATAACGTGGCGTGGAGATCAAATAAAACTGTCTACAGTCACTTCCAAATTCGGATCCTTCACCACAAATGCCAATAACAACACAAATCACATAAACGTCTGCTTCATTCGCACTTCCATCCTCGCCAAATCAGCACAAATAAATACCTTTTGAAGCACTGTATTAAATAATATAACTGCACAGTTTAAAGTAGTATTTCTGCCAATACAACATGTTACCGAAAATTATTACGATAGTAAGACTTGGACTAGCATACTTCATCTTCGAGGAACACCAGTCTCCTGCCTTGGTCCTCTCCGCTACCATTGAACACGAATTGCACTTTTCATCTACGTTTCGCCGCGGATAACCTAGTAACATGTCTCGAAAAATAAACATACTTTAATCCACGTGTATCTTCAAACAAGGCGGCCACATCTGTCTTCGGTTAAGAGAAATCTAACGTAAATATCTGTAACGAACGTAAGGCACGGAAAACCCACAAACGGGCAAAATACAGGGAAATTATAGAAGAATGGAATTATGATGGCAGCTGTACTCTGACGTCACTTCCGGTTTAAGACCATTTTAAGTGCTTGATTTCTCTTGCACAGAGTGTACATTTGGCGCACAATTTTGTCATAATTAACAGGCAGGCCCAATTTACCACTCGCTGAGATCTGCTGGAATATTCAATTCTTTGGAATGCCATACCGTGCGAAGGAATGCAGTTCCATCACCTGCAGGGCTACGCAGTCCAAGAACTGTTTACCCTGAAGATGACCCAGGTCTATCGCTGACTCCCTTTTTTCTGGTATTTTAATAGCGTCTGGAAATGCACTGTAAACGCGCCGTTGCGTGGGCTTGCATCTCTTTGCACGTAGTTCAGATGGTTGTGCCTAATGAAACGTTGTTTGTACTACTTCAGTGACTCAATTCAGTAACGGCAACAGTGTCTGTCCTTTCACGTATACTGAAGTCAAACGCAGAACAAGGAAAGACTTATGTGGCAAGATACACAGATGCCAATTATAAAAGGATGAACAAAATGCCACTTATGTTCTGTTTAAATTCTTTACACGAAATTTTATACCAAAATATGTGCTGACGGGGTCAACATGTCGATCGGTCAAGATAAAAGACAAGTTGCCCACGTGAACGTCCTGAAACAACGGGGGGCAGAGATACAACACCACTCATTCTTAATCTCGGCATTAGGTGGAGCGGTTCGGTCAGCCTCACATCCCAGCCCTTTTAGCCCGGGAAAGAAGCCACGAACTAGGAGACTTTGTGGGCCCCAGAGACGGTACGGACGTTTTGCAGAAGAGAGAGTATCTTATTCCTGCCAGGTATCGAACACAGGACTGTTCAGCTAGCTCATAGCCTAGTCACTATACCGACTACGCTATGCCAGCCCCGAAATCAGTAGTGCCAAGACCGAAATAAATTTAAATGATGCGAGCAAAACTGTTCTGTCTCAGCTAAATGACCCACTGCACCCTTCAATATCGGAGTAATTGTACTCATTGTAAAGTTGCAACCATGCAACTCGCACTTCTGCAATTATTCTCCATAAAATTGTGGAGTAATTACAAAGTGGTTGTGGCGGCAGTAATTAAATGAAAAACGGTGGTTCTGAAACGTCACAGACAGAAGCGTTTTATTTATTGAAGCTGTCAATTGCTAAGATAATATAGAGCCGGGGGGCACGCGGTGGCGCAGTTGGTTGAGGCACTGTGTTACAAGCCGGAAGGTCGCGTGTTCGATTCCCGATGGTGTCATTGGAATTTTTCATTGACATAATCCTTTCGGTCGCACTATGGCCCTGGGGTCTACTCAGCCTCTAACAGAAATGAGTACCTTTACCCCCCAGGAAATATTCCTGGGGGGTAAAGGTGGCCGGTGCGTAGGGATGACAACCTTACCACCTTCATGTGCTGATGGTTTAGAAATCTGGGAGCCTCAACTTCCTGGAACCCTAAGGGCCTGTCCAGGCTCGTAGAGGGATTGCTTTACCTTTACCTTAATATAGAGCCGTTGGTAGACGAACGAAATGTATGGAGCACTGGCGGAATGATACTGACAAATGGAACACCGATGTTCAAAGACAAAACCTAACCCGGTGCAACTATTTCTACCACAAATACCACATGGACTGTAAGGGATAAACCCCGGGCCTCGAAGGTGGAACGCCGGCGACGAACTGCTTGAGCATGGCACAGCCAATCCTAGTTGTTACGTGGAAAACTACATGCGCTGGTAGTCCTAACGACATGGAAGAGCAGAACGATGACGCAGTTACGACAAAAACTCTGATTTCTAGAACATACTTCTTGTAACAGCACTATAAATTTGACACTGCTTCGTTTGTCCCTCTGGAATAACTCAAACAATCCCGCAATATACGATATGGCTGTGAGAAATGAGCTTTTGCTATAGGAAACAACAAACACTGGACGTAATGACACGCAAATATCTAAATGATATGAAATGAACTAAACTGGCACATAAGTGGAAACAAATAATGACAAAGTCCACGACGCATAATACTCTTATGGTCTTACTGCGTACCTTTATTTCAGTGACGTAGGTCAAGAGGTGTTAGATTGATAGTTCTTGCGGGAAGCTAAACAAGTACCAGTCCATACCCTATTCGGAGAGCTGGCATCTTGTAACACCAAACTGGAGACAGCAGGATAATTTGTGTCATCTTCATAAATTATGGAAGAGCATCATGTTGTAGTGGTAATACTGTTGGCTTGTATTCAAGAAATGCCCATTTCGAATCTCGGCCGAACACCGGCTAAACCAACTGCGGATTTTCGCAGTCTTCCTTAATCCGTGCAGACAAATACTGCGAAATGTGACAATCAGTTCACGGACGATTACTTCTAAATTCTTTTCGATTCATCATTCAGCCGTGTTCCTACAATTCGAGGCTACACAGTCCGATATACCTACACAATCATAGAACAGAATAAATACCTAACAATTAATGGATTATTCCTTGGCACGGCCTGTTCTGTCCACTTCAGTAGTGTACGAGTAATACAATAATACTCAGCTGGATGTCTGCAGAATATGTTGCTGTGATGTGGACTGAAGTGAACAGCCTCGAAACCAACATTTTGTGCCAGTAGTCTGAAATTCGTAGTGTACAAGAATCAGAAGTGATCTTCTTGGACATATTTTGCGGCTGGTCTTTGCGTGGCCCTAACAGATAACTTGGCACTTTACGGTTACCGTCCACCCCTGGCCTACAGTGCAATATGGCGAGTCTTTCTGATCACTGAGAGGTGCACGGCACGTCTTAAAAATATGGCATACACCGTTTTCCACTTCAGTAAGTAATCATGTTCTAAATGCGAGTCCTACTTATATTCGCTACGTTTGAATTAGCTTTCATAGTAGTGTTTTGTAAACCTCGATGCCTTTAATAACGAGGTTTATTTATTCAGTTACTTGATTATTTATGCTCGTTTTCTCAGAAAAGTCCTTAAGGCAGTCTCTATTCCCATTATGAATAATAAAAGTACACTGAACTGTATTCTACGTTACAGCAGTCTCTAACTTTGTGGAAGAGGGCCACTCGTATTTCAGAATAACGCAAATTTATGGAAGAGGGGCACTCGTATTTCAGAATAACGCTACTATCATTTCTATTTTGCATACACATTTACGTCGGGTGCAATACGTCAATAACCACCACAAAGTTATCACGATATATATATATATATAGGATTTTGCCGCCCACATACGCTTAATATCCGCTACAATTTATATCTGGGGTTCTTAACCTTTTTTTGTGCCATGGACCCCTTTGAGAATCTGGTGAAACCTACGGACCTCTTCTCAGAAAATAATGTATTATCGATTATCAATTACACGTTTTCGGAGAAAAGGTACTTCACACACCAAAATGTGTTCTGGTTTCCCTTTCTTAGGCTATAATAATTTTAGACAGTGAGATTTATTGAAGTTAACAAACATTTCTGGAGTCTAGATGCCATAAATTACTTTGCTGTCTACATTCATTATTGAATGAAAAGATAAATTTCAGCTACAGGTTAGTGAAAATAAAGTTGTAATTTTGTCCCATCCAAGTTCACGAACCCCCTGGTTAAGAACGGCTGATTTATATGAATCTACTCTGATTTAAAGGGTCTGGTAGGCCAGCAGCTTTACATTCTACTACATCTACTCTGCTCTTTCTGAATTCTAATAACATATTAACATAAATCAGCTTAAGCCCAAATCCAACATAAACATGGAGCCTCCAGTAATCCTAAACGTGGGATCGCTCTAGAGGCACAATTTTGGATTAAGAAAGCACTAGTAGGTCTGCCTGGAACGTGCCTGCATAAATTCGCATAGCATACGTTTCTCTTCAATTATTTCTTAAATCAAGACGAAATCAGGAAAACCATATCGTTTACAACCGTCACTAAAGTGGGCCAGCTATTAAACAGAGTAACTCATTAGCTAACCTACGTTCTGTTACAGTAGAGACGTAACGTACATAACTCGTGCACCTTTCATTTTAAGAATATATTTATACATCGTTTCTTAATTACTCAATGTATTCACAAGTTACGTAACTATTCAACAAGTTACGTATGTAATTACATCAGCTGCAGAGGCTCTTTGTCCTCCGACATCACGGGGTAATATGCTGTAAATTAAAAAGCCAAACAGCCCTTTCCCAGCATCGACTACATGCCGTAGTTCAGTCGATTTGAACCTATTTTTTTCAGACGACGCTCATCTACCGCGAAAAAAGACGGAGCAGATTACTCCAACATGTTGGTACCCGCCTTACAAACTACAAGGCATCTCATTCCATTCGACTGTCATCTTGTTTACGAATCGCTCTTGTAAAATACAGTGTAACTGATAATGAAAAACAACCGTTAACATTCAATACATGCCATGTATGGCAGCATCCAAAACATTCTGCACTGCCCCGTCATGGTAGTCGGGCTGGGATACCAGCAGGTGAAGAAACAGAACGCCATGTCTAATGTTATTTGCTCCATCACAACCGAGGCTTCTTACAATCCGGCAGTCGATTATTACAGTTTCATAACGCTGTGACGGCTCTCTTCAGTGTTACATCTCACTCCAAACAGTCCAGAACTACTTACTGTAGAAGCAAAGCCTTGTTTATGTACCTTCTGATGATTAATTCTATTTTTGATCTTCTCATTTGATACGTCCATTTCAACTGGTAAAAGTGATGTCATTCGTGGCAAAACCAGTTTGGATAATTTAGAATATTTAGCATGCACAACTACGGACTGTCGGTGATTTAAGCGTTAACCATGTAAAGCCCAGTGGTAACTACAGGCTAATTCTCATACACAGGACTGGACTGCGACTGTACCGTGTCGCACTGTAGCCTTCGTGAAAGTCCGTGCGGTAGCCGGAAAAAGCCGAACGTCTTTGGACACCGGAAAGAATACGGGCAAAATTTTTCTCAAATATCTTAGACTGGGTATTTCGAAAATTGAATACTTGAAATAACTCCGGAACACAGAGGCTGGAAGGCAGGTTACACGATGGAGACTGCATGTTGGTGTGCTTTCTAAACATCATCATTGGGCATATGTGGAAGAAATGAAGACGTTACATCTTCATATTATCTGCTAGTGATACTACTGACTTAAGACTAAATGTAGAACTTACCACACTAAAATTGTAATGGAATTAAAGAAATAATTTAAAAGGAGGCGTAAATTTTTATTGAGCCGGGGGTGCCTTGTATTAGAATGATACGCAGTCTGGGAACAGCCTTCGTTAAAGTCCGCGTAGCAGCCGGGAAAGCTGAACCTTCCAGGCAGGCCAGGATGGTCGACAGACCGTCAATACGAGTACACCGTCAGTAGCCCGCCTAATGTCCGCGCACAAACACACAACCGACTGGCCTTGATAAATGACTCAAAGCGGTCCGTATCGACACGGTCTGCGTACAGTCGCAGTCCAGTCTGGTATGTGTATGTATGGAAAAGGCATAATATAGATCTTTTGGGCTAAGAAAAAGTCAGAGCACAGTCACAGTCCAGTCCTGTATGTCAGTTTTCGTCCACGAGAAAATCAGGTAGCTCTCTAGCCAGTAGAAGGGTATATCCGTTTTCGTCCACGCTATGGTTCATGTTTGCATCCTCGTCAACGGTGCCGATCCCAGTGGCCGCACGGTCTAATGCGTGGGTCTGCGACCGCTGGCTTGCTGGGATTGCGGGTGCGAATCCCGCTGGGGGCATGGATGTCTGTCTTTTGTGAGTGTTGTGTGTTGTGTAGGTAGCGGTCTCTGCGTCGGGCTGATCACTCGTCCAGAGGAGTCCTACCGAGTGCGGTGTGTCTGAGTGTGATCGTGGAGCATCGACAATGAGGAGGCGCTAGCGCAGTAGGGACTGTCGCGCTATGGAATAAAATATCCCCGTCAATAAAACAATACCAAGGTGTCCAGGTACGTGGTTGCCAAATCGTACTTGCTTAGCTTGAATGACGTAACCTTTGTTTCCACCCCTATCCACCAACATGTTTAGACAATTAGTTTCGATTAACATGTTATTTATTTTTTATTCAGCCAATCAAGTTCGATTACTGTTTCTAACTCATCCCTGCTCTTACCTTCCCCGCTCACAGTTTGAAGCTGTCATTGTTCTTATTCTGAGAGTGATATGCAGATAGGTAAGAGGATCAGCTGGTCCTGCACTTGTTCATGCACTGTGTCGTCGGTGTTCTGACGTCACCACTTCATATCCCGGTCTGGGCGCCAACGACATCACTGCTATCTCGAAATATTTAACTAACTGAATATTTTGTAAGCAGTAGTCTGAAGTTGACAACGAACGCCTGTGAGTCTTCTCACTCACACTTACCGAAATACTTTTACCATCCTCACCCCGACAGCAATTTATCCATCAGTAAGTTAACAGAATATCATAATATGATTTACGTAAAATTATGAAGTGTTAATTTGCCTCCAGTGACCAACAAAAGAAGCCACGTTGCTAAGGGATTGCTAGAAGATTTAATTTAAAAATGTGAAAGAGGAGAAATTTCTAGGAGAGAATTTGTTTCCAAACTTAGTTACAGATACAAAAAATTATATGTAGTATAAGTATCACCAAACAGTGATAGAACGAATAGTTAAGCGCCTGATTGATGTAATTATACTTAAGAATTTCATTAAAAGAAGGCAGAGTTCAGTCGTCATATTTTAAGATACACTAATCGACCACATTATAATCAATTTTATTCAAAGTAATGTGAAGTGAAAGATGCCTTCTATTATTTAGGAACATTCTAACAGACTTATTTTTTAAACATAACACCTGTCAGATATAGCCCATCGAGATTGATTCACTGATGCACTCCGTTCAAAACATGTTCAAAGTAACATGGTCGGTGGGATGACATTGATTTAATCAAAAATTCTCTGTTTGAGGTTATGTAAGTCTGCCGGACGTGCTTACAACACTTTGCTATTCAAGTAGCCCCACGTAAAGAAATCACAAGCCGACAGATCGGCCGAACGGGCTGGCCAAGAAATGTCGCCATAGCGGGAGATTATGCGATGTTCAGACACAGTTCTTAAGGTGTTCATCGACTGCCCAGCAGTAGTGCTGTTGCGCCATCTTTTTGGAACCAGAAGTTGGCAAGGTCGAAGTCACGACGGCGTAACTCTGGAAGCAAGAACTCATTCACCATATACACATAACGGTCAGATATCACAGTAACCGCGTTGCCAGTTTCATCCTCGAAAAAATAAGGACCATTGACACCGAACGCTAATACCCCAGACCATACTGTTACTCTCTGACTGTGAAGTGGTTTCACATGCAATTCATTCAGATTAGCTCCACTTCTGTTTTGTTTATTCACACAACCAGGCAGTTCAAAGTGAGCTTCATCTGACATTATTACCTGACGAATAACATCTGAATGTTCGTTCACTAAGGTAAAATAATTGCCCACAAAATGCACTTCTTGAAGCAAAATCACGGTCTGACAGTTCTCGCACAATGTGTCATTGGTAGGGGTGAAAAGGTAAACCAGAATGAAGTATCCGTCGGAGCGATCTGCTCGATATGCTGAGGGCAACTGAATGTCTACGTGCTGATCGTTTGGGGCTAAGACCGATAGCGGCTCGTGATCTTTCAATGTTTTCCGGTGTCCGCACAGTTCTGACTCTGCCTTCAGGTTTTTATTTGTTGCAAAAGCTGTGGTTCGAAACTTCTGTACACAGTTCTTGATGGTGTTGCGATCAGGAACCGTTCCGTGTCTCCCAATGTTAAAATTACGTCAGAATATTTGTTGCGTTTGTATCACAGAGTCTTTATTTTTGAAAAACGTCTCTACGGTGAACGCACGGTATAGAGCCGATCACTGATCCAAGTTTACTAAATGGCGTCCCTAGCTGAACTCTATAACAAACTTACTTCAATATCCTCTCGGGGGCTACCAGATTACTACGTAAATCAAAATGATGAATGAATTGTGCCCCATCCTGTATTTTAGTGCTTTTTGTAATTATAGTTATTTAAGAATTTAATTAAAGTAAGGCTACATTGCTTGATAAAAATTGTTATATTATTTTAGTACATTGTTTTAATAAAGGACTTCTCATTAAAGTAGGTCAACTTTATTTCAAAGAATCTTCTGCCACCCGAAGCAAATGTCTTCCGCAACTGTCTTATGCTCATTCGTGAGTTATGAGCCGTGGACAAAAAAAAGGATATCATACCTGCTGGTCGTGAACGAAAGCGGATATGACCCCTTTTCTCACGAAGGATATAGGGTTATCCGTGGACGAAAACTGACATGCCCAGTCCTGTATGTGTGAATTAGCCTACAATGTGCCACCTGCAACAATACAAAGAAACTCTGCATTTTGTACACACGGCGTATTTGTGTTTCGTATGAGTCCCACAATAAATGCCAATTATTTACACAAATTGATTGGTTTTTATCACGAACACGAATTGTAGACTCCGTGATGCTCGACGTGAATTGTTATATTCAATCAACATTAAGGTCTTTAGAACAGGGCGCTATGAACTGGAAAATCCTGTATCAAAAGTCCTAGGTTGAGACTAAATTTGCAGTCACGGATCCGTATTTGGTCCTATGTCTTGCTATACGCATGGACACATCCCACTGTTAACATTCGGTGTCGGTGTATCAATCGGCAAACGTTTACAGCACATTCTACGCTGACGTATCAGCAACATCTTAAGGCAGAGCAGCTTCGTTCAGTGCATTCTTAAAGTCCTCAAAAACTTGCTCCGTTAAGGCCACCCTTTTCCAGTGGTTGGTCAGGCCTGTTGCTTATCAATGAAAATGAAGAACTCATTTAACTAAATTCCGTCTATATGGAAATAAACCGTCATCAAAACTAAGATTTTTGTCAGTATTTAGTATTCACTACAACATTTTTCGATTGGCTTCACCATCTTCAGGTAAAACAAAATATACAAAATGCAACATCAAGTTTTATACCAAGACATGAGATCTTATTTTTACATAAAGAGCACTAATTCATAAGCAATTCATGTTTTTGGACATGATTTATTGTAGTAGTATATAGTCCAGGTATCCTAAAGGAATGCAATAATACTGCCCTGAAAGTTCTAGCTTTAAACTATTTAATATTATTTTATCTTGAGTATTTGATTATGGCATATAATTCTACTTTGAGAATATTTTGTAGGGTAGTTTCATGGTTTTAAGCTTTTTTTTTAGTATAGACTAGTTGAAGGTTTAGTAGTAGAGCGAGTTTGTTGTTTACAGGCTATGAACTTCCTTTAATGGTAAACCTGGAAAATGAAATTAAAGGATAAGTTACAGAGAAAACGGTTAGAATAATAACTAAGTGAAAATGTGAGGATCTTTACAGTTTGGGAGAAATCAGTGACTTTACTGTGATCTAATTTTGAAGATATGAAAATCTGAAATCAAAATTATATTAAGTTATTAATTCAGAGTGGGAGATATAGAAATTCTTGCTGCTCGTACGCTAAGGAGAGGAGTACAGAGTGAACTTACGCGATTTAGTTGAGGAAATAAAAATGTTACTTGTAATGGCGGATTATCTTAATGCAGTTTATATATTATCACAACGGCACTTATAGAATTTGGGTTAAAACTCCGTCATTTCGCAATTTACTTTGTTCTTTACCTGACAGATTTGCACAATATATTATTTTGTTCTATTAAATGACACAATAATCATCCTAAACTAATTATTGTACTTCATCACATTAACATAACGCAGGGCTCCCCAAAATAATGCCCACCACATACTTTATACCGGCCCAACAAAACATCTGAATCGTTGATACTAATTTATATCAGGACTCTCCAAATTTTACGTCATTTTAAAGCCATGCCATTCGGTCCCCCCGTCGTTCTTGCCGAAAGATGGGAAAAATTATCTGTGTGTGCTGTGGCACTTCGCCATATCAGATATTAATGTAATTTATCTGAATTAGTAAAGGTAATATAACTTTAAAGGTAAATTCTGCACAACCTGAGTGAAAGTTATGTGTGCAAAATGTCGAACCGTTTTAAAGCGAAGAGTGTAGCCATCCGAAAAATGAGTAAATTTCTTGGTATTTCTGTTAGCTGGCTATACGAGTTGCGAGATCAGTTTAAAATAATCAGCACAGACGGAAACATATGATATTCTAACCACGAAAGTTGTGACGTGTAATAGGCCGGGAACGACAGAGAGGAGAAAAGTTGCCTCCGAGTGTCATGTGCACGAAGAACAGAGAAGTTTGGATTATCTTTTTATTCGGCCTAGTGGTAAAGCGTTGAGTAGTATTTGTAACAACTGTCGTACTGAAAGAATGTAACATTCGACAACATCCGTCGAAATTCAGGAAAGCTTCGTGCCGATGAAATGGAAGCAATGAAACCCTCTGTTATCACAACAGAACATTTTCGCAAAGCCGAAAATAAAAATCGGCCTCCAACACGAGCTAATTTTCGAGTTGCACATGTACAGGAAGGGTAAATTAAAACCGAACCCAGACGAACGCCAAGCGTAACAGCCACATTTCCTCGTATAATATGTAAATATATATTACTTACCGCATGTTAGAGTAGGTGGTGGAAATGATCGCCTTCATCTCCCAGATGTGCTTCACATCTGGTGAACAGATTATAAAATACTGTTTGAAGTCCTTGTCTAGGAATTGCCGATATTGCGCGCCTGATGAAAAAGCCGTTGCATCACTCCCACGCCGCCAATAGTATCGCCGTGCATACGGTTACACAGTGTCACCTTAGTTACACGGTCAAGTATAATCTGCTGTGTGACAGACGTCTTCAGCACAATGTAACGTACATCTGTTTTGTTTGTGAGAATGCAACACACTGTAATGCAGAGGATTTTCATTGTGGAAACCTACATAAGGAAGAAACCCCGGGTAGTATGAAATTAGGAATACGGGTTCCCGATGTTTCAGTTCTTTCGATGTCAAGCACGTCTGAAAGCTGAATGATGTCATTTTCAGCACTCCAGCATGCGTTAAGTTATATTATTGGACGCGTTCGCATAGTCGCGAAAAGCGCCTACTGGCGTTATCGTGTCCGTCTGTCCGCATGTTACCAACGCGGGTCTCACTGGACGGATTTCCGTGAAATATGATATTGGAGACTTTAATGAAACTCTGTTAAGAAACTCCAAATTTCGTTAAAATCGGACAAAAATATCTGGCACTTTACATAAAGAACTAAGTACGTTTTATTGTTGCCGGCCACATAAATTCGCCATAAAGGTATTTTTTTTGCAACACTTAATACTTTATGTTGCTCACAGTGACACGTACCTCAACAACACATACGGTGCGCACTGTTGCGTTTTCACTGCAACAATGGTTACGCGAACGTGCCACAATGTTCCGTTATACGTACGTTGCCTATTTTGTATACAGGGCATACACAAAAGAATGGTGCGGTTTTAATAGTGTTCACTATTAAAACCGCACCATTCTTTTGTGTATGACCTGTATATACGTATTACTCATATTACATTCGAAAATGCAAGTCCGTTAAGCATGCCGGACTTCTCAGTTCGGTTTTCAGTTGAACTGTTTACCTGCCAAAGCCAGAAAAACATTCATGGACGGTGGAATAGTTAATACTGCTTCCCTGTAGTAGTTCAAGTCACTGTCCAGAGAAGTTAGAGCTTACAAAACCAAGTATCGTTTCTGCCCACACTATTGTCCATAGCACTGAACGTATCAGTCGGAATATTATTTCAAAGCTACACGAAAACACGTCCAAGTTTGAATTATTTGCATTAGCAGTTAATAAATCAAAAGGTGTAGTTGTTTCATTTGTCGGGTGAATAGTGATTTATAAGTAACAGAAGATTTAGAAGTTTAGAAGGTAATCGCAACTGAAATGTGTGACGACACCTGGTGGCTGGAATATGTGTGGTACTATGACAGGGCCAGATGGGCGAAACTAGTGGTGAGTAAAAGTGCGGGTTGTCCGAAGCCTTTGGCTGAACACTGTAAAAGAATACAGCTTTAAGCTGTACATGAATAATAATATCATTCCTTATCGCTAAACGCTTCGCGGAAATTGGTTGAATCTGTCATGTGTTAAGTATAAAATCAGATAATTTTTACAGTGAATTTAATTCGCTCAAGTGGACTTAACAATCGCCAATTTCTCCCGTTTTTAGCCGATACAGGGTCAGAATCGTACAGTCTGCCGTATCATACTGTTGTTCGGTGGCCTGGCTGTAGCAAGGTAGTATCACGTGTTTTCGCCCACCGAAAAGAAATTTTTACATTAAAAAATATACCACTTGCTGTAACTACCCACAGCCAATGTCTATGGAAATTTGCTTTTCTTGCACATTTAACAAAGAACATGAACTATTTCAAGTCTAGGCCGCAAGGTGTAACTGGGCTGTCACGTGTCTGCATATGTTAAAACATTCAAGCAAAAAACAACGCTTGTTGAAACTCAAATTGTGAGAACACTTTTTCATTTCGTTTCCATGCTGTGCAAGTTTCAAACGTGAAATGAATCAATGTTTTCTTATGTCCCAAAAACATCTGAATTCAACCTCGAATAAAGGCCACCAGAACTGCAAATATAATTAACGGATGTGCACTGTAGCAATGTACTGAAAGAGAGAGTAAAAGAAGGTCATTTGCTAAATTTCAATAAGTGATTGCCAAGACACTATCCGCAAGTTAGGTCTTCTTGTGGCTATGTTTCGTTCAGTGTTTGCTACAAATTTTATTTGTGGGAGGTGGAGTGCATTTTCCAGAATAAAATTTTTTAAGTCTAATTATATGTCATCTCTGTGTGATGAACACTTAAAGTCACATATAGCGATAGGTTGCACAAAACTTGAAAATCAGTTCGACTTGGTTTTATTAGATATACATCAGTTTCACTCCCCACCCCATCCCCGTAACAGCTGCATGTAATAACATTACAGCACAATAAGTTTAAAATCTCAGAGCCATAAATGTTCACTCTTATGATGACTTACAACTTGTTTACTTTGTGTGAACGGTATTATACAATTTTACTAACAAGTCTGACTTCACATTTAAGTTCCACCACTAGCTGTGGCAGACTGCACTTGTACGAGATTTAATGTCAATTTCCAAGGTAGCAGAATGTCACTTTTGTAATTATTTATGTACTTGTCAGACAGGCTATAGCTAATTATGTAACCAGCTACAAACAATAAATAACTTAGTAAAACATATGCGTATAATATTATATACAATTATCTTTTTTTTTTTGGATGGCCTTGCCCTCGAATAATAAAGCAAATGCAGATTCCTGCCATAATAAAAGAACGGAATTGAAAACAGTTTCACGTGCGGTGAGTGATTAACCCCACAGAGCAGGCAACTCCTTGAGAGGCCAACAATCGCTCAGCTACGCCAGAGATTTCCGTCTTTTACAGAGTTCACGATCTGCCGTAGCGCGTAGTCGTAAATTTGGTGCTTTCAGTGCAATTCTGCACGCGCACCGCGGGCCATCACTTTCAGCACCACATGTGACGGGATGCAGCTTAACATTTGAAATGTCAGTGGTAGCTCTATGCACCTCCTGTTGTAACATTAAGAAAATCAGCATTTTACCACACAAGTACAAACCTTATTTTTTGAGTCTAAATTATCGGTGTCTATAGCTAACAGTGTCAGTAGGTCATATGCTACTTCACGATGCTTTCCGACGTTAATACTTTTAAAATGCTCGACCCGTTATGCTGCTACTTCTAAAACGTTTTTTACGATTCACGTAAGCCTACGTACACCAAAAATCACATCCCAAGACAGCCTGTATTAGAGTAAAGCTGCCTCCGATGGACCGGTTACGCATTATCGACAATAATACAGGAATGTATTGCGCATAGAACAACAACAAATATTACTTTAAATACCTTACTCTGTTTAATATTATTCAACCAAATTTCGCGAATCTAACTCATCGATAACTGTTCTAAAAATATTTTATTCAGCCTTGCAACTAGTCCATTCAGAGCACTAGGGTCCCATGAATGGACCACACTGTTTCCGTCAATGAACCGTAAGCATAATATAGGAAAATGTACGTTTATACATGCAGTAATGTATTATATGTTGTTGAAAATATATTATTTGCTGACATAACTGCTCTCTGAGTTGAATGCAAAAAAAGAAAGTCCTGGTGGTGCCCCACGTTTTAAGTCTTCACACGCTCTTGTCGTTTTGTACATAGCCAAAGGCGGCGCACAGCAGTCAGCAGCGCTGACAGATCAGTCAGCTGCTGTAATGGTTCCTCTCTTCGCACTTCAAATTGACCAAATCTGCGATGTTCCATTTCTCCGTATCACCTTTCCGGTGTTTTTCCTAAAATGTTGTTTAGGCAGTTCCATTTACGTTATACACATAGATTTTAATAGCATTAACTTTACGTTCAACAGTTCTTTCAAATAAATTGAAGAGTTCACTTACTCTGCCCTTACTGAAACCTGCTGCCCTGGGCTTTCTTCAGCACGTGGCTGCCTCAGACTTAGTTGTGTGTGTTGTCTCGTGAACCTATAATACCATTTCCTTCCAGCGATTTCTGTCTTTATTGAGTGTGTGAGAAAAATCATTTAATTCAACAACTTTAAATGCCAGGCTGCCTAACTCAGTGATGGTTATACAAAACATGTATTGCTCCAACCGTGAAAAATGATTAACCAACTCCCCTCTGGCAATAACTTGAATGTTTTCATTGAAAAATAATTTTTCACATCTAAGTGTCTCATCAGGTATCTTTTCGAAGAGGACAGGCACATGACGCTGCATTTAAACAAATATCGCCGTTTCGAAGGGCTTCAAGAGCTCTCTCCATATTTTCACTCTCCCACCTTCCGTCTTTGAAAACTTCTGGCATCTTACAATAGAAGCTGGAAATTTATTCCTCAGTGGGCATTCATGACTACAAGATTTTCGCTCGAAACTCCGTGCCAGTTACACATAATTACAGAATAAGACGTAAACACAGGCGTAGAATCATTACCATTAAAATAACAGCCTAAAGGGTTTGCACAATACTGGCAATCTGTACCAGAGTGCATGGTTATATGAATGGCCCACCGGTCCATTCGCGGAGCGCTGTGGTGTTTCATCAATAGCAACTCGGCAATTTTTTTTATTTATTTTCGAAGCTCTGAAGTTCCATTGAAATAAAAACTAATAAAACTGGAATAGTAAATTATACAGTAGAGGACACATTTTTACGTAGTATATAAAAAAGACAGTTTCTTACTTCCTGTAGAAGCGTAAGCCAAAAGTAAGAACAGTAAGGTCGAAAATCTTTGTAGCCGATTTTCTCAGTGCCCTTTTCACGTACCAAACTCATAATCCTGAACAAGATGACACGTCACTACCTGCTGTTCCCGCAACTCGGAATGTGCCTGTGCTATCAAGTGTTTGAAATAAACGCGGAGGTCCATCGATTGCTTCGGTTCAACGATGGCAACGTTACTGTGTATATACAATCTTTGACCACTTCTAATTAGGCCAAAATTACTGGAACAAAAGTCTGTAAACTATACTTTATCACCACTTTAGAACTTTAAAAGTAATAGAGTGGCTTTATTCTGCAAGGTTCTGACGATGGTAAATCTGAACTATAGTCATTAGTGTCGTCTAACGCATTCAAATTAAGATAATAAATACCACACTACGTTTCGGGCGCAGGATCGGCCCCCGTCTTGAAGCTTGGTTCTAAAACATAACATTATCACGCAATTTTAAACACTGTTCTGACTTCACTTTATGTTTTTGAAGAAAGTTTATAAGTGTGTGACAATACTACGATTTAGACGCAAGCCTGAAGTCGGTGGCCGAACCTGTCCCCGAAACGTAGTGTTGCATTTGTTATATTAAATTGAACACATTCAACCGTGTAAAAAGCCCACCAAGCTGATGAACATGAAGTGTTTTGTTGTGAAATTAACATACATAAGTGTGCGCCTTGTTTGAAGGAAGTAGGTATTAAATACACAATTATGTGGCGAAACTTCAGCACCTTCAGAACATAATTTTGTTGCCGGATTTCCTTCAGATGCTCCCGCAAGTGCATCGCGCTAGTGATAATTCAAGAAAGAACAGAAGGCACCAAACAGGTATACATGCTTGGTGTAGAGTGACGTGTCTCCATTTCACTACCGTAGGACTGACCTCTGCGACTGCCCCAAATGTGGGTAACTCGGTCGCGTAATGTTTGGTAGTCGGGACTGCGTTCGCCCTGTCCCGGCTTATACTTCTTAATCGTTCTTGTCTGCGGAACCTCTAAGTCTATAACGGATTTTCTTGCCTGACGGTCCTGACGTGATCATGCTGATTTTTACTACAAATGACATGCCCAGTACGAGTTTTACGCTTATCGTAGTGGTGTTGATTAAGTACCGACAAATTACTAACTCCACGTAATTGTGGATAAAGTATCCGTATGTAAAATTTAAAGGTATACTATATTATATTAAATAAGCGCTAAGCCAGGAATGATATAACGGACTGTAGGTCCTTATTAACAGAGCAGATCACTATTTTTTGAGAAGACAACCGCTCAGCTAGTCCATATATTTTCAGCGTTTTATGCAATCCGAAGCTTCGTTACCGTGTTCACACGAACCCATGATCATAGCAATATTACGGAAGACTGCAAACTGACATTAGTTACTTTATGTATCTAGACCGAAATATAAAACTGACAGTAAGCCCATGCGTTCAACTCCTTCTGTACTGATTATGAGTGGACTGACAGTACTTAAGGGATATGTAATGTGCCATGCAAGGAGTGAATCATGATTTATATGTGCAAGACAAATTGAAAAGGAACATAATACATATGTCTGTGAAACAAGTTCTGCTATTTTCTTACCTGCTTATACGGTGATTTGTTGAGACCACTCCATCACACAACCTGAAAACAGAAAGTAAGGAAATTAAATAGAACATTCTCCACGTGCCTAAATCTATACTACAGTCAATTAGCAATTATTATGTACGTACTAGTTAATTAATTAAGGAGTTAATTCGATGTTATAGTCAATATCTACGCATATTTTACAGTCTCTGATACACTACACTTGGTCGATAAAATTCCGAACTTTCGCACCGTCACTGTGCTTGTAATTGTGAATACATAAAATTGTAAACCTTATGCAATCAGCTGGTAGGACTACATTCATGATGTATTTATGTAAATCAACTTCACATATCTGGTTCCAATCCTTCAATAATGGCCGTCACACCTAAAGCCAATTACTGGCCTAGTCGATGTTTGGAGAGGCCGCCTATTACTTTACATTCTACATAAAACATCTCTTCAACATATTTTCCATACTTTCTGAAGACCTTTTTATACACCTTCAAAACCTCGCTTAAATTAACGCAATTTTCGCCCTCCACCCCTGAAGTTCGCAGACCGTAAAGCACAGTAGGTGAGTGATATGGCGTTAACATGTTAACATGTTCGAAGGGTATTAGCAGGGAATAACATATATTTCGGCATAAATAAATACAGCATACACTGTTAGCCTGCGGGGTCTTTCCAAACGGCAGTGCGGTTTTGGTTCTGCATACTGAACTACAGGCCACAGCTTACGATTTAGTGTCAGGGAAAGAAGAGACGTGTCTTATTTAAGGAAACTGCTAAGTGCTAAGTTTATGTAGTACTGATGGTGAATGAATGAGAAAACGAAACAATGAATATGTGAGTTCGTGAATGAGTGGTGCAGTGGTGGGAATACTCGGAAAGAAATGTCCTAGGGTCACTCTGTGCATCACAAATCCTACACAGACTAGTCTTAATTGAACCCGGGCCTCCTGGGTGAGAGGCCGGCGACCAACCGCCTGAGACATGACACGGCCTACGTTTAGTGTCAATGTAAGCATCTTGCCAATTCTGTAACATCCAATAGTGCAGAGCAGGCCGGCAAGAGCTATTACTGACACGATGTCGTGCAGCCATCAACTAACAGTAACACAATTTGACTCTTCATCCATTCACAATCACACAGACATATTTGCCACTGACCATTTTTTATTATAATTTCTTCACCGCCAGGACATCACAGCATGTGCATGGATGCGGCCAAGTATATACACAACACCTACAGTTACATACCAGTTTCCGAGAGAATCCCCAGAGTGTAAGATCCTTAAATTCTTTAACTGCTACATCAGATTTCGTACTGTATATGTCAAACGGTAATGATTATGACTTTTATTCGGAGCCTGCCACGATCGAATTTCGGCCAAGACACTGTTTATCATGACAGATTTCCCTTTGCCTTCCTCATTTCCGGCATGCTAATGCCAAGATACTACCTTAAATGTAGCCACAACCGCTGCCTTGCACATGTCTTCCAATTCACTGTCACCAGTCATCCTATAAATCAATGCTACATAGTCTCACTTAAATAAACTGCTAATATAAACATAGGTATGCGTATCTACGCTTCTGCTTATAATAAAACAAACGTAGTGCCATAGTTGAGTGAGAAGCGTACTTCAGCCGTTTAGGGCTCCTGAACCCAACTTGCGAAGATGAGAAAGCAGTGTTAAATAAAGTAAAATGACTGTCGTCATGAAAAAATCCGTTCTCTGGTACACTTAACGCAGATGAAGAAAAAGAGTGGTCTAAAGTTTGTTTCCACAGATCTTTACAAAAACAAAAACTGCTGTGTATTGGCCGCACTGCTCTCAAATTAGACATGAGAGCGTGGCTTCAATCAGCACAATCGATTTATCCGGGACAGTTTTAGGGAAGTGTTTACTTACGGGGTGGGGAACATCTGGGCTCGATTCCCGGTGAAGAGAGGGATGTTTCTGTTCTATGCCATTCCCAAGCGGATTTTGGGGCCACCAAGCCTCAAATCAAATAAATAAATTACCAGTGCTATGGCGGAACAGCAAATACAACGTGTAGTGAAAGAATGAATACAGAGTAACAGGAAGGAGAAGCAACAATATCACAGAGGCACAGGGACATACAGGAACACATACCGGCAGAAGAATATGATAACAGAGAAAGGTAACATACCGACCGTCAAGGCGGGTCGGTTATGATGACATTTGGAAGAAAGAATGCGAATGAATGACAATCAATAAAAAATGTAGAGATGTGGTGTGTTATTGATCATCAATGTGTGTGCACCGTAAAAATCAGAAATTTCACTGCGAGTAATATATAAGTCTCCTGAGATGTTACGCCGTGTGGACTGGCAAATAACTATCGGCGTTTCGAATATTTTAGTGCATCCGAAACTTCGGTAACTATTTACCAGCCGACGCGGCGTGAAATCTCAGAAGAGTCAATATTCAGAAAGGCCGTCTCAAATGTGGCACTGTGAATAATAACACAATATTCTTTGTGCACGACATGAAGGCATATAGGGAAGCAGATGTAGAACTCCACTCAACTTCAGAGCTAGATGGAAGTGAATAGTCAACTTCACGTCCCGACCGCTTTACCTCCGGGGATATAACCTTGTTATCAATTGAACAGGATGCTGAATGTGCCCAAAAGCCGATCTGGACGTCTTGTAGAAGAGATACACCTCTTACCTCTGCCGGAAATCGAACCCCGGATTGTCCAGTCCGTGACCTAGTCATTATACGTACTACGCTACCCTGGTTAAATTGTGAATTCATAACCAGTTTCACTTTCTTTGAATTAATGTTGGTGGAAATATGTATGGCAACTTAAAATAGTTTTAACTTTATTTTAACGCCATGCTGTAAATTACGGTTCTCTACTGGGTTAATAAATATGATAGCAGTCCTACTGTTGTAAACGAAACCTATTGGGCGAATAAACCAGAACGCAGTATTTGACAACAGTTCACTTCTAATAGGTCCTAAAAATAAATAGTAATAATAGTAATACATCAGTGTGGAGGATGTAAAATTTACCAGAGCCTTTCTTCGGGTTTAAGATGGTAGGAACGTGAATGTGAGCAGCTACTCAACTACCAAATAATTGTCTGTAACTACATACTGCTCGTGGTGTGGTGCTTAGTCACAGCGCAACGTGATCCTTATGCACACCCTTAATTTACATCCGCAGGTATAAAGATTACGGTTTTCTTGGCACTGACCTTGACCACTGACCCCCTCACAACCCTTGTAACAACTCTGTTGCCCATTAGGACCGCGTCCAGACTTGAGCATTCTGCCGCAACGTAACAGCGTAACGTAACAGGGATTCGCAGGTCTGGACGGTGTTACTGTTCGGGTCGCTGCGCGGGCTGATCCACCTTGCTGTCGGTTTTCCAGCGCGCATCAAAGGTTGTTACGTTACGCCGCTAGAGCAAGTTCAGACGTGTGTCTGTGCTCGCTGCGATCTTCGCGTCGAGCTGTTACTGGCACTTATACACAGTTCTGTTTCACAGTCATTGTGCGGAGCTACAATGGAGTGGACGCAAGAAAATACTTTGGGCTTTATTGAGTTATAAGAAAAATTGTCTGTTCTGTGGGATCCGAACCATCCCAAATATTATAACAAATTACACAAGCATCTTCCCACCAGGAGCAGCGAACAACTGGTGTATCACAGCGCGCAGCTCGCTCGCCGGAATGCGCGCCGTATTGTCCGAACCTACACCTCGGGTCGAGCAGAACCCCGCGCTGTTGGAAGCACGAATATAGATAATGCGGCCAACAATCTCATACACTCTCAACCATACACAACCGCGTGAAGAATTGCCTACTTTTTCCTTCCCCTACTCTAAAGCCATTCACATCTGCGTATTCGGCCATAGCCCACAGGCGCAACGTTAACACCGCATGTGCAGGTGTGAAGGTTGCAACATTCACTGCTGTTCGGTCCGCGGTGCGGCCGATCCACGCTGCAGTTGTTTTTCAGCGAACGTCAACGAATTTTACGTTACACCACCGGAACCAGTGTGGACATGTTTCTGTGCGCGTTTCGCAGTTGCACAAGTATTACATTCGTGTCCAGCTGGCCAATGCATTTTTCTGTTCTTTTGTTTCACGTTCATTGTGCAGTGCAATTTTACAATGGTGTGGAACAGTGAAAATACTTTAGCATTCACTTAAGCATACAAAACAAAGCCCCTTCCGTGCGATCCAAACATCCAAATAGCCGCTCTGTATCTTGAGTATCGGTTCACGATTTTCGAATGTATTAAATTCAACAGGAGTTCTAAATCCGCTGGTGCCATTCGAGTATATTTTTGTACTGGCCACTAAATTCTTGAACTTGTGTGCAAACATACTGGTAACACTACACGGGGATCTCTCCGTGCAGTTCCCTTTGCCACCAACGTCTTTGCCTTCGCTGATTTCTTCCTTGAAGAACATATGGTGCACAAGAACGAAACCTGCGCTAGCTACCGGTAAAAGTGACGTTTTCCAACCACGAGCAGTGAATAACTTGCTGGATCATACGCGCGCCGCCTCGACCACACTTGAGTCTTGATGCGAGCAGAATCCCAGGTTGTTACGTTACCGCAAACTGAACAGGTGTGGACCCGGCTTGATACACCCTCCTTAGCTGGGAACCTTGCAGTCAGTTTCTCCAGTCCTGAAGACATTCACAACTGGTGTATTTATGAATAGCAATTCAGGGTATTTGGTACAGAAAGAATGCCGGATACAGTGCGTAAGTCTTTGGCGGGTGGATATATTTACTGTACAACATCAGTCTGCACCATTAAAACGTACGTACCTTAGAACGAGTGATAACATTCGTTTGGCTGGGCCATGACCACGATACTGCTAATCGACTGTCAACAATCACATGGAACACTTACGAATACAGGCTAGTTAGGCCATTGATTCTGTAACGTAGAATGTGTGCAGATACGAGCGTGGGCCTATGGAAGAAGGAAGATTCTCGTACGTTAAAAAAAGAAAGATGTTGGTGTCAGTCTGTCACTCGAGGACAGACGGTAAGATACACCGTTCAGGTACTGTCATTTATAACTGCGAACTGCATCGCACGAGACATGCGTAACACGTAACACGTATACTGACGTGTCGCCCTCTATACAGCCACGTCTGAACGTGTCCGCTTTTGTGGCTTTATTCTCGCACCGGTGCCACTTCTTTCATGGGCTCTATTACAGTTATGCATAATGAACTGGGACAGCTAAGTGAATACAGCGACTGGTCATGGCAACAGTCCATTATAAAAATACATTAAGTCAGGCCTGCTCAACCTTTAACGTGGTGCAGGCAACTTTGGCAAAATTGGGTCTGCATGCGAGTAACATAAAATTAAATACTCAAAATGAAGAATCAATATGTATAGGTATAATTATGGGTATACTTTTTCTCATTTCAAATGTCTCCGCGGGCAACACAACACTGTGCTGCGAGCAACATGTTGCCCGCGAGCTACTGGTTCAGCGGCCCCGCATTAAGTGGTTTCCCACACCAGTATGCAGGTGCCATGCAGTTGCCCATCGATTCCGAAGAAGAAACAGAAATGTTCTGCCCTAACGATATACGATAAAGCTGCAGTATTATTAAAATACTTAAACATGGAATAGTGCATGGAACAGTACATAAAACTATTTTTAATTTTCATGCTTGGTCAAAATACGAAGTTTATATAGGCCTATATTCAAAGTGTATTAGTATTTTAAATGTAATTAATTTCCACACTGTTTATATCTGACCTCATATGACGCACGTAGGTGTTACGTGTCCGTATGTGTCCGCTCGGACACACGAATACTATTAAAGAAGCGGCCTGGGCCACGGAGTGCACGACCGGGGTTCGATTTAATTAGCAGAAAGTTTCTTCTCTTAGTCATCTCCAGGCCGGCTCTGAAGCCCACGCAACCTGTTAGACACTTCCTGCTTCTGTTCATGTAACTTGGTTCCGTACTCAGACTGGTGACTTTTTGACAGAACAAGCATTTTTGTCACAAATCGGAAAGCATGACGCCGGACCGTCGATAACATATGTTCAGAAAGCTTTAAACAGCTACAAGAAAAAAGTATAAAAGGAAAGAAATACATATCAACTGGAATTTCTAATATGCGATTTACGAGTCCTGAATCATTCAGAGGTAAGTACAAGGCCATTACATCACTCTTCACTCAGACCGTTTCGAATGACGGCCGGCAGCGCAGCCCTTGCCGCTATTCCAGTGTGCGATGAGTCGGGGTTCATGCGTTTTAGACAACCAAGTACTGAATTTAGCATTAGTCCTTTACTCACCATATTTAAAGAACGTGCTGAAGATGTTTTCCTTCGGCTGGCAGACACGCGTCACATCTACCAGACACGTTGTTCATTGCATGACGAAGTTTTATATGTTAAGTGCGCCGATGGGAAATGACTAGACAGTTGTCAGAGAAAAACCGTATTCATTTCACCGGAACGGAAGAAAACTCATTCAAGTGCTTTATGATTATTATTAGCTTATAGGATGTCGCAATTACATTTTAAAGTTTCATGTGACTGTCTCACAACTCACATGCATTATTTTTAATACCGAAAACGTTCGTTTTGTACAATTCTCGATACCTGTGTTGGACACAAGACTGGTTTGAATCTCAGCTGGTACGCCGGCTTTTTGTGGCTTTCCTCAGTCCCTCCAATTAAATCTCGAAACTCTACTTTGATTAGCACATTTAGCAGCGCTATCAGAAACTCAGGCTATATATCATCGACGTATTGGCTCGTAAGTGAATAATGAACTGAGTAGGATGTGTACGGTAGACATCGTGACATAATGTAAGGTGAAACCCCACCTTCTGCATGGGGGATCTGATAAAAATAACGCAAATCCTTACACAGGACAGTCGGTGTTCAAGTCGGCATTAGAAACGGGCACCTCCCACACACAAATCATAAGCATTACCGCTTGTGTCAACTTGCTTGGTTTATACAAATTCAGGTTTAGAGAGTGTAGGACCATTACTTGCTAGCTGTTGGCGCGGGGTCACCCGTAACATGTCATGCTGGCACAAAAGGGCGAGTATAGGTGGATTTCCACTCATTTTTAATCTCGGCACTAGAAGAGATGGGTAGTGAACGCCATGCCCCGGCCGCTTTACCTCCGGGAAAGAGCCCCGGTACCCACTGCACAGGAAGTTCTCAACTTACGAATAGTACTTCATATGCAATGTGTAATCATGTTTGTGATTTATCTCGATACTATATTTCATACGCCAGACTCAAACTGTTCATCAGATATGGTTGTAAAGTCGTAACTGAAAGAAACCTTTCGAAATTCCGCCATGTTGTTATCCTACTTTCTACCAAAAAATTGTAACAAATTTTGCCACGTAAAATATCTATTACCCTACATAATTCATGGGCCCTAAATACAACAACGCGACTATCGCTAGCAATAACCACTTGGCGCGTCAGCGTTCCACTTATTACCGACTGCAAGCAATTTCATGTACGATGCTGGGGTGCTCAAAAGGCGGGAAAGATAAACACACACACAAAATGTGATGACCGCGGAAAGAAAATACGCTGACATGCCAACATACATCAATGACCGAAAGGGAAACGAACCCACGACCCCAGTGTTTGAGCAGACAGTATGCCCTAAAGAAAGCGGAAAACCTGTGATTAGCATCTAATGCTATCCAAATCCACGAGTTATATAACCAGAATCATTCCCACGCAGACTCAGGCCATTCAGCTAATTAAATACCGTAATCCATTCAATTCACTAATAACTTTACTCAGCTATAAAGTAATGAAGTGAAGAATAGACGGAAGGTTACGTAAGAACGACACGAAAAATAGAGCAATTTCGCCGGTGAATATGACGTCCGAGTTCATGGCGACATCTATGTTGAGCTACCGAAGACGTTCAAGAAACCAGCCAGCCTCCTCACCGTATGTACGTAGTATATGTACACACCAAGGTCTTTAAACCGTAAAAGAGGGTTGAAAAGCAGAAATGCTGTATTAAATGCTGGTATTCCTTATATTAAAGGCAATGGCAATAACGATTCGTCACTATTTTCATGGGTATTTACCACGGAATGACAGTTTTCAAGGAACAAGCATATTACATTTACAACAAAAGAAAAAGCAGTGTTGCTGATAAGCGGTCGGTCCCCCCCCCCCCCCCCCCCGCACTCGATAATCGGGGCCACCACTAACATTTTTAGAGAAGTTATTCCCACATCTCATAGCAGGGATGCAGAAGAACGGAATTTAGTCCGAAAGAACCCACAATATATTATAGTGATCTGTAGGCGTTTGGAGGGCCCCTGTCCCACGGGACCCCCACACCGCGGGTCTACGGGGACCTTATCTACGCCACTGCAAAAAAGTAAACACGTAACCTACCGTTTGGTTTCTTAATGGCACAACCAACCAATTTAATATTACCCTCCCGATAACTGGGCGCAAAAGAAATAGGTGTAAGATGGTTGACAAAGTGTGCAAGTGTTATTGGACCACCGTGAGGTACGGTCTAGAAATGTCAGATGTACCTGAAAACAGAACAATCCTAGGCGGTACAGAGACGTAAACCTCTTGAATTACATTTAAAACACAAAGTGTGTAAGTAGAAGAATCATGGTAACATTTCGCGCAACTCTTAACACGTGTAGTGTAAGAGTGTACACGGAAAAACACCGAAAACAAAGCTAATGAACTGAACAGACGTTATCAGACTCGGTAAGTTCACATGTTTATGAATTTAGTTAACATTTTAGTTTGTCCTCCACAACTAAAGCGGGCCGGGATAGCGTAGTCGGTATAGTGACTCGCTACGGGCTGAACGGTCCGAGGATAGAATCCCGGTGGCGGCGAGATTTTCCGTAGCCGTAAACAAAGTATTACCCAGCCTGCACTTTTGTCTTCATTTGCTATTTGGTTTTGAAACGGTAAACAACTTACGCGTGTGTAGTTAATAAGATAATCATGGCTGGTGAAATGCGCTATGGTAGTCACTCGGCATTCCGGACTATATGGGGGAGGGGTGGTCGGACAATATCCGTGGTATAGGTAACATACGAAAAATCATTACTCAAAGCAAAAGTATAACTTCTTGGAGCCTAAATACTGTGCAGCAATAATAATAATAATAATAATAATAATGCGATATTTTGTCGCTATAATTTCACTCTAATAGAGAAATAAGGGAGAAAGAGAGCTACGACACTCGGAGAGATCACGTCCTTACTGCTGAGGGCTTCAAGAGTAGCTGGCTGCTCCCGCTTCACCTACGCCACCAGTCTGGGAGTACGGATTGTCTCCGATTATCCCCCGGTGATCCGGACAATGACCGGATCACCGAGGTGGAAGATAAGGCTACAGTTGGCCTTAAATTGTCCGGATTACCCGGGGATCTGGATTACCGATGGACTACTGTAGTTTCTACGAGAATTGGAAAATCGTCTTTGATTTTTAGTGGATATCAATATCGAACTCAAAGGAAAAAGTAGAGGTTGGTAAGTTGGGTGTGTGTTAAAGACAAATGCTGTAAGTGCAAAGGGAAGCTGAAAACTACTTCACAGTCTGAAATCGTTAGTAAAATGTCCATAGTTGCGTTCCAAACCTAGCTGGACTGGAGGTTAAAGTAAAACTGGATAACTGCAGAAAGAGAGCTAGGGAAGGCGTGTCTGTGCCTGTACATTCAATTTATACGGAAGAATTATCAGACATTTACGCGAAAGGGTATGACATGGTAACTGAAATAGCAAACTACGATAATGTTAAGGCTCGACTGTGTGAAGAACGGCGAAACGTTCTGGATACTGAGCAATATCCGGAAGACAGTTCGAAACTTGTATTCTCGGAAGACGTTTGACGCCGGGCTAATATTTCAGCTTTCTTCGAATCGATTACACTGATATTTCAGGAAAAAGAATTCTTGTGTTCGCTGGGGAAGATAGTGAATATTTATTTCGAAGCAGAACTTCTTTTTTCCAGACGGCACATTTAAAAGTTGTCCGAGGCAATTCGCTCAGTTGTATAGCTTACACGTAGATCTCGGAAGCACATCGCATGAAAACTACATATATCCGGTTCTGTTCGCACTTTTACCGGATAAAAAAGAAACAACATATCATTGTTTGTTAACTCTGCTGAAGAATTGGTGTGTGTTCTGGTCACCAAAAATTATAAAGGTCGATTTTGAAGCAGCGGTCATCAGTGCAATAAATAAAGTCTTTCCAGACTCCGTTATTACTGGCTGTAATTTTCATTTTAATCAGTGCCTGTGGAGACAAATATAGAATACTGGTCTTACGGTGGACTACAAAGAAAATGAACAAGTCCGACTCGCATGCAGAATGTGTGCTGCTTTGGCATACCTACCTATCGACAAAGTAGAAGACGGTTGGCTTATGATAATGAAAATGTGCCACAGAATGAGAAATTGACCTTATTTATCGATTACTTTGTGAGCAGTGGATGGAGAACCAAAATGTTCCCATCGAAATGTGAGATATAAATAAGCATCATCGGCATAGGACCAACAGTGCAGCTAGGTTTGGAATTCCAAACTGAACAGCATTATAGGAAAGGAACAGCCTACTGTTTTTCTGCTGGTACAGACATTAAAAATGGAAGCAGTGTTGGTATCTTGGCAACTGAAATCAAAGGAGCCTGGTGAGCCTGGCCAGAAATGTATAAAGACTCATGTAAAACGAGAGGAGGTAATTAAAAAATATGGAAGAATATAATAAATTATATGATTGCACAAATGTCTAAAAACTCAATATAAATAAATATGAATAATGATAAATAATTTCCCAGTGGCCGCGCGGTCTAAGGCGTGGGTCTGCGGCCGCTCGCTTGCTGGGATTGCGGGTTCGAATCCCGCCGGGGGGGCATGGATGTCTGTCTCTTGTGAGTGTTGTGTGTTGTCATGTAGTAAACAAAATGAATATTTGGCACTGGTTTATGCTGTATACAGATGCAATGGCTGTTTACTGCCAGAAATCATACGGAACGAATAAATACACTTTGTGGGCAAAATGCAGATCTCTTAGTGCTAAACCTAGCAGGGGTATGTGCTTAGCGCTAGGCTTTAAGGAGTAAATTCCCTTATAACGACTCTACATCAGACCGCGTACAGTACAATTTCCACTTCATGTGCAATTTCTTTGTCTTGTAAAGTGACAGAGCGAGAGAGAGAGAACGGGGTGTTTTATTTAACGATGCAGTCAATTGCCAAGATTATATACCGACGGTGGTAGATGAATGTATACTGCAATGGTGGAACGACACTGATAGAGAGAGACAGACGTACAGTCGATCCCGGTTATAACGATGTCGCTTTATAAGACACCTCGCCTATTGCGTCACATATTATGTGGTACCAATTAATTCCTCACTGTTAACCACAACATTATACTCCTCGTTCATAACGACACAAAATATTCAGTCCCTTTCATGACGTTATAACCGGATTCGACTGTACTTGGAGCAAAACGTGTCCCAATGCCAATTTGTCCATCATAAACCACGTACTGAACGGCCTGGGATTAAGCGGCTTTCGGGGTGAGAGGTTGGCAACTAGCTGCCTTGAGTCACGGCATGGCCGGATTTAATACAGTATTTTCGTCCTAGTTTCGTCCTAATTGAACAGTTGGCTGGATCATGTCTTTCCGAAAAGTGATTTCTATGCATCGGTGTGGGTGTTATTAGCAAATTCTATTTATATTTTAGTCTTATAATTACCAGCAGAAGAAGCAGGGTACGAAATAGTGCAGTTGTTACAAGTTACAGGTGATGGAATTCTGCGGGCCGCTTTCCACACTGTCATGAGCTCGGAATCACTACATGCCATAGGAAAAATACGTACAGAGTATCGTGTCAGGCGAGAAGTAGAATAATTATATGACACCTTAGTGCAGGAACCTTACGTATTACAAATTAGAACTATACGAACGTCATGCTGCAGAGGATTACAAGAACACCACTGTATCCCATTCCGTGCTATTATTGCAAGGTCGTGTTTCAAAGTCCCACTCATCGACAAAACCAGACCAATATGCGAGTAAGTTAGTTCTTCAGTCCTCTTAAGGCAAGTTCTTATGGGCGGAAATGATTAGCATAATCTGTGAATAGGTAGTAATTTTTATAGCCGAAATAGTGGGTCAAGTGACGAAACTACTAGTCGTTCTTGCAGTCACAGTCTGCTTTAACATGTGTCCGAGCAGATGGCAAGAAGCACACAGAAGTACTCGTAAAAATAAGAAACAGTGAACTCAACCTCCCATCAGAGATTAAAAACTAGGACGTCCTGTAAACGAGACAGGTGACCATCATTTCGCCACACCATTTTGTAGGACGTGACTGTCGAAACGGGAGGACAGATATTTGGGTGCAGTAAAAATTCGTGAAATCGTAAGAAAAACTAGTAAAATACGAGTGTTGGGGCATGTTATGAATCAGGCACATATTTGAAGACCTTCACTTCAGGAACTGTGTGCCGCTAATCTGGATAAAGTAGGAACCAACAGACAGTAATAAAAACCTTCATTACTCAGAGAAGCCAACAGACAGTGAGATTATCTGGTTCATTCTTACGCAAACGAAGCTGTGTTTCAGAAGAGTTTGCAAATATTCTCGGTTCATCATTATTAAATAAGTAAAGTTGATTTTGAGAGTTTGTCAAGCAAGGAAGTGGGTACATATTACCGTCTTAGGATACAAAATGTTTAATTCCTGATGTTGAAATCATACTATTATTGCAAGTTGTAAATTTGCTTTTTCCAAGAAGTTAAATCAAATACGTGCCTTCCTACAATGAAATCGAATAAACACGGTTTCTCTTTACAGACTGAAGAGAGTAGTTTTCTTTGTTCCTCAGATCCGTACACTACGTCTGTGTGTACAGATGATACACGATTTCCCAATTCTGGCTGCCTATACTAATATAGCCCCTGCGCGTTCTCAAATTTCTTGAGGTGGAGCATTTCAAGATATTCCAAGAGAATGCGGAGTAAAGGTGGGCAAAAGTGACACGTGCATCCAGAGAGATATAAATGTTTTATTTAATAACGCTGTCAATTGCTAAGATGGCGTTCCATGGCTCTGGCGGTTAGTCACCGGCCTCTCACCGCGAAGGGCTTGGTTCGATCTCAGGACCGTCTATGTGGGATTTGCGGTGGAAAAAGTGGCACACGGACAAGTTTTTCTCCGAGGACTTCAATTTCCCCTATCCACAAAAATCCACCAATGCTCTATACTCATCGTTCAACTACAAGTGAAATCTTGGCAACTGAGTGCCGTTAAATAATTACTAAGATTAACGTACTAGAGTCGAAGGTACATGAATAATATACAAGTGTGGAGCACTGGTGGAACGTGCCGCCAGTTCAACATATAGTCGGATACCGAATTCTGATATTACGTGACAGTTTACATTCTTTACCGCACACACCTTCCAGGCGTGGCGCTTGGGTACACGCGTTAGTTACTGAAAGTTATTGAGGAGTGTTGGTGAAGAGCCACTAAAAGCAGACACAGTCAACTGAAGCTACACTATGAGCATGCCTGTTACAAATAACACCGTGCAACACGATTGTACTGCTCGGAATCTGCGATACTGCAAACAGAACCGAACCCATGGGCTAATGGATGTATGCAGCGCGCCATCGGAGGTTCTCACGGCGAACACTATGGAGGTGGACCTATTTTCTGCGTTACGCTGCCGTGTGGCTTCGTATACAGGTGAAAAAGTTTCGGAGGAAAGTGCCGCCTCCATCTTCAATGCAGAAGACTCCTTATTCCACCATTTTCGAGTGTAACGTCTGGATTATGAGATTTGAGGCTGTCACAGTGGTTTTGCTGAAGATCTAAGTACGCTGTGATGTTACGTTGCGTCAACTGATAACCAGTTACCGACGTTTCGAATGATCGTACTATCTTCCCCGACCCGTGGCTATTCTTTGACTGTTATTAGGCATTACGATCCTTCGAAGTGTTGGTAACTTATCTGTTCATCCCAAATTCGTCAAGTAATGAAAACGTAAAACGTACCGAGTATCGCAAAGAGACGGCGTATGGAGTCTCAGCACAGGATGGAGGCAAGTCAGTTACTTGCTCTGCACTGGTACCCATCGAACGGGCATGTCAGTTTTCGTCCACGGTTAATCCCCTAACATTCAGGAGGAAAAAGGTCATATCCTTTTTCGTCCACGGCTCATACCTCGTGAAAGAGCAAAAGGCAGTTGCGGAAGACATTTGCTTCGGGTGGCAGAAGATTCTTTGAAATAAAGTTGACCTACTTTAATGAGAAGTCCTTTATTAAAACAATGTACTAAAATAATATAACAATTTTTATCAAGCAATGTAGCCTTACTTTAATTAAATTCTTAAATAACTATAATTACAAAAAACACTAAAATACAGGATGGGGCACAATTCATTCATCATTTTGATTTACGAAGTAATCTGGTAGCCCCCGAGAGAATATTGAACTAAGTTTGTTATAGAGTTCAGCTAGGGACGCCATTTAGTAAACTTGGATCAGTGATCGGCTCTATACCGTGCGTTCACAGTAGAGACGTTTTTCAAAAATAAAGACTCTGTGATACAAACGCAACAAATATTCTGACGTAATTTTAACATTGGGAGACACGGAACGGTTCCTGATCGCAACACCATCAAGAACTGTGTACAGAAGTTTCGAACCACAGCTTTTGCAACAAATAAAAACCTGAAGGCAGAGTCAGAACTGTGCGGACACCGGAAAACATTGAAAGATCACGAGCCGCTATCGGTCGTAGCCCCAAACGATCAGCACGTAGACTTTCAGTTGCCCTCAGCATATCGAGCAGATCGCTCCGACGGATACTTCATTCTGGTTTACCTTTTCACCCCTACCAATGACACATTGTGCGAGAACTGTCAGACCGTGATTTTGCTTCAAGAAGTGCATTTTGTGGGCAATTATTTTACCTTAGTGAACGAACATTCAGATGTTGTTCGTCAGGTAATAATGTCAGATGAAGCTCACTTTGAACTGCCTGGTTGTGTGAATAAACAAAACAGAAGTGGAGCAAATCTGAATGAACTGCATGTGAAACCACTTCACAGTCAGAGAGTAACAGTATGGTCTGGGGTATTAGCGTTCGGTGTCAATGGTCCTTATTTTTTCGAGGATGAAACTGGCAACGCGGTTACTGTTGACATCTGACCGTTATGTGCATATGGTAAATGAGTTCTTGCTTCCACAGTTACGCCGTCGTGACTTCGACCTTGCCACCTTCTGGTTCCAAAAAGATGGCGCAACAGCACTACTGCTGGGCAGTCGATGAACACCTTAAGAACTGTGTCTGAACATCGCATAATCTCCCGCTATGGCGACATTTCTTGGCCAGCCCGTTCGGCCGATCTGTCGGCTTGTGATTTCTTTACGTGGGGCTACTTGAATAGCAAAGTGTTGTAAGCACGTCCGGCAGACTTACATAACCTCAAACAGAGAATTTCTGATTAAATCAATGTCATCCCACCGACCATGTTACTTTGAACATGTTTTGAACGGAGTGCATCAGTGAATCAATCTCGATGGGCTATATCTGACAGGTGTTATGTTTAAAAAATAAGTCTGTTAGAATGTTCCTAAATAATAGAAGGCTTCTTTCACTTCACATTACTTTGAATAAAATTGATTATAATGTGGTCGAGTAGTGTATCTTAAAAAATGACGACTGAACTCTGCCTTCTTTTAATGAAATTCTTAAGTATAATTACATAAATCAGGCGCTTAACTATTCGTTTTATCACAGTTTGTTCATACTTATATCACATATAATTTTTTGTATCTGTAACTAAGTTTGGAAACAAATTCTCTCCTAGAAATTTCTCCTCTTTCACATTTTTAAATTAAATCTTCTAGCAATCCCTTAGCAACGTGGCTTCTTTTGTTGGTCACTGGAGGCAAATTAACACTTCATAATTTTACGTAAATCATATTATGATATTCTGTTAACTTACTGATGGATAAATTGCTGTCGGGGTGAGGATGGTAAAAGTATTTCGGTAAGTGTGAGTGAGAAGTCTCACAGGCGTTCGTTGTCAACTTCACACTACTGCTGACAAAGTATCCAGCTAGTTAAATACTATGAGATTTCAGTTATCTCGTTTGCGGCAAGACCGGGACATGAAGTGGTGACGTCAGAACATCGACGACAAAGTACATGAAGAAGTGAAGGGCCAGCTGATCCTCTTATCTATCTGCATATCGCTCTCAGAATAAGAACAATAAGAGCTACAAACTCCGAGCAGGAAACAGTTAGAAACGGTAATCGAACTTGACTGGCTAAATAAAGAAAAATAAGTAACATGTTAATCGAAACTAATTGGCTAAACATTATGGTGGATAGGGGTGAAAACAAAGGTTACGTCATTCAAGCTGACCAAGTACGATTTGGCAACCGCACACCTGACCACCTTGGTATTCTTTTCATTGGAGGGGATATTTTATTCCATGGCGCGACAGCCCACAGTGGGCTAAGGTCTTTTCGTTGTCGAGGTTTCACGATCACACTCGGACACATTGCACTCGGTAGGACTCCTCTGGATGAGTGATCAGCCCGACGCAGAGACCGCTACCTACACAACACACACAAAAGACGGACATCCATGCCCCCGGCGGGATTGGAACCCGCAATCCCAGCAAGCGAGCGGCCGCAGATCCACGCCTTAGACCGTGCGGCCACTGGGATCGGCACCGTTCACGGGGATGCAAACATGAACAGTAGCGTGGACGAAAATGGATATATCCTTCGATTGGCTTGAGAACTACCTGCTTTTCTCGTGGATGAAAAAGGATATGATTTTAAATCCTTCCAGTCAGAGTGGACGAAAACTGACATCCCCAAAGGAATAGGTGGGAACCTAAAATCAGTCAGGACTTGAGACGGAACGAACACGCCCCTCTTCCAGGAACAGAAACCTACCCGTCTCACTCGCCCTATACTGCAATTTTCATCTGCTAGCCATACACGAAAAGATGGATTTATGACAGTAATACCATAAAACGGACCAAGTTAAAATCTTTTTCTCCTTTTTTAAAACAGACATAAGCATAATGTGATTTCAGTTCTGAAACCACATTTCCACGCTTTATTCACAATTCCACCCCATGCTCACTCTTGAATCTTACGGCACGACTATGGAAATGGTAGTTAAATACGGAATCAAGCTTTCATTCTAATTTGATACATGTCTGATGTGGCAAGTCGTATTGACGGTGCTTCTTGTGAATAAGAATGACACCAGAACATTACCAACAGGACCAAACGATTACTGTTACATTCCTGCCTGACACTTCAGTTCCAGTCTTTGCCGGAACACTGGCTGTCACGACTGCGTTTCATCACTGCTTTCCTCAGCCATCCTGAATAATTCGTCATTACACTTTACGACCGGCTGCGACCGCTGACTTCCATTTACGTGCCCTTCAGCTTTCATAATATTCTTATGATATGAATGTGTGTAACTTGTGCACATGACGCAGGTATTCTGCTTAAGAAAGTCTATAAAACAAACGCTCATACAGAACATATAACTGCAGCTTGGCTTACTTAACACTTTGAAGCGTGAATTAATCTAAATAACATAACCTATAAACATTCATTTTCTCTCACAGAAAATACGCAATGTATCCATTTCAAAGACCAAAAGGGTAATGCTGATTAGAAAAATAATCTCAGTTTATTGTGAGAGTCGTACGGACCACATGAAAACACTCTGTGCATGTTGGTGAATATTAAAATAGGTGACACATACAACAATCATGGTATGTATTTTTAATGATTACTATACAGATCTTTTTTTTTTCATGGCGCAACAGCCTCTACTGGGCCAGGGCCTCCTCATTATCCAGGCTTCACGATCACACTCAGACACACCACACTCGGTAGGACTCCTCTGGATGAGTGATCAGCCCGACGCAGAGACCTCTACCTGACAAAACACAACACTCACAAGACACAGACATCCATGCCCCCGGCGGGATTCGAACGCCTTAGACCGCGCGGCCATTGGGATCGGCACACAGAGCGATATAATGAACAAAATTCCACTATTTGTTTTGGAGTCTATCATTTCAAAGGCACTTCAGCGACAAAGGACAATATACCATACTTCTGGGCTCTCCAGAACTGTAAGCACCTGAGCGACTTTAACACAGGTGGTTCCATTACCCCCACCTAAAGTGGGAAACCTGGGTCAGACTGAAGGAATGAATATTGACGTTAAGAAAAGTAAAGTTAATTTGTCCCTATAAATGCCATGAAGGCATACAGGGGAAAGGAGATAATAGTCCCATTCATTCGTAACCTGGTCACTAGATGGAGGTGAGTAGTCTTGTTCACGCCCCAAGCAAAGAGCCCCGGGTTTCCTCTGAACAGGATCTATGCCGACGATGAAAGGAGCGTGTTCCTCTGCAACGCTAGTATGTGTTCACCCGCTACAAGGTATCACATCCTAGAAGGCAGTCATCATAATCGTTTTAGAGAATATACTGCTACCTCAACAGTGTTACTCCTGGTGTGAACACTCGGAATCATGTAACTATGAGCAGGTACAAAGAATTATTGGCCGTTATTGAAGTTAGATATCACTCCAATTACTAGTACGGTATGTCCCCTTTTTGTGTATTTCAGTGTAGCATCTTGCACCTTACCTTTTGCATAGAGTGTGGTTGCGATACAGCACCTGTATTGAAACAGACAATTGCCTTTACACGCTTAATGCCATATATTCTTAGACATATGCGTTTCGACGCTTATAAATGTATCATCTTCAGAATCTCGCCAGGCAGCATAACTAGACATTCAATACGACGCAAGTACAGGCGTGTAAATGCGTCTATCTAAAAATATAAGACACAAGTGCACACAGGCAACTGTTAGTACTTTCAATGAAGCTGCTCTAACACTTCGTTCTCACGCCTATACCTTTCTGGTATTTCATATAGGCACTGT
The DNA here is from genome assembly GCA_021186555.1 of Reticulitermes speratus. NCBI lineage: Eukaryota > Metazoa > Arthropoda > Insecta > Blattodea > Rhinotermitidae > Reticulitermes > Reticulitermes speratus. Next base: position 26,439,844 of record JAJKFL010000042.1, on the reverse strand, counting down.
CTTGTTTAGTGAAGTTGATATTAATGTAATGAGAATAATGTATGGCCTACTTTAAAATGATTCATTTTGTGTGTGGGCAGGAAATAACTTAACCACTTTATAGCCTTCAAAGGCAACTTTAATTATTCTAAACATCAAACAGGTTTTTAATATAACACACAGTAGGCCGTCTGGTGAATAAAATACTCAAACACGAAACTACGGTTAGAATATTACTCTAACCGCAGACTAAAAATACTGATACAATAATGAGATACAAATTTATTCATTATTAACGAGAACATCTGAACCAGACATCGCTAAATCGCTAATAATGAAACTAAACTAATAACTTGATTGTTTTTAAACGAAAGTGGACCCGTGCATTTAATCAGAATTCTATACATGGGTTTATAGACCGTGCTAATTCATTATCTGAGGCAGCCTGTAGACTCATGTGGTCTACTCCTCCAGTATTCTTAAGTTTCAAAGCGGCAGGTTCCATTTAGGCGTAAAGCGTGAATATTTTTGCGTGGCTTTTCTGTGTCTTGAAATTTAACGTGTTGTAATATCAATAAAATTAACTGAGATATTGCCGTGTACAGCAGGTACATTATTGTACATGTGGTGTATGCAGTTAAGAAGGAAACTAGTCGTTTTTAAGTGCGTTCGTAATTGCGAAAAGCGACTACAGGCTGTCGTATCTCTCCGTCCGTCTGCGTGTCTGTCCCCATGGAAAAACTCGAATCCCGTCGGTCGTACTTTAGTGAAATTTTACACTGGGGATTTTTACTATAATATGTCGAAACATTCCAATTTTGATTAAAATCGGACAAAAGTAACAGAAAATTTACATGGAAACCTACGCCGTTTAAGACACAAGTAAAAGAATTTCGTTGCTAAGACACATCTGTTTTCTTCATATCTTAGCAACGGACTTACAGTGGCTTAAGAGTTGGTACATGCGAAATTGTAATGCCGTTACTAGAATACGAAGAACACTTCCCACGCAGAAAACAAAACAGCAGTGCTCGACTGCAGTCTGTTGCTATGATAAGGAGAATTATTAATGTGTGTCGTGTAAAACCCGGAAAGGCACATTTAAAGTACTCGCACTTTCATCTTTTGCAGGAAATTATTCACGAATTTCAAATTTGCGGTTAACAGCAGAGCGAATGCGCCCGAAGTTTTACGTCTGCGGACATTAATTATCTTGTTAATTATGAAGTATGAAAGGGGTGATCACGCTGGTATATTAAGAGTGCGGCCCTCTGAAATATGACGCCGTGTAATCTGACAGATAGGCACCGACGTTTCGAAGAACTCACAACATGGAGAGCGCAAGTTCCTCCGAGAGGATGGTAGCTAGCTATCAAATTACACGCTGCTGCATTCCAAAAGACGGTCATCGCCATGATAACCTCAAATCCCATAAAGTGGGTAGAGTAGTTTCAGACGGCAGCGTTGGCTTGTATTTTCGACGTTTTCCATTATAATAACTAAAACAGCATGACTCGAGTTCCTGTACCCGATCTCGTTGACGGACACGTGCGCGCGCGCACACACACACACACATACACACTCTCTCTCTCTCGCAATTGATGTAATCATGTAGTTCATCAATAAATAGTAAAGTACAGAACGAAAGAACTCATAGAGAGTTTTGGTGCATTCAACTGGCAAATGTACAGTTCCGTTTTAAGCTTTAAACACGTTCGTTATCCTCTGCAACAAACTAAACGCAAATACAGCAGCAATTTCTTACATGACCCAGTTGCTGTTACTACTAACTACACTTATATTGCGTCGAATGGAACACAGTGACAGCTGAAAATATTATTACATCATGTATTTGAAAGGACTGTACAAAATCACGCACACACGGATGATTACGCGATCCTGATTGCAGTTCAAACTGAATAAAAGAGTTTTCGATTACAGGTCTTGTAATAGAGTTCATTTTGATTGAAAAACAACCAATTAGCTTCGTCACGTACGTTCGTCCGCATATGCCAGGTCTCATGCTACGCTAACAGAAGCACTGCCCAGTTTCCTGCTATTGCACTGAAATATTAAACCACTCTGGCCAGCTGATTTACAACGAACTGCGTGTACCCAGAGGGCAGCCAACAGACGGTTAGTCCGTGGTATTTGACTTAACCGAGCAATGGAGCCCGTTTATGTTCATAAAAATAAATTCTCCACTATAAAAATTTAAAGCCGCAGATAGGTTTGCTGGGAAAGCAATTTAGTTGAGCTTGAGCAGAACTCCCGAAGCTGACTAGGAGGAAAACGAATGTGAATAGCGCTTTGCGTCAGGTTCATTAATATAAGGATTATACTGTTACTCAACACACATCGCTTGTCTGAACCTCTGTTACTCCGACAAACGCTATCTGTTCGTATAAATGAAACTTTTGAGTGGCCGGATTTACAGGAAGAACAGCGTTATCGCTAAATCTTCTGCCACTAATCAAATCATAGAAAACTGGCCTATTCTACGTGAAGACACTGGAGTGGATTTGTGTTAGCAGGCAGCCATCACCAAAGGTAGGCGCTGCATTACACGCGTCAATGTTGACATAAGCGTCCATGTAATTCTTGGTCACTGTTAAAAGGAATGGTAAAGTTATCCCTAAGCACGACATGAAGTACTTGGGAGAGTGGAGATACAGCTGCACTCTCCACTCTCCACGTTTTGGAAAGAAGAAAAATTTCGTGCCTCTAACGGGAATCAATCGACTTCTCCTCAGCCGTCCAACCCTAGCCAAGCTACTATACCGTCCATGCAATCACTTATCCCTCTTGTCACTGTGTTACGACATGAAATCAAGAGACTGTGCTACACAGCTGCAAACTAACTACGTTCACAGAACTTAATATATTCCTGTCGCTCCCTATGCTATGCCAAGTTTACTTGCGTTACAACACAAAAAATATTGAACTGGGAAATATCAGCAAGGAAATTCGCTGGCTCCGGAGTTCGAAGATCGGGTTTTGACTCCTAGGAGTAACAGGAACCGTTACCCTCATTAACACAAAGCCCATGGGGCACCCGAGACTTTTCACAGTTTACAGCAGCTGCATCGTAATGTTACTAATCACAGTCATCTATACTACAGCCACGGAATTTTGTCCCAAGAATCCACACCTTCCACATGTTCCTCGCGCTGTTACGCTTCCCCTCCAGCGTACTTCTCTATATTCCCCTCCAGTCGTCCAGCCATTGTTCACATTAATGTTAATGTAAAAATCACTTTGAGCTCGTTAACACAGGCCAAAATTAACAGAAGAACAATACAACAGCAGGCAGAACGTGGGAAGAAGTCATTCCTACTACCCGGACATCTTGCCGTGACCTCAGCATAGTGCCCATATACAGAACGCGAGAACTCGTCCGAAAATGGCGTGCTGTTTATGTAAAGAGGGACCTTCAATTTTTCGACAAATTGTCCTCTCGATGTTTTACTGAGGACATGAGCCCTGGACTGTCGCGCAGGCACCTATAGGGAGAGCTCGTTGCCATGCATGAGTGGATTTATGTTGGACTAAAACATGAAACACCAAGCACTGCATGCATTTGGAAGCACGTGTTTATATGTCCTGCTCGCTGTACATCGACTGTCTACACGTGCACGTTTACCATATCACAAGAGACTTTCAGGGCCAAATTTCAATACCGTTTTACTGTGGTTTATATGTAATATACTGTGTACTATGTTGGATTTACAACAATAAATAACTGACTTATATTTCATAACCCTCACGGTTCGCCTCCTAAGTTAAGTGCTGCGGCCAGATAGACTAAGTGCATTCTTCCTCCATTTATGACTCCAAATGTCACAGTTCTGCCGTCTTATTTCATTCTTCACTCTTCGCTGGAAACAAATGTGAGTTCCATTTCGTCAATCACAATGTTTAATAACTGTATTTAAAAATACAAGGACAAGACAATAAAATGTAAGAAAGGTGAACTTGCCACGAGCTTAATTAATCAAAGCACCACGCCGTGAATACGCACACGGCCGTCAATGTAGGCCTAGCTCCCCGCGTCATTCTTAGCCTGGGCACTAACGGAGGTGAGTCTTCAGCTCACGCTTCGGCCGCTTCGCTTTGCTGCTCGTTTCAGATTGGATGAACGTTGATACGGTCGTAAAGAGAAAAATGCCCCCCCACCCCACTCCGAGGGAATCCAACACGGATTATCCGATCGACCAGCCCGTAGTCGAGTCAGAGCATTAAGTGTGACTCTCAGACAGTAAATATCATTACTTGGCCTGCTGCTATTGACGAATGCGTGTGCTTATACAACGGAAGCTGTTTGACTGCTGGAAGCTTCAAAATTCCGTTTAACAATAAATTGTATTCTTAGAAGATCAGCTACACAACACAAGAGCGTAATTTATCAGTTTGTTTCCATCTCTGATAAATTTCTCATTTTCGAGTTCAATTGTATTAATCACGGAACCAACTCAAGACTGAAATTCATGTTCAACTGATGTCGTCTTTCCATATGTATTTGTTCTTTGTGTATGGATATATACATATTAGACAAAATAATGTGTATGTACTGATTTATATTATCATGCTATCTTGCCTAGATTTGTATACTGTTTACTGGTGTTTAGAAAATTTCTGGTACCATTTATTGCAGGTACACCTTCCCTAATATAATACACGTTTTTGTGTACATACATACATACATACATACATACGTACGTACGTACATTACTACATACATTACACACAGGCCTATATCAGTACGTATTATTCTACTCTCTGACACGTATAGGAAGTTCCTAGCGGTACATCGTGCCGCAAAATCAGAATTTAATCCTGCACATCAGTTGGATTCTTGTCCACATGAATGAACACTGTTATTACTCAAGTCTGCCTGTCGTGTTACGTGCGTGTTGCGAACGATCGCGTCATCTCACTGTGACAGACTCGTGGCAAACGTTCGTGTTGCTCTTGTATATCATCTGCCAACAACATTTCACATTACGTTTCGTAGGGTTGGCACTGTGACAGTTATTGGCATCTTTTCATTCTTTTGCGCCGTAATAAGGATTTCAGCCACAATGGCGCCATTTCTGAATGATATTCGGATTCATGGAAGTTTGATCTTTCGGCCAGAAAGCGGTTTGTTTAGTGTCATGGTTGCTTGATACCAGATCTGTTAACGGCATGAGGAAAGAAAAGCATTTTCTTAAGGTAAAGTTTAAGCTATTAACTTTATACTTTCTGGATTTTATTTTGCATGTTACACGGCAGTTTTATGAAACTTACACATATATTTTCCTTAAGATTTGCTCTATTTCACGTAATGTAAATTTCGAGGTGTTAAACACTGTTATCAGAAACTGGCGGAGTGCCAACACCTGTAATGAAAAAATACAAAATTTTCGTCGTTGGCACCCTATGCCAATAACTGTATAAAACTGCCGCATGTTCTTAAGATATGGTTTTTACCTTTACATTTACCTTATTGATCAACAAATCACAAGTTTCATTCCCGTGCGGTTAAAATGAAATTTAACAGTAGCTGGCATGAGGTGCCAAAGAAATATGAGGTGTGCCAACTACTGTCAATTCTATTGTTACTGGCAGTGCCAAAAATGTTCTCATGATATTTTTATATTTTTTAGGCTCATCCCCATGAATATGATTAACTCTGGAAGGATGAAGAAGAAGAAAGAGGGGGAGAAATGTTTACAACCCTGCAGGTTTAGAAGCAGCTTGACAGAGATTTGAAGATCCCAAGGTCAACTTTACAGTTTCGATTAAGGGGCAAATTTTCAGAATCTTCTATGGGACCTCCGTCACAACTTAGTGAAGATGAAGAACAACTTTTAAATATAATATGCCTGGAAATGGATGGTTTCGAGCATTCCTCCGCCGTCATCTTTGAGTTTTCCACTCGCATTAGTGAAAGTGTAACCTCATCCAGTGCCACACTGGGTGAGGAAGACATCAGAAAATGGTAAACAAGCTATTGGTCACTGTGGATTGTTAGGTAGTCAGTGATTCCTAACACAACTTTATTTCTTTTTCAATTATAGGTTTCAGTAGGTTAAAGAGGACTTAAAAGAAGAAAAATCTTTGAACATTCTTCAAGACCCGACAAGAATTTTCAATGGTGATGGATCAGGTTTCCAATTATGCCCAAAGGCCGGCGAGGTTTTAGCATGCAAAGGGAAAAGAAATGTGTATGAATTTGATAGAGGCCCTGCAAAACCGTCCATAAGAGCTATGTTCGCCTTCTCTGCTTCTAAAATGATGTGCCTACCCATGATAATATATCCATACCAAACAGTACCATATGAAATCACAAAGACAGTTCCTGATGGCTGGGGAGTAGGACACATCCCTACTGGATGGATGATAGCAGAAGTATTTTACGAATATACTGAAATGTTTTCACTTCACACCTTCAACAACACAAGTTCCCTGTTATCCTTTTCGTCAGTGGACACCGCACCCATCTAACGCATCAATTGAGTGAACTATGCTCTGAACTGGGCAAAGTCTTGATTTCTCTCTAACTAAACGCCACAAGACTCTTCCAATAACTGGATGCTGCAACTTTCAGACCATTGAAATTGGGTTGAAAAACAGCAGTCCTAGAGTGGCATAGGAAACTCTTGACAAACTATTAGACAAGGAACTGTTCGTCCGTCCTGGATGGACCTTTGAAGAAATATTCTCTGGAATCCTCAGTTACACAGGGTTTCGAGCTTGTGGCTTGTACCCATGGAATCGAGAAAACACTGACTTCTCAAAATGTATTGGAAAAAAAAACTAAACAGAAATTATCCAGGAACCCTACCAAGACCACAGCAAATAAAATATTTGAAGAAATTTGGGAAAGTCAACTTATAACACAGCTCACGAGAATAGAAGGAAGAAATGAGGCAGAATCGGCGCTCAAGAGACTAATTGATGCATTAGAAGAAACATCATCAGAAGAGCTAGAACTTTCAGGTAGCAATCCGTGTGATAACGCAACAAATACAGATCAGCAGTAAAGAGAAACAAAGGTCAAACATTTGATGTTGACGTGAAAGAGATTACTCCAAGTTCTCTGGATAAACATCCTTGCTCAAGTACAGCCACAGATACAGGATCCGAAAACAGGCTTAATGATACATACTTCTCCCATCCAAAAAGTTTTGGAACGGCCAGACACACCGAAAAGGAAGTTTAAGAGAAATACAGAGAGGATACCATTTGTAACAACATGTTGGGCACGGAAAGCTTTATTCAAAAACACAGAAAACAAAAAAAAAGGAAAACAGCTTGCTGAACTGGAAAGAAAGAAGAAAAGGGAAAAAACTGAAAAAAGGACACAGAAGGTAACTCTAGTATTGAAAAACTAAAGATAAAAGGGGAATGTGTTTTAATTGCAATGACAGTGTTAAACTGACAGACACAGCGTGCTCATTATGCAACAAACTTTTCCATAAGAAATTCGTTCCACATAGGGCCTACTCACAAAATGCACATACCTGAAGACTATGACTGTCACATGTTTTCAGTACGTAGACAGTTCCCCTGACATGGCTCTGGATGATTCTGAATAGCCATAACATCCTTAATTATGTCACTGTAGTGAGTGCCAATAACTATACACGAAAGTGCCAACGACTATGTTTTGCAATATTTTTTTATTTAACAAAACAAACGTTAGAGAAAATTTCAAAAATATATCCTGTTCTGATTTTAATTCCATGGTCAAAATAAGTCATAACATCACAGTGGTATGTACAGTCAGAAAAGAACGAAGGAAGGTGGCTTAATAGTGCGAACCACTATACGGTTTACCCTATATCACCCTTAACTGGTATTACTATGGTACTCCAATAGGACTCTGTCCATTGTCTGATAACGTTCTAAGAACACGACGTTTCGAAGACTGGTTGTCTCCATTCTCTGGTAAAGGGGGGGGGGGGGAAGAAGCCTACTCAGTTACGTCCAATAGATAAAGCTACTCTTCATCAGTATGCCTACTTTGTTGGGCCCATTAGATAGAGCTGATAATCATTACTCATTTTGGCCCATTAGTGAAAGCTAAACTTTGATAGAATTCAACAGACCTGCCAACACCAACAGCACTACCTACCCACGAGGGTCATACTAAGAGGGCCAGCCGGGCAGCTGCCCGGGGTGTCAACCTATACGGGGCGCTAAGACGTCACTGAAATAATCGGAAATATGGTGCTAGTAAACTCAGGTTTCCATACGCGAAAGAATTTATCCGCAAATTATCCACAATTTGTGCACGCGCCCTCAAAAATTTTCGCCTGCCCTTTCCTTAGGCCGAAAAGGTTTAAAGAATATCGGTTTGACAGGGTGCCAAATTATTAGCCTGCCTGGGGGCGCCAGTATGTCTCGGGTCGGTCCTGATACCAACCACCGTAACACCCTACCTACCTACCTATCTACCTCACTCACTCACTCGCTCACACCCTCAATGAAGCCGAGTCCTTCAAACGCTAACAGTTCGTCAGCTACTCAAGAAATTTTCCGCATTTTCTGACCCGGTCCTGAACCACATGAATCCAGTTCACGTCCCTCCAGCCTCTTTCTTTAAGACCCGTTTTAATTCCAAACTCCCAAATACGCCTAGTCTTCCAAATGGTCTCTTTTCTTCAGGTCTCTCCACCAAATCCTGTATATACAGTATTTCCCTTCGCCCCCATACGTTTCACATGCCTCGGTCACTTCATCCTTCTTGATATCATCAATTGGTGAGGTGCACAAATCATGAAACTGGTCATTATACATTTTCCTCATACTCTTGTTCCTTCCACCATCTTAGTCCCAAACACGTTAATCGGCACCCCATTCTCGAATACTCTCAACTAACATTCTTTCCTTCACGTTTAAGACCAAGTTTCACACCCACACAATACAACGGTTAGAATTAGAGTTCCGTATATTTTAATCTGTTTCTCTATATAGCAAATGGGAAGACAAAAGATTCTAGACCGGACAGTAGCAGGACTTCCCCGAATTTAAACTGCTCTTAACTGCTTCAAGTATGCGGTTTTAATATGTTAGTGTCGTCCCCAAATATTTGAACTCTGCTACAATTTCATAAGATGTATGAGCTCTGAGCTCTCACCTCAAGCACACTACTCAACAGAACTATATTAGGTTACAGATCAAAGGAAAGTGTTGCTATCACCTACATCCCTAATATTTTCCTAAACTACCCTACATTTCGTGACATCTATAATCAACAACGAAGTTACCGGCTTACACAGGGCTGCAAGGAATTTTGCCTTAAACTCGCCGAATTAATTACGGGAGCTGCTCCTCCAGCTAGGGACTGGGCACGGACAGACTAAACTCCTCACGCTAAGTAATCATGTTAAATGCCACAAAGCAGCTCGGACTTGAGGGAGTCTTGGCACGAAACAGCCAACCGGAAAACTTCCGTGATATCTGGAACTTTGAATAGTAGCGCAGGTTAATTAAAGTAAATTAGATAAGCGGGGCAAGCAGAATGGATGTTGGAGATAAAGAAATGCATACCATATTTTGAACAGGAAACCTAATGGGCCTTAGGTAAGGAGCTGACTGGATTACACTGGCTCAGGATAGGATGCAGATGCAGGCTACATTACACGGCAATGACACTTGAGATCCAAAAATGGCGTGGAATACCTTGTCCATCTGACTGACCGTCACTGTTACAAGAAGGATCCTGCTGCACTGAAATTTTTCTGAATGTTAAAACCCCGTTAAGTTCAGTCGTTACCATTATGTACAATCCTGTTTGACTTTAAAGGAAACTCTGGATTCTGCTCTCACGGTGTATTTGTGTTTGTGTATGATTCTCACAATAAACAACAAGTATTAATGATACACATTTAACGAGCTGGACTTTATAAGGACTGTGTTTACTATGGGATAGGAAATGTATTTTTGCATATAACTTAGATTACTTTATTCTTGAAAGTGTCAGAACGTAGTGACAGGTCCAACGGCACACAGGCCCACACCGGATCATCGCTCCCCATTCAGTTTCTCTGTAGAATCAGTACAGCTCGTCGGCGTTACATAGACGGTGACTCTCCCTCACCGCCTTGTTAGCGCCCTGGTTAGCGTCAGTTGTGTCACGAGGGTGGTGCTGGTGGGAACGGGCTAATGGGTCGAGTCCACCCCTTTCAACTCACGGCGCCTCCACAATCTCCGTGCTACTATTTGCTAGAGGTGTGATCCATTCCCCTGAGAAAATATTCAGGTATTCCGAGCGTGGGATTTCGGCTTGTGACCTGTGAAGAAAAGTTAAAATTCCGCTCATGTAACATCCGTGTTCTTATGACGGAAGCAGGGACTATTCTCAAAAGCAGACACGATTTTATAACGGGGCGAGCTAAGTAAAAGACTTAAGAACTACCTCCTTTGTTACATCCATTCACAAACAAAATACGGAGTTTATATAAAAGTTCGCGTTTCACAACCGAGTATGACAAAAACATTCTTTTTCCGAGTCATCATAGACACTTCAGGGGAAGGAATGTCAGAAAACTTGACCCCCTCTGCTACAGCGGCCGTAAAGGTAGGTCTGTTACAAGTCAGCAATGACGTTAGGTAAAGACGTCCGAATAAGGACATGTTAGATCAAGTTGCGGGAAGTAGTTCTTGTATATACCTCATTTGTTCTATGATCTACAAATCGTGACCAGCTGTAAAGTAACCACCGTTCCCACTCCACTACACTAGGTGGGATCATTGTGGCGGACTTGCATGGTTGCATACGTTGCCATATTAGCTTTCGTATCCCGTACTGGGAACTTCATGTTTAGGCCTACAAATCTTACCCTCGTATGAGATTGATCGCGGATAAAGCAGTTGTGGAGGAACTTCGCTCAATTGATGCCATTAATTCCTTATTCTTTCACAAGAAGTATTATTCACAACAAATACGCGTACTAATTTATAGAAAGTGATTAAGACTATGAAAAAAACAGGATAAAGAATATTTTGAATATTGGCGCCAACTGTTCATAAATGTATCAAACAATAAACACAACGCCTTCCAGCAAGCTGAAACTCCTGCTAACAAGGAGACTATGAGATCCGAGCAGTGACGGTTTAATAATTTTATAGTACGAAGTAACCTTATAAGAAATGGCACCACCGTCTTACATATGAGGCGTTGTTCTAGTTTAAAGTGTGGTTTAATCTAATGTTTACATAGTTGCAAATAACAGTGCAGCTTAGCCACCTTCAAGTCCATTAATCAATCGGTAAAAATAATGGACAGTGAGCTGAATGTTCAAAAATTAGTGGAGATTCGAAATTCTGCAACGGAAAGAAGTTTGAATCACTTAAAGAATCCCTCTGCGTACGTATAACACACTATTGAGGCGGGTTCAGAGCTTTGCAACCTGGACACTACCCATATTGTCGCACCCTTTTACTTTAGGTATTTTTAATTCCAATTGAATAAGCTTAAATTTTTATACATATAAACGATTACGTTGGAATTAAAAATTAAAGGTAAAAAAATTAAAATAGTGATTATTCATTACAGCGCTGATTATTAATTAAATTAGTAAGTATTTCTAAGTTTTATTTTTTCCTTCTTCTTTGTTGGCTACGTCTGTGTAGACGCGCGAGGTATGTGATTCCGTTGTTTACATTGTCACTAGAGGATTTTTTTTCGTATCCCTCTCCGAATTACGTTAAACATCTTGTCTCCATGTAGCTATGCTTTCCTGGTTAAATCTTACTCGGAGCGAGATGTTTACATCTGTTGACGGTTCATATGCGGTTCTATTATACGTGCCAACTTAGAACTAAGTTCTAAAGTTGACGCGTGTAATAGAGACGAGGATACGTACTGGGAAAAAGTCTTAAAAGTATAGAACCACATAGAAAAACAACACGTAAACAGAAGTAACAACTAGCCTTCAGACGCCATGCAGAAGCAAAAGAATGACGAAACCGTTCTCATTTCACGCCTCATATTCGCTTCAATGGGCATGGCACTGTAAACACACTGAAGTACATTCCCTTTGCTTATTCTTCCTCCTGCACCATTCCTCTTGCTTCGCCCTCCTGCAACCAGTCGCTTTCCTATTTAGGGTTCGGGGCAGCGTAGCTGGTATACCCCTTTATTGGTATCTCCACCTAGTGAAGTGCTACATTTAGAGCATAGCTTTATATAGTGCTGAAACGTGGATACTTCGGAAAGTAGATCAGAAGTATCTGGAAAGTTTTGAAATGTGGTGTTGGAGAAGAATGGAGAAGATCAGTTGGATCGATCGTGTGATAAATGAAGAAGTATTACACAGAGTCAAGGGGGAGAGGAATATCCTACATACAATAAAAAGAAGAAAGGCTAACTGGATTGGTCACATCTTGCGTAGAAACTGCCTTCTAAAACACGTGATTGAAGGAAAGTTAGAAGGAAGGATAGAAATGACGGGAAGACGAGGGAGAAGACGTAAGCAGCTACTGGATGACCTTAAGGAAAAGTGAAGATACTGGAAATTAAAAGAGGAAGCACTAGATCGCACATTGTGAAGAACTCGCTTTGAAAGAGGCTATGCACCTGTCGTAAGACAGACTACAGAATGAATGAATGAATGAATGAGCTGTTATAGCAACCAGGTTACGGGCTCGATGTCCGACGAATCGTGCTTCTATTCCCGACTGGAAAATTTAACTATTGTCCAGTCGTCGAAACGGGCTGAAATCCACCCGCCCTCCTATTCAATGGTTACGCGGTATTTTTTCCAGAGAGGTAAAGCGGTCGGGCGTGAATCTGACCACTCACCCCCACCTAATGTCGAAATTCAGAATAAGCCCAGCTGCACCCCACTCTCGCATATTCCTTCACTGTGCACACGAACAAATTTACCTTTACTTTAAATGAGCTGAGTTAGCTCAAGGAACCTTAAACCCATTCGCTCTAGTACGCCTTCCTAGCATGGTACTTGGGCACAACGGCAACCCAACTTCATATCGTATTTTAATTTTGTATTATGTTTATCTTTCTCCGTCCTATTTAATATTTCGGTAGCAATTTCTTCCTTCATGTAGGCCTACATCTCGCTTTCTTCTTCCAGTTATTTGTGCTGCTTATTTCGATGGTGCTTTGAATGAACGCTTCTTAAACAAGTATAAAGCAGCTACGGTATACAAGGACGACGGAATCTTTTGTCGCCTATGTAAACAGTTCTAACAGAAGCGCTCACAGATTTAAAAGAAATTATCCACGTTCAAAAAGTTCAACAAAAAGTGTCTGCATAGAGCGACCATGTAATTACAAGACGTTTGTGGACAGAAAGCTGACGTCTTCTTCCCACGTCTCTGCTGTAACATTCACAATACAGCCGGATTACGCGCCAGTGTAGCTAATGTTAATGTAGTTGAAACAACTCAAATATAGACTTCGGCTGACAAGAACTGATTTTCACATGTGTTTATTTTCCTTTAACTACCATGTTCTCACACCGATGATGGAGATATACTGCTTCCAAATATTGCTATTTTTACTCATTTGTTTAGGATACAGTGTCAGTGACTTCTGGGAGCCTTCACATTTGGAATCCAGCGTGTCTACTCTTGAAGCTTGGTGGAAAATACATCAACTGCCTTCTGCTGCGTACTTGTCACATTTGGTCGTTAAAGTTACCTTTACTACCTCCACTGACTACCCTTAATCCTTTAAAGCTCAGTGGTTACTTTATGCACAACCAGGTTTAACACTAACAAATTTTACGTTCTGCCCATATAGTGCATTTCACCGAGGCGGAGAGTGTTTACTGTAAGCAGTACGAACTGAATGTTTAAATATGTGTCTAATTAAGCTAGGTTTCGTCTTTAAAGGTTAACCTTCTACCCGAAACTGCATTCTCAGCACTGCAAACATTAAATCCCGCGAGTAACGTCTCTGCTCCGAGACGAACTATCAGTAACACTTACTTGAATGCACTTCTGTGTACTATGATGTCTGTCGCTTGCTACTGTCCATCTGCATAGCACCTTTTATAACTTTGCATGGTTGAGTGATTGTTCTACTCGCCAAAATAACCAGACCGGCAGTGGGGCCCACCCAACCTCCTAGTCCATTGGTATTACTTGCTCTTTTCCCGGTGGTACAACGGCAGAGGGGTAAGACTCACGTCCATCTAGTGTCGAGGCTAAGAATACGTGGCGCTGTACCTCCCGTCCCTTCAACTTTACATTTTTAGAACTTCCCTTGCAGATGCGTTTCGGCTTACGGTCAGATATCATCAGTGCCACCTTAACACTACAGTACAAGCCATACATGTGGAAGTGACTAATGGTAATGATAAAGGAGACAATAATGATGGCCGATAGCCGAAACAGCCTGCAAACAGAGTTACTGAGCCCGTCGAGCCTCCTATGCAATGGGTACAGAGTACTCTTTCCCCGAGGATAGAACGAACGGGGAGTGAAGCCGAACACCCACCTCCATCTAGTGCAGGCGTTAAGAATGAATGGAGCTATGCCTCCACTGCTCCATGAGCTTTAATTGTGTGCACAGCATTCCAATAATTAGATGTTTCCTTTCTCAGCAGAAAGGTTGGCGGGGAGGGGTTGGTACCTACTGAGTGAGTTGGGTCCGACAGAAGGAGCTGTTCTCAAACCCTGGACCACACCCAGCCCTATAAAAATTAAACATCGCAGTCGCATTCTTGTATGAATAACACGATAAACAAACTCCAGAAAACGTACAATCCTAAATCGCTATACCTTCGTCCAGAACTTTTGAACTGAAGTTTTGTCTTCGTTTGCTTTGAAGGTGGTTATGGCTGACTGAATTTCTATCGTAACGCCAGAAACAAAAAGTCAACGAGGATTTTGGCGGGAAATCTACTCGGAAAATACAAACGACTTGAGACCATAGTGAATCTTTCGGAAGCTGATTTCGGTAATATAAATAATGAACGTAAAATTTAATGCTGATACAACAGGTTCAGATATTACAACGTACAAGAAATTGAAAGACTAAACAGACTGAATAAATGAAGTAGAGAGCCAAACACAGTTCGGACTGACAATGAAAACGAGCAAGAAAAAGTTCTGGTTGGAATGAAGATATTCGGCATGTTACAAACATTACACCACCTAATCAGTGAAGAAAATGAAGATGTTGACCGGGCTGAAATGTCTGAGGGTTGCTTCTAGTAGTCTGCTTTTTTGTCAGCTTTGCTTAATCTAACACTGGGCAGTTTCTAACTTAATTAGCTAATCATAAACTACTGTATTTACTAATTACACCTACCCGAACGGTCAAGTGGCCAAGTGAAGAACGTCATGCTATAAATAAATAACATTTCATTGATTCTTTTGAATCTGGTGTGACCGAGACAATCAATTGACTCAGTGCGCTGATTAGGCAACTTCCGTTAATTCCCTGATCCAACAACAGCAGACATTTCTTTCGCACAAGGATAGATCAGAAGCAAACTTCGTCTGCAGTTCTATCAAATGAGACGGGATATCTCATTACACAAAGTGACTGTCTGCGGCCTAGACCAACCTTTCCGAAACCGTGTTCACTGAAGTGAAAACAAGGGCACCGTAATTTTGAGGAGGGGGTCCGCAGCATGACTGAGACTTTGTAAGTGGTCCGCGGTGCCAGAAAGATTGAGAAATAGTAGTCTAGACGATCTAGGTTGCCTAATTACTCACTTCGATACAGTACTAATGTTAAAAATACATGTAATTTTACCTCCAATGCCAAGGGAAAACCTCATCATCCTTCAAATGGCTCAAGGACTTGAATCTACTAAGCTGTATTAAATTAACAGCTCCACCAATTATAAATAAAATAATATAATATGCCTCTTCTCTGACCACGAAGATTAGTCAGCAAGTTTCTGAGCGTTTGTAAAAAAGCGGAAGTCGCGTTTACTATGTTCGACGTAATGAAGACTACACCTACCACAAAGCCCGACGACAAGATGTTATAAAAAAAAGGGAGTGTTAAACAATCCTTACAGTGATTTTATCAACGCCTTCTCTTGCGCAAGCACACTATGACAATATTACTGTGCACCACTCTGTTTGCTAACGAGTGGAAATTTAACCAATTCTAAGACCAAAGAAGCAATTACATCTGCTTACTGCGCAAATATGTGCACAGTATCGCTTATCCAGCACAACAAGTGGCTCATACAAGATCTGTTTTCCTCACCCCTTACGACGTTAACCATAAATAATGAACATAATAAACGGATCATAATATCATCTAAATTTATTGCGAAACTCTTCATGGACTATGTTATCAAAGGAGTAACACGGTGATACTAGGGTTTCGGAACAGTGTTGCAAGTATACGAATTTTGTGTACCCCTTATAGTCGGTATCCAAAATCGTTTATGCTTTACTGAGATATGTCAAAAATAAGTGTGAGTTGTGGTGCCACCGCAAAGCCAACTCGTATTCAGCTACCGCCAATTTTTCAGGTTGTGGGAGCCGGATGTGCCGAATTAGCAGAATGCTGACGACGCAATCAGAAGTGTTGGCCTGACAGACAGGAAGATCTCCAGCTTCCTCTCGCCTATAAAGGACGACCTGGGGCTGAAAACTCCGGTTGTGTAGCATTCCCAACGAGTCTGGTCAGGTGTACATCGGACAGACTGGTAGTAGATCCATTCAGAACAGGGTGAAGCAGCACCACCGCAATCCTGCGGTAGCTGAACACAGGTTGAACCATAACCACCACATTACAACTCCAGATACCAAAATCCTCCCTTCCAAATCCAGCTATTTGGAAAGGCTGCTTATAGAGGCGATTCAGTTCGAGTTCCACTCCAAGAACATTAATAAGAAGGATGGACTGATTTTAAGCGGGTCGTGGAAACCTCTCATGGACTCTCTTAGGGAACGTAGACAGCTTACGGCCCTTCTCACGGACAAAAAATTTTCCTCTTTTCACTCCATTTTTCAACTTTTACTCTAGTGTCTCCCATTCCTGCGCCTTGTTAAAATTCTTCACTTTCCACATTTACTTTCGTGTCCCCCATTCCATTTTCTCATTTTTTCACTTCTTCCATCTTTGCGCCTTCTTTCATGCCTTCACTTCTCCACCTTACTCTGTTGCCTCCCACTCTGAGCCACTTTTCATTTCTTCGTTCCACTTTTACACTGAGCCCCTAATTCTTGCGCCCCTTCTCACTTCTCACTTTCCACGCTTATTCCGGTGCCTCCTTCCTGTGCTTCTTTCCATTTTTCTCCCCCTCCCCTTAACGCTCCCACCACCTCCCCGAGAACGAATCACCGGCCTCACCATCCGCTATATAATAAAATACGGATTCATATGTCGCCCGGCATTATTCTTGTGCTGCTTGACCCTTGAAAGTGGGACTGACAGGCTGGCCCAAAACGTCGGTAAACAACTGCCAACATATGCTGCGGAACACCTCATAAAAGCGAAGACCTCAACTACACAGCGGCGGAAGCCTGAAATCTCGCGTATTACCTGAATAACATTCAGTTAGGAATTTTCATCACCGTGGAAATGCGAATTACATATGTGGCAACTTATGAAGTACAAACTACACCAAATACAAACATATACAAACTACACATTCAAAACACACATCCGCAAGTATCGGTATTCTTATCATATTAATTTAATTGGAGATCTTCGCAGTTAAACATGAGTTCCATAAGCCCGTGATATGTACATACAATAGCCTTAGAACTGTTACATAACTACGCTAAGACACGCAGTTTTTGTTCACACGTACAGCACTTCAAGTTGTATACGAACATACTGTCTGACACTAGACCTGTCTGGATTATTCTCGCTGTATATATCAGGGGCGAAGACAGTGTAACCCTCTGAAGACCGAAATTACTTTACATTACATACAAAGATTAAATTCCTACCTCACAGAGAACATAGTGTTTACATTACAAAAATCAAGCGGTTAAATGCTGTATATGGAAATGATGGCTGTTTATTTTAAAAACCGTATGGAACACATATGAGCAAAATGCAGTTTCTTTATGTGAAACCCAGCAGTACGTACAGTTATCAATGGGTTTTAAAAGGTAAAATAATTAAGAGCAAACTCGCTACAGTTGCGTAAAAAACAAGTAGCCATGGTGTGTGAGAATGTACTGAAACAACCTGAACTAGCGAAGTGCTTGATGTTGGCTGATTTAATAACCGACAGCCCTGATGGTACGATAAGTACGTATTACGTACCACCCCTCAAAGAGGCAAGAGATTTGGCAGCAAACGTTTCCAGTTTTCGTCACTGTGGCACATCAACATTACAGAGAAATCGCTGCGAACAGGTGAGGGATATTTGGTACTGAAGTCAGGATGTTTAACCGAACCTTTTCCAGCATAAAATTTGTTATTTATTTGAACTGGTAGAAACACAGCGCCTACAGTATGCCTAATACCGCATCTGTCGAAATTTGAGGTGACGCTTAATACAAGGGACAACTTCCTCGAACTCACAACTGAGGGAGGAAAACCTTTTTGTTCATATACATTCTTCCAATATTATGCAAAACTGAACTCTACGCATCGGGAATGGAAGTACGATTGTCATGGGGCAGAATGGTATGTTCTGAAATGTCCAAAGCACAAAGGGCAATATAATTCCTGGGCGGATAGCTAAACCAACTTTATTCAGCCTTACACCACATTGTGCATTTTCACAGCCCAAAACTTTCATAAAAGTATTTTACGTAACAAGGCTGTTATTAATAAAGCGTTGTACATTGTGTGAATTTAAAACTGCGACCTTTGCCTAATGCAAGAAGTTTATACAACCAGTATATAAAAACTTTATATTTAAACCTCTTACAGTCTGGTGGCAACTATACGTACCACCTTCAGGAACATGAAAAACTCCGCATTTTGCACACGCACTGTACTGATATATGTCATATGTTTCTCCACATAAACACTGCTTATTTCCCTATACAGCTTAGCCGAATGACGTTTGTAATGGACACGGATTGTGTTCCCTGTAACGTACGAACTGAATCTTTATCTGTAAAGTACATTAACAGTGAGTCTTCAAATGGTAGCATTTTAATACCGCCAACTCTGTACCTAAATCCCCTGTAAATTACGGTTCTACATGCCTAGCACAGGCCAGTTCAACACACTGTCTTCATACCAACGTAAATATAAAACTGAAAAAAAAACATAACTTCACCTGTTATTTTATGTGTGTGAAACATAGTATCGTACATTCAGGGAAAAACACAACACGTCAAATGAGGTGATTTCAGAACATTGTGGTGAGAATAATGCTTAGACCTCACAAGAAGAAAGGAACAGAAGTCTGGAGAAAATTATATAATCAGTGGCTCCATGATTTATTCTTATCACCAAACCAACGACGGTGAAATTGGCAAGTCGTGCAACACAAATCT
Source organism: Reticulitermes speratus (assembly GCA_021186555.1). Taxonomy (NCBI): domain Eukaryota; kingdom Metazoa; phylum Arthropoda; class Insecta; order Blattodea; family Rhinotermitidae; genus Reticulitermes; species Reticulitermes speratus. The sequence continues at coordinate 26,420,464 of JAJKFL010000042.1, read as the reverse complement.
GAGATCCGAGAAATACATAATGAATTTTGGTCGGGAAACTTAAAAAAAGAGACCCCGTAAGGGATCTAGGCGTAGATGGGAGGACGGTATCAGCACTGAGCGTATAGAAATGGAGTGGAAGGATGTGGACTGAAATCCGTTAGCTCAGGATACGAACCAATGCCGTAATCCTGAATAACGTTATAAAGTGTCACGAAAAGCGAAACAGATCTATAGCATGACTAGCTGAGCGACTACTAGCTTCTCAAGAAGGGCTCTGTCCCATGGAGTTAGTTTAATTATGGTCAGTAGCCACAAGCCTAATTGTATAAATCTTTTCTCTTTCACCCAGTTCAGCTTTCGGGACTTATCCGAATTACACACTACATACAGCCCGCTCCCTACAGACGAGAATATTGTGTCTCTTGGCTTAAACATATTTCTAAAAATGCATAATATAGAATTTTAGGCATACTTTAAATACAGTAAATACTGTGCTCAGAAATAGGTGGCGTCTTCGAGTGTCCTACTTTTTACAGAACCGTACGAAGTCAACTTCTTACGTGAAAGCCGAACAAATTCATTGGATCAATGAGAAAGCTCAGGTAGCTGCTTCCGACCGGAGGGTCTCATGGAACCACAATGCCTCCCCAAGCCCTAAAGGCGGCCGCGTTTAAACACCACTCTGATGATGCGTGTCCCCTTTTTAAAGCCGTTTAAAACCGACATACCTTAACTAATTGTACTAATTGAGGTATTAGTTAGGCCTAATAGACAGAGAGGTGAAGGGAAGGAATTCGGTACCTTACTGGATATCCTGACGCAGGGTCTTAAGGATTAAAATGTCTTATCCGACTGGTTACGGTAATCAAGCGATAACTTCTCTCTCTTGACAGTCTTCACCTTTCATTCAGCTTCCGCGAGCTCTCACTTCTCATACCTGACTCTCCCGGCAAGGTCAGGAGTTCAATGTACAAAGGGAGGATTTATGAGAACAGTTTTCAATGGCAGATCTACAGATTTTTTCGAACATAACGCTACTGTACAGATGGCACGTCTGTGTGTCTAAGTGCGCGTGCGTGTCAGAGGTGCAGCTCAAATTATGGTGTTATCGGTTCTTACATCATGTAGGGCAACAAGTCTGTTCCGACTTTTCGGGAAACCTGCCGCCTCCATATTGAGGGTAATTGAATTCCGTTCTCGTGGATGCTCCTACACGGTGTACAAACCCACCACAGCATCATTTGTGCAACACCCGTCGAGAAAAGCTACAACAAACTTACAGGAACTTGCAACTTGTTTACATAAAGGTGGTCATAATTTTTAATTAATTTATCCCTTCTTCAATGGGTCAGAACCAGAAATCGGTCAGAGTCAAAAGTTACACTGCATATGGAGAAGAACAATCCTTTTCAAGCTTTCACACGGCTGAACAATTCTGAACCACAGTGAGTGGGGCACATTGTGTGAACGTGTGCTCAATGTGTCATGCTGCTTTTCCATACAATGATGCTCCGCAACCTCGAAAAATAGACAGACGACCAATGTTCCAATCAACCCCCCACCCCCGCCCACTATATTATTATTTCGAACTCTGGAAGCGGGTACCGCCGTTACAAGCATTGCCCATCCCGCTTCACTGCAATTTCTTGACTCGGTCTCGTTCTCCGTTATCCACCTTTGGAAAAATACGTCGTTCAGAATGACTTGCCCTGTAAAACACGGTATTTTTCAGTCTATTAGAACTTGAATTAGCCTATGCTTCACGCAATTACAGCTGAGTGTAGATCCAGAAGATTGTCAAAACTTCTTTCGGGACATTTTTTAACGTTACGTATATCTCAGACCCAGGTATGTGAAGTTAAATTGCTTACTGGCAATTTCATCGTCTGCAGCGATATTGAAGGTTAACGACACTTAGTCGGAATCATCATTAATAAAGGAGCGAGGCTGATGGAGTATTTATAGTCTGAAAAAGCAGAAATTGTTGCATCATCGAGTCGGTAAATTTAACGTCGTCTGTACATGTTCGTCTTAACAATGAGACTTATCGAGATTCAAAGCATTATTCTACAGACTGTTATAAGGAGTGAGACTGAAAAAGAAGAAGATTAAAAATGTTTCATTGGACACACGAAAGATGTCAAGAGAATCATCATAAATGTTTTTGCATGGTTCCGAATATACCATATACACAAATACTAAAACAGCGGATTTCCGTGAACTACCACAGACAGATGTCATTGGATGATAATTCCAGTGTGGGGTTCACTCCGACAGGACGCCAACCCGTCCCGCTTGGCTCTCTGCAGCTCCATGACATGGTCTGGCATGAGAACAGTATCTCGTGGGCGACAGCAGCGCTTTATTTCGCTCTGTAAAATTTAGAGACCCTTTTACGGCGTTGGGCTGTTGAAATCATTAGACAGAGATTGAGCAAAGGTACAAGAAGCTGACAATAAAATATACTATTATCTAGTGGCGAATAGCCATCCGAACTGAAGTTTATGTTCTGCCTCATCTGTAATATTACAAGCATTTCTTACGCAGTCGACAAAATCTATTTAGGTCTGTATCTTGCAGTGTTGCATAATATCCGTGTATTTTTTGCCTATTCGCACTAATCAAAGCCTTATTGTAAGTTATGTAATTGTAATTCCGACATATATAATACTGTCAACTGGCCCAGGTACTTCAGGCGACAATTCTACTTTCGGCATTTAAATATTTTGTCACGATATTCTCATTCATAAATTTATTCGGATATTTGCACACATCTACCATACCTTACGATTTTACAAAGGTAACATGAGGCTTATAATTAGTATAAGATTTACGTGCAGGTACTTGTGTATGTGTACACATGCGAACTATGGACGAAAACGGCGTCTTACCATTCACAGCAGCTTGGCAATGATCAACAATATTCTCTACACGTGTTTTATCGAATATAGGCCTACTTAAACTTTTCAGAAAACTTGAACTTTATATTTCAATTTTTAACTTTAATTTTATATCACTTTTGCATATTTTACGTTTACAACTGAGCTACTTTGTTGCTGCATACAATGTTAAATCTGTGATGCTTCCCAGTGTATTTTGTGTGACTGATTGATGGTAGGGCCCAGCTGGGTCGAAACATGTTGACGTTATGAAAGACGGTTTCAGTGCCTCCCAAATTCAGCGTACTTTAGTGGGCGTTTACTGTATGAATTAGGCCTGTACGTAAAACACACTAATGATGGAATCTCCAACTTTGGGGCAACAGTCAAATAACAACCCAAATTTTTAAGACGGTTTATGAACATAAGCTTTCCTGCAAAGATTTAAAAAATCCGTCGCCTGTAACTTCAGTTTCGCACTTCATGATGGGCACCGAACACAGTCTGTCCTAACAGGCAGAAATACTCGTATTAAGGGATTTGAAGTTTTTATAGCTACTGTATGCAATTTCGTCTCAGGCGATCAGCCTTCCGGTCGCACGGTTAGTCGTCAGAGATTTCATTCACTGATATTAAAACAGGGCCGATCCCAGTGGCCGTGCGGTCTTAGGCGTGGGTCTGTGGCCGCTCGTTTGCTGGAACTGTGGGTTCGAATGCCGCCAGGGCCATGGATGTCTGTCTCATGTGAGTGTTGTGTGTTGTCAGGTAGAGGTCTCTGCGTCGGGCTGATTACTGTCCAGAGGAGTCCTACCGGGTGTGATCGTGAAGCTTCGATAATGAGGAAGCCCTGGCCCAATAGGGGGTGTTGCGCTATGAAAAAAAATTTAAACAGGATATGGTGTTCCAAGTTACAAAACGCGCAAGCACAAATATGACACGGGCTAAATACACAATTTTAGCTTTTAGTTTCTAAGAAACACTGACGTCACATTTACCACTGGTATTAAAATTTATAAGACGTAGTTTTCCTGTCTAGCTGTGACGTATTCCGCGTCCAGTTAGGAACACGAGACTTGTCTTCGGGAATATCCGGGGCTAAGCGAAGATTCAATGCTGAACTCTTCGCCGTTGATAGTTTTAGACTGAACAATAAAGTAGTCACACATTTTTGTATAACAAATTGGTCTGTTTACAGTTACTACACTGCAGACGGCGATTACTAAGATGAAGGATGTTATGTCGCAGTGCGTACCGACAGTAACAATACTGACATGACAAGGTACCTTCAGTATCAAGGCTATTTCTAAATTTTGAACAGTTTAATTTCCTATAGTTTGGGCTAAGTTGTTTCACGTGTACGCAGATAATTAATTGCACTTCGTAATATTTACACAGAACAGAATACCAAACATTAGGCCTGTATGCTCTCCCTTAGAAGGTCAAACTTGTATGTCCACTCGTTGAAACCCTAACTCAGTCGTATATGTACGTATGCTCGTAGAAATACGAAATAAGGATCATATGTTCACTCGTACAAATTGTAACTCAGTCGTATATGTACATTCGTAGAAAACAAAACTCAGAATTGTATGTTCCCTCGTATAAATCCAGTCTCAGTATCATATGTTCACTCGTAGAAATCGTAACTCAAAATTATACGTTCACTCGCCACAAACCAAGCCCCGAGTGATGATAATGACGCTACAAGACGCGATCTTCAGCGTTCGTAAGTTGCAAATTTTGAATCGAGTTCGCCGATCGACTAACACTCTGTTGCTTAAAAACCCATTATTCGCGTCAAGAAGTCGAATCGCACTTCACTGGCTTTCACCAGTATTACGTAACCCAGATTTCTCAGCTCAGATTTAACACGTCCACAATTATCTGTTTTCCGACGAAAGAAAAACTGCGTTCTCTAGTCACGAATGCCACCGGCAACTACGCGGCAATAACGCATACGCCTTCGCACATATTAATTACAAACAATTTTGTATAATCCCAACGATTCCGCATGATGATGCGCGGTGTGTTTAAATCAAAGCAATAATTACACCTCCTTTGTCACTTACACCGGATTCATTGTCAAATTCTTCATTTTACATTGCCATCCTAGGAGGCGTCTGCGATGCGGTCCATAACTGGATGCAAAGGTTTACCAGTTGTGACTTTATACTTACCCTCAATATACAAGATTAAGTAATAGACAAACAACGGAATACTTACTGCCAAATTAAGGCACATATAACTTACGACTGTCACTCTATTAAGTGATCGTGTCATAAAGTGAATAATCCTCGTGATTACGGCTGTAGGTGTAAAAACGTGCTGAACTATTAATAGCCTGAATACTGTTCCGCGAAACATTGGTTATGCTTTGATGGTAATACTGATATTTGAATTTAAAAAACATAACGGTAAGGATTGTCACGTTAAAATATTGCCACAATATTTGCAGCCTGTACATACCGAGTGGCTGTGTCAATACTTGACAGAACACTTTATCTACTACTGCAGTGACTGGTATATTCACACAGCCACACATTACTTCATTCCTTCCTTTAAACATGGGATTATGTACGGCTTTCCTCTCCTCTGTGAATATACTGGAATTTTGTTGACAGAATAGTCAATTGCGTCAGATGCTGGAAAATGTAGTCATAAAATGTCGATGTTGCGTGTTATTAAGTTGCTGGAAGTGTATATATGTCTTTCACGAGAAGTTTGCACTTCGAGTATTTGTTTTAGCAATTACAAACACTCTAATGACACGCGCATATTGTTGTGTATTTGCATACAGAAACAACACCCCTGTCGGACACATACACATTTTTTATAAATATCGTGTTAATGTGTTGCCGCCTCCTTGACGGGTCTCGGCAGGGAACAAAATGTTGATTTACTTCACACTTGCAACAGTTTTATGTCTGTAACTTCTGTCCTATCAGTTATCTAATTTCAGCCGTTCTAAGCGGCTGATTTGTTATACGGACCTATTAACAGGCCACGAAGGTCACTTAGTGTGAAACTCACAGAAGACGGGCAATAAGCTTATGTTTGTATCATAGCGTTATAAGAAAGCCATCTGTTCATGGCGGACTATAGTGGAGTTCATTAAGAAAACAATGACAAAGTGAGCATAAAAAAGTCTTCTTTACGATTTACTGTACAATTTCGCCAAACACAACCACTGTCCAGCACCTTTATTATTTACTCACAGCTACTAGTTTAAGAATTAAAAATGTCATCATCAGGCGACACTAACCTAAGTCTAGAATATAATCATCAGTACTGCTATAAAGATGTTGGAACTTCGTCTATATATATATAGTCTTACCACTGATTAGTGATAAAACGTTGTTAAGGTTAAGTCACTTTTTTTTCTCGTTTCTTCACTGCTATAATGCTATAAATTACATTATGATTAGGTGCAGAAGTAATAAGTTTAATTGCCCCTTTGCACTGTTTCAGTCTTGTAACGTGTTGCCGGGGTACCGTTGTTGTTTTTAGTTTTGCACGTCACACGTTGATGAACGGAATGTTTTGTTGTGTTCCAAAACATGCATGTCTGTTACAGAAACCGACGTCTTCGAACAAAAACATGCACCACACAGCACACAATTCAGCAGACGTGGGATGTGTATATTTCCACTAAAAACAAAACATCCAGTTCATCAGCGTGTGTCGCGCAAAACTAAGAACAACGGTGCTGAAACAGTGAAAAGTCGATGTAAATGATTTCTACACCACAACGTAACATATAGCACTGGAAACGTCAGTGAAGAAACCATAAACAGAAAGCGACCCCATTTTAACCACAATTTTATCAGGTACTTGGCGAAAACATATAGTAAATCATACAGCAGATAAGTAACACATGATACAACAGTAGGCCTATGTTACGAGAACGTCTTTTTGGCTGTTTACAGCTCAGTGATAACTACATGTACCACCTGCTGTAACATTAAGAAACTCTGCACGTTACCCACATAGTATATTTGTAATCCGTATAATTCTCACACTGATCTCCGATCAGAACGCAGAAGTTTACTTCCCTACTACACACATTCTTAGCTCAACAGACCTATCGGTGTTATTACTACTGCTTTACTTTACTGCAGTTTATAATCACAGATTCTGTTATCTCCCTGCAGAACTCAAGATTCCTGTCCACAGTGGTTCATTGCTTATTGCTATCGAATCGAACGCCAAATACAACACGCATGGTCGCCATGTTATTATTTCCCTTTTGCCGAAACACAACATTATCAAAAATTGCATATTTCCCAACATATGTAACCATACATCCATTTTAGGGCACTGACTTAGCATCGCTACCGCTTTACAAGCTCGCACCTCCGCCATGTTATTATAGACTGCAGGGAATTATACGTATGTTTTACTGACTGTAGGGAACTATAAAGAGTACGGTGCTTGGTTTTCACCCACACGCATAATATCCATACTAAGTTTCATGAAAGTCGATCGTCTGGTTTAAAAAATTCTGCAACACACAAACACACACACACATATACACACAAAATGTTGATCTAATAAGTCCTATTTCCTTTCTCTTTTGGGAAGAAACGTAGCCTGCAATGAATTAATACGAATCTCAGACAATTTAACTTTTAATACGAAACATCCCGTTGTGTTTACAATACAATATTAAAAACTTGGGGGCACGCGGCGGCGCAGTTGGTTGAGGCACTGAGCTACAAGACGGAACGTCGCGGGTTCGATTCCCGATGGTGTCATTGGAATTTTTCATTGACATAATCGTTTCGGTCGCACTATGGCCCTGGGGTCGACTCAGCCTCTAACAGAAATGAGTACCAGGAATATTTCCTGGGGGGTAAAGGCGGCCGGTGCGTAGGACTGACAACCTTACCACCTCATGTGCCGATTGTCTAGAAATCTGGGAGCCTCAACCTCCTGGAACCCTAAGGGCCTGTCCAGGCCTGTAATGGGATTGCTTTACCTTTATTGAATCCTTGACGTAACTTGTTATTACAATAACGTATATACCCTGTATTATGTAAATGGTAAAACCTGTTTTTTATCTTGACCTCCCCCCCCCCCCTTCCTTTATGTTAGTACTTTATGCCTTCAGCCAGCCGACTCCTCGGTAGGTGGATGGACCACAGCCAAAACAAAATTAATTACGCACATCTGCCTCGAAGTCTGGCCCGTGTTGACATCAGACACTGCGCCAGGGTAAGGTCGCCCCAGTACAATGTTCCAGTCCGCGAAGCATGTAATGACGGCTCTGTGCCGTATCTTTAATTCTGTTTCGCTGAAGGACGTTGGACAGATTCTGCGCGTAAATGGTCTCTTTTTATGACAGCAGGTCAAGCCCGAGATGAAGACACATCACGGGTGACACAAAGCGGTTTCCCGCCGGAATAGTTAATTGTTGTTAACCCCCTTACGTTCAGTGGCATGTACTGGCCAATGAGGCCTAAAGCTTCCCATCATTCCGGATTCTAGATCGTATTTATAGATAAGCATTTGGTAAGACTCCTTTGACGGGGGATCGGCTTGTCCCCAAGGCCTCTACTTACACGGACAACACGACACAAAATGGCAGACATACGAAGTACATCCAAATCCCGAGTGGGATATGAACCCACGATACAGTTTTAGAGAGGCAGAAGACAATACACCCTTTTTGTATTTTCTAGTAGTGAGACGAGACCATGTCCGTGTGATAATGAAGCCGCTAATGGACCTCCTGTACATCCCGGAAGATAGACTGAGTTGGTGAAATGACCGTTGATAGGGAACAAGTGAAGTACTCGGACAACCTATCCCAATGCCACTTTGTTCACCAAAAATCCCACAATAAAATATGTACTTCCCTGATATTTAACCTAGGCCTTCGCAGCAAGAAGCGGGCGAGTAACCGTCTGAATTATGGTACTACGCAGTGCATGTTTTACATGCGCGCCTGTGCTGCTCGACTGTTGTACTCACATGAATCATGTGTGAAGATGTGAAGATGTGCCATCGCTGGAATCTTGACTGCGAAGCAGAATTCTTTAACATCCGGGGCATAATTGAAATATGAATATCTGGACAGGCTTTTCGGACTGTCTGAGCCTGACGACAGACGCACTACGCTCCTACAAATATTAGTACGTCGGTACTACTCATCAATCAATATTGAATAACATCCCAGAAGGCTTGAATCTCCAGGCCTTAACGCGCTGTGTGACAAGAGGATAAAGTTCGGTAATGTGGTAACTAAACAAGCAATTCGAGCCGCAGCCGTGACGCCTCTTTCCTACTGCATACATTTACAGCCCTACTGATCGGTTACCACCCATGTAGTACTGACTGTACCTGCATTAAACGTATCCTCAGACTTCCACGCCGTTAAGATTATGTCCGTAATTATTCACTTACATAAATATTTCATATATATTATAAGTGTAGTACGGATATGATCAATCACAGAACTAAAACTTCACTTGCCTAGATCAAGTAGTTCCTTAGTTACTGCCATCAAATCGAAAGCGAAAGAAAATATTATCAATAAATAACTGGGCTACTTCCAGGGGAGTAAAGCGAGGGTGGCGTGAAGCTAACCACTCACCTCCATCTGGTTCCAAGGTTAAAAATGAGTGGACGCTATCACAGTCTCAAAAACACAACACATAAACGTTGAATATTTCTCGACGATTTCCTATCATTCCTAATTCCAAAACCCTAAACTGAATGGCCCTAATGCCATTTCCACCTCCAAAAATTCGCGCGACTGCCATTGGTTATTAGAGTTTTTTGGACATTATAAATTATGATGTTGCAGTGGCCTATCAGCCAGTTTAGAAGTCCAAACGGACGCATTCGCGCACGCACAGCACGGCGACCTCATACGCTTTTATTCCTTCACAATGAATAAAAACGGGATACAATATTAATCATGTTATATTAAAGATGAGGTCTTACGTTGAGAGCAATAGTGGTATATAACTCTGCCCTAAAATCATAAGTGTGGAATTCCGACAATACTGTCATATTCTGCCCCATTTCAACCCCTGTATTCGGGACATTGTCATGCAATAATCGTACATGCAAATTGGATTGGATCCAGTGACTCAGGATTGCGACCAATGGTGGGCCGCTGCGAATACGTTAATTAATTTTCGGATCCCGTAAGCGGCTGGTAATTTCTTCATCGCTGAGCGGTTTGTTCGCTTCTCAAGAATGACGCTGTTCCATGAATTACGCTCAGAGACGTTAAGGCATCGTGGTTTGCAAACTGCCAGTCCTGCCTCTCTTTAGGCACGGTAACAGGCTTCTTCCGAAACAAACGGACGCTAATACGATTATTTGTGGGACGACTGTGCATGGTGAGTGGCTGAAGAGGAATCTCTGGGTCAGAAATTCAAACGGCCATCAGCTCTACCGTGAATAGGAAAAAGAATGTCTGTGCTTAGGAATGCAATCAGGGACTCTCAGAATCTCCTAAAAAATACGTGATGCCTGTTGTGTGCCTTAAATGAGTGAGTTCTAAAAACTTTCAATCACTTATTTTAAAACAATCTGTACATTTACAACCAATTTAATATCAGCACGGACCTGATAATATATCAATAAAAAATAGAATAAATGGACAAAGACAGAACTGGATGAAAAATGTGGATTGATTTACAAGAAATAATAATGAAACATATTTTACAGTATAAACTCAAAGGACGAGAGATTGAGGAAGACCTTAAAACAGATGGAATGAGTATCCCATATAAAGTTGAAACAGGCTATACTGACTAACGATGAAATAAAAAAATTGTGAAAAAAATAGAATTAACATCACTCTCTAAGTACTATAAAAATACGTTTGAAAACGTAACTGGTCTGAGAATGTATGCGAGTCTCTTAGTCTGTGTTAACTACAGCTTTGAAACAACTTGCGATTCCGAAACCCATAGCTGACGCCCAGATAACATTTACATCCCGAGCAGGTTTTTAAGTTTTGTTTGGGTGTAAGTTCACAGTGTAAATTTGTCAGAAGTTATATGTCTGTGTCCAATTCTTGTTACAAGCAAATTACATTGACAGACATGTTTTATATACAAAGTATAAACGTGGCAGGAAAATCCCTATCTGTTATTGCCCGCAAAACATGAACGTGGCTTGCGAAGTCTGGGGTCCTCACAGTGGTGTGGCTGGAGGGTCAAGTCGTGTAGCACCTTACGCCGTCTCCTGTCTTCTTGGACTGCTTGACTTCGATTATGAAGGAACTAAAAAGGCCTACTTTCACGTGAGTACCTATTTTAGCCTTTTCATGAACATACATGTTTATTCTTAAGTATTTTGTTTATTTTAATGGAACTATGAATATTTTTACTGAAAAACAAAATTATCGACATAATAAATCCAAGGAAGAATTCAACAGAAACGTGTAACTCAAGATACTGCAGCAATGATTCACGTGATATAATTGTGACGCAATGAGGCAGCATTTTTACAGATTTAACTACAAACATGACATACGATGTTACACTGTTGCTTGAAAACTTCAAAGGCATAAAACTTAATAAAATTAAATTTCATTCGTGTAACAAAAAAGCTTGGGAAAGGGGTACCTAATCGCACTCAGAAACTCTACAGAAACACTTTTACACCTCTGGAACAGATTGGTTACCGTGTATATAGGAAACATTGCGGAGTATCATATCTCTGAATGAACTGTACCACGTCCGCGGTATGAAACAAACGTGTCACATCTTGCATCTGTGTGTAAGTATGTAACTAGACAGACAGACTATCTGCTGTTCCACTAATCAGACTCTACTAGTTTGTCCAGAATTTCCCCTGAATCCCATCCGTCATTTTCCACCACAATCTATCCCCAGATTTCCACCCCATACAGCAGTCTCCACTCACACACCTGACATAATCTTTGGCCTATATTTTCTCAGATTTTCACCTTCTGTTTGGTGTTCTTATTAGGCACTTATCGACTGCCACTAAGAATGGTCGACTTTCTTCATAATACTAGATTTTGGTTTCTTCGACTGTCCTGTATTTTCAAATTTTGTACCCATATATATAAATCCATTTACTACTTACAGTTTTAGACCATTCGCAAACCAGTATTCGTTCTTTTTTAGTTTCCTTCTTTTCCTAAAAACAGTTACTTTATTTTTCTTAAGGTTATCTTTCAAATCCCACCTCTTGCAAAATTCCACTATCTGATCAATCCTCGTTTGTAGTCCGTTTATTGTAAAACATCTTATTTGCTAAACGATCCGCAAACAATTAATCAACTATGAGCGACTGGGTATTTCCTTCTCTAATATAATCTATGACATCATCTATAAACGAAGTACATTAACAATAACTCAGGCTGCAACCCTGTCCGACACCTGTGTTTTGCTGCACGGCATCTTTCTTTTATCGCAGTCCCATTGCACATAAAACCGTATTGGACCGTACATTCTTTTCATGCATCTATATATACAGAAATGCCGATCCCAGTGGCCGCGCCGTCTAAGGCGTGGGTCTGCGGCCGCTCGCTTGTTGAGATTGCGGTTTCGAATCCCGCCGGGGGGATGGATGTGTGTTGTGTGTTGTCAGGTAGAGGTCTCTGCGTCGAGTTGGTCACTCGTCCAGAGTAGCCTTACCGAGGCTGGTGTGTCTGAGGGTGATTATGAAGCCTCGACAATGAGCAAACCCTGGCCCACTTAGGGCTATCGTGTCATGGGAAAAAAATACAGAAATACACACACACACACACACAAAATTATAAGACAGCATAAAGATATCTCTGTCTGCCAACTTGGGTGCATTCGCAGATCACTTGCGAGAAGTGGATATTAGCGTCATGTCTGTTCGTCTGTCTGTCCGCATGGTACAACGCGCCTCCCACCGGACGGATTTTAGTAACATTACACATTTGGTATTTCTACCCATATTTGTCGACACATTCAGATTTTGTAAAAACCAAACTTACACAAAGACCTACATACATTTATGATATCTCGCTTTGACCGGTCTTTAGGCAAGTACGGATCATGTATGCAGCATTCGTCAAATACAGCAGAAAGAACGGTAATTCAATGTACATCAGCTATGTACAGACATCAAGGCAATCGATGATTCAGTCAGTTAGGAGGGACGGTTTGTATAATATTCTTATCGAGTTTGGTATACCCGTGACGCTATTAGGTTACTAAAAATGTGTGTAAATGAAACCTATACTAAAGCCTCAATAGGCAAACATTTATCTGATACATTTCGTGTTCAGAATAGTCTACAAGAAGGAGACGCTTTATCAACACTAATTTGTAATATGCCATTAGGAAGGTTCTAGCAAACCTGGAGAGACTCAGCTTGTGATATTCTATTGTGTTTAAAAACTTAAAATTGTTGAGATTTTGTAACTAGTAACGTTAGCTGTTTCGGAGATATCGATTATAATCGACGGTATATCCATTGCTAAGCCACGGAGAAAACTTACACAATGTGTTCTGTAAAATGTGAGAAGGCGAATTTAAAATACTCTCATCGTCAGGCTTTCTAGTGAAAATAATAAAGACTTTAACATCTAGGGAGAGTAACAGGGCGTAAGTGCCATAAGAGTTACATTATGCGGACATTTCCTAGCTTGTTCTCTGTAACTCCTTCAGAAGAGGGCAGCATGCTAAAGAATTGGAATCGAAATAGATTTCATAATCCATCGGCATGTCGATCCCAGTGGCCGTGCGGTCTAAGGCGTGGGTCTTCGGCCGCTCGCTTACTAGGATCGTGGGTTCGAATCCCACCGGGGGGCATGGATGTCTGTCTCTTGTGAGTGTTGTGTGTTGTCAGGTAGAGGTCTCTGCGACGAGCTGGTCCCTCGTCCAGAGGAGTCCTACCGCCTGTGGTGTGTCTAATGTGTGTGACCATGAAACCTCGACGAAACGAGGCGGCCCAGGCCCATATAGGGCTGTCGAGCCATACAAAAAAAAATCCATCGGCATGGGGGCTTATTTCGTTTGCGCAAAAAGCCAAAAGCATTCGGCACTCAATGCTCTTTCGTCTTTCCATACACAGGATAACTGTGAAGTCAATTTTTAACATGACGTTGTCGAAAAAGGGACGTGAACTTCAGGACAGGACAGTATGTACACTGACAATGAAACACGTACGATTATCCTTTACAACTAGCTATCATCGTTCGCAACCTTTTGATAGTAGGCCTGTGTGTGAGGCGTGTACCTTCTACACTGGCACCATATCACGGAAAAAGGTAAAGGATGAAATCATTCAACAGCAGCAGCGGCTTACCAACACACCAGAATCAAGCGTGAATTTTATAAGCTTAATTCCTGTATTCACGTCATAGTACACTGAATGCCTCAAGAATACAGTGGCCCCAAGAACCGCTTCCTTTACGCACTAGGATATGCGAACGTCATCTACACTAAGTCTAAAGGCTTTGACTGACATAAATATTATACACTTTTCATAATCTCATTTTGATTAGAAAACAACTTTTAGAAGCACAGGCATTTTCGGAAATCAGGAAAACGTCCAATGAATGTGTCAGTTCCTACCTAAAATGTCCAATGCATTTGCCAGATCCCATACGAATTTCGAATATGTGTCAGTTCTCATCTAAAATATTTTACACTCGACACTATACTCCGTCTCTTCCAGCTGTTAGACACGAACGCCTTACGTCGCCCATTAATACTCGTATACTGTTAGACATTATGATGTTTCACATGCTGTATCACGCGTACCTTCTGAAAGGAAAACCCCCTCGCATCCTATTTTATGCGTACACACGAGAAATTCGTGAATCACATTTTGAGAACACTGATCTCAGCCATCTACGTTCGATGACCACGTTTTTCGTTTGCACCACATTCCACTTGCAGAAGCTGTACCCCTGCTTTAAAAGCGCCAGAGATAATAGGCATTTCGATACCAGGTCAGTGAAGAACTCTCTGTGTGATGTACACGTCTGCTTGATATTTAGTTCCGGCATGGTTAAAGTACATGTTTAGAATCTCTGAAATATATCGAGAGTAACATGTGGTCAACCCTGATCCTAGTTTGTCTTTGCTTTGTAGCCATGCTGACTTCAACATAAAAAGAGGCAGGGCGTTCTTGTCAAGCCTGTATTTTATCTTCTTGTTGACTTCAGACATTGGTTAGCTTTTATCCGCCTTCTTTAGATCTCAGCCTGTGTCACAGTAATAAGCTAAATCTACTTATATGAGAAACACGAAATAATTTTAAGACTCGTATTATGTTACTTGTGTCAAATATTTATCTATTTAGTGATACGTTAAATAATGAAAATGGTTACTGTAATGTGATACTGAAATACGACATTTATTAGCTCAGTTTAAGTAACGTATGGGCCGTTCATACACTAATTGTAATAAAATACTTTTTTACTGTGGCGCAACAGACCAAATCGGACCTTGGCCGCCTCATTTTGAAGTTTCTAGGTCACACATAATTAGACACACAAACCCGGTACGACTCCTCTGAATGAGTGTTACGCCCGTCGCAGAGGCCGCTACTTACACAACACACAACCAACACAAGAGACGACCATCCATGCCCTCAGCGGGATTCCAACCCGCGATCCCAGCAATCAAGCGGCTGCAGACCTACGCCTTAGACCGCACGGCCAATGATATCAGCAATAAAATACTTACATCCTCTAATATCTAAGCCAAACCCTAAGTCCTTTTGGAATACTACGCACATAGCTTTCAACTTTTTTTCATTTTTGCCCCGTCCTTTCTAGATCCTAGACGATCAAGATATAGAACAATAATCTTGTCAACTGTTTGTATGATTTAAGAGAAACGCAAGTACAAACTTGGAATAAGAACAAAATTTGTTACGGGTCTGAAAACAAATGTAGTGACAATGCTGCAGGTTAGATGCCCGAGATTTTCCTTTCTCCAAGTCGTGCAGATTGGTTTTGAGGCCCACCCAGCCTCCCATGCAGTGGATAACGGTGGTTCTTTCTACCCGAGTAAAGCGACTGAAGCGTGAAGCTGACCACTCACCTCCGTCTAATGTAGAGGTTAAGAATGTGGGAACTGTATCTACATTCCCCATAAGCCTTCATGTCGTAGTAACATTACCTTTTGCCAGAAATAAATAGCCCAAGGCAGTAAATAGAACTAAGCGAAATAATCCGATCTACGCTGACACACTGTAACAAGTAACTTCGCGATTTATATCAGTAGCCTAAACACTTGGTAAAGTCAAATGAAACAGGTTAGATACAATGAAGTGAACATATCCGGATGGACAAGAAGTTCATACAGGCCTATACGAAGAACGCTATTGAAGAAACCTCTTGAAAACGAATCGCCATTGAACTCAATGTGGGAAGATACTATTAGGAAAAGCCTGTTGTTTCACTTGCATGTGAAACTTGCTCTCTCACATAAGGAAGTACATGAGCTGAAGGTGTTCCAGAATAGGGCCTACGATGGCAGAAGTAACAGGAAGCTGGAGAAAAAATGCATAATAAGGATCTCCTCACCAAATATTAGTATAATAAAATAAACGAGGATAAGATGGGCAGAGAATGTAACAAGCAAGGAGGACAAAAGAAACGCATACACGGTTTTGTTGTAGAAGCCTGACGGACAGATACCATTTGGGAGGCCTACATGTGGATGCGTAAACAATGGATCTTCAAGATACGGGGTAGGGTGACGTGGACTGGATTCATCGATCTCAGCATAAGGACAAGTAGCAGGTTGCTATGAACATGCAATGAACCTTCAAGATTAATAAAATGCGGTCAATGACATGACTAGCTGAGAAACAATCAGCTTCTCAAGAAGGACTCTTCTGCATAACGTTCATGTTAGGAGAAAAGTTAGGGAAATCACATAAACAGAAAAATGTCGTGAACATGGAAGTACCTCCGGATCACATCCGATGGTTTTGGGATCAGTGGCTTAGAGGCTTTGGATTAGTCGTGCAGAACCTTCGGCTTAAACCGTCAACAGTTAAGAACAGTCAGGCCTCCTTATGGAAGGCATATAAGGAAAGTAGTACCAACAACACAACATACAAACAAATAATACTACTAGTTACAATATTAAAACGCACGTTAAGTAATGTATGTAACACATTTCCGGCACTCTATACGTGATGTCACAACGCAACGTCGTAAGGCAAAAGTGGGGGACACTGTTTAAGATGCCTGTTACATGATATGTACGACACAGTGCTATGCATAACTCGCAGCAAATACTGCCTTATAAACGAATTACAAAACATGAACGAAGCTGCAGAAATTTAAGTTCAGAAAGAACATCCTCAAAGAAAGAACGACTCTTTATAATAATAATAATAATAATAATAATAATAATTATAGAAAATATACATTATATCAGCGTGCCCAATATTGGCAAAAGAACAACACACAAAGTGACGGAGTCTGTAGGCTCACCTACACCTGAACATATGCAAGGAAACAAGGACAAAATTACGCAGCACCTCATTTAGCCAGAAGATGACTTACTATGGTCAAAACATGTCGCTATACGATGATATGATGAAACATTATTATTAATAATAAAGTCTTGTAGACGGTGTGCAAGTACTGCTTAATATTAGCCCACGTAAGAACCACCACCTTGCCTATTAGATTTAACAAAAAGCAAACAAATAATTCCAATTTAAATACTATGAGAAAATACAAAATATAATTATTCTCCGTATTTGAATTATTACGCACTCGTACCTTCTAAATTTATTTACGCAGGACACTGCTTTCAACATTCAAAAGACGTTAAACCAAAGGTGCACTAAAATTAAAAAAAAACAATAAAAATAAGTAGAGTTAAGATTAAGTACAATTTCTTGCCAAACAGTAAAATTGCTGGCAAACTGCATGTACAGTTACTGCACTAGTACAGTGATTGCAATGTTATGTGAGCACCGAAGCTTCTTTGAGATTAGGAGTCCAAGACATTTAATGAAACGACAGTCACTGAAATAAACTTTCTGAATACAGATGTTCGACACGCATTAGTACATCGCAGATGTACCGGAAAAATTGAATAGAAACTACACATACACAACGACATCAGTGTGATGATGCAGGAATATGAGCTCAAAATTTGAAGGCACTGCAATTAATCAGAAGCATTCGGTTTAAATCTGCAAGCAGAAAGCAGGTTACACCCGTAAGAACGAGGAAGAATTTTATTTTGATGCTGAATTTAACTTCACAATCAGATTCTAAAAGCAAAACTGTAAATTCACAAACAATGGCCAAGATCACCACCAGTAACAACATCAACTTCCAACGTCAATTTGTTGTGTTCCTAATAGCTAGTTTAAAACCAATTTCGACGGCTGTGTTTGGGATGTAACATAGCGTAATTCTGATATAAAATTGCACGGTTGAAATTAATGTTCCATTGATCATCTATCACTCTAGCTATATTACCTAACAAACTGTAAAATTTCGGTTCAATAATTTAAGCGTACAAACCTAGTTTATGCCTAATGAATTTTCTACTACCTTAATACTAATATGTTAAGCACATTTTAATTTTATTATTTATCAGCACCGTTTCTAAAAACCAGTGTGGATAAAATGTCCCTCTACAGTGGTTGTAGTGATGAACTAAACAATTCCGTTACAGTATCGAAATGAGACTTATTATTTAATATTTCAATACGTTGCATTCCTTAGTTACGTAAGTAAAACCCATAGCTTTTATCTGTTAGTAACGTCTGATCATACTCACTGAAATTGTGAATGAAAGTTCCGTGCAATGTTTTCCTCCAGTAGCAATTACTCACTGGCCAATTGGAATTTCAGCTCTTCGAGTCACATGCGTTGTGTTGTAACACAATTACTTCCTCAGTTCCACGTACGCCCTATGCCATCGATATAAAGATAACACCACAGCATCGAGACCCAACACAGTGAGCTTTTACAGTGCGACTAACACGGATTATAGTGCATTTGGCTCTAAGCATAAATCATACTGCCTATAACGTGGTTGTAAGTGCATTTAATTTGTCCGAAAGAGTCGCCATAATTCAACCGAGATAAGTTAATCATAATTAAGGAGCGACAACTCCGTCGATAACTTACATTCATTGCCCCTCAACATGAGTGGAGTCAGTGTGTGCCATACGGGCAGGTCGTCAGACAGCATAGTGACTGTCGGCACTTGTTTGTATGGGGACCGGAAAGTATACATTCTTCACGACTTAGGTAGTTAGTCTGTACACATACGAGATGATATAAGGAGCTAGTCTGCCCAGCCTCTTCTATATTTTACATACATCATGTTCTATGCGATGAAGTGGTCGCAGCTGCAGCCCGCGTTGTGTATAAACCTCATCCCAACATCCACGTCTCTCCTGCAAGTTGTCACCGCGCTTCTATGGTGAAATAGCCACTTGTTCAAGCAGGATTCTTCCAACAATACCCAGAGGCTAACAAACCTGACTTCAATACAGTCTGCATGCAAACAATAATATGTTCATAGAAGCACAACCTTTTTCTAAGGGTCAATGAAGACCACTCTTTTTTGAAGTGACAGAATAGTTAACATTATTTATAAATTTGGCCAGTGACAGCGCAGGGAAGATTACGAAAAGGCGTTCTAACAACCCGGCACCTAGATAAACACATGGCATGTCTTCATTCAACAGAAAATATTATATTTTTCTGCTATGCGAAATGTCCTTGTGTCCAAGATGGGAACAATTTTCATAAAAAGAAAGAAAGTCCTAGAATGGAGTAGTTTTCTTTTTCATATGCGGTCGTTGCTCTTTCCATTTGACGGCTTGACAACCATTTATTGTTGATACAACCGGAGTGTTACGGAGCTCACACTAAACATACTACACTGCACGGCCAGAAATCATTGATCCTTTTATTTCACTAGATATTCACTATATGATGCTCGTATTTCAGATACAGGCCTATTTTGTCACGCAGAAGTCCTCTGCACGATTAGACCCGAGCTTCATGTGAAACAAGGGACAGTAGGCTATATACCCAATGACAGCCTTCTGGCTCTTTCACCATGTATTATGAGTTTGTCTCGACGTTTCGGAAGAACGTGACTGAATTTGATTCATCCTCCAGAACCACTTTCCGCCACTGTGAATATGAAGACGGCACGTTCCTCCGAAACGTCGGAACAAACTCATAACAGTCTAAAACCCACAAAACCACCATTTGAAGAACGCCCGCCGTGAAAATCTGAATGCGTATAGTGTATACATATTTATGGAACGTTTCGAGGCCAAAATTGCATCCGCCCAAAAACGTCTGTGTACCCCCTACACTATTCGCAAACTTAACCCCAAAAAAAATTCGGGGATTCAGGGATGAAACATGTGAGACTGACAGGATGATCGTAAAATTACGCCTTCATTTTTTGCACTTCGTGAAAAAACATCCCTCTGAAGTAATACCAGGTTAACGAAATAAACAGAAGAAACAATGGACGACAGAAAGAATGACACGAAAGAGGAGAGAATAAGTAAGGGGATGAAACAACACTAGCAGAAATAGGGCCTACGTGTTTCTTTTACTCGACAACGCCTTGTCAGATGAGAATTGCGGTTATACCCGAAAGCGTGGGTGCGTTGTTTAGAGTGCTATAGTGCATTCCACTTCTGGGAACCCTTCCGTCTGCAACAGTCCAAAATCTTCCACTAATATCGCGACTATTCTACGTATTGTGGCATGTGTCTAGCACCTTCGGCTACAGTTTGAAAAGCTGGCGCCGCATCATATCATCTACGAAGCAAGCTACTGTGATACGTAAGCTCGCTCACTTTTAAAAGTGTATTTACTGTATATGCAAGATGCTTTCTGCAATGTTATAGAGCGCATTACGTAACACAAGCGTTGATTTTGTGGTCCTGCCAAATGCGGTTTTTACGCTTATGCATACATAATATATATAAACAGCATATGTATAATAGATCATATTATATATATATATATATATATATATATAAACGAGGTAGTTTACCGCAGTCAAGGATGGAGACGAGTCACACTTGTCACTTCGGCTAGTGCTGTGCCATATGGCAATACAGTGTACTGTGTGCCCTTAACTTCATCGCCACGATAATAACTCCTACAAGTATCAGACCCGGCTGCTTCCTGCGGCAATTCAGTATTCAGAGTCCCAGGCTTAAAGAACGAGAACTGAACGACAAATACCGCAATTTTTTTCCAACAGCATGTAAACTGCAGTTAGCTGTAAGTTCTTACATAACTCTTAAGTGTCTGCGGTTAGGATTTGTGGTCGTCTGGTGTGTCTGCTCTAGAGCGCTGCAAAATCTGTGACTTTCCTATATATGACACCAAATAATGCACATCAATCTGCCTGAAACAGTACGCCATCATGAAATGTGTAGCAGATACAGTATGACGCCAAAGAAAATACTGTCTCTTGCAAGCCCTGGTTACACTGTGAAACCACTGGAATAAGAATTACAGTAAATATAAATCATAGCCATGTTAGTTTACACAAAATGCAGCAGGAACTGGCAGCAATTACTGATTACAGAAATGTCTGTCGCAGGGCGTGCATCTTAACAGGTTTAGGAAACACTTTTCAGTACATATGCAAAAACCTGGAACTACACCCGACTGAAGATGAGTGACGACATGATGGTAACTAAAATTAATGGAATAACATAATCTGTTAACACAACGCCTCCCCATTCGAGATGTTAATGTTTCATAATTTTAATAGAGCCGTATGTGAAAATACATCGCGATCCCGCCTGCTTTTACATAAATTAAGTCTGTATGATCTGACAACAGTAAATCTGTAAAGTATCTACAGCGTCACACGAGACACTAACTTACAGTAACGGATCTGAAAGAAACAGGGTATGACGTTGTAGAGTGGATTCATCCGGCTCAGGACATCTTGCACTAGCAACCTCTTGTAAATATCGTTACTTTAAAAAAAGGCTCCCCACTCTTCTTTGGCCATGATATTGCGCTCCAGTTCCCTTTGACTTATGCATACCAGCCCAAAGAGCCTACTGTTAATGTGGGTTTTCACGCAGTTATCACCGTTAACATTCGTGTATGCAGAAAGGCGACTGAAGGGAATACAGGGAAGTACATCAGAGGGGAAGTGGAACAACTGAAACTGATGTGGAGGGAATCGAACCACGATACTTCTGTCTCTGGCCTCAGCATAAGAATAAAGTCACACAATTTTCAGCCTTGTGTCGCATGTTTATATCGAACGCACATACACGCTGACCTTTGACATATAAATCCCAGACGAGGTACTCTTATTGCTGAAAAGGAGTCATGAGATGACACCGAAGAGGCGGAGAAGAAGTACAAGAAGTTTACATACTGTCCTGTTGGGAGAATATTTCCAAACAATAAATCTTCTGAAGAAACTTCATTAGGAACAGTACACACTAAACAGCGTTAGTTACTTCAAGTAGCAGGCCTGGGTACTCACCACTACACGTAATGCCAAACTTCACTTCTGTCAACGCCAGACACTACCAACACAAAGCACTGGGAGATTTAAGCAATAAAAGCCGTTCATTCGAAAGCTGATCATACGTCACTTGTTATTCACTCATCTCAGAAGGTACGTCGTTACCTAGACTGCGGTTAGTCACTTTATTAGCTGGATAAATGACGGATGCATGCTAGTACGAGATTATGAAAGAAAAATGCCTTTGTTGAGAGCGGAATTCAATGACGTGCAGAGCCCTACATACCAGTACACGTTTATATACAGAGTGTTTCATGACCTGTGGACATGACTGCAAGAGATGACTTCCTAGTCTTTGCGATCAAAACAGTTAATAGAAACATGTGTCCAATTTTAAACGGTTACGGAGTTAGGACGGCTTGACACTAAGAATAAAAGGTATTACTGAAAATAGCTATATGGAATAAAATATAAACAAACACAATACCTGCTAAATTTAAACTCTGAATTTAACTTAACTTCATGAAATTGCCTTTAATTTAAACTGACCTGTGCCTAAAGCAGGTTTTTAAAAATACCATCGCCGGCCGCAACACACGCTCCCGCTCAGTTGCGAATAGCGCGAGTTACGACTTTCAGCTTCCGCAGAATGGTCCTGATTTGGTCTGCGCATCCAAATGCGACCGAGCAATGCATCTCGCGTTCCAACCATCACGCTGTAGACCACTGCTGTTATCCATCCCCATACACAATAATGCAGGGGGCTCAAGTCTGGAGACCTGGCTGGCACACTGTTCAGGCTGCCATGTCCGATCCATCGCCCAGGAAAGGATCGTTAACGAAATTTCTAACCTCACGTGCAAAATGAAGAGGAACTCTGTCATGTTGGAAGTACATAATACGACCTCGTTTGTTCAAAGTCACATCTTCCAAACGGTGGGGCAATTCCTCCTGCAGAAATCGTAGGTTCGTCTCTCTTGAAAGACGTCGTTCGAACATGAAAGGGCCAATCAGCTGATCATCCACCACCGCACACCACACACTGACAATGAACCATAGCTGAAAGTTACTTCCACAGCGGTATGAGGATTTTCTGACCACACATTAGAATTGTGTGTGTTATTGATACTGTCGCTACGGAACTGCGGTTCGTCAGTAAACAGAATGTAACAATGCAACCGGCGATTGCCTCTGAGCCAGTTGCAAATTCCAGCCTGAGCAAAATCACCAGCACGGAGATGTTGCACTCGCTGCACGTAGTATGGCTACATGCCCTCTCCATGCAGTGTTCTCTATACAACATCAAGATATCTTGCAGTTCTTCGCGTACTAGCCCGTGGTCCATGGTCTACCATCTGAACAAGTTTTGTTGTCCATCGACATCTTGATTAACCTCACGCTCAGTCGCAACGCGAACGCTGACGAAGTGTACCGGTATCTCCCAATGCGTGGTAAACTCGACTGAACACCTCGGGTTGGTATTCTACGATTCGGAAAAAGTCGCTGGTATTCAGCTACGGCATGTACTGAATTGCCATCACAAAAACTGTACACATAAACCATATTCGCATACTCTGCAACTGAAAATGCAAATGGCTTCTTGAAGTTTACAGATAGACGGAGTCAAGAATATCCACTAGACTTGTACGTACTCTAATGGATGTCGCGTCGAACTTCACCCGCCCCCAACAACAAACTCTCGCCGTGGCTGGCGGGACTCTGTTCTAAACTGCAGTGACTAACATGCTTTGTAGCTTGGCGAGTTAGGTGGCAAAAACAAAACAAAAACCCTTGCTGTGCAAGCCATAAGCCTCTAGTTTGACTTCATCACCCGCCAGCTGGTTCAAGGTCGCGTAGCGTGACTTGAGACGCGCAGTTCACAGGAATGCCTTTACGAGAAATAAAAAAACACATGGCACCCTAACCACTGAGAATAGGGCTCATAGCGATTGGAACTTTTTTTGATCACAAAGACCTTACGAAATCATCTCCTACAGTAATGTCCGCAACTCATGAAACACCCTGTATGTTAACGCAGTATGTGTACGTAGGCCCTAAGCATTTTAAAGCACCCGGTCGGGCTAAAACGTCTGCGGCACACTATACTGTTAGATGACGAGGAAACAGCACCGGCGTTGTGAACCAAGTTATATATAATGTCAAGTGTCGCTCCCATCATGTTGCCATAGACGGGAAAAAATGGTGGAACCTATCATCCACAGCCTGCCGCTTTGCTGCAAAAACACAGTACTTACGTCCTGCATTCTTCACAGAAGCGTTTACTCGTAAAGTGGTTTGCGCTAAAATACAATGTAAACGCTTGTGCAAAACATCAAGTTAATGAAGTAGTACAGTCGACCTCGGTTATACCGTAAATAAAGGGACTGACTATTTTGTGTCGTTATAAATAAGTGTCGTTAGAACCGAGTATGGTTAACAGTGAGGAATTAATTGGTACGACAGAATATTACAAACTAGGTGTCGCATACACCGATGTCGTTATAACCGGGACATGCTGTAGTTAATGATCTACGACTGTCACGGTGTTTCAGCGTTGACACTGATCCTGTCACTTCCGCACAGTGACAGCGCCCAAGAAGAGGATCGACATTAACGCTGAACAAAGCGAAAAGGTATATGGCGAGAAAGGAAATTACTCGAACAGACCGCGCTGATACGCCACCTTACCATTCGGTTTCACAAAGTACTGCCTTTTCCAGAATATAGCAAGTGCCGATTAAATCACACCAGTCAAATACACAAAACAAACCAGGTTTTGAAGTTCAATGAAGATGACTGCAATAGCTCAGAATAAGCGTCGATGTGACAGCCTGTTGCTACCGATGGTCTGACATGGTTGTATCAACTGCAGAGGCATAAAATGAGATTAATCTGGATGGTTAGAAATAACAAACTGCAGCGGCGCAGTTAACAGTTTGCTCACTGTGACAGCATGCGACTGGAAGAGCGGAAGAAAAAGGAGCAAACATGTTGAGTTTCAAACTGGCATTCGTACAAGTAAGCCAAGTTACTGGAAAGCTGCCTGATCGATTTTATGATACTCTTCTGACTCTCCGGAATATCTCCGCCAATGGTAAGGACACGTGACAGCTTTCTCTCCTATCAGCAAGCAATTCGTTAATCGACACACCAACAAAGTATAAACAGCATCTGTTTCTGGGAGACATATGACGGCATTTGGTTGTCGTCTTTGACTTCAATGTTTTGCTGAGAGATTAATATGGCCGAAATCAGATTTAGGTGCAAACAAGTATAACTACGTCTTCGTGTGCCAGCGCAGCGAGGCGACTGGAGTGACACCGAAAGGCAAAATTAGATTAAAATTAGGTTCCCGTCTTCGATGCCCACTGATGGGTGCAAAATATTGCTCTGAAAATGTTAAAAGACGCCAGAAATGGCAGTGGACTGCGATGCAGCCATCAATGTCCATCACAGCTGATGCGAAGAATTCCTTCGGGTACTTTTAGGGACTTCCCCAGTGTCTTCCTGAAAGGCATCCAGAACGTGAATGCCAATTATACGGTTACCTGAATTGTTCTGCCTTCTTAAAACGCATTCTGCATTTCCAATTCTACAATAAACAATATTTTAAAAGTGCACAATCACTTAAAAATCGTAGTGTATTGTAGGACTATTTAATAGAACAAAAAACTGATTTCAACAGATTCTAAGCACAATGAAGATTGTCTTTATGTTTTTCTTGTGGGAGGATGGATATATTCGGAAGGCCGCTGTTGATTATTCAATACACACGTTCATAAACGATGCGTAACGTCCTTTTCTTTAATACTGTCGACAGCCGTAGCACTTACGGAAAAGTATATTGAATACAGAAAGCGTGCTTCATTCTGCCGTACAACTTTTGTTCAATAAAATTTTTGCGCCGGTAAACATTTGACAATTAAAACTCGACATGCACCCAGGAACTGACACAAATCAAGGTCTAAATGGCTCAACAAGTTTTTGTGAAATTATCCAGTACAAAATTGCACAGAACTCCGTTCGGCAGTTTTCGATTTTTCATATGCGTACTCTCGGACAGGGCGAATTTGGTTTAACAGGCACTCGGCACGAATGCGAAAGCCCGTCAAATGATATTTAATGTAGAACAGATACCATTAAGCAACTAGAAGTTACAATGAACGTAATGCAAATTGGGCTTTGAATAGGCACAGAAGTAGGACTATTCCTTACAGCCGCGTACCGGCGTTGTGTAAACTGTAACGGTTTCCAAGCGTCGCTCTCTCTCTCTTGCGATCTTTGTACCTTATTCAGTGACGAATAGCTTTATCTAACGGTCCGTACAGAATAGGCATCTTAGTGCCTACCATCTGCAGTTTCGGCTACCTGAAGACGGAGACACAGTATATCTCTTTAAATAAAATAAAAAACACAGAGAACATATAGCGTGCTACTAAAACATTCTACCAACCAGTACATTGCTTGAAGGATCCCTTGTGGACTTCTTCAGTGCCAGTATCGGTTGATGTTTTCCTTCATATTAAGGACCTATGCTGTTTAGGCAGCACACTTGTGAATAAGAATCCAGTAATATACACACGTAACTATAAGTTAAACGAAGACCAAAGCACCAAATAACAATATTTTCGAAAATTACAAAGTATGATTCGATTATTCACAAAATAAAGGGCCCAAAATAAGTCGGAATGAAAGAGATGTCGTGCAGAATAAATGTACGTTGCACTGTAACATTTACTCTTGAGAACAGGGTTCTGAAACACTAAGAAGAAAACAAAATTGCTGACTGAGTTTTGTGTTCGCATTGGTAACATCTCTGGACTACCTTCTGCTAACGTACGTAGATCTGTATCACACACCACGATTATGGAGTAAATATTATACAAGTCGTTATACTTTTAGGCGTCCTTTAATAAATTAAAAAGGAACACCTTATGTGGAAACTACGTCCGTCCGTCCATGCGTCTGCGACCTAGTATCAGCCGAATTTCATGAGTTCATTATGAAGAGCCGTCAAGCAAGCGCAAATTTCGTGAAAATCGGCGCAGTGAGTTACATTTAAATTCAGGGCGTAAAGGAATTCCTACCCGTGATTTCCATATGTCGTAGACGCTTTGGGTGAAATTTGGTACAGAAGATCTCTAGATTATGCTGATTATCATTATAAGTTTCGTGAAAACCGGTACAGTGGGAGCCATATTTTACTCAGGGCCGTAAAGGAAAACTTGTCAGTTGCTTTCTACATATTCGACCAATGTGGATAAAA
The DNA here is from genome assembly GCA_021186555.1 of Reticulitermes speratus. Lineage (NCBI taxonomy): Eukaryota > Metazoa > Arthropoda > Insecta > Blattodea > Rhinotermitidae > Reticulitermes > Reticulitermes speratus. Next base: position 26,392,895 of record JAJKFL010000042.1, on the reverse strand, counting down.
CTGGGCACAGAAGACCTCCAAGTCATTGAGCAACTGTGAGTTTTATGAAAATCTGTGCAGTGAAAGGCACACTTAAATTCGGGGCGTATTTTTGTTTCTTGTGGCTCTCACAACAGGTGCCGATTATGTCTGTAAAGAGCATTAAATGATTAGTCTGTATAATGGACATGGACTGTTCTCTGCGAGGTATGAACTGAACTGTTACATATAACGTACACGAAAGTAAGCCTTGAAAGCCGTGCAATGGTTCTGGCAGTTAGTCGCGGGTCTCTTCCTGCGAAGGGCCGGGTTCGACACCGGGTCAGTCAATGCGAGACGTGTGGTGGACGAGGTGGCACTGGGACAGATTTTCTCCGAGTACTTCGGTTTTTCCCTGTAAATATCACTTCACCAATGCTCCATACACTTCATCTACCATGTTGCTCTTACCAGAAGGACAAACGGGCGAAGCCTAGGAACCTTAAAAAAATAGGCGATGTTCTTTCGGAAATCGTGGAGCTTTGGATAGAAAAGTGTTTTCCCTTTCTTTAGTCTTGAAAAGATTGATTTTATTATCTTCTCAATAACAAAACACACCACCATCTTTCCGTTTAAATTACTATTTGTCCAGACTACCAGTTCCCTGTCAGCTGTGTATCAATCTGGGTTCCTTACTCAGTGCTTTCTTTTAAGTACGCATGGCATCGTGTTCGGCATACTAAATATGTGTGTGTGTGTGCGTTGCTTTTCAGCCGTCTAGATTAACATCAAAAGGCTTGCATAGGGTGTGGGAAGTTGTGATGGTGTAAGTGACGTGTGTGTGTGCAAACCTCAGTGTTTCCTGTGAACAGAGGCGTCAAAATACATCGTACATCATGACTGTGGTATAAATATTGTATCAGTTGTTATAATTTTTATTTGAAAGTAAAGCTGTTAAGTTCGTAGAACAGTAAGTCAGTTTAATAAACACTGTAAACTGATAAAAAACATAAGGCTGTTCTACGCACTCTTCTTGGCAATTTGATTTATAAAGATCGATGTTCTTTCTCTTCTTGCCCTGTAAAATAAAAAGCTCATTCTCGTGGCCAAAATAATATAATCAGTTTTTGGTTTTTATGTTGGGAATAACATATTTTATTTCCGCACACATAAATCACTTCTACCTCTCACTAAAAACAACTGCAAAAAAACGAGTTCTAATCCATCTGTTCTGGGCTCAAGTACCGAAACTCGTTGGTCCCATATGACAGGCAATGTGAATGTGCTTTGCCGCACATTTGTACTTCACAGTCACGTGCAGATAAAAGGCTCAAGCTTCTTAAGAGATGGAAAATTTAATATCGGTCGACAGTCTGGGATCGCACTGCTTGATGTGGAACACATATCAATATTTATAATACAAAAAGTTAAACATTTAGACATCCACTACTTAAACATGATTTCACTTCTGACAATGAAGCAGGTAAGTTGCACAAAAAGAGTTTACACCAAGCAGTAGAGTCACTGGTCATTTATTATTAACACAGCTCGGAAACATCTCCATCACCATGTACGTAAATATAACTGCTAGTAGTCAAATATCAGCTACTCTTGCCTACGTGTAATGGGACACTAATCCGACGCTACAGCCACTATACCACGGAGACGACTTGGTATTCAAAAGGTCCCGTTCGAGCCCAAATGCCACCACGAAACTTGAAATGGGAAGTAATAAGAAAATTTGTCAATACAACGACAGTCCTTAAGACGCAAATCGAAAGGCCTCTATAAATGTCATAAGCATGCCTATACCCCAGATAATGGACGAAGTTGAATGCTGGTAAACAGAATTCTGTATACGGTTCTCGTGTCTCCCTTCCCATGAATATGTTGTCTGTTTTAACGTACCCTATCAATTGTAGGAGCAATATGTAAATCACTAAGGTCCACGTTGTCCACTCCGTACTTGTTCAATACTAGCAGAATCTGTTGTCTCGTCTCCAAGATACACATCGGTCACTGACATTACCATGCAAGTGCTCCCTTAGTCTTAGGCAACACTCAGTAGGCTATCTTCTATTTTACGTAAACTTTGTGTCAACAAGGTGTGCACAAATCCAGGGATCTTGTACCGTGGCGCCTAGGACTTTGAGGTGGCTCCTGGATTTTTGGAAAAGTTGTGGATCCGTGGATTACACGACAATTAACACAGACCTGATTACTTCAGTGTCCCAGTTTCAGATGTGGAGGTGAACGAAGTAAGATCAAACAGTTCCTTCAAGTTATAGCTGCATTATCACAATTCATGGCTGCTCTTACACTGATTTTGATGGACAGGCAGTCACCGTCAAACAGACTTTACACTTCCGAGCAAAATAGTACCGGCAAGAGAGAACGTATTTGTTACAAGATAGAATCCTCGTAATCACCGTTGTACAACATTCGTAAATAGACCCTTTAGTAAATACCCAATTATTATAATCCCATATCGCCATTACATTTACATAAAAAAAGCTACGTTTGAGTTATTGTTTTAGCACGGAAATGCCTACTTTATTTTGTCCCGCAGGATGGCCAGAAAATTTATAGAATTCAGAAAACATAGCACTCTGACGGTGACGCTCCATGCCCCTGGGCTTACAGGAAAAACGGAAACAGACAACAATAAAGGGATAGTTTATAACCGACTAGCTTCATCTTCAGGTAACTAATCAACGTCGAGCCTACAGAAGATCATAATTTTGGACCACATCTTGCGGCAGAATTCGATTAAGTCTTTAGTAACTCTTTCCTGCATAATATGTCGGAACTATATACAGAATTAAGTGGCCGACGTAGCCTCAGGAAACACCCTGTGTAATGCGATGTGGTCAGATATGTAAATCAACTTACGAGCAAAGGGGTGTTCCCTTCTCGGTATAACGCATTCAGCTTCACACTTTACCTTTTTCAAATGTTAACCGGAAAATCGGAATGTGGAAACATGCGCACACCAAAGAGCACATATAAAACGCAGCGAAGTCAGTTTCTGTCTAAAAGTGGCACAGCCACAGCAAGGACGCGGAATCTCCAGCGGGAGCTAGTAACGGGTCAAAAATGAGAGGTCTAGATCGAATTCCGGCCGACATCCGGCGGTCGCAACGATTTGCGTGATTTTATTCAGTTCAAACAGGCATTTTCCAGACAAGCTGAGTATGGCAAGGAGCAGATCTCACTGCGCTTATGGTTACTGCGTCGGGATCTGTCTACGGGTGGTTAAAATGATAGCAAATAGGTTAAAAGACGAATTTTATTATGTAATAGAGCAATACCAGAGAAGGGAAAAGAAAATGAATATTCAGCATCTGTCGATGGCAGACGTATCTACACATAAGCAAGAAATTAATTTTATAGATCAGACGTTTAATTTCACCAACTGCATGGATCTGAGTCCTCCTTAAGAAGTTGATAATTGCTCAGCCAGTCAAGGATATTTCCCTCCCTTTACAGCAAACAAAAGCTAACTGCCGTGTTCACAACAGGCCGTCACTGGTCCCTATCCTGAGTCACTTCAGTCCAGACACTCACATTCTATTTATTCACGGCACATTTGTACACTACCTCCCGCTTACGTTCAGGCATCGCAAGCATTCTCCTGCCTTCAGAATCCGGCCTGAATTTTGTGTGCAGTTCTCATCTACTTCATGCATGCAACACGTTGCGTCCAACTGACCTTCCTTTATGTTATCACCCTCAAAACACGCCTGCGTATTAATGTAAATAAATGTGCAATCGGCCATGACCACTTTCAGATTCGTCACTCGCCACTAAATCATACGACCCTGTAAAGCGTCTGGACTTTATGCAACGTCATTACATTACCCAAGAATCAACTGAAGTTTAAAATATAACGAGAAATACAAGTTAACGTATCTGCATATATTAAGTCAAGTGGACCAACGGTTTATTTAACTGTATGGTGGCCTATATGAACCGCAATTCTATCAGTTTCACGTAGTTTCAAGGTTGTAAATTATGTATACAGGTGCTTCAGGAGTTAAGGTCAATACTTCAGGATTTAATTCCACGGCTAATTCTGAGACAGAAGTGTCATATACACCTGGGTCCGGTCCGCAACGGTATGTAGTCACTTCATGCTGTAGCACGTGCGCATGCGAAGCAACTATAAACGTGCCGTCTTCCTACGAATAATTCGCCGATATGCATTTTGTGTACGGGTTTTGCAACGGTAACACCACTGCTGCTGTTGAAAAATATACTAGATTGAGTTCTTGTCACAGGGTAGTTCTGCAAATATTGTCAGAAATTAAAGCAGTAAAGTGGCCGCAAAAATCACAACGCCATAATTTCGGAATTTCTGGTTAACATACAACAATGACATTATTATTGTATTATCATCTTTATGCAGGACATTTACAATTATATACCTGAAACAAACAATGTTTCTAGGGTATATAGTGTTGCAACTATTCTGTAGTTACAATTCATGGCACATGTAATGTTATTTCCCCTGTTGAATGTTATGTACTTTCCGAAGTATGTTTGTGTGCAGTGCCCAATATGGCTGTTTTCTGTAGTTCCTTGATTTCGTGCTTTCCTGGTATGTTGAGCAGGTATTTTCTGAATCAGAGATGGTTAAAGTTACCCCTATTATTACTGGTATTACTTTTGTTTTTACATTCCACACGCACTGTAGTTCTATAGTAAGGTTCATTATTATTATTATTATTATTATTATTATTATTATTATTATTATTAGCAATATCAGCATCACTGTATTCACTATTGCGCTACACTAATACACGAATAAAATACACTCTTATACCTACAGTTGATGTCGGAATTGTTTAAAAAATTCACGAGTAATCAGTAAACAACAAACAATTTATCTTGCAAACTTCAAAATGCACATATTATTATTACACACGTAAACAGTCTCAGTACTCATTTAACGCAATCCACATATCAAATCGTGTTGCAAATGTGTTATTCATAACTGGTGTAGTTGCGGACTGTCTAACATTGCACTTCAAATCCTGCACAACGAAGGCAGGCATTCTGGCTGCAGACAACTCCTGAAGACAGTCACCAAGTAAGAACTCGTACAGATTTAAACAGGTTTCTTAAAACGATTTATGTTACATTGTTGGACTGAGAATCTGGGGCGGATCGCCGTAGCAGATATTCATGTCAGAGCGTCACTATTTATCGTGATCTGACACTGAGAGAGGGTAGAATGAACTAACCTTCCAGTTCTGTGTATAAATTGCAGTACGTACATGTGACTGAACTGGGCGCGTCTTCAAATAAGACCTGGCAACATTTATGTAGGCGTTTAAAGTTATATCCACTCGCAACGGAACTGAAAACTCAGTGCTTAGGCCCTATGCGTTATGAATTCGACACAATAAGGTAATGGTAGCCCTTGTTTTACGCCCTAGCTCTCTTTCGGGGAAAGTGGGGGTAAATACAGAAGGCGTAAATGAAAAATGATACTTCCATAAGAAATAAAGCAATAGGGAAGAGTCAGGGACATTCATACCAATGACATCCTCTTCATATGCGGTATCTTTACATGTATTGTTATTATTATTATTGTGTTACTGATATTAATACAGAAATACACAATTAATATTCATTTCTAGCCTGCGTAAATTGAAAAGGAATTGTAAACAACTTGCGTATACTTGTCACGGATGATAGATGTTCCATATCGTCACTGTCACGGTTGATTAAATTCACTCGCACAGCCTTTACAAACCAATCACTTTATTACCATCGTTAAGATTCTTGCTGCGGTTAGGTTAGGGTTTCGGCTGTGCAAATTTAATATAGGTAGGTATGATGACGGCTAGGTTAGGAGTTGTGTTATTCATCGTCGTGTGAGTTCTTTTGTTCCAGCCCAGTTCGTAATTACTGGCTTGTCGCGGACGGTACCTTTTCCGTATCGTCGTTGTCACAGATATTCTGTGACGGATAATCAAATTCACTCTCACAGGCTTTACTACACAGTTTCTTTATTACCCACAGATCTTACTAACGTTAAGATTACTGCTGCGATCATTCGCCGTTCAGTTTTTTTGGTTCCGGAATTGGGTGTCTCATCGTGGCGTTTCTATACAGAACAAAAAAAGAAAAGACAAATAAATACAAACAAACCACGTGGTCTCAACTAAACGGCGAATGCACGGTGACTGACGTACGTTGCAATGAGCTCGCAGTCTCCCGGGTCTGTTCTGCGCCCCGAGTTTCATTACACTCTCGGTAGTGTCCCAGTGCGCAGCCAGCCAACAAGCGACAGAGCGCAAGTTATGAAGTGGTCTAAATGGCAAGGGGCGTTAAAGCAAAGGGGCTTAAACAAGCGGGCGTAAAACAAGGGCTATCTGTACGTGCCTTCTAAGCTTCCAGATTTTCACAGCATGGACTGTTCAGACTGTAATCTCTGGGTTTTGACATCGAGTAGTGTTGTGGGTAGATACGGACGTTTCGGAGAAACATGTTGCCTCCACCTTCTGAGTTGAAGTAAGAGTAAACTTGGAACCAATTCCTTCAACCGCGAGGATGGCAACAGCATGTTCTTCCCAAGCGTCGGTATCAATATACGACACTACACGGTGTCAAACTCCATAAGACGACAATGTGTACTTGTTTCTTCGTCACTGATTTCAATCTTTTATTCCACAATTCTATACTTAGAAACACATTCAAGCCATGTCAGCACGCAAACTACTGGACACACTATCACACCCCTTCCTGTGATACGATCCGTCGTCCGCTTTGAAACCTAACTGTACAGTATTCAGTTTTTATCTCTCCGTGACATATTCAACCGCCTTAATACTGAAATACATTGCATTAAAATTTTTAGTCTACAGCCTGCTTTCTTATTTAAACATTAATTAAATGAGGACATCTCACTGCGGAAGTTCACGTTTACTCATTGATGTCAAATTTCACTTCTTCTCTTTATTTTCCTAAATGACTTCGGCTCTATATGGTAATCAAGATGCTGTTTCTTTGTACTTGACATTACCATAACTTACTACTGTTGCTAAGAACTGATAAAGAAACTAAATTAAACAAAGCAATTACATTACAAAAGTTATGTGTAGCAAGAACCACTCTCGTAAATTATGACAGAAACATAACATTTGACACTTACAAGAATTATCACTGACTGCTGCAAAAACTTAAATTTGTAGACATAGTGATTTCGTTATTATTTATTCCGGTGTTCTTTTTACTGCCGTTCTCAGTTTAAAAGATTATACAGTGTCGAATGTTGGACGATACATGAACAGCGGATCAGAAACATTTGTAAGGAAGCAATCGTGGTCTCATCACAGGACTACGCCGACACTTCTCAGGAGGGACTGTCGTGGCCCAGATCGAACATATACATCCTGAATACGCATCAGACCCATAATAGTGTGACCCCACCTGCTCGGTGATTTAGTTCGGAATTTTCTTTAACTTTTGCGTATGAGTAATTTTAAATTTATTTACTCTATAGACAGTCGATTTCACAACAGTTCCAGTCATTGCTTGAATTAAAGCACGCGACATCACATTTTATAATATCGCCTAAATATTAAAAGATAGAACCTTGTGTTTAATTCCATTTGGCATACGCTTTAGTTTTAACAAATATTTCTACGTTTAGATATATCTACACCTCATTCGAACCATTTTTCTCCATTGACACGTCCTCGATATATTAACGAAACTCAATACACAGACGAACTCACGGGGGGTCAAAGTGTTGTTCTGCTGTCTGCCAGTCACTGCAAGTGACATCACCTCAACACGGTCTATGCAACTGGCTGGCAAGAGATGACTACCGGCTCACGTCTTCCTCTGGCCACGTGTCGCGGGAAAAACGATTTATAAACCGAATACAATAATCACAGTCCGACAAGCATGTGAGAATAAGGACGATGAACTCTTGATGTTGGTTGTCATCTATAGATTAGCCCCCCACCATTTATGGGCTTGGCTATTGTTACAAGAGCAACATGCAGTTTGTTTTCGTTTACATGGGAATGGGCGGTTGTAAAAGGAAACATGACAAGCGTCAGCTAACTCCGTCCTTCAGAGCTTTAAATTCATGGTTCAAGAAATAATGAAGACCTTTTAAATGTTTCCCATTCTGCTCTTATCATCACAATTAAAACACAATCTTCCTTTGCCTTTCAAGTAGTCATAAAAATCTCAGGGTGTCAAATTAGAGAAGGAGCGTTGAATATAAAGTGTGTGGAAGAGGAGGTGAAGGAAGAGGAGGTATGATAGAACGCGCCGTTGCACTGTCGCAGAGCAATCGATGAAGACAACAAAAATGTGTCGTTCGAACAGGAGCACAGCAACGATCCGTTAAAACAAACTGGACACTCGTCGGAGCCAATAAGTTCAAGTTACAAATGATGATACTGCATTAGGAAATTATGATCTATCGGTTGAGTTGTGCTACGAAAAAGGTTAAACTCATGTAGGGCCCAAACCAATTTCACAAAGGTTTACAGCGAGGTGAACTACAGAAGAAATGTTCCGCAGGTCTTAAGAAATGCCTTCTGATACTGTCTGAATGAGGGAAGTTAATGCTTTTCCTTAAATTATAACAAAATACATACAATTTATGTTGATGAACACAAGACTGTAACTTCGACAGCCGGTGTCGAAACCGCAGTGTATAGTCACTACAATTTTCTCGGAATTACTAAGGGCCATTCAATGATAACTGGGTTGCCCTGCCTCCTTAACACAGATTCAGAACGCAAGCAAGGTCATCAGCACGAAGGCAGAAATAACTGCCCCAGTCGGGCATATACACACACGTTACTTGTAGTTACGGTAATCAGCAGAGCTCATGGCTGGGAAGACAGCATGATCGAATTTTCTTTGAAAATATGATCACAGAAATGAGGCAATGAAACAAAAACCACGACTCTCCATTCAGGTAAGGCAATTTCTTTAAAGCGGTCAGGTAAATTCAGGTTCCATTTTATAGGCCTACAAGACTGTGACGTTCCCTGCCAACATCACATGTGACCCTGAAGATAACTGTCATTCGCGCCTATACTGCTGAGGGTGATAAATTTCAAAAACCTGCCCGTCTGCTAATAATTTTGTTGCATAATTTAACACAATGACACGACTACCAACAGGCATCAATACTTGTTTTTCGCTTGATAAAAAGGTAAAAAGGTAAAGCTGTCCCTGTCCACGCTATGAAAGCATATAAGGAAAGGAGGGGTATTGCTCCATTCATTCTTAACCTCGGCACTACATGGTGGTGAGTGGTCAACTTCACGCCCCGTCCGCTTCCCCCGCCCCGGAAGGAAGCATGGTTCCCATCGAACTGGTGGCTGGGTGGGCCCAAACCAGTCTGGACGTTTTGGAGAAGGAAAAATCTCTTGGCCCTGCCAGGACTCGAACCCCGGATGCCCAGCCCGTAGCCTAGTCACCTTACCATGTACGTTATTCCGGTTCCTTGTCTCGCTTGATACAATTTGATATGGTGACATACATATTCTGTACGGAACGCTGAGGACTTGAAATTCTAGTCGTGTATAACGACTTTGAGGTTTCAAAGGTTTGTGGGAGTTGTTTGGTATTCTCACAGACGTACTGTTTAATGTTATCCATTCTCTGAACACAGACATATAAGACATTTCCGAGGCTGTATCCATTTCCACTGTCAGGTAAAATGAAAAGGATTTCCCTGTTAGAAAATGAACCACCCTCAGCTGTACGTAACAGGGCCCACACGATATCATCCGCTTTACCTGATTACGGACAGACAGCCTGCCTCAAAGAGGTACATACTTCTGGTTCAGATAATGGAAAATTTACGAATGGAATTATTCCCATGACACTTCAACGCACTGAACATGTACACAAGCAGAAATATTTGTACTCAGATTGATTACTACGGCAAAACAGGGATCTGAGGATCCACGGCTCTGCCTGCGTGTGACCTAGTAACACCCAGCGCGAGCAGCAAAATATAGCGCCGCTGTAACATTCTTATTTAGCATCAGACGGCGATACGTGCTGTCACAGCAGAGCACAAATGCAAGTAAAAGCAACATCGGAAGCAAAACATACAACTGGCAATATGCCTTGCAACCATGTGACTGTCAGTTAATTCTGTTTTAGGCGGATGGCACTTAGCGCAGACACGAGGAATCATCAAATGCCGAAGGAAAATAGTTATTCATTTGCCAGTTTCAGTGTCCTTTTCCGTCAGACAAAATCATATAACGGGTGAAGGAATTCTTCTCAGAACGTCTTTCTGCCCCTGCGACAAAGACATTTGAAAGGTACCAGTTCCTTTTATCAGTCCTTATTTCATAACATTCTGCATGTACTTCATAAGGTGTGAGTTCTCCTCGCACAGCTGAAGTGCAATATGCACATACATGGTAAAGTGAATTTTATTTATAAAGTTAGAACCATCAAAATGGAATCATGTTACACCCATATGGCGGTCTAAACGAAGAAAGAGTAGGGGTTGTGAAGGCGCCCAAAATCCCTTTCCTGGAGCAACAGAAGAAACTACGCACATGAACTTAATATTTGTCAGACTATAAATATACGTATATGAAGTAACTCCGCTGACAAAAGTGCTTGTAACTTTTGAGGCTGAAACCAGGTCCGAGTGACCGGAAGTAACGTTCGAGCAGTTGGTATACTGCTTCCTTTTTAGAGCTCTCCGGTTCAAATCTCGTCCCGAAGACTTGCTATCCTGCCTAAAATTTTCGTGTTTTCCTCAGTCCATCTAGGCAAATTTCGGGCTAGTGCCTTAAATTAAGTGGCTACCGCTTCTTTCCACATATTTGTAACTCCGACCATTCTACCGTTTTGCACTGAATTATGGGCTACCGTCAACGTCGTTAAATAAACCTTATATACAAAAAAGGAATTTAGTTCAATGGTTGGTGACTTGGAATTCACGCAAGAATGCAGGGCCTGTTACTAACGCCACAGCGTCGAGGGCTCCGGCATCACTACAGTGGTTGGCGGTCCATTTATGGACGATTGTAGTACGTAGCCTGTTCCCGAGCTGGAAGTGAGAACTGTGCGTAAATGCCCATAAAGGACATACAAAAAATGTGGTATATCAAGACGCATTATATGAACGAACTCCGACACACTGTACGGAAAGTCAAAGCACGTAGTTTAATATCAGGCTATATTTTAATTATTGTGATTTTGCTTTTGCTTTTGGACGTAAAGTGATAAAGGCCTGTTCGGAGAAGAGGTATATCAATTAGTCGTAAATAAATATGGCGAAATGCAACACTTTAAAACTTCGCTCTTACAAACGGAAGTCTATGCCTCGTCTTTGCATTAGGACTGCTTCTAAACTGAATCCGCCGCAAACGTTATTTTGTCAGTCCATTAATTTCTTATTTTACGACATGTATAACATAGTGTCGTCATGTAGATTCACATGACGTAAAATAAAATGGTTATAAATGATGCGAACATAATGGGTGTATCAGGCAGCAGTTATCATATTTTAAGAAATTATTTTGGCGTGAACACATGACGAACATTTCCATCAGAAAAGCCAGTACTGAGGAGGAACTGAACCTGGTTAACTAGCAAATTCAAATCAGGTTGTTGCCGCTATACTGATCCGCTGTGATTACGTAGCCTCAGGCATGTAACGGCGGGATAATTGTATGGAGCGTTGGGATTCAGCGGCCATGGAAAATGGAATGCGCAAAAACGTTAAAAAGGCTATGATATTCTAATGACAGTTCGTTTTGGCTCGCCTCATAAGTAGTTCCGTCAAGAATATTAACCCATTTCTTTCTTTTATAAGGAGAGCTAAGGCTTATGTATATCCCATGTGCTTGTACCACTCTCCCCAAGCAACTCTGAAATCGTCTGACGCACTTCCATGAAAGCTGGTTTGAACAACAAGCCACTCCTTTGTACTTTCCTTTTGAATTCCTGCCATCAATAACAACATGGCAGTCGAGAGAATTTCCGAGTTGGGAACGACACTAGCGCCACTTAATATAAACTAAGTTTCGTGTAGTAATAGGGCTAAGAAAATTGGGAAACTTTGGTTAAGACAGCTTACGTTCTACGATTTAAAACGAAAACATGGCTCCCACGCATAATATCTAGCTTACTTTCTGAAGACGAATAAATTGGGTGTTAGATGTGTGAAATGCTGTGGAGAGAGATCACGAACAGCTAAATCGTGTCTTGTATGATGACACTAAACACGAGGCGACACAGTGCAGCTGACGTTCCATCTAGCCTCACGACAGAAGAAAGTGGGAAAGTAGACGTCATCATTTGTTACAATAATTTTCCAAAAAAAAAACCCTCTTTGAAAATACCGAGTCAACATCCGATGTCAAGGGACAATTTTACCTCCGAAATTTCGAACCAGGAGCAGAGGTACGAGTATTATACTTACATCAGGAGAGAAATTACATCAGACTGATTGTCCTTAACAGTGAAATATACCATCTCACATGTCGCCATTTCATTCTCATGCATCTGAACTTAGCGTTCGCGTGCACATTTAAATGATAGATGCCTACAAGTCCTATAAAGAACCAAGTACAAATCATCTTTACACCCTAGTCATTTTAATCTACTAAAATCGTATTGACTAAGTGTGAAAATATCGAAGTTTCGAGACATATTGGATGTCGTACTGAATGATGCGTTACGTAATGATATGTGTAAGGACACCTGTCTATGTCCAGCTATTCCTATCCTGATTAGTAGCCATAAAGTCGGATATCACTTGTAGGCATAAAACGAAATGCCATAACCTTCAGTAAGATGAATTTATTCTCTTCGCATTTGGGTGTGTATGTACTCGCCGAATAACTTGGCCCTATATGGATAAGGGGAACGTTAAATGCTGTGCTATTAAACCATTACGGACATAGGCTTAGTCAACAGAAACTACAGAAGACACAGAGAGAATCAGAGGGTTTCAAAGGAACAGAATGTACAATTCTGGACGCGAATACAGCCATATATTATGAATGGGATATCGAAGTTAAATATTTACGTATCGCGCGACGCACGAAAATAAACCATTCTCAAGTGTTGGGTGGAATTGCGTAAATGGTTCAAGAAAGGCTGACCTAAGAGGCAATAAGTAACTAACTAACTAACCAAACAACCAAAAAACCAACTAACGAACTCGTTAATTAATTTACTGGCTAATTACACGAAGCAGTCTCTCTTGAGAAGTCGTTCACCTAGGGAAGAAACTTCACATCTTGTACGGGAACAGAAGGTTTATTGCTGTGGCCCCTAGCCCGAGTCAAATAATTGTAGCCCATAAATTCTCGTCTTACCTTGTGAGATCTATTCTAATATTATCATCACCATCTACGCGTAGGTCGTCTCGCAAGTGACCTTTCAGGATTTCCAACAAAAGGTTTTATATACCCCACCTCTTCCATAAGTGCTTCGTGCACTGCCCATGTCATTCTCCCTGTTTTGTTCATACTAATGACACTAGGAAGCTCCTCATTACATAATTTTCTCCAGCCTCCTGATGCTTCAAACCTCTTCTGAGATCTGAGAACCAAGTATTCTCCTCAGCACCCTCAATCTACGGTCTTCCCTTAATGTGAAAGAAGGCCAAGTTTCATACCCATACAGAACAACAGGTATAATTATAGTTTTATACGTATCATTTATCAGATGAGAATACGAACAATTATTAAGTAGACTTTCTCGAATTTAATCTGTTCTTAGATTTTTCGTGACCGTAATTCTGTGGAATGAAACGTAGTAGCGTAGGTTTGCAAACTGCCGCACGTACGAAAATCTTTGAGGACAGTACGGCGCACAGTCACAGGTACAGATTTTAAGGAAGTTGAACAGAACACACCAACTATGAGCATCTCTTCAACGAGTTAAAAGAGTGCGGGCGTAATGGAGTTCTATGTTATTTTTTCTTCGTTCCTGTCTGTCCTTCCCAATTCGATACATGGAGATGCTGGACGCCGATCACGGTGGCCACGCGGTCTAAGGCGTGGGTCTGCTGCCGTTCGCTTGCTGGGATTTCGGTTTCGAATCACGCCGGGAGCATGGATGTCTGTCTCTTGTGAAGGTCGTGTGTTGTCAGGTAGAGATCTCTGCGTCGGGCTGATCACTCGTCCAGAGGAGTCCTACCGAGTGTGTATGTGTCACTGAGTGTGATCAGGTGCAACAGGAACCCCCTACACCTACAATGAGTAGGTAAAAGAGGTCAGACTAAGAAAGAAAGAAAGAAAGAAAGAAAGATGCTTCACAGACGATCAGGTAAATGAATAGCAGGGTATAACTGAACGACAGGAACGGGTACCTGTCTCTTGGCCGTAATGTCCTAAGCGGCTCCCAAATCCACTCAACCTCATTCCCGACGGGTACCCAGGGGTCTTCTTTTCCCCGGGAGTAAAGCGGCCGGTACGTGATGCTGACCACTTCGCTTGATCTACTGTCGCTGTAATGAATACTTGACTCCACCCCCTACGTGTTCATGTAGACATTTCCGAAACGGACTCCACACTGAAAATGTAAATTGCGGCCACAGGCAAGAAAGTGTGAGGTCAAGTTGTGGTTGTTGTTTTGGTTATAAGATTCACAGTCAGGCTATCTGCGGCTTACAAAGTGGCAACGTCTCGGTAGTTACCAAAGGTCGCATTCAAATAGCTCTTGACAACTCAATTCAATTTATGCACGAGTAACATAAAAGAAGCTGGCAACACAGTCGCCAGAAAGACCAAAACAAATATTTAACGAACTTATGGGTCAGTTTCATAGAGACGGTATGAAGGAACTTGGACGGGATTGGGAAGGATGGATTAATTGTATTAGTTAACCTCCTCGGCTCATTTCCTTTGAGCTCGTCCCTGGTCTTCAACCATTCCAACTGCTCCTTATTAATTCGTGTTGTGACTAACACCGAGCCCCCTCATCCATCATCAGGGCGACACCGCGATGACAAGTGGCCAGAATATCGTGTGGCTGCCACACAGAGTGAACATACAAAACCGCACTAACTAGAGCACACAGAATTAGCTGCGTTCTCCTACAGATGCAAAACAAAATGGTACAAATAATTTTGATAAATGAAAAATGAATAACTGCACAAGGTTCTATGGTAATGGTTGTCCAAGTTTTCTACTTTAATTTAAAACGCAGCACTGGCGAAGTCAACAAAATAAAAAATCAAAATGTCGCAATCAGAACTCATATTGAAAATCGCAAAGTGTCTGTGTCAATATATAAAGTAATCTTTGTATTGTACACTGACTACAAAGCCTTCTTTGGCATAAAGTTACACCCCCTTTAATTACCGCAGTCTTATAAAAGTAAAAAGGCACAGCTGTCCTTGTCCACACCATAAACCCATTCTTAACCCCGGCACAAGATGGAGGTGAGTGGTCAACTTCACGACCCGACAGCTTTGCCCCTGAAAATAACCCCGGTACCTACTGAGTAGGAGACTGGGTGGGCCAAGGAGAAAAATCTCTTACCCATGCCGGGATTTGAACCCCCGGATCGTGCAGTCCCTAGCTAGTCGCGTAGTCTTTCAAACATAAAGAAATAAGGCGAAAACGAAAAAAAGTAGCTAATGTTTGTAGCGCAAAATTCAAAAGATTTTTCCTAATATTTAACTGAAGGAATTGTGGTACTGGATATATAATCATGACGACATGCGTAGCGCATAACTTACATTAAGTAATACAGCCGCCTGTAAACATTTTGAATAAAATAAAATTCTAAAATAATAATAATAATAAAAGCTGTCCCGTTACATGTCGAGTAGGCACAGAGGGTTGGCACTGTATAGCTCTACCCATACTCCACCCCGACCCTACAAGTGGGTGGGTGGTCGACGCCACACCCCGGCCGTTTTACCCCCGGGAAACAGACCGTATAGCCATTGTACAGGAGGCTGGGTGAGCCTCGAGGCCGGTCTGGATGGGTCCGGAAAATCTCGCCCCCACCGGGGTTCGAAACCCGGACCGTCGAGTCGGAGCGAGTGGTCGCCATACCGACTGTGCTATCCCGGCTGCATAATATAATAATAATAATAATAATAATAATAATAATAATAATAAATGGAGCATTCCTGATGTAACTAACATCCTACTACTGGAAATGACGTGCGGCCCACCGGAACTTTTTAATCACTGAAACAGACCGCGTTTGATGAGTTTAGACACCCCTGATTTAGAACTCTCCTCACTATTCCGAACGAATGCTGGCTAAGTAACGTACAATGCGGATGCAGGCTCTAATGCCTTAGAATCACGACGTATCATTAAAATGTTTCGCCACACGGATGTTTACCTTAGCAAATGTATTTTGTAAACCAAAAGGAAGACAGACACAGGGTGATCAAAACAGACATGAAAACAACAAATTAATTGGTCGTGGTAGAGATGCATGTGAGGAAACAGGAGAAACATACGGTTTTCAGAAATGTAAATATGAACAGATATGGTCACCGAAGAAAAATTGTAGAAGCAGAGTATGGGGGGGGGGGGGGGGGGGGAGAGAGAGAAGAGAGGGGGGGGGGGTGTGGTGGTCCATGATAAGAGATACACAGCGCGTGGTTGTCCTTTAATATTCCTCTATAACAAGTAACATAACGAACTTCAATGAACAGGCAGCTGTTTCCTTCTTTACGTGAAACTTCGTTCAACCATAAATAAAAAAGAATTAAGAGTTTTTTTTATTAAGGCACATAAGATTTAGAATTACATAAATAAATTGCAGAAACTTGATGAATGACTGAAGGACAAATGCAGATATCCGTCACATAAGTTTGAACTACAGTCCACAGTAAGAAGACTTCTAGGAAAACGGACTGGCCGAAGGACGAGGAGGACATTACGCGTAATTCTTGAGTCCGATAATCCCTCGAATACACATAACTAGCAGACTCAAGTTTATAATCTACGACTCAATAGCCCTTTAAATTCTTACATTTATTTTATTTACAGACCCGAATGTACCAGTAGTTCTTAACCTGTCTGATGTTCGCGGCACACGGGACACTAGAATTGGAAATGAGAATTACAATTTGTGAAACAAAATAATGCTATTTACTGCATAAGAACATGAAGTTATCGTACGGATGATGATGATAAAGTTTGGATACAAATATCAATTTAAGAAACTTCAGTTAATGCTGCAGTTTTCTGACTTTATACAGCAGTCCCCCCTCCGCTTAGAAGAATTTCATCGACCTTCTCTTCTAGGAGCCGGGACACTGTAATCAGCATAGTGACTAGATTATGGACTGGGCGACCGAGGACGCGTGGTTCGATTCCCGGCAAAGGCAAGAGACTTGTCTCTACTCCGAAGAGTCCAGACCGGCCCTGGGGCCAATCTAACTTCATATTCAATCAGTACCGACGGCTCTTACCCCGGGGCTACGGCGGCCCAGTCGCGAAACTGGCCGCTCACCTCCGTCTGGTGCCGAGGTTAAGAATAAGGAAAGCTGTAATTCCATTCCACATGCCTTCATGGCGTGCGCAGCGACAAACTGACGTTAGCTACTCCCTATCTTTATTGCTTGGGCGCCCACGTGTGTTGTTGTATATCAACACCTTCATCAGTTCTGTTTTTAATTTTTTAATCTGCATATCCAATTTCATTCTTCTGTTCAAAGCTCAGGTGCCAGACACTCGCGGTCCCTCTACCGGTTGGATAGTCACTCATCCTCATGTAATCTTTACCGGTACAACTTTGTACAGTGAATTATGAAGAGAAAAAAATGAACGCAGCAAAACCGAAATAATGAATGAACGTAAGCCGATTTACATGTTGCTCAGTCAGCGTAATTACTGAAGTATAATTATTACTCAATGTGCATACGGTACACCATTAATCACTGTCAGCCGAATCGCTAGAGATTAATTTATGGCCACTTGACATGTTTATTCATTTTAAACCTGACATGTACACAACGCAGTTTATGCAATGCACAATGTGTATCTTCGAGCTATGTACTGTAACAGCCACACACTACTTTCAGGTTTAACCGATTCGTATTACAGGCGCAATTTATCACGCCTCGTTGGAAAAGTGGCATTCTAAACGAAGTTTAAATATGTACAACTGGCGGATTTCAGAAGGAATAGGTCAAGCTGAATGGATGGTTGAGAAGCAGGTGCGGCATACCTGCGTCGTGTTCGTAATTCGACGCGCTTCAGTAAGTACTTATACGCTGTTACTATTACATTTTTAAATACAACACAGGCGTATAAAATCACCATAATGTCTGAGCACACTTTACAGCTTTGGAACAAACCAATAAATGTTTACGAAACTCTGTATCCACGTTATGGCATCAGGGGCCAGCCCAACCTCTTACTTTCAAACTTCGTAAAGGTATTAACGGCATGGTGCATGCACGACACTTGATCAACTGAAGGTTAAGCATACTGTAATTAAATGCGAAGATTATTACGCACAGTGAATTGAAAATATGGGGGAAGGAAGCTGTTGTGGACCATTCAAGCGTAGGTCTACCATTCCAGTAATCGCCAGAAAGGACTGCAGAAAACCAGTGTTCTCTTATAGGTATCTCAGCCTAAGGTGGAACGATGTACTTCCCGAAAACAAGAGAGACGAATCAGTGCCCTGTTTGAGCATCATACTATTAAAGCATACACACCATGACAATATATGATTGTTTATTTAAGTTATGATTTCCGACGTATTTAAGTCCTTAGACAACCCTCGGGGAGATCGTTATTAAACACACCAACGGAATGTAGAATGTTATTACATTAAGCAAAATACAGCACTGATTGACATATAACCGGCACTCAAAAAAGTGACACTTAATATGAAAAGTATTACACAAGGTTTGAATTATTTAGAATGTAATTACGTAAAAAAATTACAAAAACGTAAAAGGTACAAAGATTAAAAAAGTTACGTAAAAGCGCAAAGTTGATTGCATTATGCAGATGTTATGACTAAATTTGTAAACCATTCTTGTAGCTGTCTGCTATTTGTGTTCGTTTTACACGACATTTTAAAGTACCAGTGCCGTTCAACTCGCTACGCTCCGAAATTAAATCCAAGATTCTTATTTGGCAGTCCGAAAACGTGTAGTCAATGAAGGAGAAATGACAACCACCAATTTCCTGTTATTAAAAACTCGCTAGGCGATCAATATCTTACAGGCCGGTGGCTTCACGGCGACTGTTCCTCGCCCGCACTTTTACAGGCATTTAAAAAGTGTCACAAAAACACAAGAAAACACACAAGAAAACGCCGTTTGGAAAGTTGGCAGCGCACTACAAGTATTCTGAGCGAAACGCGTGTTCACATCTTTGTATATTGTAGAAAATATAAAAAACATTTCTTAAAAAATAAACTTACATAGCTGACATAGGTTTTGTGTCTAGTCACGTGTTAGTATCATTCTCCCGTTGGGTTACATAAATTACAAGGGTCTCTTCTTTAAAAATACCACTTCGTTGTATTTTTGTTTCCTGAGATCGCCATAACAAAGTCCTCCACCGTTCACTTACACGAGGGTTTCTTTTCTACAAAGGAAATTGTTTTATTACGGCGAAACAAAAGTCTAACAAGATAATGATTAAGCATTCAGTTGTCACTATCTACACAGCAGACGTTTCCATAAAGGAGCCGCAGTGATGACAAAAACAGACCCTCAAATTAGCTTGGTCACGTCTGTATCAAGAGGTCCATTTAACAGTAGTCTGTGTGTTCTGTGAAATAATTAGGTGCAACGCCTGACACAGACGTCTCGAAACGATATATAACAATGCGGACAAATTAAATACGTCTTCCGGACTGAGAATGTAAGTCTGCTATATTGATATTAATACTCCTTTAGAATCTCCAGCAAGTGCATAATGACTTGCCACAAGTCAATTAAACACACATGGCATAGACAGTAGAGCCTCGGTGCATATGTCAAACTAAATTTCCTGTGACAGACTTCGAAGATTTAAAAGCAAACAAAAGCAAGGCTTTCCCCCTGAACTACGTCCCGATCCAGTTCTTCAGGATTCACTTTCACAGCATCACCCACAGCGACCTACTCTCTAACTACTAAGTTATTACCTTCTAAGAAATTTCTAGCCAAACTGCTGTATATATTTATAGTTTCTCCACCCAAACTATACGCAAATAGATGACACAGTGAACAATCTAGTCTGCATAAAATAATTCTGATTACAGCTTAAAAGAGGTTCTGCGCTCCATTTGTAAGTCATACAATATACTGTACAGCTCTATTTGGCCAGGCGTACTATTAGCTAGTACCGCGCAGGTCTCCGAGAGCAATTCGCGTATCTTTACGTCATCATTGTCGTTATCGCCGTCATCAACGGAATTTTGATTAACAGGGAGCATGACAAATGCAAGAAACACAGGAAATTATTTTTATCGGACTTCGTAATGGAAAAAAATTTATGGCATTTCAATGACATAATCTTACACCTTCTGCAACCAACACCACCAACATCCTCTTTACGCACGGATCACCTGGCCTGTATTTAATAATAAACTGTGATAAGAGGTAGCAAACAAGTGAAGAAATGTCCGCAGAGTGAAATGCTAGACACTGAGAATTTTTTCCACACACTGTATTAAGATGTTCCGTACCACTCTGACAGTAAACAACCAGTAATGGCGTCATTACGCTTTTATCGAAAGTCTTCTCCTACAACGACTAGCTCAGAAG
Source organism: Reticulitermes speratus (assembly GCA_021186555.1). NCBI lineage: Eukaryota > Metazoa > Arthropoda > Insecta > Blattodea > Rhinotermitidae > Reticulitermes > Reticulitermes speratus. The sequence continues at coordinate 26,372,221 of JAJKFL010000042.1, read as the reverse complement.
AACGCATCAGGTGACAGATTTCGGAGTTGCCAACGTCAGAACATGAGCCTGCAAACATTGGCCGACAGGTTCAATAATTTTACAAACTTCTAGTGCTGAATATGAATCTGAATTAGTGAGGTAAGTGAATCTGTCTTCAGCACAAGAAAACACCCTTAGCGTAAAACATACAGTACATAAGGCGGGGTGTGCTATTACAGTGATGCTGAGGCAATTAGATAACATGGTGCTCACTGGCCCTAAAAGGAGAAGACAAACAAACAAAGTGATGGAAGACGGGACTATTATCGTACGGATGGCAGTGTGGGAAAAACTTACGCAAGAATGCGTGTCAACAGGCAGCGTTTGCTCAAGTCATCATCCCAATACACTGTAACCCTCTGGAGTCGCACCAGCCCTTGTTCCCAGGCTTATGGGCTTAAGGCGACTATACAGTTTCCTTCTTTATTTACCTACAGAACTCAACAGTCAGTATTATTTTTTTTTCTGTCTGCAGTCCCGTGTGAGGAGTGATGTTGGCTGTTACTCATTTGCGCTTATTAGACAGTGTAATGATCGTGATATATCGATCACTCAGCATCATCAAAAAGCGCCTTGGCCATACTGAAACAACACAGGGGTCGCGCTGAGTCTGTATATTGTTACTCTTATCTCAGCGGAAATTAACATTCTTTGTGAACTACAAAAGAAATAAAGGAATAAAAAAATTAAATTGTAAAACAACTTTCGCCACAGAATCTGTATTGTAAGCACAACACAGAAACTTCCACTGCGCTTTCATCTTGTAAATTTCCCATCTTTAACCTGAAACAAAGCAAGCTTCATAAGACAGGTGATCAGAGACCATATTACTATAACTGAACGCACAAACCTCTACGTCGCACCATCAAACTAAATGATGCAGTATTAGCATAACTGGCTTACTGAAGCACAAACGTTCACAGCGTTCGCCTGCATTCACAGGCCAAAATTATTATTTTACTAGCGTGCTTGTACAGAATATATGAATGTTATGCACTGTGATGTCACAGATGCATCATTTATTGGACACAGAAGGATACGTTTACTTCGGTTTTCTTAATAAGTGAATAACACACCAGTTCTGCACCTTAACTATCAGCCGACACTGTCGTCCGTCTGCCAGAGAAGGAAAGCAAGTGTACCAGATTATTTTATCTGACCAGTACTGCTGGTCACATGCAACTGCTACTCCAACCCGTGTGGGCGGCCGCTAAGGGGCTACGTTTAATACAATTAGCAAGCCGAAAGAAAGTGACGACGATAGTGGTCAGATAAAATAATGTGTTTGTATCTTAAAGAGAAAACCAAAGCACCCGGGGAGAAACCTGTCCATTGTCACTGTCCACTACATAACCGAGCGTGACAGAAACTGTCTGCGCTAGTTTTCCCCGTATCCTGCCTAGCAAAGGCGGTAGTTTGGGTTTTCCCCAACTATGCTTGGCACAGCCTAGAAGAGGTTTTTCCGATCACTGGGATTTCCCCGAAATCCGTGACTGAGCAAAGACAATGATTTGACCTCAAAAGTATACAAAACGAAGATTTTTGACTTTGTGGATTCAAGTCTTCTGGGATGTGACGCAGTTCTATTCCATTATTCCCGACCTTCGAGGAAACACGGTGCCTGCATCTTCCAAGGGCCATGCCGTCCGAGAAGAAAACGACACACCGTCGCACCAACAAAAAAGACCTGAATACTCGTCAACACCGCCGTGAGAACCTCAAATCTCGCAACATCGAATTTTCACTTTTCCGCCAGTTTGGATTTCACCCAAGCTTAACTGCAACTTTCACTACGGGTTCTTTCTCAGCATCAGCAAGGACATAAGTTTGCCGCTGTACACAGTCCATTAAGCCATAGTTTACCAAAGCGCTACGCTGTACAAGCGCAAGACGTTCTGGGCAGAACACATGAAGCCTTCGTTACTTAGAATTGCGTTTGCAGATAAGCCAACGAAACTCACAAGAGGTACAGGTAAAGTTCTCTCTATCCACGCCATAAAGGTATGTAGGGGAAGCAAAGTTATAGCTCCACGCATTCTTAACCTCCCCACTAGATTGAGGTGACTGGTCAACTTCACGTCATTTCCGCTTTACTCGCTTTACAAACCCCGACACCCATCGGAGGCTGAGTAGGCCTCAGAGCCAGTGTGAATGATTTGGATAGGAGAGAAATCTCCTGTCACTGCTAGGTATCGACGCCGTATCGAACATTCAGCAGCCCAGTTATTATACTGACTAACCTTTCCCAACTGTATTGGAACCCAATACCAAACAAATAAGCAACATATTTGTCGATTACTGCGGAAAGCTTTAGATCTGAAACTGAATATCTAACACCGTAGGCAAAAAACCAAAAACGGACGGAGTATACGTCTATTAGAAATCGGGAATACTAGGGTGTCGAAAGCATTCCATACATTCTTCCCCTTATTCCCCTTACTTGCTGCAGGCAAAATGGAAGGCGTTTACTTCCTTGTAACTAAAACTTTTTCGTTTCCTCAGAATGACAACTTTTAACAGTCAAGAAGGAACAACAGGGTCTGTATATGCTCCCTCATTTAGGTGAAATATACGACACGTTACCTACTGTTCGTGCCTTTTACCCTCCTATCATCTCTCCTATACTTTCGTTAACTGTGGAGTCTAGACAAAGCGATCAGACCCATAATAGGCAGCAGCAGTGACTGTTAGCACGCACGACACTACCTCACTGCTGTGCTGCAGGAATGTAAGAACACACTGACACACGTATTTGAGATAGCATCTTGGTAAACGGAGAGGATGAGAGTTTACGGCTGACAAAAACCATAAGCCGAACACTGGAGATTGTATCAGGTAAAAATTATCAATGCATGTAGCAATCATGGTTGGAACAGACGGAAAGGTATTTCGTTACATAACTTCAATGGAGGTCTGTCTTTTGTGTTTGGGAAGTAAAGAGTTTAGCTTCAAGCTCATTCTCATTGCGGGTTTCAAGATATCCCACTCAACGAGCATCATCCGACCAGCTACTGGTAATGATTGATGAGGTGGTTGGTAGTGTGACTTGTGAATGTTGTCTCGTGGCTTGCAAGTCCACACTGAAACCTTGCAAGAAGCTGTCACACATTTAGGTTACTCACTGTGCATAAACCACACGTGTATGAGGCTTCGCAGAAATAAGGTCAGTAAGATTCTGGACAATACGTTACAACCGCTTCCTTCAAAGTCCTATCAACGGAGAGTAGAACTATTTAACTGGCCTAACTGCAGACTAACACAAGTCAGACCATTACCGCTGTGGTCATCTGCAGTGTAACACGAAACGGAAGGACTCAGTACAGAAGCATACAAATAAATAGAATTACAACAACGCTGAGCACCTGATGCATCAATATGGTAAATGGTACTGAGTAAGGTCTCTAAACGCTAGAGCTGAGGGTTGCGTTCCAGGTAGTCGGGTGAGGTGTAGCATGATAATGTAAGCGACTCTGCCACCACACCTGTTACACGTATTTTGTTCATCTGATGCTCAATAAGGTCACTCTGTAAGGACAAAGCATGAGGCAACGTGTTTGAACACCTTGGTAGAGAGATGCATAGACATGTTTCCGAACCAAATAATACGAAATTGTTGTCACGGTGTACCAGTAACGAACTTCCATCTTAACAGACTTTTAAACTTCCATTATATTTTTGCGAGTTCGCGATTGGGATGAGTCCTAAAAGGTTTCAAAATTATATTACAACTGATTACGAAGGAATAAGGATAGCGAAGATAGGACAGTCATTTCTGCAGCAAACTGTTTTATAATGTGAGGGAGAACCAACTAGGTCTAGACCCCCTCAATATCTAAGTCCTATCGAAACACCCTAGTAAAAATGCACTGGATCCGGGAATTATAAAATAACTTTTAAATCATCTACCTTGCAAAAGAAAAGAGAGAAGTGGAATGAGATGGCTGAAAGCAGGAATTTGGAAGCTAAGAGGAATTAGGAGAGGATGAAGTAGGTATCCCCTAGTTTGGGGGAGAAGGATGCCAAACATTCGTATGTTATTAACACGTTCAGAAAAGCAAAAAAAGTGAAGATAGAATTTATATGTTGGAAGCCACTAAGTATGAATAAAAATGTATTGAGAACCACTTGTATTTTGGACTTTGTCCATAGTATTTAATGTGAATATAAAATTTAAAATTCAATACGTTTCGGAAGATGGCTCTTCTTCCGTCTTCAGGCGATACCTACTCAGTTGAGTCCTATTGATTAAGTTAGTCTCAATCACTGGACAACCCAGTCAGTCGAATCACAGCCATAGCTATACTCACATTATAGATGATGGACAAAGTCCAAAAGACAAGTGGTTCTCAATGTTATATACCGCCGTCAGAACCTTTTAGAATGCAATGAAAATGTAGTCTATATAAGGTACTAAACTGTATAAATGTAAGAGATAAAAAAAACTTGGAAATAACAATTTCACGTTAGACGCAAATGGGAAAACGAAGGCAGTAAAACGCATATCATATTGCAGGCTACCAGAACATGGAAAGTGAGTGGACAGAAAACGCAAGATTGTAATGAGCGTCACAGTAGTATAGTAGTAGTAGTAGTAGTAGTAGTAGTAGTAGTAGTAGTAGTAGTAGTAGTAGTAGTAGTATATGACACAGTAAGACCAACGTAAACAGCGCTGCGTTTAAGGACTCTGTGGTCCGCAAGAACCTGGTATTACACGGGCACGGATTCTTGGAAGAACTGAAAAAATAAATCAATAAAATCAATCAATCATCTACGTTGTCCTGAGTGCACCGCGTAATCCAAATGGCCATGCAAATAACAAGCATTACAACCTTACTGACACATCAAGACCCGCGCTTTAAGTCACCAGACTACTCCGCTGGTCTGTGCATAGTAAACATGCACCTGCTGTATTTATATTCCTCCGAACACACTTTCTTTTCAGAGTTTACAGTTTTAATACAATACTGTATCAATACGAGTAAACACGGAACATGTCTACAATCATATCTTAAGAGAACCACAAAAATTCACTCACGGGAATTGCCTCCTGTATTATAAAAAAGTGTTAACGTAAAATGGAGGATTAAGTCTATAAAAACATTACAATATGCACCTGCACAAACCGTATTCTTAACTATACACATTTTTTAACAAAATATTTTACACAATGTCGGCTTACTTGCAGCACGAATCTGTAAAACCCGGCTTTATAATCAGAACAATACTTGTAAAAATTGAAAGCTCATTTTAATTCTGATATGCTGCTTGTACAATAGCATTCTTCCTCACAATATCAGAAATGCAGTACCTGATGATGGCCGGAAAAGGGCCAAAACATGTAATAGAAATTGAAATTTAAGTACAAAGACTGAGTTGTGAAATATGAATTATGTGTTAATTTTCCTATTTAATAAATTAACAACGGGATGTATTAACCTAAGTTTACCAGTCAACCGTGTTCTTACGTTTTCTTTTCCCATGCTTCATCGATCTTCTTTGCCAAGTTTCTCAACTAACTGGCTAACACCAGTTATTTATTTTCAAACACTTATTCAGACTCACAAGTACACACAAATGAAGGATCATTATAAATCCACACACACTGTGCATTTCATCAAATGTTTGATGTTTTTCGTTTTGCCACTTTCGTATCTTGTGGAATAATGAATAAATTTACATTAAGTGGCAAAAAATATCATTAAGTATTTACATTAACACCAGAATACTAAAATTAAACCAAATTATGAGCAAAAATTCATCTCATACCCCACAGAGAACAAGATCTGCTAGCACGACAAAGACCAACCGATTAATGCAGTAAAGCAAAATAATCACTGTTTATTGTAAGAATCACATTGAACACATAAATACACGGTGTGCGAAAAATTCTTAGTTCTTTCATGTTACAGCAGTTGGTACACACATTCACCACCGGGCTTTAAGTGATTCATAGTTTAACATAATTATCCCGAAACAAAACACCTAATTCTCCAAGAGAAAAGTGCCAAACGTGACTGTAAAATCAAAGATCAAAACCATACCATCTACTTCTTGGAGGTAAAAAAAAATTATCCATTCCCCTTTGTAGACTGATTAAAAGAGGAAGAATTAAAGAAGAAGAAGCAGGCGGTGTATGAGAGACACGACACTACAGGGGAATACAAATAAATTTACTGCTCTAAAAGGTTCAAAGACTGTGCCCGTTCGACCTTCTGGCAAAGGATGACTTCGACGAAGGTAGAGCGTTGGGAAGTGATGAACGTAAAATATAAGGTGATGGGGAACGACCTGTGGGTATGCAGGAGAGGAAGGAGGTGAGCACTGTGACGTGAAGAAGGTGATGGGAAGTGCACTGTGAGTATGCAGGAGAGGAAGAAGATGAGCACTCAGAACGAATTTTGAATTTTGTATTTGTCGGGCTGCACTGTGAGGTAACTTTGCTATCGTTGGAAGGGCTGCGTTTTATCGATAATTTTGAAGTTAATGTCGGGAGGGCTGCTTGAGAAGCATGCTGTGAAATATGGATTTGGGGTACCAAACCTGCATTCGTTCTAAACGCGAGGAAAGCCACCGAAAACGTTGATCGATCTGGCCAGTCGCAGGACCTTCCGGATCCATAACGATTTCTACGCAGCCAACAGGAAGGAGTTCAAGTGCCAATGCATGTGAAACTTAGCTGCAGCCCCTAAATGTGGGGTTGCATTATTTTTAAAAACGTACAGATGTACTTTACACACATTTCCGGTTTAATTGACAGAAAAGAACCAACTGACACAGGAAAAAAAGCGGAGGCTTAAGGTAAAGTAAAGGTAAATTCACACTAGAACAGGCCATGAAGGCCCAGAGGGGGGGGGGGGGGGGGGGGTAGAGGTATAGCTCTACTCTTTCTTTAACCTCGGCGCTAGATGGGGGTGGGTGGTTAACGCCACACCCCGGCCGTTTTACCCCCGGGAATGACCCGGTACCCATTGTATAGGAGGCTGGGTAGGCCCCAGGGCCGGTCTGGACGGGTGCTGAAAATCTCGCCCCCACAGGAATTCGATCCCCGGACCGTCCAGCCCGTAGCGAGTCGCTATTTCGACTACGCCATCCCGGCCCACAAAAGCGGAGGCTTAAAAATTCGAAAATTTTTAACTTCTTTTTCTTTAAACATTTACTGCATATCCAACTACAAAGTGTCAGATATTATTGGTTGATATTTCTTATTCGTCTTTGTTTATTCAGGATCTCGATTTGGTCCAACTTAGGATTAGCTTTTATCTAAAGAAGACAGGGAATGTAAGTACGTAAAACGTTAACACTGAGGCGCGTTCGCGTAACTATTGTTGTCGTGGAAAAGCAATACGCATTACATATTCGGAGTGCGTGTCTGGAGCCTGCAGCGTACAAAGCGCATGCGCCGTACTATATTTTCCTCTGTGGCCTGTCTGGCTCTACCATGTTTTTCCACATTATCTATAAACGGCATGATTTGCGGGAGAAAGTTGCTGAACATAAAATTTTTTTATTTTCTCTACAACTTTTCTATGAAAAATTTCTCATTGTAAGAAAATTAAGCGAGCTGCTGTCATAAATGTACACAGGGCTTCATGTAAAGTACCCGTTATTCTTGTCATATTTTAATACAAATTGAATTTTCTCGATATATTTTCAAAAAATATTCATACATATCAAATTTGATGAAAATCCGTCCAGTGGGAACCGAGTGGTTCCATACGGAGAGACGGACTGACATGACAAAGCTAATAGTCGCTTTTCGCAATTTTGCGAACGCGCCTAATCATACATAAGCGCAGAAACATCAGTACCTGCCTCACAGAGCACACAGTCCGTGTCCGTTATAAAGACCAGCCGGTTAATGGTTTAGGGAAATCATTGTTGTGTACGTCGAGAATTATACAAACGTATAAATAGCTACACTCAGTGCTCATTACATGACGTTCTTTAATGTTAAATTTGGTGGTCAATAGTTACCAGTGAACACTGAATGTTTAAGCTTTCACGAGAACGTCAGAAAGTCTGGTCTTCTAAACAAAGGCCTTACTACGTGTTACTTAGTACACAGGCTATTTGCTTCATCGATGTTGTTCCTATGAACTCATTCGTAGAGCATAATGTTATGCATAAAAGTAAAACTGATGCCAATATCAAGCACAGATTTTCTATTTTTCCCAGGGCGCAACAGCCCCCAGTGGGCAAAGGCCTCCTCATTATCGAGGCTTCACGATCACACGCAGACACACCACACTCGGTAGTAACCTTGATTTCAGGCTTCCGCCGCGATGTTGATGAAATCTGTGGTCTTTTGGGTAATTACATGACGCCGTGTAATTACCCAGAAGACCACAGATATCACACTCGGTAGGACTCCTCTCAACGAGTAACCAGCCCGAAGCAGAGACCTCTACCTGACAACACACAACACTCACAAGAGAGAGACATCAATGCCCCCAGCGGGATTCGAACTCACAATCCCAGCAAACGAGCGGCTGCACACCCACGCCTTAGACCGCGCGGCCACTGGGATCGGCTATCAAGTATAGATAGTCTAATGAAAAGAGCAGGACTCCAGAAAGTGGCAGGATTTATAAAACAGGCATCACTCACGAACTAGTTAGTAAGCACCACTTACGAATAAATCTTCATTTTATTTAATCACTCTTGTCGACATGAACAAGAAAAGTCTAATTTAAATATCGAGTGAATTAATTAATTTTACCTGTTTTTAAACCATTATCCACTATTCACTTCAGTTCCCTCTTCGAGCCGACTTTATACTTTCGACCGCGCCCTATTTGGTTTTCTGTACGGAGATGTGGAACACACTGACACACGAGACAAATGAGTTTTCAAAAATAGCACACAGCAGCATGACATAACACGATCTCCCTAACCGGGATTCAAAATATCGCATTCCACGCCCCGGGTTTCTATCTCGTTAACATTGTTTTGCGTTTATAAAACACGAACTTAACTTCAACACTAATTGGTCGTGGCACGTCATTTCCCTTCCTTTAAAAACAAGGTTCGTTCTCAATTTCCCAGTCGCTAGCGCCGTATTTTGGTTCTTTGAAGATCCCTGCCTACACCACAATTGTCAGTGGATACCATTTACTTAGGCGAAGTTCTATAACAGATGTATTTACACTTTATACAACAGACAACAGGCAATTCAAGACGCAGGGTACAGGCAGCAGTTCAAGTCAACAAGACGAAGGGAGTGAGTGTCAATAAAACCTATATGCCGGTAAGGTCAGCATAATTTTACAATCAATGGAAGTAAACTGCGTTTGTCTTGGGCTGCGGAGAAGGAAGATAACTTGTAGGTAACTTAATGAACATGAAAACGGAGGTCCAATCGCCTGGCAGCGATTGGAGGAGGATGAGGGGGGATGGGGAGACACGCCGAGCCTTCCTGAGATGTGACAAACGAGTGAATTTCTTTTCTAGAACCTCTAAGGCACCCACAGAGACTGCGAGGTTATTTATCGTCCTCCTATACAGCAACTCCTGTCGTCCACTGGTCCCTACCTGTGCTTCCGTCTCCTTACGAGGCAACCGGTTTCGCCAGACAAAAAAAAAATCCACGCCGAAAAAAAAAATCCTCATTTTAAATTGAACACACGATTTTAACAAGAATAACTTGATCATTAGATTAGGCATAACGTTACTCTGTTTTGATCTGCCACTAAACATCGCTTAATTGCTCTGTCTGAGCTGTATAATGAGAAACCCGATTTGCTCGTCCGGTTATAATTCTAGCTTTTAGCCGTGGCACCGAACACTGCGTGTAGTGCCGACCGTATACAACGTGGTACATCATAAAGACAGCGGAAAATACGTACAACAAGGCGAAGCTGGTCAAATTTTTAAATATTCGATTTTCAAAGTTTACTGAATATAAAAAGAAAAACGGTAAGTGTAAAGGTGTCCCTGTGCAATGCATGCAGGCATGTGGTGCAGTAATTCCACTCATTATTAACCTCGCTACTAGATGGGAGTGGTTTAGCTTCAGGCCTCGGGTACTTTACCCTCGGAGAAAGATAGCCCCATATCCATTAGCTTGGGTGGGTCCCAGAGCAGGTCTGGAATTTCTGGAGAACAGATAAGAGTAAATCCCCTGCTCTTCCTCCCGCCGACTAGTCACTATACCGACTGAGCTATCCTGGCTCCCGAAACAGGGATAAGAAGAAAATAATATAAGCAGGTGTGTGTACCTTCGAAAAAACAACTGAAACTATAATAACGTGTCGTAAAGTTCTTTGTAGTTTTTAAGGTGATTTTTTATGGAACGAATACGTAGGAAGTGAGAAAGAAGACGCTACATACAGCCAGCAGCCTACGTTTCGATGCAAATGTAGAAATAAAGTCCCTAATATGCATTCCATTGCTGAACTGTATTACGCTGTATTACTCCCATTTGCTAAATACGTGTAACATTGCCACAGGATTTATAAGATTGGAAAAGGGTGCAATAAGACAACAGGCTTCACGAGTTCTGTCCGGAACGGACTGCAGAGTTTATTTCTTCACATCTGTGGGAAAAGACGGAATCAAGAACAAATATCAATGTGATTTCGGATAGAACTCTGCTTGAACAGGCTGTCAGGGAGCAAACGGATGGCATCTTTACAATAATCGTGATGTATGTTGCTTGTCTTTGCGGCTGTATTTACTGCGATTAGGTGTTAATATACTATACTAAAGACGCACATTAATGTCTTACATCTGGGACAAGAAAATGTAACCTGCTGCACTTACTGTATTACTTCGAGCATACTAAATACGTACTGACGCAGGCCAATATTTTTAGCTGTACGTTAGGCATCCCGTTGTGTTATATGATAGTGTAAGGACTTAAACAGTCGACACAACTATTTCGTAACGTTCTTTGTTAGAATTCATTATTTGGCAACACGTTTCGATCAACCTTGATTATCTTTAGACCTTTATCAAAATTATAATGCACAGATATACAATTGCGTTAATCGTGTTAATAACAGAAATCTCAGTTTTACATAATGTTCGTAGTACACGATGCTTGTCATGTTCCATTACAATTAATGGTAAAAAATTACAAAGTTATAAATGTTAAAATACTTATTAATGTCAAAATTACTTTTTATACGAGTATAAGTACTTTTTAATCTTTACAAATGCCTGAAGATGATCAAGATTGGTCGAAACATGTTGCCAAACAATGAATACTAACAAAGAATATCACAATATAGTTGTGTCGACGGTCTTTACAAATTTTTGGAGCATAAACATTCGGTAATGTTCGGCTTACGAGCGAACCGAGACACGTGAACTAAATATTATTAGCAGGATAACTGCAGATATGAAATGGCTGGGTGCTACATGTGTGTGTGTGTGGGGGGGGGGGGGGGGGGGGGGGGGGAGCCAGGCGACAGTGCCGCGTCTGTTACAATGTAAACCCATGGGCAACGCGAGGGATACGTTCCACGAAAGCGACGCATTCCGTGAGCCTGCAGTGGGCGAATTGAGTACTCTATGGCAGTGGTATTCAACCTTTTTTTGTTCGCGTACCCCCAGATATAATTTCTCTTCAACTTTGAACCCCCAAAGTTGCTGGTGTATAATTCAAGTTATACACAGTCTATAATCTACAACTAAAATAAGTTAAATAAATTACATCCAAAATAAGGTATTAAATAATAAGTTTTAAATGAAAAAAGGAAAATCAAGCTATTAAATAACAAATATATTATTGCCTATCATATAAGAATTAATAAAGGAACAAAGGTATTTTAGCAAAGCAAAATTATATGCACTATGTGGAATAAAATGAAACTAGCCGCCCAGACAGAAATCGCATAAAGCAGAGAGAGAGAGAAAATGGCGCTCCCAAAACGAATGTCCTTACGTCCGGGTCTCTTGTGGCTAACCCTAAATCTGGCCCTGATTATTCAGTATTTATCGTGAAATAATATGTTTATTTTTTTTAATTTTACGTACCCCCTAAGATGTCTTCGCGTACCCCAGGTTGAATACCACTGCTCTATGGGATTCATGGGAATACGGGGAAGCGGCCGCGGAAATTCAAAACCCATAAAACCACGAACACACAGAGGTGATATTTATTTACGAACACGGAGTGTGGCAAGACGAAAAGGGAAGTTACGGGCGCGGGATGAAGACGAAGAAATCGCATGATGACAACTGACCTGAATATTTAGACTGTTACATATAAGACCCATAAAATCAAACCCAACAATATCCGTTCTTTTTCGAAACTGACTTACGTAGCCACTGAATTTTACACAAAATAGTCTGTATATTTGATTACTTACAAAACCAAAAAATCATCGTTGTTTTATAAAAGGTAAAGTCTCTGTCCACGCCATGAAGACACATAGGGGAAAGTACAGGTACAGTTCCATTCATTCTTAACCTTGGCATATCGTAGTTTCTACGCAATTAAATCTGTTGTCATAACAATGTCAACTATATCCAGTTGCATGTCAAAACAAACCTGTCAATCTCCACATAAGCCAGTCAAGGCGGTGCAACACAGTCACGCGAACATATCAGCTCTTGACAAGCCTAGAGGCGTTATTCATTACTACTAGACAATAATACAGTTCAAACTTAATATGACTTTATCTTACATAATTGTTTTAACTGAATTCTTCATTATGACTGCTACATATTTTTCACCGTATTTATATATCGATCCACAATTGGTACAAGTATCCTATATTTGGACTAGTATCATTTTGAGTTCACGTTTGTCGCCTGTGTCACCAACAAAATCAAGAAGACGGAAGAGTTTATTTTTAATAATGGATAATATACTATGCTATATACAAGTTTTCACGTCTAGGGGTCATGATTCAACAGTTTTTATATTTCCCCTGAAAATAAAAATGTGTGTTTAAATGTTGCAGTATTTAGTTTACAACAATAAATATTGCTATCCTTTTCCTGTCTCCTCTTGTCGCTGCTCAAAATGTAACAAATATTTTGGTGTAAGTTCTTGACAAGGCAGTGTTCATTTGAATCCGTGCGATTATTATTTTGGCGGGAATCTGAAAGATTTTATTTGAATAATCCACACTGAGTGCAAGGAATGGAATACAATATTCGAAGAGAGACTGCTGATACTTCAATAGGAGCTCCGTCGTGCGTCGAGAAATACTTTCCGTAGAAGCTGGAGGTTGGCACTTCGAGACTTCCATGAAAGAAGGTAAGCTTAACTGAAGGGGATAAAGGGACTCTAAATTACCAGCGGATGCAGGCCGCGTATGCGATAAAGGTCCCGTGACAACCGCCGTGCTGCAGCCATAATCAGTCGGATGCTTGTACTACAGCGTGTTTGGCGGGACGCTTACAATCGAATTTCGGCGCTCATAAAATAACTGTTCCAATTTATGTTCACATGAATAATCGAATCCGCGTTGCAGAAGGGTTTACTGTATTAACAACTGCGCAGACTTTAGTATTTAGTCGAAGTATGCGCCCCAACAACAAAGATTAATCACTTCCGGGTCATGACACAAAGCACTCAGAAAACTGCACAAGGTGTGAAAGATCTGGACAACATGCAACAACAAATGAATCAAAACATCCGTAGTAAGGGACGACTTGCTAATTTCTGACGAGTATAGTGTGGACCGACAGGATTTTCGGCCGGAACATTGGCTAGCGCGACTTCTTCCAGATTCGCAGGCTTTTTCTTTCTTCTAAAGCCGTACTGTGGTTTACACGATGATTTGTGGGCCTCTTGCAGAGCAGGCTCGGGCTCGATCCAAAGTAGTCCATGAGGAATTTGTGGTGGGCAAAGTGGCACTGGAACAGGTTTTATTGCAGTACTTCGGTTTTCTCATGTCAGTATCATTACAGTAATGCTCCAAACACGTTCATGTATCTATCACCGACGATATATAATCTCAGCAACTTACATATTAATCTTCAAGATGGGACCGATACGCCGTCCCGAAACGTCGGTAACAAACTACCTATTAAAGCTGCGCAAGAGCCCAGGAGATCAAACACCTCGAAACACCTCTCCTTCCCCCCCAATTTTAATATTCTCAATTTCCACCGGTACAGTTCTCACGGTCAAGACTTTCATGCAGCTGCCTAGTCACTACTTTCCACTATACAGAGCAAACTTTTAACAAAAGTTCCATGTTTTTTTGAATATCTGTCACAACACCCAATTCCAGGACTGCATGTTACGTGGCCCTCGTGCGTCCCCCAATTGTAGGACTAAACAAGTGCCAAGTTATAATGACCCACCAGTAGTAATAACGTCATTCGACTGTTTCGTAAAAATTCGCCACCTGGTTCAAAAGTTAAAAAGTAAAACACACACACACGCAGCATGAGGATGTCGTAAGACTACTCTTCCTTTAAGCAAAAGGAAACCTCACACAAGCAGTCTCTAAATACGCCTACGCTAATGCATGCATTGCTTTTCATGGTGTATGTACGTGCGTGGATGCATGCGCGTACCGATTCGAAAATAAAACGATCCAAGCGTTAAAATAAAAGCAAATGGTTTCTGTTGATGTAAAATTTGTGTGAAATTAGAATGCATAAGTTATGTCGTTAAGTGGAACGTGATGTGCGTAACCAAACGTGTCTAAGGGCACGAAATCGTGTATGGAGCTTTAAATCGGCTTACCTGGCTTAGATTCCTGACACCTGACACCAGACACCAATTAATAAATGACAAACATACAAGGATACTCACACCCACCGCGCAAACGAGTGTTCGCGTGCGCTCGAAAATATGCTCGTCAAACGTGAGACCTTCGCGGAAACGACCAAAACATACCCCACGAATGTGTACGAGTTTTCAGAGCTGTCTGATGTATAGTATGGGAATAATTGTTCAAATGTTATGATTAGGGTTCGGATGTTCATGACCTAAAAAACCGAGAAATATGCATGCAAATATGCCCCAAAAATAGCTAAATATGACCTAAAAAAGGCTAAATGTGACCTACTTTTCTATGAAAAACTATTTGCTAAAATTAAAAATTGTTTTGTATTTCAATCATGTTATTTATTTCCATATGCATGTACAACTATTACATTACTTGATTTCCTAGCAATTTTAATCAAAAGCCTCAGTCGCTTTAAGTTGTAAATGCCTCGTTTTGGATCAGAATCAGATGTTGAGAATACGTGTTCCTATAAAAAGAAAATAAATTTAAAAGAAGAGCCCTTCATGCATATCAAATTCATTAATTACAAATAAATAAATAAACAAATTTCAAAATATTACGTACCTTTCTTCATTCTGCTTTCTTGGCAGCATTACAGTACACAACGATGTGCATTTTCAAGGCCTCCAATGAAAATCTTCTTCGATTGTCGCTCAATATGGTCTTGTAACTTGAGAAGCTCCTTTCGACATCGCACGACGTCACAGGAGCATATTTGAAGAGGGTTAAATCATTGCTGTTTAACGCTGGTTCATCTACTCCCAGTGTAGCTTCATTTCCGCTTAGAAGTCGCTTATTTTTCACACTGTCGCATAACCATCGTTTCGACGCAGCACTTTATTAAGTTTTGATTTCACAGCCTCTTGCTCTCCCTATATCGCACCTTACTCCATTGATCAGCTCCAAACTTTCATGTAGATCTGTACCAACTGCCTCTAGGCGAGAAATTGTAGTTGCTATGCCTCCATAGTTAGATTTTATATAAGCCAGACTTCCTGACAAAGTACTGGAAAATAGTTCTTTAACAACTGTGATAGAAAATGCGTCACGCTGTCAAAAGTATTAACAATGTCTTCAATAACTGAGTAGTTTTCGCAGTAGTACTCAGCAGCATCGAGCCAGGTACCCCATCGAGTGAGTACCGGCTGAGGAGGAAGAGGCAATGAAGGTGCGAGTTGTTTGAATTTCTGCACCCTCAATGGAGCTTTAACAACATTTTCTTAACGTTCAGATCAACTTGTCGACTTCAGTATAACTATGTCTAATTTCTTCGGCAACTCTGTGCAGGGCATGAGCCAGACATGTTAAATGGACCATTTTTGGATAAAGCATTTTGAGGCCCTTGGCAGCTTTTACCTATACGGTGCAGCGTCCGTTACAAAAAGGAGGATATTGTCTCGCTTAACGTCACTTTTCCACAAGAGTTTCATGGCGTTATCGAAAAGTACAGCGATAGAGGAGTGGTTTACTGTATCAAGAACTTCGGAATCAAGAAGGAATACGTATGTCACCAGGACGGTCAGCAAAGAGCGTGCCAATGACGACATTCGCTACATATCTGCCGCAGACATCCGTGTTTCATCAATCGAAACCCAAACCTTATTGTCGCCCACAGTACATCTAATTCTTTTTAGAACGCCTTCATAACAGGCAGGTACATAGTATTTTCGTAGTGTTGATTCGTCTGGAATTAACTGAGTCGTGTATTTCTCCAAGAAAGTTTTGAACTGCTCATTGTTCACTTTGTTTAGTGGTATGTTGGCAGACACCATCATTTCACACAGGTCCTTTGAAAATTTCGATGTTTTGTTTGATGTTGAAGGTGTTGCAGTGTTATCGAACAGAAGTCGTTGCCTGCTTTGATGACTAGTTTGTCTGCTCAAACTATTTTTATGTTTTGCCATATCACAATGTTGTTGCACATTAAATCGCTTACCAGCTGTAACTTTAACTTCATGAAGTTCACTGAACAGAATTCTTCCATCAGAACTAAAATATCCCTCGCCAAAATCTTTAACGAAACCTGTTAACTTCGCACTTTCAGAACACTTCACTTTCAGCATCTTAACTAACTGAAGGATTCCTTGTAAATGCCTGAGAAATATAGTTATAAGTAAGAAAGGGTATAGGATTAGGGCAACTGCATTCCTACTTCCATAATATTATCCTTAGAAGGGTTGGGGCTACCTGCATTTAATGCAGCCACCAAGGGTTGAAACATACCGCTACTTCATTGTCTCCTTGTATACATACCAATTACAGTTATGTCAAAATAACAGTGACTCTTTCTTGGAAGTATAGTCATCTCAAAATATAATTTTAAAACATGACGCATAAGAATTTTATCCCCAAAATATAACCAAAATATGAATTTTATCCCCAAAATATAACCAAAATATGAATTTTATCCTCAAAATACAACCAAAATATGCATCTTAACTACAAATATGACCAAAAACATAAAAATGACCTAAATATGCATTTATATGCAAAATAAATACAGTCTGATTGTGATTAGAATAACTCAATTAGTGTTCAATTTCAGTCTAGAATTAAAATAGAAGCCCGAATAAAAATATGACATGTCACGAACATCCGAACCCTAGTTATGATTCACTTTAATGGACACAATATCATACAATTAAATCGTTCCGTATGTCTGTCTACTTTCTGCATTCATGACGCTTCTTCCTCAGATGCAAGGCATTCTTCTGAGACATTTAACTGCCGACTTTTGTTGAAAATTAGTATATGCATTTTTACAGCTCCTGCTAGAAACCAGACAGGCCCAGTAGCGCGCACACTCTGAATATCGACTTACGTAAGTAAACTCATGAACATTTGCCCTGTGACGCTTGTTGTTGTCTGTATTATGTTGCAGTTGAATTCCTAACACAGCCGTACAGGACGTTACCTGTCTTTCCTTGTAGTCAGTAAATAGCGGCAACACTAACTTCGTCCGTAAAGGCGGCCGGATCTATCAGTTCATAAGTCACCCCTAGTTGATCTTCAGCCAAAGAAGGCGCGGCTACACTTTTTGCTGCAAAACCTGGTGACGGATAACATTAATGTCCATGAACTACGCAATGAATCGAACTGCAGATGATCTGAGTATTATGCAACCTATATGCTTTAGTTTCTTATTTACAATGACTATTAAAGAAACAGGAAGAGGCAGTGTGGACTGGATTCATCTGGCTCAGAACAGGGACCAACTGTGGGCTGTGAATATGGTAACAAACGTACGGTTTTCACAGGATAAGGGGAATGTACGAGTAATAACTAGCTGAGCACTACGAACTTTCAAAGAACTCCGCTCCACTCAGCTGGCTACTGATTTGCTCGTCCTTCTGACTTCATACATACAGACCTTCTCATCGAATCAAATCGTTGTAAGTGTACAAGACTGTGTCTCAGTAAGCGTTAGTATGTTTGTGGGCGTCAGAAAATATGCCTATTTAACCTTTTAAAGCTTAGCGGTTCCTTTACGTACCACCACGTTTATCATTCAAAAGCTCTTCGTTCTGCCCACAGAGTTTATTTATGTGTTTTGCGTATATCTCAAAACAAAAAGGAACTTTGGCCCATACGACATTAACTGATAATTTTTACAGCCGAGATGGAAAGTGTTTACTGCGCGGTACGAACTGGGCCTTTAAACGAAATGGATTACGTTTCATCCTTAAAGGGTTAACGGCGCAGTATTATCAAACTGCCTACAGCCGTCTGTCTAAATGTCACGGTTGTGTTCTATTTCCGCATCTTAAGTCCCTTTACGGCGGTGGATGTGACGCTAGAAAACATGAAAACCTCGCCGAGTTGCTGAACTTGTTAGGCAGAATCAGCACCCAAGCTGTTACAGTATGAACCACACTGGAGACTGTAGGCCTATAATGCTAATAACGACAAATCTATGGCTATAATCTACGACGTAACTTAGCACTATGGCCAAAATACACACTGGGCGCAAAATAACGCAGTGTGGCGTAGCACTAGGCCTACAATGTACGGTGTGACGTAGCACTATGGCTAAAATATACGACGCGACGTAGCACTATAACTACAATGTAGGTGTGACGTAGCACTGTGGCTAAAATATACGACGGAGACGTAGCACTATAGCTACAATGTACGGTGTGACGTAGCACTACGGCAAAAATATAAGACGCGACGTAGCACTATGGCTAAAATATACGACGCGATGTAGCACTATAGCTACAATGTACGGTGTGACGTAGCACTGTGGCTATAAAATACGGTGTGTGGTAGCACTGTGGTTAAAATATACGACGCGAAGTAGCACTATAACTACAATGTACGGAGTGACGTATCACTATGGCTAAAATATATTGTGAGACGAAGCACCAGCTACGAGGGGAGCCCAGAAAGTAAGGCAACACATGTTTTTCTCATTCACAACTGATTTTATTGAAACATCAAATATGTCACATCGCTATATGAATCTCTGGCTATCTAAACCTACTTTTCAACATAGTTCCTTCTAAATCTTTGGCCTTACGCCACCGAGATGCGAGAGCCTGTGTGTCTTCGCGGTACCACTCTGCAGGTCTCTGTCGCAACCACCTCTTTACTTTGGTATTGACTTCCTCGTCGTCCTCAAACCTCTTTCCACGGATTGCATCTTTCAAGGGACCGAAAAGATGGTAGTCGGAAGGAGCCAGATCCGGGCTGTAAGATGGATGAGACAGGACAGTCCACTGAAGCTTCGTGATGGCCTCTCGGGTACGCAGACTTGTATGTGACCTCGCATTGTCGTGGTAAAGTACTTTTGTCGCATCTTTATGGTAACGAACCCTCCGGAAACGCTTCTTCAGCTTCTTCAGTGTTTCCACATAGACGTCCGAGTTGATCGTTTGGCCACTGGGCAACACGTCTATGAGAATGACCCCTTAACAGTCCCAAAAGACTGTCGCCATGATCTTGCCGGCTGAAGGAACTGCTTTAAACTTTTTCTTCCGAGGAGAGTTCGTGTGATGCCACTCGGGCTCGAAGTGATGTATTCATGTCTCATCACCCGTGACAATGGTGGACAAGAAATCGTCATCCTCAACCCCATAACGAGCAAGCAACTCCGAGCAGATGGCTTTTCTTTGTTGCTTATGCTCTTCGGTTGGGATTTGAGGAACCCATCAGGCACAGATCTTTGAATATCCTAACTGGTGAATGATTTTGTCGACGCTTCCCTAACCAATATGGAGTATAGCGGCGAGTTCAATGGTTGTGATTCTCCGATCATCTCGAATAAGACTGTCGGCTCGTTGCACTGTTGCAGGCGTCACAGCTGTTGATGGGCGGTCCGAGAGCGGGAGATCATACAGATCGCCCTGTCCGTGTTCTGATGATGCGAATCGCTTCGCCCAACGGCTGACAGTGCTTTTATCCACTGCCATGTCTCCACAGACGTTTGTTAAGCGCCTGTGAATATTTGCGATTGATTCGCTCGATTTGTTTTCTGCCAAAAGAAACTCAATTACTGCTCTCTGTTTAGAACGCGCGTCGCTCACAGACTCAATTTTGAAAGTTCACAACTGTGCTACCACCTAGCGGGAAACCTTGCACTTACGTGTATAAACGCGGGACACTTAAAAGCTGCAGCACGCAAAATATCATTTTTATCAAACACAATTGGGCCGAAAATAAAATGTGTTGCATTACTTTATGGGCGCTGTAATATTTCTCCGGCACTTATTTAGCTCTAGTCCGCGACATTTTGGGCGACTTAACATTTGCGCTACTGGTATACTTGGCTAATTTCTTTATTAGATAAATAAGCATGAAACAGACAAGAGCTGGCAGATAACACTGCTTCCAACAGCTTTGTATCATTACTAAAAATGGGGTCGACAGATGGCAGGGTTAACATACTAGTACTAAGTCGCTAATCCACGCTGTTCTTGTCGACTTTCTTGTTGTTCACGCAAAAACAAAAACAAAACTGTGAACGCTGAAGAAGGCATCACAGACTATACGGTACTGTACGCATGAGCGAGATGGCCGACTTTCCTTCCACGTCTTTCCACGTTGTGACGTCACTCATCAACCAAGCTCTGTTGTTAACATGGTTACGTGTCCTAAACACAGTAACCCAGGTGCGACTAACAAACCAAGCTGTAGTTACCATGCTTACATCGCAACCCTGGAAAGAGTAGCCACGGAAACGACGTGCGACTGTCACAAACCAAGCGTATTAGTGGGAAATACATGTGCGTGTGTGACTGTGTGTGTGTGTATTTTGTATGCACTCAATAGAAAAGGCGGACACTGACAAAAAAGAAACGTAGCATGACTGATATTTTTAGCTCAGAAGCATAGTCTTTTCGACTATTAAGTCGTATAACAAATTTGTTACGGCATTTCGGAACAACGTGCTGCCTACATGTTCAAGGTTAGTCACGTTCAGGTGGATGCTTAAGTGATTTGGTGGACGAAATGTGTCGACTATACGGGAAGGTGCAAAGATTGTGGCCAATCACAGATACGGAGGCAGCACGTTGCTCCACAGCATCGGAACACACTTATTATCCTACACGGTGTGATAACCCAGAATACCGTGGCGTGAGAGCCTGAGAATTGTGTAACAGTAATATAGTTTACGCAACCTATTTAGTGACTATCCACTGAATTTTAAACGGGAATTGCACTGCTACGTGAGAAAAAACAGTACGTACTGTTGCTGTATCATCATCATCATCATCATCGTCGTCGTCGTCGTCGTCGTCAACTGGGTTTCATAAATTGAACTGAATGGCACGGTACAATCTACATACTCAGGAGAAAATTATCCCTTTTAACAAATTTTTCTTTAAGAATTATACTTATTACTAATGCTATTATTTTTACTATATCATTCCTTATTACCTCATTTATGTGTGTTTTCGTTTGTTGTTATTTGTGTATTTTCCTTATGTTCCTGTGCTGTCTATGGAATTGGCCTTACGGCTGATGTGCCAGCACACTAACATGTATCGAATTTTGTTGCAGTCGTCGTCGTAAGCTCGTCCATACAAAATCAAGTACGGATTCGGTGATGTTTGCGGGGTTGTAACACGCATGTGGAAGGTGACAAATTCAAGTGTTTAGTTGATAAAACGAAAGAGACCACGTGGGTGCCCTAAGGGTTAGGCTGGAGGACAAGACTAGTCTAACACATAAGTTTTGCGACTGTGGACTCGGCTGAACTAGCCACGATAGGGTCCAGAAAAGGTGCGGAACAACTATAAGCAAACTGGCTCAAGCGCTAACGCTTCTGACTTGTATTAGGGGATGCTCAGTCTGGATCTCGGCCGGGAGACTGGCTGGACGGACAGTACTTCAAAGTTATCCACGGCCCCTTCCACTCACACCTTTTCAACTTGTCGCCCTATATTCAACATTACGGGCCTACAGTCCGAGCTACTGACAGCGTCGCGAAATACACCGCGATTAAATATAGCTATTATCCTTATGAAACCAATCAACTGTAAAAATAATCTGATAATTTCTGGCTACATTTAAAACTTATACAGGTACTTCGCTGAATACTCGTAAGTGAATTTAGGAGAAAATCCCATGCTTACTGATTAATTACGTGTCATCATAAAGATGTAAGAATGTGGCTGTTATGCCCAGGTGTGATCACGCGTACGCTTCTCTGCCTTTCGTAGATAACATTCATTACATATCCGAATCTGTGCAAATTCACCGTGGATTCGTACCGAACTTGGAAATTAGCACTCTGTCATAATAAATCCATACAGCAGAGTCTTACTTTATGAGTTAAAGGGTCGCTCAGGTAATCAATAAATCTGCTTCCTCCTCCTCCTTCTCTCCCCCCCCCCCCCCCCCCCCCCCCCCGTTTCCTAAATCAAAAAGAAGGTTCACAAACATACTCTTGACAGCCAGTTCCTGTTCAATCCAGTGGGTCCGATACAGCTTGGTGCACCTCGATACACAGTTGATCTGATCGACTCACATGCCTTACGTTGCAAGAGGGGCAACCAAGAGACTGAGCACACTTCCCCTCCTTAAAGGAAAAGTGGCCTATCCATCATATACTGTGTTCTGCATCCGTCGTATGATAGACTGTGCGACCCTTATCTGGAGATCTGCTACCCTCACCCACCTCACTAAGCTGCACGGGTACAATGCGTCTTCTCATTGCAACTAAGGGGCCACTTGTCTATCGCCGACTACATCAAAGTACTGACCGAGGGTTTCGACTCAATGTTAGCGCGGTGAGCCGCCTAGGTCAGCAGTTTGGAAGGCACTTGTGCCGACCGAGGGCTGACCAAATTCGCCTGAGGCCTTAGCAGAAAGCAAGTGGAGATCAGCAAGCCAATCGAGGTTCCCCCCACAAAATGGCCTAGTCGACACAATATACTGTCCCTAGCGCTTTTCGGTTGAAAATCTTCATTTGTATAGCGAATGCCACGGAATATACTAATTAAAAGGTAGGACGCGACCCGCATCAACGCCCCCCCCCCCCAACCGCCCAAAGTCGCGAAGACCTTCCGTCAACGTGACTTCCCCCCCACGTCACAAAGGCCTCCAGACTAAGCGACCGAGCCACTCTGGGTTCAAACCTCAGACAACTACCCAACCAAAATTCTCCATCCTCCCCCCCCCCCCCCCCCCGAAAAAAAGGGCATATTGCCACTTGCCGCACATAATCAGCACACTATGGCCCTGAGTCAAGACAAGTCTGTTAGCGTAAGCACAAATCCATGTTATTTTTACAAGCTTCGTATGTTATGACCCCGCAATGTTTCGGGCGAAGGACCAAGTGACGTCAACGTGCGTGAGGAGTACGTCTCCGCCCTTACTTTGCTTTTTTGGTTGGTTGGTTGGCTATTTGGTTTGCGTCGGATGAATCCAGTCCATGTCTTACCGCCTACGAGTAAGACCACGTTGAATAACATCTCTCATCTGCGCCTATATTTTCCAAGTAGTAGGCCTATATTCCCTTCAAAATTTCCGATTAACATTCTGCAGGCATTTTATCTCTCACGTTCCTCGGCGCTGCTACTTCATTCATTCTGTAGTCTGTCTTACGACAGGTCCGTAGCCTCTTCCAAAGTGAGTTCTCCATTGAGTGCGATCTAGTGCTTCCTGTTTCAATTTCCAGTATCTTCTCTTTTCCTTAAGGTCATCCAGTAGCTGCATACGTCTTCTCCCTCGTCTTCCCGTCATTTCTATCCCTCCTTCTAACTTTCCTTCAATCACGTGTTTCAGAAGGCAGTTTCTACGCAAGATGTGACCAATCCAGTTAGTCTTTCTTCTTTTTCTTGTATGTAGGATATTCTTCTCCTCCTTGACTCTGTGCAATACTTCTTCATTTCTCACACGATCGGTCCAACTGATCTTCTCCATTCTTCTCCAGCACCACATTTCAAAACTTTCCAGATACTTCTGATCTATTTTCCTAAGTGTCCACGTTTCAGCACCATACAAAGCTATGCTCCAAATGTAGCACTTTACTAGTTTCTTCCTTAAATTTAAGTCCAGTTGTTGGTGAAAAGATTTTTCTTCTTGTTGAATGCTGCTTTTGCCATGGCAATTGTGGATTTAATTTCACGTGTACACCTTGCATCATTTGTTATCATGCTGCCTAAATAATTGAAATATTCCACATTCTCCAGCTATTTTTTATATATCATAATCTGTAATGGGAATGGTTGCCTCGAGATTGTCATTCCCTTTGTTTTTTCCACATTCGTTTCCATTCCATAGCAACTTCCAGTATCACTTAGTCTATTAATCATGTCCTGTATTACCATTTCTTCCTTAGTAGCACAAAGGCATCTGCATATTTCACAGTTAGAATTACTTGTCCTCATATTTTTAAGTCTCCAGATTCTTCAAGCTTCCTTGGTAAAGTACTCGCTGTGTAAGGTGAAGAGAATCGGTGACAAACAGCATCCTTGTCTAACTCCTCTTCAGTCTTCCAGTGTTCTTGTCTCCCCTTGGTCCAGCCTTACGTTATGCTCTGATCCATGTACAATGTGCTGAGAGATCTTTTTTGCGCCAATCAATACCAGTTTCCTCTAGGATCTGCATTCATTTGGTCCACTTCACACGGTCAAATGCCTTCTGCCAGTCTATGAAGCAAGCACACAGTTCTACATCTATGTCCAAAATTCGTTTTCATATTACTCTCAGCATCCCAATTGCATTCCTCGTTGCTTTTCCGCTTCTAAATCCAAACTTATCCTCTCCAAGAACGTCCTCAATTCTCTTCTCCGTCCTTCTTCCGTACACTCGCTACCATCTTTGCTCGGTGTACTTCCGGAATTGTTACAGTCATAGCTACTTAATGATGTAAGATACTCGGCCAAGTGTTTGCTAGAGAATTGACTTTTTGTGATAATTTCTCAACACACACACACATATTCATGACACTAGATATTAGCTGTAATAAAAGTTGTTTCCCAAGGCATAACGACTGATACTGAAGAAAAAAACACAAATATGTCAGACAGACAGACAAGGCCACGCTGCACAGAACATTAAATAAACAAATGTCACAATTATTTTATGCATATGCAAAAGTCTATGTGTAACATACGTATCGGTTAGTCTGACACACAATTGTCTAGAGGCTGGTATTTACAGTGAATGGATTGGTGCTGTGTGCCACGTTGGTGACCGGAGGCGGACTAGCTTCGCTCACTCCAGTAGTGTCGTGTGCCAAGGACAAACTCGCCACATGGCTAAGATGACGTGTGTTGTTTACTAAAGCAAGTAATCTATGAACCTGTAGTTACAAGCAGAGTTCAGAAGAAACATTTACACTTCTGTGAATAAATTGTGGAAATACACCGAAAGTAACTTAAAGCTACTGTATAGGCAGCGCATTATATAAATACAGTACACACACAAATTCTAACGCTTGCCTTCTCAGGTATCAGCAGATCAGCGGACCAGATGCGGACCTCGACAGAAACAACTGCGGCCTACCAGCAAGGATAAAACAAAGCATACTTCATGCGGCTACAGACAATTCTACAAATCAAACAGCCTCGTCTGATTTCAGCTGGAATTTCCCAGCATCCGAGCTCCGCATGCTAATAGGTAAGACTCATGCACACGTAGTAAACAGACAACTATGCAGAAGAGAATGAAGAAGCTTGCGGAGAATCAAGAGATTTTTTCTCTTCTCCAAAATCTCGAGTCCGGCTCTGGAGTCAATCCCGTCTCCTATTTAATGGGTACAGCGTCTCTTTCTCAGGAAATAAACGGCCGGTGCGTGAAGTTGATCACTCACCTCCATCTGGGGCCGACGTTAAGAATACGTGAAGCTCAAGCTCCACTCCACCATATGACTTCATGGCTTGCACAGGGACTTTACCTTTACGGTGTAGTACAACTCTGAAGATTAAAGGAAGCTTCAGTTTTTCCGTTTCGTATTAACAGAACAGTGAACGTGCTATTCGTACAAGCGCCTATAGCCCTGCGAAGACCGGCGCTCATAAATTTGTGCTTCTACGTACATGTTTCTGTGTATACGTTTAACAGCCTGCTACTTCAGGCCCACAGATTCACCAAGAGCAAGCAAAAATCGAGTGGCGAACCCTGATCTGGAGGTCAGGTCTAGGGAAAGGCACTGTGTACTCTTCTGGTAGACCTGACATCCGGGTCAGGAATCGCCACTGCAAAAATCATTAAATTTTGATCCATCATGTGAGAAATTCATTTTCATATCCCGTGTTAGAAAGGTATAAAACTTCGTACGAGACGTAAGGGCCACTCCAAAGCCGCAAAACTTTGCATTATCAATTTAAAGAAACGATATAAGCAAAAACAATTCTATATGTGTCATGGCTCTTATGAACCTTGAAAGACACGTGCAGTACAATCTGTTTAGCGCCGCTGCATTCTGAAAGCTGGGAAGTCGCTGTTCTCTTCTGTTACTTCCACATCAACAAGTTCAGCGTCACTTTGTTGAAATATGTTCAAACGTGCTATTGTACTGAGACGTTAGTTAGAATGTTTTTTTCCCCCTCAATGGCTCGACAGCCCCTTGGGGGCCTAGGCCGCCTCATTTTTCGAGGCTTCACGATCACACTTTATAGACACACCACACTCGGTAGGACTCCTCTGGACGAGGGACCAGCTCGTCACAGAGACCTCTACCTGACAACACACAACACTCACAAGAGACAGACATCCTTGCCCCCGGTGGGATTGGAACCCACAATCCCAGTAAGCGAGCGGCCGCAGACCCACGCCTTAGACCGCGCGGCCACTGGGATCGGCAGAATGACTTTAGTGTCAGAAAATAGTTCAGATTTTCATTAAAAACCTTCGGCTACTTTTAAAAAAATGTGGTGTGCAACGATCATGAAATAATTAATTTTAAAATACGAGTTTACAGAAAAACATAAATAAGTGAGAATGAAGCATAATGTGGAAAGATGGAAACCTTTGCGCGATAAGATGCTGTAATGTTTCCGCTATCTGACCAGACATATTCGAGACATTTCTACAGGAAAACACGAAAGTTACTACTTGTTCAAGCTAGCACTTTTTAATCTTCATTTATCTGCAGTCTAATACATATAAAACTCTACACACTTCAATATTTACCGAAGACATAACCATTATCACTTTTTAAAATTATTCAAGTGTGTCGAACATGTTACAAAAATACGTTATTTCCGATAAATCAGAAACGGAAATCATTCAAAACTGTCTAAAATCACTGTACTGTCTGCAAACTGACTACCTTCCATATACAGATATTACCAACAGATCCAGAAGCTGACAAGAAGCCCATAAAGATGACTTTCGTATTGCACATACAGTCCCGCAAGCATTATGGTTTTAAATTTTATGTGTAATTCAATTTAATGAAAATAACACAAAATTTCAAACCACAGTCCAGTATTAAAATTTGCCTCTGGACATAAGTTGAAGATATGTCAACCGGGTTTAACTGGTTACGGCCACGGTTTTGTGGTGGCATTTTACGTGAGCGGTGTGCAACATTCGAGTTCATGTACCAGCGAGACAGCGATTATAATTATTTTTCAGTCTTTGCTCTGTTCGAATTAGCGATCGATTTCCAAATCACCTTAACAGACACTTCACAGCCCTCCTTTTATGTCAGATCGGCAAATTGCACGTTAACGTCCTTGCATGCAGAAGACAATACAAATACAAAAAACCCGCGTGCCTACATTCAGGTCACTAATGGGATTCGAACTCACGACCAGTATTCGAGCGGTCGAGAAACACCTGCCGACCGCACAGCTACTATGATCAGCAGGGATAATTATTTAGTTACTTCGTTAATTGGATTGGACGAAGTTGATGTATAGCCTTAGGGTCCGTAACTACCACGAACATCAAAAGTAGTCTGTAACGCGATATAAGTAACTTCATACTTCAGCTATTATATCTTCATTTTTCTCTTACATCCTATGTAGGAACATTTGCTTGACAATGAAATAGACCTGTTGCGCCCTGCTTTTTTTTTGGAGGGAGAATGGGTTATGCAACCAGCTGGAACAAAGAAATTCAATTACTTATTGTTTATAAGTTCTTTGTTCGGCCTTACAGGCCGTGGATGCGGATCACCTCGTAAGAGTGTGTAGATGTTCCCAAGTTGTACATTACATTACCTGTTCGGCTGTCGACTCTGGAAGAGGCTAGTGATCGTAGTCATGTCCGAAAAACTGGGACGAAATATAGCACACTTTCAGCATGTTTCTAGCGATCTATTTTTTTTAACCACAACACACACTCTTCAGGTTTTCGCATTATAACTCTGTTCCAATCACAGAACAATCTCAGCACGTTTCTGGCTTTCTAATTTGTTTCTAATCACAACACACTCTCAGCGCGTACCCTCGTTCCAAGTCGGATAGATTTCTGCACACTAGGAACCACTAAACGGTTAATGTGACGGGGAGTGTCCCGTGCCGCAAATTTTCAACTACATAAAGCAGTCAAAAAGGTCGTGCCATGGCTCAGGCGGTTAGTCGCCGGCCTCCCACCGCGGAGGCCCGGGTTTGATCCCGGGCCGGTCCATGTGGAATTTGTGGTGGACAAAGTGGGACTGGGACAGGTTTTTAACCCGAGTACTTCGGTTTTCCTCTGTCAATTTCATTCCCCCCGTGCTCCATTACTTGGAAGAATGGGGGGAAAAAAACTGATCATCTTTCTCTTCATCTTCATCACAGTAGTTGCATACTAAGACTTAAGGCTGCGGTGCGTCCGTAGCTTCTGTCGCCCCCCCCCCCCCCCACACACACACACAAATAAAAAAGCAGTCAACAAAATTCCACAAATATTTGCGAGTATCGAAGGTAAAACGTACTGAGGACTATGGCAGGTCTACAAGTCGGGCATCGGAACAACCTTTGTCTTACTTAAACGTTTCTGTAAGACAATATGGATTGTTACTGTTTATGGTTTACTTAATGTTGCTGTAAACAGTTCAGTCCATACATCGTTGACCAACTGTTTTGAATATTGACTACATCTGTCTGTGTTCGCAGTGTACGTTTCAGTCCAATTAACTACTGAGATATGGAACTTCAAATATGGATTCTTTCACATACAATTCATTCGCTGCAAAATATCTATCGTTATCAAGCCACTGCGAACTCAGCAAACCTGCTTTCGTACGAATTTGTTTCAAACGTATGTAACTATCTGCACCAGGAACAGCCACAGAGTGAGAAAGACAAAATAAATAAATGTTTTGTGGTTCTGAAAATGTAAACGTGGCTACCCATACAATCCAACAGTGGCCCCTTGGTTTACAACAGTACACCCCACACTGTAATTCATTAAATGGATCCCGCTTCGATGCTGGACACTAAAATTTCTAACAACAATGCAGATATTGAAGACATTATCAATGCAGACCTAATAAGAACATGAACACTGATTCCGATCCACGACGGGTTACCACAGAATAGAAGTTGTAACAACTGTTTTACAGAAAAAATGGGGGGGGGGGGGCACAAACAATTTTGTAAAGAATGGAAAACAATATGTTGAAATGGTATGGACACGTAGTACGCATGGAGAATAGCAGATGGCCTAAGCGAATAATGATCTGGGAACTGGAAGACGACGACGACCCGAAATAAAGCGAAAAAAGGAAGTGGAGAGGGTTATGAAGCAGCGGAATTTAACATGTGACGACGCAACAAACCGGCAACTATGGTGACTGAAAACCAGTAACCGGTTCACCACTGGAAAACTGAGATCGATCAACAAAACTGAGAATAAAAAAGTGTCTGAAAATTGACAATAAAGCAATTAGTGTTTAACTAATATCAGTTTAATGTTTATAAAATAAATGTACACGTGGTATCTCGACTTCTAATTAAAAACAAAAATATCTGTACCTATATCCCTATGACACTATTTTGAACGTATTCACTCTTTATGTTGCTGCGCTTGCCTTTTCTTTGTGTCCAAAGCTTAAACAACTACACGTGGTATAATTTTGTGTTCATCTGTAAATAATTGTGCGATATTTTTTCACATTTTATTATAAGACATTTAACAATAAATATATACATATATGTATAGGAATATAAAGTGTATATTTATAAGAATAACATACCTAATGTGTAAGCTTGATTAGTCATGTACACTCTACTAACCTTTTATTAAAATCGACAGTGGGAAATCAAAATAGTAGACTACACGTCGAACCGCATGATCAAATTCTGTAAGTACATAACACTACTTTATGCAATCGTTAATAACTTGCAGAGTAGCATGTTTTAGCAGCTAATGTTTTGTGTAATAATAATGAAGGTTAAAGCTATACAACAATGCAACAAACGGAGCTGGATCGGCTCAGATCAATTTTGCAGCTCTAAGTGAATAATTGACTTCAAATTATATGCAACAAAACATTAATGTAATATATTGATATAAAAATTACTTATTTCACATGAATATTATGTTTTAATTGCTTTACACATTACATACCTTGATTTCTCTGTTCCATAATCAGTTCACTTAATAAATTAAATTGTCACTGTAAAAATTATTAACAGACAACTACCAGGCTTTGTGTACAAAGTACTTTCCAAACAGCTGCTACTGAAAATATATCCAGTTGCCATAAGACGTATATTTTCGTTACCCTGGGAATTTTCTTTTGCCCTTCAGGTAGATTTTTAAGCATTTTGTAGAAATCGAAAAATTTGAATTTTGCCAGCTCTCGCTTAATTTGACCCACTGCACAGCGCTGTCTCGTCATAGTCGTCCGTGACGGGTGTGGGTGATGTCACTCCCTTCCATGTCGTCGAGAAGGGCAAAGGTTAGGACCTTGGGTGGTGTCTCTGTATTTGTGTGTGTGTGTGTGGTGTCCCTCGCTGCTCTGCGGGTTCGTTTCCCGGTCTGTTCGGGAGGTTTGGTCGTGTCTCTGTATGACACAAATAAAGCAGACACTTTGGAACGCAACTCGTACGTCCCTCTGGTATCAAGTACGTACGAGGAGAAACTAGTAGTTGCGAATTTGGCTCTCAAGGGATGAGTATTTAAAGTAGTTCCACGTTAAGACTTAATACCCAGAATTCTTGTAAAAAGGTGACCCACAATAAAATATGAATCCACCGGTAGAACAGTCGATTAAAAAGGGTAACTTTAATTAATGACAGTAAAACACGTTAACAAAACATTCTGATGACAACATGAGATGGCCCGAAAGTCAGTTACCAACGTAGTAAATACACACTACAATACGTTGAAATCTTTTATTGCTCACTGAATTTACAAAATTTGTTCGAAATGAGATCCTCCATGTTCTATACACAACTCAAAACAATGTGATACCGTTTTAAAAACTGACTGGCATAACTCTATATTAGCAATCCCGTTAAAACGATAGAAAGTTTTCGGTCACATGAGTTCTGGGCCACACTGTATATTTTATAACGACTGATTAAAGCATCAGTAAACTCTCTTTTGCCAGTTAGCAACAGTTTAAACACAAAGAAACTAATTATAGCTTATCGTTCCCAGGCGAACAATGTGACAGTAATAAGATAAGTATTTATCGATATTTATATCACTCACCCCCACACCGCTTTCCAAAAATCAGCAACATGCATTATGTGCTTCTAGTTAAAAAGAAGAATCTTGTGTAAACTTATTTAAAATTCCTTAATTACTCGAGGTCTCTTTCACGTCTTCTTTGGGGTGGAGGGAGCTACAGATACATTATTTTGAAATGACACGCCTCCGGAGAGTCAAAAGAAAATTCAAACAAATAAACTCCACTAAAATACATACTATATGTGATTCAGAAAGTCATATGCGTCTGACGACTTACGGTACTTCTACTGAATTTTACATACTTGGAAACGTGACGAGGACACAATTTATCTACTGATATTACGTAAATAAACGTTGATAACTTTTATCAGAACATGCCTTGTTGAAAGTCTAGTTTCGGTATTTGAAGCTTCTGAATTCTTCCTTGGCACAGTGTTTGGACAGAGAAACTATGTTCCAATGTTTTCGTTGTGCAGGTCCCACAGAGGGTACAGTCCTTATACGACGATGAAACACGCTATATCCCGAAAATCAGATATCGAATTGGATGCCAGCTGTACATACTTACTTCATCCATTGTTCATCAAGTGGACAAACTTACTACGCCATAAATTTGTTTATTCATATCCAACAGTCGCGTTACACTGCCGCTATTATGAGGAGAGAAGCCAAGATCAGTGATTGTGCGACGATTACAACCAAGTATGGCGACGGGTCAATGGACTGATGGAAAGAATATGACGTCTCTGTGACCAGATGTTCAAATGTGTACAACTGGGAAAGCTACAAATGCCAGAAGACATTTCCGATATACAGGACCCCTGTTACGGGGGCCCCGATATCCTTCCCAGCGTATAGGAACCAAAGGTTTGAGGGAAAATGAGCAAAAAATACCCTACCCTTCAAACTATCACATTCGTGAACCACGAATTGTTGAACAGCAAATGGTTTCCATCACTTTCACCGCGTACATGGGGCTCGATTCCCCGCGCTCCCGGTGATCACAGCCATGGAGCAGGAATTTCCCAACAGAAAACGGTTTTAATCTGACATGCATCCACCATTTTCTACTCAGTATCGAAGTTCTTGGCACGATTTCTGAACAGTCTATAAGACACGATTCGAAGTGGCAAATAACCGTTGTAACATTGGTAAAAATTATACTATTAATTATAACCCGTGTGCATAAAATAAATAATGCAGTATGTAAATAGTCCTGTTCCTTGCAGTACTCCATAACAGACTTATTTATATCGCTTATTAACTTTCATTGTCGCCAACATGTGAGTAATCAGCGATAAATCCATAATTAATTGTCGAAACACTACCTGTAAGCAGTAAATTTTTAACAAATGATTCGTAGTTTGTAGTTTTTAAACTAATAACTCACTGTATTAGACACTTGCGCTGCAATCCTAAGTCCATATCCGACATAATGATATGTGGAACGGACAATAATGCATTACACCCACTCCTGACTGGAAATGGGAGGAAACGAAAACGGAAACACGCTATTCGTCATTTCACAATATTTAGCTCTGTAGCACTATATAACTGGCTTTTATTATAATCGGTTGGTAGACCTGAGCAATTACGTAATTTTTGCGAAAGCATTTACTTAATGTTTATTTGTAAGTAGTACTGTACACACCAACCCGGTACTCAATGATCCACATTTACATTATTTCTTATGAGCGGAAATTCCCCGCTTACGGAAGTGTTAGTTTAAGCGGCGGTTTTCTGACACCGCCGACCAGGGGCAAAGACGACCGCCTGCACGTCTACGAGCATAACATTAAGATCTTACTTCCCATTACAGCTAGTGTATACGTCTACGTAAAATACGGCGCGGTGCCTCACTGCAGACGGCTTCCGTTTGCCGTCCGTCTCTGTCCTCTCCAGTAACGGCTGAACCACATGACCGATTCCCTTCAAGCTTTGCAATCCCCTTCCCTATTTTTACGTAATTTCTAATCACGTCTGTTACAGTAAACACCAGGAATACTTCTGTTACAGTCCTTGTACGTGGGATCACTTACTTTATGGACTTCGTTCACCGTCCCGTGTTAAAAATAAAATGGAAATTAAAACACTGCATTTCGGGGACAGGATAGGTTCCAGTTTTCAGGTAATGGAGTGAGTAGACACCTACGCAGTTGGGCACGATATGCAAAGCTGTTCTTAACATCTGGGCATTTTTACACTTTTTTATATTATTTTTAGCCAGAGGATGGAGACCGAAACGGAAGTGTTCTTACTTTTATTTTATTTTTAACACGGGACGATAGACAAGTCCATAAAGTAAATTATTCCTTACGTGATATACTCGTACCATCACCAGAATCCTATACAATTTTATTAACTCCTTGCAATTCTGTTACAGCACGCAGTCCCATTAACTGAACACGTACAGTACAAACCGTCCGTATTCACAAACATACTAATAAAGAGTGAATGAGGCGGGATAGCGCAGTAAGTATAGACTAGGATACGAGCTGCACGGTCTGGGGTTCGAATTCCGGCAGAGGAAAGAGTTTTTCTCTTCTCCAAAACATCCACATCGGCTTTGGGGCCCATCCAGCCTCCCGTTCAATGGGTACTGGGGTTCTTTACCGGAGGTAAAGCGGTCGGGGCAAGAAGTTGGCCACTCACCTCCACTTAGCGATGAGGTTAAGCGTGGATGGAGCTACACCTCTGTTCCCCCTGCATGCCTTCATGGCGTGGGCAGGGAAAACTTTACCTTTGTCTCTTTACATAAATAGCAAATATTTAGTACAGAATTTTTAAAACGACCCACGACATTACCAGGAAAGTACAGCACCTCTGTAACTACGTAACAGTGCACATGCCAAAAATATTCATTGCTACTGATCCTTCCCAGACTTAATTTTTTCTAGTGGCCGGTTTTGGACAGGACGTGAACCAGCGTCCGCAAATTCCTGGAAGTGAATGCAAATCCTGACACCTGAAGTACCTTAAGCAACGACTGGGACGAACGCGCAGTTTGTTTCGGTTCTACCCGCACATGCAGTATCTTTAGTATTTTAATATTTTTTCTGAAGAAAGTATGGTCTGCCCTGCCAGCATCGCTGGCAATGAGATGAGCACAGACAGTTTAATGAAAGATTTCTGACGACGTTACATTACACCACATGCATGGAACAAAACTACTACTAACAGAACTTTCACCCAAAATTACAAAATACTTTCATAAGCTGGGTAAAGTCCTTGTGTTTCCACGTGCCTATTTACAGGCACCAGTGACCAACATAATTTTAACCCACTCCTTTTACCAGTCCAAGTACTGAATATGTAATTTAATTTTAATTTTAAAACAGAGTTGTGTATAATATTCCCATAATTTCCCCTAGTGACTGAGCAGATGTTCTACACATAGTGGTAATGTCACGCTACATCTGTCAAACCACTCACCTCCTACTGGGCCAAGCTAATATTCTCTTGCAGTGATGTGAAATTTAAATATGATTCTTCTTCTCATCAAAATATGTTAACATCATCAAAACCTGTTTGGTGGGCGGGAAGAGGTTACGTATTTGTATTTCCCTGTGATATGCGTTTACGGGAACAATTATAAGACATCGAAATACTGCTGAGACAGTCTGCCTGGTGAATGTAACTACTGGCAAAGTAAATACAAAAAAGTAAAGTAAAGTTGTCACTATGCACGCCTTGAAGGCGTATGTACGAATGGAGGTATACCTGCTATCACTCTTAACATCGGCAATAGATGGAAGTGAGTGGTGAGCTTCACGCCCCGGCCGTTTAACCCGAGAGGAAAGAGCTCCACAGCCAGTTTGGACACTTTAGGAAAAAGAAAACTCTCTTATCCCTGCCGGGAATGTAACCATGACTCCTCGGTTGTCCAATCCGCAGCCTAATCATGATACCAAGTACACACCCACAGCTCCAAGTTAATAAATACAAGTGAACATCATAAGCACGGACAGCCACTCTTGCTGACAATAGAAGGTCCACTTCAATAATAAGGAATGAAGTGATTCTCAAGGTTACGTAGGTAGCTGAATATCAAGATATGAAAAACAATGAGTATGACAGTTGTTGTGTATTGGTATGAAGCGTGGCATCTTATTTTGAGGAAACAATATCAGTTCCAGGAATGTGGAAACAAAGCATTCAAGAAAATGCCTTGACCTATGAGTGATAAAAAGAACTATATAGAATATTACTCTATAAGTTTATGACGATGGTGTATGACATCTGAACTCAATAACTTTATGGACTTTTCCATCGTCTAATGTACTGAAATTTAACATAAAATACTACATTTCGGGGACAGGTTCGGTCCCGTTTTCAGGATTGCTTCTTCTAAAACAAAACGTGTCTACATAATTATTTACATTCTGATTAAACACAAACTATAGTCAAATCTGTTACTAACACGTATTTCAATCACAGTTTAAAAATTACGGCAGCGCAAATCTTACTAAACATCTGATACACGATATACATCACTGGTCACTGTAGATATTTTCTTCACTAGAGGGCAGCAGTGCTACTTTTAGAAGAAGCAAGCCGGAAGACGGGGACTGTTCCTGTTCCCGAAACGTAGTGTGTTAAATTTCAATGCATTAGTCGATGGAAAAATTCCATAAATTTAATGAGTTCAGACATTTAGAATTCTTTAAAGGAAAATTTATTCGTGTCGCCAAAGTTACCGTCGGGAAGGAAAGGAATGTCGATAAAGCTCTCCGAAAATATCATTTTTGAAGACATAAAGAACAGGTTAACATTCAACTGTACATTGATGAAAAGATTACATACAGGTGGTGGACTAACTGGCTAAGAATCGTGTTAGGGGGTTGGTTTTCGTCTTGGCGGCGTGGAATCTTAGGTTCTGCTGTCATTGTCAGGTGCTTTAACTGACAAATTAGCTTGTAGGGAGGAAATATACAGACTCTTTTATTTACGAAACTGCGCAGATTTGTATTACTACGGTTTTACGTTAGAGAAGTGCGACTAGGTCATAATTCAACAACAACAACAGTTCTACACAAAACTGAAGAACATAACCCAAAAGTATAGCATCCTGACTACAGTACATAACATTTAAGATTACTTAGTTTTTGGGCTTATTCATTGCCTAGTACTCCAAAAATACAAAAAGTATTCAGCTTCCAAATCGCTGTGTTCACCACTTCTATTGTGGTATACTAGACGATGGAAATAGTCTAAATTTAGCAGTCGTAAAGGAAAACGTTAATGCCTCAAAACTACATAGTTTCCATGCGTGAAACGAAAAGATATCTTGGAAGACCTACGCGTAAATGGAAGAATATTACAACAACTTCGGAAACATCCGTTGGGCGTAACACTTCTGGTGAGTTTGCTCTGTTATTGTCCCTGTTTTTCCTATCGTTCCCATTATTCGTAAATAATTTCAATGCAATCTGAGCACAATTATTATTTCACTAAGTTATTTGAGTGGGATGGTATGTTATGTTTAGATTCTGAACTTTTCTCCGCGTCCCTCGCGCTGCCTCCTTTCTTGTACTTCTCTCGTAAACGGAGAGAGTCGGCGTTTCCTGTATTGTTTCGTAAAATGCGAGATGTTCTCATCATCGATTGCTCCTTAAATCTCAGTTGTATGTTACAGGGAACATAGTCTGTCTCCATTACAACAGTCAATCACACAGGCGTGTGTAGGTCCGCATAAAATATCTGTAGCTTTTGCCCGGTTTCGACCAAAATCAGAATGTGTTACCAAATGTTCGTAAAAATCCCATATAGAGAATTTCACGAAAATGCGTTGTTCCATGCGGACAGACGGACGAACATGACACTAGAAGTCGCTATTCCCTCTGCGAACGCGCCTATATACCGGTCTTAAAGAAACAGGACAGGAGGGTGTGGACTGGATTCATCTCGCTCAGGAGAGAGACCAGTGGTCGACTGCTGTGATGTGGAACCGAGCCTGGGGGTCCCATATCACGGAGGTTTTTCTTAAGCAGCGAATGACTCTCAGCTTCTGCCCCATGGAGTGGTTGGTTGGTTGGTTTGTTGATTGGTTGGTTGGTTTGTTTGTTGGTTGGTTGGTTGGTCGGTCCGTCGGTCGGTTCGTTGGTAAACTGGTTAGTTTGATTTCCCACAACATTCCTGGTGACAGTGAGTTGCTTGTACCGTTTTAAGGCGTGTTCGCAAATTGCGAAAAGCGACTATTAGCTTCGCCATGTCTGTGTCTGTCAGTCTGTCCGTCCGTCCGTCCGTCTGTTTGTCTGCACGGAGTAACTCGACTCCCACTGGACGGATTTTATTTAGTTGGTTGGTTGGTCGGTCTGTTGTTCGGTAGATTCGTTGGTAAACTGGCTAGTTTGATCTTCCACGACATTACTGGTGATAGTGAATTGCTTGTGCCGTTTTTTGGCGCGTTCGCAAAATTTCGAAGAGCGACTATTACTTTCGTCAGGTCTCTCCGTCCGTCCGTCCGTCCATCTGTGTGTCTGTCTGGCTGTCTATCCTCTCCGCATGAAACAACTCGGCTCCCACTGGGCGGATTTTCATTAAATTTAATATTTAAGGGTTTTTCGAAAATCTGTTGTAGAGAAAATCAAAGTACAAATTTTATGTTCCATAATTCCTTTCCGTAATTCATGCCGTTTATGAGATAATGTGGAAAAATATGGTACAGCCAGACTGGCCACAGATGACAGTATAATGCGGCGTATAAAAGATGCGATTTGCATGCAGGATAACTAAGGCAAGAACACACACACTGATAATATTTGATTATTATTGCTTTTCTACGACAACAATGGTTACGAGAACGAGCCTCCATGTTACGTTATACGCATAGTGCCTCTCTTGTTGTCACAGGTATAATGGTATTCTATATTTCCTAACAGGCCCACACACAGCTGCACTGGATGGGCACGTCCAATTTCGTACACGGTTTATGGCCTACCCTTCGGAAGGAAAAAGGTCGTATCCAAATTCGTTCACGGCCAGCAGGTATAGTATACGATTTCGCACACGGTCAATCCCTTACCCCTCGGGAGGGAAAAAGGTCGTATGCATGTTTGAAATAAAGTTGACTGAATTTAATGAGAAGTCCTGTATTAAAACAATGTACTAATATGACCATTTTTTATCAAGCAATGTAGCCTTATTTTATATTGTATGTGCCGTGCATTTTATCATAAGTCTAATACCAGCCAACAAATGGACAAGGTTATTGACATATATGAAATGTATTTGAGCCCCCTACATATGTTTCAGCAAAAGAGTTGCCATTTTCAAGGGGTTTTTAGCAGAGAATGACAAGAACTTTTTACATCCAAGTATATAGTATGGTTAATAACCATTCTGTATAGAGAATTACAAGAACTTTTTACATAAAAGTATTTAATAACCATACTGTATACTTGGATGTAAAACGTTCTTGTAGTTCTCCGCTAAAAACCCCCTGAAGATGGCAACTCCTTTGCTGAAACATATGTAGGGGACTCAAATACGTTTCATATATGTCAATAATCTTGTGCATCTGTTGGTTGGTATTAGACTTATGTAGCCTTAGTTTAATGAAATTCTTAAATAAGTATAATTACAGGACTAAAATACAGGGTGGGGCAGATTTCACTCATTATTTTGATTTGCCTAGTATGATGGTAGGCCCGGAAAGGAGATTGAACTAATTGTGTTATAGAGTTAAGCTATGAACGCCATTTAGTAAACATCGATCAGCGATCGGCTGTACACCGTGCGTTCGCCGTAGAGACTTTTTAAAAAATAACGACTCTGTGATACCAACGTAACAAATATTCAGATGACATTTTAACTCTGAGAGACACTGCAAGGTTCCTGATCACAACATTATCAAGAACTGGGTACAGAAGTTTCGAAACACGGCTTCTGCAACAAACAGAAAACCTGGAGACAGCGTCAGAATTGTGCTGACACTGGAAAACAATCAACAGGTTATAATGAAATAACAAGTCAAATCTTAAAAGCTTGTGCATCTCTCATTAGCCACCCATTAAGCTACATCTGTAATCACTGACTACATACAGCTGTTTTCCCTGTTCGTCTTAAACTTGCGGTAGTAAAACCACTATACAAGAAGGGAGACAAAACTAGTATGACAAATTATAGGCCTATTTCCTTATTAACTGTTTTTTCTAAAGTATTTGAGAAAGCTAAGCACATTAGGTTAAGCCAACATCTACATACTAACAACATACTGGTCACAGAACAGCATGGTTTTTGGAAAGGGATATCTACTGAAAATGCTAACTTCAGGCTACCAGATAGTGTATTTACATCTATTAACTAAAAAATGCATGTTGGAGGAATTTTCTGTGATTTGGCAAAGGCTTTTGACTGTGTAAATCATGAAATTTTGTTGGCTAAATTACATTTCTATGGCATTCGAGGAGTAACTGCAGATTGGTTCAAATCCTATTTAACTAATAGAAGACAAAAAGTAGAAATAAAATCACGTAATGCAACTCAAAACGTTTTCTGTGATTAGGGTACAGTGAAGCAAGGATCATTTCTAGGGTCTTTATTATTTATAATATATACAATCGACCTTCCTCGGAAAATAAATTCCATATCAAACCAATACTTTTTGCTGATGACACTAGTGTTATAACATATAACAGAAATTTAGGAGATTTGTGTACAGTGGCAAACTTTAGTTAGAACTCAGTTAGAAACAGTAATCGAACTTGGTTGGTTGAATAAAAAAGTAAGTAACATGTTAATAGAAACTAATTGGCTAAACATGTTGGCGGAAAGGGGTGAAAACAAAGGTTACGTCATTCAAGCTGACCAAGTATGATTTGGCAACCGCATACCTGGACACCTTGGTATTGGTATTGGGATATTTGTTTTCATGGCGCAACAGCCCATAGGGGGCCAGGGCCTCCTCATTGTCGAGGCTTCACGATCACACTCAGGCACACCGCACTCGGTAGGACTCCTCTTGACGAGAGACATCCATGCCCCTGGCGGGATTCGAAGCCACAATCCCAGCAAGCGAGCGGCCGCAGACCCACACCTTAGACCGTGCGGTCACTGGGATCGGCGCTGTTGACTGGGATGCAAACATGAACAATAGCGGTGTACGAAAACGGATATACCATAAAAGGGGCTTGAGAACTACCTGCTTATCTCGTGAACGAAATTGGACATGATATTGAACCCTGTAATAAACCGTGAACGAAATCGGACGTCCCCGCACTGGATTCCTTTGCTGCATCATGTATCGACATGTGGCAACATCAGACAACAGTAAAACAAAACGATGTATCTGACGCACATACACAGCAGTCCTGGCCAGTACACTAACAGAGCTGTGATCTGACTACTCCAGCAGCACTGTTGCAAATGCGAGTAATTATGTAATTGGAGAGCA
The DNA here is from genome assembly GCA_021186555.1 of Reticulitermes speratus. NCBI lineage: Eukaryota > Metazoa > Arthropoda > Insecta > Blattodea > Rhinotermitidae > Reticulitermes > Reticulitermes speratus. Next base: position 26,331,079 of record JAJKFL010000042.1, on the reverse strand, counting down.
CTTCAAAACGTTATCAGAGTAACAGACGTGCTTGAAACATGGTTAAATCTTGAACAACTGTACAGCGTCTTACGGTTAGTAAAGTAAAGTAAAGTAGAGTAGAGTAAAGTAAATTAACGTAAAGTTGTTGCTGTGCACATCATGAAGGTACGTAAGGGAGTGAGTGTACAGTTCCACCCAACCTTAACTTCGGCTCTAGATGGAGAGTGAGTGGTCATCTTCACGTCCCAACCGCTTTACCCTCCGTGAAAGAGCCCCGGTAGTCACTCAACAGGCGTGCGTGTGTGCTCCAAAGCAATCTGGACGTAGAGAACAGAAAAAAATTACTGTGCCTGAGGAATATAATAAAATGGTAGTTGCCCAGTGTCTGGTGCGTACCGCCGACGAGTCAGTTAATCGAAGTTGTGTGTGTATATACACATATGGCCTACATAAATACATACACAGTGTACATACACATAAATGGGTTTTCAGGAGGAATCCGCCATTCTTCGGGAGAACGTTCCTTATGTTAAATCACATGGATATAACGAAAAAACTTATATCCGAAATTGAACGGTTACGGAGATATAAAGTGATAAGTTTTAAAAATGGGAATTGTTATACTTTTATTGATTACCAAATATATATTAAAAGGAGAAGGAATTTGTAGTTCCTGTAATGTTAACACCTGTACTTAACATCTAATTAATATCTGAGTGACATAAACGCCTTAATTAAGCAAGAAAAACTCGCACTAGTTTCATAAAAAATTCTTTAGGCTTCCGAGTACTATACATAGCACACTCGCCTCCGCATGGCTTAGCTTGGATATGCGCTCAAGGAAGGACCTGCGCAGTATACGGAAAGCACTCCACGTTCAAGAGATACGGTAAAAGTAACTACAAGATTATCTCATTTTTCTCGCGACGTAATCTCCACAAGCGTTCAACTCTGGGTGTAGGGGTGTCTGGTTATATCGTCGCAAATTAACTTACGAAACGTTCTCCCAAAGTATGACAGATTCCTTTAGAAACACTCTTACATAACACCATCAGTAAGTCTCTCATGAATAAAAATATACTGGATCACACCGAATGCAGAGTGTTCAAATTTATATGGTTTTACAACGGTCTCATCAAATCTACACGTTTTACTCTGCTCGATTACAAATCTCTGTTTCCCAATTTTCTAGTTAGGACCAGCAATCAGGTTCGAATTATGTTCATGACTGTTTAAAGCGTACACATACGTTAGTATGACAATACTTATGTTCGAACAAACGCACTGTTACTCCAACATTTCTATCTATCCAAACTACAAAACTGAACAAAAGAATGTGCTTAACGTCGACATCCCTTTTGCGTATTAATCAACAACCCGACGTACAGTGTCAAAAAATGGTTAATATTTATTTCTACCCAAAATATTTCAGTCCTGAAACCATTATCAAGAGCACATTCTACACACAGTCCTTATTGATGTTTTACGATATCTGAAATATTATCTACTAAGTTTTATACAGTTATATGCAGTAATTCACCCAGAAAACCTATGAAATGTACATCTGTTAAGACTGCTACTTCATGCATATATTTTTTATGGTTTATGTAACGGTAAATTGGTATGGTACACATGCGTGATGGAATAGGGGTGTGAAGTGACAAACTATATTGGACATATAAAACAATGACCCTATAATGACACTAGGGTCATTTATTTAACTGCATTATTGCATAAACGCTGCTTCTGATATGTGGCCCCAGTGCGAGAAACTGTACCGATCTGAACGGCTGCCGTGTCCGTCTGCGAAGTTTTTCAAGTTTTTATTTCTAGGACAAATAAACAAATACAGAAAGGAATATATTGTATGTACACTTTATAAGTTGTCTTATATGTGTATATACGAGGGTTGCCCAGAGAGCAATGCTCCGTTATTTTTCGCAGTAAATATTTATTCCTAATGCATGAAGCTTACACACAATGAAGAGTGACGGCTGGTACCCCCCTATTTTGCCACACGTGTCCGTCCACTTCCACGGCCTTGCGCCAACGAGAAATAAATGTGGGTGCGAGTGCGCCTTGTCGGTACATGCCTTGTCCTGTTCACACAGCCGAGTTATCCCTGCGCGAATCACATCGTCATACTGTGGGGGGCATCCTTCAGGGCATCAAACAGGTGGAAATCTGAAGGTGCTAAAGTAAGGACTGCTGGGTAGGTGGAGTAACACTGTCCAACGAAATTTTGTGACGGCTTCCCGAGTCTTCAAAACTGTGCGCGGCCTTGCATTGTCATGATAAAGCAAAATTTCTGGATACTTGTGAGGCCGAACTCGTATGAAATTTCCGAGGTGGGCATCGGAAATTACTGTCTCCCTCTCGATATCACAAACACAAGAATCATTCATTCAGAATCCTAGACTACAGTCATCAAGAGATCACTGACATTGCCCGCTGTTGGAAACTCTTCGAATACGAGTATCTTCTCCCAGGAAAATTGAGAATGGTGCCCTTACGTGGATTCCATTCTGTCTCCGGTTCAAAATGATGGACCCAGGTATTATCTGTTGTTAGCAATCTGGGATAAGAAGGCCTCTCCCTTTTCCTCACAACATGCCAACAATTCGGAATAAATTGCTTTCTCTCGGTTTTGTGTTCGACTGTGAGGATCCGAGGAATCCATCTCGAGCGCACCTTCGAATATCCGAGATCACGGATGATGCGACTAACACTTGCTTTGCTGGCTGAACGACTGAGAGCCATTTGTCGGGTTGTGATGCACCGATCCTCCCGAATGATGGCATCAGCACCTTGCAGCATTCCAGGGCAACCAGCTTTTCCAGTTTCGGTGGCCGTCACTCTTTTCTCCCAGCGACCATGGGTCCTTCAGTCAACTGCAGCACTTCTCTGAACATGGGGGTAAGGTTGTGGATGTTTCCCATTGATTTTTGTCGGCAACAAGGAATTCTATCACAGCACGGTGTTTGTAACGCACATCATTGAATGACTCCATTTTGACGTGCTGCTGCAGGGGTGCTGTCAAAAATCTTTAGAACTTCGTACATAAATGGAAGGAACTGTATCACCTAAAATGTCACAATCGCACCTTTGTTCCTGAACATATATACACTGTAACATATGTTCTTAGATACCGAAATTCACTGGTGATATGAGCAAACATTCCTGTAAGACGCCCGGACAGTAAAAATACAAGGAAATTACCACACAACACGCTGAAAACGGCTACTTGCTTAACATGAGCTCCTGTTACATAGATGTGGCGAAATAACATGAAATATATCGCTGAAGAAAGAGTGTTTGTTTACAAATACGTCTTTTCAAAACGTAAGTCGTGGACGAAATGTCGAAGGAAATTTTGCAGAAATTTTCCGGAGAAAAGTGGCGAATTTCCGTGCAGCGACATCCGAGTTAGAGACTAAGGAAACACGAAAATATATGTACTAACCTAACAAAAGCATTATGATGTTGGTCCTTATGTGCCTTGATACATAAGAGTGGAATGTCCAGAAGTACAGTCCACGTTGCATCAAAACTGTTAACAGTTACGATCCTACAAAATGTCAGCTGTACAAAGTCTCCAGCTTCCAAACTCTGAAGCAATAATTCGACATTGCAGGTGGTTTCAGGTTTTTGCGTTTAAAGATCTTGACCCGGAGCCTATGTACCATTTTCATAAAGCTTGGTTTACAGTAAATGGTTACCTAAACAGTTCAAGCAATAGACACAAAGTCCTCCTGCCGTTCATGCCGAACTTTCACATGATACGAAAAACAGAGTGGGGTGCAAATAATTGGCTGTGCGAAGAACAAGTCGTTACTGTGCGGGGCCTCAGCGTACAGTACCTACAGCCTCTGTACATTTTACAGTGTCCTAATAAAATATTTGTGGCCACATTCCTATTAGTGTGTAGTGATGACCTGAAGCTTACCACGGCGTAATCCGTAGGTTATTTGACAAGCCTGTATCAACGATTAATATGAAGCATGAAATATAGACTACTGCGTTAAAGGGGACCTAAGACCAATAAACTGCTAGCAAGTGACGATTCATTATACGTCTGTGAATATTGTTGGATATTTTTCGTTGTCTGAGATGCATCTTAGTATTCACGACATTTAGGGACTTCGGTCTAGCCTCGTCTTTAGACGACTGGTTGCTTATCATTATACTGATAAATATTTTATCTTTATTTTAAGATTAATGGTGGCGGTTGAAATCGAACTTGGTATCATTCGAATACCAGGCTATTGCCAACTACAAAGTGGCGCCGGCTTCATTATAAAGATACCCAATCACCTGACGACGGAAGCAGAGTCAACTGTCGGAATGTCGTGTAGGCCTACCTCAGACAATGAACAGTGTCGAGCATAATATTGATATAGTGGAACGAACAGGCTGACCTACTATTTGATGTGCTGGACCGGAATTCGCCTGAAGGGACGGAGGATATACACGAAGAACCTTAGTTATAATGACAGACCCGATCTCTAAGAGGGTTTTCCAAACTGCGCTTCATCACGCCGACATTCTCAACAAAGGAAAATGCAATATTCTCTGCTGACAGAAGTGTAAGTTTGCAACAGTTTCCGCACCCACATAAGACTCAGCATCTACAACAAACACACAACATGAAAATCGGCAACTGCATAATATACGCATTTCTAAGATTAATATCCAGTAAGACGCAATGTCGCGTTCAAACAAAGAAAACATGCCGAACGTTCGTACTGTTTTGCGGCAATTCTACAATGCGCTGTGTCACGTTCAAACACATGAAAGTATGCACAACGTGACTACTGTTCTGTGCCACCTCTACAGTGTACAACATTCAAACACATGAAAGTATGCAGAACGTGCTTGTTGTTCTGTGCCACCTCTAGAGTACATAGTGTCACATTCAAACACATAAAAGTATGCAGAACGTGCCTGTTGTTCTGTGCCACCTCTACAGTGTAGAACATTCAAACACATAAAAGTATGCAGAACGTGCCTGTTGTTCTGTGCCACGTCTACAGTGTAGAACATTCAAACACATGAAAGTATGCAGAACGTGCCTGTTGTTCTGTGCCACCTCTACAGTGTACAACATTCAAACACATGAAAGTATGCAGAACGTGCTTGTTGTTCTGTGCCACCTCTAGAGTACATAGTGTCACATTCAAACACATGAAAGTATGCAGAACGTGCCTGTTGTTCTGTGCCACCTCTACAGTGTACAACATTCAAACACATGAAAGTATGCAGAACGTGATTGTTGTTCTGTGCCACCTCCAGAGTACATAGTGTCACATTCAAACACATGAAAGTATGCAGAACGTGCCTGTTGTTCTGTGCCACCTCTACAGTGTACAACATTCAAACACATGAAAGTATGCAGAACGTGCTTTTTGTGCTGTGCCACCTCTAGGGTACATAGTGTCACATTCAAACACATGAAAGTATGCAGAACGTGCCTGTTGTTCTGTGCCACCTCTACAGTGTAGAACATTCAAACACATAAAAGTATGCAGAACGTGCTTTTTGTGCTGTGCCACCTCTAGAGTACATAGTGTCACATTCAAACACATGAAAGTATGCAGAACGTGCCTGTTGTTCTGTGCCACCTCTACAGTGTAGAACATTCAAACACATAAAAGTATGCAGAACGTGCCTGTTGTTCTGTGCCACCTCTACAGTGTAGAACATTCAAACACATAAAAGTACGCAGAACGTGACTGTTGTTCTGTGCCAACTCTAGAGTACATAGTTTCACATTCAAACACATAAAAGTACGCAGAACGTGCCTGTTGTTCTGTGCCAACTCTAGAGTACATAGTGTCACATTCAAACATATGAAAGTATGCAGAACGTGCCTACTGTTCTGTCGCACCTCTACAGTGCACAGTGTCACGTTCAAACACACAAAAGAATGCAGAACATGTGTAGCGTTCTGTGACAGTTCTACAGTTCGCATAGTCACGTTCACATATACGAAAGTATGCAGAACGTGTAGACTGCAAATAAACCGACATAGGCGACAGTCGAATAAAACTGCAAAAACCTTGTTCTTTTATTCAAACCTATACCAGACTGCGCAAATCTGAATTATGATTAGATGCGAGAATGGTTGACTAAAATCGAAGAACATTTGTCTCACAACAACACGGTTGATCTTGTCAATCACGTTGGGGAAGACCACTTAGAAGCTGATAACGAGCGAGCAGGTAAAGTTAATAAAATGTGCCATAGCCGGGGACTGAAGGCTATAAAGGACTGCACTGGCTTGTGCATAACATCGACGGGAGGCGAGCGCTACAGAGAAAATGTTTTCGAGACGCTGGCCTGACCTTGCCGCAGTGAAAAGAAAACGGGGATAAGAAATTAATACTAATTACGCGTTCTTCAAAACTATCATTTACAAATGTAAGTTATGTTAAATACTTTCTGGAATAGTTTTATTTGATGCCTCCTTGTGTTCCCTTCGTAATTTCACAATAAGCTGAATTATACACTGAGTTATTTTCCCTCGTCTTCTTCAGTCCTCTGTCTTATCTTACCGCCCTTCGGTCTCGTTTAGGTCGGATAATCTAAACCGTAATGTACATCAATATTTTAATAATGTCGACAGCATAAACTATTTTTTATGTTATTCATACCGTACATTTTTTTATTATTTAGGTTCTATCCGACAAATGCACATTTGTCGGATAGAACCTAAATAATGCATAAAATATCTATACATCAGGCAGATAAATGTACTATGTGATAACTTGCTGAATTACTTGAGTTACAGAGTTTAAATCGCAAATTGCAAACAAAACGAGTTTCAGTATTACCCACAAGATTTTCACTACTTCTGCATCCGCCTTATGCATAACATTTTGCGCTGTGATTTTGAAGCCACAAATGTGCCATCCTAGAGGACGGAAGAAACGTCGTCACCAATATAATGGTAATGACATTTCAGACATACAGAATTTTCATTGTATGACAGTGCGTAAGCGCTGAGCTAATCTAGGCCAGCGTTGACTTACATTCATAGCCCGCATACACTCGCTGCAACAGGACTGACTCAAAATACAGTACCTGATCATCACTCAAAACGTAACAGTTGTAAATTCCATCAATATGGGTCAGTGTGTGTGCACCGCACTGTCAGTTAATGTTAATTCTTCCACGTTTATTTGCTTCGTATTAATTTCGAAAAAAAATCACCCAGCTGTCAGAAGGATAAGTTATATGACTGTACTAACCAATGGTGATGAAGATTAATTACGTGTTGAAGTCCTTTTTAATTTACAAAGTAATTAATTTCAAAGGCGGCAAAATTAAAATTTTATAAAGCCGTGATAAGACCTGTTGTTACATATGCTTCTGAAACCTGGGTACTAAAGGAAAACATTACACAAAAATAACCAAGATTCGAAAGACAGATGTTAAGGAAAATTTATTGCCCAGTTAAAAGCCCGGAAGCAGCATGGAGATTACGAAATAATGAGGAATTGGATAGGATAATTAGAAAGCAAAATATTGTACGACAAATAAAAGCGAAGAGACTTGGATGGTTCGGGCATATACAAAGAATGGAAGAACATCGAATAACTAGGAAGATAACCAGCTGGATGCCAACATTACTAAACAGGCCAAAAGAAAGACCTAAAGAGAGATGGTAGGACAGTGAACGCGGAGATCTGAAAATTGTGGGTGTGCTGGATTGGAAAATGAGTGTTTTTGACAGAAAATATTGGCAAGGAATATTTGAGCAGGCCAAAACCCACCCAGAGTTGTAGAGCTTAATAAGAAGAAGATAAGAAAAGTCCTTTTTAATTGGTTTGGATATAGCCAATGACAGACGAGCACGAATCCCGGAAAAGAGGTCGCCTGAGCGAATAATTTTGTACTTTGGTGTTTATATTTGTGGGTCCTCAGTGTGGAGGTTGCTTAATGTCACCTTTCTGGCGCCCGTGGTTTTCAAGCGACTTCTACATTTCAGGAAAACTTGTGCACCCCTGGCCAAAGATCCAAAGAGGTGAGAGTGATTAATGAAACTCTGATGCACTTCAAATTCAGTATCTGAAGAAGAATCACACAAACAAAACTGACGCCGACGCGTGCTTATATGATCTCTTCATCAAGATGTCAGGTACAAACATTTATTAAACCACACTGAAGGAACTGGCATCGAGGACATTCTGTTTCCTTATCAGTCGATTGATATACACGTAGATGTATTACACCTATTAAAGCAGTCCCCAATCTTACGAATAGTTACGTTCCAGGGAAGGGTTCCTAAAGCGTCATTTCGCAGTGTTAAAATTTGGGTTAAGTTCTCGAATGACAGAAAAATGAACAAAATATCAGAAATAAATTATACTGCCTGAAACAAAACAAGTAAGCAGAGGAAGCACATAAGGTTTTGCGTATGCTGTAAATGATACAAAGGAACGTTTAACAGAAACATGCTCTATAAAACACGATTGGGAAACGAATATTTTTCTTACTTCACTTACTTTTCTGTTGGTTTAAATGACCTTACGGCACTGATTTTGTTCGGAAGATTTCGGAGGAACGAGTTATTGTTCGGATCATGTGCCAAGCGGAGAGCATGCGTTTCTCAGAAGTTCGCATGGCCGGAATTTCGTAATGCGAATGTTCGTAAATCGAGAATTGACTCTCTATATATAATCCAATGACAAAGACCCTACAGATATATAATTAAAACAAAGTGTGAGTTTCTGTGTTACGTAATAGCTACAATGGATCCTTACACCTCTTACGTCTACTGCTCCTATTTCCACATAATTATACTTGAGGGTCGCAGGCGTCCGTCGACGTGTTACAACTCTCTGGCACGGGGATCAGAGGGATGAAACGGGTGAAGTTAAGCATATACTGACCAAACTAGAACACTATTTCCCGGAAACAATGCACCGTTAAGCTTCCTGTCTCAGCCTCGGTTTATATAATATATGCATCTGTTTTCATTACACCCAGAAGACAGCGACGTATGCAAAGCACATGGCGTGGTTCTGGCGACTACAGGGTTTCGTTTGACACAACAATGCGAAGCGTTCACTTTTTATCAGGGCATCAGGATCCTGAACTGACATTTTGTTTTGTAACTGATGATGTACTGCCCAGCCACCTACACAGTGGATGAAGTTCTGATTTGCCCTAGGATTGAATATTTCTGGTATCAATGCTGAAAAGGCCTTGATTTTAGGCTTCCGCCGCGATGTTGATGAGATCTGCGCTCTTCTGGGATATTACGTGGCGTCGTGTGGTAATTATTTACAGACGTTTCTGGACAACGTATCGGTCCCATCTTCAAGGGTCAAGAGTCCGAGGAGAAAAGAAAGCCGGCAACGTGACGTAGATTCTATATGCGAAGGTGCGCGCGGGGTAGTAATGAGTAAGCGTGGTGACAGCCAATAGAGTTGAACCGGTGAAAGGGATGGGGTGGATACGGACAACGTTAGAAGTGTAGTCAGCTAAGGCTGATGGAAACACATTTATGGAATAAATTAAGAGAAAGGAAAGAAAATATAAAGATAAATAAATAAAATAAAAATTAAACAAAAAATATACAAATAAAAATAAATAAACAAATTAGGGGAAGAAAAACCACAACAGCGTGAGGGAGGGGGGAGGGAGACATGTAAAGTGGCTGCTGGGTTACCTCGACGAAAACCGGTCTCTGCGCGGCCGAATCACTACCTAGCGCAGGAAGGTGAGAGTAATGGGAGAAAAATGTATGGAATGCAGCAACAACAAGGGAAATAAACTAAATGAACGAAAGTATAGATGAAAAATACATTATAAATAAATAATTAAATAAAAATAAAATAATAAAAATAAAAATAGAAAATAGAGGAATAAACATAAAAATATAAAGAAATAAAACATAAAATAAATAAAAATAAAACTTAAAAATAAATAAAAAATAAGAAAAGCAGAACATAAGTACTTAGAAATAAAGATACATCTAAAAACAAAAACAAAAATATTAAGTAATAAGTAATAAAAGTAAAAAAAATTAAAGAAAATTAACGGCTGCTGTGTCCCACGAGAGGTTTTGGAGTTCTTGTCCACAACAGGTCTGGGGCTTTCGGAAACTATGTATCCAATCCACTGTAGCTAACTGGTCCACAATGGCTACGATGGACGCAGTCCTAAGCACATAATTCACGTCCATTTAATGCCGCCGTATGATTATTTGCCGCAATGTCGTCTGTTTGCTTTTATGGCGTAGTGTTTAATTACATTAGTAATGTAACACGGAACCAGGTGCATTATAGAAATGTCTTGTGGGAAATGACATGGCGTCACATGTAAGAAGAGAGTAATCTTCATAATCACAGCCATGAGAACTCAAATATCTCATTATAACAATGTTTCTCAAATTGTATTTTGTGGATTTTAGTACTGTGTGGTGGTTAGCACTGTTGAGAGGTCGCGGGTTTAGTTGCGTGTGGAACACAGGCTACCCTGACATGTATTTCGTGTACAGATCGGTTCCTCCAGGACAATGCACCTAGCTGGTTACAAAATGTTCGGAAGAACATACTGCCTACTTGACCCTGAAGGTATAGGGAATGTCTGCCTCTAAAACATTTGTATACCAGAGTCCAACTCGGTGCATAAACAGGACGACCACCACATAAATCCTTAGCGTCGTTAACACTTCGGGTTCTGCATCGGATAAATTCTTCCAGTTCATGTTATTACCTTTTCACTCACGTTATTGAGATAGTATCGTTACAGTTTTCTTGGCGAACACCAAAAGCAATTGTCTGTGTCCGGAATCCTTTTTCGTTCCCAAGTACCCATTCATCAACCTGCCTACAGACAGAAGCTTAGGGTGTCTCCTGTATCCACACAGTAGCTCATCGTATGCTGAACTTAGAACATACACGAACCGAGAATAAAGTCTCATGTTGCGTGACCTGCAGTGTTGATGCGTCGTCTTGAGTGGTACTAGTGGAAATAGAGTGAAAAGGTTTAAGGTCCCTTTAGGACTTTTATTCTACGGAAGTGTACGAAACTGGTAGAGTGCGGTCGCATTTTATGCATGGGATGCATTCCTGAAGACCTTGAATAGTTCAAGACTGATTTTTCCGTAGGAATAAATGTAAAGTGGGGGGATGCGTTTTTGGAGGATACAAATCTACAAACACTGTAACATATTTTTGCTTTTAAACAGACCTTTTAAGCACAATATAAATAATAAACAACAAACGTTCATTTAATAACAATTTTATTAATTAATGCAGCACAGCACCTGACAGAATTTAACAAAATCATCATATTCCGTTGACAATAATGGAACAGGAGATGCAACAGGCTAGGCGGTATCTCCCCACTTAATTTTCGTTTTAATTTTTTTGGATTCGCACTATTTCAAATGTTGCGCATTAAGTGAGACTTTACTAATATGCTTATATCGCACTATTTCAAATTCGCATATTACAATCTCGCAATGCAAGACTGCCACATCCTGGTATGACTACAGAAACTACCGAAATGCTCAGTAAGAAGAGCCTTTGTCTCATCAGAGAATCGCACCGGGTACAGTTCAGACCGTCACCGCTCTCAGACTTACGCGAGGTGGCTAGTGGGTACGGCGATGAAGGCAGAAGGTGCACGGCGGCTTCGTACGGGGTTTCGTAATGATCATCGCCGTGTAACGCGTTCTTCGTGAGGTTTCGGCATCAAGCTAACTAGAGGGAGGCGGGACACTTTACCACCACGTGATGGTACTAATGTTGGGTATTTTAAATTCCACGCTGCCGGCAATCCATTCCCAGCACAACAAGAGTTTGATGCGCTTGTGCAGCATCATAAACCAGAGTCCCTCAATTGAAGTAGCCGTCTGTCAAAAGAGGGTGAAATTTGTTTCGTTACCTTAACACAGAGTTTATCTTAACTCTTTTACGGTAGAACACTTCCGTACAATAAAAGTCCTAAAGGAACTTTAAACTGAAACAAAGGTAAACTATCTTTCAACATTAACAACGTTGACTTTTTCACTCTATTTCCACTAGTACCACTCAAGACGGCGCATCAACACTGCAGGTCACGCAACACTGTGAGACTTTGTTCTCGGTTCGTGTATGTTCTAAGTTCAGCATACGATGAGCTACTGTGTGGATACAGGAGACACCCTAAGCTTCTGTCTGTAGGCAGGTTGATGAATGGGTACTTGGGAACGAAAAAGGATTCCGGACACAGACAATTGCTTTTGGTGTTCGCCAAGAAAACTGTAACGATACTATCTCAATAACGTGAGTGAAAAGGTAATAACATGAACTGGAAGAATTTATCCGATGCAGAACCCGAAGTGTTAACGACGCTAAGGATTTATGTGGTGGTCGTCCTGTTTATGACATCGAGTTGGACTCTGGTATACTAATGTTTTAGAGGCAGACATTCCCTCCACCTTCAGGGTCAAGTAGGCAGTATGTTCTTCCAAACATTTTGTAACCAGCTAGGTGCATTGTCCTGGAGGAACCGATCTGTACACGAAATACGTGTCAGGGTAGCCTGTGTTCCAGATGTGACTAAACCCGTGACCTCTCAACAGTGCTAACCACTACACAGTACTAAAATCTACAAAATACAATTTGAGAAACCGGTTAGCCAAGCAAATGTGTTGTGAACTGAGCCCTATCAAGTGCACAACTGTTTGAATTACTGAACCCTAAGAAGTTCCATTTCCTCATAAGGGCACTGGGACGTACTCCGTACGTACTCACACACTTCAGGGCCACAGATTTCTTCTCCAATCCGTGTAATAGCAACGTATTCAGTTCTTTCTAGTGTTCAGGTAGGGTAAGCCGAAGTAGTGCAGCTTCAGATCCATGTCCTCTGCGCTTTCAGTGCGTGGTGATGATCTACCGCAGGGCTGCTAAAGAAGCAGTAGTGCGAGTCTGTAACTCCAGATCGTTGAGAAACAGGAGGAAGACATTCCAACCAGAACAGTCACTATGGAATGAGTTCGCTCCTAGGATAAATTAACATCACTAATGGAAACAAGTTTTAGAGACATTACAGGCTACAAGTAGCTGACAGCCATACATTTCCAGATTAGGACCTACCATTACTTCCATACGCAATGGGAGATAAAGCAAGAACTACAGGGTAATTCAAAGTGTCGTCAACCGTTTCTGACATTTCAAGCACAAAACCGTAAATGACAGAAAAATGAAGCAAAGAAGATACGGACGAATACAATTAAATACAATTCTCATTTTCACTCCAGAATTATGACTGGCACTATACAGTGCCTGACGTAAACACGATGTTGAAGAGCTGGTTCTCTTCCCGTCATGTGACTGCCCATACTGGTAGCACAGCGGAATCTACTGCTGATGTTACTAATAAAATGAAAACTAACTTATTCTTCTGTAGGCTATAATGACAACCAAAACGCTGAAGGCGGGAATAAACTCTAATCTCGAAACGTCATATAAATTAAATATCCGTCAATTTACAACATAAAACATACTGGATAAAATGAAGTGACATAGCTGCAGGTAATTACTTTTTTGTACACTCAGTTGAAACATTGCGAAAATAAGGCCACGTGTAGGCCTGAAACAGATTTCCGACTTCTGTGCATATCTGCAGCATGGTTCTCTTAGATACAAGGCTGTTACAGTCACTGTTTCAAGAAACTTCTCGGCATGTTCAATCTAATACACATCCCATCGTTAACAATTTCACGCAGGTCAGTGACGATGTTAGTACTGGTATTTATGTAACCGGCTACAATGCTTCGAAAGATAACAGAGGCTTCGAAGTAAGAAACGGAATGAATAAAATGATACCACAGTCTCTGACATGGTCCCGCTGAGTAATAGAAGTTTAATCATCGACAAGTGTCAGCACTGCAGCTATCATCACAGACGTCTGTCAGTTCTGGCGCCCCAACACAGGCATTTCTACCTATTAAACTAATGAAGGCGCTCAATATCCATTCCCTTGTTTATGGGGCAGAATTACTGGGCTATAACAAGTTTTACTTCTGTTAGGCATCATCGATTTACAGTAAAGCTATACTTCTTTGGTTAAGTGCGCTTTATTTTAAACTGCATTTGTTATAAAGGAGTGCTTTGAATCAGCCGTGGCTTTTTTAACGTATCAGTAGTATTTCTGAACATCCCTGGAGGCAAAAATCATGAAAACCATCACGTTGGCTGGAATCTTGGCAGTGAACCACACGGCATCTCCTGCCTACAATGCCATTTCGTTGCCCTTTGTTGTCTTGAAACTGTACTGCGATGTGTTCGTTCGTGAGTTATTACACAATGAATTAACAACTGCAGGGGTTATTCAAGGCTGATCGATAATTTGGTTGTGAAATGAATGGGTCTGATTACGGTCGTGGGCTGCGCAAGGTTGTTCGACTAAAAGGATAGACAGGTTTTCGGCCGGTGCTCGAACTGGGTACATGTGACGCGCATTATAATGCGAACACTGAAATAAGTCCCATGATTCAACAAGCCTCTCCACGTCACTCGAGCTGTTCCACTTCACACGAGTGTTTATACAGTGCCCCCTGGCCCAACGCAGTTTTGCCCAGCGCGGTTTTCATTAAACGCGGTTTAAAACAATTAAACATAGGGGGAAATGTTGCCGAAAGCTGATAATTTTAAATACATGCGGATAAACGCGGGCGGTTACTCACTCAACCGCCGCAGAAGTTAGCAGCATCAGCTACCCAAGCACTGTGTAAATGTTTAAACGTCCAGAAATGTATGTATTGTAGGCGACTGGGGTAGGGGCGGTGTCCATAAACGTCCGCGTTCACGTAATCCTATTTCTCCCGTCCGAATTTTGGGCAACGCGGTTTTGCCCAACACCACTTGATCTATCCCCCTAACCAACATTGGAGTGGAATCACCGTAACTTCATTCGCACGTACTTCAAACTGGATATAAAGAAACAACAACAACCAGGAAGCGAAACTCTTCCAAAAGAACTACTTGTTAACCTACCCTACACCCGAAGATCGCGTCCTGCACAGTGGAGTCTGTTATGAGTTACATCACGGATCGCCGCTTTCTTCAGACAGATACACAACTCATGCACAATTAGGGCAATTTAAAAAGGACATACAAACTTAACTGTTGAAAAAGCTATCGGATAGTGGAGCAATTCTTTTGGTGTCCGAATTTACTGCTTGAGGGAAGACGTTCACCGTCATTGCTGGATGCCTCGTCTTCACAAACGTCGACTACTGATCGGTCACCGACAGTATCACTGAGACAATCCAAGTAACACATCCTCAGCTACTCTCTTACATGTCCGTTTGAACTTTGCCCGCTCACAGAATGCAGTGCGAACCCACTGACGCACTCAAATTTGGCCTTCTGTTGTGTCTTCCCGCTCAACCTTTCACTTGACTTCACAATATTCCGATGCAGCTGCGGTTTCTACGGTACAGTGGAAGTCCCTCAATAAACAAATCTTTCTCGGCGTTCATGACAACACTATTAATAGCATATTTGTACGATACACTGTCCTCATGATTGTATGTTATGTCAGAAATTCAGCTGTTTGTATCGAAAGACAAGTTTTTAGATTTTAGCCAGTCAATGCCTTGCTTGAACAAATAGGTACGCGTTTGACGTGAAAAATAATACAATCTTATAGTGTGGTGTCCATAACAAGTACACGCCCTAGTTTTGAAAGTGAATTTTTTAACCATCTCGGAAAACTCACCATTCATCACTTCGTAGTAATCATCTGTCTCTTTCGACCTGCAAATTAACAATCCAACCCAACCAAAAAATGAATGTCACACTTCCAATACTAAGAATAATTACGTGTCTTCCTTTTCCCAAGGGGTTCTTCATTCCAAAAGAGAGGCCGTATAAAAAAGCCTCTGTTTATATCCTTCATTTATCCATGTCTCACCCAAAAAAAAAATCGAAATTTCAAGTGTTACGGAATGTTACGCCGTGTCTACTGGTAAATTCTTGTAGTTACTGTCATTTTAGTGAAGCGTAGTGCCTCCATCTTCAGGAGCAAGCAGTCCAAGAAACCTCCTGGACTGTAAAATTGACTACTACGCTCCTCTGGTACGTTATGCCGTGTCAACTGCTAAATACTTGCCGGCTTTTCGAATAAGCGCACTGCATCCATTTTCGTTTGTACGGCGCCATTCTCACAAAATCTGGCACAACATTGTCACTAATGACTGAAATCAGCAGGGAGTCCAATGTTGGTGGTTCAATAAAGGAAACATATACGCACCTTACCTCGTCCTGCACATTCCACAAAATCGTTGCACGTTCCAAACATACTTTTTATTTACATCCCGCGAGTTGTAAGTTTACCATTTCCCCCTTTGTCTTCGCGCACTGAAAACTCGACATCGAAGCACCGGCGAATCCTGACGTCCGTTTTCTTCTTCACTGCACTGATAAACAAGAATACCTTTCCAAGCACGTGTCACGAACGCTCAAAAAGTTCCGCCGTGTACCAACACTTACGGGCTCGGTCTAGTTTGTTTCCCTGCTGCTGCTTGCTTCCTTGCTTCTTCCGCTGAGCATCAGACTGCACGTACACATCTTACCGTTATGTGAGAGGGTTAAGCATTGATGACGTAGTTACCGGCTCTCATTCATTCTGTAGTCTGTCTTACGACAGGTCCGTAGCCTCTTCCAAAGCGAGTTCTCCACAGGGTGCGATCTAGTGCTTCCTCTTTCAATTTCCAGTATCTTTTCTTTTCCTTAAGGTCATCCAGTAGCTGCTTACGTCTTCTCCCTCGTCGTCCCGTCATTTCTATCCTTCCTTCTAACTTTCCTTCAATCACGTGTTTCAGAAGGCAGTTTCTACGCAAGATGTGACCAATCCAGTTAGCCTTTCTTCTTTTTATTGTATGTAGTATATTCCTCACCTCCTTGACTCTGTGTAATACTTCTTCATTTCTCACACGATCGGTCCAACTGATCTTCTCCAGCACCACATTTCAAAACTTTCCAGATACTTCTGATCTACTTTCCGAAGTGTCCACGTTTCAGCACCATACAAAGCTATGCTCCAAATGTAGCACTTTACTAGTTTCTTCCTTAAATTTAATTCCAGTTTGCTGGTGAAAAGATTTTTCTTCTTGTTGAATGCTGTTTTTGCCATGGCAATTCTGGATTTAATTTCACGTGTACACCTTGCATCACTTGTTATCATGCTACCCAAATAATTGAAATATTCCACATTCTCCAATTGTTTTTGATCTATCATAATTTTCATTGGGGATGGTTGCCTTGAGATTTTCATTACTTTAGTTTTTCCCACATTCATTTCCATTCCATAGCGTCTTCCAATTTCACTTAGTCTATCAATCATGCCCTGTAGCACCTTTTCTTCCCTAGCCAGTAGCACAAGGTCATCTGCATATTTCACAGTGCGAATTACTTGTCCTCCTATTTTGAAGTCTCCAAACCCTTCAAGAGCTTCCTTGGTAAGGTACTCGCTGTATAAGTTGAACAGAATCGGTGACAAGCAGCAACCTTGTCTAACTCCTCTTCCAATCTTCACACTTCTCGTCTCCCCTTGGTCCAGTCGTATTTTGACACTCTGTTCCATGTACAATTTGCTGATCAATCTTCTTTCGCGCCAGTCTATCTCAATTCCTTTTAGGATTTGCATTAATTTGGTCCAGTTGACACGGTCAAATGCCTTCTGCCAGTCTATGAAGCAAGCACACAATTCCTCATCTATGACCAAGGTTCGTTCTGATATTATTCTCAGCATCCCAATTGCATCCCTAGTTCCTTTTCCTCTTCTAAATCCAAACTGATCTTCTCCAAGTGCATCTTCAATTTTCCTCTCAATCCTTCTTCTAAGTATCCTCGCTACTATCTTTGCTGCATGAGCGATGATGCTGATTGTGCGATGGTCGCTGCATTTTGTAGCTTTGGGCTTCTTCTTTAAGGCAATCATTGTAACTTCAATAAAATCTCTGGGCCATTCTCCAGTTACATACATGCTGTTGATCATCTGTGTCATTAGCCTTAGACCACCTTCTCCCAACAATTTGAGTACATCCCCAGGTATATCATCATCTCCTGTAGCCTTCTTATCCCTCATCTCCTTGATAGCTTTTACCACTTCACTTTGCAAAATATAAGGGCCTTTCTCGTCTTCATCTACTTCATCTTCAGGTTCGACGTCTAGATGTTCTGGTCGATTAGCTCGATCGTAGAGCTCTGTGATATAATTCTCCCAAATTTGCAATACTCGTCTCTGATTTATTATTATATTGCCTTGAGAGTCTTCGATGCCAATGTTTTGAATCCCATGGTTTTCTTTCCAACCTAGTTCCTTTGTCTTCATGTACATTAAATCATAACGTCCTATTCTTTGAAATTCTATGATCTCGTCGCATATGCTCTCCAGATATTCCTTCTTGGCGTTGTCCGTGGCTCTTTTCAATTCATTCCTCAGTCTTCTGTAGTTCTTCCTTCCTTCTTCATTGTTGACATTCTTCCATTTCCTTCGTTCATCCATTTTACTGATCATCTCCTGTGTAATCCATGGCTTTCTTGCTCTCCTCTCAACTTTTCCAACCAAACCACTCATAGTATCTAACACACATTTCTTGATATTGTTCCACTGCACTTCCACATTCCCACTTTCACATTTGATTGCACCAAGCTGTTCTTCTAGTCTATCGTGTACTACCTGTCGTTGAGCATATAGCTTCTCCAAATCCATCTTGGTTTTTTCTTGTGGAACCTCATGATCTTCTTCAATCTGGTGCAGATCTTTGCAACCAGTAAATTGTGGTCAGAGTCAATATCTGCTCCAGGTAGTGTCTGCACATCCTTCACACTGTTCCTGAATCGCTGTTTCACTAGTACATAGTCCAGCTGATATCGATTCCTATCTCCTGGTGATTTCCACGTGTACAATCTTCTTTTAGGTTTTTTGAACCATGTGTTTGTTATAACAAGTCCATTTCTTTCACAGAAGTCAATAAGCATTTGACCTCTCTGATTCCTCCTTCCCAGTCCATATGGTCCAACAGTGTTGTGATGTGCTTTATCTCCAACCACACTGTTCCAATCTCCCATTATAATCGTGTTTGTCGCACCCTTTCCATCCTCTTCAAGAATTTCTTCAATTATATCATACAACTCTTCCACTTTGTCATCTTCATAGTCCGATGTTGGCATGTACACTTGCACTATCAAAATACTTACCGGTTCTGCCTGCAATTTAATAGCAATGATTCTGTCACTATACACACTCTTCTTAACAACACTTTTCACTACGCTTTTATGCACTACTATAGCTACGCCTCTTTCAGCAGTCACCCCCGGAATAATACACTGTATAATCACCACTTTTTATTTCACCTTGACCCTTCCACCGCACTTCACTAACACCTAGCACAGACACTGCGTTCTTCTGCATCTCTTTCTTCAAATTTTCGAGTTTTCCTCCTTGATTCAAGGTCCTTACGTTCCAAGTGCCTATCTTGAAGCTGTTATATTCATTCTGTGTCTTCTGCTTTTGTCTGTAGTCATTACCGCGTGGTGTCTCCCCTAGAAACACTCCCCCCCGGAGATCCGAATGGGGGAGTAGTTTACCTCCGGAATGTTTTGTCTCCAGAGGAAGCATCTCGCATTTGGCATTTGTCTCTGTTTCTGGAAGAGACTATCCAGGAAAAGTAATAATGTGGTAGTTTTTCCATTTGCTTTCCACATCGCAGTACAGCAGCCGTTCAGACCACTCTGGTCACGCCTGTTGCTACACGATCATGAACCATCTCGAGCATCATTTGCTCTGTGCTTCATGTCGCTACTGATGTCGCTGCTTCCAGCATCAGGGGAGTTTTTATTCGGTTTCCCATCTCCTAGGCATCTCTCTTCGTCTGGTTCCTACCCTTTTGATCTGTCCGGCTTGGGAGACCCTACTGGTAGCAATGCTACCGCCGGCTTAGCTCTCAGGGTCACTGGAACTCACAAGCCCCTCTACCACGGCAAGGTGAAGATACCAACAAAGGGGTACCGGCTCTATAGTCACAAAAATCAGTAATACTTTTTATCAGCCTTTCGCTCTTTTAGGCGTCTTACACATTGTTCGCAGGAGAAAAGTGCCTTAAAAATGGGTCTACTTCCTGTTTCGCAGTAGTGTACTTCGCGCCAAGGAATAAACGGAACTTTTTGCAAAGCAAGTTTTTTTGTTTACATCGGGCTTAAAGTTAGACTGAATTGAGAGTAGCGATGACGACGTGACAACCTTCGCTAAAGACGAGCGCTTTCAGTTTGCTGAAATATTCCACTGGGGCTGAAGGGAAACGCAACAGTTAGCAGCAAGGCGAAGTGCGAAAACCGTCACTCCTGCCATCCGTTGGACTTCCTGAAGAGGCTAGGGCCCGAAATTGGGCTGTCATGCCATTGTATTAGCAGCAGCAGTAGTACGGGACAACTTCCCGTGACGTCAGTAGAATGATAAACAAGCCTGCCTGTTGTGAGATGGAAGTGAAGTTTAATTACGCATGGAAATGAAATTTTGGACCCCTTGGTAACCAGTTATATTGTTTTAAGGCTCATTTATGCAGGCCATAACCATTTTATGGCATAATTTTATTAAGGAAATTGACGTGTTTGTTTGTGTTAAGGCTGGTCCCGTGTTGCTGACATGTTGCCAGCAGATGCAGGCATTTTAATGGGCTCCTCCTTAACGTCTTCTGGACCATTACCAAATTTTTTAACTTTAGTGATAAGCATTTTCGATTAACGAAATGCGTGTATCAACCGCGATACTGCCTCTTAATGTGATGTCAAAATTAGTAGAGTCTTCTGAAACATTAAGATAACTCCCCCCCCTCCCCCCAACCCAATAACATTTAGGCGAGTTTAAGACTTCAAATCGTAGCGCAATTAGGGTCCGTGTATTAAGTAAACTGATGGCCAAGTAAGGAATTCAAGGTGCCTTTCTTCAGCGCCGCACACAAATCTTAGGATTCCATGTTCTGAAAAGTTAACTTTTTTTTATCACACTGGTCTTTCAGTCAGTCTGTCGCTTGATGAGTGGGTCGGTCGGTCGGTAGGCGTGTCAGTAAGCTAGACAGTCTGCCACTAGGAGCCTATGTCTTATGGTTACTAAAGAAATTGTAAAATCCTTTTCAGAGTTCCAAGTACGATACTGAACCATGTAAATGTGAACAAAACTGCCCATCAAGTATGCATGATCGGCGCTGCTGGCGACAAGGCGCTTTATAACAAAAGAGTAGCCCTATACTTGCACTGCTGCCACTATGTGACATAAGAGTATATTCTCTACTACAAAACAGAAATTCATGCAGATATGAAAGCGTAGCCTTAAAGTCCAACAGTACCATAACTCAAGCTAAAGAACGACATAGGATGGGAGATTTCACATATAAAACCAAGAAAAAGATGGCAGAATCCTGTTACTAGTGAAATGTAATGACCGTAATTTCATGTGACTGGCTCAGAATCCTGTTGAATGGTTGGTTGTTATATTAGCGGTGTAAAACCTTCTCATTCCACTATGACACTGTGTGTTAACGTAACTGGTATATAAGCATTATGTGTGAAAAATTGTACACACTCGTGAAAACAGGTTGTGTAGTGTTCACATTTTAGCGTAATAAATTCTTTTGTTGCAATTAGTAAAATTCAGTTTGGGCGTACGATATCAAGAAACACCCTTTAAATATGTGCAAAACAAAATAGACGAACAAAGACAAACTTGGATAAACCATTTGTATAAAATATCCGATGAACCACAAAGGAACCGAGACCTAGAAAACCCTTGGAAAAGGTTGAATGTGTGAGGTGAGGAAAGGCTTCACTGCCCACACCATGAACTAACAGAGAAAACAAAGACGAAGGAAACGTGGGACAAACGTCCCTGAATTATAATGGAGACGTCAGAATTTATACCAAATTGTTCTTCGTAAAAATAAACACTTGTCACTTCACAAACCAGCACCAGGACTCGTGTTAATTTCTCATCTCTTCTGTATTATTTCTTTTTATTGTTTTACATTCTCCACTTCTCTTCTCCTAACCACCCCTGCTTAACATGCCATCCAATTCCACCAAACATACTCATCATGAATTTCGGGGCGAAGTACTTCAGTAGTAAATACAGTATGTCTGAATAAGCTACTAATGTGACTGTATATTAAACCAACGAAATGCACCTTCACATTGATAGTGAAGGTGCATTTCCTTGGTTTAATATACAGTGAGATTAAAATGCACGGTGAAGGTCATATAAAATGTGTCATATAAAAAGCTACTAATGATTTGGAACCCACACACGTGCAAGGAGCGAGGTGGACACACTGAACATCAGAGAACAGCTACTGTTCAAACGCCATTTACAGTGTCAGTACCGATCTTGAATTCAACATATGTACATATTTCAAACCATTTTTCATTATATTTGCAGAAGAAATACAGGGCATAATAAATGTAGGATCAATGGACACGCCTACAACTGCAACTGTTTGGGATTACGAATTTAGTGAAAACGGTTCGTTTGCCGGCATCCACAATTTGTATGTATACTGTCACTGTGAAGAGGTACTGATTTACGTCTCGAACTAAATCAAAGCAAAATCAGTTTCAGGCACCCGTAAATCTGTACGGATATTCAACGGGAATAGCAATTCTTTGCATCAACCGCATAAGCACATGGAAAAGAAACAACCAGCACATTCCGTTTGGTTTAACAGACCGGCAAGGTCTGGGCGGAGTGCTGAAACAACCAGCATGCCTCAGCCTCAGAGGCACTTTCATGTGTCTCGCAGCCTCAACTACCCTACCCAGCCTTCGACAGAAGGAAACAATTGTTAGAACCAGACATCAACAATTTATCAAGGCGGTACAAGAGCTTCCAGAGCAAAGCTCATAGTTTTCAAATGATGAGATGACGAGTTCCACGAAAATAACAGTTTAAGATATTTTCAAAACAAATAATCAGCTCTGTAAACTTAAACATATTCAGTCTTCAATACTCAAGTACCATTCGTACAGATCTCCGCGTATCTACAGCGAATGACATTTAGAGCCAAGTACTGCGGTACTTATTTCTGAAAAACATGTAAATATTTGGGCTCCCCAGCAACGGAGGCCGTCCTGGGCTTCGCGCAGAGTCACTAGCTTTTCCTCCCCAGGCCCTTTCAACTGGCCTGCTTCTCCAATCATTCACACACACACACACACACACACACACACACACACACACACATTAAATAAGATTTCAGCAACAGCATAATTTCAATGTTTTCTTTGCTTGTTCTCGTATCACGAGTCACAAACACCGTGGATACACGCTCTTGGCAGCTGAAATGAAGACATAACTCATACAGTACATACAATTACTCACGAAGATGCCAAAGGAACGAGACTGAAAGCCGCTTAAGCTCGGCAAACACAACAAGAGTATGGTGGCTCTAACGGTGGGAGTTACTCAGTAGCAACAACAGCTAACCACGGCCGTCAGGTAAAAACTTGACCACATAAAAGCGTTTGCCAAAGCGCTGCCATCTCCACCGCCTGAAGTCCACCGCCGCTTCCACATCCTAGATGAAAACTTACATTAGCACCATCTGGTCTTTCTCTCGTTACTTGCACTATGGCCATTCGGAAGAAATTCTTTCCATTCTTCGAGTTTACGCTTTCTCTCTGGATTCATTAGCATAACAAAATTATTCCATTCCAATAACCACAGACTAGCCAATGGTTACATCGTAGTTCGCATTTTAAACTTCTAAAAATGGATACTGCTTATTTCGCAATTTAATGTCCTCATTATTTTATGCGCCGGGATAGCCTAGTCGGCATTTTGACCAGAACACGAGCTGAACGACTAATGAGCCGTGGTTCGATTCTTCTCCAAAATTCCACACCTGATCTGGGGCCCAACTAGGTCCCTATTCGATGATATCGGAGACGCTTTCCCCAGGGGGCGGCGCCCGGGACGTGACGCTGATCACTCAGCTTCAACTAGTGCAGTGCTTTTGAACATTTTTTTTATCTCGCATACCAGTAACACGAAAAAAATTACGTGTATCACTAGGTACTGAAAATATTAATAACACAAAATTTCGATGTTTGTAACTTCTTTTGGGGTTAGTTAACATTGACCGAATAACATTTTAATGCACTACCAACATATTCAAACAAAATACTTAATAAAAACAGGAAATCAAATAAATGTTTCATACCTCATGTGTGCTTTTTTGTTAAAACTGCGATGTATGTATCAATAACGATCAAACTAATGAATGTATTACAAAGGCTTAGTACTTGTTTCCATCTGGAGGTGAAATATCTTCGAAAATACAAATAAGGATTACAATGATCGCATGCTTGCTACAGCCCGCAGCCAGTGGAATTTAAAACTACCAATTTGGATTTGCGGCTTCCATTTCACCCTCAAAATATTGCAACCAGATGTTGAAAGTTGGTGAGTTTGCAAGGGCTTAGAACTCTGTGTACTTTTCCCCAGTAGTGACTACCGTTATGGGTGTAATTGAAGAGCTAGTAAGAATAACTAGCATATTCAAAGGCCGTCAGTGGTCTGACGCACTGTATGACGTATTTAAACATGTTACAGTATTCGGTCGGCAGTCGCAATTAGACGATAATAAAACGGTACTTTGGTATAACTTGACAAAGGTACTTATTTTCATTTAAATACGTTTAAGGCAGTTTTGATAAACCAATGAACGTAATGAAAATTCACTTATGAAAAATAATAATTCCCAAATAATTTCGTGTACCACCAGCTGAAAAACACTGATCTAGTGTCCAGGTTAATTAATGGAACTCTACTCCACCTCCGCATACACCTCATGGCATACACAGGGGCACCTTATTAGGCTATTTTATAATGCCAGAAGAACAGCATAGGTGCACAAGGTGCCGTTCTAACAGCTGATGACTGAAGTCAGTGTCGGAATTATTGATGAGTAGAGGCACAAAACATGGAAGGTTGAAACTAAAATTAACGCGTTCATCTTTGTATCACAGTAGTACTGATGTCATGGAAGACAGTGACTGTACATTGTGTATGTACAAGTGACTAGGCTACGAGCTGGACGATAGGAGATTCCAACCCCGACAGGGGCAAGACGTTTCACTCTTCTCCAAAACGCCCATACCGGCTCCGAGGCCAAACCAGCCTCCTATTCAATGGGTACCGGGGGATTTCGTCCGGGGGTAAAGCGGCGGGGACTTAAAGATAACCACTCACCTCCATGTCATGCCAAAGAATGAACGGAGCTACACCTCCACTTTTCCCAACATGCCTTCACGGCGCGGACAGAGACTGTATCTTTTACGCCTTTCTAATAAAGCCTAACGCAAATATCTTCGGTAACTGCAGTCCATTACAAGCATAATGTTCTACGTTACTCTGCAGCTGAGGGCTTGCTTCTCTACCGACCGTTCTGACTGGTACGATTTAATATTCCTACGTTTACATTAAGAAGAATGTGTTGGTAGATTAATAAAAAACACAGGAAAGCCACGTGTACCCCATAACACTGCTTTATTCTGAGCTATGGCCCTAGGTAACTTAACACGTTAGTACCAAGAGATTGGAAAAATGTCTTGCTTCCATCGTCAGGGTATAAAAAGTTCTCGAAAGATGGATGCAGCACGTTCCTCCGAAACACTGGTACCTATCTAGGAAGCAACACGGCGTCACATCCCACAAGAAAGCAGTCTGCATAGTCACGACCATGAGAACGTCACCTTACTAACACGCTACGTTGTACTTCGCCACCACACAAAACTGGGTAACATTAAATTAATGCGGAACAAAAACATACGAAATGGAAGGGAGCGAATTCTTAGCCTTGGCACCGGTCTGAGGCTTCATGGTCTGGCCACCTCTACTCGCGCGCCGATCTGGATTCTGATGATCCCCGAAAGTTTTCGGAAAACTCAACGCTCCAGCAGGCTATCGAAACCCCCATCCTTCCCATCCAAAGCAGCACATGACGGTACTGTCTGCAGAGTCGGGCGGCACTTGGACTGCACGACCAAGATCCCCTTGTGAAAACATCCATATTTCTACATTTAATGCTGAAAAATATTCCTACTTTTCTTTTATTTTTAGGTAATACTGTCAGGTTTTCATGAGGACTGTCGTCAGATGTTATGGAAACTTCTCGCTTCATTCTTTCATAGAAAACCGGTACTGCATCAACAGACACAATAAATGACAAAGACAAAACAGGCAAACATAAAAGTATTCTTAAAAATATGCAAACATTGAGTTGAGATTTCCACCGCGCAATTTTTGAGGAACCACGTCTTCTGGGTTGTTTCACTGTGTGGGGGGGGGGGGGGGGGGGTAATTTCGAAAAAAACGTACCGCCTTCATCTTCTGGGTTATGAGTGAATTCATTGGCTCATAACCCAGAAGATGAAGGCGGTACGTCCCTTCAAAACGTCAGGACGCAAATACCCAACTGCACGGTGTAAGAACCCAAAAAGACCTGCTTCCTCAATATGAAAACAGGTCTGCAACGAATGCAATCTTTTAGCGCTGTGTTATTTCCAGTGGGTAAGTGGCAAGATTCCCGCTTGACCTAGCCGTATCTTTCACGGTAGCATACTTTCTCTCGCTTGTTACACAAGCTAATTGACGTATAGCTGTTATCATCATCGCATTACTTACATTTAAACGGACGCTGTGGACAGTACACCACATTGCTTTCTCCTTCTCTCTCTCTCACACACATGCTTCAAGCGGCAAGGTACAGCAGGAAATAATCCGCATCCCCAGCCCTTCAGCAAATGTGCTATGCTAATATAAAATAATTATTATCGGAGGGGGGGGGGGGCATTTACAAGTTCCTGTCTGTTTTAATAGGGAAAGGAAGTAATTTCCTCCATTTCAGTGGTATAGCGGCGCAATACTAGCTATACCGGAGACTGCTACTGACTGGGACGTCTTTTGGAAAGCTGAACAAACCACTTGAAGGAAGACGACAGATCTACACTGCGAGATTTTAGGCTTTCGCCGCGTTGCAGTTGAGACCTTCGCTCTTCTGGCTTGATGCGCATATTTCAGGATTAGATGATCCACATACGATAACAAACTGGTAAACGTGACGTTTCGGCCAAAGTCTTCAAAGTCCACCCACTCAGATTTTGAACATTCGAATTACCACAGCGTACTGCGGTATGTTAGGGCAAATAGTGGAAAAGTCGAAGGATTAAACAACGGCAACCTGCGGGGACACACACAGACACACACTTCAGTTTCTAACTTGTTGGTGTTTCCACTGACGTCCGTTGGGTCTTAAGGTGACTTGACTTTGGACAGCAAGAGCATATTTATCTTCATGACTTCTGGGAAGTACGATACACACGAGTGTAAAAAGAGGCATCGGGTTTCACCACACGTTATTTACTCCACTGGACCAGGTGATTTAGAATTCTTTCGGCTCAGATTCGCTCGCACTGTAACTGTACAGGAAAACTTCAAAGAATGTGGTTGGTTATGTAATCATTTAAATTATTCCAACCGATTAGGACCCGAACTAACCACACAAATAAGGCCGGTCCGAGACATGTGGGCACTCCGGGTAGGGTAATAATTTGACGCCCCTGAAACCGACATTCTTTAAACTCATTCGTCCTAGGACAGGGCTGGAGAAATATTTGAAGGCTTGTGCCAAAATTGGGGATAATTTTCGGAAAAAGTTTTTTCGCGTGTGAAAATATGAGTTTACTAACACCATATGCGGCAGCTCGCTTGCTGCGATTGCGGGATCGAATCCCGTCGGCAGCATGGATGTCTGTCTACTGTGAGTGTTGTGTGTTGTCAGGTACAGGTTTCTGCGACGGGCCGATCACTCGTCCAGAGAAGTCCTACCGAGTGTGGCGTGTCTGAGTGTGATCACGAAACCTCAACAATGAGGGCTGTCGAGCCATACAAAATTAATTGGCTGGTTGGGTTGTTGATTGGTTGATTTGGTTACTTCGTTGGTTACGAACCCAGAAATTCACCTAAATAAGAGGGCTACACAAAAATATCAGTTCTGGTGCACATAAAACACTGCGTTGGTATTACAAAACGAACAGTTTAATGGCGTCGAGAAACATAATGCGTTTATTCTTAGGACCATTAGAAGCGAGTGCAGGCAAAGTACAGAGACTTATCTTTAAAAGTGGTTGTATGTGTGTGTGTGTGTGTGTGTGTGAGACAGAGAGAGAGACAGTGGTAAACCTTGTGCCTCAAATGGCTTGTGAATTTAAAACTGACTCAACGGCATTAGCTATCCGCGACGGTTACTACATCAAACAACCAATACGACGCAACAGAAAACCACAACTTGAACTGAACATAGGTTTTTCAAGTTCCTGTGTACCAGGGCAATCGCCATACCACCGCCTCGTTTATGAAACAGAGGTCCACTGGAGATGATACTGGCATTACGGAAGCTCAGAGTTCAATTGAGCGTTCTACTTATCAAACAGCTTTAGGACTCAGTCTATCTGCCCATACAAGCGCGCGGCGTTCTACGAGCAAAGCACGGTAACGAAACCAGCAAAATATTAATTTCAGTGACAACTGTCACATTCCGTAATTTCGTAGGTAGGCCTGCATGTGGAAGAACCGCTCTCACAGTCGCGCTGCAACAGACTTCGCTGCATGCTAAGTGGACGAGGAAATGGGGACGGCTTCTGTTTGCTCATTGTCCAGCTTAATTTTTACCGAACTCCAGGCGAAAAACATGGCAAAAACTTGACACAGTGCAAATAAAAGGAATTCTTCCTCTTAGGTCTGCGTCTTTAGCGACGAAATATTCTAAGGCTTCTAGGTAGAATCTACATGCACTGGACTTATGCATTAGTACGTTTAACGATGCTGTATCAGCTGCAGTTGCAAAGTACTGCATGAAAAGAGAAGGTGATAATGAACAGTAATTACAACGCTCAGGTACTGGTGACGGAAGTGGCTGTGGTTTCAGCGCCTCTAGCAACTCGGTAGACGCCGTACAACATACTGAGCCTCGGCCGTGACTCGAAATCAGATACTTTGCCGCACTATATGGCCTGGCCGGCTCACGCCGTTCTGAGAATCCGTCGTGGGCCCTCACGACAAAGCGACCTGCACGTGTGAAATGACCTCATGGCCTCGCAGTTTGTATACAACGCCGCATCATGTTCCTATTGCAGTTTATGCATTTTCATCTATCACGAGGAAGCTGCAGCCGAACTCGTTTGCATCTTCCCAGTGGCCACTCAAAGCACACAGTGTGAACACAAAAAAACGTGAGTCACACTGCGGAATTTGTTATTTACATCCTATTTTACTATATCTTCGTGTACTGGTAGCAAAGTCAAAACTGTAGAGCGTGTTCAGCTGCACGTGGAAACCGCCTGCAGTATCTGTAACCATGTTCATAGCTGCACTGCTCAATAGTGGCCAACGCTGCCACCCACACTACAGTACTAAATCCCGCGTTAAAAAAGTGTTTTAACAGTGCGTCAGTAAGACGACACCTTCAAAATAATGTTCCGGATACCTTTCGGGTTGTTGGATTATTATTGTTTTATGAGCAAAATAATTTGACCCTGTATGAAACAAAATACAGTACCTAATTATAAGACCCCTACACAGCTATCTTAATGCTCAGAGTCTGCAGCATTTGTGGCCTCAAAGACAACCGCAGTTGGGGTGTACGTCTTCTGCGATAAACTCACATGAAGATAAATCATCTGCGGTCATGTGCTGTCATTCTAGGTTAAACACTTCTCCCAGCTACAAGCAGCCCGTTTACAAATTACGGACACCGCTGCATGAATGTATTCAGTACGTGCCGCACAATGCTCACACTAAACAGAAAATTTGTACAGCAATTTTCTCTGCAATACTCCAGCACTGTTGACACGGACAGGCGTCGCAAGACCCTACAGTCAATACGTCTGACCTGCCCTTGTATCACAAATGTAATATGACGGGGCCTGAGTTACGGGTCAATTCCTTTTAGCAGCGCATAAACACAGAAGAGGCAATTCTACGGTTATCGCTGTAAAACACAAGTTGTAAAAACTTCCGTCAGCACGTCAACGTTCTGAACGATGGTGGAACCAACACTGTTTGGGTCGTTATGTCACTGGGCCGGCGCACGCTGCTTTGACAGTGCAGCAATTTTTGACCGCTAATAACATGGATATTGTCGCCCACCCAACTTATTCGCCTGATTTGGCTCTATGTAATTTCTTCTTGTTTTAGAGAACGAAATTACAGCGACAAGGGCCTCGTTTCCAGAACATTCTTGAAAATCAGGAACACTCGCCCACCGTCCTCACGCGATTCCAAAAAGTAATTTCCAGCGGTGCTTCCAGCAGTGGCAAAAACGCTGGACCCTGTTGCGTGTAGTCGGAAGGAGACTATTCCGAAGGGGACAAAAATTACCACTAACGGAGGTAAGCGTGTATTTCGTTATGGACTCAGTCCGTGAACTAATGGATACGCTCTCCTACATGACGAACGTAACTTCAAACTACTTTCACTCTAACCCCTCATAAGTCACATGATTTACACTGCTATAACCACCTGTATTATTTACAGTATTTACAGATAATGTTTCGTTTCTACCAGCCTTCACTTGCGTTCCTTGAAAACCCTGTTCCAATGCATGGTTCCTTCAGCACATGCTCTAAAATACCGTGACAATTCAATGCTACCACATAAAACACACACACACACAGTAACCCACATTTATTCCCCCCCCCCCCCCCCTCATTCAGCAAGATGATATGTAACTAAAAAAATGAGACTAGGAGAAACGAATAAAACAACTGAAACATGGGGAGAGGAGCTACATGCAACGGGGCAGTTAAACCATTTGGACCTGCTTCAGACAGAAAATGATACTATAATGTACGCCTATAATTAAATTAGAGTAATGCAGCATTCATTTTCTCCATCACCTAGCAAAGCTCTTTTGCCTTACCGAAACGCAGAATATATATAGTCGAACTCGGTTATACCGACATGTAAGGGCAGAATAAGTTGTGTCGTTATAAACAAGTGTCGCTCTAAGCCAGGTGTATTGTAAAAGTGAAGGAAAAATATTTCAAGACAAAATACAGGCCTGTAGGCATATTAATTAAATATATACGCTCATCTCATTTAAATTAGAACTAGAAAAAATAAAAATTACTCTTATGTAATTGTAAATTTCCATACAGGCTTACGCTAAAAATACATTAACATAAATTAAAATTTAGGACGAACAAAAATTATCATTACAGGAAGACCGCTCACTGCTACACTGTCACTTCTGTGTTGCTAAAACGACTTCAGCCGTGCCTCATCGACGTCACTTCGTTCAGGCTTTCGAAATCGCTTTATTCTCGATCCGTTCCGTTCAAACGCACTAATAATTTTGCTTCTGTTTTTCCAAATCGTTTGTATCACAGAATTTACGAGACCAAATTCCCGACACACGTCTTTTTTTCCATTTTAAATTTTTCGTATTACTTATATTTTCCTTCGAAGTTCAAAACCTTCCTTTGTTCGTCACTGTAGCCATATTAGGCTATCACTCTACCAGTCGCCTGTTTACTGCAGGAGTAAAAGAGTAGAGGGCAACTTTACGCCAAAGTGAATTACCGTTGGGATCTTCGCTCTTCTGGAATGTTACGCAGCGTAGATTGGTAGTTACTGACGTTTCGTGACAACCTATCGGTCCCATCTTCAGTCCAAGACACGTCGGTAACCAGCTACCAATCTACGCTGCGTAACATCCCAGAAGAGCAAAGATCTCATTTACAACGTAGCGGAGGCCTGAAATCATGCTTTACCGTCACTATTGTCATTTCGCTGGCCTGAAATTTATGTAGCTACCTGAAAGAGTAGAGGGCTTGTCTTCTCAAGGACGAAGAGAGGGCTGTATTCTGAAAATAGCCTACCTCTTGGAAAATTATATTGGAACGGATGGTTGGCAACGTCGTTTTATACGAGGCAGATGCTCTTATGTATGTCGTACTAATCGCGGCAGAAAAACACGTGCCTTATGGCGAATTAGTTGGTACCACAGAATGTATAGCGTTATAGCCGAGGTGTCGCACAAACCGAGGTCGTTATAAATTGAGTTCAACTGTGTGTGTGTGTGTGTGTGTGTGTGTCTATGCTCAATGCGAAATAGATACATATCTGAAGCAAGTGTGCAGGGCTTCTGTAATAGCTAATGCTTCCAAGACTCACTTCATCCATGATATTCTTCAGGACACGTTCGGCTCAGTTTCAATTACAAAGGATTTGGATCAAACTAGCAAGAAGCGACACGCGTTTCGAGCAGGAAATCAGTAGCCCGATTAGCAAGCGCACACTGAGAAAACGGACTAGTTGCTCGCATCTTCCTTGTATGACTGAATACGTGGTAGCAATTTTTCAGTGTTGCGCACTTAATTTCTTTAATGTCACTGGCAGCTGCCACATCGGTAGTGCAGACAGCAAAATACTAGAAACGAAGTAAAACTGAAAACGGATACTAGCACGACAAAATTATCGATGAAGGCAAACTTAACACATAAAATCTGAACAGCATATCAACATAGTAACTTCACCGCAACATGCGGAAGACTTACCTGCGCTACACAACGGAAAAGGTCAATATCAAGACCGGTGGCCAGCCAATTACTCGAATCAATATGAGGACATTTACCCATTAAATTTTAACGTTTGATTTTTAATTTTATTTTAAGAACCAGGTCCTAAGGAAAACATCTAAACAATTTTAAAGAGCATCGCTCTGGATTCTTAAATTCCATTTAATTCCATTTGCAACTGAAGACGCTTCAATGTCAAGGTTTGACGCAATGCAACCGGCAGCATATAACTACGAAACGTCAGTATCCACGAACCAGACTACTACCGTCAAAACCCCGAAGACAGCAATCAGCCCAATTTCCGCCGTGAAGACATGAACAGGCCTAGTCATACACCTGCACATTATTTTCCTTATCTCAGTAATGCTCTTCCCAGAAAGAAAGACTGCCCCATTCCTCTGTGTTACCTTTATAATTTCTATGACACTCGTGATGAGATATCTCCATGGAGCTGCAGCTTATACTGGGAACCCCCTGGATAATAGAAGAATTATACTGACAAGGGGAAACCTATGTATTCGAACAGAAATATGTTCCAGTGTCACGCTGCCCACCATAAATTCCTCGTGGGTTGTTCTGGAAATGAACCCGTGCCTCAGGTGTGAGAAGCCGGTAATTAACTGCTTTGAGCTATGGCAAGGCCATCTGAGTGAACTATGTCTTGATATATATGGAGCTGAGGGTGGCTAACTGAAGGGAAGCAGAAATGGGGTACCGGTAGTGACACAGTGGTTGATCAGAAGGCAAAAGCAAATGTGTGGGATTCGAAATCACCACAACACCAACCACGAGAGAATGTAGTGCGTTTTGCGATTATCCCTAGCAATACCGGCTTCTGGACTGAATTATAACAGCCTTATGTTAATAAAATCTGAAAGCTGACAATGGAATATTAATCATAATCTGGAAACTTGTAGAACCGCGCCTCTACGTCCGCATACAGATTATGAATTAAATAATAATGATGTGTTACAGTGAAATTTCTGTTCTGTTAGTACGCTGTACATCTGATATACTGCCACCATTCATTCCCAATATACAGCCCCAAGAATCGGAAGCAAGAATAACAAATCGTAACGTACGTTAGACTACAAAACACATGTTCTCGTGATTATAATATAGAAAGCTATAAAGTGGCCCATCATATGACGATATGACGTAATACTGACGTGCTATCAACGTCGTCTTTCATCACGCGTCACCAGAATGGTCGTTAAATTATTACTGCTTGTAAACATGGCTCAAATTCATTATTTTCTCGTAACAAAAGTTACACAGCTCATAAAACAAAAATTATATCTAATGTCAGTTATTCTGTAATCTTTGCATTACAGCTTCTTCCGTAAATGTTCAGTCATCTGACAAAACGTTTCCTCTGAACATCCCTACTTCAGCAACAGATTTTTTTTTGTTTGGCTTGGGAGATTTTTCTCTCCTTCCTCCGTACTTTAGCGGTGGATTTACACTCATTCACATGAGAAATGTTTTCCCTGTATGTTATCAATACGATTAAAGAAATTCCTAATTTTGAGATTCAATAAGCTTACCAGCGGTATGATCAATTCTCAGTCGACGCCTTTCATAAAAAAAAAACTGAACATGCGATTCTTGCCCATAAAGCACAGGTAAATTACGTAAATGCATTATTTTGATGGTGGCTTTTCCACCAATGCGTTGTACTGTTCCTGACCTGATAATGACCCAATAATAGGGCCGTAATATGCAGTCAAATATTAACTGTCCAAACACAGAACGATAGTTGTGTTGACAATTAAAACAAGAATTTCATATTCACGTTATTTTCACCGTGCATTTTGATTCAACTAGCAGTATTATAACCAACAAATACACTTTTTGTGTTTCTGTTACACTTTCACCCTACATATGTTTCGGCTGTGGTCCAGCCATCATCACGGTACACTAGTAGGTTCACTTCACTGGCACTGGTTCATTTGGTATTATCACACGTCATCGCAATGTTTTTGTAGCTTTTGTTCACTTTCAAATGCAGGTTGTGTTCGTCTTGTGTTAAAAGCTTGAGGTATAACACTCCGGGTTGTAGATATAAAACAGTATCTCGTTCAACAATTTTTAACAATTTTAACAACTTTAATGTTTTAACTACTACCAACGATATACTGTTTTATAACTGCAAACGGGAGTGTTATACCTCGAGCTTTTGACGCAAGACGAACACAACCTGCATTTGAAAGTGAACAGAAGCTACAAAACATTGTGATAATACCAAATGAACCAGTGCCAGTGAAGTGAACCTACTAGTGTACCGTGATGATGGCTGGACCACAGCCGAAACATATGTAGGGTGAAAGTGTAACAGAAACACAAAAAGTGTATTTGTTGGTTATAATACTACTAAAAGAATTTCATATGTTATATCGGACGAATCTGTGTTGTTTTTTCGAAGCAGTAACAAGTCAATTTTCCCACAGGCTTTATCGACGTAAATATTACTTTTGCAGTGCATTTCGAGTAAGTCTATTGCCGTACCACTGACAGAGTCTCTGCCTTAAGAAACAAGCAGGAGAAAATGTTTCAGTGTGAGCTTAGGAGTGTTCCTCGCAACAGCATGGTTCTCAAATATCTCACTGCCGGCAGAACTGTTCCTAACAGCAGTGAGATTTCCTAATGTCTCAATGCGAGTTCAGAACTTTTCCTCGCAACAGGATGGTTCTCTAATGTCTCAATGCCAGCAGAACTGTTCCTAACAGCAGTGAGATTCCCTAATGTCTCAATGCGAGTTCAGAACTGTTCCTCGCAACAGGATGGTTCTCTAATGTCTCAATGCCAGCAGAACTGTTCCTAACATAAGTGACATTCCCTAATGTCTCAATGCGAGTTCAGAACTGTTCCTCGCAACAGGATGGTTCTCTAATGTCTCAATGTCAGCTTACAACTGTTCGTAACGGCAGTGTAGTTCTCACCGTCTCAATGCCACCAGAAGTGTTCCCGGCAGTTGTGTGATTCTCTAACGACTCGGAACGCTCTCTCGCTGTTGATATCCCTCCCTAGCTATGCAGCGATAAGCGGATAGCACAGAAATCGCAAGTCCGGAACTGAAAGGACTGCTTCTGCATTTATACCTTCCTTCAGCTATTAGGAAATTTAATATTTTGATTATTTCATATGTGACGTCTAAATTCTTAGGAAATGGCTACGTAGGCATGATTCCATTAATGGAAGGAAAGTGAGCTGAGCGTTAATGACGCAGATAAGAACCTGTAGGATCAACTTTCCAGCAAACACCTATTAAGCAGTTTGCATTCCATCTGCCCCTCCCCACTGTTTTCTGAGTGCCACTTGCATGTGGTAACATAATACCATCGGAGATGGGAACTGTATATACAAAAGGTTCAGTAGCAATTAGTGTCGAGTTGGCATGGGTTTGACAGTTACAGTGTTTGTATGATAATTGCCCACCAATTGATTTCCCGTGTTAAAGCTACCTCTTTAACCAAAAGCAGAACCAAATGTCCATATCTGTAAGCTCGAATACGTTTTATAGTAATCGTCTTCTTTCATTCCACAAAGTGATACATACACAGCCATATAATAGATAAACACACAGACGGTGACTGTGTGTGCGTGCTCTTCCTCCAAACAACCTGGATACTGCGAAACGTGCAACGGTATGCTATACACGATACACGACTCATGTCCCACGCCTTCGTGTCACATTCCCAATGGACAGTGGAGTCTGAGTGGCCGGTGAAGACACGTAAACACATTACTAACGATGCACAGCTGACTGAACATTGTGACAAATGACGCTTATCAATATGCGTTTTAGGTTTAACAGCCAAACTACGTGCAATGTGGCAAAATGAATACTTTGGTATAATTTTTCACAAGCCTTATTACAAATTAACCGAAAAGTTCAATTACGTAGTTGGACAGCTTGAACGCTAGGATCGCGGGCTCAAACCCCGCTCGATACATGGAAGTATAAGCATATCCACGCTGGTGTTTTACACTGGCGAATCCCTGATTTGGAGGGCTGGTGTAGCGGAAGGGTAGAGAAAGCCTTTTTTGCTCCCTCCCCTCTCTTCGACATTAAAAATTCATCACCCAGCATTTTCCAAAGTAGTAGTAGTAGTAGTAGTAGTAGCAGTAATAATAATAAGCAAAAATCTAAATGTGATCACTAAATTATCTGAAAATGACAGAAATCTAATCTAAAATTCTTACTTGATATATTCTGGTCATTTGAAATGAAATTCCGCTCCACTACTGACGGATGTAAATGTTTCAGTAAACATATCGTGCTGTGAGAGCCCTCTGAGTACCCGCATTTAATACTGAACATTATTCCTATTTTCTCTTTACCTTTTTAAAAGTATATTATGCATTCATGGAGACTGACGTCCAGTTATTACAAAAGCTCTTATTGTTTTATTCTTTGAGTAAAAATCAATCATGCATCAGCAAAACACAATGAATGAGGATTTTAAAATAATCAGAAAGAGATATATCAACAATAAGAAACGGTGATAGGAGCTATGCAACGCGTTACTGTTCAGGAAGCAGGTCTCCTGCGTTCTTGCATCGTGTGCTTCGTTAATTTGTTCCCGAAGTTTCGAAGCCTTCATGCTCTGGGTTATGAGTCAATTCACGGACTCAAAACTCTGAATATGAAGGCGTACGTTCCTTCGAAACGTTGGGAAGCAATTACCCAACCACACGGTGCAAAAACCCAGAAGACCTGCTTCCACAGCATGAAAACAAATTTGCAAGTAATAAAATCTTTCAGCGCCGTGTAATTTCCAGTGGATAAAGCGGCCACCTTGCCGCTACACTAGCCAATCTTCCGCTGCAGTATCCTTTCTTTCTTTCTCTCTCTCTCTCTCTTTGACGCTTGTTAGCTGTTATCGTCGCATTACTATCTCTATTTAAAAACACGCTGTGGAGAACACTCCACTGCCGTCTCTCTCTCTCTCTCACTCACTCACTCACTCACTCACACACACACAAGCTCACGCTTTAAGCGCCAAAGTTAGCCGCTGCTGTAGCAGTTTAGCAAATGAGCTATATTAAACAAAGAAATAAGTTCCGAAAAAAAAATTTACAATTTTCCTCTCCATTTTTTTATACGGAGAGGAAATCCAGTGCTATAGCACAGCTAAACTACGTGTAGCTACACTGCAGAATTCGGCACTGCTCTGTTGTAATACACACGAAAACAACTTCCAATCTCCGAGGAATTAACTGTATGTTTCATGCCTACATCGTCTCACAATACAATTTGATTATTTTATAGACACCACTGAAAGTTTATTGCTAAGGATATACACATAATGTCTTATGTATAGCCTATACTATCCAGGTTTGTTCCTAAGTGAATGTGAATCAGATTTAGCATCGCATCCCTAGGCAGCTGTAGGAGCACCGTGGTAAACACAGCGACAATCCTCGGGTACAAAAGCTAGTACATAACATGAAAGGAAATCGCTGCGCGTTGGAACAATTCTGAAACGTTTGACAGGTCAAGTACGATTGAACTGGCGGGTGATGAGGGGGAGGGATAAAATACGGCCCTCGAATCGCAATGGACCCACGAAAACTTACATCCTTCTTGCAGCCATTACGGAAATTATTAACAACACGACACCTTCGTCGGTTGTTGTGTGTGTAAGACACTTCAAATACTCGTATGTTAATGACATGCGTATCACTGGACTAAATTTGAAACGATTTTGACACTGTATGTTTTAGTGTTAACTATGCTTTTCACGCACAAACATCATGTTAGAGATGTGTGAGTGCGAGTCCCTGAATACGATCCAAGGACTGAAACATGTCGGACTGAAGCACACAATAAATCGTGGTCAACGTTTTATTTGATGGCTGCTGGTTGACTGGAACATGTATGTCTACAGGCAACGATTCTATACTCCACGTACGTGTAGGCAATAAGCATTTATTTACATGACCCACAGTGAGACACGTGAAGTTGACCACTCGCCTCCATCTAGCGCCAAGGTTAAGAATGGGTGGTGCTAAACGGCTACTCCCCATCCCCATATCCTTCATGGTGGACATGGACAACTTTACCTGTACTTTTACAGTCGGATATGAGGAAGTCGAGTGGACCCCACTCTACATTCGGCTTAATTAACGTCTTAACACAGTTTAGGATAACGTAACCGAATTAATTGTAAATAATCCTATTTTCATGTTTATTCTTACGTCGTATCCATAAATCATATTCAGACAGTGAGAATAACCCACAGTTGTGTAACTGGTCATGAATTACGGTAAAGTATTTTTCTCTGGGGTCTATCAGATATGCTATTAGGCATTCATACCGTGCAGTACCATTAAACCGAATTTGATACTTCGACTGCAGCATTAACCGTCAACATTGTTCATAGGGCTTAATGTTACTAGGTTGGTCAAATCAAGGAAGATGTGGGAGGTAGGACATTCAGCACGTATGGTACAGATAACAAAGGTATAAAATGTTCAGTCCGAACACCTGAAAGGACACAGACCACTGCGAGACCTAGGAGTAAATAGCGGCATATTATGAAACGGGAAGTTATGGAATTGGCTTTGATGATGTGGAATGGGGTGATACATCTCAGGATACGGTTCAATGGCGGCTACTGTGAACACGGTAACAGTTTGTAGCAAAGTTTATCATACTGGAGTTCCGGTACCTCACAACCCTGAAAATGAAAATTTAGGGCACCCTTACAGCTTCTTTTTTTAGCATTCCCATTGTAGACCGCTGCCTGTGGGCGTTGCTTTCCATTCTTAATCGACTCAGAGTAAACCTGCATATAAGACAAATACAGCCTAAAAGTTAGCCTGGTTCAATTATATTATAATATATTCAAAAACATGTGAGCTTACCCACCTTTCTACCTTTGAGTCTAAGCATACATTTAACTGTCTTAGAGGCTATACGGCACAAAAACGTATCAAAGCCTTCGGCTTTCTGGGATTTCTTGACCGGCTGAGCAGCTATTAGCTTCTCAAGAAGAACTGTCCCATTGTGTTAGCTGCCTTGGAGGAGTTACAGCTTCATTAGACACCTGGAGATTTCATACCTTTAAGTTTCCTACTCAAGGTGTTACGAGGATACGAAGACAAATTACGCCGCTTGGTATACTGGTATGCAGACTACACCGCTTAGTATACACTGGTTTACAGAATACACCGCTTGGTATGCTGGTATGCAGACAGACCGCACGGATTGGTATACTGGTATGAAAACAAATTACACCTCTTAGTATATTGGCATGCAGCCAGATTACACGGCTTGGTATATACTAGTATACTGACAGATTACACCACTTGGTATACTGGTACTCAGATTACACCGCTTGTTATACTGGTATGGAGACAGATTACACCCCTTGGTATAGTTGTATGCTGATTAGACCGCTTGGTGTACGAGTATACTGGTATGCAGACACGATCGAAGTGACATTCAACCAACCTTGTACAGTTCTACACACCGCGGGTACGTGTGAACATACCACATAGCTGACAGACATATATTCTTATATCTGCTGATTTCGTTTCAATTCTAATAGGCCATCAGTTAAATTAATACGAGGAGCTTTGCCAG
This sequence comes from Reticulitermes speratus, assembly GCA_021186555.1. Lineage (NCBI taxonomy): Eukaryota > Metazoa > Arthropoda > Insecta > Blattodea > Rhinotermitidae > Reticulitermes > Reticulitermes speratus. The sequence goes on along the minus strand of JAJKFL010000042.1, from coordinate 26,290,867 downwards.
AGTAACTTAATACCTACACAAATAAAAGGTAGAGGAGTCGGTCACCTGAGAGAACCCAAATCTGCGCTCATAGATTGCTGAATTACAGTAATTAGACAGCTATTGGTTCTCGAGCTTACGTATTTGTAAACATTAGATTAAATTATTACTCGTGCTTGTGTTGCTATATTAGGAAGGAGAGCACGTGCGCTGTATGTCGATTCAGCAAACTTCCGATAGCATGAGATTTACGCTGCAACAGTGGAGGAGGGGCGTCCAGTGGCTTCCTATGAGCGGTACGTCGTAAACTCTTCGTTGTAATCATTGTTTAACTTATTTTTTATACCGCTGATGAATTACTGAACGCACAGATTCAGAGTGCGTGCACTGAATAGTTATACTATAATAAGAAGCCCCACATCAACTGGTTTCATTTGGAACTATCACAAATAACCGTGAATTAGTGTAGTAACTGTGGTGTGGTCCGAGCCACATTAGGGTACGTGCACACTTGTTACCGCGTGTCGTATCGCCGTAGCGTTGCATCCCGTGCCTCACCGTGCCTCCAGGCGTAGCTGCGTTGCCTGTATCCTCCAAGCGTTACACCATGAGGTTCCCAGTTTGTTACGGGAGCCCGAGTGAGTGCGATGTCTTTGCAGCTAGCAGCAGCTTCGTACATTTATATACATATGCTTAAAAAAAAAAAGGAAAAACAGCGGCGGTGGTGGCAAACGCAACTGTACTGAAGCAGGGAAGTGTACAGTGGTTCAAGTTTATTAGCAGACTTGAATTTTCAGTCGGTCAGTGGGTTATATAAAAAATTCACCAAAATGTGTCCCAGTGAATTTGAATCTTTAATTCATTTTATCGGCGAAAAAATCTCGAAAAAGACACAACGTTCAGGAAAGCCATTTCTGTTCAAGAAAGGTTGGCACTAAGGGGGTTTTTTTTTTTTGGCACGTGGTGACTCCTACGTTAGCCTTCAGTACCTGCTCAAAATTTCGAAGCAAGCAATCATCTGCATCGCTCCAGAAGTATGTGAAGCTCTTGTCGAAAAAGTGAAAGATTACATACAGGTAAGACGAAACATTTTTATTTGTGGTTTATGAAAGAAGTATGAAATTAGATTTTAATCAGAAGTTTTATTGAAAAAGAACTTTTATGTAAACACTTTTATTAAACAGTAAGAATTATTCAATAAGTTCTTGTATGTTAATATCGTCCTCTGAAGAGGTTGTAGTTGGTGAAGTACTTGCCGCAGGAAACTTTTGAGAGGAAAGTGAGTTGTACGGATAGAATGACGACGGAGAAGGGTTTTGAGAATGGAAAGATGAAGGAGAAGAATGCGGAGGAGGATTGATATTTACAGGGTACATTTGAGACGGAACATTTGGGAAGTTGGCTTGAGGTGGGTTAATTGGTTGGAAATAAGTACGATAATAACGGTCATAAAATCCCCTATTCGCGTTCAAGAATATGCCCATAACTTTATTCTGCATGGCAATTCGTACAGTCGTTTACAGCTTGATTTGAGCAGGCTGTTAACAAATCGAATGCTTTTTCAAGACGCTGACCTTCCGGTTTTTTTTTTTTCGCTGGGGGGCATGAATTCACTCGTGTGTTGAGACCAGTTTTCTTCCTGGGCTTTTGACTGTGCCGTCTGTTCACCTTCTGGTGTCTCACTTTCCTTCCGTATCCAGAAAAATGTAAAATAATAAAAACTATTAACATCTTGAAATACTAAGTAAGCAATATTTCGTACAACATTTTGCATTAATAAGTAACCAGTATTCAGGTTTTATTGCATTCAACTGAATTTATATCTTTTCAGATACCAAAGGCACAGATGAATGGCTGGCAGTGGCAAAGAATTGTGGAATTTCTTACTTTCATTGGGGGGCTACTGATGGGAAGCACGTGGCACTACAGTGTCCAATAAATAGTGCCAGTGAATACCTTAAGTACAAAAATACCTTCAGTATTGTACTCTTCGCTTTAGTAGATGCTAATTACAACTCTGTTTGTGGACGTCGGTTACCAAGGAAGAATTTTGGACAGTGGAGTTTTTACGAACACTGAGATGTATAAAAAACTTTAAACAAAAACCTTATGTCTTCCTCGGCCTGCCCCTTTAACGGAAGAGAGAAAAAAAATATTACGTACTTTTTTTGGAGATGAATCTTTTCCTTTTAGCTAGAATCTCATTAAAGTTTATCCGGGGCAATATCCAAAGGACTCAAAGGAACGAATTTTCAATTACAGAATCTGCAGAGCCCTGCAGAGTTGTAGAAAATGTATCTGGCCTCGCGTCATCAGTTTTCCGAGTGTTTCGTAAACCTGTGCTTTTGGAACCAGAAAAATCTCAAGTCGTCGTAATGACTTGCTTGCTTACACAACGTCTTAAGAAGAAAACCTGATTCGGCATCAATTTACACTCCGCCAGGGCCGTTAGATACTGAAGAAAATGGTAGAGTAATTGAAGGCAGCTGGAGAGCCATGATTAATGAAAATATCACTTCTTTATTTCCTATTACAAGGGATGCACATAAACTGCCTTTGAAAGCGAAAGAAATAAGGGAGGAATTAGCAACTATTTTCAGAATGGAGGAAGAGTAGAGTGGCAAAATGACTGCGCGTAAAGGTGGCACATTTTTGACCAATCTCATTTTCTTGAAATTTACTCACCCTTTTCACAAATATTCTTATGAGTTTTTACTTACAGTGTTCATTGTCTCGCGGTTTGGTTTTGCCCATAATAAAGCTCACGCTTTCGTACACTTCATTTCTTCCCGTAAAAAGAGAGCAAAGTATCAATTGGTAAACGTATTAGTACACATATTTCCTATGGACGTTTCATTACATCAAGCTAGATATCAAAAATAAATAATTGTAAAAATTCATACACTAATGTGCTAAGATATTATTCACTTATTTTTTTTTTACTCAAATGTAAAGAGTATCTCTAAAAACGAGCAGAATTCCATTGCTTCATCTCAAAAGACAAAATATAAGCACTTTAAAAGTCCATTAATATTTAAATGAGAAGTACTCACCTTTTCCTGTTCCACTGCTTTTCTTCACTTTCATTTTCTCACGTCTGAGAGCTGATAATAAATATTCCATTTTATTTTTGCATTCATCGACGGGTCTGCTTACTTCTTTGGCCAGTTATTCCCATGCGTCCTGCCTTTTTATTTTGTTAAAATGCAATGGATGTTTTGGGTCCCATATTATTTCGTTTTTCTGTGTACACGTCGATAAAGTCTACAACTCTTCTCTGAGTCCACTCCATTTTAAACACACAATAACAAAAAACGCGCAAAACTACAGATTTGCACCACTCTTCATGAGAGAATCACGAGGAATGGAAAGACTGGAGAGGGGCGGATGGTGGTGTACGTGACACTGTGCACTTCCACACTTGCTCAAGTCGTATTATCCTTATCACGTCTTTGATGCGACGGCCAAATACCGACATCGCACCGGACAAGCACGTATCGTTTCCGCGTATCGAACTTTTCATACACCACGTGATCACGAGTCCCGTCCACACTGTCACGATACGGTGCTACGTACGCTGCAACTTAAGTGTGTACGCACCCTTATCCACCGATCGCAGTGCGTCCGACTATCACAAACAGGCGCACACAGTTCGTCACGTTTTTGGTGCCTAACAAATAACCAGTTTCAAAAACGAGAAATGCCTGCTACAAGGCTAGGCTTTTTATTTATGGTTCCTTTAAGTTTCGGCCCGTGGCTCACACTACATAGCGTGTACTGCAGGTACTACTGCTGGTTCGCGACAGTTAACACGCAGTCCGTCTTCTCTACTGAGCTTGAGACTCTTCATGGTGCGGCCATAGGAGACCAGAACGTGAAGCTAACCATTTACTATCTTCTAGTGTGTAAAGAATGAGCGGCTATTATGTGAACATATCTTGTACTCCTTCCTGGCACGGTGTTTATGAGGAGGGGGTAACCCCACCCTTATTTTATACAAGGATACACGTTACGTCATGTGACAGAGACATCCTCGCCGCCTCTGATACAAAATTTCAAGTCAAGTCAAATCAAATTTATTAGCTGTGTTTAATGTACATATCCGTGGAAGTATCTGGCACCACCAGGTTTTTTTCTAGTACACACCCATTACTTTTATTAACAATGGCTAAAGTTCATCAACACCATTTAATATGTTCTGACAGGTTCTCATCTGAGTTCTTCTATATAATGACGTAAATACATTTACAATTTCTCGTCTCTCATATCCTTTGAACCTCGCACCGTTTATTTCACTTCGTTTTCCCAACTGCATTTCAATTTGTATAAAGCTTTACCGAAATTTCTTAATTCTGTGATCCTGCTGCAATTGATTATTTCCTTGTGTGCTGTTTCTTTATGTATGTATTAGCCATTTCTCATTCAAAAATTGTTCTCTTCAGCTCCGTGCATCTTTACGTTTTAGTAATTTACGAATCCCACTCGCTTCTTCGTTACACAGGGGCAGGGCCAGCCTATAAGGGCAGCTAAGACGTTACTGGAATATTAGGATATATGGTGTTAGTAAACTCAGGTTTCCACAAGCGAAAGAATTATTCCGAAAATTATCCGAAACTTGGGCACGCGCCCTCAAAAATGTTCACCAGTCCTTTCCTAGGCCGAAAAAGTTTAAATAATATCGATTGAAAGGGCGCCAAATTATTAGCCTGCTCACGGCGCCCACATGTCTCGGGCCGGCCCTACATAGCGGGCATCTTCCTTTTCCTACGCTGCTCGCTCGTCTTTGAACATCGTTACACCCAGTTTTTATTATTTGACATATACCTTTCAAATCCCTCCCCTCTCTGTCTAACCAAATATATCCCAACCCAATTTTGTATAATTTATCTCTTAGGTTTGCTGCCAACTTTCAAATTTCAAGTTTCCTATCTGCCACACGTAACAGCATTTTAACAATTTATCTTGTTCCATTAACAAAATCCAATACCAGTATTTTACTATACTACAAAGCATCTTGCCTCTCCTACTTTCTCTACGGAGTTCCCATTCTGCTGCTCCGTTTGCTGTCCTCCTCGAGCTTCTTATGACATTCTTACAAAATCTTCCCTGGTTTTCGGCAATGATTTCTCATCCCTTATTCACACCCTATATTTACACCCCATATAACATCCTCGACTCCCAGATCATCTCATATATATTTTTCAGTACTTTTACATTCACACTGCTACGCTCATTACACATGTCATTCCGTCTTAATATTTGTTTCCCTTTCGCTTTTATGCCTTTTTTCTGTCTAGTCCATTCCCTCGAAATTTCTAGCTTTACCCATAAATAAATAAATTCTTTTACTACCGCCAATCATTGACCATACATATACTAACTTTCTCTGTTTTTCACTTTTCCTCTTTTTCTGAATACCATTATTTTAGTTGTATTAAGGCTGCGTTTTAAATTCAATTTATTTCAATGTTTCACCGTCTGATCCATCCCTTTTTGTAAACCGCTGATGGTAAATGATGCAACTCCTGAATCATCAGCGAACAATAGTGCTCGTATTGTTTGTTTTCCCACTACTGGCGCATGTGTATTTGTGTATTTTCTGCACTAATAACAGATATAATGTCTATAAATACAATAAAAGGATACGGAACTACACACTCACACCAATCTCTTGTTTCACTGGTTCAGTCACTTCATCATAGCTGCATTTTAAACAGAACAATATTTCATCATTTCTCTATTTTCCACTATTTTCTGACTGACACCCTTCTTTCGCATTTTATACGACACGGCTTCTCTGTTTATGGAATCAAATGCTTTCTTCTAAGTCTATAACGCATCAGTACATACATCCTCTTTTATCTCTTAAATACCTGTATACTGTTGTTTTGATTACAAAATGTTACCTAAGACCAACTATTTTTAAAGAAGCCTGCTTGAAACTTCGACAATATCTTATTATTCACTAACCAACGACTCAGTCTAGCAGCCAGAATAATACAACAAAATTTTCCCACTACTGGAAGTAAACTCCTCTATAATTATTTGGCTCTCTTATTTTTCCTTTATTTGTATAGATTTTACACACTATAGCCATTTTTCATTCCTTGGGGTAAGCCTTCCCTCCCAATATTTTATTAAACATGCTTATCAAAAATTTGTTGTGCTTGTATTTCAATTATTACTGTTAAAGGAATATACTGCTCATAATCTCAGACCCAACTGTAAAATTTAATAAATTTTGTAACGCTTCCCCTGACATCGATGTGCATCATTTGCACGTTTTCTCACTTGATTTACGGAAGTGACCTCTCCTCAATCACCCTCCCCATATTTACCGTTCAGTACTTCTATCACATTTCTCTCACAAGATTTTAATACTTTTTTACTCTCACTATTGATCACTGTCTTTACTATTTCTACTCTCAGTCTTTAACACTTCTCCTGTCCTTCATACCAGAACAGTACCACACGTGTGGCAAGCATATTTGGAGACGTAAAATATCAAAACCACTAACACTGAGCGACATAAGTTCAATATGACACAATGATTTTCATCATCTCGCATACTGTCCGACTCCCATCCAGTGGCGTAGATAGGCCCCCGAAGACCCCACGGCGCAGGGGGGGTCCAAACTAAAATTTATTTCCCGACTCTGACAATAGGATCACATTATCTTCTGGTATACTGTCCAATTCATGCCTGTAACAGTGACACAGATCACGTTATCGTCTCGCATCCTGTCCTTCTCCCATCTGTACCAGTGACATAAGATCACAGACCGGCAGCTACATGAACGGCACAGCGGCGATGAATTAGTAATCAGTGGTAAACTGTTATGGAGTTGATAAAGCCTATCACATTAAAATGCAAATATGACTGTATAAATGGTAACAAACATGTTCAAAACGCTGAATAAGCATTTCTATAAACTTCAGTTGCCGGATCTGATGTATGGTATCACACGTAGGCCTGGTCATGCGCTTTCAGAGCTTTCTAATGAGACCTTGACTGCTAGGTCTTCATAACCTATACAAAATTATTTTCTCAAGGTTTCTTGACAATATCCCGGAAAGGATACTTTATGTGAATTCCACTATTGCAGTGTTTGCATATTAGCGATTTCCACAGAATTTTACACTCAGGTACTCATAAAAAATAACATCGACGAGATAAACATCGCATTCATTCAGTTGTAAAAGTTTGTCCACACCCATCGCAAACAGTTCGTCATTCGATCGGAAACGACCAATAATGAAATACTTAATGACATTAATGAACGGTAGGTGAAATTACAGGGACTGGAGGTGATGCAAGGAGAGTTGTGGTGAGATGCAGATGGTACAGCTGCTGCCGCACGGAACTTAAATTCGACTCGTGTAGTTTGACACATGTAACACTGATATCGCTGTGTTAAACTACTAGGCTACACACGTCAGGAATGATTCCCGAGCCAGTTTAGAATTAAACTAGATTCATGACAACAATTTGTTTCTTTGTATAAGGAAAATGGTAGTCTTACAAACACATTGCTGGTAACTATCAGCGATGTGTTTGTAAGCTCAGTGTCCAGTTGTAACCGGACACTGAGCTGTCGATTATGAAGACGATATTAAGCTGCTTAGATCTCCGAAGGAACCCTGTGTGAATGCTAAGCGAGAACTGGCGTTCGCAGCTGATGTGACAAACACTGTAACAGTATCTTAAAATACGCCACGGCGTCTCTCCCCACTTCCTCTTTTCCAGCATTCCCTCAGCACTTGACACAGCGTCACAAACAAAATCCCTCTGCTCCTGGCTGAACAATGAAGTTACCAAACACTGTATTTTCCCACAGTGCTCCACACAGTACAGCTTTGACATCACTTGATTTGCTTAAAATACAAAAATTTAACGCCCGTCGTTAGGACACAGAAGCACGGTTTTCGCTGAAAACCTTACGTCATCAACCTATTGCATTATTACACAGGTTTTAGCCGAGATATACTTACAACACACATCATACTGTAACGTAGCAGCGAGAAGTGAAAAGAAAATTGCAGTATGTAATAACGAGCCTCCAAATTTGCCAGATATCGTTATGGTGAGATCTCGAAAATTGAGATAATCAGGGCACGCAGCATGCAAAAGGGAGATAAGAAGCGCAAACAAAATTTACTGGGCAATGTCGAAGGGAGTGACAACTCCTGATTAGGCCGACACTGGCGAATAATTTTAAAATGGATCTTACAGAAACGGGTTACGAGGATGCGGATTATATTTGTGTGACGCGAGATGCAGTCCGGTGGTGGGCTCTCATGACCGCGGTAATGGACCTTAGGTTTCCATAAAGCTAGGAACTTCGTCACTTGCTGTGGCCCTATTCTACCGAGTTTGTTACTGGCGAACGCCTTTCTTGCATGAAGTCCAGTTATTTTGGAAACTGTATCCTGGGAGCAAGCCAAATGACTTACTTTACTATCCAGTGTTCGACACGCGCCCGGATTTGTCTGTACTGGTACCATTGCTACACGAAAGAATGTCATATCATACACGACTATGCATTAAACAAAACACAAGCGACTTGAAAGCCTCAATGCCAAGGCAGGCCGAGACATGTGGGTGCCACGGGCAGGCTAAGAATTTGCCGTTCGTTCACACCGACATTCTTAAACTTTTTCGGCCTAGGACAGAGTTGGAGAACCATTTTGAGGGCATGTGCCCAAACTGTGGCTAATTTTCAGGGAAATCTTTCACGTGCCCACAGTGCGGATAATTTTCGGAGAAATTATTTCGCGTGCCCATAGCGATTTTGAACAGTACGTAAGGTCTCGCAGTCTTCCATCGTTGTTAATTATTATACATTACAATTACTACACTGTATATTATAGTAACAGAACCATCGGGGAATGCGATATGAAACAAAAACAGCGAAACAGCTGAAACTACAACTACTGTGCTATTTCAAAAGACTAACGCAATAAATATATTAACTTACATATTATAATCATATACATTATTGTTATTGTCAAAATTATTAGAGAGATAGGAAAAAAATACTTGTAAGCATTACTAGAACGCGTGTTTAGGCAAATAATAACGCTTCTGAATTATTTTAAACGAGACAGTTTTACAAATTAAATGTTACTAACAACTAGTACTTCAAAAAAGATAACATTAATGACTTTATGACAATAATAAGGGACCAATAACACGTTTGCAAGAAACTTAAAGAATTGTTAATTATTGTTTTTGTTTTATTTTATACGTTTTACTTGTATTTATTTTGTTTTACTAATAAGAAATTATAACACAGAGAAACTGATATCAATGCAGGAGTTTTAGGAAGCCTTTTAAAATAATTATTAACAAATGTGTATTGCTGTAAATTGTATAATTTAAAAAAAACAGCCTTATCAGCAACAAAATAAATGTCACTGTGACAGTAATAAAGCAAAAATTTAAAACTTTGGTTCACATTATAACACACAAAAAGCAAGGAGAAGCAAGTAACACATTTTACTACGTCTGAGACTTTCGCAACTTTACCAATGATGACGAAATACTAATAATACTGCCATTACTACAATTCTCAGTCACAATTGCAGGAATACAACAACTCTAGTTTCTGCAATTTCCAGTGCTGATCCGATTAACCGACTACTTTCAATTTGTCTAGTTCAGATTTTAAATAGAGAAAGTCGCCTCTAAATACAGCTGCTCTGTAAAACAAATGCGCCCCAAAAAAAATCAATCCACTGCAACCTTCCCAAATTCAGTTTCTCTAATGTTATATTGCACGTTTTATGAATTTCGCAGTTTCTTGAAATTACTTGAACGTAGTAAATCTTGAGGAGAATGGGTCGATAGTTCAATCAGTGACGTTTTAAAATTGCATATGAAACAATTGAATGTGATTAACTCACACCAACAAATGCACCAAAACAAGTTTTGTCATTGATTTCTTTATTAAAAGATTACCCCAATACGCATTTCGGCACTTCTACATTGCCATCATCAGGGGGATCGTTGAAGTTATTACATAGACCAATGTTCTTGAGTTACAACAGAACAGTTGAGGCTGTGTATGGTAATATTACAATATTCGTTGTTATCACTTTGTATAAAATTGTATAAAATTTGTATAAAATACAATTTTATACAAAGTGAAAACAACGAATATTGTAATCTTGCCATACACGATCAGCGATCTGCTAAAACGCATTTACTGACGTCTTAGCGCCCCGGGCAGATGCCCGGCTGGCCCGCCCCTTAATCTGGCCCTGCTCACTGCTGTGATCCTTCCTTCTGCATCGGCGGTTTTATCGGATTCCACTGATACGTCAACATTTTTCTGACTCATTTTAGTCATTATTTCTGAAGATTCACTTTACGCTGGAAACTATGGTGGCGGTATCAGCCTACTCAACAGCGGAATGGAAGAGAAATGAATGCCCCAACCCTGACGTTGCTAATGATTTTTTCCTGAAAACTGAATTCAGATGTTCACGTCGTCTGTTTCTTGTAAGTGTAAGATCTATATTTTTATTCTTACGTTGTAGAAAATATTCCTACTGACGCGTTTTTTTTTTCAAGTGGACACAAAGCGTTCTTAAAGCCTCGCAACTTCATTAGGTTCACTATAAGTTCCACTACATCGCATATGCTCTACGTGCCCATATATTAATGTATACGAGTACATCGATTCCGGCTTGCAAGAACTGCATATTCCGCTGTTTATTGCATTTTAAATTATCATTAAATATGCCTATTTAATTTCATAGCAGAAAGACAAAGCTATAAAACTCACGGTTCCCTGGTACACACACTTCACATACAAACTCCTCTGGTCTGTGACACTACATGAATTCACGTCCCGAACGGCATAAATTTCTCGGTTATTCTCTTTGGTACAGTAAACCCCCAACATTCGCGAGGGTCACGTTCCGGCAAACTCTCACGAGTGTGGAATTCACCTATGCGGGGACAGGATTTAAATGGCTTAAGTGGGGTTAGGGGACATGAATCCGAAAAACATTGGGAGCGAAAAGGTATACTGTGTAAAACTTTAGCCGAAAATCAGTTCTCCTACGTAATAATTAATCACTTACCATAGGAGACAAATGATTTAGTATTCAATATAAAAATAATAATTTAAAATGTTAGTCTAATGCTCAGTACAATAGGATGGGTGAGCACTGACCGAACAAGACGGAGGGTTTAGGCTAAAAATCTGTCATGGTTGATTGCTTTGTTGTTTTCTGCAATTTCTGTTGAATTTCAAGGTTAGGTCTAGATGCAGTCTCAATCTTTGTTAGATTTCAGGCTCCGCACCGTAACCAGATACCGTTCCATCACTCTGTGTCGCAACGGTTACCGCAGTTACGTTTTCTTTCTTTCTTTCTTTCTTTTTTTCTTCTCTATTCCCCCCCCCCCCCCCCACAGCTTTGAGGTGTAGCGACATCCCCATCCTCATTATTGTCCTACTGATATGGTCCTGAGCAGGTCCTCATCGGACAATTCGTCGATGTGTCATTCGACCTGTTATTTCTCCACCTCGTGTGGCTGCACATCTGCAAAACCGTCTCCTCCAGCTTGATGTGCTGAATTATGCCTTACGGTCGTCACGAATGGAAGGAGACGGCAACTTTGTTGACAAGTTGGCCGGGGACGTACGAGTTGCGTCCCGCGGTCAAGAAAGCGTATCAGTTGCGTCCCGAGTTGTCAGCCCCCCCAGATAAGGCAATGTATCAGTTGCGTCCCGAGTTGTGAACCCCCCCAGATAAGGCAATGTATCAGTTGCGTCCCAAGGTCTCTGCTTCATGTGTATCATACAGAGACATGACCAAACCTCCAGAAGAGACCGGGAAGCGAACCCGCAGAGCAGCGAGGGACATCACACACACACACACACAGACACCACCCAACTCCTAAGTTGTCGACGGTTTCGACGACCACGTATACCTGAAGTGCATGACATTTCGTAATCTTTCAATTTCTTGAACCAAAAAAGGAAAAGAAATGAAAAAATAAAATAAAAACGGTGCATTAGTTGGTTGAAGAAATTGAAAATTGATGTCAAGATGCACGGTGAATACAACGTAAAATTTCTAATGTTTCATATGTTTTGGCAATAACTGTAATGTGTAAATTGACATCTTTCTCAAACGATTCTGTGTTGTTTGATACACAATACTGTTGGTTTCTTCTTGTATCAATACTCTTTTCAAATATCCAGTACAGCATGAGATATATTCTATTTCCGCTAATGCGCTTGGGGAAATTTCTTCAGGCCGAAAATGAGCTGTAAAATAATAATTATATTAACAAAACTGAAAATAAAAACTCACTGAAAATTGAAAATAAAGCAATTACTGTTTAATTAATATCGGTTTAATTTTTATGAAATAAAAGTTTCACGTGGTATCTAGATTCTTAATTGAAAACAAAGAGATCTGTACATCCCTATAGCTATACCGTCAGTTGTCCGGCTCACCCCTCAACCGACCGGTATAGTTTTGACGCTCTGCACAACCCTCCCGCGTACCGGCTCTCTTTGTCTAGCCGTCTTCGGGATGAGATCTGTGCACAGCGTTGGTAGAGCTGCCACCACCCACGTGTTCTTATGGTTACTATCGATACTGTCGTTACTGGGATCTAGCTCCGTGGGTAAGCTAGCTGTATCTGGTTATAAGTTACCTGTTACTGGTTTTAAGTTATTTGCTACTGGTTTTATTACCCTCTCCGGGACGTGGGATTAGGAAGGAAAAAGGGCGCTCGCTATGGTCCTACACTGTAACCTATACTGTCTTACGAAAGCAAACAGCTGTGAACTGATAAACTACAATTTATTCACAACACTACTTAATTAAATAAGTCAAAAACTAAATCTAATTAACTAACAAGTTATCCATTACATGAGGTTTACTAACCCTGTCGGTACTCCCCTGAGCATCGGATCCTACGTATGAAAAGTTACATTCCCTCAATGCGATCCCTATCTCGGCTCTTTTACTCCTCCTTAAATACATAATGGTCTACTCACTCCATGGTAACCCGCCGCTGGATACGAACACCCATAGCAACGTCACAAGCAGTCCTCCAGGCATGTCTCTCGGCCTTCTCCTCTGCATCTATCGCTCCTCGCCACCACCTCTGTCCGTCAGTCTTACCCAGAGCCTACCTCCGAGTCGTTGCTCATCTCAACTCCAACACCCCAAAAACCGTTCTTTCTCGAACCTCCTCAAAACGCCATACATGCATTCTTTCTACTATGCCAGGTCATCACTCCACCTCCCCTAGCTGCCGGGTGAAGTGCTGACTACAATAAAATGGCCGCTTTTACGGGCCGGTAACCTCAGGGTTGCACGACACTACATCCCCCACACCTTAAAATGTGCATATTTTCCAAAAAATCTGCACCATTACATATATACCCTATACCCAAAAGTTACCAAAAATTACATCAATACAACAAAAATAACCAAAATTAAAACAAAAACTATATCAATATACACATTGCTCATTCTTTCCTTTACATTGTTCTTTCCTGCCTTATTGTCTTAGTATCGTGACCTCATCACTATACCGGTGGACATCCTCCTCCTCATCTCGCACTCATACACACATGTATTTGTCCGTGCGTGTTGTATAACGCTGTTTCGCTCTCGCCCGCTGGTGCCGCGTCGTCGCGTCCCATACTAAAACGCGGGTTGGGTGTTGCGGCGACTTCGTCGCTGGAATCAGGATACGCAGCGTCTGTCGGGTTGTCTTCCCGCTCTGCTTGTCGATTGTGGAAGGCTGCGGAAGTCCCAGGATTAGTCTGCTCGCCCGATCGGGTTGTTGGTGCCGAGTTGGTGTTGCGCCTGGATACAAGATTTCGCCAGACACCTCCCACTGCACGATAAATGAAGGTGCTGACCATGAGAAACTGGACTGTCAATAGCAGGATGACACAAGTCGTCACCCATGTGAGATGCGCCTCTCGTCTCGTTGCCTCCCTGCGTTTTACCGCTTCCTCGACTAGTCGTCGTAAAGGGACTGGATACGGCCGCCGGCTGTCTTCCTTGTCTCCATCTCCACTCATGACGGACACACCTTCCTCTAGCTCGGACAGGAGGGCAGAAATGTCACGCTCTTCCTTCTGAAAGAACTGGTGGCCTTGGTTTAGGTTTAATTCGGCTAATCTGGGCACGATTATCTTGTTTGGCTCCGTTTGGTGTTCTGACTTAAAAGTTCTCCCCACACTGAGGGTCAACAGTTCGTTTCGAAGTCGACACGTAGGTGGATGCCGGAGCAAACCGGCTCCTCTTAGCTCGACGTCTTTTCGTGTCTCGTTGGGACATTCGCATTCCAGCGTGAGGGGGTCATGGAGGGAGTAGAGCCAAGTTGCGGGATTTTTCAAAACTAATACAAATATTGGTTCAATTCTAAATCCCCAAACTACTCTCTCACAAAGTTCATTAGCCGCTTTAATTTTACCATAATAAAGTGCACTTGAGCAAGTCATATAATTTCTGTCATATACAGGAGTTTTAAACTCACAAAAGTTTATGTAGCCCTCTCTACAAAATTTTGAAAAATCAGTATCTAACACAACAAAGTTCCGTCTATCCTTACTAACTGCTATCCATTCCTCAGCTGTTTTCAGTTGTATGTAGCGTTTAAAGTCAAAATTATAAATAGGAACTGTCAAAATTTTGAAAATAGAAAACGTTCTGGAGTCTTCCCTTAAAGGCATCTGTAAAAATAGTCTAATTGCATGGGGGGAAGCTACTGCGGTAATCTGAATAGCTTCATAAAATATATACATAAACTCTGGTTTCAATGGGGCTATCAACCCTAAACCTGGTTCTAAATGAATTAAAATGCTCTGCAAAATGTACATAAGCTTTTTAGACGGGAGAAGAGATACAGTTAGCTTATTCAACGAAGCTAGTTCTAGGGCGAAAAATACTTCTCCTATATCTGTATATAATTTAGACAACCTAATTCTACCTCCCTTATATAACTAGAAGTATACGCGTTTTGTTCAACCATTTGTCTCGTCCCATTTTCCCTCGACACAATTGCCTCTAATATACTTCTGGAACTAGTGGCCTGTTGTTTCATTGTACTAATTATTGTCGTCAATCTTTTAGCATTGTTTTTAATATTGTCATCAAGGTCTCTAGTCACTGTTATTTGGTTGCTCACGTCATGCAGTAAATTACCTTGCTGAGTTTTCAACTCATCTACCTTCTGGTCTAATCTTACAATATCATCCGATAACGCCGTACCAAACAGAAATTTAAGGGTTTTGCCCACGATGGACAAAATTCCTCGTTTAGACCGATTCGTCCCCGGTAACATTTGCTCAAGAGTGGCTATCTTATCAGTTAACTCTCTGGTCATATTTTTCAAATGTGTAATTTCTCTTTTTAACGGAGTTTGTGATGGATATTTTGTTAAAAGTTGGTCCAGGTCTTGCTGAATGTACCGTACTGATACCAAATATTCCTTGATGCTTAAGTCAACGGATAAATGCCATGCCGACCGAACGAGTTGTACATCCTTCTGATGAATAAGCACTACACCCGCTGCTATTTCCTCTGTCATCCGATCTAGTTCGTACCCGTCGCTACCTGAAACAGTAAGGTCATCCTTGCAGTAGTTGCATCGTTACGTGTGGTCAGCAATGCTCCGTCCTTGTCACTAATGTTTGTACTTGGCATGCATATTATTTCTTCATCGTCTTCCCGTAGTTCTGTTACTTTTGTCTTCTATCTGTATACAATCAATATTTGTAAGAAATATTTTTTCGAGGTCGGAAGAAATAATATTGCGGTTCTCTGGTCTCAGATGTCTCGGCTTCATCACCCGTTTCTCCATTTCCTGTGTCATTGATCTGGCTATGCCGGTCACTCAAGTTGGAGGGTTCTGGGTTCAAATCCCTCCCATTCATGTCTTCCTGTGTCTCGTCTGGTATCAGTCCTTCCATTAGAGTACACGGTTCAATTCCTGCCGTCGGAAAATTGTCTTCCTGCTCAGTACTGTCCCCTTCACTGTCCGATATTTCCGAATTTTCCATATCCTTGTCCATTACACGATGTTGTCTCCTAAATCGTTTCCGTTTCCTTATTTCCTCTTTCGTCGACCTACATAATTTCAGTTGTTCTACGTTCACCGTCATTGGTTTTCCATTACGTCCCTCTAACTTGTACGCTTGTTCTGAAATTTTCTTCAGCACTTTATATGGTCCTCTCCATTTCTCCTTCAGTTTAGCCTTCTTAACCATTTCCTTCCTGTAAACTAATTGTCCTTCTTTGAATTCAACTGGTTTTGCCTTTCGATCATGATACCTTTTCTGAGTTTCCTTTCCCTTTCTAATATTATCCCAGGCTACTTTTCGAGCCTCCTTCAGTGTTTTAGCTAGCTCTTTCACTGCTTCCTGTGCGTCCGACGTTTTATTTTTGCTTCGAATATAAGCCTCTAAAAATTTGTCAGTAGGCCCTGTCATCTCTCTACCATACAATAGATAATACGGCGAAAACTTAGTGACGCTATGGGGTTGTGACCTGTATGCCCATAAAACATAATCCACGTAATGTTCCCAGTCTTGTCCACTCCCTTCTAGGAAACAAGCAAGAGAACTATGTAATGTCTTGTGAAAATTTTCCACTTGGCCATTGCATTTCGGATTATAAGGACTAGTACATAGCTTGGTTACCCCTAGTAAGTTGCAAACTTCCTTTACTAAGTCAGACGTAAAATTTCGACCTTGATCACTCAGTAACATTTTAGGTACTCCGTGTCGTGAGAAGATTTTTGTAACTACGGCTCTAGCAATTGTAGGGGCTGACTGATCGGAAATAGGTACAGCTTCTACCCATTTACTAAAGTGATCTATTGCCGTCATGAGGTATTTGTTGCCTCGCCCAGATACTGAGTAGGGACCCGTACAGTCGACGGAAATTATCTGACCAGGTTCGCTGGCTTCGGGAAGTTGACCCAGAGGTGCAACTGTTACCCGTCCGGACTTGAACCTTGCGCATACGTCACAGCGCTGAATGTAAGTCTCTACATCCTGATGCAGACTCGGCCAGTAGTATCTGGATTTAAGCCAATTTTGAGTTTTCTTTACGCCTGCATGAGCCGCCCACTTAGAATCGTGATGAGTTCTGATAACCGACTCCACCAATGATTCTGGAATGATTAATCTAGGCTGTCCCTCTAATTCGTTGCGATACAGCAACCGATCTTCGTCCTCGATGAATCTGGGTAACTCTGTCAGATGGCTTCTGATCCCTTGACAATATTTATCCCTTTCCTGCTCTAGCTGTACGGTGCTGCGGTCCAGACTTCCCACTTCTCTATTTATCACTGCTATATGTCTGGACAGAGCATCGGGTACTACATGCTGTTTTCCAGGGCGGTGCTCTACTCGGTATTGAAACTCAGATAGCCTAAGAGCCCATCTAGTTAATTTAGCACTCGGTTCCTTCAGCTTCAGTAACCATCCCAAAGCTCTATGATCGGTGATTAAAGTAAATTTCCGACCGTATAAATAGCATCGAAACTGCTTGGTGCCAAATATTACAGCTAGAAGTTCCTTCTCTGTCACCGATAATTTCTTTTCAGCAGCATTCAGTTGTCTACTAGCAAAGCTAATCGGCCTTTCACCTTCGCCTAAATCTTGTGCTAAAACAGCAGAAATTCCAATGTCACTTGCATCCGTGTGCAGCCTAAATTCGTGCTCTGGGAGCATGCTAGGATACGCCAGTACGCTGTCAGAACTGATGGTGTCCTTTAAATTCTGGAAAGCCTTCTCTTGGTTCTCTGACCACCCAAATTTCTGATCCTTTTTTGTTAGCAAGGTTAGTGGTTGCGCAATGTCAGCATATCGTGGAATGTATTGCCGGTAATATCCACTGAGACCAAGGAATGCTCTAACGTCTCGAACTGTTCGTGGTCGTGGAAAATCTTTAATGGCTTTAGTCTTGTTGGGGGAGGGAGACGATCCAAATTCTCTAACTGTGTGCCCCAAATACTCTACCTCCCTCTCACCGAAGTGACATTTGGCTAAATTTAAAGTAAAATTGGCTCGCCTTAGCCTCTCAAAAACTTGCTTCAATCTATCCGCTTGTTCTTCAATAGTTTTACTGAATATCAGCAGGTCATCCATGAATATAAGACAAATCGTATTCCCTAGTCCTAAAAGAACTTGGTCCATGATCTTAGTAAACGTTGCCGGAGCCCCCGATAAACCAAAAGCTAATCTTTCGTACTGGAAAGATCCCCAGGGCGTAATAATGCCGGTCTTGTGTTTATGTTCTGGCTCGATGGGAATGTGGTAGTACGCGTCTTTCATATCTACCACAGAGAAATATTTGTTACCGTTTAATCTATCCAAATTCTCTTGGACAAGTGGCATCGTGTAGACTGGTACTTGTGTCACCGCATTAAGACCTCTGAAGTCTGCGCAAAAGCGATATCTTGGTGTATTATCCGGAGATTTCTTTGTAATAAGAATTACCGGAGCTGCCCATTCACTCGAAGCTTCTGATATAACTCCCCTTTCCTTCATTTCTTCAATTTGCCTACGCATTTCCTCTCTCAGCGCATACGGGACGCGGTATTGTTGTTTCTTAACCGGAGCAGCATTGCCCGTTTTAATTTCGTGGTGCCCGTAACTTGTACAGGGAATCATACCATCTTCCGTTTTCTTAAACAAGTCTTGGTAACTCAAAAGCACAGGTTTTAAAATTTCTCTATCTTTAAGGCTCAAATGTTGTAATTTATCTTCTAACAATTTAGGTACTCTACGGTTCTGCTCCTTTACTTTCGGATCTAACTGTTTCGGGTATAATCCTAACCCCTGAATTTGCTGCACATTTTCTGTTTCCCCTAGGTTATTAACTTGCCATTGGGTTTCTACCATCGCTACACTTGTGCCTGCAGGAAGTCTCACTTCCTCTCCGCTCGTGTTCACCACGGGCATCAAGCAGCTTGCATATTGCTTACTGGACACTGCTGCTTGTCGCAAGTCAGCTGTTCTGCCTAGTTCATTACTCTTCTTGGGGCATTCACTTTGTTTCACCGAATCTCCAAGGCTGACTTTACATTTTTCTAACTTCAACTGCTTAGAAATATTTCTCTCAACCGGCGCGTTCCGCCGTACAACTTCACTGTATGACGTCACCTTGTCTACAGGAATTTCCTCAATGGCTAGCACTATCCGAGGGTTTCCTCCGTCACTGGAGTCATTATTTCCATTATCTATCAACTTTAACACCCCACTCCTGGTTGCTCCCTGCATACCAGAGTGTCCTATTTCAGAGCTGCTGTTTACATCCGACAGCACCCTACCACAATATACCCCTTTCATACAAATTTCCACAGGTTCGAGAACCACTGTTTCTGGAAATTCTGATTTCAAAATTTTATCGCGACTTCCGGTTACTAGATTGGTCTTAACAATCGCCATAGATCGTGGCGGTACAGTCGTACCACATGCTAAAATAGCTCGTACACTACCTTCCCTCACAACTTCTCTGAGTTGCGATTTCCCATCCTGTGTGTCCTGAGCAGACAGGTGTGGGTTTGTAGAGTCCTCGAACTCGGGACCTGTAGGTGCAGGTAACTTTATATGGGAATTACGCTCGCTACGAACAGACTGGCCTGGCCTGTCGTTGCTTGCAACCGCGGTAGTTTTACGCGCGCTCTGTGAATAGTGCGTTTGCAACCTGACCGTTACAAATGGGAAGCGGTCGAGGCCAACTATTATATAGTTGCCTACCAAATCTATTTTGGCTTGTAAAGACCGTAGGACATCCAGTCCTAGAATACCTGAGTATTCCATCTGAACCGAAGCTACGACAAATCTGTGCCTATAAAATCTTCTTCCTAACTTGAATTCTAACATCCTAGACCCACTGGTCGGGATCTCTGTTCCCGTTATGCCCTTCACCGTAAATTCTATGGGATTTGCTCTTTGCCCCTCGCCTATTTCAGGCTTGATAACGCTCACTGAAGCACCTGTGTCTATGAGAAATATGTACTGCTTTCCCTCTATTTCTACATCTATCGTCAGAAGATCCATTGATTCTTCCCCACAGATGGCTGGTAGAATCTTATCTACGGCTTGACTAGGCGTTGCGCCAGGGCTTCCGCACGCCTGTTCTAGTTTAAATTTCCGGGATTCCCTCTTCGGGTTTCCTTCAGCTGTTTTCTACATTGTTTCGCTACGTGTCCTGGTTCATTACATCTCCAACATGTAACAGTAGCCCTAACGTTGACACTTTTCCGTTCATCGCTCTCTGGCGGCTTGCGGCTAAAAGGTTGTCGCCTCGGAGCTGAGCTGGCATAGTTCTGCTTAGGAGAATCCTTCCATAATGATCTACAATCGCGTTTCATATGACCAATTTTCCCACAATTAAAACATTTCATTTTCTCTGCCCGGAATGAAAATATTTTTTTCTTTTTCTCTTTATTTTCCATTTCTACAGCCCTGTGTATTACTTCAGATATTCTTAGCGCCTCCTCTACAGTACCTGGCATGGAAAATCTCAACTGTTTTCCCGCCTCCCCTCTCATACCATGAATGAAAGCAGATAAAAGTCTGAATTTAGCCTCATCAGCAAGAATTTTCTGTTCCACCGGATTTCCACTTTTCCTTATTGTTTTAGCTGTTATAGCCCTAATTCTGTCCAAAAATTGCGAAGGAAGCTCTCCGTCTTCCTGCCTTGCCTCTTGTAGCTGAGTGTAATAATACTGGAGTGGAAAGTGTTCGGAAAAGCGCTCTATTAAACATTCTTTTAATCTGGCGTATGTTAAGCCTGGTTCATTCAGTTCTTCCACACCTTTAATGTACAATTGTGCTTCGCCTACACATTTAGCCTTAACTATGTTAATTCTATCCAATTCTGTCCACTGACTTATCGCTCCAAATTGATCAATCTGGCTCAAAAATTCTCTAACTGATTTCCCGCTTTTACTTCCGGACCATTCTTTTATATTTGACGCAAGCGAAAGATCTTTTACTCTGCCAAGGCTCAAATTACGCAGTTGCTCTTCTAATTCTGCTATCCGTGCTTCCATGATTGTCTAATTAGTCACAATTTCCCTTCCTTCACCACAGGCCGTGGTGGATATGAGATGTCTATCGTCTGTCGCTAGGTCTGTCAGTTTGGTCACTGTTCCAGACATGCACCTTACATCTAAAATATCCAGAACAACTCATATATATCCCAACCGACTGTCACCACTTGCTATACCGTCAGTTGTCCGGCTCACCCCTCAACCGACCGGTATAGTTTTGACGCTCTGCACAACCCTCCCGCGTACCGGCTCTCTTTGTCTAGCCGTCTTCGGGATGAGATCTGTGCACAGCGTTGGTAGAGCTGCCACCACCCACGTGTTCTTATGGTTACTATCGATACTGTCGTTACTGGGATCTAGCTCCGTGGGTAAGCTAGCTGTATCTGGTTATAAGTTACCTGTTACTGGTTTTAAGTTATTTGCTACTGGTTTTATTACCCTCTCCGGGACGTGGGATTAGGAAGGAAAAAGGGCGCTCGCTATGGTCCTACACTGTAACCTATACTGTCTTACGAAAGCAAACAGCTGTGAACTGATAAACTACAATTTATTCACAACACTACTTAATTAAATAAGTCAAAAACTAAATCTAATTAACTAACAAGTTATCCATTACATGAGGTTTACTAACCCTGTCGGTACTCCCCTGAGCATCGGATCCTACGTATGAAAAGTTACATTCCCTCAATGCGATCCCTATCTCGGCTCTTTTACTCCTCCTTAAATACATAATGGTCTACTCACTCCATGGTAACCCGCCGCTGGATACGAACACCCATAGCAACGTCACAAGCAGTCCTCCAGGCATGTCTCTCGGCCTTCTCCTCTGCATCTATCGCTCCTCGCCACCACCTCTGTCCGTCAGTCTTACCCAGAGCCTACCTCCGAGTCGTTGCTCATCTCAACTCCAACACCCCAAAAACCGTTCTTTCTCGAACCTCCTCAAAACGCCATACATGCATTCTTTCTACTATGCCAGGTCATCACTCCACCTCCCCTAGCTGCCGGGTGAAGTGCTGACTACAATAAAATGGCCGCTTTTACGGGCCGGTAACCTCAGGGTTGCACGACACTACAGACAATAATAAGGGACCAATAACACGTTTGCAAGAAACTTAAAGAATTGTTAATTATTGTTTTTGTTTTATTTTATACGTTTTACTTGTATTTATTTTGTTTTACTAATAAGAAATTATAACACAGAGAAACTGATATCAATGCAGGAGTTTTAGGAAGCCTTTTAAAATAATTATTAACAAATGTGTATTGCTGTAAATTGTATAATTTAAAAAAAACAGCCTTATCAGCAACAAAATAAATGTCACTGTGACAGTAATAAAGCAAAAATTATAAACTTTGGTTCACATTATAACACACAAAAAGCAAGGAGAAGCAAGTAACACATTTTACTACGTCTGAGACTTTCGCAACTTTACCAATGATGACGAAATACTAATAATACTGCCATTACTACAATTCTCAGTCACAATTGCAGGAATACAACAACTCTAGTTTCTGCAATTTCCAGTGCTGATCCGATTAACCGACTACTTTCAATTTGTCTAGTTCAGATTTTAAATAGAGAAAGTCGCCTCTAAATACAGCTGCTCTGTAAAACAAATGCGCCCCAAAAAAAATCAATCCACTGCAACCTTCCCAAATTCAGTTTCTCTAATGTTATATTGCACGTTTTATGAATTTCGCAGTTTCTTGAAATTACTTGAACGTAGTAAATCTTGAGGAGAATGGGTCGATAGTTCAATCAGTGACGTTTTAAAATTGCATATGAAACAATTGAATGTGATTAACTCACACCAACAAATGCACCAAAACAAGTTTTGTCATTGATTTCTTTATTAAAAGATTACCCCAATACGCATTTCGGCACTTCTACATTGCCATCATCAGGGGGATCGTTGAAGTTATTACATAGACCAATGTTCTTGAGTTACAACAGAACAGTTGAGGCTGTGTATGGTAATATTACAATATTCGTTGTTATCACTTTGTATAAAATTGTATAAAATTTGTATAAAATACAATTTTATACAAAGTGAAAACAACGAATATTGTAATCTTGCCATACACGATCAGCGATCTGCTAAAACGCATTTACTGACGTCTTAGCGCCCCGGGCAGATGCCCGGCTGGCCCGCCCCTTAATCTGGCCCTGCTCACTGCTGTGATCCTTCCTTCTGCATCGGCGGTTTTATCGGATTCCACTGATACGTCAACATTTTTCTGACTCATTTTAGTCATTATTTCTGAAGATTCACTTTACGCTGGAAACTATGGTGGCGGTATCAGCCTACTCAACAGCGGAATGGAAGAGAAATGAATGCCCCAACCCTGACGTTGCTAATGATTTTTTCCTGAAAACTGAATTCAGATGTTCACGTCGTCTGTTTCTTGTAAGTGTAAGATCTATATTTTTATTCTTACGTTGTAGAAAATATTCCTACTGACGCGTTTTTTTTTCAAGTGGACACAAAGCGTTCTTAAAGCCTCGCAACTTCATTAGGTTCACTATAAGTTCCACTACATCGCATATGCTCTACGTGCCCATATATTAATGTATACGAGTACATCGATTCCGGCTTGCAAGAACTGCATATTCCGCTGTTTATTGCATTTTAAATTATCATTAAATATGCCTATTTAATTTCATAGCAGAAAGACAAAGCTATAAAACTCACGGTTCCCTGGTACACACACTTCACATACAAACTCCTCTGGTCTGTGACACTACATGAATTCACGTCCCGAACGGCATAAATTTCTCGGTTATTCTCTTTGGTACAGTAAACCCCCAACATTCGCGAGGGTCACGTTCCGGCAAACTCTCACGAGTGTGGAATTCACCTATGCGGGGACAGGATTTAAATGGCTTAAGTGGGGTTAGGGGACATGAATCCGAAAAACATTGGGAGCGAAAAGGTATACTGTGTAAAACTTTAGCCGAAAATCAGTTCTCCTACGTAATAATTAATCACTTACCATAGGAGACAAATGATTTAGTATTCAATATAAAAATAATAATTTAAAATGTTAGTCTAATGCTCAGTACAATAGGATGGGTGAGCACTGACCGAACAAGACGGAGGGTTTAGGCTAAAAATCTGTCATGGTTGATTGCTTTGTTGTTTTCTGCAATTTCTGTTGAATTTCAAGGTTAGGTCTAGATGCAGTCTCAATCTTTGTTAGATTTCAGGCTCCGCACCGTAACCAGATACCGTTCCATCACTCTGTGTCGCAACGGTTACCGCAGTTACGTTTTCTTTCTTTCTTTCTTTCTTTTTTTCTTCTCTATTCCCCCCCCCCCCCCACAGCTTTGAGGTGTAGCGACATCCCCATCCTCATTATTGTCCTACTGATATGGTCCTGAGCAGGTCCTCATCGGACAATTCGTCGATGTGTCATTCGACCTGTTATTTCTCCACCTCGTGTGGCTGCACATCTGCAAAACCGTCTCCTCCAGCTTGATGTGCTGAATTATGCCTTACGGTCGTCACGAATGGAAGGAGACGGCAACTTTGTTGACAAGTTGGCCGGGGACGTACGAGTTGCGTCCCGCGGTCAAGAAAGCGTATCAGTTGCGTCCCGAGTTGTCAGCCCCCCAGATAAGGCAATGTATCAGTTGCGTCCCGAGTTGTGAACCCCCCCAGATAAGGCAATGTATCAGTTGCGTCCCAAGGTCTCTGCTTCATGTGTATCATACAGAGACATGACCAAACCTCCAGAAGAGACCGGGAAGCGAACCCGCAGAGCAGCGAGGGACATCACACACACACACACACAGACACCACCCAACTCCTAAGTTGTCGACGGTTTCGACGACCACGTATACCTGAAGTGCATGACATTTCGTAATCTTTCAATTTCTTGAACCAAAAAAGGAAAAGAAATGAAAAAATAAAATAAAAACGGTGCATTAGTTGGTTGAAGAAATTGAAAATTGATGTCAAGATGCACGGTGAATACAACGTAAAATTTCTAATGTTTCATATGTTTTGGCAATAACTGTAATGTGTAAATTGACATCTTTCTCAAACGATTCTGTGTTGTTTGATACACAATACTGTTGGTTTCTTCTTGTATCAATACTCTTTTCAAATATCCAGTACAGCATGAGATATATTCTATTTCCGCTAATGCGCTTGGGGAAATTTCTTCAGGCCGAAAATGAGCTGTAAAATAATAATTATATTAACAAAACTGAAAATAAAAACTCACTGAAAATTGAAAATAAAGCAATTACTGTTTAATTAATATCGGTTTAATTTTTATGAAATAAAAGTTTCACGTGGTATCTAGATTCTTAATTGAAAACAAAGAGATCTGTACATCCCTATAGCACTCTTTTTAACGTATTCACTCTTTATGTTGCTGTGCTTTCCTTTGTGTCCAAATTTTAAACAACTCCTTGTGCTTTAATTTTTATTCATCTGTAAATAATTGTGCGAAATGTTTTCATAGTTTATTATAAAATATATAACAATAAATATATACATATATATGTCTGATAATATAAAGTGTATACTTATAAACATAACATACATAATGTGTAAGCTGGTTAGTTATGCACACTCTACTAACTTTTTATTAAAATCGAAGATGGGCACTCAAATGGTAGATTAGGCAACATGTCAAACCGCATAATCAAATTCTCTAAGTACATGACACTATCTTATGCAATCGTTAATAACTTTCAGAGTAGCATGTATAAGCAGTTAATTTCTTGTATTAGATAATAATAAAGTTTGAAGCTATACAATAATACAACAAACAGATAGCTAAAGCGGCTCAGATCAATTTTACAGCTCTATGTAAATAATAAACTTCAAATTTTATGCAGAAAAAAAATCAGCATAATTTAAATTGACATAAAAATTATTTATTTCTCTTGAAATATTACGTTTTTAATTAGTTCACACGTTACTTAACTTTATTGCTCTGCACCGTGATCAATTAACTTAATAAATTAAATTGTCACTGTAAAAATAATTAATAAACCACTACTGGAGTTTGCGTACAAAGTGCCTTTCCGAACCGCTGCTACTAACAACGCTCTCTTTGTGAGATCTGCGCTCTTCTAGGATATTACGCAGCGTCCAGTGGTAATCCTTTACCGAAGTTTCGGGACAATATCGGCCCCATCTTCAAGGGTCAAGAAGTCTTTCTTAAAGACGGGACCGATACATTGTTCTGAAACGTCGGTAAAGATTACCACTCGACGATGCGTAATACCCCAGAAGGGCGCAGATCTCATCAACATCGCAGCGGAAGCCTGAAATAACGTTCTGTTTAAAAACTTAATATTATTCATTCCGTACGTTTTCTTTTCTATATTTATAGTCCGACAAATGTACATTTTATTCACTATTAGTTGTGTAACACTGTCCTACATGTTTCTAACCATATTCTGGCTCATCCTCAGAGACTCAGTATTTAAAATTACACATTTTTACAACAATTGGTACAATTGTTTAAATAGTAAAAACTGAATAACATAATAACATAAATACGACTATCAATTTTATCTTAAATACTGTATGTTTCAGGATATCATAACAACACAGATTATTCAACTTTTAACATTTTAACCCGTATAAGACTTGGTTTATAACACCGAAATAAACAGCAGCTACATCTATTCACATTTGAACCAGTGTATAAACACGATTGTAAAATAAATCCATGTTATTCAGTTTTTACTATTTAAACAATTGTACCAATTGATGTAAAAATGTGTAATTTTAAATACTGAGTCTCTGAGTATGAGCCAGAATATGGTTCGAAACATGTAGGGCAGTGTTTCACAACTAATAGTGAATAAAATGTACATTTGTAGGACTATAAATATAGAACGCTCTGTTTGTTTGCCTCTACCGAAAATATATCCACCCCAAATGTCATAAAACTTACGTTACCCTGAGAACTTCCTGTTGCCCCTCAAGTAGATTTTTAAGCATTTTGTGGAAGTCGAAGAATTGTAATTGTGGCCAGGTCTCGCTTAATCTGACCCACTGTACAGCGTCACAGACGGACTTTGAACCAAGGCACCCTGGACCCGATTCGACACTACAGCCGTTCGGTTTTTCCTCAGCAGCCTGCTACACAACTGTTGTACCTTTAAACTGACCGCGGGACGCAACTAATACATTGCCTTATCTGGGGGGGTTGACAACTCGGGACGCAACTGATACACAGCTCTTATCTGAAAAGTGACCGCGGGACGCAACTAGTAAACCCCGAGTTGGCCATAGCTTCCTCCAGCAACCACAGAGCGTAGACAACCTCACCTCGTTCAACGTAGCGTGGGTGGCTAACTGGTATGACGGCAGCAGTTAAGTTCCAATAAAATACTCTCGTTAAAAGAAAAAAGATCACTTGTGTATCTGAGAGACCAGGGTATCGTGAGTGTTTATTATCTGTATAACAATTCACAACCGCATCGACTTCGTTACAATTAAAACACGAAAATAAATTTAGTACGCCACTGCAACATAACTTACGTTAAAAATGATTCAAACATTTTGAAATATGGTAACGTATTTTACAGCCGATAATACAATAAAACATAAAATGTGAAATAAACACTGCTAAAATGTCACAAACAAAACCAAAACGAGAGCAAAAATAAAATATAATATACAATAGGTATAGTTGGTCGGCACTTCACAAACCGAGAATTTGCGAATCTCGCGAATGTTGGGGTTTACTGTATTCACACACAGCCACATAAGGACTTGTAAATCCTAAGCGGTTACAGGTCGATAAATGGTCTAAATATCATGGCCAAACAAAGAGTTTTTTTTTGGATCAGTATGTGTTTGCCAATAACATGCCAGTTATCTTCTTTTCGTAACTGACCTGATGGTGAGAACCCCGTTACAATTTGTCAGTTTGTTTATGTGACCTCTGTAAAATAACAGGACGAATCTGCGATTTCCAGAAAACGTATGAATATCTGCAAAACTGCAATGCTGAAAACGTCTGTAATTTGAGGTACCATGCCGACTGCATGTGGATATCTGCATTCCGTGAAACGTATCGGAAGCACTGGCGAACTCGAAACTGATGCAAAATGGGACGTTTGAAACAGTGAAGATGTTCACATCTACGGAGACAAAATTGCGGAATAGAAAGTGGCGCCAGAAGCTAGTTACTTATGGAACTTTTCGCACAATCAGCTATGAAACTTCACCCCGTTCTTGAGACGCTAACTGTTCCATCGCTAGTCAAGTCAGTCCTACGCGACGGAACAACTACGAGGCATAATCATTCCAGTTCATTTGATACACAGGTCGTTTGTTAGTTTCTGACCGGTGAAATTTTCAAAGCGAGAGGCTAGGGGCGATCACTCCTACAGCGACAGCGATTGGAAATTGATGGACGGAACAGCGCGTTTGCATTACACAGGATCTCTCCTTAGAATTAATGGTTCTTTTTTCTTGCCACTGAAATTTAATATTCATGGAGTTTATGTTTAGCGACCCATTACTTTACAAACCTAACGAATGGTTCGAGTGGCTAGCAATCATGATTCGTCTGCGAGAAGTCTCGGCTGAAATCTCGGTCAGGAAACCAGAACTACTGAGTAAGCATTTTTGTGGCTTTCCTTCACTCCCTCCAGTACCTCAAATTAAGCTACGACCGCTTCCTTCCTCATTCTTTCCATTTCTGCCTTCACTAATCATCGACGCTACATGGCATTAGCTAATGACAGCGTCATTAAATAATCCATAAACAAACTAACGTAACCTGACACAACGAAACTGCAATGTGGGTAAATGACCCGCTTTGCAACTCAGCTGTGAGTGTTGCCTAGCGTAAAGGCATCGAGATTAGGCGCTGTTTCGTCAATTACAATTTCTCACATAAAATCATGCTTAATTAAGACTCTGTTTTCTCGGTCAGTTTAGGTTAATATTTCAAAGTATGACACGATGCTACAAATAATCCAACTGGGAGGCGCGTCTTTAAATGAACCAAGAATAACAGAAAAAAAGCACACACAAATATCGTAACAGATTACATTCATAAAACGAGAAAGACAATGCTGAAATTAAGATATCGGCGTTTAGACAAGACTCCACTGACAACTGTAATACAGACTCGCAAAAAACATTAGGATTGTACCATAAAACAGATCTTGATCGCACTTACATCAAGGTAGGCCATACTGAATTTTATCTCAAAACAACCAGAGCTTTCGAAACCATGTCGTGGAGTTTCAAAACACATTCAGCAGTCCTACGCTTCCAATTCCTGCTGCCGAACGACAGTTTCCTTGTGCATTTCACATGTCATACAAATACAAATAGAAAGTTATTTTATTTCTTGCATATTGAATGACCGGTGAGTGTTTACATTAAACTCTGTAAAGTATGTTCCCGGGGTGATTGGGAGAAAAACAACTGAAGGTTAAGTGTGTTTGCACAGACAACTGTGGCTGTGAAAAGTTGAGCTTTTATTAGTTTATCAAGAACATGGACGTTTATCCAGCATATAGAATTCCACTTCAGATTTTAATAAGAGGCTGATGTAACCTAGACTGATTCTTCAGTTACTTCAGATGGTATACTAACTGAAGTTCATTTACACCTATATTTTGAAGTGTATAGCAACTGATGCTCACGTATTCAGGGCAACTTGAAAGGGCTAAAGAAACTTTCAATGTACACAAAGCTGCCCTCTCAATGGAACTGGTGGACAGGAAAGAGAAATATTCTGTATGATAGTATAACATTAACACCAATGTTATTTTGGACATTACCCATTGCCTGAGGTATAGTTAATAAACAGGATCTTCGGTAGATGCGTCTACTCCCATCTTCAGGCAACTGACTGTCACTTTAGTGGCATCTCCGATTACAGCAACCAAAGAATTGAAGACAGGTCGAAATAAGATGTCATTCACCTAGTCGCAATCACAGCACTTCCGTAACGTGATGTGTATCAAATATAATTCAAATAATAGGCAACGTCCACCATAGTAGGCACTACGTAACTGAAACCCTTAATCCTATATCTGTGAAGATACGTTTACACGCAGAATCATTGCATCGTGAGTTAATTTATGTATTACAAAGCCACGTTCTCTGAAATTACTAATATGACGGACGCACAACTACATTCTAGGCGCTTTCGCGTAATGGAGACAGAGCAATAAACGTATGGAACGACATCTTCTAATCAGTGTAACGTTTTCTGTCTGCAACATAAGATGGAAAACATACGAAAACGGCTGTGATTTGTGGGATAGGAACGGATTAAATTAAAAAGACAGTCTACATGTTCACTATACGTATATTCCTTCCTGGAATGACGGTAAAATACTTAAAAAGCAGACAAGATAAAATATAAAACAATATTAATTACAAACATATGTAATACAATACGAAAGTACTGGTCTATTTAATTCAATAGGCCTACGTTTCACGCACAGAGATTATGATCAAAACCCGCATATTTGATTACAATATTTCGAAATGTTAAAGGAAGAGTACAGCAACTGAAACAGACAAATTATTCTTCCTCTATTCACACCACAATTTAACTGGTCCAGTTTTTCTTGTTCCCTTGCTTTGTAATTGTGGCAGTTAGTGTTCTGTGTTGCGGCGTGTGTCAATTTACTGCTCTTTCTACGTACGATTGGCATAACACGAATTTATCTTTGTAATATTTTCAACGTAAATACAAAAACTTCAATTTATTTCTTTTTCTTGACCGATAACTGCGACACATACTGCAACAAAATGCAAGACTTGGTAATTGTTATGTAAAAGTTTACGAAATTAATTGCTTCTGATTAACACAGTTATTACAAGCTAACTGTTTCACTTCAAAATCAGTCATACTTACAACCGCCTAGCCCAAAGTGAACCAAGGAATGGGGTTCTGATTTACATTTATTCGGCCATGAAAATGTACCTCAGCTCCTGGTTTCATTTTCGGGAAAATCAGCAATTCTTTCTCTCCTCCTCAACACTGACGCCTACGTAATTACCCAGCTTTTTCAGGTAGTGCGAGATAAGCCAGATCAAAAAACATCCATTTCTCCTTATTGATGAAAGACATTTAATATTATCTAGACACGTTAGTTCTTGGAAAGATATGTGTAAGACGTAATCGAACATCTTAATTGCGAGTATATAATTACATGCCTATTCCGAGAAAGTGAATTCTCTAGCTATCAACTCGGTGCCTTCATTATTGTTACGTAATGAACTAAGAACCAAAGTCCTTATTTAACATGAAACGTCTCTGAGCAATAATAAACGGGTGTCATGCCACAACCTGCGAGATTTCAGCCTTCCGCTGCGGTGTTGTTGAGGCCTTCGCTCTTCTGGGATGTTACGCGGCATAGGTTGGCAGCTGGTTACTAACGTTTCATGACAGCCTTCGGTCCCATCTGCCAGGGTCAAGTGGTCCAAGAAGACCCTTGGAGATGGGACTGAGAGACTGTCCCGAAATGTCAGTAACCAGCTGCGAACGTCTGCCGCGTAACATCCCAGAAGAGCCCAGGCCTCTACGGAAACCTATTTCGAGAAACATGTATGTTTGTGAAACTTGCATAATGTGTGGTGAAAGGTAAAGTTTTCCCTGTCCACGCCGTAACGGCATACAGGGGGGACAGAGATACAGCTCCACTCATTCTAAACCTCAGCACTAGAAAGCGACTAAAAAACTTGCTATAGTCCTACATTACCTGAGACGTCACACACACACACACAGTACGGTCCGAATCTCGTCTACTGTCAATATGCTAACACGCGATAAATCAGACGGTGGCACCAAACTGACACTCGGCAGATTTGCCATCTTAACATCGGGCACACGGTAACCATAACACAGGGATCGGAAACACGTTCGCCAAAGGCCTCATGTCGCAAACTCGTGGTAACGTATGTCGAATTGAACTTTCAAATTACTTTTTCAATTGAAGCCATACTACCGAGCGAAATTTTTCACTTTATGTCATGACGCTACCGTACTACAGTGCATTAAATTATAAACGTTCTGCAGCAAAAGGAGATACAAATGAATTCTTTCAAAATAATGAGATCTTGTTCCATCACAATGGAGCCAGAAATACTGAAATTTTCGGCTATGTGATCAATATTATCTTTGGTGTGATCAGAAAAATACACACCTCGGGTTCTTGACATGAATTCGGATCGGAGATGAGATGTGCATTCGTTCAAATTCAGAAAATTTTCCTGAGTTGGCCAGGGGAAAGATTCTCAAATTTCACGCTGATTTTTCTCGGTTATTAAAAATTCGTTTGTGCTGGACCTCTCACTATACCAGAATGAAGTTCTTACAAAAGATTTCAAATACCTTTCCGCTAATTAGGTAATTCACAGTCTTATTGGCAGGTGCATTTCCGGGATCATACGCCACACTTGCGACGTGCCTCAAAATCCTTAGCCCACCCCTGCCTTATCATGTATCAACAGTCACTTTGACTGTAGGCAAATTAATACAGTGTGCACTTCTCATGAAATGTACAGGCTCAAATATCATCCACAACCGGGTCAATTCCTACGTTTTGACACGTGCTGGAAACGAATATTAGAAATTATGTGACGGTTATCAGCAGAAACCTCCTTTATCTATCTTCGTTAGTCTGACAATCAGTGGTTTCTAATGAATCAGCTGCTTCCAAGAATAAACAGCGATTATTTCTCTAAACAGCATTAACCGGCTGGTGTGTTCATCACAGTGTTTTCTGTTAGATACGAAATGCATTTTAAAATGTACCTTATATTAATTTCATGCTTCATGGCATTCACATCCCGTCAAAACATTGCGAAAACCGGAACATGCATGTGGTATATAATGCAGCTGGTACAAAGAGAAGCCACAGAAAACTGGCCCTGCTTCATACACACAGATCTCCGTTCGGGGGTCCAATAGCCTCTTCTCGAAATAAATTTATTTCTCCATGTTCACTCATTAACGTTCTGGGGATCTTCAGAAAGAAACGCGTGAATTCACAGCACCGGATGTCCCAACAGTGTTCACAGTTTCCCTCTGTCTCTTCAAAGACGACCTCCCTGGAACAGTCCACAACCTCTTCCTTCCCAGTTCCATTTCACCGTTCCTAGTCAGCTTCTGATCTCTTCGCACTTACTCTCAGTATTTAACATAGCGTTGTTAATGACGTGCAAATCTTCAATACATGATACTGATACATGTGAGTGGATCTCTCACACAAGGAGCGACGATTAGTCGGGAAGTTTCTAGAGATGGAGTGTATCAGCTACCATATGGCAGACATTTAACAAGGCCTCTTAATCTGGTGTTCATTGCGTCTCAACAGTCTGCTACAACAGCAAGCTTGCTGATTCAAACTTGCCAAATACAAGGCAAAACGAAACTAAGCAAATGCCATCACATTACACGGCTAGTGTGACCGGAAAAAATGCAGTGACAAAGGTCTGTTTATCAATGAATTTAACACACACTCAAAAGGTATTTCGCGCCACATGAGGAACACTGTTGGATTCGTGAATAAATGCATATTCTATACGCTGTACCAACCAGTGACACTAGTTACTTATCCTAGCAGGAAATAAATAATCAGCGACGCAATTTGCAAAATGTTTTATGAGTGGACAGGAACCAACCCAAGTGGATGTCTAGACTATGATTTAAATAATGCTTCATATGAGTCAGAACGTTTGAAGATAACGGCCTAAAAGGGACTAAAGGGAGATTATACTATCTCATAATCACAAAAAGCCACCAACAGTTACGCGAACACGGAGGTAGCTGCACAGTTCGGGTGACATGAAGCATAACGATGGCTGCATATATAATGCCATGACTTACGCTTAGATGTGTAAGAAGCGAGAAAATTGTTCAATGAACTCGTAGTTCTCCCGCATCGCCCTGGCTAACTAGCTAGACAAACTCAGGCCGAATACAAATCTGAAGCTGGCGACTAAATTATTTCTCACAACCGGAAAAGTGTACATAAACAATGATACTACAAAGCCAAGCATCTTAAATGACTACAGGTTCTAACCTGAGACAACGTGCTCCTGTCATTTCGGCATCTCACACAGTTTAACGAAATTCACCCAATTAAATTTCGAGTTATCAAAATTCGGATGAATTTAAATAATCAAACTTGTGACCAGCAGTATGGCCAACTAAATAATTTTCACATATATTTTCGCCTGTTGATCAATAAGGACGCGCAACCTGGTCCCTCACACTTAGGAAAAAAGGGCTGAGGCTGTTGGAGAACAGGATGCTGCGGAGAATGTCTGGACCTAAGTGGGTGGAAATAACTGGAGACTGGGGAAAGCTGCACAGAGACGAGTTCCATAACGTGTACTCTTCACCAAATATTATTACATTATTACGTGTAAAGCCATCAAGATATGGATAATTACATATTATGCATAGTAACATAATTTTGAGAAACTCAGTTGATATCACGCGTTTACATCTTTCATATTCCACGTACCTGTCTTCGAGCTTCTCTGAAATAGTCCATCACCTCCTGTGCAGACTGAACTGGACAGTTTTGGTGAAAGCAGAAGGTAACTGGACACAGAAAAATTATCAGAAAGTAAAAGATCATAACAAGGATATGAGACAGTTGTGTCACGAAGTGGTAGAAGAGTGAACTGGAGGGCTACGATTCTTATCGCCAACAGCAGCATTCGAACATTTCTCCTAACTTCCACATCCAATGAAACTCGAACTCCCAGTTTCCCACTGACGGGTTACAATCTTTTCGCAGGGAGAAAGTCCAGCCGAAACGTGAAACAAACTCATTTAAACATAGAACGTAACAACACGCACACCGGCTATAACTTTCAGACGAGATGCTCGGGCACTGGAGTAAAAGATAACGAATTGCTGATCAAAGAATATGCCTACCTAGTAGCCAAGACTACATACGACCGCATGTGAGCTGAAACATCAACGTCTTCGTGCTGTCGTGCTTACGTCATTAACGAGAGCATGCTCTTCCACCTCGTTACTACAGGTCGTACTGACACATCACAGCCCGGATGGTTGGCGGAAAAAATTTGCGCCGGTGGAAAACGTGGACGAAGTGTTTACCATCCTGTTTTGACAAAGTGTTCATGACGTCAACGTCAGTTTGGTGTAAGCATTAGAAAAAAAAAAAGTCTTCTGGGCGATTGCAGTTGCAGAATTAGGATTATTCAAATTCGCGCAGAAAAGTTTCACTCTCGTTAAGCGTTGCGAGTTGCGATTGAGAAAAATACTTCGTAATTATGCCATTACGTTTGCACATAACTAAGAAACGGATGTCACATGACATTCTTCTACTGAAGCGAAAATCGCTAAGTCCTGCTCCGTTCGGCAGGTCCATGGCCCGAATCTCAACCCTGTCTCTCTTTCGTGGTCGTCTTCAGTCATTCGAGGGAAACGTCTGCAGTAGTACTTCCAAACACAACGACGCTTCGTAACGCGCACTTCGCAAGCGGTTGAAACTGTGCGGTCCGATAAACAAATTCTAGCACCACTACTTAAAGTCATATACTTTGAAACGTGACTATTGAAGGAGGTATTTGTGTATATACTGTGGTGTCTGCATTCCACGCGAATGCCTGAAGACAATGTTGACACAATTGTGACATTTGGCCACAGTTCCGTCACAAAGGAAAACAACTGCGTGTGGTCTGCTAACGCCGCGAGGAAAAAGGGATGGCGAGGGGGGGGGGATTCACTGGGCCGCAGAACTGCGCGCCTCACAGGGGTTATTAAGTTCTACACGACGTTTCCATTACTCTGTCAAGTATCCTGATTCCCAAAACTCTCCCACGCAAATGTTTACCTGTGTAAAAGATGGATCTTGGCTCATGGAGAGATTATTTATCACCCCTGTTTATTGGCGTGGTAGGCAGCCATCCACCGTCACATCGTTGGCATGAATTAGAATTTTTATGTTACTCAGTCGACTCGGGGGTCCAGACCGGCTCTGGGGCCCACCCTGTACAATGCGTACCGGATCTCTTTCTCGGGGGTAAAGCGGCCGCAGCGTGGCCTTGACCACCCACCCCATCTATCGCTGAGGTTAAAGAAAGCGTAGAACTATACCTATACTCCCACTCTGGGTCTTCATAGCCTGTTCAGTGTGTTTTTACCTTCTTTGGTCGACTCGGACTTTCATTCCGTTGTAGAAAATATTACAACACTGTGTCCTTTGTTCGTTGGTTCTGACAGGAATAATATCAGAAACAATAAAACTGCATATCATGTTTCCATATCGATATTATTAAACCAATCCTAGTTGTACGTAGTATTACAGTGTTACACCTGTTACTGTGGACTGCTTTTCTAGTTCACTCGAACAATAAGGTCAAATTGACTTTTTAAATGTAACACTGTACGGTTACGTAAAATCGTAATCCAGGGGTACACACATTTCCCAGAAATCTGACAGCCATCTCACAATTCTCAGCGCCAGAAGTGTGACTTGAAGCAAGTTCCACACCGACGACACCTAACATTAGGCGCCGCAGTTCAAAACCTATGCACCGCTGCCGTAATGGCTACAGTACCAGCAATTCTGTACAACAGGTCTAAGAAATTCTTGTGCCCATTCAAACTGTGAAAAACAATACACTATCTGATGATGATGATGATGATAATAATGATAATCATAATAATAACAACTGATCACAAGAGCGGCTGGATCTTTGAATGTTGGTCACTATGGCGATAACAGGTATTTCATGAAGACATCCTGTTCCCATACCAAGGATTCGTGTATGGTTTGAAAAACAGTGACCAATCAGTTTGTGTTGCTTCAGCGGCCCAAACAGTGGGTTGGATGGTCGAGGAGTTCCCAGTGAAACGACTGCGACTCTTGTGTCCGACGTGAGCTGAGTGGAGCTGCATTGTCTTGCTATAGGATCACAACTGGAGTCACATAATTTCTTTGGGCCGTTGAAACAACACTTGAGAGGTCGTCGACTGCACGAAAGTGGAAACTGCTGTTTGTGAATGGTTTTGAATGCATCACGATGCTCGGGGACTGTGTTGAAAAATAATGCAGCTGTGACGACTTCTCATTTAATTTTTATGACCTAGGGAACGTTACATATTTTACATTGTCGTAAATGCACTGTGTGGGCAAACTGCAGTATTTTAATCTTAGAACAGGTCCTACATCTGATACTGGGCTTTAAAACGGTGAAGTCCTGTGGTTATTACATATACCACATTCAAAAGCCCTCCATTCTGCCCACATCGTGTATTTATGTTTCCTAAGATTCGCCCAACCAACAGTGATAACGTCCTTATACAGCAAGCCGCCGTTCGCAATGAACCCACGTTCCAGACCCACTGCTGTCGACGCAACTTTTACCTGCCCTCACCTTACACCTCCTACCACAGGGGTGGACACCAGATTAATTAATTACGCCACATGGAGTGGGTAAGAGGCCGCGGTGCACGGTTTAGCGCGACAAAGGAAGCGCGGTTTCCTGGGTCAGGGTTTTGCGACAATGGAAGCGCGGTTTCCTGGGTCAGGGTTTTAACAGGATGGTCTCCGGCGAACAATAAAGTAGGCGTTGTTTTTGTTCTGCAGCGCAACAGTCCAACTAGGGCCTAGACCGCCCTCACTGCTGAAGTTTCTAGGTCACATACAATTAGACACACACACACGCACATACGTTATGACACCTTTGAACGAGCGATCAGTTCGTCGCATAGGCCGCTACCTACATAACACACAAAGGGACGAACATCATGCCCTCAGCGGGATTCGAAACACCGACCCTAGTATCAAACGGCTTTTGACATATGTCTTAGACCGCACGGTAACCGGGATCGGGCAGTCGTTGTTTAAAGGATCATAATAAAGCCGCAAGGAATTCTTACTGAATTACTAAAGTGAACTGCAGTACACAATTCAGAGTCCTTTACGACACTGTTATAACGGTTCACTTTCTCGCGGTTGGCGGCTATGAGTTGGGGTCTGCATGTCGGCACTCGGCGAGGAAAGGAAGCTAACCGCCCTCACTACCAGACGTATTGCTACCGACAGATAAGAAAAATGAAAACACAAGACTTTCGTCATATCAGCATTTCTCTGTTCCCTTAGTTACGCCTTCAACTTGCCTGATTGTTCAGGCAACGAACGGGATCTTTTGCAGTTGGTTAAGCACTCTTCCCTAGAGAAAACCGCATAATCCTCATCGTCTAAAATAAATCAAAATTTCCCAATGAATAAAACACCTTCAGCAAAGTCGCTGGACGTATAGCATCGGTCAAAATGTTACTAGCCCAAACTACTCTAAATTTGGGGGCCAATTAAACTGTAAAACCGAATTTTTGGTTCGTCTCAGCGTAAGGCCCAAATGGCCTCGTCTTGCGAAAAGCATAACTTCATGATTAGCTCTGAACAAAAATAAGTGAAGCTTGAGGAGGTCTGGAGGATGTTTTCAATTCAGGGTGAAGACTCAACTGCATAGGTTAACAACTGTGCCTCCGACTTCGTGAAACTCGAACTTAATTATATTTCTCTGTTCAAATACATTAAGGGGTGGCTTGCCTGGGGTCTGAAGGCGATGTTCGGCTGTAAGTAGTAACTGGTCTTTATAAATGAGACAGAGTGCGTTTACTGTGAGGGACGCACTAAATCATTAAATACAATTCAGACGAATCTTAATCTTCACAGTTACTGTGAAACCTTACTGCTTTACAGGTCCATTAGACAGGATGGATTGAAAGAAACTGATATAACGAACAGTCGCCAAGCCCGCTAATCTTGCCTCTACGTGCACACTGGATGGCACACGTAAAATATCCTCTTGTGTTAGCGGAGAGCACCATGAAATTATCTCCAGCTCTAGCCAGCACTTCAGTCACGACAGATCGTGACAATCACCTCAAGCTCTAAACACCACTTCACTGTCACGAATCACTGTGACCATCTCACGCTAAAACCACTTCACTCTCACAAATAAGTGAGCAATCAGCTCAGGCTCTAACCACAACGCCAGTGTTACGAAACACTATAACCCTTATCTCAGGATCTAACGGCCACTTCACTGTCACGTGGCTGTACTCATTACAATTACAAATTGCCACTACAATCAAAACAGCGTCGTGGTCTAACCACGGGCATAACAAACTTTCATTGAATCTAGCAACCAGTTCAAAAATCAGGAGCCAGGATTTTTGAATGTGTGAATTTACGTTGCAACAACTAACGAAATTAAACCCTCCCCTATCACCGTTGCTGCTACAAAGAGACGGAGAATGCGTACGTGCGTGCGTCTACGTGTTTGTCTAATACACAACAAGGTATTCATACACAACTGGTAATCTTCCGAAATTATCACTTCTGGGAAATTTTGATCAAAAAAACATCCCGAAAAGCATGTCAAACAATACTAAGCTGAAAAGTACGGATACAGTCCGCGATAACAAACATGCTATTCGCCAGTGACGACAGCCGACTTAACTACTGACACAGTGACAATGATGTCCACCATCACGCACACCAAACCCTGCCCAGTGCCAACGAGAGAGGGGAGGGGAAGCTGGTACAAATTACCGGGGGCCCGGGACCCGACTACATTGCATTTTTTTTTGTCTTTCTTGGCAGGTAAAGGTAAAGTTCTCCCTAGAACAGGCCATGAAGGCCCAGAAGGGGGGTAGAGGTATAGCTACTCTTTCTTTAACCTCGGCGCTAGATGGGGGTGGGTGGTCAACGCCACGCCCCGGCCGCTTTACCCCCGGGAATGACCCGGTACCCATTGTACAGGAGGCTGGGTAGGCCCCAGGGTCGGTCTGGACGGGTGCTGAAAATCTTGCCCCCACCGGTATTCGATCTCCGGACCGTCCAGCTAGTAGCGAGTCGCTATACCGACTACGGTATCCCTGCAGTATCATTATTTGTCGATTTACAAATTAATCCTTTCAGTCCACGCCCACGTCACTCTGCAAATGAGAGTCAGTCTTTCCGATTTAGTGTAAAGATTTTTTTATGGTTCGCCCTTGCTGCAGGGCCCGAAAACATTTTTTCACCAGGGCCCGAACCCGCTCTTGGCGGCTCTGACCCTACCAACTATCAAATTACGAGGTTTTGTGGCAAAATTCACGGCGCGCGCCTAACAGAATGTCGGGGTGTTTACTGGATGCCTGCAGAGGCAGTCGGGAGGGGGGATGATAATTACGGGAAAAAATCTTGTGAGGGAAGTCGGTGAACGAAAATCTAGGGGATGGCCGAAACGCGATGGTTCGCTGATAGGGGCAAAACTGTGTAAGAAACACCGGCGCCCTCTGTTTTGGAAGATAAAACGAGGTCGAGCCCTGATGTATCCAACTAATTAATGAACCATCATATCCCAATGAACACAACGTCTTTGATAAAATGGCGTTTAATAGCATAGAGACAAGTAATAAATCGAACCCAATAACACTTAAATGAGACAGGGAATACAAATTAAACCTTCATGTACCAAGAAACTGCCTCACGAGGATGCTTGATCTGCGCTACTGAAGTCAGAATTTGAACAAAGGATTGATAAAAGCAGAAGTAGAAGACGATGACGGCGAAAGTATAAATAAAGAATGTTTATAAATAGAACTATACAGGCTGAATATAAAGCAAAAGTAGTTTCATTAAATAATGTTGTGTATCTTTGCCAAATTTCTATAATGTGCGTTTAGTGCCAGAGATAAGACTAGGGGAACGGAAATTGCCGAAAGAAAAAATAAGGTCGTCCATGTTCCCATGTGTAAAGCAGTGACACTTTTATTGGTTTCTCTCGGTTCGAGGAACTCGTTCCTGTCTGTGAACTAGCATCAGCGACTAAACAGTCTGTTGAATTTTCATAAATTCGGTACAGTGCTTCACAAACTCTTGTCCACCGAGAGTGACGTTCGTGAAAATCGGCTCAGTGAGTCATACTCCACTTACGACGTACCGGATTTTCCATATTTCGTGATGGATGTGGGGCAAATTTGATACGGAAGATCTTAACGTGATGTTAAGTAAATGTGAGTTTCGTGAAAATCGGCGCAAGGAAGGCCATACTTTTCTTATGAGTGTCAGCAGATTATATTTCGCGTGTGCCGTAAAACCGTATGACACTTGGAAATAAATAATGCCTCGATAAAGTCTCTGTACTCCGTCACGGAGTACACCACTAGCAACCTTGTTAAATACTTAACAAATATACACTTTGTGTGTGTTGTTTACACATTTTATTTGTTTGAACACGTCAGAAGTAACAACCTGGAAAGGGTCGAATCCTCACATCATTCGGCCGTGCTGAAACGCCTTGAAGACATACCGTTAGTGCAACAGTGACTCAAATACTGAATACAGTAATTGTGCAGCACGTATATCTCCCTGTCCGAGCACCACAGACTCACGTTAACTAAACATTAGGACAGCACGTGCAACTCGCCATTAGAAACGACAGTGATTCACGTTAACTGACATTAGGACAACATGTACATCTCACTGGTAAGAGTACCAATGTCTCATGAAAACCTTACGGCAACATATGCATCCCCCTGTTACGAGCATCAGAGACTCAACGTCAACTTAACATTAGCACAGCACGGGCGTGACTGTTAAGGGCAGCAGTGACTCACGCTAAGCTTTAGGGTAAAACGTGCAACTTTCTGTTAAAAACGACGGTGACTCACGTTAATTAACCTTAGAACAGCATGCGCACCTCACCGTTACGAGCGGATGACTCAGGTTGACGGAATAAACGTTGAGCAGCATGTACATCTCGCTATTAAGAGCACCAGTGTCTCACGATAACACTGGGGCTGCATGTGCATCTCACTGTTAAAGACAATGGCTCACGTTAACTTGATAGACACTGCGGCACGTGCACATTTCAATGCCAAGATCATGCTAACTAAACATCATGACAGCATATGCACATCACTGTTCCAAGCGACCCAGCACAGCATGTGCAACTCTTTAAAGCGACACTGACTCATGCAAACTTAACATTAGCATGGCATGTCTACTTCACTGTTAAAATCGACAGTGACTCAGATCAAGGTAACATTAGCATAGCATGTGTATCTCACTGTTTCAAGCATCACTAACTCACACTAGCTTAACATTAGCACAATATGTGGATCACGCATTCGGTACGTACCCGATTCGAAATCCGACCAGGAGCAGGGCAGTTCCTGGATAAAGCCTTAACCGTCTGAAGCCTCAAATGCCTTTCAATACCAATCATTTAAAAATCCGGCTTTCATCTGACAGGATACACGCTGCGTCCAAATTACATTAATGCTGTTGGAAAGAAAAGTGCTCATTGTGAGAACCGTATATTCTGCACAAAACGCAAAGATTTTAAATGTTACAGCAACAGGTAGCCCACACATAGTAACTACTGTACTTTAAATGGCTGAAATACCCACCTTTCCCACATCTACCTAATCATCATACACAATCATCCCACTGTATCGCACCTGACGCTACTTGACATGAGTAACTGTTATACCGTCGTAAAAGAACGGAATACCAAGATGAGACATATCTCAATCACGATTGTACGACGTTTTAGTTAGGGCTGAATTTCAATTTGATACACATTATCCTGGAATAGAGCTATACATTGGACGTTGAAGTAGCAAAGGAATTGAGAGAAATACATAATGTGGGAGTTAACAATCTGCATTATTTGCTTAACATCGTTTGCGTAGTTGAAATGGGGGATAACATAAAATGGAAAGTAAAGAGAATGTAAAGGTTAGGCTGGATTCTTCCGGCCTAGGATAGGGGCACGTGATGGGTTCTTAAGAACACAGTAATGAAGCGCCGGGTTCGCTAACATGCAAAGAAGTTCTTGATTATAGGAATATATGCTAGACCCTCAACGCCTCATCACGTTGGAGTTCGTTACATGTGCGTAATTCAACTGACCCGCGAGAGTGTTGAATGATTTTTTGCTAACAGTAGTTGAACTTTAGAGTTCGGTAAAGACAGTCATTATCTCCAGCAGGAGGATAACTGAGCCCTGAAAGGTAAACCAGTGCAAGTCCTGTGAACGCGGCAGGAATATCGCTGATCTGCTGTGACATACGCTGTGCTCTGAGGGTAAATTAACGACCATAACGTACACCATTTTGTCTGTTCAGAAATCTCAGAGTTATGATACGGTATTAAGCACTTTACCTCATTTGTTTCTTGAAAGACCGACTTACACCACTTTGCCTTTCAACGGCTCGATTATCAGCTACTTAATGCATATCCTGTACCATGATCTGACCAGCCTTATAGTTCGACGACTAACTTCGGCCGCGTACGCTTAGCAATATCAAACAGAAATGTATGGACAATTAAGAATGTTAAATCGGAAGACACGAGGTACAGGCAGCCAGATGTAACGTTCTCGTAGCCGTGTTACTGACAGTTCCAAGTCTTTGGGACGTCCATATCGTGTCGACTAGCCTTCGGCGTGGCGCAGTCTACTTGCACAAGCACTCTCAGGATAAGGGCAATACGGTCCTGCGAAATATCAGTCGACACGGTGTAACATCCCAGAATACGTGAATCTCCAGTCACATCTTACTTGATAGTCCTAGGTTCACCTGGGTGGAATGAGGAACATTTCAAGTGGCCGTGTCTACGCAACAGGGATTCATTCCAGGCGCCTCACAAACACGAGGTGCAACCATTTCTACTCTGATGAAAATGGAAGGAGGAAACCGGAGGAACGAAACTCTTAAGTCGACCCTCAGCATACCTTGCTCCCACTGAACACAGAGAACAAACATCCTAGCTACTGCCGTAACTATCCAATGATCACTTTGAGGAACTTCCGCGCAGTGAAACTAAAGCCTTCATGCCGTTTTATCTTACGCAAAAGTGTCACTTGTTTAAAGAGTAAACAGCACGTCATAAAATGACGTACAAGGATAACTGGCAGGTGACGTTTCTTATCACCAGCAAGCACTACACATTTCCCCACTACAGAAAAATTACAAGTAAACGACACCGATGTAACTACACGTACGTCTAGACATGCCCGATTTTACAAGCATATTCGCAGCGTCATAATTTGAAAACCCTGCACTTCAAACAATACCCTTCAAATTATTATTATTATTATTATTAACACAATTCTTATATTCT
This sequence comes from Reticulitermes speratus, assembly GCA_021186555.1. NCBI lineage: Eukaryota > Metazoa > Arthropoda > Insecta > Blattodea > Rhinotermitidae > Reticulitermes > Reticulitermes speratus. The sequence goes on along the minus strand of JAJKFL010000042.1, from coordinate 26,246,705 downwards.
TCTTCAACATATACCATTACTTATCCCCTTTGCATGTTACGAAAGAGGTATCTCGTTTATAAACGTTTATAGTTTTTTGTTTTCTCATAATTTCTTTAGAAAGAATGTTCTGCACTATTGGAGTTATGTCTTCTCTCACCAACGTTTCTGCCAATCGCTGTATGTAGATAAACTAATGAAAGCAGATCAACGTAAGACAAGCTATTAATTAGTAAAGAGGAGAAATCATGAATGAGTTAAAACAGTATGTGCCGAGCGACCGAAGTAGTAAACTCACGGTGTGTGTGCGGATGGTCAGATAGGCGAACGACGGAAAGAGTTCCTTTCTTCGCCCTTTAAGGCATATTATATTTAACGATTCAGTTCGTATCTCGCAGTAAACACATTCCCTCTGGGTTATAAAAACCAATCAGTTAGAGCTGTATAAGTGAAGAATCGCTGTTACTCCCGTGAACCATACAAAACACATAAATGCACTCTGGGCATAATGCAGAATTTCTGAACGTTAACCCTGTAACAGAGAGACTTTAAAGCATTTATACAGTCTCGTAAGAATACATAAAAATTCCAACTAGTACATGGTCACTGTTTGCGACACTCAGATGGCACAACGTACTGTTAACGACATTATGAACAACAAACAAACGGACCAGAAAATTTACTACAGACTTAAATATTAAGGCCTAACTGTGTACATCAGCCATACGTTTGGTAGCATGAATGGCTGCTCAGTTAGAACCATCTGACTCGTACTTTTGACGGATTTATTACCACACTGATTACGTGCTGCATGATCCCGACTCGTTGAGTGACTGAGCGATCTACTAATTGTACCGCTCACACACACCTACAGCCAGGACATTTGTTTCTATTGTTTCAGTGACGATACAGTTCGAACATAATGCAGCAACACGTCACAATGAAAAGCACACACAAACAGCTGCGTCTAGACCAGCCCAATTACAAACTGGAGGTACGAGAATGTTTGTGAAGACAGGGTGGCGCACGTGCATCTGGAAACATGGTACAACCAACAGACGAATTCGACGAAATTTAAAAACTTACCTTAGTTGAAGGCGGTTTTGCTCCCGACGACTATAAGGAATCTCAGAACTACGACAAGAAAACACGCACTTGCATGTCTGTTGCAAATATTCGCAATGTTTTAGCAATGCTGGAACTCAGCACTGACACACAAAATACACTTGGCAACACATAAACACGTACAACGAAACACAAATCGTGCGTGGATCGAAAGACTACACAGTAAATCAGTGGTCCGTTTCTTTAATGTAGAAGTAACTGTCCTCTCAGCGCTCTTAAACACGGGTTTTTTACTAGAGTGTTTCTTGTAGTGTACGTTTTGGTCACTCAAAACAAAACAGTTAACACATCACACAAACTACTGTTTGAGGCAGCTTTACAAACAAGCAGTCCGTGTCCACACTTGCATAACGACCGTTCAGTATACGTCAAAAATGTTCCATTATAAATGGATGTCAATCGCACGTGTGTACTGTTGCGTACCTACATCCGTTAATTAGGATTCCATATGTGATTACGTACTAAAAATAATACAGCGCAGCTATGAATGAAAGTCGCACAATCGTCTGAGAGAGGAGTCATTATTACGTCCGGGCACTAGACATGGATTTGGCACTCGCAGCTGCCGGCGACGGCCGCCAAAACTCCACAACGTGTTTCGAGCATTTTTGTGACACGACACACACACAGAGATTTGTTTGAGCTCTGATTTGCTTATAACTGGCCTTCTGACCCCCAGGCGTAGAAATGATTAACAAAGTTATCATTCATCGCGTATTTTCGCACGCGCACACACACACACACTGGCATACATATATATATATATATATATACTACATTCGACGTGCAACAAACATGATTCTTTGTTTAAACCAACCAGAAAAGAAAATTCCTGGAATGGAAGAAGTTTTGCGGCATGAATTTCTCTAAACAAACCAATCCGCCATAGCAAGAAAAGATTTTTTTCTTTTTTCTGCCACAGTATATACGTGTTGATTTAAAAATAATTCACAAATAAACGTGCACACACAAAGAAATAACCAGCTGTGTACCGCACCTTAGGCTCCATATTTGCACGTTAATCCAGCCGTCCTCCACGTGGAACACCGCGAGTCTTCATGTCTGCTGCACGTGTGTTTCGTCGGGCTGTGTTTGTAATAAGACGATCTCTGGGCTCGTGGCTTGTATACATGAAACAAACCAGGCTTTACACACACGCTTCTAATCCACCGTCCCCCTTTCAATATGTATACATTAGCTAAGCTACAGTAGCTAGCGAGGAAGAGTTGGTGCAGAGCACTTCGTTCTTGAAATTGTAGAAACTCAGGAAGTTTCCGTTGTAACACGTATGTATATCGAGCCTCAAGGAAACTGTGCATACGTATCTTTTAGAAAAGGAAAAAGGTATATCCAGTAATAAGCTCAGTAAACAAAAGTGCTAACACAACATACACATGATGACATCGCGGTTCTACTATTACATCATACATGTCACTGTAGTTATCGTTGGATAAAACTTTACAAAACTATTTCCTCATTTCTGCATCTTCTGTAATTCCACGTTCCTACGTACGAGTACTGACATGCATAGGTTTGGTAAATTATTAGCCACATGCATTTGTAAGATGGAAACGTCGTCACGGAACCAGGAGCCAAGAAGCGGATGGCTGAGGGGAATACACAGCCACGATACTGCGCCGAATGCTTTCAGACCCTTTTGAAAATGTGGTGACAGCACTTCCGACTTTAGAAAAGAAAAATCCAAAGACAAATAAGTAGTGACTGATGACTTACTTACAGCACAGGCATATTATTTCACGCGATATCTACAAAAAGAAAATTTGTTTCATTTCGGAATTTTGAAGCTGGAAATGGCCCTGTAATAAATCACACATCGGGCACCAATCACCAGCAATGTTTCATAGGTAATACTGACGAACCGCTCCGCGGCCGAGCCCGATCACCGACCAACTGACTGACTTGAAGATCGTACCCGCTACGGTGTTGGCCCCTCCTTGGCTCCCTCACCCCACTATACCGCAACACGCCACACGCCTTTTATTTTCACAGCCGTGTTCTCCTACTCCACAGCCACTATTACTACCAGCACTTACGCACGAACTGAACGCGAGCTGGCCAGTCTGCCGTGTACCGCCAGTAAGGTGGTCGTCTTGCGGTTGATTGGTGGGTCCGAGAGCGGGTAAGAATCATCGCACCAGACGAACAGAGCTCGCGGCGAGAAATATCCAACCACCCCGCCGTCTTCCCACCTCTACGTACCCGGTTTTTGGAACATCCATTCAAAACACATGAAAACCCTTTCCTGTCTGTCCTTTATTCTTCCTCATCGCTTTGTAGTCATATACCTTTTTTACTCACATATAAAAAACATCAACCTCGAACCCCAGAATTATAACATTACATACAACCACCAATTTGTTCCCCTCCCACCATTTCGTTTCGAAAGAAAAGTCTTAATATGGCAGAGATTAATAGCCCGACAAACAAACCGGATAATTATATAGTGTCTGGTTCCACAAAACCACGAACTGTTTACCTCATAAGCACACAAAAGTAAATGTGATTTACAAAAATCGTCTAAAGAATTGGAGATGGTTTATGTGCCAGACATGCTGATCAGAATGTGTACACTCGTCTGCTAAGTAATGGAATCCCTTCATTAACAATGGTTAGGTACACTATTAAGATTTTGTAACAAAAATATACGAAAACACCACAGCTGCATTTGACTTGCTGGCCCTTTTAAGGGTACGCCAACGTCCAAATGTGGATGCTTGTTGCGAGACATGTTGGTGTATGCCAGATGTTTTGGGAATGCTGAGGTGCTGTTTCGAAACAGTTAACAGGCAGGACTGATATATGAAGTTTCAAGTCTCCTATGATGTTGCGCCGTGCCGTCTGGTAATAACCGACGCTAGGAAGGATCGTATTGCCTTCATTTTCAGGGTCAAGCCCTCTAAGTGCATTCTTCTTGCACCTACTGACTCTGAATATAAAGGAATTACGATCCTTCGAAGCATCGGTAACTATTTTCCAATCGACATGGCATAATATTCCAGAAGGCTTGAATCTTTAGCAAAACCGCTGTGAGAACCTCAAATTTAGGACTAACAGATGTTTTTGTTTGCCATTTCAGTTGGGGAAAATGAAAAATTCGTAGCGCGTGAACACAGGCGGTGAGTTACCAGAGAGCATCAGGTGCATTATCTTGATTGCATCAGTAACTGGCTACAGTTCTTTCTTACTAGACCGAGTAGATCAATGCGGTGATAACGACAGAGACTTGCGTTCAAATTTTGGCTGACTAACCGGCTATCATTCCCGGGTTCGATCCCGGGTCAGTCCATGTGGGATTTGTGGTGGACAAAGTGGCACTGGGACAGGTTTTTCCCCGAGTACTTCATCTTTCATCTTCATCACAGGGTTGCACGAGAAGCCTTAAGGCTGCGGTGCGTCCGTAGCTTCTGCTGCGCGGCCCTTCTCAAAACAGAAAAAAAAGTCATGAGTGATATATTTCGTTGTTTTCCACAGTCTTTCCAATCAAATGCCGGGATAGTATTTCGATCAGGTCACGGCTGCTTTCTTCCATATCCTTTCCAATCAATCCTTCTCTAAGCGTTCTACCATGGACACATTACGTTGTAGGCCTAGTCTGAGATATTGATAGTGCCGTAAAATAAAAAAATCGCACTACTTTATATTGCTCAGTTAATTTAGTTATTCTGATTATAATACATTACCACACGTTTGTATATTATTGTATCTAATTATAGTATAGTTGTTGGAATATATATGGTGAATATATTAGTAAATTGATTAAAGGCAAACAGTACGATTTTGTGGGCAGCTGAAAAAATTCGATGCCCTCTTCCTGGGATGTTACATGTCCGGACTACAAAAACTAGAACAAGTAGAGATGCCATAGAAAAAATTAGGAATAAATTTGTAATAAGGTCTTCCCTGTACACGCCATGAACACATATGCAGGAGTGGAGTTATAATTCCACTCATTCTTAATCTCGGAATTGGAATAGAGTCGTTAGTTTCACACCTCGGCCGCTTGACACCGATGGAAAACTCCCCCACTACCCAAAAGCCAAAGAGAATCTGGAGGCTCTGGAGAAGAAAAAATCTCTTGTCCCTGCCGGGAATTGAAACACGACATCGGTTATTCAGCCAGTGGCCTAGTCATAAGACATTTGGTGTAAGCAATACTGAAATGGAAAAGAACACTTACTTATAACATCAGCAGTCACTAATCAGATACAAATCAACGCTTGTTGTCTCCTGTACACACTGTCTCTTGGCGGTTTTACCATGTCTATCTGTAGGACTGCTTTTACATCCCAAGATCCGCTAACGGGTTTTAATGAAGTTACATATTTGAAATTTTCACTAAACATTAAGTGGTTCATGCCAATTTTGGTTAAAATCAGACGACATAATAGACAGCTACTGTGCCTCCTATTTTGACGCAAAGAAATTTCATATCAGCGTTTAATAGGAAACGCTGAATGCACGAACTCTCGTTTAGTCTATATGTATATGGGTTGGCTTATAAGGGCATCTATTTATGTCTCGCAGGAACACAAACACTAGCCATTAATTTCCGCCGCATCAAGACACATTTAGTGTTAGTGGAGCCAACAGTTCGCAATTCAGTCGTTTAGTATAGACTTTCTAGCACAGGTCAGTGACTCTGTGATTGGTACAAAAAAAGATGACGTGGATTCACGAATGATTATCAGGAATATTGAAAGGCATGTCTAATTGAAAATGCTGTTGTGTTTTCTTGCATTTCTGCCGCCTACGATTTCACGGCATTGCAGGCAGTAATAAAAGCAGGTAGACTAATAAACGATTGCAAACTGTCATCTTTTACTACTGTAGGTGAACAGTCTTAGGTTTTTCTCCGAGTTCTTCGGTTTCCCCCTGTACATATCGTTCCACCTATGGTCCATACACATATCTGGTTAACCTACCACCAACGCTATATAATTTTAGCAAGTTACAGCGTCGTTAAATAAAACACTTCTCTCTCTATATAAAAGTGTGAAAAATGTTAATAATTTACTCGTATTCAATAAATTGTATAAACCAGGGGATCAATTGTAATTATTACTCATAATTTCATAGTTACAATTCAATGAAATGCATATAATGTGAGCAGTCCCTGTATTACTCCAACCCACTAATTTGTAAATACTGTCAAAAAACCACAAAGGTCTTTGGATAGGATAGCAGGTCACCGTCGGGCGTTAGAAACTGGTACACCTAGAAAGCTAGACAAAATTGTTATCACCGCGCCATATCGTTACAGCAGATGAGTCGTTTCCCGGTTTCAGTCTCCAAGGCCTATATAGGTGCACAGCAAAATAAACCTTTAAAGGATGCTCGATATTACTGAAGATTTCTTCGAGGATCCAACACCAGGCTTCCAATGTCGTCATCACTGAATATAAACGGAAATTTGAATACTGCATTTGAGGAACCTGTCTTCATTTTCAGCACGCTTAGATCGGACTAACATCCATAATTCCAAACGAGCTTTGTGAGGTCTGTCAGGTGTTCGTAATTGGTCGTAACAGACGCACACAGCATTGTCAGCAACTGTTTTAGCGTGATAAAGTTTCTCAGATGTCATCGGTGTCACTTGATGCCTTTAATTTGGTCGAGTCCACTAAGAGCGATTAAAAATTAAAGGGGCGTGCGGGTTAAGGAAGTTGAACTGTGAGCAGGTGTATCGTGTACTAAGCAAACGGAAAACATCATGTTCCATTCAAAAAGCAGCCAGCTTCGAGAAGTTAATAAGAAAAATTCTTCACGCGCAATCACAGAGGGCTAAATTTATGTACAGTACTAATCATGGATATGTCAAAGCAACAAGGGGCGATGCGACACGTGCATAGGGTAACTCAGTCCGAGGAATTATCGGAGAAATTGATGGTGCTCAATCTGGTGTTTAAGTTCGTTGGCAACGTCTTACAGAGTGAGGATCAGAGACAACCCAGAGGCTTAGTTGAACAGTTTGGAAAATATGTAGTTCGCTCTACGGTGGCTTATTTCTGCAGCAAGCATGGACAAACACAAGCTCTAAAGGAGCTACGTAACGAAATCTAACAAGGAACAGACTTCGAACGACATATTTCAGAGGCGCGGAAACGTCTTCAGAACTTCTTGTTTTCGATGAACAAACACAATCACGTGAAGTTTACTGTCCCGAATGGGAATCATTCGCATCGCTACAAAGCAATAAATCCATAAAATCGCTGCACCGATTCTTATCTTGTGCAGTTAAAATATTTGCGAAATTTATATGCAAGCTTTATAGGATAGACGACAGGCCTGACTTTCCCACGAAGTTAACCAGTGGTTCTTACATGCAGGAATTGGTCCAGCACATGGTTTGAGCCCTCGTGTTCTGCAATTCAGTGATACTACACTTCATATCTTAGGGATTTGTTCGAGAAGCTTTAGCAGACGCCAAAGAAAATACAAATTGCCGTTTTGCAAAAATACAAAACATAATTCTGTCATTTAAACATTTTTTTTCGTTACTAACATTGCTGATGATTTGTTCCAGATACTATTATTATCTTACTGATGGGGTTAACACAATAGCAACGCTCAAATCAAAGGTATCTCTAGCTGTGATTTCAACAGACAACACTTCAGATTATAGAGTAGGCCCTCGATTTAACGGACTAATTGGGGGGGGGGGGGGGTGGAAGGTGTGTCCGCTATTGCTGAAAGTCCTTTAAATCGAATGTATTTTAAAAACATATATTAATAACGAACTTACAATGTACATGATGTATTAAAATGTTATTATAATGTAAAAGTATGACTAAAATATTATTATAATGTATATTGAGTAAAACATCTGTTAAAAATATAAAAATAAATTTACGGCAGGAGCCAAACTTTATTTTAATTAAACACGTCAAAAACTATAAAATGTAACTAATGGAGTGTTTCCACCACTCATTGATCCAACCTTTTACCGTGTTCTATTCGCGAATAAAAAAGTTTCTAAATTTTTCCTTTTGGACAGAAATGTTTTGTCCGTTAAATCGAAGGCCTACTGTATGTATGTAATATATATATATATATGAGTATATGTGTGTGTGTGTGTGTGTGTGTGTACAGCCTTAGCAAGATACCTTGATATTAAAATTTCCCTGGATATTAACTTCATGAATCTGACAATTTCTTAAGGGGCAGCTTCATAGGATTTATCGGCAAAACACGACTCTGCAATACCGATCGAAACATAGGTAATATTGACTGCTTCATAACGAAAAACTACTTCGGAAATCACTGCCATTTTGTGTAAGCGTCATCAGCTTTAAGCATGACTCGAGTGTGATTCAATCACTCAATCACAAAGGGAAAGCCTTATGTAAAAAAGGAGATTACCTACCCATGAGAATAAACGTAACGTAGGCTACAACAGGTTTAGATGTCTACGCTGAATTTATATTTGTTTCTAATTTGTCCTGCTTCAGTAAAATTTAAAGAACCTATCATGCTCTACTTTCAATATTGCGTCTTTATAATTTCGTAAATGAATGTAATAGGGGTGGTGTTTGTAAAACAGTGAAACACTTTTTTCGATTATGTAGAGAAGCTGTGTACACGATGCTTATACTGTTTGCGAAACTGAAATTCCATTTCGTAAAGCTGAGCCAATAACAAGCACCAAACCACCTTTAACACTGAGTTTTGTATCGAATAATCCATAAATCGCCAGATATTAACCCAAGTAGGAGATAAAACTTTGGCCTGTCATGTCAATAAACTAGCCTAATTTTGTATTTTAATGGGGAGTAACTGTCTCGGCATTGGAAGGAACCTATTGATATACCTATTTATATTAAGGGTGATGGTTGCTTTTATCGAGGCACATCCAAACTTCTTCTGCCAAAATTGGCTCCATATGCAGAAGAAATTCTGCGGATTTTCAACATAGATTCGAAGAAACAGCTCAACTATTGATCAAATATTGCTTTCGTCACACTCTTACGCTTAATCGTCGTCAGTTCCGTCGACGCTACAGTCCTTGCCTTACGCGATAATTAAACTGTCTATACGAAACATTTCTACACACACATTTAAAGTCTCAACAAGGTCAATGTATAGGACCCACACCTTCAATTTGGAATACCCCACTCAATTCATTGTTCTAAATTGAGACAACCTTTCCTTTCTTTCCCTCCTGTATATCTAAGTCCAAAGTCTCTCTTAAGAAGCTACCGGCTGTTCAGATAGTCAATAAATACCCCGCTTTTTACTGTAACACAAAGGTATGCTACCATGTTCACAAAGAACATAACAAATGGTCCCTATCCAGGGCCATTTGAATCAAGATCACGCCCATTAATCCTGTTCCTTCAAAATGTATTTGAATATTATTCTCGCATCTCCTACTAGGTCTTCCAAGTGATATATTTCCTTAGGTTCCTCCACAAAAATCTATGAACAGCCAAAGAAGAAAGGCAGCAGCTAGTGTCAAGGTTCATGGAGTAAACCCTCGCGTGAATCTACATCAGTAATTCACAACCAGTTATTTCCCAAATCTACGTCTGTCTCCACTGCCAATATCTGAGCTCGCTGTTTCCCCCCCACCGCCTATTATTGTCATCTTCCAGACGCCACAAAAAACTAAGAAGAATTTACGCTTTGAGCGCTCTCTAGATTGCTGTGACAGACCCAGAAAAGAACTATCGGATAGCCTGCAACAATGAGAGAAAATCTTTGGTTTGAATTCTGTTTGTTACACACAGCATACCTAACACATCAGAGTCGGTGAAGAGCAAGACCACAACTTCTTCTGACATAGATATTAAACTATACGATACAGGAAGCGAGAAATTGCGGTTGAAGCTGTTATGAAGAGCATAAGAACTCTGAGTCTCGATACGTTAAACTTGCTGACTAAAAGCAGGCCCGTAGCCAGACCATAAACACAGTGGGTGAGGCGGCTTCCAGTGTGGGTGCATATATGTGCATACGTTTATATACGTACATAATGCTCTATTATACATACACTGTATATATATATATATTACGTATGTATAAGCGTAAAAAGCGCCTGTGTCAGGACCACAAAATCAACGCTTTAATTACATAATGCGCCCTATAACGTCGCACAAAAATCCTGCATATAGGCACATGTTTGAGAATGAGTTGTTTCCAACAACGGCGGTTCAACAGATGCAACGCGTGGATGTGGTAGGGTGTCGCGCGTTTTTAGCGGCCTGTTCAGCAGGTTTGTCTTTGACATTTTGCAAATTCCTAGTAGTTGCATCCAGATTTGTATTGTGTACATTGCGCCCACTTGCACACCACCCCCCCCCTCCCCCCGCCTGGCTACGGGCCTGACTACAAGAAGAAAACTGTTAAATCCGCTTTGATGGAAAATGCATAGTTGTGTTTAGTAAAATTTAAGGGCAAATTTGACGTTCTGTTCATAATGAATATTACTATAATTTTTCTTTCTTACTTCGGTATATACGCCGTTTTGTCGACAAAGCAAGTAGGACCGATAAATGACTGGAGGGGGGGGGGGAGGCTCAGCATTTTGTCTGGAAAACCAGCTTCATTAATTTTGGACCTTCTGATAGGATGGTAATTTTACGGTCGGGGTAAAAATTATTCTCAACCACCACTATTATACTATGCACAGAATTTGAAAATATTTATAATTGTGTTTAAATTGTTGTAATGCAGAGAACATCAAGAGATGATCAATTTTGCCTTCGCTTCTCAGAAACCGGTTCTGATTTAGTCATAATTGGGCACGTGATATGCTTGAATTATTGTATTTAGGTAAGTAGGTTAATAGTTCTTCGGAAGTTAAATAGTTTTGTACAGTGCGTCATCGGATGTCGGCAGCCTCATACCATAAGTAACACAAATCTCGTCGCAGCCATGAGTTGCAGCAATATTTTTGGTATGAAGATTTCTGGAGGACATCCTACCCATTTTCCACTTTCTCCGCAAGTTCTTCGCCTCTATTTACCTTCGAATTGAAGCTTACTGAGATTTGAAGTGGGCTAGATTTGGGTTTTATTAGTCGAGGCTCAGATAAGGCCTACTTCTTTAGTCCATGTGAGAAACAGGATATTGCTTCGTATCCTCAGCTCTTTGGAAGAATGATTATTTTGGATTAGTAGTAAAAGTGTAGTTGTCCCCAAGTTTTATTTCTACGGTAGATTCAGTAAATCTGAATAAGGCTAGCTTTCATGCAATATCATATGTTTGTGCAATGGTTTAGAAAGTGTTCGTGTAGGCATTGGTCTGCTTAATATACACCTTGCTAATCTACCACCTGAAGTCCCAACTGATACGATAAAAATAGCGTTTAAAAATATGGTACAATACACGAAATCAGAGATGTAATGTGGTCCCCGCTATACACGTACAAAGTCAAAAATTGAATTAGGGTTATCACCATCGAAATGAAACAACATATATCGTCGCATATGTACATAGCTGGACATAGGACAATAATCTCATACACCGGTCAACCGGCAACATGTTATATATTTGCAATGCAACGGATCATATATCACAACACTGTCCAAAAAGAATCATTAAATATCCTCCTCCACCTCTGAAACCGCCCTTACATGGGCTCAATTAGTTGAGATGAGTGAAACGGGCATCAAACGGAAACATCCCAAGCACCGGGCTGGAAAACAACACAGAGTACCGACAACCGATCCGAATCCACGGATACGGCCTCAAATCACCCTCCGCAAAATTTGGAGATGGCGCAATCATTCCAACCCCAGCACCCAACTGCACAAGATACACCACACCTGCCCGTAAATAAACCTCTTGACAAGACAGAAGGACCCCATCTAACGCAAACCTTAGTGATACCGTCTGAACCACTAGATGTTTCGGCGTCTTTACCAGATCCCCCCTCTAACCAAGACTCTTCTTTCTTCTTCCAAGACTCAAGACTCAGACGAGCCACGGACAACACGATCCCATTCGACCGCTCAAGGAAGCTTTCTTCCACCCACCTCCGGCGCACACCATCATGACTACTCCGCTGCTCCTTGTGTTCCTGCTATGGACGAATTTCCGTCGATTGTGGAGTTACACACACAGCTCTCACAACGCCCTAGAGGCCCATCTCCTCGAAAGAAGAAAACGAAAGCTGAGGAAGCTACTCTCCGCAATCGAAGCAGGAGTGGGAGTGAGACCAGAATCCGCATGGACCAACCTGACGCATCTGAAACTACCTAAATGGGACACATTTAATACAGTATCAACCCTTAACATAAATGGCAGTTACTCACAGGAAAAGCAGCTTATGATCAAAGATTTCATTTATAAAAATGACGTAGACATCATTTTTGTACAGGAGGAGGTAACGGAATGTCTTGTCAAAATCCCTGGTTATACGACTTTGTACAACATAGGTACTGAGAAGCGTGGTACAGCGTTTATTACTCGTGACAGTCGACAAACCCTGAAAAATTACCTAACAGGCGTGGGATAGCACGTCGCTATCATCACACATTGCTAGTAAAAGTTATTCAATAATGACATTTTATATTTACTTCAACACACCCCACAATATTGTATCATGGGCGGGGACTTCAATTGTGCCCATTCACCATTAGATTTTACGAATGATTTTAGACCATGTAAAACCCTAGAAGTCTTAATACAGAACTACCGAATGAAAGAATCTTGGACCAACACTCCGACTGGTCGGTTATACACACACTACACACCGACGTGTGCATTGATAATAGACAGAGTTTTTATCTCCAGTGATATGATTCCATACAAAATTGATACGAAAATCGTAGCAACTTTCTTCTGTGATCATTTTGCCGTAATCATGCGTGCGAAAATGAACGTTCCGCAGACAATACAAAGCAGACGATCTTGGAAAGTAAACTCACATTTCTTAGAAGTTAGAAATATCAGCAACAGCTGCTATCAACGCTGGGCCACATGGAAACAACTACAACACCGATACACGGATACACTGCATTGGTGGGAGACATGTGCAAAACAGAAAATAAGGAGCTTTTATCTATACGAAGGAAACGGAAAGGACACTAGGCCCGATTACAAGAACATTTTTTCTTTTCGTGTATTTGTGACCTTCTGGAACATCATGAGGACGAATATACCGCCGCTATGCAGCTCTGATATTTCCAACAACGCATCCAAAAGATCCACTCTATCCACACAGGCTGTCTACAAGCGAGGATTCGACTGCCGCTTCACCCAAGACAGAAAATCTGTCTACTTTCCATCTTGCTAGAGTTCTATCGCGGAGATGACGACAAACTATCACTGCAATACACACCACGAAAGGGGAGAAAACAACATCCCAAAAGGACATTCGGCACTTGATCACGGAACATTTTAAGCATCAGTTCGATACATCTGTCAATAGCCATAGTTTGGAACGCTTTGGACTCTGGATCGTTGCGAAACTGCCACGTGAAATCAACGAAATCATGCACATCCCCATCAGGTTACAAGAACTTAAATCTGCTGTGTATCAGGGTGCACGGAATAAATCCCTGGGCGCTGACGGAATCACCCACGATTTCTATGGTACACCATTAGCACAACGGAAGCATATGACCCCTTCCCAACCGTTAGGGATAATTGTCTGCGTCCTTAAACATCAGCAATCCCATACCATAACTGACTACATGCCTATTACGCTACTAAACGATGATTATAAGATACACATCCGTCTCCTCGCCCTTCTATTGCCTCCACACATACAAGACCTCCTGACCACGGACTTCGAGGGCTGTCCAAAAAGTATCCGACTATATTTTTTCCCGCGGTAAGTAATGGCGAAAGGGTGGGGAAACTGAGCGTAGTGGTAGAAGGGACTTTCATGCGCATGCGTGATTTTTTGCTGCCTCGCAACAACGCCGGATGCGTCTGTCGCTGCCAGATAGCGAAGTGGTGTAACACGTGTTCGTCGCATTCTCGTTTCGCTCAAGATGACAGAATGTTTGGAGCAGCGATACTGCATCAAGTTTTGTCAGAAACTTGGGGATACCCAAGCGGAAACAATCCGCAAAATTCAGCAGGCTTTCGGTGATGATGCAATGGGGGTCACTCAAATTAAAGGGTGGTTCAACCGCTTTAAAGATGGCCGCATGTCGGCGGACAGTGACCAGCGTTCCGGGAGACCGTCAACGAGCCGAAATGCTGATGTCATTGACAAAGTGCGGACATTGATCATGGAGGACCGTCGTTTGACCGTCCGGGAAATTGCTGATGAGGTAGGGATCAGCAGAGGTTCCGCAAACACGATTTTAACTGAGGATGTGGGCATGCGAAGAGTGGCGGCAAAATTTGTGCCCAAGCTGCTTTCGCCGGAGCAGCAACAACTCCGCCTTGAGGTTGCGCAGGACATGCTGGAGTGCGCCAACAGGGATCCTGAGTTCCTGAAGACTGTGATCACTGGTGACGAGTCGTGGGTGTACGGATATGACCCGGAAACCAAGGTCCAGTCGTCACAATGGAAGCATCCAACATCCCCGAGGCCCAAAAAAGCACGACACGTTCGGAGCAATGTGAAGGTGATACTGACTGTTTTCTTCGATTACCGGGGTGTTGTGCATCATGAGTACGCACCACTAGGCCAAACTGTTAATAAGGAGTACTACCAAGAAGTCCTCCGTCATCTTCGTGATGTAGTTCGGCGCAAGAGACCGGAGCTGTGGGACGCACGCAACTGGCAGCTGCATCATGACAATGCCCCAACTCATTCATCACACCTGATCCAGGGTTTCCTGGCTAAGCAAGGCATTCCGCAGGTTCGCCAGGCTCCCTACTCTCCTGACATGGCTCCTTGTGATTTCTGGCTGTTCCCGAGATTGAATACACCGCTAAAAGGCTCCCGTTTTGACAGCCGCGAGGACATCATACAGAACGCGACGGCGCAGCTGCACACCATTCCAAAACAAGCCTTCCAGAATTGCTTCCAGCGATGGAAGGACCGCTGGACTAAGTGTGTGGAGTCACAAGGGCCTACTTTGAAGGGGATTAGGTATTGTAACCACCCAGATACAGAACTTTCTTTTCCCGGCCCAAGGTCGGATACTTTTTGGACAGACCTCGTATACTGCTGTGTGCGAGAAACTAACATTCTTGACGCCGCTGCAGGCGTTTGAGTTGTGGAGGCCTGTGCTGAGCTTACTCACCAAGAAATGTGTCTCTTATTACTTGAATTCTCCGCTGCTTTTGACAGTGTTTCCCACGAATATCTATTCTACATCCTTCGTCAATACGGTCTCGACGACAACATAGTCGCACTCTTTAAAGGACTATACACTCATACTGAATCGCATTGTCAAATAAATGGTTATATGTCAGCGGCTTTCCCGATCAAAAGCTCGATACTTCAAGGATACCTACTAAGTATGTTCCTGTACGCCTTAAGCATTAACCCCCTTCTTACAAGACTGGAAGCTGCCCTGACGGGTTTGAGGCTCGGTATCGATACAAGGAAAATAGTCGTGATTGGCTATGCTGACGATGTCACTATCATCCTAACGGAACCGGCACATATTCCTCTCCTACAAAACATTCTACATACATATGAACAAGCTACAGGTGAAATGTTTAACAAGAGGAAACACAAAGCCCTATTATTGGGAAAGTGGAACATATCCATTAGGCATATCATATATTCATACAGCGAAGATCCTAGGCATTACATATCACCTTACAATAAATAATACGTCTAAGAATACATGGTCATCGATACTTCAAAACGTCAAACGTTTAGCCCACGAGAGCAACAATAGGGCCCTCTGCACGTTTTGTTCACACATATCTACTCTCCAACACATGGTATTGCACCAAAATATTGCACGTATCGGAGGACTACACGCGTCAACTTAACAGTGTAATAGCGTGGTTTATATGGGCAGGAAAAACGTATCGTATACCCTTATCAACGCTGTACCTTCCGCTGACGGAAGGCGGTACGAACCTCATCGATGTTCAAGCCAAATGCCATGCTCTATTCATCTGTCGCTGCCTAATACGCTTGCAAGAGATACACTCTGACAGCTGAATGTTTCAACATTTGGAACACATACTACCCATTGCTAATCCAATTGACATGACAATTATTTCCAGACTTTTCGCTTACACACGACACTATTTTCAAGAAATCTGCTACATGACGGACACTACTTTTAAGGCCATCGGTAAGGAGCTATTTACCACCATATATGCACATCCACGGAAAGTGAAACACGACACTCCCAAGATGAGAATCATTCAACAGAACCCGTCCATACAATGGCCACAAGTCTGGAAAAACCTACATACTCTTCCGATCAACGACGGGATCCGCTCTACATGTTATCGCACCGTTCGCGATCTCATACCGACGCAGACCCGTCTATTTCGCATCCATCGTCAGCCTTCTTCTGCCTGCACCCATTACATGACCCCCGACATATTAACTGATCGGTTGACAGCATGCAAGTAAACAACAGACACATCGATGAACATACAGTAGACTGGCTGCGATCCTACGTACAGACTCCCGCTACATTCCGGCCACGTGGTTACTCTTTCCAAACATGGCAGTCTGGCAACGACCAAAATGCAACGCCATTCTGTGGATCCTGGGACATATGATACATTACATCATCAGCAGCAGGAAGACACTAAGATATAGCGACTTCGCGGACTTCATGCGACGATCACGATGGAGGACATATTTGTGACGAAGACGGGGGAAAAACTATGGCAATTACATGGATATATGCGTGTAGCAGAACCACTATACCATTCAAAATTATCATTTTGAGGAGTCTAAAAGTAGAAAATTCATAAGTCTACTATTATGTTTCAATTTTTATGCCAATGTAATCTAGTTTTTTTGTAGTAACTATACAGGATTTTTCAACTCAAGTGAGAGAAAATAGTATATTTTGTAATGATGTTATGATCTGCATGTAAATTTAAAATGTGGACAATTTTTGGTATTTAAATAAACTGAATTTTAAAAAAGGCGAATATTTCTCGCCTTGTCGCGGCGGCTCGGGTTCAATTCCGGTCCAATCCATGTGGCATTTTTGGTGGAAAAAGTGAGAATGCGGCATGTTTTTCTCCCAGTACTGCATTTTTCTCCTGTACATGTTATTCCATCAATGCCCCATTCTCACCTTCGTCTACATGTTACTCTTACCAGAAGAACCAGCAGGTGAAGACTGCGAGCATTTAAAAAGCAATGTTCTTTCGGAAATCGGGGAGAAGAGAATAGAAGAGTGTTTTCACTTTAGAAGTCTGAAGCTGCGGAGGGGCCGTGCCATGGGTCAGGCGTTTGGTCGCCGGTCGTCTAACGTGGAGGCTCGGGCTCGATCCTAGCCCGATCCATATGGCATTTTTCGGTGGACAAAGTGTCACTTGTACAGATTTCTCTCTCGGTACTTCCATTTTCTGTATCAGTATAATTCCACCTATGCACCACACTCATCTCTATCTTAATTCTATTCTTATCAGAAGGACAAGTGGGTGAAGCTTGGGAACATTCAAACGTAGCAGTGATCTTTCGGCTATCAAATAATACTGAAAAGTACTTCCACACTCTGCTTTTATAATTACTTAAGGTCCTACCATCGTTCAGGCGGTCAGTCGCCGGTCTCACGTGCCGAGGTCAGGGTTTTATTCCGGGTAGTTTCGTGTGAAATATACCACGTATTGAACGAAGTGGCACTGGAACAGGTTCTTCCCCGAGTACTTCGGGTTTCCTTGTCATCTCCATTCTCATATTTGTCTTAATACTTCTCTTACCAGAAGGACAATCGGGCGAATCCTGACGAACGTCAAGTAAATGTTCTACCTGATATCGTGGAAAAATTGACAAAAACGTAACTACACTTTGTGTTTTAATATTAGAAGTTAGTATACATGCGGAATGTCCTGCTACTGGCCATATTTACGAAGGTTTTCAGTGTTTTTCCTAGGTCCTAGACACATTTTGAGTTTGTGTCCTAATTTTACGTCACAATGTATGCTTTTCATGGAACCCTTCCGATGTTAACTTCACGAATTTCCGAAGAAATACAGTCCTTCCAAAAATTCTGCCATTATGCAGTTCTCCAATTTCAAAACTAAAAAAATTTGAAATTCATTCCAACGCTCGACATCTTGCCATCCTTTTTTCCTTCCTTAGCTACATATTGCAACTCTCAATTCTCATCACCTTACCTTATTCACTTCCCAACGCTCTAGCTTGCCTCCAGGCTATCTTAACCTGAAGGACGAAGTGACACTGGCTAGGAAAATTAAAAGCAGGACATATTCTTCTCTCCCCTCCTTCCACCCACCCGCACCGCTTTTCCGGCTTTTTCTTCTTTCAATATTAAGTTCTTCATTAGAAGAGTGGTTCGTGATTACATTTGCAGAAAATTTGAAATGAAATACATTGCAGAGGAACGATTTGTTTGAAAGTCAAGGCAGAAGAGCCCTTATTACAAAGCTTTAGATGCGTTATTATATAAAAAATATGAGACATAATATTTAATCTTCAATAAAGTCAATATTTTCCTTTATGTACACCTTCAAAACACAGCATTATTTATTGCAATAGTTACTGTGATATATTAGGTAGTTCTTGTGCACGCTTGTTAGGAAACTGTCCAATTTGTAAATCGGCGTGGTATTTGCCGATATAATATTACTGAAATTCTCCAGGAAACAAATTCTCTCACTAGTTTTCCAGTTACGAAAGCGTCAAGCTATGTATATACCGTGTAAGGATTCTAAGTATTTGTGCCAATGACCGATATATTGGAAAGCGAGGTGCCTATGTGTGTGGAATAAAAGAAATCTTCGATTTTTCTTAATTTAATTTAATTATTACAGATTATTGAATCGGATAGGGAGGACAATAAATGTACCTGTTGTTCGTTACGACATAGGCAAACAAGCAGCCGTAAGCAGGGAATAACATATCGCTGCATCACGGGGCTTCAGAAGATGGATAATGGATAGCGAGCGTGTGATATTTCTCGAGAGGATCAGTGTCCCGCAGTGGAATTATGAGACTCTTGCTGTCAGATTAAACTATGTCCTGCTAGTTTTATGTGTGCTGACATCATAGCCGCATTTAGAGCTCGGCCAAACACCAGAAACCTGTTTCGTTTCATCATTTATCTTCAAGACCTCTAGTACATGGCCGATGGTGAATTTTGTGTCATTAAAAAGTTTATGTTTTAATGTCTGTCAAAGTGCATAGTTTGCAAGCTGTCATGGTCCATGCAAACTGTAGTCATTTTTGTCTTCTTAATCACTTCAAATAGCATCGGTTTGGTTCATTTTACTCACATATGCACCTAACTAATACGTATGACGAACACGTCATCGTATCACTTCAGGAAAAATTATTACTTTATCTACACACAGTGTTACTTCTATGAAAATGATAGCTTATCTATTATTATCATCATTATCATCACCACCATTATCATAAGAATCGTCTTCTTTGTCGTAACCATCATCATCATCATCATCATTATCATCTTAAATATAACTTCTGGAAGTTCCTAATTGCCGCTCATGAAAGTTAATCATATTGCAACTTATCTCCACCAAATATCCACAGCTCAACTTGAGCCTATGCCTCTCCTTTGGATTGTTTTAATTAATCACATTTAGAGAAGCAATGTAGAGATAAATTTCATTGTGTAAAAAGACGAGGTCGAAAACGCTCCTCTCGACAATAACAAACAACCTGAGTCGAGTCGTCATCATTGCAAGAAATACATACAGCCTCAATGTGGGCTGTTGAACGTATTATGACAATTTCATTTCGTGTGTGTATTGTACTATGGTTGTCTTAACTTCATTAGTTTTGCCATATGTGTTTGTGTGCTTTGTAATGCGTATTGTACTTGTATTTACTGAGTTTTGTTTTTTGTGTGTACTTATTTTTATTGTTTTGTAGTTCTTATTTTTATTGTCTTGTGTTATTTTCATTGTTTCGTCTGTACTAGTGTAAGACTACTGCCACCGGTTGAAAACCCAATTGCAGTAAGTAATAATAATAATAATAATAATAATAATAATAATAATAATAATAATTTAAGCATTGGTTATGTCTACGGCAGGAAGCAGGCGGTTTGTTGTGAAGGTATGGTAGGAAGCCAGGAGTGTGGAGTGGAGTGAAGATACGGTAGGAAGTCACTGGATTGTTGTGAGGATAGGGAAGTAAACCTGTGGTCATTTTAATGTATGAAGACGAAGAAAATGGTTTGTTTTGAAGATGGCTCATTTTGACTGGATGTTACAATACTGCATAAACAAAATCAACTCTTTGCCAGGGACAAAACTGAAGGTAAATTAGCGGCCAACTCCCCACAAATTTTCAGGGAACGAAAAACCGTTGTTGAATTTGTTATGAAGAACATGGTAACCCCGGGTATTTTCTTTCTTTGGATTCAAATTGCTGACTGGAAAGAAGAAATTTGTATTTCTGCTTTTGTAGACTTTTGTCTACCGTTTTCATTACAATGCATCTGCTAAATTGACATTTACTTGGTATTAAAACTTACTGACAATTTTACCCTAGATTTTAGAACAGTGACTAAGAGAGAAACAAAATAAAGAATTCGGAAGGGAGCACATTATGTGCAAATTAACGGGTAATTCCACCTTCCCCCAAACATTTAGGAAAAAGTAAAACCTGGAAATCATGGGTCATTTAGAGAAAGAAGTTTTGGGAATGCGCGCAGCGAAAGGGAGGATAGATAACTAAAGAAAGAAAGGCACAGGAAGAAAGAAACGTCAGTGAACTTGTAACAGGATGCAAATCTCACAAAAATTCGAACTGGAGACCCTTGTGAAGTTACAGTCGTAAATGATAAGTTTTCACACCCGAAGAATATCTGGTGAATAGTAGATGGAATATGGCGATATTTCCGGTCTTACTAAAGGCTTGAAGCAAAGATAATATCAAGTGTCTTTCGGCTTCGCTCTCGGAAAGTCGTCACACACCGAATGGTTGTTCAAACTGGATGGAGAAACATCGGGAAGTTTGACTCCTTGTTTCATCATTAACAAGAATGTATTAACGAATTACTTCACTGCCTTGCACATTAGCGTGCTTAGCACGTAATTAAACTAACTTATTGCTCGCTGAAGGATCCTGGTTTGTGCTCTTTCAGTGGCTTTAATGGGTCAGGCAATTTCAGGCGCAGGATATATGGAGCGGAATATGGAGAGTGGCCTGCGTTGTCAAGTCATGGCGGACGCATTGCCATGGGCTCATACCACACTAAATGTGTCACACTGAATGTAAATATATCCACTCGCTCACAATTGATTGTGGTTATTTCGTGAAAGTAGAGGCATTGACACCATAGCTGTTTATAATTTAGTAGTAGTTTCAGCGTCTGACGGAATAGCGCAGTCGATATGACGACTCGCTACGGGTTGGACGGAGCAGGGATCGAATTCCGGTGGGGGCGAGATTTTCCGCACCCTTCCAGAAAGTCCCTGGGGCCCATCCAACCTCCTATACAATGGGTACCGGACCTCTTTCCTGGGGAGTAAAGTGGCCGGGGCGTGGAGCTGACCACCCACCCTCATCTAGCGCCGAGATTAAAGAAAGAGTAGAGCTATACCTCTACTCCCCCTCTGGGCCTTCATGGCCCCTTCTAGGGAGAACTTTACCTTTACTAGTTTCAGCAAGTACGTGGCCTAATATTTTGCATCATGTTCATTGACTATGTTCTCTGATGTTTGCATTATATTTAATAATTACATTTCCTAGTACACTATATCACTTCGCCAGTAAGGTCTCTAATTTTCTCTAATACGTTCTGCAAACTGTTTATCACGTTCACAGTTTTGTTCTGATATTAACTTTCATGATCAGTAACTGTGTTCTCTAATACCCCTTCTTTTGTATTACGTTCAATAATATGTTTGTGTTACATTCAGTAAATACGTATGACCTGTAATATTTTGTATTTTTCTTTTTTTGTCGCTCCACAGTCCAAATCGAACCTAGGCCGCCTCATTTTGTGGTTTCTAGATCACACACAATTAGACATACACACACACACCA
This sequence comes from Reticulitermes speratus, assembly GCA_021186555.1. NCBI lineage: Eukaryota > Metazoa > Arthropoda > Insecta > Blattodea > Rhinotermitidae > Reticulitermes > Reticulitermes speratus. Next base: position 26,224,540 of record JAJKFL010000042.1, on the reverse strand, counting down.
CACACATACACACACACCCGGTAGGACTCCTCTGAACGAGTGATCAAGGCCTCGCAGAGGCCGCTACCTACACAACACACAACAAACATGAGAGACAAACATCCATGCCCTCAGTGAGATTCAAACCCCTAATTCCAGCAAGCAAGCGGCTGCAGACCTACGCCTTAGACCGCACGGCCATCGGATCGGCAATATTTTGTATTAAGTTCACTTATTATGCTTCCTAATGTTTCTATTACCTTCCGTTATTATGTTCAGTAATATTTTGCATCATTTTAAGTAATTAGACTCGAAGTCGGTTATAAGGTCATGAAAGGGACCGAATATTTTGTGTCTCTATGAACGAGTGTCGTTATAACCGAGGAGTGTAATGTTATGGTTAACAGCTAGGAAATTATTTAGTATCACAGAATATCTAACCCTGTAAGCGAGGTGTCGCTTAAACCGATGTCGTTATAAGCGGGTTCGACTTTAAGTATGATCTGTAACGTTTTGTATCATGTTCAGTATTTGCGTTCTTTAACATCTCGTGTCACGATTTCTGAAAATTTGTATCCCTTTCAGAAATCATGTTTTTCAGTATTTTGGATCACGTTCGGTAATTAGTTACGTTTGTAATATTTTGTATTACGATCTGTAAGAACTTATGCTGTCTAATATTTGGAACTGGTGGCCGTGCGTTCTAAGGCGTTGGCCTGCGGCAGCTCGCATGCTGAGATTGAGGGTTCGAATCCCGCTGGAGTCATTGATGTCTGTCTCTTGTGAATGTTGTGTGTGTTGTCAGGTAGAGGTCTCTGCGACGGCCCGATCCCTCGTCCAGAGGAGTCCTACCGGGTGTGTTATGTCAAACTGTGTGTGATCTAGAAACTTCCACAATGAGGCGGCCTAGACCTCGAGTAGGGCTGTGGCGTCACGGGAGGAAAAATTTTAAACTAGCTTTAGTAATTATGTCACCTATACAGGGATAAATTTAGCTTAATATATTATGAAGTGAACTTTAGAATAAATTTCTTCCCTTCTCTTTGGTCTTGAATAATTCCTTATTATTTTTGAACTAGACATCTGGGCCTGTTCTGATTCACAATTAGTCAGTTTGTACATTTTGCAGATTTCAGTAATTAAGAAACAGACCAAAGTTACGGCACTTTGGGCCCTTATTTTCGCCACGGTTTTTTTACTTTTTATTTAAAATCTTAATCTCGTGCAATCTTAGACGTAAACCCTTTCAGAGACACGATATTCGTGTACGTCTGAAGAATGTAAAAGGAATTCTGCAAGAAGAAAACTTGAAATGAGTAAGCCGATTGATGAATATGATCTCCCTTTGAGAGCTCCGATGCAATTGTCTTGAAGAAACAAATTTTAAAGTTATAGACCTATAAATGCAGGTATATGCCAGTGGATTCTTTGAGTGTTTCAGGTTAGGTACAATAAATAAATAAATTAGTACTCAGTTTTGTAAAACTCCGTTTTACAGAGATTTGACTTGGAGGTAAGCTTAGTTATGAGGTGGTTGCTAAGTTCTTATAATCGCAAGTGATAAAAGTGTGAGAAACATTTGGTAACCCTGAAACTTGAACTATGTTGTTCATTCTTATGTCTTCAGAATATGGAAATAAGATTTATTCTCTTCTCAGTGATACGTTTGTCTAAGGTAACTGAATGTTACAAATGTATGCCTGCAGCACTGTACTTTTCGTCTTTGTTATCTGTTACAAATGTAGCCGCATTTACAGGACAAGAAAAGTCACAGAAACCTAACTCTTAAACTGATATATGCTGAAAGCTGTTTTGTGTTCCTCTGAAAGGCGACACATACTATTTCCGCGTCTGTGTTCAGTGATTTATTGTATTAAAATACAAATTTATTATACGTTGTGATTAATTTTAGAACATGAAGACATTCTTTCTGACCAAGTTTCCTAGACTCTCCAGAGTAATGTACAGTAGAACTTCCAACATTTTTTTGCGCAGAAACCTTACGTTACATGCTACGAAAAAAACAGATACGCGGGAGACTTTCGACAGCAGTAGTTTCTTGCAACTTATCTTCTAAAACATCAAAAACATTTTGTAAGATAAACACTGATTGGAATAGCCTAGCTTATATTGTAGAACTGGAATTGGCAATGCATTTCGAGCAAAGTACCGGGTAATTGAAGCTGTATTTGAACTAAACATTTTCTCCTTGAATTTATGTATGTTCCAAATATTAATGGATAGTGTTCAGTTATTTGCCTCTATCTCCTCTAACAGGAAGTCTGTAAGAACAATACGTTATAAAGAACATTTGCGAGATCGTGAAGAGATAAGTATACGCGAAATTATACATACGTGCGTACAAACGTATATACATGCATACATAGCCTGCATACATGCATACATGTATACATAATATATATATATATATATACATGTATATATAATGCATGCATACATACATACATGCATACATGTATATATAATACATGCATACATACATATACATACAGAGATACAGGGTGCGTCAGTGAATCGGGCGATTTTGCAACACTGTTTTATCCGGTTTGGCAACACTGGGGCGGATGCCGCTATCGCCATTTTGCTGCCAACTGTAAAGCGTTTTAGTTGCAATGGAGCCGTGGACTGGAGCACAACGTGCTTTTGCTGTGAAAGCGTTTTACAAAAACGGTGACAGTTAGGTACATAAGTACATAAGTACATTCATATATGCATGCATACATACATGCATGCTTACATTCATACATTCATGCATACATACGTGCATACATATACACTTACGTACATACATACATATATACACACACGTGTAAACTTACATACGTATATACACACCTACCTACCTACTACATATATACACACATACATACATACATACATACATACAGACTAGTGAGAACTGAAAATTTTATTCTTACAAAACGTACAAGCTGCTCTTATAACATTAAAGTATTCGAGAAACAAGAGGGTTTAAAAAGGATCACTTTAATAAAACGCCCAACCAAATAAATGATAGCCGCAACAACGTTGTTGACACAATGAATAGTTTATGTGCCGGATGGCCCAGGAACCGTGGTTTGTGTCCCGACAGGGTCTAGGGTGTTTGTATTCCAGAATGTCGCAATCGGCTTTGGAGGTTACACATTTCCCTGTCCTTTGGTTACCGGGGAAATTCCACCGAGGAAAAAGCCGCCGGGTGTCAAGCTGGCCACTCACTTATCTAGCGCCGTTTTTAAGAATGCGTGGAGCTATACCGCCATTTCCCCACATATATTTACGATGTGCACAGGGACTAGTTTACATTAAGTAAAAAAAAATAAAGAGATTTCAAGTTCTCACAGCGGTGTTGTTGACGATATAATGCCTTGGCGACTGATAAGTGGTTACCGAATTTTCGAAGGATCGTAGTCACTTCGTCTTCAGGCCTAATAGTACCGTTTCTGGGTGCAGAAACTCTTCTGAATCGTCGGTGAAAATTTGGCCATTCGACACAATCTAAAATCCCATCAGACTTAGATCTTCTAGTAGGAAGACTGTTATGAAATACTTTTAGACACGTTCGCACAGCAGATGCGAACGTAACTAAGAGTAGTAGCCTCGTTATGTGCGTCCGTCCGTCCACATGAAACAGTGCGGTTCCCACCGGATGGATTTTTATGCAATTTTATATTAATAATGCTCATAAAAATTTCTGACACATTCCATCCTCCAGTAACTCCTTCCATATCTAAGGCCCTGTGTAATATTTTGTAACATGATCCGTGCTCCTTTGTTTGGCCCCCTAAAATCCCAAAGTTGGAAGACCGCTCCCTTTCCGTTGCTCTTGAATGCTTTAAAGCGCTTTCCAAAAATTTCGAATAGCGACTATTAGCTTAGTTATGTCTCTCTGTCTCTCTGCCTGTCCGTCTGTCCGCAAGGACAAACTCGGCTTCCCCTTGATAGATTTTCATGAAATTTTAATTTTGAATATTTTTCGAAAATCTGTTGAGAAAAGTCAGGCTTCATTAAAATTTGACAAGAATAATGGGTACTTTAACTGAAGACGTAAGCGCATTTATGATAATATCTTGCTGAATGCTTCTTAGAATGAGAAATATATCAGACAAAGTTGTAGAGAAAATCAAAACACGTATGTTTAATAACGTTTTTCCGAAAATCGTGCCGTTTATCATGTAATGTGGAATATGGTAGAGTCAGACAGGCCACAGATGACAATATAATACGGCGCATGCGCTTTGCATGCTGGATAACTAAGACTACAAACACACAGCTCAGAAGACGTAATACTTCTTGTTTTTGCAGGGCAACAATGGTTACGCGAAGCCCCCTCAATATTACGCTTATAACTTGCCTGTCGTGTTAATATACGCATTTAGAGCTTCGCTCCATGTCTTATATCCGCCCTATTTCATGCTCAAAATGGGTGAACCTAATTTAGTAAATAATGAAGTACGTAATATATAAGAAATTTCGAAGTGAGCTATTATTTTAATAATTATATTAACAATAGTCTTATTATAAGTAATAAGCGTTAAGTCCCGTTACCATAACGTCATAAGTCTGAAGTGATAGTAATTTTGAAATCTAATGTGGACTCAAAGTCATGTTTTAAGCACTGCACAGACACGTATATAAGCACACCACATAAACAGTACATTTATGACTTCAAACGACGCTTGCACGTCACAATATGTAGCCATAACGTATTTCGGTTTATACACTAACAGATACAGTAGAATATACCAGACTGGCGTTGAGGTTATGCGACTGAAAGCAAAGCAATACATAAGATATACGTAACAATTTATGCCCAGGTACGGACATGTCTGAGCTATGTTCAATTACGCACTCTCGGTGCATGAATTTCCTTCGCTATTTTCGTTCTAAATGCCTTTCGTGTAACACATTTTATATTAGATATTATATTACATTATATTCAGACATTTAACGTGCAGATTCTTTGTAGTGCAGGAAGATAATGATCACAGTATACTAAGATATTATATCATGGAATATCTATCAGCTTTCTATCAATTTTCAAATATCAGGTATACTAATTTGTCGTTCGGATAATCTCTGAGCCCTTGATTTCATTCATAGGTACACTGAACTGCAACTAACGTAAGCTACCATTTTTGGTGTGTCAGCGACTAATACCTATAAACAGAGAACTTAGCTGATATTGATTTGAGTCCTTAGAATAGTGTCCCATCAGTTTTACAGAACGCAATAGATGATTAATTAGCGGATTAACTAATATGCTTCTGTGCCTGCAGGTTCTACTGACGGATTCAATTTTTTCCTATAAATACAGTGAAGTCTGGACGCAAGATGCACTCACGTGGCTGTATAGCCATTTATATCCGAACTCCAGAACACTACTAATTTCGCTCTGTTTTATGCAGCTGTAACCACTGAAATACCACGGGTCGTCAAAACACCACTCTTAATATGGTGCCATCAAGGTAACAAATCGAAATATTCCCGTTTGTTGCATTAGTTTGGTAGTTTAGTTTGGTGGTTTAGGGGAAACTGCGAAGAAACATTTCAGTCGACATATATTCCTTCTATTCATCACCACCTTTGCTCTACGTTTTTTTTGTGGTGAAGGGCCCCGCAGCAGATGCTACGAACGCACCGCAGCCTAGAGGCTTATTGCGCAACCCTGTAATGAAGATGACTAGTTTTTTTCGTTTTTCCAAGTAATGGAGCACCGGTGGAATTAAAGTAACAGGGGAAAACCAAAGTACTCGGGGAAAAACCTGTCCCAGTGCCACTTTGTCCACCACAAATCTCACATGGACTGACCCGGGGTCGAACCCAGGCCTCCGCGGTGAGAGGCCGGCGACTAACCTCCTGAGCCTTGGCACGGCCTTGCTGTACGTAGTTGCAAAACGTTCTTCAGTTTAGATTGTAGAAGCATCGTGCAAATGAATATGTTTCGGTCAACCAATCTAATGATGTAATGGAGCGCGGTTGATTCGCAAATCTAATGCTGGTAGGAAATATTTTCAGCCACTCTGCTGGAGATTCTTAGTTTTGTATTTTCTTTAGCTGTAGGTCCCATAACAAAACACAACATTTACCCATTACATCTTCATGTTAATCAGGTAAGGTCTTCCAAATTCCTGATAAAATTTATTATCAATTATCCTCTCTGGACTTCATGCAGATAAAGGTGCACGCCAAAAAATAATATGTGAGAGTGGAGATATAACTCCACACATTCTCAGTCTTGGCGCTAAATGGCTGTGAGTGATCAGCTTCACGCACCGGCCGCTTCAAATGCGGCGGAAGAGCCTCGGTACACTATGAACACGGGGCTGGCTTGTACCCAGTGCCGGTCTGGGAGATGCAGACGAAAGAAAACCCTCTTCCTACTGCCGGGAATCGAAACACCAATGATAGGTTTTCCACCCCGTAGTCTACGTACTGTGCCGACCGAGGGATCCCGACTCTTCCTGACTCGGTGCAGTGCAACAGATCAAGACTGTTTTGTCTGTCCTAGGCAAGTTACCTCGATAGAGCTTGACTTAACACAACACGGAGATTGAATCAAATATATCCATGTAAACTGCTACACGGCGTGGCGAAGAGCTTGTTAGCACCGCTATGAAACTTGTGCCCATTTGCTTGAGACTGCCTGTCGTCTCCAGTACCATAAATATAAATACAGCTGCACTTCTCTTTTTATCGTAAATGCTGTTATAGTGCATGCATGAAGAGACTGCTAATACTGCTTTCAACCCATTTAGTTCTCTTACAGAAAGACCATATAAGAATGGATTTAATTTTCAACTACCTCTTTCGATCTTATAACGGGTATTTCTTTTCATACAAATGTGAATCTATGTGTAATATTTTTCGTTGTGGGGAGGGGGCAGTCGTAAGTGTAGTTAGATTCAAATTACAGATGGTTGTTTTGTAAAATATTCAGTATGTTGTGTACGTTATAAAACTTGAGAAAGGTGGTAATGAAGAGACAAAGCTTTTAAAAATCGTGTAGGAAACATTTTTAAATAGATCTGGCCTTCACGCATTGTATCGCTACAGTGAAAAAAAAACAGGCCCACAAAGGTTTATGAATATAACCACGTTGTGCAAGTGAATTACTATTAACGTTCGTAATTTTAAAAAAGCAATTTTTGATTGACCTGAAATCAGTACGATTTGAAGAAATGGTTTCCAAAATTTAATCCCCAACGTGTTCTGTCTTGAAAATGATTTTAGGCACTTTCGCAAAATTGCGAGACTCTTAGGTTCGTCATATATGTCTGTCCTTCCGTCCGTCTGTCTCTCTGTCCATCTGTCTGTTCGTCTCTCTGTCCGTCCGCATGGAACTACTCGGCTCCCAATGGACGTACTTTCATGAAACATTTTATTTGAGTATTTTTCGAAAATATGTCGAGAAAATTCAAGTTTTATTAAAATCTGAAAAAAATAACGGGTACTTTACATGAAGACGTATCTCGCTGAATGCTTCTTAGAATGAGAAATATTTCAGACAGAAGTTGTACAGAAAATCAATAAACATTTTATGTGCCCTTTATGAGACAATGTGGAAAAATACGGTAGAGTCAGACAGGCCACACATGACATAATACGGCGCATTCGCATTGCATGCTAGATAACTAAGACTACAGACACACACTCAGAATATGTAATACTTGTTACTTTTCCACGGCAACGCGAACGCGCCTCAATATTACGTTTATAGTACTTTGCCTCTCTTGTTAATTTATTCGAAGCCCACTAAATAATTGTAGACAGTAAAACCAGAATAGAATTTATCACGAATGGTGTGTGAAGAGAGGATAAATGAACATAATCGCCTACGCATTCAGATATTTCAGCATTCGCCACGATCTTCCGAAAAGAAGTTGTCCATCGCTGGGTTCTAACAATTATAGAACATCTTAATCCACGTTGTAGGTACATGTTAAATTAGTATTGTGACTTGTTAAGATGTTCGAAACTTGCAGAACTTACAGGGCTTTTAAAATTAATGCAGGAAATAAAGCAGACCAAAGAATTTCGGCAGATATAATACATAATGGATCGGCACATTAACGAGAGTCCCTAGGCTGACACCATATCCATCTTGCTTTGTGAGGAACTAAAACACCGGTGACGTCAGAACCACCGGTGACGTCAGAACCACCGGTTTCCGTTGTAACGATGGAGCTACTTTCATGAGTGATGTCACTGCCATCTAAGGCAGCGAACTCTCAGCCATCGCTTCTTTGGTTATGATAAATCTTGATGGAAATAAGACGACTTATGTCTGCCAATTGTAATTAAAAAAACGTTTCATTCGAGTGCTTCCGAATTCATTTTTCAGTGCTACTTATGTAATTAAAATTTGTTGAAATATTAAATACTGATGATAACTAGTTGCCGGCACGCGGTGGCGCAGTTGGTTGAGGCACTGCGCTACAAGTCGGAACGTCGCGATTTCGATTCCCGATGGTGTCACTGGAATTTTTCATTTACGTGATCGTTTCGGTCGCACTATGGCCCTGGGGTCGACTCAGCCTCTAACAGAAATGAGTACCAGGAATATTTCCTGGGGGGTAAAGGCTGCCGGTGCGTGGGGGTGACAACCTTACCAATTTCATGTGCCGGTTGTCTAGAAATCTGGGAGCCTCAACCTCCTGGAACCCTAAGGGCCTGTCCAGGCCTGTAATGGGATTGCTGTACCTTTACCGATAATAACGAGTTGGAAGCCTTCGATGAGATTGGCAATTGGTGTTGTATCTACCTCACATAATGCTACAGTTTGTGGTGTGTGAGTAAATTGTGACTGATTGATTGATTTGGTGAAATAAATTCACATTTCATTGCCATGGTTAGCGGGTTTCCTCCAACAGATGGCAGTAGTGCGATAGAGGGAAATAACGTTTACTTTGTTTGCATGGTTACCGGGTTTGCACAGTTAAGATAGAGTTTGGTTAACGAATATTCACGAGAAACTACAGTCAAATAAGATGCCTTCAGTGTATCAAAATTATTTAAGAGGAAATTGGTATTGTCGTGGTGGTATCGAAATCACAGTCATGCCAACGTCTTGCACTTTGACTACAGATCTAAAACCTTCAGTTCTCTTAGCCTTATTAGCAAGAATTACAGTACTAAGTACTTTGTGTAATTTGACTGTTCGACATACTTCGCTGTCGACATCTTCAGTTTGATGACGGCGGATCAAATGTGAAAGCCGAAGTTATAAATTAGATACAGGCGCGTAAAACCAGGTCAAGAATATCAGTTACCTTTATATCTTGCAGGTTCTACCACGAACATTTAACAGAATGATACTGCATAGAATGTGAAGACATCTGTCTGAGAAATGTCCAATATTATTTTTATTACTGCGTTCAAATTCTAGAATTCAATTTCATCGCGTCCTTAAAGGACATACAAGTCACGTTTAAAGGACTGAAGACAGGGGATTAGGACCGCGTTCACACTCAGTAGCTGAGTGTTTGTTCTGCTGCAGCCACTTGTCGTGGATGTGACACCTTGAGCACCGAAAAGAATGCAGAACGTCAACAGAACTCAGATAAATAATGCCAGTGGTAAAAGTATCTTGAGATGTGATGTTGCTTCAAGTAGCTGTAACAGCTAGGCGCTCATTCAGGAAACAATGCATGGCAGCTGACTTCATACGTCACAAACGGATGTCATTGGTTTATTGCAGCATGTTTTTCTTACCGTTCGCATTATTGTAATAAGTTTTGTAATAAGTTATTTTGTCTCAACTGGATTGACTCAATACTGGACAGGAATGTCGAAAACCCTTCTTAGACTATATTAGGGCAGCAATCTCCTTTGAAATTTTTGTAACCACTTACCAGTCCACACTGCGTCATATCTCACAATATCAGAAGACTTCAAAATTCAACAACATGGCTGCGAGAATCTAAAATGCTGCAATTTTCAAACGTTGTGATCAGACGGTTGACCAATGACAATTGAAAGAAAATAATTTTTATTGTAAAACTTTGGTTGGTTCCACTCTTGTTGATATTGTAAAACGTTCTCCCTAGCGATGCTCTCGTAAGATCGAAACGTGTAGAAAAAAAACTGTAATGAAAATAAGTACGACATAATTAAATGTACGTGTACTATGACGGTCTAACTTTCCTTTAAGGTGTGACGAACATTTGGGTTCCATACATATACGGATTTTCTTGATCTTATAAGGACAGTCAGATCTCGAGGAAGACTATCTTGTGCAGTCAGTAAGTTGGTTCATTCAGTATGTTAATCTGGCTGGTCACCGCAGCGATACCACGCCTGAATATTGTTCAGGTAATACTGGGCTCTTTAAGTTCCTGTGACTCTGCGGGAGAACAGGCCTTCTGGAATAGTGCTTCACGGGAAGAATATAGACTAGGATATTTATTTTATCCAGTGCTTATGAAATATTTGATTTTAAGAGAGAGGAAGTAGCAGGAGGATGGAGGTAATTTTGGTTACTCAGGAATACGACCTTACCGTTAGATATCTGTTTTCAAGTTTAAAAAAATTGGGCTGAAATGAAGTCGTGTCTTGTGAAGGCGATTTAATTCTGTTGTGCGAGATAGAATTTTCTGTTGTGTACTGTCTCGTTAGAAGTGTGCATAAATTTGATTCTACGCGTGTTATAAACTAACGCCTAACTAATGGGGACTTTACCGGGAGACACAGAATTGTGTTTTTAAAAAGATCTATGTCTTTTCTCTGCAAAATTCGACAAGGGAACCTACCGACGCTGACAAGACCAAAGTTTTACTCCCGAGAAAAGAAGAGTAGTTTAAAGAAGGAAAGAATTGCTTCTATTCTTTTGATAATACTGTAAGGATCATTAAATCGCGAAAGTGGATGATTGCGTGACACATAACAAGTATACTGTCAATGAAAAAATCCATAAAATTTAAGTTGGAAACCATTTTAATAGAGGCCACACCATATAATTCTAGTTTTGAGTAGATGCACGGATAATATCAACTGTATCATAGAGAAGTGTGTGAGAGTGTGAACGGGATTTAGCAAACCGGCTAGCAGCATCCGGAACAGATAGGATAGTAGTTTTAATTTCAAAGCCGTTCATGAGAAAGAAAGGCGGTAATGATGATTATGACTAACAGTGTTGACACAATAACTAACCAAAAAGGCCCGAGGGGGTGTCGAGTCGGTTTTGAGAAGCTGAGAGTTTGTCAGCTAGTAGAGAAATTCCCTCCGTTTTATAAAACAAAAGGGTTCATTACCGTGTTCACAACAGCCCACCACTTATCCTTACCTTCAGCCAGATATAGCCATAATACACCCTCCCATTCTTTTATTTAAAATTAATTTTAATATTTTCTTCCCGTCTACATCTAAGAATATATATCATGTAGAAAATATATAGGCCCGTAATAAAATGCAACTACAATTATTTGAAATTTGCGACTTCAAACTGCCGATCAGAGCTACCGCGCCATCTAATGCCACAACTGCCTTCTGTCATTCGCACACAGGAAGAGTGGATTAGAATCCTACTCCGGGCATGGACATAGTCGTGCTTTAATGTTGTGCCGAATAGGTGGATGTCTTTCGACGGGCCGATCCCTCGTCCACGGAGTCCTACCCAATTTCAATAAATAGTGCGTATTTTGATATCTCATTTTGTTTTGGACAGAGATACGTAACTTCAGAAATTATCACAGTCTGCACAAATATATCAGCCTCCTAAAATCAAATCCAGCCACCTCCATTCTTAAGCGAAATCAAGCTTTCCACACCATAGTAATCTGCTCATAAATCTCTAAAATTCTGCATATTTGATTTATATTAAAGCCACAAATTATCGCATTTGCCGGCGGATTAAAATCGGTTGTGGAACGAAAGTCAACTACAGCCAGTTGTACTTCAGAAGCAACCAAACCTGTCAATCTCCATACAAACCAATAAAAAAGGTGCAATACTGTCACGTAATCATATCACTGAGATTGTTCATTAAGAATGTGCAGTAAGGTTCGATTTTAATCAAATTTAAGATCTCTTACTATTATTAATATTAAGGCATTTTACGCACCGTTTGTAACGAAAATTTATCATGCTGTTTTTATACTGATCCAAAATGGATATAAGTATTGTATATTTGGAATAGTATCTCTTGAATTCAAGTGTGTCACCTGTATCACCAACAAAATCAAGTAAGAAATTATATTTAATAATAAATGGCATATTTTGTACCTGTTTTCACATTTCCTGGTAATGAGTAAAGATTTTGTATAACCTCTACTGCCAAACGGCACTTTAAAAGACATAACAAGAAACTGTCAAAAAATTGTTAATCTGATCGATTATGTATTATTATTATTATTATTATTATTATTTACTGCATTTGGGCTTTCACCCGGTGGCAGTAGTCCTTACACTAGTACACACAATACAAATGGACATATAATATACATAAAAGTAACAATACAAAACAAACTATACACAATTACAAAACAAAATACATACAGTAAATACAGTTACACACATTAGAACACCGTACACACATTACAAAAACCCACACCTTACAAAAACACCCACACACAATACAAAAAAGAACACACGCACATTACAAAAACACCCACACATTAAATAATCTCAATATGTTAGAGTATCCTCAGAATAAAGTCAGACCAAAGTACATGATACTTATATCCCCCAAGAACTTAATTCACTTCACTTCACTTCGAAACCAAAATACTTCACTTCACATCCCTTCACGCCCCTTCACTTCACATAACTTCCCTTATTTCCATTTAATCCCCGCTTGAAAACCCTTAGCTTGTAATTACTTTCTTGACCCTCTTTCTAAAAGTGTTTAATTTACAGGGGAAAGTCGCTAGTAAGCTTGGAGGTAATTGGTTCCAGCTTTTTATGGTCCTATTTACAAAGGCATATTTACCTACATCTGTTCTTTGTTTCCTAGTCCTAATTTTCCGACTATGATCGTCCCTACCCAGGTAGCATGGTTTTAGTAGTCTATCCCCTATCGTTTTCCAAGCCCGTTCCCCGGTGTATGCTTTGAAAAGGGCGCATATTCGGGCTATCGCTCTACGCTGTGCCAATGTTTCCCAACCCGATTCATTTGTATTATTTGCAAATTTTGCCGCTCTCTTTAGCACGCGATTCAAAGCGCTTACCTGACCTTCTCTGTATGGGTCCCAACACACCGCTCCATACTCTAGTATCGGTCTCACTAGTGCCGTATAAGCTAAACGTTTCGTATTATTATTTGCCCATTTGAGTATACGCATTACGAAATGAAGAGCCTTCCATGCTTTTCGTAATGTATAATTCTGATCTGCATTTACGTGCATGAGTACCCTGGTCTAAATCCATGTTGCCCCTCATATAACCACTCATTTCCCAGACTTGCCTTAGATACCCTACTAAACGTGCTCCATTTGTTTGCAAACCACTGAGTTTAAGCTGACCGGTCTATAGTTTCCCACTACCGATCGATCTCCTCCTTTATAAATAGGAACCACTATAGCTTTTTTCCAGTCCCCTCTGATAGAATTGTTGTTCATCTTTATATCCAGCAATCTCGCGAGGTATGGAATCATGGCTTCCCCACCTGACTTTAAAATTTCCCCAGGAATGCCATCTGGTCCGACGGATTTCTTTCTCCCGATTGCTGATGGTCGCTTCCTTAAAATGTTGATACTAATGGTGAACGGTTTACCTGAATCTGTTGATTGAATTTGCGGGGGTATTTCGTTCGCAACTGAATACAGACGCGTAATCAGAGTTTAGGCAGTTGGCCTTTTCTATTGGTTCGGTGATGAGATTTCCATTAAAGCCCTTGATCGCAGGAATATTTTCTCTATCACCTTTACGTCTTTTAACATACTTGTAAAACTCTGTCCAGCATTTACCTTCGTTTTGTAAGACCGAACTTAAGAATGTCTCCTGAGCCTTCTTTTTTGCTATCAGTAACTCTTTGGATAAACGTTTCAGCTCTGTTTGGTAATGCCCTCCAAATTTTCTATTATTGTACAATCTCCTCACCTTTACCTTTAGTCGTTTTACTTCCTTGGTATAGTATTCCGGATCCGGATTTTTACTCAGAATTTTTTTGAGGTACAAAACTTTCTATACCCTCAAAGACTATTTCCTTATAACTTTTCCATATCTCCTCTACGCTACTACCATTTCCAGCCCATAAGCTAAACTTTTCCCGAAAAAAGTTTTGCAAACCTAATACATCTGTTTTGTGGTACACCGGGACTATCCTTTCAATTTTTGTCTCCCGACAATTTTCATCCCATTCTACTTCCAATAAAACCCCGCTATGATCGCTGATTCCGGGTACAATGTTACAAGAGTTAAGCGTATCATCATGTCTGAGGAGGTGAATGTCCAACAGCGCGTCACCTCTCGTCGGGCCACTTACTACCTGAGTATAACCATTTTCCCATGTACCATGTACCAGAAGGATGAAACTTATTTAACATTCAATTTAACTTTTCTACAAATTTTCAGAAACTGACAATAACACTGTTGCTGCGAGTCTAGTTGGCTCATATAATCGCCAAATTATGGGAAATTGTTTTCAGGTGGCAAGCATATTGTTGTGTGAAAACCTCTATAAGGAACGTAAGATGGTTGAACGGTTGATTCAACTGTCATGTAGCAGAAATAATGTGCAGGAAAGAGTAAAAAACCTGTTTCATGATAATGGAAGTCAACTTAAAGCAAATTTCACACATGTGTGTGTGTGTGTGTGTGTCTCTCTCTCTCTCTTGCTCAAATCACTTTTCTTCCGAGGCAAGAATTGAGATCATAAAAAGACGTACATTCGGGGCACAATTAAAGAAGATCTAATAAAGTTGTTTGGTCTGTCAGACAACCAAGGGAGAAGATATTTGTAAAGCAGTTCTTCAAATGTTATTGAAACTTGATATTGACTAGATAAATATGTGTTTGTGCAAAGTATGGTTGGTTCAAATGCCGGATTTACTTCATTACTTTTAAAGGCTATTTTTACCTTTAGTTTGTGTCCTACATAAGCAAACTATTTGGGCTGAACGAAGAACGTGTTGCAGCAACAGGTGGCTACAGTAACATACTCGTGTACTGCGCGTTGTCTCAGTCACTTAAACATCGACATTTCAAGATGATTCCGCATGAAATTTACTCGCAGTACTATGGACTACTAACGTATAAGAGTATTAAGTGGCTTAGACGAGGTCATGTCATTTTGTATAATGTTTGTTTGAGTTATAACATTTTATGGAAAAGAAGAAGCTTATGCCAATATATGACCAGAAATAGTCGATGAACTCAACGTTTTTCGCTGATTTCACAAAAGTTTGATCAACTTGACAGAAAGATTCAGTTAACAGAATGACTGTAAAGAGCGTGCTACATATTTCAATTAGTTTTGAAAGAAATCTTAAGATGTTTAAACACGGTCTATATTCACACACAAACATTTTCCTTTTACTGAAACAACACTTGGGGAGTAGTGAATATGACAAAGATGTTGCTGAAGGAAGTGGAGAGTAGTTACAATTTTCAAACACAAAAGATATTTCAGTGGAATGTCTCACAGCAGCCGTAAACATTTTTGAAACATAAACCAAATATTCCAACTTTTGACAAATCTCGGCAATGTTGAATTTGAAGCACTGCAATTGCAACAATTTTCTTTTTTGCTTCTGAATGACTTGGAGATGCAAGGAGCTGAATGTTAAGAAGGTGGAGAAGAAAAGGATTTATTTGTCTTTCGAACTGACAGCGTACTAATAGGCTGTTATCAAAACGTGAGTAATGAACACGGAAAGATGGAAGTTAGGAGATGCATCAGGTAAAGAGTAGGCTCCACCTTTTGGTGAGAAGTATCGACAGAGGTTGCTTCTGAACAGGAAATCAAAACGACATACATTCCATAACTCGATAGTGGCAAGTCATACGTGTCTGGGCATGAAATGACAATGAATGCTGCTTTCGTCGAATTAACAGGACGCATTTTTTCCAGCCAGGAGCGGATTTATTAAACACTAATCTAATACGCGGTTTTGCATTGTCTTTAATTTATTTTTAAAATATTTAGTTCTACATGTTTAATGTTGCATAGACCGATTGTATAAACTTCTAAATATGTGATCTAACTTAGCAAACTTTTTCTTCTCCAACATATCCAGATTGGTTGTGGACGACCGCTCACTTCAATCTAGTGCCGAGGTTAAATAACACACATTTTTGATAGTAATTGTTGAAATGTTATGTTTCTTGAAGTCTGCCTACAGAAATTACCTCCGTTGAACCCTCTATTGTTTGGATATGGATGCATGTGCGTTACATTTATACAAATTTCATCTCTACCTTTATTAAAATTTCTCTGCTTTTCATTTCGTTCCAAACATAAAGGCAGACAGACTTGGACCTCGACGGCAAACTGGTTGCATTCCAAAAGCCTAAAACTAAATATTATCCTAAAGTTAAATTACGAGTTCTTGAAGTCAGGTGTGCAAAAATTATCCATCATTCTAGGAATCACTTCAAAATTTTAGGCGCCAGAAGGGTGAGTTGTAGCAAGCTCCACATTGAGGTTCTACAAATGTTAGGCGCCACCTACAAAATTTATTCGTCCGGGCGACCTAGCGCGTATTATTTCTGTATGTTTCCTTTACAGATTCACACTCAGTGGTGCAACTAAGAGTTTTGACCCTATGTGCAAAATTACCGACGGACCCTCTTGTACAAGTGAGGTACAACGACATTCTTTATAAAGCTGTCATTAATAAATTTGGGTTTCTTATAAAAGAATTCGATATCCTTAATGTTTAATAACACATTTATCAAGTGCTAGCAAATTTCGAACTTTATCCTCTTCTAGTCCTTTTAAGTTTTCTTTTACGCACCCCATTTTATTTATTTGCCGTATTTGTTTGCAGAAAATAAAAGTTCTAAATGAAGACAATTATTGGTAACACTGAAACATATTTGCACGAAGCTCGGTTCTCGCGAATGCACTTGAATTCTCCCGAATACTGGGCGGCTTTCAGTTAGCGTACAAAGAAGAGTTTGTTGCGATGGGCTCTTGAGACCCTATGCTTTGCATACTCTTTTTGTATGGTATCTACAACCCTGGTTACACTGTGCGAGCTGGCTAAAGCGGTCATGATTCTGACTTGTGTATGAGAGTTGACCGCTTCTAACGTCGGCCCTTACATCAGTCATCCTAACTCAAGTTTTTTGTGGTTTTCCTCAGTTCCTTCAGGAAAGGACTGGGCAGTACCTGAAATTAGGCCACGATCGCTTCCTTCCACTTACTTTCCAATTTATTAATCATCTTACACTTCCAGCCTGATTTACTGACAGCGTCGTTAAATATACCATAAACAAATACATAAAATACATTTAAATATCAATGCCGTAAATCATTTTCAAACGCTCTGCTGCTCACTGTTTTAGTTAGTAAAAAAAAAATATTTTATGAGACAGATTGTTCCATTCTTACCGTTTCTGGACAAGTCCATCTTTGTGACTTCCTTATAGTATGGCTGTACCGACATTTTGCCCAGTTTTGCTACCATCCATCTGGTCCCGAAAGCTAAAATAAATCAGATTTAGCGTTAATTGGAATGTTCGTGACAAATGGATTAGGAATTTCGGGCTCTTTATTTTGCGAGTAGCAGGCTGTGCCACTTTGCTGCTTTTAAGCTGTGTGCACACTAAATGTAAATTTTGGGTCGATATATAAAAAACGTTTTAGGAAAAATAGCATTTTCAATTTGATTTTCTCTTTGACGTCGAAATTGAAAGTAAGAAAGATGATTTGTTGAATTGTGTACGAGAAAGGCGGATAAGAAAATAGAGTGTCATTTGTAAAATCCAACAAATCTTGTAATATTCTTACCTATCTCGCAAGCATTACAAATGTTTTTTTCTTAAAAAACACATTGCACTGATTTAAAATTTCTCTGTATGGTCAGTACTTCCTGATTATTGTGCAAAGCCTGCCAAAGACTAGGATCTTCCTGTCATCAAAAGCCAGAGTCAGTCTCTAAAAAAGATGCCAGATAAAGTCATTTTACCTTCTCGTTTCGATCACCATACGACCAGTATTTACACACCTTCCACGCGATTCTGTGACCACGCTCTGCTTTTTCTCTCAATCGACTCGGCGCCATCTTTTCGTTCAGTCTGTGTGTAGAAGTCGTTCGCGGTGCATCTCTTAGAAATATTGTGCGCAGTGCGTATCTTATATTTGTGCTCATAATATAGTATTCATACTTATATTTTGCTTATAATATTCATAATGGCACCTCAATGTATTGATAAAGCTAAAATAACCCATAAGTTTCTCAATTTGCAAGACAAGCTAGAACTAATCAAACTTAGTGAGAAAGGCATGTCCATGACTGATATAGGCCGCAAGCTAGGCGTACCTCGCTCAACAGTTAATACAATTGTTAAGAATAAAGCCAAATTGTTAGACGAAATTAAAAACGCTACGCCAGTGCTTACTGAAGTTATTAGAAAGCGGGACAGCCTAATTGCTGATTTGGAAAAACTTTTAAATGTGTGGATTCATGACCAAATCAGCCAAAATATTCCTCTAAGCACAGGCATTATCCAGGCCAAAGCCCTAAATCTATTTAATACAATGAAGACTGAAAGAGGGTAGACATCCGCGAAAGAAACACTTGAGGCTAGCAAAGGCTGGTTTAATAGATTTAAGACAAGGTCCAATTTCATAATATAAAATTGCAGGGAGAAGCAGCTAGCGCAGATACTGCAGCTGTTAAAAACTATTTACAGTCTAGCCTTCCAGTTTATTACAAGAGTAATGCAAAAGCCTGGATGACTGCTGATTTATTTGCAACTTGGTTCTCAGATTATTTCAAGCCTAGAGTTGAGGCTTATTGCAGGGAACAGAAAATTCCCTTTAAGATTCTGCTGCTTGTTGATAATGCTCCAGGCCACCCTAGAGCTCTGACTGAGTCTTTCAAAGAAATTCAAGTTGCCTTCATGCCTGCAAACACAACTTCATTGCTGCAGCCAATGGATCAAGGTGTGATTTCAGCATTCAAATTTTATTATCTAAGGAGGACTTTTACAAAGGCTAGGGCTGTATTAGATGATGATCTTTCTGAGGGATTAAAGCAAAATAAATTAAAAGCTTTCTGGAAAGACTTCACTATTTTGGATGACATTAAAACAATTAGAGATGCTTGGGAGGAAATTAAAGAAACAACTTTGAAAGGTGTTTGGAAGAAACTCATTCCCACACTCATGGACGATTTTGAAGGTTTTGAGGATCCAATGGAGGAAATCACTTGGAATGTTGTTGACATGGCAAGGGAATTAGAATTGGAAGTCCAGCCTGAAGATGTTGCAGAATTGCTTGGGCCACATGATGAGGCCCTAACTGATGAGGATCTCATGTTAATTGAAGAACAGAGAAGGCTTTTCAGAGAACAGGAAACCCTGCCTGATGATACGGCTCAGCCTAGGGTGCTGAAGACTAAAGAATTAGAAGAAGGAATCGCCAAAATAGAGGACGCAATTGCATTTTGGGAAAGGGTCGATCCCAATTTCGAAAGAAGTTCAAAAGTCAATAGAGGCCTACAAAATCAAATAGCCTGTTACAGAGAACTTCTTAGAAAAATTCGAAAGATGTCAATGTGGCAAAATTCATTGCTTTCATATTTCAAGACGCCACCTCCACAGCCATCGCCAGTCACCCCCAACCCTTCAGATTCAGAGCCGTCAACATCAATAACAACATCAAACCCTGTAAGACCTTCATCAAAGTCCCCTTCTGCAAAAAGAATGAGATTGTTTGAAGTTTCTAATGATGAGGCTCAACTATCTCTTTCCGACTTTCTTCAATAAATCATCATTCAAATATATATTCATCGTCCACGTATGCAAGAATCAAAATATTTAAAGGTAAGCTTTTGCTCAATTTACTGTACTTTTGTATATATATATATATAGTGTGTTATTTAGCTTTCGCACGCATTCGCAAATGATATATAGTGCGTTATTTACGTTTTTCGGCGGCCAAAATGCATTTGCAAGCTAAAAAAAGACTGGGTTCCGCATTTCGACGATTTCCGCTTTTCGACAGTGCTCTTGTCCCTAACCTGTCGAATAAGTGGGGGACGCCTGTACAGCAATAGGCAGACAGTGGGGAACCTCGAGAACCATGGGACTGCTTTATCTGGTCGCTCGTTACTGTCATTCCACTGATTTTTCTCTGTGAAGGATTTTTTTGTAGTTTTATTATCAACGTAAAATACATTCGAGGGTGACGCATGTTTCTTTCCCTTAAAGCATTGCTTATCATATTGCGACAGTTTTAGTTTCTTGAACCGATTCTACGTGGTGTAAATAAACAAGCGAATGATTCACGCACATTGATTGTGGGGCAGCTGAAACAAGGACTTAAGAATAGCACTCATAAAGCCTACTTTCTTATTGCATACACTCACATTTCTACAAATCTTGTGCTGTTAGTCATATTAGGTGCTGTAATTTATAATCGAACAATAAAATAAAATTTGCTTGAAGAGTTAGTGTTAAACTTGTAAGTACATAGCCATGCAATAAAATTTCAGTCGAGTCAGAATGGTTTAATTATTTACAAATTTAAATATGCAGTTCATTATTATTATTATTATTATTATTATTTGTTTTTGTTGTTCTTGAAGTTGCATTATTTTTTTCTTCGTTACTATTATTGGTGTTGTTCTTGACATATATTTGTTTCCATTTTTCTCATGCCAATGTTGTCTTACTAATGTCACAGCAAGCTGAGACATAGGAAGAGTTTGCTGGAGTTCTGTAAAGACAGGATTATACTGGAGTAATGACGATTAAAAAATAGCATAAGTCTAGCAAGACGTCCAGAATGATTAATTTTGTGAAACACAGTTGAAGGCCGCTGGCGCCAGGTGCGCACCCGGAATTTTTCCTTGCGGGGGGGGGGGGGGGGGGCTGACCCTGAGACTATATATAATTTATGTTTGATTTTAAAAATTATGTTAGCAAAATCATGTTGTAAGTAAAACATATCACTGTTTGAAACTGCATTTATATACATACGAATATAACTACCCGTTCCTTGACTAAATAACGATGTCCTACTTTGGTGTTTTTTTACATTTCATTAATTGATTTTTCAAAATTCTAATGTATGAGTCATCAGCCGATTTCAGTGGCTGATATCGGCTGAAAGAAAAAATACGTAAAACTTTTGATACCATAATATCCACATAATTGGTGTTTTTTAAATTTCGGTTTTGTTGGTTTGGGGGGGGGGGGCTGCAGCCCGGCAGCCTCCCCCCCCCAATTGGGTGCGCCCCTGGCAGGCGCTGTGTTCATTCACAAATTGCTGCTTTTTATTTAAAGTCACATTAAAGAACAAACATAATGTAGCAAGCTAAATGAATAAAGTTAATTTACATGAAATGTATTTTTAAACAAATAGTTCTGCAGCACTTCCTACAAGCAAAAGCAGAACATCGCATGTGGTCTTCCCACATTCGACGGAAATCCCAACCCAGACGGCATTCAATCTTATGCACTACTTGCACAAACTGAGTAAAATCAGAGCAGATTGAAGAGATCGAGTCAATTTGTTAGTCTGCATGAATTCATCTCCAAAACAATTCGACGGATTTAGATTAAATTGGGATTTGTTATCAAGATTTTTCTGGCGAATTTAATTTTGATTCATATTGGTCACTGCTACCAAGAACGTTTATTTTATACCTTCTTTTTATTTGATACATTTCGTAAGAAATACAAGAAAATATAATTTGGGGGTCGTTAATGTGATTATCTTTGAAACGATAGATTTCGTCTGTAACAAATGAATAGATAACCAGCATGATATACGAAGAATCAACATCGAAAAAATGTTTATTCCAAATTGGAGTAGAACTTTCCATTTTTACTCCTTTATCTCTCAAAAATGAATAAACGTTATGGTACTCTGATACGGACTGCACGACCGGGGTTTGATTCTAAGCATAGACAGAGATTCTTTCTTCTCCTCTGTGTTCAGACCGGCTCTGAAACCCACCAAGTCCCTTATCCAAAGGGTACTGAGGATTATCCTGCCGGAGTAAAGCCCATGTGAATACTTACAACTTTCCTCCATCCAGTGCAGAGATTAAAAATGCGTGGAGCTTTACTTCCACTCCCCATACCTTTAATGGGGTGGAGCTTAAAAATCTACAGGGACTGTTTAAGTTTATCTGCAACTACGCTCAATTTTGATTATTGCTACTGATTCGCTTTTCTGGAACGGGAAACGTTCGCTTGTAAATTGTATCCGTATATTTCCTTGCTCCGTAGATAAAGGACTGAACATTCAATAATGCTTTTACAGATATTCAGTAATACATTTATGATTTTCTTTCTGGAGAATAAGGTGCTTTGAAGAAACACTTAACAAAGAATAATATATTAAATAGATCAACAAGTCAAATGTATACTGATGCGAATCTGTTCCTGCGTAACTCATTTCTTGCTACAAAATTGGATATTGACAGAAAAAGTGTTTCTTGATCAACCAAGACCTTTGGAAGTGCTCTGAACAAATAATCACTCTGAAACACCGTTTTGCAATCGTTATTTGCAGCTGTTTGTTACATCGCCATAAAAGAAAGTTGCATTCAGAGTGCTTTGTTCTCTTCCCCGTGGACATGTAGGCGTGTTCCATAAAGCAAGACAAATCATTTCTCAATCAACTGCACATTTCACAATAGCTGTCCATTTCTCTCGAGTCACACCATCGCGTCCGCGTGTGCTCATCTTGGACATAAGGAAACATGTCAACAGGCTACAAACTTCAGCGAAGAAAACTCCCACCGACGACGCCCAGTGTCTGGCAGTGAGGCAAGAGAGGTCATAGAACATGGTGCAAGTTGCGTAAAATTCAGCCTGGCTATGTTAGTAAAGAGTGTGATGACTGCATCTTGTAGTTTCAAATAACCTCGTACATTGAGGATTTCAGTCTCATGAGAGGTTTCAACAAGGCTTTGGGACATCAAACCTCAACTTAAATTCTTCGCCAGAAAGACGTTTCGCCTTGGCAAGACGATGTTCTTACTCGTGTTCCTGTCTTTGGTACCAACCGCCTGTACCGTGTGCACCTTTACCACTGTTGTCGAAGTGATACTTTTAAAAGTGTCGCCTTTCGCGTTGAGTGGCTACAGTGAAGAAACATATATGTGCAAAACATGATGAGACACACTTTGGCGCGGGTTGAGATAAAACACACAGGATCGTGGCCCTGTAAAACTACAATAAATTAATAAAACACCGATAATGACGTTAAAGGCTTCGAAAGTCGTATGTCCCAACAAAGTTACTAAGTGCTGGCAGTTGGTCTACACACAACGGAAATGTACAAGACGTCACACGGAACACTCTACGACATAACTTGTGAGAATATGTACATTTCATTATTTTACACTCTACAAACACACGATCTTTACAATAATTACATACTTCTCGAAGATCTGTTACAACAAATCGCTTCACCACATTACACCCTATACCCAGTGTCGTTGATGTTGCTTCGAAATCAGAAGACCTTTGCCGTGTTGTTGTTTCTGAATGTAGGAAATTAAAAGGCATGGAGGGGGTGGCACCCAACGGCGTAAGAGTCTTCCAAAAGTTTTTCAAAATCCTTTAATTTTAATTTATTTCAAATGTTGAAATGGGTAAAGATATATTCTATATATGTACAAAAATCGTTTTCCTCTTAATTAAAAGAAATGCGTCTAATAACCATAAATTTAAGCGTATCTTGGAATTATCAAACAATATATCTGTAGGCTTACGCTAAAGTCCACAAACCCAAAACTATGTAGGTCCAATGCAAGTATTTGCTAACAGAACTTAATAGGACAGGATCTGTTTACAATATCAGTGACATAAATATGCAATTTACATACAAACCGGTTTATATGAGTACATAATTAGCGATGCTTTCTTCAGCACGACAAAGGAGCAGAAACAATATTCGGCAGCCTAATGATATGGACCGCTTTCCGCTGAATATCCGATATATGAGTGAGCTGCAGAAACTGCAGACATTGAAATATTCTCTGTCTGTAAAGTAGAATGGAATGAGAGTGTTTGACCTAATTAATGAGGAGCTTCACAATTTGAAGTCTTCCTCTAATATTCTTCCTTTATTTGTCGATTATTTAATGACACTGCCAAT
Organism: Reticulitermes speratus; assembly: GCA_021186555.1. Taxonomy (NCBI): domain Eukaryota; kingdom Metazoa; phylum Arthropoda; class Insecta; order Blattodea; family Rhinotermitidae; genus Reticulitermes; species Reticulitermes speratus. The sequence goes on along the minus strand of JAJKFL010000042.1, from coordinate 26,200,317 downwards.
ACCCATGACTGCATAGCGTCCAAAGGACAGGATAAAAAACAATATTTAATTTACACTGTGGAAGGAATCATTCGTGGCCTACGTTGCGTTTTTGTATCAGAATTTTTTTGGTGAAATCGAGGAAAAGGATGAGAGACCTCAGTGAGCACGGTCAGTGTCCCTGCCGAGATTCGAACAGGATACCTACTAAATACAAGTTACAAGCCTTGGTGCTTGAGCTGACTTGCTATATTTCAAATATTTTTGACACGATTTAATCGAGAAGTATACGTTTGGCGGGATATATGGAACGTAAGCGATACAATAAATTCATAAATGGTTAAAAATTTATACGTACGAGGCCACGTGTGAGATTCGCGTTCCAAAAGTACGGACAATAGGCTACATATCTGAGGAAATTGCTGTGATGTGGTTTGCAGTGAAGAAACTCAGGACAGAGACAGTTTTACTCCATCACATGGGTCTCCAACCCCAGGCCCGCGGCAACATTTGTAAAATATGTACTTAATATAAAAATAAGAAAATAATTTAGGCGGTTAGGTACGATAATTATTGTTTATTTTTCCAGGTGCGGCCCACGAATCAGCCCTTTGCCATAAAACGCTTGGATGCACTTGCCTATCAGTTTGTTTTCGTGCAATTTTCTGACGAATGTTGCAGTTGCACTACGTTCCATCAGAAACGTCCCGCCATCATTAGACTTCCTTTGTTTAAACCCAGTATTCTTAAAATTCTCTGCATTAACTCTTTGCAACCAACAAATTTTACAGCGTCTCGCATATGTCCAAACTTGTCTTTTACGTTTTCCTCAGCGTACAAAAAAATTACGTGCCACAGTACATTTGTATCAATGCAATCCACGTCAGTCCCTGTTTCCTTGCACAGGTAGTGGGCGTACTTCCCTAAACAGAGAAAATTCACTTCAGGGCCGATTTCCGCCTGCGTGTAGGATTCCCATTTTCGTTTTCAACGTAGAAGGTCCAGTGTTCTGCACGGTAGAGCTGATCTTAAAATTCATTTTAATGACAACCAGTAACATGAGGACGGTAGCAGAACCAACTCATCATGTAGGCATGCGCCAGATACACTACGTACAATGAGCAGTAGCCAATATGATGTCTGTATGCTATCAAGAAAACGCTGTCTCAGGCTTTTAAGAGAATCACATAAGACTTACAAATTGTCTTTCAATCTTAATTTGCACTGTTTAGAGTAAGCAAAATTTATAATTGCAAGATATATGAATGGCGAGGCGGCGACTGTGAAGACACTCTCTTTGTAATATTAACGATTACATGGGTTTCCTAAAAACATAATATGCCCCAGACGATGGATGCAGTAGTATCCTCTTAAACGTTTGTAAACAACTACAAGACGAAACCGCATCGCTTCCCATCCCTTCGCAGAAGACATGTTTATAACGTCAACAATTATAATAGTTCAGATAACCTACAGACCTATCCCTAGCAGTTTCGAAATTTATGTCTCTGAGTCATGTTTTGCCTTGACGTTGTGAATAAAAATTTGACTGGATCTTTGAGGTAAGAAGGGTCGGGACAGTGTAGTCGCTATAGTGTCTAGGCTGCGGACGGGATGCCAGAGGAATTATTTCGATTCGTGGCCGAAGGAACAGAATTTTCTCTTCTCCGAAACGTACAGACCCACTTAAGCCTTCTATTTAACGGGCACTGAGGATCCTTCCCAGTGTTAAAGCGGCCGGGACGTGGGGCTGACCACCTACTGCAGAGAGGAGTGGAGCTATAACTTCACTCGCCCACGTAGCTTCATTGCGTGCAACTTTACATTACCTCGTCGAAGCAAAGGATTTTTCAGGGGGCTGTGTGTTATTACAGTGTCTATTCGTCGGTCTTGTGACACGGTAAATATCCGAGCAGGTAGAGATCATGGGAAATCACCAGCCAGGAAGGAGTAGATGAGGGTTGTTATGAGTAAATATATATATATACATATACACAGGATATTACAGTATATATATATATATATATATACTGTAATATCCTGCGAATTTCTCTTGTTCCTGTGACGACTGTTTAATGGGACGCCGAAAATTTATGAACTCCTTCAGAATGTGCCGACGATTAGGCGACAGTTCAAAGTGATGACTATGTCGGAAGATGAAAATCAGCTTGAAGCAACGAAGATGTCCAACCTGCCTTATGCCGTCACAAACAGTGGACATTATTTATCGACTCCTTTTGGCTAAAGAAAAGACAAAGTTTCAGCAGCCAGCAGACCTTCTATTCCGTACAGTAATATTTGTCTTATGAATATTTATCATGGAAAATGTAAGTGTATACGATATAAGGACTTATTTTAAAGAATGGGAACCCATGGCAATGTGTGGGAACCACACACAAAGAGTAACAATTGTCAGAAATGATAGCCCTATTAAGAGGTATTAGATTTTAATTACCTAGGATACCTCATGTCGGACTAAAAAAAGTGATTTAGAAGATAAGTTACAAAAATATAACAAAATAAATGGCTTTATACGGACACATTTTGGAAAACAGATTACTAAAGAAACAAAATTGAGAATCCACAATATTACAGGTAAAGCGGCCTTGAAATTTGGTAGAGAAGTCTGGGTGCTGAAGAAAAGAGACGAACAAAGACTGGAAGCATCACAAATGAAATTTTTAAGACATTTGTTAAGAATAACTGAGTTAGACAGGGAAAGAAATCAAACCGTTAGGGAGAAACTTGGAGTGCAGAACGTTGTTTTGGAAATAAAACAATACCAACGAGACTGGCTACAGCACGTAGAGAGAATGGGCACAGACAGGATGCCCAAACAGGCACTGAAATATAGGCCAAAGGGGAAGAGAAGCATAGGACACCCGAGGAATAGATGGAGGGATCAGCTTCAACTTGAGGGACAAAGAACAGGCACTACGCCTGACACTTCAAAGCTCATGATGATGATGGAACCTATGTAAGTCCATAGAACTGGTAACATGTTGAAACTTTGTTATGTGATAAGCTGGTGACAAGTATGAATAATCATATGAACAATTGTAAATATGGAGATTGTGTTCATGTGTCCTATAAACTTTTTGACAAGAAGGATGAATAAAAATGTAATATAATCAAATCTAATTTACTGTTTTCGGCTGCTAGCCGAAACAGAAGATGTCCTAACTGATATACTGTATTTATAACTTTCTGCACCTGGAGTTCATGCCTGTAACGTTTTCATCTGACCTTGTTGAATGTTCGTGATTAGCATCCCATATTATTTGCAGATTTTAAATAGGAATTTACGAAACTGATTTTGGACGAGTGACACACTCTCACGTTTTTTGGAATGCTCTTTGGTCAAAAGTCAGTTGAGGAGCAAGGAAGCGAATTAGGGAAGAGCTGCAACGTGATCCCAGAGACACCCCCCAGCGAGCAGGAACTTAGCACATTCATTGGGTAGGTTTCTTCTATGGAATGGACATTACTTTATTTGTAACTGTGGTATGATTTATTATAATTATGGAGGACTGCAATTATTTACATTTTACCTCCCGCCAGGGGCGCGACTATTTGTTGTCACCTCTGTAGATAAAATGAATGCCTAGAGTGTGAAAGAGAATGGGAGGTTCAGACGTGACAAATCATTGTAGAGCAATGAAAGGGAAGGAATCTCTAGAGAATGTTAATGAGAAAGAGGGAGGAAATGGAGACATCTTCGTCAGAGATAAGAAGCTTTCATTCAAATGACCGACCTGCCCGCAGAGCAGGTCTGCATGGCGGCTGTCGAATGAAGCACACAGTTGTGTTCGTGTGTCTCTTGCCATCACATAAAGTATGCGAGAAAATAGGCAACTGATCTTCATTCAAGTGAACATGGCTAAGAGTACGAGCCGGGTTAACGGAGTTGGTACAGTGACTAGGCTATAGGCTGTACAACCGAGGAATCGTGGTTTGTTTCCGACATTGACAAAGGTTTTCTTCTCCAAAATTTCCAGCCCGGTTCTGGGGCCCATCCGGCCTCCTATATGTAGGATTCTAGAAACAAATTCTTCGGGAGTAAAGCGAAAGGAGCGTAAAGCTAATCATTCATCTGCACTTAATTCTGAGGTTAAGAATGTGTGGGTTCATATCTCCATTCCCTCATACGCCTTCATTGCTTTTACAGGGACAACTTTCCCTTTACCTGTCAAAAACGTTAATAGTGAAATGATCAATTTATTCCTCTCACTATGCACAAATTCTGAGACACATTTAGTGGACCTGAGATCCTCTTTGAAATGCCGACTCACGTTGCCGACGTCTTCACCTGTAAATTTTCTTTTAGACGGTTGGGTGTATTCCAGAGTCTTCTCCAAAAGAAAAGCTTCAAAAGTACAAAGATGATAAACTTTTGCCGTTTATTCCGCAGCCTGTCGAGCCTATCCGAATGGGTTTACTAACATCAATAACCAACTATATGGATTAAGGGCTATCAGAACCAGTCGAACAGCAAGTCAAGAATTTTTTCATTTTGAGCCAGTTGAATTCAATCCACAAAACCAGTATTTTTCTAAGCTTCACTTTATTAAGCTATAGACATTCCATCTGCGTCTCATTCTTCCAAATGCTCTCTTCCATTCAAGCTTAGTATGCGTGCTACATGTTCTGCCACCTTATCTTCGCCGATTAAATTTAATACACATTTTCTCTTGCTTAATAATTTTAAGAATCAATCCAGTGTAACTTTAGGTAACGTGCAAGTTTTAGGGTTCTTACGCTCCAAAATCAGAGGATCATCTCTTGTCGAGTCCCCAAAACGATCAGACATATATTCGGGCCTGCCTTCCGTATTTTGATTTCTTCTTCTCCATTTTGATGACACGTCATCCCGTGGTGACAACATGGCTTCCGCTGTGACTACTTTTGTAAAATAGTGTTAAAAGTGTGGAAAAGCATCTCAGTTCAAAATTACAAGCCTTAAATCAAACCACAATGAACCCAATTTCCAGTGGTTACCAAAGTGAAACGAGAAATAAAACAAGTTTGTTGTGGGTGGATCACTGATTTTTTGTAGTCCCATTTAAATGTCGTATAGTAAAGAATCCTTTAAATGAGGGTTCAGGAAAAGTAAAACAAAAAATTGTTCAATGCTGGGAACTAGGGGCGATGTTGCTTTTGTTCTGTGTTTAAAGGGGACCTTAGCAGTGTCCGTATCAGGAAACACCATCGCGGAAATGACGCTGTGGAGGTGTGGCAGAACCTGCAATGTGAAAAGAGTCATCACTTAGCAATAGGGAGAAAAAATGTTAAACACTCTCTTTAACGAGGTGGAGGTGAAAGTCGGTAATAAATCATCGAATTTCAGGAGTATGTGTCTTCATAAATAATATCGCTGTGAACTGTACAAAAATATGTTAAAAATGAATTTCTCAAACTCTATCTTAAGTTTGCCAATAAAAGTGAGAGCACATTATGAGCAGGCTGTGTTGTATCTAGGTCTCGAACGCTGAAATCATGTGTTTGTGTCCCTCTCGGGGCACAGTCACGTCATCTTCTTCTCTGTGTTTTCCTGTGTAGGTAGAGGGTTTGCAGTAGGTAGAATCCCTCTCCAAGGGACCCAAAGAAACTTCTGCAAAAATGATTCCGAAAACCGGAAAAGAGAAAGACCTGGGTTGCAGGCCGACATAAAAGACCTTAGGTTTAATGTTCCCATAAAGGATAATTAACGTTTTCCTTGTGAACGCCCTGAAGACATGTGTGGGCGTGAAAAGTAGCTCTACTTATTCTTAAACTCGGAACTATTTTGGGGTGTGTGGTCATCTTTACCAGGCCGTCGCTTTACCTCCCGGGAAAGGAGTCCCTCTCTCCGTTGAATAGGAGGCTGGGTGCGCTCCAGAGCCATTATAGATGCTTTGGACAAGACAAAAATTTCTTGCTCCTACCGTGAATTGAACCACGACAAATATTCGTAAATCGTTAAGTGCCGTGTCAATATGTGCTAAGTTTATTTCAAAAGGAAGTCCAACCTTAGAGTAGAAGCTGTTCAGCTTTGAAACCAGAAACGTAGGCCCTTTTCTTTTTCCCAATTTTAACAAACATATTCTGTACAATATTCTCTAATTTCTGTACAAAACTTGGGTATTTTTTCGCCAGTACTTGACTGATAGTGACACTGAAAATTAACCCTTAGCCTGTGCGAAAAACCAAAAGTCAAGTGGGTAAGATATGGACGAGAAAATCTCAACTCTGTTTGCAGGGCAAGCCGCAAATTATATTTAGGCCTAATATTTTTTAGTTTTATTCTTGTGTTGAGGTAAGATTATATCTCTGTGAAAGTACTGCCACTAATCGGTCCATTGTCCGGAGCATCAACGAAATGAGAAATTACTTGGAAAAACCAAAGTATTCGGAGAGATGACTGTGTTAGTGTCGATTTGTCCACCACAAAATCCACACGGGAGCCCTGGGAGCAAATCTGGGTCATATTTATGCTTTCATGTTTACACACTGTGAAAATCTCAGCTTCTCACGATTTCCGATGCCGGTAGGTAAATTTGAGAGCTGCCATCCACCTTCAGTAATCAGCCGGGATCTAGGTTTCCTGCTTTTGGGAAGTAAGGAAAAACATTTCCTTAGTGTCATTCTTGGGTGTTGGAAAGCGAATTTCATGTTGTCTAACGAGCTTTCGAATTACGTCATAACTTGGACTATGGCCGCGAGTTGGGAAGCAGACAACGCCTTCCTTAGGCCCATTAGAAAGCTTGCACTAATTTACACGTTTAATTAAGGTGACTTCTCTAATTATACTTACCTAAACAAGCGGGCAATGAAAAGAGAGTAACATTACGAAGTACTGCATTGTTTAAAGCAATTACTGAAGAAAATTACCAACTTGCTCGTTTGAGATGGTAAGGAGATAAACTATCAAGTGGGTTCCGTGATTTTCAGGGCACGTTTTTGGCGCGTTCTCAAAATTGCGAAAAGCGACTATTAGCTTCACCAAGTCTGTTCATCTGTTCGTCTGTCTGTCTGTCTATCTGTTTGTCCACATGGAACAATTCGTCTCCCACTGAATAAATTTTCATGGAATTTAATGTTTGAAAATTTTTAAAAAATATGTCGAGGAAATTCGAATTATATTAAAATCTGACAAGAGTAACGGGTACTTTACATGAAGGCCTATGTATATTTATGATAATATATCTCTCAATTCTTTTTAGAAGGAGAAATATTTCAGACAAAATTTGTAGACACATATTTTGTGTTCAATAACGTTTTTTTCGAAAATCGTTCCGTTTATGAGACAATGTGGAAAAATGTAGCAAAGCCAGAGAGACCACAGATGATAATATAATACACGCATTGCATGCCGGATGACTGAGGCAAGAATATAGACACACAAGCAGAATACTTTATACTTTTTTTCAAAGGCAAAAACGGTTAGGCAAATGCGTCTCGGTGTTAGTTTATAGGTACATTGACTGTCTTGCTTTCTCTATTTGAATGGCAATTCCTTCGTCTGAATAGGAGTTTCGAGGATAATACTGTTTCTGGTATGATGGTTTACACGGTGCATCCAAAGGACAAAGCAGAAGTTCCAGTAAATTCTACCTGTGCAGGCTATGAAGGCATGTGAAGGAGTGGAAGTATAGTTACAAGTTTAATAATTTAGCACAAGCGGGGCACTAGATGGGATGAGTGGTTAAAATCATGCCCTGTCCGCCTAAGCCCGGGGACAGAGCCCATTGAATTGGAGGCTGCTTTGGCTCCAGAACCGGTCTGGTTGCTTTCGGGGAGAGATAGATCTGCAGCCCCTGCCGGGAATCAAACCACCATTTCTCGGTTACTTATCCGGTAATCTGGTCACTATGCTAACTATGCCATTCGGGCTCCTCTTTCCAAGAGAACTGTGAAGCTTTACACTTTAGAGCCTTCAAAATACTAAATCGTAACTCAATGCAGTCATCAAATATTCAGTGATATGACTCTACACGTGCTACGAAATCAACTGCCTAGTTCAGAGTTCTAATAATTAAAATCGTCTAACTTATAAACTACGGATTTATCTCCGTATATCGGAAATAATTCCCACAGAGGAAAATCCGCAAATTGAAATCCACACTACAATCTCATTACTTCCCTAATTAAATAGGAGAACATCTAAGCTTTTTATTATTATTATTACCAATTAGTGCAAATAATTCTATATAACCCTACAAGTTTCGGCTAACCATCGTAACCATCATCAGGGGGTCATTTTCCACAGACGTACCCAGCGTACAGTATGTCATAGAATGGTAATATATACATATATTATTTACAGCAAATATACGGTAGCAGGAGGCGAATGGGAAACCCAACCCAATAACAGATGTCTAGGTAGTCCCCATAAGTCTGGTACCGTTTACTCCAGTGACATTTCCATCTAGAGCGCCATAAGACATCGATGTAGTCTGTCGTCGACAAGATCGGACGGTGTTGGAATTTATATTATGCCACATGCGCATTGTGGCATTAGGTTTTGGCCGTGGCCACAAGAAGACATTTGGAAAAATGAGACTTTGACTTGGGATATGTGGAGGTCCTGTCTTCTTGAGCGTAGTTAACCGGGTTCGAGTCCAGCACCATATGTCTTTTGACCCCCCACAAGTTGTAGCACAATAAAGTAGCGTGTCAGTATTCACGCACAGATGCATCTTATGCAAGTACTTACGTTCCTTCAGTCCATTTGGTTAAGCGAACCTTGCTAGATATTAACTAGTGGTTTCGATACAAAACCATTTGTTGCTCTGTTTGACAACAGCAGTAGGAAACGCAAAATATAACGTTCTTCTTCACTATCGCGTCCCTCCCAAACTATCTCTTTACCTGACTCAATAACACCGTATTTCAAAGCAACAATATACGCCCTAAGCATCTTTAGAACGTTCCGATGGAAAATAAACTAACTGCCTTCGCCTTCAACCTCGCTCTTTATCTAGGCTGCCTGCCATAGCAGCGGATATGAACAGGTATAAAGGAGCACGTTCTTCCCACAGGTTCATACGTTATCACACCGTTAAAGTGATTTAGAGGGTGGGACTGATCTTTGTCCAGAATAATCAGATTTAACGGTGAAAGGCGCACCAGTGTTTTAAGAAATTTAATGGTAAGTTTTATGCGAATAACACGGCATACCATATATTATAAACTCCTTCCTGACTGGCCTATATCAACTTATATATTTTCCTTCAATTATGTAAGTAAAGATGGCGTATATTTACTTATCTACCTGCAATTCTAAGCAGTGTTCTCCATTCCGGTTCCTTGCAACTTTCCTCTGAAATGTACTTTGCAAATGGTTAGCACTGGAAAACCTTCTTTTAGAATGAAAGTAATTCTTCTTCTAATGATGTTTTCCGGTTCTGTTACAGATGATTAAGTCATTTCTTTATCTATTTATTGTATTTCTGTTTAGCATTTTTTTAAATTTAGTTTGTGTGTACGATTGGTAAGATTCTCTATGAACTATGGAATAAGATATTTACATATGATGGCAGCCTTACGTAGTTACTCATAATAGGGGGCTTATTTTATATTTTTCCGTTCCGTGCTAATTAGGGCATACATTTACTCATGTACTCTTATGTCAAAGTATCGTTTGAATTGACTTTCGAAACAGATGCTCCCAGTATGTACTGTGTAAGTACCCAGTTTTTATCCCGAATGTTACCTGCTGAAAATTACGTCAATTTTTGTTAAAATTTAAGGATTGATATTAATCTATTTTACATATAAAAATTGAGGCTGAGATTGCCACTTCTTGCAGTGGTGTCTCTTGGTTGTATACATAATTTTCAAGGAATTTTTTACGTTCTTTAGGCGCATCTGCTGAACCAATACAAAGGCAAAGAGACGAAACACTTTTAAGTTCAAGCAAATTGTTAAATAAACTGACCAGTCTTTCTGATCCTGTTTGGGTTTCTTTCCTAATACAACTGAAATAATATTTTGTTTCTATTACACAGCAGACATTTTATTCGCAAAATATCAGTATTTTTAAAGAGCAAGAAGGTGTTTCGGTAGTTATTTCGTTCTTTGTGTTTTTAATTACTAACGTCTTTTATTATTCTGTTTGAATCACTTTCCCATCTCAGTAAGAATGATAATCTTGGCTACTTCTGTGCCATATCCGGAAACAGGGTTTGTTGTTGAATGTTTGGTCAAATTACTCATATAAACCGTAATGTGAACTCATATTCATTTTATTACAGTGGAAATATTACATAGAGAATTTCTGTGAAGCAGAGTGACACTATATTTGTATTCAAAATGCAAAACCAGAATTCTGAAATGCACCGGGTACTCATAGAACGTTTCAACAAATGCATTACTAATATTCACGATGGCATTCAAAAACAGAAATCGTGGCTTTGAAAGTATGTAGGAAAGAGAGAGACAATGCTGTCTAATGTTTCAAGCGAAATTTGCTTCAAGTTACATTGAGTTGCCTGGACTATTTAAAATAAATTATACTTCACTCCAGGGGTACCAAGATTTTATCGAAATTATCTCTACTCACGGATCAGAAGGGAGCCCATGCACCCTCCTCTCCGTTGATTCCTAGGGCACCTGCCCCATAGCATGAAGTGCATCCCTCTTCACCCTGGACAGATAATTCTGAAGTTAAGTACCAACCGATCTGTACTTTTACTCTTTCATGTCAGACCTCTAAACCCAAAGCCATCTATTTCCCCTATGATTGACTTTTCAGTGGGGCAGAAAGAATTCTTCCTCTACTTGCTCTAATGTTAAGATCATTCCTTATTTATGGGCTTATTTAAACTCTAATTTCTTAAGAAGAAAAGTAATTTTAAAAATTCTCAATATGTATTGCAGTTATTTGCTTCTAAATTTGAAGACTGTTTTTTGATTCCAAAATCCAGAAATTGTATTTTTAAAACAGCCACCTTGGAGATGGCTTGATTTCAAATAATTCCTCACAAATATAGATTTTATGGATTGTACCACTTTCTGAAACTGGCCTTTATTCTTCTTTGCTACTTATTTCTTGCATGAAATTTAAAATAAGCGTTGCTGTTATCAAAAATTTTTACCAAATATATTTGTTACGTGTTAAGCCACGTAAAAGGAGACTGTAAAAGAATGAGCGGTATTTGTAGTTGTAAATTAATTACTAAAATATATAAATACACATTTTTATTAAAACCCCTTAATCATTATCAGTAACCTTGAAAACCAGTATAAAGCACAGCACGCCAACGATTATTAAAAAAGTAATTTCTGACTTTTTCTTACTTTGATGGTGACACATGCGTTGCACATGAATTCGAAGCGATGCTTTTCCAAATATAGGATAATTATGCCCATTTGAATCAATATATTAGTATTTTTTATAAACACTATGACGAATTTACATCACAATTTTCGTGTAGGATACACTCCAAAAACTATAGAAGCTAAATTCTTATGAAGTTTGTAATCTACAGCACAGACATAATGACCTGATAAGATTACGTGACGGCGTTGCACATTTTTGATTGGTTGATATGGAGATCGACAAGCTGAATTCTGACATACAACTAGAGATAGCTGACTTTTTATAACAACTGATTTTTATCCCCTAGAAACTGCGATAACATGTTGAATTTGATAGTAAACAAATATAGAGGCGTGTAGAAATTTATGGGCATAACCCAGTGGCTTACATAACTGAATTTCGGCCAAGAACGGAGAGTGCTGTGTTTGATTTCAGGGATTTCGTATTTCACAACCACGAGGTGCACAACTTTGCTTACGATAAATCGTCTAGGCTACGGACTGGACCATCCGAGGTTCGTATCCCGGTTAGAGGAAGTGATGTTTTTTCCCAAAAGTCCACACTGACTCTGGGGCCCACCCAACCTCTTATTTAATGCGTAACGAGGTTCTTTGCCTGTAATAAAGCGGCCGGGGCGTGAAGTTGCCATTAATCTCCATCTAGGGCCGACGTTAAGAATGAGTGGAGTTATGTCTCTATTCCCCTTATATGCCTTCATAGCGTGGATAGGGACAACTTTACCTTCTTTTACACTTACACAACGTAATATCTGCTTGTCTATTCCGTGACCTGTGGTCTATTAAAATTTGTCTGAAGCGTCAGGGTAAGGGGACCTCTGAAGAAGACAGTACAATATCATCGGGCACTATAAATATAAAACTTTCTGAGCTAACACAAAACCAGCGACTTACTGTATAAATACTGTTATTGAGGTAAATTATTCGGGCATGTGAATGAGATGTTTAGTTTGTGTAATTAAAGCTTTAAAGTACAGTGGTTACTATATATACCACATGCTTTAACATTCTCGACCTCCTATTTACTTTTTTTTAGAAGGGCCCCGCAGCAGAAGCTACGGACGCACCGCAGCCTTAAGGCTTATTGTGCAACCCTGTGATTAAGATGAAGAGAAAGATGATCAGTTTTTTTTCATTTTTCCAAGTAATGGAGCACCGGTGGAATGAAATTGACAGGGGAAAACCGAAGACCTGTCCCAGTGCCACTTTGTCCACCACAAACCCCACATGGACATGCAATAAACTTACTACAAAGACACAACCACGACTCTTGCAGGCGGGTGTACAGCGTAATCACATAACCTACAAAGAAACCACGTACGTAGTTAACGACGAATAATGCGCTCAGATAACCTTTAGTGTGACAGGCTGGTGAAATCTACATGTTGTTTACTGCAAAAATGCATTGTAATGTGTTGGTTGAACATAAAATATGTGGATGACTCAGTAAATGATATACGAGTACTAAAATAAGATGAATGGGTGTGTACACAGTGTACCGCACAAATATAGCGAGACTTTTACAATATAATGTAGTCGTAATTAATATACAGAGTGTTATGCATACAATGGGCCACATTTGAAGATTATTACATAAATCTTTTGAGTAAAAGAATTCAATATCAACCCAAGCTCTATTTTCATTCTTTTATCGCTACGAGTTGTAACCGCAAATTTTGGTATATATATATTTTATCATACAGTACAAATAAAAATCAGTTTTGCCTGAGGATGGGACGGAGCTAGTCCCCGAAACGTTGTATTCAAACGAATTGACGCGGCTGTGCGCCCGAGAAGACTATATTAAATAAAAAGAAAGTTGCGGATCAAATATCACCGTAAGAGAAAGATATCAATTAAATCTTAACCTACTGTACAACATGTGTCAGATACCACCACAAAACAAAGCTGGCAATTAGGTCTGTCACTACTCTATGCGAATAAGAGGATGGAGAAGGATGGCGGAGAACAGAGAGAGATGGAGGCAGGCTATTGCAGAGATCCAGGCCCTTCAAGGGCTGTAGCACCGCAGATGATGACTACTCTATGCACATCAAAAGAATATTCAGTCACACAGTGCCATGAAAGATAGACATCAATTTTTAGTTATTTTCTGTGTTAGTTATATTCGTGTACATAGGTATGTTACAATATGGGAAAAAATTATTGATTGGATGACACCAAAAAGCGTCAATTATCCATTATGTTAAACTGAATCATCATCATTACGTAGTCTGTCTTACGACAGGTCCATAGTTGCTTCCAAAGCGAGTTCTCCGCAAGGTGCGATCTAATGTTTCCTATTTCAATTTCCAGTATCTCCTCGTTTACTTCAGGTCTTCCAGTAACTACTTACGTCTTCTTCCTCGTCCTCCCGTCATGCATCCCCAAATACAGCACTTTACTAGTTTCTTCCTTAAATTGAAGTTCAGTTTGCTGGTGAAGAAATACTTCTTCTTTTGAATTCTCTTTTGCCATGGAAATCCTGGTTTTCAGTTCACGTGTATATCTTGCATCATTTCTCATGCTACCAAAATATTTGAAATATTCCACATTCTCCGTTTGTTTTTGGTGTACCATAATCTGCAGTGGGGATGGTTGCTTTGAGATTCTCTTTTTTCTTTAGTTTTCCCACATTATTTTCCATTCCAAAACACCTTCCAATTTCAATTAGTCTATCAATCATGACCTGCAGTACCGTTTCTTTCTTAGCCAGTAGCACAAGTTCATCTACAGTGCGAATTACTTGTCCTCCTATTTTGAAGTCTCCAAACCCTTCAAGAGAGTCCTGGGCAAGGTACTCGCTGTATACGTTAAATAGAATCGGTGACAACAGCATCCTATTCTAACTACTCTTCCAATCTTCACACCTCTTGTCTCCCCTTGGTCCAGCCGTAATTTAACACTTTGATAAATGTACACTTTGCTGATCAAGTTTCTGTTGCGCCAGTCGATACCAGTTTCCTTTAAGATGTGCATTAATTTGGTCCATTTTACACAGTCAAATGCCTTCTGCCAGCCTATGAAGCAAGCACACAATTTTTCATCTATGTCCAAAGTTTGTCCTGATATTATTATCAGCATCCCAATTGCACCCCCAGTTGCTTTTCCTCTTCTAAACCAAACTGATATCCTCAAAGTACATCTTCAGTCTTCCTTTCAATCCTTCTTCTAAGTATCCTGGCTACTGTCTACGCTGTATATGTCATGAGGCTGATTGTGCGATGGTCGCTGCATTTTGGCTTCTTCTTTAAGGCAATTGTTTTAACTTCAGTGGAATCCTTGGGACCCTCTCCAGTTTCATATATGTTGTTGATCTGTTGTGTCATTAGTCTGAGAGTTACACTAAATAGTTTTCACAGTTACCTGTCCCTTTCTGTACACACAATTCTGCACATCTCAAAATAAGATTTGTTGCTTTTCTGATAATGTCATTATTTTCCCTTATGCGGTCAACATTTTTTGATTCGTTTCAATCCCACAGTATCGCACATTATCTTAAAATATTAAAATGTTCGCGATATAATCGTTGATGATCGGGCGTATGTTGATATAGTGTTTTTCCTCAAAATGACATGTATAATATCCCGAATTTCGGCATAGTTTATACGGAACACTTTCTATACTGGTAAGGCTACTAATTATCCATTATCCTACATACTAATTCACATTAATAAACTTGGTTTATATATATATATATAATCATGCGCAAGGCATTCAAGTAAGTTTTTTAGACCTACAAACAAATGTTTACATAGTGTTATTTTTATACAAAGACGTACATTAATATACAGAAGGGCCCAGAAGTCAGTCAACAGAAAGCATTTTCTCTGTTAAAGAAAATATTCTGGTTTAAAACGTTTAGCACTGGTATTAGTCAGCTTCATTCGTTGGTACTAATTTAGTTACTCCAATTACACGCAGGTAGAATTTTTGTAAATTCAGTAAGAAATAAAGAAATTTACAACGTATCTTAATGTACATTTTGCAAACGAATGTAGACTTCTCTGTAATAATCAAAATATTTTTCCTGAAGATGGCTATGTAGGCCGAAACATGTAGGAACCAAAATAAAGTGCAGTTGTTATGGATAGCTTGTGTACTTTTTTGTTACACTGTCAGTTACTTTCATATTATGCTTTTCTTTTTTTTTGGGGGGGGGGGGGAGGTGTTTGGATGAGTAGTGTCAGAGTACAAGAATAGAGGCCACTCACATTTCTCATCCTTAACCCTCCTACTTTGACTGTTTGTTTTTAACCTCTTCTTCCTTTACATCACACAGTCTGGTCTGGCAGACCTGATACACACACGCACAAAATGAGTGACGGAGAAAGTGATCAATTGAAGGAGGAAGGATAAGGAGAATTATTCAAAGACAAAACAAATAAATGATCTTTCAGTCCTTATAATAACTAGAAATATTCCCAACAAACTTTGGAGAGGTCTACGCCTGTCTCTATCAATAGCTGTCGCTCCCTCTTTCTCTTTTTCTTTTTATCAGAGACCAGGATGGAGGCTGCTTTGACTAAACACTTGATGAAGTTCTGTAAGTAAAACTGAAGGAGAAAAGAAGTAAATCGTTTTAATAAAAGCACAGAAGCTGGTTGAGCGACTGGGCTGATAGGGATATCTGACTGAAGGCAAACAATTACTCACCATTAGGCACTGACTTGATGAATGGACCTATTGTCCACAAGTCAACAGTCTTTCTGATCGATGGCCCAAAACCACAGAGCGGGGGTGTCTGATGGCTTCGTGTGAAGGAGAGAGAAAAAGCCCTCACAAACTAATTTGGTTGCTGGACACATAAGAGGCGTTACCAGCACTGGACAATCAGGTAAATTCCTTTCCAGAGTGCGGGTATCTTTATGCTACCTATGATGTGTAAAGTGAAATTGCGAGTGTTTACGCTTTAGCAGCGGTACAGTTGATGTCTCCATTCTTTTGGGATGTGGCGCTGCGCCAATGGGTAATGAGTACCCGACATTTCGAGACAACGTGGTGGTCTCGAAACGTCAGGCACCAATTACCCAGTAACGCAGAACAACAGAGACCTGTAAAGTGAAAATGTCGATTAATACTGCATACATATAGCTTTCAGAGCAGAATCTCTTTTAAACATGGGACGTCAAGATGACAGACGAGACAAGAATCCACTTACTGACCTTCATCAAGATACTCAAACACAATATACCTATACTTTAGGTTGCCTGATCATGGATTTTATGTAAGCCGAAATATTTAGCAAAATTCTTCACTAAAGTGAGTTATACACACTGACTTACTACACATTTTGTATTTCTTACACTAGAACTTAATATTCCATCCTGAGTCTAGGAACGCCTCTGATTATGGCAACAAAGGTTTATTGACATAAACTTGGACTACATTAGACTGTGTTTTTCAACTGGCATTTCTTTAAAAATATTATAGCATAACGATTATGTGTGTGTGCATCGCTTCAAACTACAGCCCTACAAATGGTCTATTGGTTATTTTTTAAGAAATGAAGCTGTATAGTTACAGTTAGAATAGCAGAAAGTAGTAGTGGTGGTAGTAATAATGATGGTGGTTGTAGTGGCAGTAGTAGTAGTATGGAGGCAGTAGTAATAAGATCCAAAGTACCCCAGCTGCAGTGGATATTTGGCTATTTTCACTTGTGCAAGGAGTACTTCCTCATAAAGCTATTCTTATGGCAGTGCATTTGAAAGTCGCGTGAACAGGCATGGCTCATGGAATCATGAAGGAAAGGGTAGCGGCATGGTTTTGTGTTCCATACGACTACGTTTAAATTTCAAAGCGGTTTTAGAAGTACTAGTTTCGAAAACGATTCTCTCAAAGCGTTTTGGCACTCTACATTCCTTATATCAGTAACTACTGGGTGAAATGAAAATTATCCTCTACATGAGGGAAATTCAGTGCATGTAATGCTTGTAGATTTGGTCCTGCTATCTGCTTAGGTGAATGACTGATATTATGCTGACAGTATTTTGTTATTTATATTTAATATTCCTTACCTTTTAGCGACAGTGCCATGGCTTAGGCAGTCTGGCTCAAGCAGCCGTGTTGTACGGACGCGCTTGAAGTTTTTGTGTGTTCTTAGTGCTACGTAGACAGTGATATTAACCTTATTATTAACATAGTGTTTACGAATCAATTGTGTATTAGGATAACGGGCGAATGATAGAACACTGTTGTATGTTGTGTTGATAAAGACAGCCCTAAAATTTCAGCATATGAAATACACGAATGGTTCCATGATAAGGTACAACTGGAAGAGGATACGATAAATACAATACAGACTGACGGCATTACACCACAGGTATACATCAAATTCCGCACAGCATAACAGGCGGCCAACCTACTGCAACGTAAGAATGGACATGAACTGTATGACCACAAAAACGGAGAAACATCAAACGTACGTATATGTCCTGCAGGCATTGGTCTGCAGAATATATGTCTTGCTAATCTACCACCTGAAGTCCCAACTGACACGATAAAATGGCGTTTGAAAAATATGGTACAATACACGAAATCAGAGATGTAATGTGGTCCCCGCTATACACGTACAAAGTCAAAAATTGAATTAGGATTATCACCATCGAAATGAAACAACATATATCGTCGCATATGTACATAGCTGGACATAGGACAATAATCTCATACACCGGTCAACCGGCAACATGTTATATATTTGCAATGCAACGGATCATATATCACAACACTGTCCAAAAAGAATCATTAAATATCCTCCTCCACCTCTGAAACCACCCTTACATGGGCTCAATTAGTTGAGATGAGTGCAAACGGGCATCAAACGGGAACATCCCAAGCACCGGGCTGGAAAACAACACAGAGTACCGACAACCGATCCGAATCCACGGATACGGCCTCAAACCACCCTCCGCAAAATTTGGAGATGGCGCAATCATTCCAACCCCAGCACCCAACTGCACAAGATACACCACACCTGCCCGTAAATAAACCTCTTGACAAGACAGAAGGACCCCATCTAACATAAACCTTAGTGATACCGTCTGAACCCCTAGATGTTTCGGCGTCTTTGCCAGATCCCCCCTCTAACCAAGATTCAGACGAGCCACGGACAACACGATCCCATTCGACCGCTCAAGGAAGCTTTCTTCCACCCACCGCCGGCGCACACCATCATGACTACTCCGCTGCTCCTTGTGTTCCTGCTATGGACGAATTTCCGTCGATTGTGGAGTTACACACACAGCTCTCACAACGCCCTAGAGGCCCACCTCCTCGAAAGAAGAAAACGAAAGCTGAGGAAGCTACTCTCCGCAATCGAAGCAGGAGTGGGAGTGAGACCCGAATCCGGATGGACCAACCTGACGCATCTGAAACTACCTAAATGGGACACATTTAATACAGTATCAACCCTTAACATAAATGGCAGTTACTCACAGGGAAAGCAGCTTATAATCAAAGATTTCATTTATAAAAATGACGTCGACATCATTTTTGTACACGAGGCGGTAACGGAAGTCTTGTCAAAATCCCTGGTTATACGACTTTGTACAACATAGGTACTGAGAAGCGTGGTACAGCGTTTATTACTCGTGACAGTCTTTCTGTGAAAAACCCTGAAAAATTACCTAACAGGCGTGGGATAGCATGTCGCTATCATCACACATTGCTAGTAAAGTCTACTCACCGTCCGGGAATACACAAGCCCGCTTGCATAAGATGCATCCGTGCGTGAATACTGACACCCTACTTTATTGTGCGACAACTTGTGGGGGGTCAAAAGACATATGGCACTGGACTCGAACCCGGTTAACTACGCTCCAGAGGACAGGACCTCCACATATCCCAAGTCAAAGTCTCATTTTCCCAAATGTCTTCTTTTGGCCACGGCCATATTCAAACGTTTGGGAATGAAAATAACGACTTTGCATTACAATATAACCCATTCATTTAACAAAATACACGTTTTATTGACTGGGAGACTATATCCTATGAATTTATTATTATTATTATTATTATTATTATGTTGTTGTTGTTGTTATTGATGTATTTGATTAAGGCAACCCTAAAATCTTATAATCTTCAATGTCTTAAGACTATAAAAAAATTACTTAACCTTGTGAAGTGGCAGAGGATATTGCTAAATACTTTCAATATACTTAATATTATTCTCACCGTGCATGTTTATTATCACTAGTAAAAATTATACCAACACATGCACTGTTTACACAGTGCATGTGTTTACACACTGCAACACAGTGCATGTTTTGGTATAATTTTTACTAGTGACTTTCAATATACCTTCCATAGTCCTTACCAATGTACTTTCCTGTTTCCTCTTAGGTCTCAGGCTTTTATCTTACACCTGTGTCTGACCGAGAGTTTCGAAAGGTGGTTAACCGTCTAGTCTGTTGGACTTGACGATATTCCTGGCTTTATTATAAAGGGTTATTTTAGTATTTATATATTTGTCCTTAAATTTAATTTTAACCTTACTTTTCTCATCAAAATTTACCCACAATTTAAAAAAACTGATTTGGTTCTTGTTTCCCAAAAATAAAGCGCGCCTCAGCAATTACAGACTTTTCCTAAATACTCAACTTCGTCATTCATGACCACGTTTCTCTTTATTTCAAGTTCAGTTCAGCATGGATTTATCAACCACTGTCAACAATTTTGTCACATTTCTTGAGTTTATTCTCAGGATCAAAGTGATACATTTTCGTTGATTTCAGCAAAGCTCTTGACCTTGTTCGGCATGCGCTGCTCCTTGGGAGACTTAGCGATTATGGACCATTTTCTGACTTCCTCAGTTTGTTCCTTAGTTACTTGACCAATAAAGTATTACATGTCCATTTTTGTGGTGCTCTTTCATCGTCATTTGCAGTGATATATTGTGTTCCACAAGGACCAGTTTTGGGACCACACCCTGTCAACTTATCCGTTAATGACATACGTAATTTTAGTATTATCTCCTTTTTGACAGTTAAAATTTTTTTAGAAAAACAAAGTCCTCTCTTGAGAGTTTCTTACTTCAGTCTGGTATAAATTCTTTTCGTAGTTGGCGCACCGTTAACTTTATGAAACGTAACATTGATAAGACCAGAGTTGTTTCTCCTCAAGCAAAATTAACTTGCTCGCTTTTCCATACAAACTGTGTGAATGCTCTCTTATGGGCACTGACTCTATCAAAGATCTGGGAGAATCGACTGATTCCAAAAGTTCGTAGGACGTCATTTTTATCATATATTTTCCTAGGTTGTTAGGTGTTAGGTATTCTTCCAACTAAAACGTTTTCTTTTCCGCTTCAGATGCTGTATTTTACCTTAGTTAGTTCTAAGCTATGAAGTGAGAGAGTTAAGTAATAGCACTGACGCGAAATATCTGGAAATTATTTAGTGAAACTTCTTATTCCTTTATCACCATCGCTTCCTCAATCACGTATAACGCAAGTAGTCAAAAGTTTTGGATCGCTTGAAATATCAAATGTTATGTGTTAGGAAGTGCCACATAGACACCCTTTACCGTGTTGATGTTTAAAATGGACAGAAAACCTAACCTTACCTTTTAGAATCTCTCGTTCATCCTGTGCTCACTGGAAACCTCAGAAATGTTACTTTGTTACGTAACATCGCTGTTAAATAAAACGTAGGTATCAGATTCAGGACCTCAAGAATTCTAAACTACGTATCTTGATACTTAATTGCCAGAAATCTCTACTCATAGAAGCTCTAAACATCACGAAAGACCGGGTTTTCCCCAAGCAATTTTATACGGAATTGGTGGGGGAAAAAGTGGCATTGGGACAGGTTTTTTACGAGTACTTATGTTTTACCCAATCGGTATCATTCAACTGATACTCAGTTCTCGTATTCCATTCATCTACCACCGACGCTCTACAACATTAACAATTAATAGCATCCTGAAATGGAACACTTCGACTTCCATCTATAAAATGAGCGAGTAAAATTTCTGACTTACATTAGCGAAGTGTACATTTCGTATCTAGGCAGAAATAACTACTATCCTAACTAAAGCTTATCGTGGTTTTCTTCAGTTTGTCCAAACAAATGACATGATAGTACCTTAAATTTTACTTCGATCGATTTCCTTCATATTTCCTTATTTGTTGTTTAGTATCATTCAAACATTCGACGCTACACAGTCTGAGCCACTTACAGCGTCGTTAAATAAGCAACAAACAAATAAAATGAGGAAGTTTTACAACATTTTAATATGGGTTATGAGTACAATATTATCACGAAATGACAGTGTATACTGCAGTAATGGAAATCTGTGCAGTAGAACACCGGAAAATCCGGCTGTTCAAAATACTCTCTTGTGATTTATGAAACTCGATCAAGCTGTAGATTTCCAAATACATAATGGGAGGTCAAAAACCAGTTGATTGCTGTTCTCCACATAAATATCACTAAAACTGCCTATGGGTATTACGTTCCAATTATCTCACCTCTTGCTACGAAGATCTCGGAATTCAAATCATATTTTATGTAACGTAATGGTAATCAATTTGTTCACATTAAACGCTTGAAGTCTAACGGTTACTGTACGTATCGTTTATTATAACATTTAAAATTATACATTATATTCATGCAGTGTAGTCGTGTCTTTCGTGTGATTGTCAGAACAAACAGATATTACTCCTCTAAACAGCTAGAACTGATTGGTCTTGATAAAGGATACAGGCTGTCTTTTCTGTGAGGTACGAAGTGAAGTGTTTTACATATAATTTAGATGAAATCAGTCTTCCAAAGTTTACTTTCACTTGAAGTAGCACCGATACCTTGCGATCAAATACTAGATGAATAATTACTTGGGTATGATGCGACATCCGTTTCAGTAGAGTTATGACCTGGAGGCGGATATACCAGGACGGCCATTCGGGGTTGCTAAGAATGAACACAGCAAGTATTCCACTGACTTTTAGCTGATATGCGATTGTAATACTGTTAATAACTTTGTGATACTCGGTATTTCGACACGTTTATAATCCTAATTATAGGATTAACAGAGCTAATGGCGGCACGTTGGCGTTTTCCAGGTAAATTAAATTATTCCCATTTTAAAATCTTCTTGAAGTGTCATTTTCATTAAAATGTACGCAATTTCTAAACGCTTATCGCCATTAATTTTTTTATTATTTATACTTGACGTATTATGGATTAGTAACCTGCATCCGCCATTCCATGAGACAGTAGCAAATGGCGAGAAGCAACCTAACTCCGAGCTCTGGATATCATAAACATTCCCGACGACATTACTCAGACGCGTAGAAATTGTTCGGAAGTACATTATGGCTGATGCACGGCGCATTGATGTCACTAATGTAATCCTAAACATGTCGAAAGTCGTGTCGTGACAGACGTGAGGCTGCATCAAAAGAACACGGGGTTCTTACTTGTGTCTGCAATACGTGATCGAAAACAACGGGACAGTAAGCAAAATAACAATTGGAAAGTCACATACTGTAAATATACTGCGCCGTCCGAGAAGACGGAAGTTACTGTACTGAATTTGTGGCGAAACCCGGGCACAATACAACAGGCCGAAGAGTAAGAAAGCGTAATGAAAATGAGGACACACGAGTTTGTCTGCACAAACTAATTTCGGTATTTAATTTTTCTAGGACAAAAGACATCGATAAATATTACCTTTACGTTACTGGGGCCATTTAAGTTTCGTGTCTTCTAAGACAAAAGTTGCTGTCCACTATTCCCCGTTTCGTTTTAAAGGAAGGCTTCGAAAATTGCATTAGGAAGGGGGGTCAATTTTAAGGCGAAAACAGACAACTCTTTAGCAAAGAATATTCATGATAACATACAACCCCATAACAAAGAATTCTCCAGAAAACGTGCTTCACTATTCTCCCTAATAACCAGACTTGGATACTAGCCTGCTGAAATTGTCGTTCTGAATTCATACGCTTGAACACTATGAGCAGATCGAGTATAATATTCGCCTTTTGCTGCAGACGACTTCAAAAACCTTTTGCATGTAGGTCTAATAATCAGACCTAGTTACGACAACAACGGGAGAAATACTTTTGATCTGTGGCGTGATTACGTGTATTGGACGAAGTGCTAGACCTTAGAAATACATACATATGGAAATCAAATAATACAATTAAATAATTGTATTTATTTTTTATTTATGGTAACTGTATCATTTTCGTTTCTGTTTGCTAGGAATCGGAATGTAATTAAGGCACATTAGGATACAGGAAACATATTTCGATTGTTTCTCAATTAAACAATTCGTATAGTCTATGCGATATACACTTTCACTGGGTTTAATACTGAAAAATAATACAAAAATAAAATACTAAGGACAAAACCTCACAAATGTTTTAAATCATGTAATTACTTTAGTGAAATAATTTAATTATTAACACACATCAGCAAAAATCAAATCTGTCTTAATTCGTGTAATTTACGCGGAATCGCCTAAGGTTGTCTGTCATATGTGCTTTTCACATCCTCAATGGGCATTTGAGTTACACTCAATATTCCATATGAAATGGCGACGAGATGGAAGATTCATTTGTTAGATACTAAATTTCTTCATTACCGATTTTACAATTAAACACAGAGGTGCTGAATTTCATTGTTTCTACAATTTTAGATGCCACTACTCCATAGCGTCTCGACCGGATCTGGGGCCCAATCAACTTCCTATGTAATGAGTACTGGCTGCTCTTTCCCGGAGGATAAAGAGGCCAGAACGTTAAGCTAACCACTCACCTATATCTGGTTCTGTGGTTAAGGATGAGTGGAACTATACTTCCACTCACCCATGTGCTTCCATTGTGTGCACAGACACAGCTATAACTTTACCGTTACATGCTTACCGTTAATTCATAATTGCGCAGTTGCGAAATATTAATGCGCGCAATAATCTAAAGTCGCAGTTCTGGTGAATTCATAAAAATGTCAAGCAATTATCTTCTACTGTTCATAACTTAACGGACAGACCCAGCAGACGGATTTACAATGCAGTGTATCAGTGCTAAATTATTGCAGCTTTGCAAAAGCAGAATGTCCCAGACGAAAAGCACAGGCCAAAGCAGGAACCAGGAACTGTAATGCAATTACACCTTGGACTGAATAAATGAAACAGTAATTCTGCGGGCGAATTTTGCCGCATCCTTTAGGCATTTCTGAGACTGTAAATTCTTAATGTGGCCATTTGTAAATTACTGATTACGAAACATATTTATCTGCAATAATAGTTCAGGAAACATTTATACATTTCTAGCGACAGAGTTATTACCGGTATTAGGATGAATGTAGCTAACGTAAGCACCGAAAATAAATTTCACATCAAGGTTCTGGTTTGGCGAGTGTGTATAGTCATTTTATATTTAAATATGAGTAGACATTATAATTTTTATAGCGTAAGTGGAGTTTGATTAAAATAAATTTGACGTAGCTTTTACACCAGGCCATGTAGACGGAAGCGTGAGGTACTTCTATAATTTTCAATTCTAACAACACTGTGAACTATGAGATAACGCCCTGATACTTTCCATTAAGGGTAGATCCTCTTTCCTCATTTTTCCCAGTGTTAAATTTTCTTTTTTATTCTATCCATCTTGTCCGTTTGCTTACTTTATTTCTTTGAAAGTGTTTAACATTTTTTAGTTTCTTTTTAGTTTCACAAAAACCTTTGTAATGCACTTACCAGTATACCTTTAAAACCTGGAAAGCTGAACTTTTCCCGTGGCAAATATGAGCTCACGGAACGTTGCTCTTACCCAGACAAATGTTAAGTACGCAGCAGGTAAGGAGCCAGTAGCTGACCATTTACTGTCATAGTAAAACCTGTGTACAGAAAACCAGGATGTGTCCGCAAGATTGTGCGGTCCCAGGATATACGGCAAAGAAACATAAACTTTTCCGTAAAAGTGACAGTTGCCCTTATGCATGCCATGAAGGTATACTGGGTGAGAGGAAGTTTATATCCACGCAATCTTAACCTCGGCACTTGATGGAGGTGAGTGGTCAGCTTCACGACACGGCCACTCCACCAAAGGAAAAAGAGACGCAGTTACCACTGAATAGGAGACTTCTCTGAAACATACAAAAATTCATTAACCAACAAAAGTAAACGAGAAATGAAAATTTAATGTAAAAGACGATTGAAGATTTAAGCCCTCCGATCCTTCGAAACTCCTTGTAACTAGTCACCATTTGACGCGGCTTTACTTCCCAAGACCTGAGTCTTAGGAGATTTGTTTTGACAACCTCAAATCTTGCATAAACTAGGCTGAATTCGCCTGCATATAGGCCTACATCGTTTTCCGTTTTGTTTCTTTTATGTATTGTACGAGAAGGAACATTCCTCTCATACATCGGAAATAAATAAGCCTTTCCTTACACATACATGTTCAGAATTTTTAACACAGTAATGAAAAAAGTAATAGTCCTGGAAATAAAAAAAGGAAGAGCGAGAAAGAAAGAAATACATACCGAGAAAGAAAGAAAGAAAGAAACTAAGTATGTAACACGAATTCATGTTTTTTTATTTGAATCACAAATACTCGGAGTATGCACGATGTAATATTTGTTTTATCCATAAGCATGTCGCTGTGTCAACGACAAGATGCCTTGAACAGTAAAAAGCTCATGTCCTTTAAGATACCGTTAGGGTGCTATGTATGTCAGTAAAGGCACTGACTGACTACTGTCTACAGGCCGAGTTATGAAACCTGCTAACCGAAAGGATGGCGCCCCCGCTTTTAAACATTGGCCGGAAGACTGACTATACGGAGTGTGATGTTTCGTAATTTTCTCCAGTCCCCAGGAAAATGCCAGGATAATAACTTAAATTAGGAAAAGACCACTCCCTTCCACATCCGATCCAACTCATTATACCTTAATCATCCTTGCGATCGACGCCGTATTGTCTGAGTTACTGACAACGTCGTTAAATAAACCATATTGGATAAATAAAGAGAATGCAGGAACGTTATATCAACTGCTGTAACATGCCTAAATAAAGAACAGAGCAATAACAGTTATTGTCTAATAAAATTGAATGTTGAATTATGAAGATATTACTGTACTTTGCCTTTTCACCTTATTCTATTCACAGCGGTCTGGCTGTCTATCCCTTCATAGAATCCCTTATAGTAACCTGAAGGCATCAAAAAGCGCTCTAAATATATTTTGATTTTAAGACAACCTGGAGGTAGTTCATACGTAACGGTTAGATAAATTATACTGTGCAGCCTGTACTATTAAGCGACCGAGATATACGAATACCCGATGTGCCTGCTTCTCGTGACAACAGTGCATTATCTCAGCGCAGGTGCTCTCCATAACGCTATAAAATTATTTTGGGTGTTGCCTTTTACATGCTCTTCTCAAAGCCATAAATAAATCTTAGTTAATCGATTCCAAAGACAGCATTGTTTTTATAAATTCACGAAAGGAACGTCTGTGATTTTACCACACACTAAAACTTTGATAGAATTCGTAATAATATCCGGGCGATGGCTGTAGACTGTAACACCTAGAAAGAAGCTCTCTATTAAAACCACTGAAACAAATCGGATATTTGGTACCAGGGACTCCGAAAACACGTTGAAAATGAAGGCCTCGCAATATTGTTTTTCTGTACACACACGTGTGCGCGCGCACATAGACACACGTAAACACAAACACAGAACCACCACCAAATTCATGGAGCAGAGTCTTTACCCAGAATGCGTTGCGTGTCCAGCTGGTCACGAGCAAGGCACAGTGGTGCGACTCTGCCCATGGGCAAGAGTACATTCTTTTTTCCGAAGTGTCCAGACCAGCTGTGGCTAATTTGGTTTTATGCGGGATTGTTTTTGTTTGTTTCCCTGATTATGATCCCTTGTGGATTGAAACATGTAGGAATATTCAGTCTGATATTATAATATAAACACCTAAGGAACAATATTGTGCCTTTTATTGGTTGGATGTTGCGAATTGGTTATCGAAAATGCACGGAATAAATAATATTAAAAAATTTGACTCTTTACTTACATACGTTTGGGCTTGTTTCAGCCAGAGTTTAAAAAATATATATTTAATAACACAAGCATTTCTGCCACAAAACATGACTGATCCAGTATGAGGTCGAATAAAACGGGATGAAAATGACCCAGCTTTGCATCTTTTTACCCGGCAGTCATTTGTTACCAACAAGAAGGCTTCGTCAAAGAAAGGGCAAAGATTGGAGTACCGAAAAAGTGTGTGTAGATAATAGAATATTTTAACTTGAGTATCAAATGCAAATCCTGCAACAGTCTTGTCTTCCTTCTAGCGACCGGCATGAAATTGCAGGTGAAATATCTTAATAATTTCACAGACAGTAGATTGACATTCGTGACAAAACCGAACCAATTACCCTTCGTATGATTTCTGCTGTCCACTGAAGTCAAGAGTGAAAAAATAATTGTTTTTAGCGGCAAGTAGCAGTACCTCCCACGAAGTTATCGCCAGGATTTTGCTTTAACCCCCCCCCCCCCCCCCCGCATTTTATCTTACGTTCCCCAACAGCTTGCAATGCAGTCGTGTACTCACTCAGGCTAGAGTAATTTGCAGTTTGATGTTCACCGGTGTCTACATTAGCACGGATTGTAATGCCATCCGTTGCTCACAGGTGCTACATCAGTACTGATTATAGTGCAGTGTGATGCTGACCGGTGCTATATTAGTAGGGTTTATAGTGCAGTCTCATGCTAAACCGGTGCTGTATTCGAAGGGACTATAGTGCATGTCTGATGCTAACCGGTGCTATATAGGTACAGATTTTAGTGCAGTCTGATGCTAACAGGTACTATGTTGGTACAGATTGTAGTGCAGTCTGATGCTTAACCGATGCTATATTTGTGGAGATTTTAGTGCAGTCTGATGCTAACCGGTGCTATATTCGCAGGGATTATAGTGCAGTCTGATCCTAAGCGGTGCAATATAGATACAGATTTTAGTGCAGTCTGATGCTAACAGGTGCTATATTGGTACAGATTATAGTGCAGTCTGATACTAACAGGTGCTATATTGGTACAGATTGTAGTGCAGTCTGATACTAACAGGTGCTGTATTGGTACAGATTGTAGTGCAGTCTGATACTAACAGGTGCTATATTGGTACAGATTATAGTGCAGTCTGATACTAACAGGTGCTATATTGGTACAGATTATAGTCCAGTCTGATACTAACAGGTGCTATATTGGTACAGATTGTAGTGCAGTCTGATACTAACAGGTGCTATATTGGTACAGATTGTAGTGCAGTCTGATACTAACAGGTGCTATATTGGTACAGATTTTAGTGCAGTCTGATGCTAACAGGTGCTATATTGGTACAGATTATAGTGCAGTCTGATACTAACAGGTGCTATATTGGTACAGATTATAGTCCAGTCTGATACTAACAGGTGCTATATTGGTACAGATTGTAGTGCAGTCTGATACTAACAGGTGCTATATTGGTACAGATTTTAGTGCAGTCTGATGCTAACAGGTGCTATAGTGGTATAGATTATGGTGCAGTCTGATACTAACAGGTGCTATATTGGTACAGATTGTAGTGCAGTCTGATACTAACGGGTGCTATATTGGTACACATTGTAGTGCAGTCTGATACTAACAGGTGCTATATTGGTACAGATTGTAGTGCTGTCTGATGCTAACAGGTGCTATATTGGTACAGATTTTAGTGCAGTCTGATACTAACAGGTGCTATATTGGTACAGATTGTAGTGCTGTCTGATGCTAACAGGTGCTATATTGGTACAGATTGTAGTGCAGTCTGATACTAACAGGTGCTATATTGGTACAGATTATAGTGCAGTCTGATACTAACAGGTGCTATATTGGTACAGATTGTAGTGCAGTCTGATACTAACAGGTGCTATATTGGTACAGATTATAGTGCAGTCTGATACTAACAGGTGCTATATTGGTACAGATTGTAGTGCAGTCTGATACTAACAGGTGCTATATTGGTACAGATTGTAGTGCAGTCTGATACTAACAGGTGCTATATTGGTACAGATTTTAGTGCTGTCTGATGCTAACAGGTGCTATATTGGTACAGATTTTAGTGCAGTCTGATACTAAGAGGTGCTATATTGGTACAGTTTGTAGTGCAGTCTGATACTAACAGGTGCTATATTGGTACAGATTTTAGTGCTGTCTGATGCTAACAGGTGCTATATTGGTACAGATTTTAGTGCAGTCTGATGCTAACCTTTGCTATATTGGTACAGATTGTAGTGCAGTCTGATACTAACAGGTGCTATATTGGTACAGATTGTAGTGCAGTCTGATACTAACAGGTGCTATATTGGTACAGATTGTAGTGCAGTCTGATACTAACAGGTGCTATATTGGTACAGATTGTAGTGCAGTCTGATACTAACAGGTGCTGTATTGGTACAGATTGTAGTGCAGTCTGATACTAAGAGGTGCTATATTGATACAGATTGTAGTGCAGTCTGATACTAAGAGGTGCTATATTGGTACAGATTGTAGTGCAGTCTGATACTAAGAGGTGCTATATTGGTACAGATTGTAGTGCAGTCTGATACTAACAGGTGCTATATTGGTACAGATTGTAGTGCAGTCTGATACTAACAGGTGCTATATTGGTACAGATTGTAGTGCAGTCTGATACTAAGAGGTGCTATATTGGTACAGATTGTAGTGCAGTCTGATACTAACAGGTGCTATATTGGTACAGATTGTAGTGCAGTCTGATACTAACAGGTGCTATATTGGTACAGATTGTAGTGCAGTCTGATACTAAGAGGTGCTATATTGGTACAGATTGTAGTGCAGTCTGATACTAACAGGTGCTATATTGGTACAGATTGTAGTGCAGTCTGATACTAACAGGTGCTATATTGGTACAGATTTTAGTGCTGTCTGATGCTAACAGGTGCTATATTGGTACAGATTTTAGTGCAGTCTGATGCTAACCGTTGCTATATTGGTACAGATTGTAGTGCTATCTAATACTAACCAATGCTACATTAGTGGGGGTTTTAATGCAGTCTGATTCTAACCGGTGCTGTATTAATACGGATTGCAGCGTAATCTCTTACTCACATGTACATTAGTACGGATTATATTGCAATCTGATGCTCACCGATGCTACAGCATTACGGATTATGGTGCAGGCTTATGCTCAATTCTGCCATATTAGTAGGTATTATAATGAAATCTGATCCTCGCTGGTGCTGAATTAGAATATTTACCGCAGTTTGCTGCGACAATTATTTATTAACGGAAACCAGGAACTCCAGAATGTATTTTGTATCGCCGCTATGAGGGACCTAATAACAGCCTCCATACATTGAATATTTATAACGACTACTGTGAAGTATCAATAAGTGGCTGTATGCTGAAATGAAAGGTTATGAGATCGCAATCATACTGACTTTTTCTGTGTGATTTGGTATTCAGTGTAGACCTACACTTCTTATTATTGTTCATAAACTAAAATAATATTTGTAAACGCCATATAGGCCTCTCAATACAGATTAAAGTACATGTTCTGAATTCGTGCAATAGACTTATATGCAGGTAGTCAGTGTTTTAATTTCAAATCACCCAGTATAAATATGATCAATAAATTTCCTACGTGTCACATAATGTAAAACGGTGTTGTACCTTGTACGTTTATTTCTTCATTGCCACTTTGCATTTCTGTTTGGTCAAATAAGTCAATGTTCGAAGGGGTTTCAGTTCATAATATTGACTTTAGCATTTACCGATGACAAGTTTGTCCTTCCAGTCACTACACCATCTATTTACAGAAACACGTAGTCTTATAATCACGTGACGATTTATTAGTGGTGCCAGGGATACAGGAACCATCAGTGGAAATTAATAAGACGTGCAAAGCTTTTATCATTGATTTCCATTTTTCGGAAGGAGGATGCTTAATATGTGCTATTCCACAGCGTGATTACTCGTATAGCCCTGCCTTGTGGTATGTATGGGGGAGAAGAGAAATTTGTAGAGAGTTCTGGTAGACAAACCTGAAAAAAAATGCAACTTGGAAGAAATGGGGGTAGATGGGAGAATAATATTAAAATAGATCTAAAAGAAACAGAATGGAAGAACGTGAAATGGATACTTTTCTCTTAGTACAGGTGGAGTGGCCGGCTTTTCTGAACGCGGTAATGAAAGTGCAGGCCTCATAAAATGCAGGAAACTTCTTGATTAGCTAAGAAACTATTAGTTTCTGAAGATGGGCTTTGCTTCATATAGTGAGTTATTTCCCGTTACATCCGATTGCAGTCAACGATGAGCTTCTGCTAAATGCATACATCCAAAGAAAGAATGAATTCACACACTCATTTTAAGGTGCTTTTATTATATGCTACACTAGCGTTAAAATTCGGAACACGGCTTTAAGTCATGTCTGCATTTTTCAGTTTTTCTTTCTAGTGTAAAAAAATCCACCGATGGCATACTTGTAACTTATTCCAATGACAAGAGCAACTTAGAGGCATTATGTGGCTGACACATTATAAGAACATCCGAAAACTATACACATCGCAGTAATATCATGTTTTAACTAGCCCTCTTATAATAATATTTAAATGTGAGTAGTGTTGAGGGAAATTATTGTAATTAATTCAGCTACGTTATGAAGCGTGTAATTCATAAACGTATGATGTGATACATGCATATGTTTTTTAAATGCAACATACTTGATTATTTCAGACAATTTTCTACAGTTAACCCAAAATCCACGAGCCAATACTGTGGGATCATGGATAAATGAATACAAAGTTTTATGACTGTTGGTACAGGTAAAGTTTTCAAATGATTTCGAGGTAAAATCCTTTCAAAGGGTGTAAAATGTGCAAGAATTAATGATCAATAACTTTAAATTAATTGATTTTTAATTTTCTGTTTGAGGTAATTTTTGTTAGGAATGTTTATATGATTCAGTTGCTGCTTCTCTGAAACGTCAATATGTTAGAGTAATTTATTCAATAAAGGCTCTGCACTTTTTATTGCTTAAGTTACTGGATCTGCGATTGCACAGTCGGTATAGTGACCAGGCTATGGACTGTGTGTCTGGTGATTCTTGGTTCGATTCCCGGCACGGGCAAGAAATATGTCTGGCCGGAACTGGATCCCACTTAGCCTATTCAATGGGTACTGTGGGCCCTTTTCGCAGGCATAAAGCGGTGCAGGCACGAAGTGCACCACTCACTACCATCTAGCGCCGAGATTAAGAACGATTTCAGCTATACGATTATATCCGCCCTCGTGTATACTTTCGTCTTGTGCGCAGGGGCAATTTTAATTTTACTTTATTTTATTACCATCTTACATAGAAGCGATAAATTTTGCTCGGGGTTCCCATAGGACTGTGCGTGAATTTCCTTTGCCCATATCTTGCTTTTGTTAAATTTAGCAAATACTTTGAATACAATTAGCTTTCGGATAAAACCGTACGAGCCTTTCTAACCAGCTAACCAAGCGTGTAACGTTGTTTGCACGTAATTCTGAGCAAGCTATTTCTTCAGTAGCTCTTCGCATATCGATTCTACTGTTATTGAAGTAACGCCATTTAAAGTAACTGAATTTAATAGCTGATACACATCGGTTAATAAAACCAAACATTATTTTAAAGTAGCCATTCTTAAAGGCTAGTAAAACAGAATTTACAAATCTGCAGATTCCTGTAAAATGAGATGTGACATTGCGTAGTTCAGTAAGTGGGTCCTATTTCTTCGGAGGAACCTACTACATCCAGGTTCACTCCTACACAACGCAAATAATCCCGCTAGTTTTCCTGAAAGTTTGGTGCCTAAGTACCAAATTACGAGACGTGAGGTTTCAGAATAAAATAATGATCACATCAACACCGTGAGAACCTCAGGACTCACGATGGAGTTTCTTCCTCTACCTCAGTAACTTCTTAATGTGTTAGCAATAACAAATATGATTAATATAAAGATTAAGACGTCGAAAATTAGTACTACGCACTACTTACTTAATAACTATAAAAACTGAATATACTTCAATTAATAAACTTAAAATAAGGAAAGTCCAGACCAGTTCTGGGGCACACCAAGTCTCATATTCAAGGTTTTCAGGGGGCTCTTTCCCCTGGGGTCTAGTGGCCAGCACGTGAAGATAAATATTCACCTCATCTGTTGCCGACGTTACGAAAAAAGAGCTATAGCTTTACTTGCCCCACAAGTCTTCATGGCATGCATAATACAACGTTACACTTTAAAAATTAGACCTAACAAAATTCCATGATTATCAAAGAATTAAAACCCATCATTAGGAAGTAAAAGAAAATCTAAAGAAAAACTAACTTATAATTCACCAAAAGGAAATTAATTAATTAATTCAACATACCATAAAATTTATTTTTACTTCTAAAATATGGAAACGAGGGCCTTTGCAAAAGTGTTAACAAGGAGTGTTCCATCGATAACCATTTGGCATAGATTTCTTTAATTGTGTACAAGGATAGATCTAGTTAAACTAGATGCCTCAAGAAGGTCCCATTGGATGCATACGTATTTGAAAAGAAAAACACGAAAATCGTTCCGAATTTAGATTAGAAAACACTAAAGAAATCGAAATGAAGGTTAATGAAGTTAAAACTGGCTCTTAGTGAAGTGGGTTTTGGTGATGGTGGAGGCTGGCACAGGCCCTCTTTTGGAGGGGTATTTTAAGCCTCACTGGGGTAGGATAAAACAAATAAAAAGTTTTTTAAGCACCTTAAAGCCTTTAATTCTGCAACAGAGAAAAAAATTTGTTGGAAAATAGGTTTATGTTCCGTTGATTATTATAGAAAATTACCTTTCTAAAACTGTAGTATTCCGGGTTGTTACATCGTGTCGAATATCAGGTTTATTCTGAAGATTCGGAGAAACGCGCTGCCTCCATATTCAGGGCGACTGAATTAGGTTTGAGCGGCTGCTGAAACTCTGAAACTAATTCAGTCAGCCGGAAGCTGCAGGCAGCACTTTCCTCCTAATAATCGGAACAAAGTTATTGTCCTACATGGTATAATAACCCAGAATATTAACTTTATTCAACATCAGCGGCGAAAGTCTGACAACCTATCAAAGTTATTTTTGTTCACTTTGGCACTTGAGGAAGTTCCATATAGTGGAATATATCAACACGGACAACGTAAAGGGTTTTGCGATGATGTTTAATTATGCGTGGATATATCTGTGTAAAAGTAAACACGCTCCGTAAGAATGTCTTTAATATCTGAGAAGTGAATGATGTTGGGTTAAGTTTTGAAAGTAAAGGATTTAAATATGTCATCTCTAATTTAAAGTCACTAATCGTGAAAGATAGTCCTGCAATGTAAATGTTAAACGGGATAGTCAAAAGTGTAATCTTCTATGTTCTTACTATTTGGGGAAGGTCTACTATGTACAATGTAACAAGCAGCCAGAGAAAATGTGGGTACAGCCAGCAAAAAAATTTTATATAGAACGCGACTTTTGTTAAGATCACCAAATTTCTAACACGTGTATACTTAGAGACTTCTAAATTAGAAAATATTAGTGCAACTATTTATGTTATTTACACATGCATATTTCTTAAAATTGAATATCTTATTGCAACATAAAGTGAAACCTGCGTATTACGGAACCGAAATTAAAGGATTCTTTTCCTTTGCAGGCAGGTTCCTTTCATTGAGGTACTTTAAGTTTGGCAAACATCGCCAGCTTCGCAACACAATTTAATGTCCCTTCCTGAAATTTCTAATCATTCTTTAGAGGCCAAAGTTTCACTTCTCCCCAACTTCTTAGTCACCAATTTTCATGTTCCTGTACCACTGTTCCAGATATTGGAATGTTTCTGGCCCTCGCATTTACAAACCGCTCTTACACAATCACATTCCTCTACTCATTTTCTGTTTTCCGTAGTTCCCGTTTCATTGAATTATTACTATAATTGTGTCACGGGTTCCTTATTTCCGACTTGGCTTTTGATATGTCTTATACCTTGAGTTTTCCCAAAGTTACACTGCGCCACGTTTTCTTTTACTGTAAAATTGTCTTTTCACTTCCATCAGTCGCTTTTACTTTTGTGTTCAGATCAAGCACTACCCTCTTCTTTGGCGGCCACGGCTGTAAAAACTTGAAAGAGAAACTCTTCGAATATTTTAACATAAGTGGTATAGTTGTCCTTATACATTGCGGGTAAACCCTCCGCCAGCAACTCTACTTGCGCTGTTTGGGTTGAAACTTGGAAACATGTAAGGAATGCCGCTGTTTGGAGTGCGAAGTGTGAGGATGGAATTCCCCCAATGTGTTTGCGCCTGTAACTACTACACATAAAATATTGCTACATCGTCTAAAGTGGCATTACTTCCTTGTCCGTAAACCAATGTATTGGACGGGTGTATTACACAGTTACCTTCACCTCTTCAACACCTTAGCTTATGCAGCCTTCAGTTCAAACCCGAGCCCAACTATTCTTCTAGCCTAGCTAGATTTCCTAACAGGATTTGTCACAGTTGATGAAGAACAGACAATGGAAACTTATGGTCATGCTGAAAGTAGAGTACGGAATAAAATTAAATAAAAACATAAATAACATCTCCCGATAAAATCTTGGCCTCGCTTTCCGTTTCCGCGTTAGACAGTGTCCGTTCATTATGGGTTTCTTATATAATACCCTAGGGACTGTAATCGTTTCCGCTATAGAGACGTTTTGTTTTATCCATGTTCATTTTACGACAGTTTTCACTGTGCATTCATAGTTAGTAAATTTTTGTTACTTCTTCATCATAATTTTTCCAGTCAATATTTATATAAGTAGCAGCATATTCTGTATTATCCTACACGATTAGTTTATTATTTGAAAAATTAATGATAATTTCAGGTTGTTTTGTTTAAATTATGCAACTGTGTAGGTAGTCGTACATGATCTTTCATACGGACACCTTAAATGTGAAATTAATATAACTTTACAACCTACATAGATTATTAAATTTTTTATGTAAATACTCAATTGGGTTTAGGATAGTTATTGTAGGCCTAAGTGAGTAAATTAGCATTGACACAAGGAGCCTCGCAACTTAGAAAAATAATTTAATGTTAAATCTGGGAGGTCAGACCAGTTTTGCTGCTTTTGTTACAATGGTATGAGCTGCTTACAGTGACAAAAGACTTATCTTAACGGATTATTTAAGCTTAGACGTTAAACCGCCACTAGCCAACCTCGTTGCAGTAGGATATGATGCTGATATGGATGGATAGTGTTTCAAAATCAGTTTTTATTCCGTCAACACAAATTTATTAATAAATAACCCTTATTGTTTAAAATATTATGTACATGTTTCGGCTTTTAAGTAAAGTTTTAAAAGATGCTAAATTTTATATGATTTTAAAAAATTTAATAACTAAAACAACAACACCACTGGGCTAAATAATGCAAACAACGATCTTGTAAGGCGCGTGATCTCAATACCACATTGATTTTATATATAATATAGAGTTGCTTTTATAACTTTACATTTTTGTAGTGGTTAGCCTAGGTATGCTTTACTTAAAAGCCGACCCATGTAACTGGTACTGTAGACAAGAAGGACTGTTTACCAATAAAATTGTGTTGACGGAAGGGATTACCCATAACAAGAAACTACACTGTTCCTTTGATCAGATTACTTCATTCTCTAAATCACTTGAAAGATAATTGGTAATCATTACGGAATTCCAATATACAAGGTTTCACGTTGCAGGTAATTTTTACTGGTTAACGTGGAACAATGACTGAATACAGATTACGGTGTAGGTGACTGAGCAATGAATGCCGAAGGAAGAGAATTCTGATTATAAAACAATATAGGCTATCTAACAATTGCCAAAAGAATACCGAAAAATGCCAGAGATTCAACTGAAGGCACAATGATTCGATTTCCGAAGACGCAATTACCAGATACCACTGCTGAACGAATAATAAAGAATTAAGAATTAATAATAAACTTATACCACGCTTATCCCAGCAGTAAAAAGGGCCTCGCAGAGCCTTCGCTGGTACAGAATTAAAATAGCGTTGGCAATTGATTTTTTATGTATAAGTCACGAAAGGGCCGATTCATATTTCATTGCCTCTTACTCAAGTCGACTGACTCAGTATTTCAGGCGAAAGCGTGGCCTAAGTTTGGCTTAAATTTGAAAATGAAAAACAAAAAATTAGATTATATTTTATTTATTCAAATCTTGTTTCTTTCCTCTCAGACTATTGCTCAGAAGACCTGAACTTCTTAACTTTCTCCACAATTCAGAGTCCAAAGCAAAATATTTCATTAGGTTTCAATTAAAGAAGGGACGAGCGCCCTAATCAAATAAACAAACTGCTCCTTCCTCGTAACTAAAATGCAACAGATAAATTTCCGAAACCTCCAGTTCATGTTCTCATATTTTGGAGCTCTGTTCAAGGATCATGCCCGGGTATACAGAATTTTGTCGGGAAATCCCTTGGGAAACATGCCATTTGGAAAACTACGGGTGAGATGGGAAGAAAATATTGAGATGAATTTTAGGGAGATACGTGGCAAAGATGAGCGGCGAATGGAACTGGCTCAGGACTTTTCACATTGGCTTCCGTTTCGCGGTGTTGATCCTTCCGAATATGATACAAGATTATTGTTTCAAAGATTTATTTTCTCCCACTAAACACCAATAACAAATTACAGAACTTTTAAAGCAGAGGACGGAGACTTCTGTGAGTAAGCGGTTCACTAAAGGGTTGCAGTATCTGTGCAGTACCTATTGCCTTTCCGAGTCCTGTAGAATTTTATATTCCTACTCCATAAGACAAATATAACCCATTACAATAATAGCTTAAAAATGGGCAATTCTAAAACGACATTCCAAGTTCTAGCAGCGGTGAAAAAATTCAGGTCTTCAAGTGGTACTCTAATTGGCTCGCTACCACCATCGTTCTTCCCCTTATAATAGACACTTATTTTACTTCCCGGTTAGATGAGATGGGAGTCGGGAGTGAGCAGTGGACGAGTGACAACGTGTTGAACGATTGGAGAGACCGAGCCTAGCGAGGAAGCGCTACTGGTAAGATCGTCCTGTAGGTTTGCAGAAGAAGAGAGCGAGGAAGGAGATCTCACCAACTTGCTGCCTCTATTCCATTCGCGGAGCGGAGGAGCAATCAAGGAGTAAGGTGCCCCCTGCTCTAGGCCTAATGCTGATGCAGGAGGAAATAGCCTTTCTTAAGGCTATCTCATCGGTTGAGCTTTCTCCAGCCGTCTTGCGAGAGCTGAGGAAAGCCATTGCAACGAAGAAGAGGACGAAGGCCGCTGCGTGTAGCAAGGCCAAGACGTCTCGCGTGGCGCTCATCAAGCGCCATGCTACCACATCCGGGGCCGAGAGTGATGCCCATTCTTCTTCCCACAAGGCTTCGAAGCCCATTGCGGGTAAAAGAAAGGCCGAAGAGCTGTTGAACCCGAACGGCCTGACGGTTCCGGCCAACAGGCGCCCAACGCCCGATACGCTGGTCGGGTCAGAGAGACTGAGTACTTCTAGCGAACCCACTGCCGAGAGCAGCCTGCAGCTCAACGCCACGGAGGTTAGGCCAGCGTACGCCACGGTTGTCGCACCAACACTCAGCAGCCAAGTGGGTAGCCCAAGCCCAAAGCCAATGGTTCGGACACTTCAGAATCTGCTGCCTCGTCCGAGGCAGCCATCAAGCGCATATCTTTTGAAGACATGTCCGGGCCTCTGTGCGGCATGCCAGCTGGCAGCACTTCGGCCCAGGTCGTCCCCGTAGGACAGCGACAAAAAAAAACTCCAATCTTCGTGACTGGAGTCACTGACACACGTGATTTTCTCACGTGGATAAGGGCGCTATGTCCCAGCAGTCTGTCGGCCCAGATGAAGGGCGAGAGACTCGTGATCATGCCGGGGAATGCCGACGGCTTCAGAGCCACGGTCAGGAACCTTCGATTCCTTCATGGGAAAAGGGTGTGAGTTTTCACACTTTCTCTCTCCCAGAGGATCGCTGTTTTTGTCTGCTGCTTAAAAACCTTGGCAGACACATGCCTGAAAACATAGTCCGGGAGGAGCTCGAGGCCCTGGGCATCCGTGTCCAGGGAGTCATGCAGCTCCGATCTGGGCGCCGCGATCGGACACCACGCACGATCGATCTCCGACTCCGCATTTTGTGGTGTCGGTGGCGAAGGGCCCAGAGGTCCAGAAGGTGTGATCCCTAACTGAACTCTGCGGCCTACGAGTCTCTGTGGAGACCTATATGGCCCCTAAGACCCCGCTACAATGTAAGCGTTGCCGGCGCTTCGGCCATACGCAGCGTAACTGCAGGTACACACCCCGGTGTGTTGCTTGTGGTGAGTCTCACCCTTCCGGGGAGTACTCTACCCCAAGGCTGCAGCTGTATGGGAAACCACACAGCCAACTACCGGGGCTGTGCTAGTGGAAGGAGGTGAACGCTGCACTTGCCAAACGGATGCCAACTCCGCACAACCGCACGAACAGTGCAACCCGCCGCTCTGCTTCATCTCAAGCGGCTCGCGCTGGGCCTCCTGCAGAGCAGAAGAGCTTAGGACTCGGATGTCGTACGAGGGGGCAGAGTAGTGTAGCCCACCACCACCACGCCACCAGAACCCACTCCCAGGTCGGTCGCGTCTCCTACTCAGGACAAAGCAACTGAATCCAGGAAAGAGGGCAAGACTGCCCCACCTGCCATTGACGCCACTCAGCAGGCCCCAGTGAAGAAAAAGGCGAAGACTAGTAAGTCTTCACCTTCGCCTAAGAAGGCAAATCCCGCTTCCCTTTCACCTTCCAACCAGTCACCGATCGAAATAATCTCCGATCTCCTCGACAACCTCCCTTTGAACGAATGTGTGGAGTTGACACGGCGGCTTCTTACAGCGGTACCCACCCTTCCTTCCAGGGCAGCGCGCACTCG
Source organism: Reticulitermes speratus (assembly GCA_021186555.1). Taxonomy (NCBI): domain Eukaryota; kingdom Metazoa; phylum Arthropoda; class Insecta; order Blattodea; family Rhinotermitidae; genus Reticulitermes; species Reticulitermes speratus. The sequence continues at coordinate 26,160,074 of JAJKFL010000042.1, read as the reverse complement.
GGCTGTCCTGAAAATTTTTGTCCTTTTCGTAACCGAGTATGGCAGCACGGAGTAGGACTAACATTGCGAAAGCCCTGCGGTTGGCCTGCTGGAACGCTGATGGTATTCGCGGCAGGAAGCTAGAGCTGGATCACTTCCTCTGTAAGCACGGGGTCGATATATGCCTCCTGACTGAAACACATATCAGGTCAGGAGAAGTATTTCGGCTAGCAAACTGTTTGCCATCGTACAGACCGTTTTACGGAGGGCGGCGGAAAAGCAATACTGGTCCGCCGGGGTATAGACCACTACCTGTCCCCGGCCTGACCCAGTTGGAGGCAACTGCCATACATATAATGTTGGCTAGCGGACCGGTGAAAATCATGGCGGTTTACCTTTTGCCCTCCCGACCCCTAATCAAAGCGGACCTGTCTGCCTGCCTGAGCAGGGGACTTCCCATGCTGATGGTGGGGACTTGAATGCCAAGCACGTGGACTGGAATTCGAGGCTACGCACGACATGGGCAGGCGCCTGCGTGATTATGCCAACGAATATTCCTGTTTGATTTATGAGTCGCACACAACCACCTCTATCCCATATAACTCCTCCGCTACCCCCAATGTCCTAGACATCGTATTAACCAAAAATCTAGTCACCCCAGTGTATCTGACAATGTGCTGAACACTAAGTTCAGATCACTTAATTGTACTGATCGACACAAGATGACTATCATGCTTTCTTAATCTCCCGGAACGCCACGATTTCAGACGGAATTACTGGGTCAAATTCCAGACCTGCCTGGAAGGCAGACTTCCATCCACTCCGAAACTACAAAACGGGGTGGAAATCGACACGTGTGTAGAGGAAGTGTCTAGCGCTATCGTTGAGTCGCTAGCGGCGTCGGCCCTCCAAGAACCCACGGCCACTAGGACGATATACGCTTGAAAAACCGGTTGAGGAGGCAGTGGCAAATCACTACTAGGGGCTCTGCTCTGAAGCTGAGGTCAACCGCCTTCAGCGGTCGGTGATCAACCAGCTAAACGTGTGGAGAAATGATCAGTGGAGTGACACACTGGAAAGCCATGATCCGAGGACCAGCCGCTGTGGAAGATGACAAAGCGGGTGATGAGAGTGCCCACTCTCTCGCCTCCGCTGTTCACACCGGGCGGAATTGCTCTCTCAGATTCTGAGAAAGCCCAAGCCCTTACGGACAGTCTTGAGGCTCAGTTTCAGTCGGTAAACGACCCGTCGAATCCGGCAGTTTTTTCTTCAGCATATTCTTTTGCTCCTGCAAGCGAGCCCAAGTTAACCAACACCACGGAGGTACAGGATAATATCCGGGGTCTCAAGGTCAGCAAGGCGCTAGGCCCAAACGGTATTCCGAACAGGGCTCTGAAGCACCTTCCTTAGCGAGATGTATCCCTCCTCGTCGAGATATTCAACGCGGCTCTTCTTGCGCAGTACTTCCCAGCAGTATAGAAGCACGCCCGCATTATCTCCATCCTGAAACCTGGGAAGGACCTGGCACTACCCTCGTCGTGTCGTCCCATAAGTCTTCTGGACACCATTGGCAAGTTGTATGAGAAGATCCTACTTAGCAGGATCTTAAGTGAAGTAAACGGGCGCGGGCTTCTGTGAGATGAGCAGTTTGGATTCAGACCCAAACACAGCACCTCTTTTCAGCTAGCCCGCCTTGTTGAAAGGGTGACCAGAAACTTTGGCGAGAAACGGCTAACAGGCGCAGTTTTTCTCGACGTACATAAGGCCTTAGACATCGTCTGGGTCGATGGTCTCCTCTTTATGCTAACGGCCCTCAAATTCCCCTCCTACCTGGTTAAAACTATATTCACTTGCCTTCACAACAGAACGTTCGAGCCGTCCTTCCAAACGGCCACATCTACCCATCGTGGCATGCGGGCTGGCGTGGCGCAGGGGGGGGGACTTGTCTCTCCTGTCTTGTTCAGTCTGTGTGTCAATGACATGCCGGTGCCATCCCGCCAAGTAGAGCTGGCATTGTACGCGGATGACACGGCAATCATTGCCACGTCCCGCAATCCAGCGCTGCTTGTTAGCTACTTAGATGCATACCTCAGCGACCTATAAAGGTGGCTGAGAGAATGGAGGATCGCCATCAACTTCTCCAAGAGCAACGCTATGCTCTTTTCGAAGGCCAGGTGGCGAGTCTCCAAGCCTCGACCGGTGCAGCTCCTAGGTGGGCCAATCCAATGGGTCGATACAGCCCGTTATCTGGGAGTGATCCTTGATACACGGATGACCTGGTCTCCTCATATCTTCCAGGTTAGGAAGAAAGCTGCCCAAAGACTGGGCCTACTTATCTCTCTCCTACACATTAGAAGCGGTCTCTCCATCAGGAACGGAGTTCTGCTGTATAAGCAGCTCATACGCCCCATGATGGACTATGCGTGCCCCATTTGGGGGTCCACCTCCTGCAGCCACGTCAGGAAGCTGCAGGTTTTTCAGTCCAAGTGTCTTCGCATTGCTACTGGTGCACCTTGGTACATTAGTAACGTGCAAATTCACGAGGATGTGGGAGTTCCTTTCTTTGCTGAACACATCAGAGCCCTAACCGAGAGTTACGACTCAAATTTAGCTGGTGTTGGGAACCCCTTAGTTCAGCAACTCGGCAGATATTTACGCTGACCTAGGGCTGACCCACGTCGCCTAGAGCGCAAGCTACGCGGACTGAGGTCAGCAGAAATGTCGAGGCCGCAAAACGGTGGCCAACACGACACCGAATCGTGCCTAGCACTGAGTGGCTATGCGCTTTTAGACTATCCTGACTGAGGTTTTTCCGTGATTTTTCCTCAGTAGTAAGGTGAATGCCAGAGTATAATAAAAAGTCGGGGCACGGCCCGCACTCCACCCCCTCCCCCCGGTAACGGCGGTTTCACCCGTGTGCTAGGTTATAGACGCGCGAATAAAATAGCGAAAACGCCACTCTGGGTTCAAACCCCAGGGAGCCATCCAGCCAAAGTGAACTTAATTAAAAAGACTATACGCTCCTAGAGCTATAGCCTTTAGCATACAAAGTCCCGGCTCTTAACCTAGACTATAAAACGTTAGCGTAAGCGCAATCTCCTGTTATAGTATAAGGTATCTGTTATTGAGCCCAGCTATGCGTTAAAACGCAGGAATGGCTAAACAGACCAAGGGACGCATTTAGTTAGCTCTTTGGTTGGTGGTTGGTTGGTGACTTCCCGGTTAAATTCTTGGACTGCTTGACCCTGAAAAGGTAGCACTACGCTCCTCCGCAACATCGATAACAATTATCCAGCTGAAATGTCACAACATCGCATGGAACTCCAGTCTACATCAACAATACCAAAATATCAATATATGTTGATTGATTTGAACATTCCATCGTATTAAAAATATCTTTCTGAAACTGGTGGGCTCTACGTTAAAAATTTTAGTCACTTAAAAACGTGAAATCTAATTATCCATTTTTAAAGAACTCTCCCTTTGTCCGTTTTATGTGTGTAAGGCTACCATTTCATTGTGTAAATTACTTAATTATTACAATAACTTGATAAACCCTTACTCCGCTCTCCCTATAGAATCAACAGCAAAGGTTAGTGCCTTGATTTGTTTCGCGTAGTCAGTTGAGAGTCTACTTATATACGTACTTCGCCGCTTCTAATTACGCGTATGTGTGGTAAAATGGCTGCAAACGAAGAATTTTGGTGGATGTGGGAACAGGCGTGAGTGGCTTATTACAGGATATTAAAATTTCGGTGTGTCTCTTGCGGTACCGAAAAAATCTAAAATCTCAATAAAGCAGTAAGTATTTCGTGTGTATTTCAACAGAGTACATCCCAGATGCCAGTCAAGACAAATTTACACCCCGTCGTTTGGAACGTATTTTTCAGTAGTGGAAGAAGGGAACTGCGTGGGCAGTGAATAGAAAAAAAAAAGCTTAGCTGAATTGTTCGTAGTGTTGCGTCCTGTCATTTCTAAGATTTGTGTCTTTTTATTTAAAAGAATTAAGCTCATTTTCAAGAAGTCTTAATATGTTGCATCGAAAAGCCATATGCCAATAATTAATAGATCAGAAAGGATGTGTCAGTATACAGTTGTGACCTGATTTAAGATAGAAATACTACCTCTGCATTTGTGTGGAAGGACTGAGTAGAACTCGAAAAATCGCAGTCAGAAAAGCAGAGATTCCTTGCTTTTTATTCATTCATGGAACTCGACGTTATACAAAACTTATTAAACTTATACAAAAATAGATCAAATAGTTTTAGGGTGGCGCCAGATGCAATGGCTTATCTCATCGCAAAAACCATCTAACTTTACCTGCCTAGAAATGTATATTTTCTTTGGCTCACATCCACGTATTTAATAGACTGAAACTTGGTTCAAAACTCACTTAACGTAAGACAATTATGACTCATCAAGCACCTCAGTATTTACTAGCTAACTTCTTCTCGTTTTGATTAAGTAATATTAGTGTTAACCTTGATTTCAGGCTTCCGCCGCGATGTTGATGTAATCTGTGGTCTTTTGGGTGATCACACGGCGTCGTGAGGTAATTATTTACCGACGTTTCGGGACAACGTGTCGGTCCTATCTTCACGGGTCGAGATTCCACGTGGAATCTCGACCCGTGCAGATGGGACCGACACGTTGTCCCGAAACGTCGGTAAATAATTACCTCACGACGCCGTGTAATCACCCAAAAGACCACAGATTACAATATTAGTGTTGATCATATCATATTACAACATTCTCCAGCTGCCTTAGAAGCAGTTCCGTTGTAATTTTCTTTTCCCTGATATATAAAAAATTGATTAAAAAGCATGTAACAGACTTTTTAAACGCATATTCACGTTTTTAAAAGACTACTTTCAGAATAGTGTTGCGAATGTTGTCTGCGTGTGGCTCTTCCCAGTAGACTTTGGAAAACTGGCTGATTTTTTAAATTTTGGGCCGGGATAGCGTAGTCGGTATAGCGACTCGCTAATGGCTGGGTGGTCCGGCGATCGAATCCCGCTACAGGTGAGATTTTACGCACCCGTCCACACCGGCACTGGGGCCCACGCAGCCTCCTGTACAATGGGTACCGGGCCTCTTTCCCGGGATAAAGCAGCTGGGGCATGGCGTTGACCAACCACCCCTATCTAGCGCCGAGGTTAAAGAAAGAGTATAACTATACCACTACTCCCCCTCTGGGCCTCCATTATCTGCTCTAGGGTGAACTTGACCTTACTTACTTAACTTTTTAAAATCCTACACAATGGTATGTTAGATGTTACTAAGCGAATATATTTGTTAGTTAATTATTGCCATCATTGCGCTCACATAAAGTATTAAGTTGGGACCAAATTAGTCTCTTTATAATACACGAAGCATTTACGAAAACAGACCTAAAATACATGCAGTCTTTGTCATTGTGCTATTTGTCTCATTTGGCCATGATGTAAAATAGCGTGGATTTAATTACGATAAGTAATGGGCCATTGTCCTTCAAGAGTAGGCTACTTTTGTTGGCACTGTTCGCTCTCTAAGCCTAAGCGCGCACGAGCGGTTTTAGTCACTGCGACTATCGTGCTGCCCAAATGAAACGTACGATTGTATACGGAAGCACGCGCACGGGCGACTATTTAATCGTGGCGATAAAAAAGTCGCAGCATGTTTCATTTCAAGAGCGACACGATTGTCGCTTGACGACTGCTTCTGCAAATGAAACACAAAGCAACATACGGGTGCGCGCGCACTGACTACTATCGCCTCCTTTTCTGTCTGCGAAACCAACGCCTTTTGCTTGCTGTAGAGTGATCCCAAGGCAAGAATTTCGTTACGTTAAAATGTCTTTCAAAGAAGTGTATGACTGTGAAGTGCTAATTATGGAAATTGAACTGCGTCCGGCGCTGTATGACTGCTCACTGAAAGAATATAGTGATAAATGTCTGAAAGAGAAGCTGTGGGGAGAAGTATGCGAGGCAGTCGTTGCCGAGTGGAGTCAACTGGACGGTGCAGAAAAACGTGAAAAAGGTAAGCAATGTTTGTTTTAATACCTTTAATACAAATGCATATGTTTACATTAATCTGCTGTAAAATATAAAAAATGCACTTTATAACGGAAATCCACCCTAACTGAAAGCTTAAATTTCCTACTGGTAGTGAACACCGGTGAGTACTTTCTCATGAGACAGGTTTCAAATCATACTTTATCTTACTGCCATGGAACAGCTCCTTCTGGTGACGTAAAGTACTTGGCGAAATAGTCTCGCACATGCTTTCCCTTGGTGTTTCCTCTTGTCCCTTTAACTTCAATGCCTTCGAAATTACTTTCATACAAAGTGTCCTCGAGCTGAAACTCATCCTTCCTGCGAACGAAGTTGTGCAGTATGCAGCAAGCCTTTACTATGCTATCACAAAATTGAGGACTTACATCTAACGGTCTGTGAAAAATCCTCCACTTATTTGCCAGAATACCAAATGCACATTCTACCATTCGACGAGCTCTTGTTAATCTGTAGTTGTATATTCGTTGTTGAACACTCAGATTCCTATTCGGGTAGGGCCGTAACAAATGTTCTGACAAGGCGAAAGCCTCGTCACCCACGATCACGAATGGCATGCATTTTCCATCGTCGTCATTGGGCAACAGTCTGCTGCCTGGAATTCCAAGCTTACTTGATTCCAGTTTCCTTCCTATGTTTGAATTCTTAAAAACATTGGAGTCGCTTGAATTTCCAACTGCTCCAACATCTACTACAATAAAATAGTAGTTAGCATCTACTAAAGCCAAGAGTAAAATCGAGAAAAAGTGTTTGTAATTGTAAAACAGAGATCCACTTCCAGCTGGCATTTTTATTCGAATGTGTTTCCCAACCACAGCACCAATGCAGTTGGGGAATTGCGTTCTTTGATAACAATCATTAGCTATGTTCTTCCAATCATCTTCTGTCTTTTCAGGCATTTCTGTTGCTTTCAGAAAATTCCAAATACTGTCGCAACAATCCCTGACAATCTCACGAACAGTAGTTTCTCCCAGGAGGTATTCAAAGTGCAATGAAGCAAAGCTGTTACCTGTCGCTAGATACCTGTAACAAATATTGATACACATACCACCGTTTAGTTACTTAGTAGTCTAATTTGTCCTACGCGGTATGAGTGATCTGAAAATGTGTTACTGTTTTATACTTTAGGGAAAGACGTTCAGCGAAGGTGGAAGAATATGAGAGACTGCTTCCGCCGGGAACTTTATTTGCAACAACAAATTAAGTCTGGAGAGCCAGCTACAAAGAGATGCAAATACATGTATTTTGAACAAATGTTGTTCCTAAAACCCAAAACAGAAGACCGTGCCACCTATTCGAACTATTCGCCAACGACAGGCAGCAATGCCGAGGGCGATATTGATGAAAGAAAGGAGGACGAAGAGGTTTCAAGTGGTAGCGCGCCCGAAATTTCTATGTGTCGAAAGCAACAGCGCAAAAGTAATGCCCTTCCAAAGGTCAATTATGAGCAGCAGTTGCTGGATATTCTAAAGGAGAAGACAGAACACATTGATGAGGAAAAAACTTTCTTGTTATCCCTAGTACCAGCGTTCAAAAAACTGAACGAAGACCAAAAGTACTGGGCAAAAATGGAAATGCTGAATGTTACGAGGAAAGCAAAAAATATGGTGTTTCAGCCACAGTTTGAGCAGAGTTTTAACGCAACTACTTCTTTCCGCCTACTTATGGGTACAATTTTCAGTCCCAAAACCTACCTGCAATACCACAAATTCCTAACATCAGAACAGTAAATTCTACTACTGTGTTGAATGCATTAAGTAATGAATCGTCTGAATTTTTGGAACTTTCGTAGTTACAACCGTAATCAGTAATGAATAGATTGATTTTTGGATCTGTCCTACATGGTACTATAATGCATAATAAATAGCTTGAATTGTTGGATGTACCATATTCTAGGTAAAACTCTAATAAATAAAAAGTGTAATAATATAAAGACAGAAGTTTTCTTTTACCTGAGTGTCACTGCTAACCTTTCTTCTGGTGGAACGGCCTTTCTCATTCTGGTATTTTGAAAGGTCAGACTTGGACCAAGCACGACCAGCAGTTGATCAAAAGTTGCACTAGACATTCTGAAATATCTAAAAAACTTGTTTGGATATCTCTTCAGGTCTTCGTACAGAGAATAGAATTTTCCTTTGAGTAATCTTTGACTCGTTATTGGATGTACCCAAAACCTTTTTCTTTTCTTTACTTTTCGCTTTCGCAGCAACAAAGCACACACCAGTGCTGTATCCGTGCAGTCCATGATATAACTGAATCAGTGCGAGGCGATTGTCGCTGTAAAGCGCGGCCTCGCATTAAAAATCGCCAGCGTCTTTAATCGCTGCTACTATTGTCGCAGCGATTAAAACCGCTCTTGCGCGCTTAGCCCATGGCTATGACATATAGTGTAAGAACTTTGAGGATTTAGCTCTGTTTAGTTCTTTCATAGATTTTAGACATGCCTACGTTCACACATTCTTTATTGTCTTTAATTTAAGATTGGTGACCAAGGTTGGGATCGAAACCGGGACCATAAATTCGAACCTAACTATCTAGTATTTTGATAAACTTTCCTTTTGAATATATCGGAGCGCTACGGTGTATGCTTTTCTTTGTATTTAAATCGTTTTATTTAACATATTATTTACAAGAATAAAAGCGTTTTGGTACAAGACATTTTTTTTCAATGAAGGCTATAAGAATTCCTAGATACATTCTTAATATATCTTCACCAAATGTTTTGATTTAATTAAAATCACTAATAGAATGACAATAACTACGAAATATTTTCCGTCAAAGGCGTTGCCAATTTCTGCAGTCGCAATGTTATAAACGCGTCCCCGCTCAATTTAAAATGAGTATAATTAACGAACAGATTAACGCCATGTACTACAAGTTCTGAATATGTTATACAATGATAGGCGATAGTATAACACATTTGGAATTATTCAACCCTTGGACTTTGTCCATCGTCCCGTGTTTAAAATAAAAATTAAACACAAACTTTCATCGACAAGATCGGTCGCTCACCTCAGGCAACAGAGCGAAATGAAACATCTACCCTGTTGGAAAAGCTACTCTCTACATCTGATCACAAATTATAAAGTCTAACACTCATTATTTTTCCACAGAACGGACAAAACATTCTGTCCCAGAATCATGGTGCTTTCACACACAAAGAGGTTCTCTGAAAAAACCCAGTCGCAATATTTCAATATACAGATGATAAGTTTGTGATTCGTGGTTCTGCAGCAGCTGACGACAACGAAATGGAACGTAGATGTAAGGAGATTTGAAGTTCTCACGGCGTTGACAATGAAGATAACCATCTTCTCGGCTCTCAGCTGAAGACCGGGGTAACAGATTTTTCTAAAACTTCGGTAAATTACTGCCAGAGTACACGGCATCACATTCCAAATACATTAGTCTGAATAATGAAATTCAGTTTCAAGAGTGTCAGTACTTCTAAAGTGAGTCACGTGCATTACGAGGGTCTTATATTTGATTGTTATTATTATTAGTTATTACCTTTATAGAAGGTATTTACAATTATTTATCTCAAGAAACCATGTTTCTAGGGTATATAATGTTACAGCAATTCTCCTCTTTCAATATAAAGTGCATGTAATGCTCTTTCCCATGATAAACGTCTTGTGCTTTTATATTAGTACATTCTGAAGCATGTGTCCAGTGCACGATGTGGCTGTTTTCTGTAGTTCCTTGATGTCGTGCTTTCCAGATTATTTCTGAATAATTTTTAGAAATTAACAGTTGCCCCTATTATAACTAGCATCACTTTGTTTTCACATGCCATGTGCTATATTTCTATTGTAAGGTATCTGCATTTTAAAAATGTTCGGCTTTTTTCTTGATCACAATTTTTTTTTGTTATTATTTATTATTGACTACACATTTAAATAACAAATTTTGCGTAAATATGTGCTATTGTTTGAACTTCTTGTAAATTGTACAAGTGTGCAGCTAGTAAACGATCTGCTGCAACTTAGTACAATTTTCGCTTACCATACCGGGTATTTTATGGGTTAAATTTTATAGCCCTCTGATATGTCTGCATACCCCCTGTCTTAACATTAATGTGACTTTTGATTTTTTCATCAGAAAGTACTTGTTTTATTTAGTCTGGCTTATTGTACCTACTCATTTTAGGTGTAGAGGGTTATTGTTACACCTGAACATACTCAATGACATATACACACTCGGTAGGACCCCTCTGGACGAAGGATCAGCCCGTCGCAGAGGCCTCTACCTGTACAACACACAACATTTAGAACAGACAAATATCCACGCCTCCGGCGGAATTCGAAACCGCAATCCTATCTATCAAGCGGCAGCAGACCTGCTTCTTAGACCGTGGGGCCGCCGGGATCGGCGAAAGTATTTGTGTGAATTTTCAGAAGATAGAGCAAATATTTCACTAAACAGAACTAACCGATAAGTCTTTAAAGATTCAAGTCTTCTAGGATAAGATTCCTTATAGACTGATAAACATTTACTGACACTGTTCTGGGTTTTGCTCTCTCTTGGACTACCGCGAATACTGAGGCGACAAGATCTTCTGAAATTTTATAGTGTTCATTCCGTGCATTGTGGATAACCAAATCATAACACCCAAACCAACAAAATGCACAATATTGTTCCTTAGATGTTTATATTATCACACTGAATATTCCTTCATGTTTCGATTCCCAAGGGATCGTCATCAGGGAATCAAACCAAGCAGTAATGCATAAAACTAAATTAGCAACTTTTATCATTTGACATGGTGTGAAAGGGTCAAATAGTTAAAATGTAGACAATTCTTTGTAGAAATAGATGTACAAGTGTGCTGCATACCAAGATCCAATACACATATACAAACCTATTACACCATGTCAACTGATAAAGTTGCTAATTTAGATTTATGCAGTATTGTTTTGTTTTGATTCCCTGATAATGATCACTTGGAGATCGAAACATGTAGGAATATTCAATGTGATAACATAAACATCTAAGGAACAATATTGTGCATTTTGTTGGTTTGAGTGTCATGAATCCTCTGACATATGAGTACAAACTTTCCAATTGACAAGGAATTATTTTGCAGAGGACTTGAAACTTCGTCGATATCTTTGTGAGATAATTAATTTTTGTTGTCGTAAAGAAGCAGAGTGATTCCTCTGAGTTAGGAAATAAAAATATAAATATTGTTGCAGCTAAAGTTAATGCTTAAATATTTAAAGAAGATATCCGTTGTTGCATACTTAAAAGAATTATTCGTAAAACCTGATTAATTATAGAATATTTTTAAATGTTCGCTGATTATTTTAAGTTCATGATGCGTTTTCTTACCTGTGGTTTGAACTGACTTAATTTAGATTAATGTTTTGTTAAAGATATCATGTTCAATAGGGAGAGATTCAATTAAGACCTTAAGAAATAAATTGCCCTGTCATACCTCAGGCGGTTGGTACCCACTCGGTCTTCTGTCCAGGAGGCCTGGGTTCGATCCCAGGTTATTGTATGTGGGATTTGTGGTGCACAAAGTGGCATTAGAACAGGTTTATCTCACAGTACCTCTGTCTTTACCTGTCAATGTCATCCTCCCGATGCTTCACAAACCTCTTTCATTCATCTACTACCGACTCTATACGTTATCTTAAAAGTTAAGAGCGTCCTTGAAAAAAACACTTTGCGTTTGAGGTCTATATTATATCTTTCTGAGTGTGTTACGTTAAGCATGATTGTGAACAGATCGTTAGACTCCATATAGAATTCTCTGCCTGACTATAAAATATATAAACACCTTTAGTAATTGTGTGAATGGAACGTAACGGAAGTAACAGCTTTTCTTTGGTTTTTCTTTTTTAAGCTCCTGAGATCCTTCATTCATTCAGCTTGCTGGTATAAACTGTGCTCGCTCTACTGAAAATACTTCGTAAAGTGTTCATCAGTCAGCATCGTGCGAAGGCCAGCAGGGTTTCGCCGTATAGAACAATATTTACAGTGGTCAGTTTTACAGAAATGTAATTGAGATGTTGTACAGGAGAAGTTTTATCACTGTGCATCATCACATTCAGCTGCACGCTATATTTATTTACAAAAGCAATCCTTCAAACCATTAAAAATAAGGTCTTAAAGTGTTAGAACCATTCAAGAGAACGGAGTATAATGGATCCAACCCATATTTTGAGAGTTTATTAAGATAGAAAGATACGTGTACAAAGTGGTGCATTCTTAAAGCACATACACACAAACACTTAGCAAGTTTATTGCATAGACATGTTTCATTTAACGGGGATGGGCAACTTGTCCTAAAATTAACAAGAACTGACTAACAGCCAGTTCCTCCTATTTCTCCTTAGCACAAGAAAGAACACACATTCAGCCAGTAGCGACCTTTTTGCTTCACCATTGCGCGTTAAGTCATTTTTTGACTAATGGTTAGAATTAAATATGGCGGAGGGGAAATGCATGATAAGCTTCACAACATATTCTGTTGCTCTGTTTTGGAACTTTAATATTGTACACTATTGCATGGTGCTGCGAAAACTTTCCCGTGGAAAAGTGCATTTTCTAAAGCTACTCGTACGTTACGTTGAATCCCCTATTACAAGCCCAAAACAAGCCTATGTATGTTGGCTACAGCAAAAGAATGTATCATTTATAAGCTCTGATCAGACAGAGCTTGTGAATTCACTTATTTTGAAACTTCACACCAATTTGAAAACACAACGCCTTTTGTACTCTTTGCCAAACATTATTGGTCTGATAATATGATTATCTATAGACGCTGAACAAGACGTACATATGTGAGAGAACAGAAATGCCAGCAGGATTATCATCAGAAAACCTGAAATAATGAGTCCCTTTAGGAGAAATAGAATGGAGGATGATATTAAAATACATCTTACAGAAATCGCGAGAGAATGTGTGGACTGGATTCATCTGGCTTAGAGTAGGGACTGTTGTGAGGACAGTAATGAGCCTTTGGGTTCAGTGAAGGAGAGAGACTTCGTCTACAAGCTCTGCGACTATTAGACACTCAAGAATTACTCTACTCTTCGGAGTCAATTGAGATATGTCTCACAATGCTGTCCGTAAAGCTGTTGAAACACTGTCTCGTGATAATGACTGCGGCTGTCTAAGCTTTGGGAAGTGCCTATAGTGAACATAGTCTCTTGTTCAGATGCTAATAAATAAGCGACATATTTTTTATGTACGCGGGTTATACCGATTTATGTACCCTTTAAAGACCAAGACCAACCTAAGTATATACGTATAAATACTTAGCGCATACCTCATAGAGAACACCGACCACCTTACCAACGTAAGGATAAACCGTGTGAATTACAGTGCTGTAAAATTATAAGCTATTGCTGCAAAATTATAAGCTATTGCTGCAACATTATAAGCTAGTGCTGCAACATTATAAGCTAGTGCTGAACATTATAAGCTATTGCTGCAACATTATAAGATTGTGTTGCAACATTATAAGCTATTGTAGCAACATTATAAGCTATTGCTGCAAAATTATAAGCTACTGCTGCAACATTAAAAGCTAGTGCTGCAAAATTATAAGCTAGTGCTGAACATTATAAGCTAATTGCTGCAACATTATAAGCTTTGTTGTAACATTTAAGCTATTGCTGCAACATTATAAGCTATGCTACAACATTATAAGCTATTGCTGCAACATTAAAAGCTAGTGCTGCAACATTATAAGCTTGTGCTGCAACATTATAAGTTTTGTTGCAGCATTGTAAGCAATTGCTGATACATTATAGGCAATTGCTGCAAAATTATAAGCTATTGTTGCAACATTATAAGCTACTCTTGCAACATTATAAGCTGTTGCTGCAACATTATAAGCTTGTGTTTCAACATTATAAGCTATTGTTACAACATTATAAGCTATTGCTGCAGCAATATAAGCTTGTGTTGCAACATTATAAGCTATTGTTGCAACATTATAAGCTATTGCTGCAACATTATAAGTTATTGCTGCAACATAATAAGCTATTGCTGCAACATTATAAGCTTATGTTGCAACACCATAAGCTATTGTTGCAACATTATAAGTTATTGCTGCAATATTATAAGCCAGTGTTGCAACATTATAAGCTAGTGCTGCAAAATTATAAGATTTTGCTGCAACAAGGTAAGCTATTGCTGCAACATTATAAGCCAGTGCTGCAACGTTAAAAGCTACTGCTGCAACATTATGAGCTATGCTACAACATTATAAGCCAGTGTTGCAACATTAAAAGCTATTGCTGCAACATTATAAGCTTATGTTGCAACATCATAAGCTATTGTTGCAACATTATAAGTTATTGCTGCAACATTATAAGCTCTTGCTGCAACATTATAAGCCAGTGTTGCAACATTATAAGCTAGTGCTGCAAAATTATAAGCTTTTGCTGCAACAAGGTAAGCTATTGCTGCAACATTATAAGCCAGTGCTGCAACGTTAAAAGCTAGTGCTGCAACATTATAAGCCAGTGTTGCAACATTATAAGTTAGTGTTTTAACACTGCAAGTCCGACTCATAACTCATTTCGAATACTTTTCACTTAGCCGCAATTCTGAAATTGTTACTAGTTCTAACATTCGCATAGGAATACAATGAGAGTGAATTTAAAAGGCTACGAACAAAATCAAAACAACATCATATTATGAGTCCAACACAACTATATATTCTTTGAAAAACTCTACAAGTTTGGGATTAAATAATCCATCATCAGGCTGAATACAGACAATGCCTCTAATAGTACTAAATTATATTTTTTACGTTTTTTTTGTGATCCCACATCACAATATTAGTATTACAATAAAACATTAATATGGAATCATTAGTGAATAATAACTAAAATTAAACTTAAAATTTTTTCTTAAAATTAATTGTGCTGTATAATCTAGTTGTATTTTTAATTTAGGAGTCTTGGAGATCTCAGAATCCTACGGAGTAAGATTGTGTTGAAGTAAATTAAAAACAGTTTTGTTTAGAGTCTTACGTATTACAAGAGGTAAGTAGGAGAGTTTTGCTTAGATACTGTTGTGCCGAGGAAGAATATGCCAAATGTTGTTTTTTATTTTTACTTGTGTTATGGTCTTATTATGATCTCAGCATGTGTATTATGACATGAGTATTTAAAAAACTGTTTTTCTACCGACTGTATTTTTGGATAAACTTTATTTTTACACATGATATTCTAAATGTGATTTTAATATTTTGATATTTTTAATTTAGACATATGTTTTATAATATATCCATTTCACAAATAATTGGGATTGACTGTGGTTGTTCTATATCTCGGCGTGTTTATTTCTTCCTCTTGCACTTGTCAACCTACCTTAGGTTGACTAGTGACCTGCTGAAGAAATATCAAATACCCAATGCAAACCTTGTACCATGAAGTTAAGTAATTTGTTTAGTGCGTTCAAACAAAGCCATTAAATGCGAAGATTAAATGTTGACTGCAAACCCAGAAATAGTTCTCCTGTTGCACGTACAACATTGAGTTTTTTATAAAGCAGTGGACTTTAAGGCGCGTTCAGTAATAATTTCTGATTTGCGATTCAAGAATACCGGAATCTTTTGGCTGCGTATTTACCTACTGCAAACATCAGCTTCCAAATATTTCTCCTTGATTTTATAACTCTTCCGGAGCAGGCTGTCAGTAACAACAATTAGTTCAGCCAAGGTATCAACAGCATTTCGGCTGAAGCAGATTTCCGTGTATAGCACGTAAAATGTCACGCAGATTGTTAGCTAAATCCTGAATATTCAATGGAATTATCAAACCAAGAAAAAACTTCGACTCTATCGTAGTGACTCTTCTGGGCTAAATCTGTTGCTAGTGATTAGAACCGTGAAGTAATGTGTGCGTCGTTTGTCCTCTCGCCTTGAGAATACAAAAAGATACTTCTCCTGCTGCACAAATTCCTGTAAAACTCTGTCTTAAAATTACTTCCTGAAATACGTGTAGTTATTACATGAAGTTCTTATGAAGTTAAAGTTAACGTTGCCGCCAATACTGTTACTACTACTACTACTACTAGTAGTACTACTACTGCCACCACCATCTCCACTACTACATCAAATAATAATAGTAATAATAATAATAATAATAATTTAATATCCATTACGAATGTTGTCTCGTTCAGTGGTAATATCAATGTAGATGTGTTGTTTTGTGGCGCAACAGCCCTATTCGGGCCTAGGCCACCTCGCTGCTGAGGTTTCTAGATCACACACAATTTCAACCCAGACCATCTGACATCGGAACCGACCTACAATTAGTACAAAGAAACGCTTACGAAAAACGAAAAAAAGCCAGCTATGAGAGTGCCAATTGTCGGTTTAAAAAAAAAATCTACGAGCCTTCACGAGAAAGGACTACAGGAAGGAAATGATAAATATTGTCCAAACATGAAGCAAGCGTCAAGAAACTTTAAAGTATATATGTGTCTCATATATCAGAGGATTCGAAATTCTGTAGATAGTCAATACATCTGAGATACCCAGTGAAGATGCTGAAAGTTATTCTGCACTTGTCAGTAATCGCAAGATTTGCAAGGCTTCAAGGATTGCCGCTAGTCTCACAACGCTGTGGGGCTCGAGATAAGCAGCTTGTGTGACTGCCATATAGTGCATTTAATAAATTTTCATACATATTTATTTTTATCATGTATGTTAAAGGATACAATTTTTTTATCTTATTGTCATAAAAACACGAGTCTCACATAGGATTTTTCGACGCTTTAATTTGAGTTCTTGGGCTTTCTCCCTTTCCTCTTGTCGTACACTGTATCTGATATAACGTCCACTAGTCATGTTTTGCAGGTGAAAGGAATGTATTTACAAGAAAGTTGGCATCGTTATTCTTTTCTGGAACTTTTTTGTGCTAAATAATCCGTTCAATTTTTAACGTTGCATTTTATTACAAAACCCCTGTCTGCCAGACACTTACCTGCTTTCATAAATCAGATTATGAAAACACAGCGTGACACCGTATCGCTTTTGAAGTTTCGCTGTCAGTCGACTTACAACTTTAACTTGAAGTAATGGAATTTCGGAACAGTCAAAATGACTGTATGTTGTTGATAGGTACTAGGTGGCTTAATGACGTCATCTCTTGGAATAAATTTACAGAATCAGTCCAAACAATTTGGAAGAAGAGTTCTACAGTGTCTTTTATTAACTCATGGATGAATCACTACAAACAGTTACAGGCTACATTTTTAAATTTGGCTTGCGTTGGCAGGCGTTAGGGCTATTACAGCATTTTATGTATTCACGAAATCTCTCTAAAAAAAGCTAGCCGGGACAGCTTCAGTCAATGAAGTGGCTGACTTCGGGCTGGGTTAGTTCGGTTCCCGACGTTGGCAAGGAAGAATCACGTCCAATGATTGGGCGGTAATGGCTGGGGGCGGTAGGTATGTAACGCCAGCCCTGAGCTCCCTCTAATGCAGAGGTCCAGGGTTCATGAAGCTTTCAATAACAATTCAGACTCGCTGTCTGTCAGATTTCATATTACGTTCCCTCTGTTAGCAGTGTTTATTATTTGATAGTTCATGGTCAAAAAAGGTAACTCAGGATAGCTCAATCGATATAGTGACTAGGCTACAGATCAGACTTCCAAGGAAAATAGCTAGTTTCCCGACAAAGGAAAGACAATTTTTTTTCTAAGTGTCCAGACCGGTTCTTGGTCCAAGCCTGCCTTATATTTAATGGGTACGGGGGCTCTTCCACCGTAGGCGTAGAGCCACAGATTGAAGCTAACCACCCACCCCATTTAATGCCGAGGTTAAAAATAACTGGAACTATAACTCCACCCTGCCTTATACTTTCATGCAGTGCACAAGGGGTAATTTAACTTGACTTTTTCTTCATTGAATTGACTTTATTTACATTCCATGAATCCAAAACAGGTTAACACCTTTGGACACAAAACAAGTCATAAACAATTATTATGAATTATTACATACAGTACTTTTTAAATATTATACCATATTATCTTAAGAGTGATAAAAAGTATGATTTTAACATTCTATATTTATATTAAATTATTCATCTACAGTATAAAAGAAAAGAGTATGGAGAAAATTTGTAACCTTGATTTCAATTGTTTAATGACATCCTATTGGCAGTTTGCTGTGCAGTGTTTGTATTGATTCTACAGATCCGTCTTCAACTTTCCTAATATGACCTTTTTTGTCCATTTGAGTGGATGATGGTTTCTACAAAAGACTATATGCCGGGTTATTCGTGAACAGAATACGTCAGACGAGACATCTAACCGAGTAACACATTACGTGTGTCAAAACATGTCTATATGACTTGACTCAATAAAAGATGTTTTCTGTTATTTTCGAAACGTAACCTTAAGTCATAATCAGTTGCCATGTTGTTGCTCTATGACACATAGAACTTTCATTAAAAAATTTCTTATAATTTTATACACTCCTGCTGGTTTAAATTTTATGTACCTACACGTAGTCATCGAAATTGTTCGGATATGATTATCAAATTGAAAATATTTTGCGCAGTCGGTAAGTTATTATCAGTTTCATAAACAAGTTATGGTACGTTAAATTTTAGTTTAATGAGTATAAGCCCATCATCAAGTCGGTTCTTATGGTAAATCATTATTTGAGCTAATGCTGAATCTATCTCCAAAGAAAACCTACATTCAACAATTAATTGCGGCGACGCACTCGCAGGCAGGAGTAGAATTCAATGAAACAGAGGCCACTTTAAAACCCAATTGCAAAGAGTAAATACAAGAAGTAGATATTAAAACAAAATGTGGCATATTTATCAGCGACACCTTTTCTTTTTTAAGCATGTTCCAGAATTTTATTCGAAATCCTGCAGGATTACAGTCTCGGTTCTTTTCCAGTAGACATCACTTGTCTATCCCAATTGTGTTCTACAAAATGTCTTGCCACGCACTGTAAATCTCGTACAATTTCTTCGTAAAATCCTGACAGTTACTTCAATTCCATGTCTGCAATTTCTGTCTAATACTTTGACACGACTGGGATCTCCGTATAGGCATGCGGCAATTCTCAAGGAATTGTTCTAATATTTACAGTCTTAAAATATGTTCCATGCAGTAGGGTCGTTCTTGAGAAGATGGTAATCTTTAGCTGGTGTATAAATTCCTAGCCCTTTTTAAAAAACGGAAGTTCAGTACCTTTTTCACAAGAACCCGCCATCGAATTTTATCCTGAGACTCCTAAAACTGAAGTCAAATAATCACACCTGCTTTGTCAAAATTCTCTTTAATGTTATATCCCATCTACCCTAGGTCTTCAAACCATCTCACCCCTTCGATTTTTTCAACTAAAATAATATATCCATGCATTCTGAAGCTTCCCTGATCGCATGCTACATGTCTCAATAATCTGATTCTCTTTGACATAAAAACACTTCTTAATATTAGGCCAACAGTACAAATTATGAAGCTATTTTTATGTAGTTCTCTCCATTCTCCTGTTAGTACAAATCAGATACAAATATTATTTCCGCGAGACATAGGAGGAGGCTATCGCCTCTCAAATAAGACAGTACCGAAAAATATGCCGGGAGGGACTGAAGAAGAACTCGAGAAACCTCACTATAGGTAACCAGTCTCCGGGCTGAGTTTTTAACTTCCAGAATAAAAGTCATACATATTTCGTACGTAACTATGACGTTGGCTGACAGGGAGTTCTTATTCACGAATTCAGGGTGCAAAGAATGTGGTCGCTGTTTATTGATAATTACACACTCAGATTTGGACTTATAGACTTTCCATTATAACGTTCGGGAGCCGGGATAGCGTAGTCAGTACAGTAGCTCGGCTACGGACTGGACGATCTGGAGTTCGAATTCCGGCAGGAGCAACAGATTTATCTCTTCTCTAAAACGTCCAGACTGACCCCGGGTCCCACCCAGACTTCTATTCAAAGGGTAGTGGCTGTTTTATTCCGGCGGTAAAGCAGCCGGGGCATGAGGCTCGTCACTCAATTCCATCTTGTACCGTGGTTAAGTGCGAGAAGAGCTACACATCCACTCGCCCTACACACCGTCATGGCGTGAATAGGGACAACTTTACTTTAACCACTATAGCCTACCTCCAAAACTGAAGAAAAAACACACATGATAAAAAATTACCCCAGACTTTTGTTCTGTTACAATAAGGCAGTGTCAGGCCGCACCGCTCAGCGTTAGTCATCATATCTTGGTTCGTTGAAATCACACAGATGAGTCGTAAAACTTTACTAGCCTATTTTGGAGTGAAGGCAAAGGTTTTGTTTATGTAATGCCCCAAATTTGATAGAAGAGGTGGTCTGGAGTGATTCAGTGTCTACGTCACAGCAAGGCAACAGAACGAGATGGCTGGTTATTTTAGCTTATTATTTATTGACATTATTGTGTCAACGTCAGTGCCATCTTAGACGGACTGGGCCAGACCAATGATGCCACGCGTGCAGCCAATTATAGCCCGCCGGGCCTCAAGACTTTTATAAGTGTGTTATTCATCGACGCTGTCAATTTCTACGATTGTATAGCGTCGGTGATAGTTTGGAGAATTGATGGAATCACACTGACACAGGAAAATCGAAGTATTCGGAGAAAAACCTGTCCCAGTGACGCGTTTTTCACCACAAATCCCACACGGAATGCCGTGGCATTAAACCCGGGCCTCGGCGGTGAGAATCTGGCGACTAACTGCCTGATCCATGGCACGGGCCACGGGGATTCAAATTAAAATGCGTGATAGTCATGTTAGAAGAGTGTTATGACCAGGGGTAGAACATTAGCCGTGAACTAAGCAGTACATGGACCCTGCAGTGAAGAAATAATGTGCAAATGCTATGCACATACTAAAGTATTTAAATATTGTACATCCACTATATCGACTTACAATTATAATGACCAAACTTGTAGACATTTGTTTTAACTGCACGCATTACATAGGGACATAATCAGTTAAAAATTTTAGCAGACGTAAATTTTAATTTTCTTTTATTATTGATGCATCAGGTTATACCGAAAAGCTGATAAGCACCTACAAGACCACAGGGTGTCATAACCCAAAGAACCTCAATCTCGAGTCTTGGTGCCAGGAAAACCGCGTATGTCACAAGGAAGTCAGGTTTTAAGACACTGGATTTAGCGATTATTTTTCGAACAGGATTGTTCTGAAGAAGGTCTCTCACAATTCTTCGAAATACTGAACAACAAAAGGTGACTTTAAATACAAGTATATACAGGGAGGTAAATTGAAAGCCTAACCCAGACGCACGGCAAGCTTATTTGCTGATATAATATATAATTAATATCACTTACAGCATGTTACAGTAGGTACTGGCAGTACTTTCTTCAACTCTCATTCTTCTTGACACCCGTGGAATACTCTTTGAAGTTCTTTTCTATTAATTGCCGATAATGAGTGACAAGTTTAACGGCTGCTGCCTGATATACAAACCGCCAATCTCATCTTCGCGTGTACGGTTATTAAATCATCTGGCATTTAAGTCTCATAGCCGAGTTTAAACTTCTGCGTGTTACAGAATTGCAAAGTACAGTTTCACGTGAATTTCTTTTGTTCTTGAAGATGTAGTACAGTTTAATACAGAGGATTTTCATTTTGGAAACCTACATAACGAAGACATCTTATGAAAAGGTTTGTAGAAAATTTAAAATAAGTTTACCCGTTTATAAGTTTCTTCGAAATCAAGCAAGCCTGGTCGTTGAAGGATGTCATTTCCAACACTTACAGTAACATGCAGTAAGTTATATATATTAATATATGCGGAAAGGCAAGGCAGTAAACTTGCCACATGTCTGGGTTTCTTTCTCAAATGGAGTTCCTGTACGAATTTATGATTTAAATTCGAACTAAATTGCTCAAAGTAATCACGTTATCCCACAATAATTTTAGAAAGAATACGTAGTGGCATTAGGACAACCTAATACAAATAATTCTTTCTTCATTGCAGTCCACTTTACAAGACAGATTTAAAATTGTATGTAATTAACAATGACTATTCTACCAAGTAATGGATCAGATAGTTTTAGAAGAATTTAATTTTAATTGCGTGATACCCGTTCCTCAGTCACTGGTGACTAAAATTAATTGTAGGACGTTTGTTTGATCTCAGGTTCACAGTGTCAAGTTCACTTTCAGACATCCTTTCAAGATTGTCTGAAATTACTTTATGGCAGTTTGAAATTACGATAACGCTATAACAATAGTAATAATACAGTAGCAATAATTGGAAAAGAACCATAAGAAACATTAATGGCAGTAGGCCGTAAACGATATAGTCTCTTAATTTTTATGATAAACGCTGCAACAAACACTTTTTCATGTTTGGTATTAACTGGTATGTAAAATTTTCGTGTAGGCCTACCTAAACCATGAAACACAATACGGTAGAATGGAAGCAAAGCTTGGCGAATTCTTAATTTCGGTGGCAGGCAGAGATGAGTTCAAGTACTTGCGGTTTTAACTACGGAAAGATACATGCCTATTGGGTATGAGGCTGGATGGATCTCCTGAGTTGGTGTGTACGCAGTGTCAAAAAGAAAATTAGTTGCTTCTGACGAGAATCCGACACGGACCGTCTAGGTGCAGCCAGTAACTAGTGCTTTGTGGATGTAATTTAACACCGAGCTGTCGTGGGAAATTATTGCAGTATTTAACTGAGAGAATATAATAAACCGAGGACAACGGACAGCATTAATTCCCTGGTCGAATGAGAGTATAACAGTAGTAATTTGGAACACGAATACGTTCGTAACGTAAGTCTGTGTGTATGCATCCATGTCTTTGTGTGTCCCACTAATTACCCGTGCAACATTCGACCGAGTTGCATGAACGTTGGTATATATGCGAGTATGTCAAGCTATCTGAGACCACTCGTCAAGAAGCACAGAACATTCAGGTTTAATCTCACGTTGGGTCGCGACTGTGCATACGTGAAATACGCCGCCTGATAGGCCCACTCTCCTTTCCGTAGACGATGAGTTGATGAATATAGAGCGTCGATGGTACGACTATTGGCAGGGAAAAACAGGAGTACAGTAGACGTTGCTGTGTCCGGCATCTCCTGAACGAGGTTCGCCGGATATCATAATTTTTCCGGATATTACGACGTGACACCTAATGAGTACCTTAATACACCTAGCAACTTCAGGGACGGAATTAACCATTTAATTTGTCACTTGATATCCCGTTATGATTTCCCTGTTGCATTTCTACTCCATTTTCATCACTACTTATGTAACCTACTGTATTTTTTTTCATTGGCTCGACAGCCCCTTGGGGGCCTAGACCGCCTCATTTTTCGAGGCTTCATGATCACACACTTTAGACACACCACAATCGGTAGGACTCCTCTGGACGAGGGACCAGTTCGTCGCAGAGACCTCTACCTGACAACACACAACACTCACAAGAGACAGATATCCATGCCCTAGGCGGGATTCGAACCCACAATCCCAGTAAACGAGCGCCCGTAGAACCACGCCTTAGACTTCGCGGCCACTGGGATCGGCAACATGGTGTATACATAATCTAAAAACATAACAAGTCACTTTGAATATGTGGGTGAACTCTCGGGTTCGATGCTGGGTGCTGCAGGGTTGAGGGAATAGAGACAAATAATGGGTCAGTTTTTTCTGGTTAACGGAGCTCCCTGCATATCGCAGCTTTTATTGTCCTTGTTCCAATGTCACTATGACCTCCACATATCCCACATGAATTGCCCATGCGGTGGTTTCCCGATTCGGTTTTGAGCCAGATGCTCAAATATCTTGAATGATATTTTTGTTCTTTCCCTCGCTTCTTCCAGAAAAGTTTCTGCATGTTACGGCTATACTCGTATTCTGACTCATCATTCCAAATTCACCGATTAGATCATTCTGTCATTCTTCGCTCGACAATATTATATCCCAATCTTGTCCATACTGTCACTTAATAAATCACGCACGAAACAAACAGTTCCATCTCACCTTAATATTCGACCCACATATTTATTTAAAACACGTCCACGACCTACTTCAAAACGCCTCTCCCTTCGAAGTAGTGACGTATTCGTCCTCAGGAATAGCAGCGGAACTTCCCGACATGCTAGGCAGAATCTCCTGTCACCACCTGTGGCTGTTGCATATCTTGGTAGAAACAGTGGGTGGGAGTAATGCATTTAAATGGGCTACACATATGGGAACGTTGATTGCACGCTGTGAATCGCTTGGCAAACCATGAAGTTAAAATGATCATGTCTTAGCAGCAAACTCATACAGTGTGCTAAAGTAAGAATGTGTTGCATATGTCCAGTTGAATTGGATGGATTTGCGGCTGCGCAAAGTGGTATTGACATTTTAAATTTAAATACCACTATAAAAATATTTATGAAATCCAGTTTGTATGTTTCCTCCAGAGGCTGGTATCTGCATGCGTTGAATGCCCAGTGTCGTTATATTGCTTGGAAACTACGAATATGTACTGCAGATAATCACCTCATTGATTGGAACCATTCGACACTAAGTAAGCCGTGCCATGGCTCAGGCGGTTAGTCGCAGGCCTCAAATATCAGGAATCGGAATCGACTCCAGGCAAGTCCATGTGGGTTTTGTTGTGGAAATAGTGGCACTGAGACAGGCTTCCTCCTACCAGTAAAATTCTACACATGTTCCATGCTCATTCATTCATCTACCACCGACGCTACCTAATTTTAGCAACTGACAATTAACATCCCGTAAAACTTGTATCTTCAACATATGTGCAGTATTTGCTTCAGTTTTATTTAACGTTAACCTTTGCAGTGTTGATTTAGATTAACTTCCATTGAAGCATTGGAATGTGGTCAAACAGAATGTTTCATTTTAAGGCGTATGAAAACAAACCTCACAGTTTAATGTACTTCCTGCGCGAAACTTCTACATACAAACTAAACGAAAATTCTCTTCTACTCAGTGAGCGCTGTCTATATCTATGTAAGTCGCCTACTCTTTCGTACTCGTCTGGTAGCTAAACGTACCAAGTACCACTACACGCTTGATGATGATGATGATGATTATTATTATTATTATTATTATAGCAGTCTGCATCTACATTCATTCTATAATCCCTGCAGTAAAACAGCCATCTTTCACACACACATAGATGTCAGATTTACATTAATTTTGTCAGAATATCTCTTTGTAAGTTTTACAATTAAATTCAGCAGCGCTGCAATTTTAATGCTAGTAGCATATTCCAATTAAAGACCGATAAAAGTGGCCGCATAGTCTAACGCACCTACTGGGTTCTTCCGCTTGAACATTAGATTCTTCGGTTCAAATCTCACTCAGTGCATATGCCTGTGCCTGAACTTCATCCGATTTTGATTTGTGCGGTCTAAGTACATGCGTGCGACAGACGTACCTGTCGTCCAAGGAGCCCTACAAGATGTGTTCAAATACGGTTTCGAAACCGGGAGATGTAAAGATTAGAAATTTTTCCCTATTTAAAACAGATTTTATTAAAATGTAATTGTTTTCTGATAGAAGTGCTGCTATTGCTAAACAAATTTACAGGAATACTGCCATCTTAAAAAAAAGTGTATTTGAATAGCTGAAAGTTTTCTTTCACAGTGACTTAATTCTCAGCCTACAGCTCTTTATTCTATGTTTCTACTGTCCAAGAAGTCCAAGGACTTCCTTTTATATGGCTCCACAAGCCACAGAAGCTCAGGAAAGTCGTGTCAACGTGTGAATGGGTCGCATGGAGCTTAAGGAT
Organism: Reticulitermes speratus; assembly: GCA_021186555.1. Lineage (NCBI taxonomy): Eukaryota > Metazoa > Arthropoda > Insecta > Blattodea > Rhinotermitidae > Reticulitermes > Reticulitermes speratus. The sequence continues at coordinate 26,134,282 of JAJKFL010000042.1, read as the reverse complement.
TTTTTAGCTCTAATAGAGGCCTTCTAAAGAAAATAATGAAGAATAACTGCAGAAACCTGAGAACGGGGTTATTGGTTTTGGATCGTGATTCACAGCGCTGAAAGTTCACAGACTTTGCGGAGACAGGCAAAGTTCAAGCAGAATCGTTTCAGATTTAGTTCATCACAAGCAGTTATTCTTAGCTGTGAGAAAAGTGAAGAAAGCGCCGAAAACAGAATAGTAACTTCCATACACACAGTTTATTTTATACATATTGCATGTCCAGAAAGAGGAAATATTGATAGAGTATATTAGCTAGTGGTAAAACAAAGACAACTTGGTTAGTCACTGGAGGCTATTTCGAGAGTTCTGAATAATCAGGGAGGGAATATCGCCACGGTTTGTTTTAAATAACGTGTGCATGTGCGGCAATTGGAAATGCGGGAAAGGATGGAAGCTTAGAAACCATATCACTGTCAAATTTTCAGGCTGAGCAGTCAAAACAATCCGGCCAGCGTGTCTTGGTGACTGTTTATGATTTCAGCTTGGAGAGAGCAGCCCTTTTGTTCTCGTCAGATTGAGTGTTTGCCAAATGTCTGTAGGCTCTTTTCAAACTTCAGCTGTGATAAAATGATGTAATATTTTTGCTTAGAAAATAAACGTCGAACCAAAACACAAACACCTTTCAGCGAGTTGACTGAAAGTTAGTTTTGCACATAGAATGTCATTATTTTGTACGAGCCAACAAAGCTACGAATTTTTCCAGCGGAATGGAAGGAAAAAAGTCATACACATTACTATGACTAAATTTTATCGTAAGTGGGAATTCAGATTTTCGGTTTATAAAGAACGTCCAAAGTACCTGTGGCATTACATTTCATTTCGTTCCTTAAAATAAATATGACAACCAAATATTCAGAATTCATAATGACTGTGTAAAGGGCTGGACGACACAGAAATCGTGGTTCGATTCCCGACAGGAGAAAGAGGATTTCCTTTACTCGAAACAGTCCAGACCGGCACTTGGGCCCATTTAGGATCAATTTCAATGGGTATTGGGTGATCTTTCCTGGGGGTAAAGCAGCAGGGACATGAAGCAGACAACTTGCCTCCACCTAGTTCTGAGGTAAGGAATATACAGCGCTATATCTCCTCTCCCCACACGCCGTCGTGACGTGCACAAAGACATTTTACTTGAGATCTTCGCTCTTCTTGGATGTTACACAGCCTAAATTATTAGTTAGTTAAAGACGTCCCAGGACAACCCATCTGTCCCATCTTCAAGGGAAAAGCAGTCCAAATAGATTTTCCCAAAACTTCGCTAACTACAACCTACAGTGCGCAACATCCCAGAAGAGCGAAGATCTCATTTACACTGTTGCGGAAGCCTGCAATCACGCAGAGTTTTATTTAATATAGAGTCATTAATATTCTAAGCGTATTTCTCAAAGCGTATTGTCCATCTTACTAAGTATTTTAGAAGATAATTACCACATACGTAACGATAAATTAAGGAACCCTATAGAGAAAATGTTTTTCATCGTGCGAGCACAGTACATGCAATAGTGCTGAAATTGTGACGTGACTATTTAATGTGACGAATTTTTCCACTGGATTAAACGGGCAAAGTTTTTAAAAATATAAAATGATAAGCACAGTGAACAGATTTGCAAGTTATTTTTATGGGAAAATAGCGAAAACGAGATGGGTGTGCCGAGAATTTTGTTCCTTGGGAAATCATAGTGGAGGGGGGATGGCGTAGCGAGTATAGTGACGAGGGTACGGACTGGACAACCGAAGAATTGCGGTTTGATTTTCAGCAGGGGCAAGAAATTTCTGTTTGCTCCAGGGTCTAGACTGGCTTCTGGAAACCACCCAGCCTAATATTTAACGATACAGGAGATTATTTCAGCTGAAGTGAACTTCCCAGTTCAAGAATTTACGAAGCTATACCTGCACTCCCCTGATATTTCTTCTTGGCGTGCACAGTGACAAGTGCATTTTCACCTTACAACAAACACAGAAGTTACAGGAAGAGAGGGAGTTTTTCCCGGTAAATGGAAACGTTTCTTGAAGTCGTCACTTTCAATGACGTTTGTAAGCAACTTGCGGTTCTCACGCTCAGAAATTAGACAAACATCTTTCTCTGTTCTTTCCTTGACTTGGTCGACATTCACTCCATCACTTTGTGAATAAGACGTTCAACTGAAGAGGTGACCTCTGCCTCTTTAGAACTGAAAGCAGTAGCTACCATCCTCTTCAACCGCCCCCACCGCTTGCTACTCTTCTTCGAACAACCTGAATAACAACCTGTTAGCGTGCAGCAGGAGTACGGTTTCTTCGTATTCAGAATTTTCCATCAGGTTCTGGCCTGGAACAGATGGGTTCTTTCATTGCGCTGCTACACTTCTGTGCTGAAAATGTACTGGATACATAAAGGCTCAATTATTTATATAAATTATTAGATGAAGATCTGTTGGAAATTTAGTGCGAAATTTTGAAAATTCCCCCTTCTAACTATGGTTTCCATAGGTAATGAACCCATTTATCTGATGTTACAAACCTTATATTGCAGGCCTTGAAGGACACTGAAATCACGATTACACGGGATATGTACGCTATTTTGCATATCCGATATATCACGTCAAATAATTCCCAATCTATATATGTGCTGCTCATTCTTCGCAGTAAGCATGAGCATGGACCCATGAACGTCACAATGTCCTTACTACACCCAGCCAACAAAGGTCCACAAATGACTTCATTAGAAAATTTCTGCATTCAACTTTTCCAAAGACACAATGCCATCATTAATGAACAATCTCAGAAGGACACTAACCCCCTCTTCTAACTCATTTACGATATAAAACTCACGCATGCGCGTGATCCCCATCCACTCTCTCCCTTCTGTTTTTTATTTCGGTACAGAGTGGTTCGCCGAACCAGTACCATCAACATTCCTTTGCTTGGTACGTATTTCACAGACAGCAGTTTCATCCCCATATCACATTATATAATTTTTATATACCAATGTATTATCAATTACCTCCTACACACACTTATTTCCTTCCTTTCAGGATGGTGATATACTACGTACTGTCTACGAGTATATATATAATTCGTTACACTCTGGCATTAATTACAAATGTTAATCTGTATTTTGAACTTTAATGTGTATTTTAAACCATGTATTTTTAAAACTTAATATTTGAATTGTGAAAGGGGTAATGAATCTGAGGGCTTTTATAAAAGACAGGGAACTCCTTGACAAGATAAGTGTCTGTTAGCTTCTCAAGAAGAAATCAGACGATTAGTCAGTCTTCTTTCGAATCTTATTAACTCCCACTATCATAAATTCTAGAATTATTACCTCTCAAGTTTGTTAAAATGTGAAGAGCTGGAATCAGCGGAATTGAAAGTTTATGACGTAACTGCTGACAACAAAGCAATTTCTTCATAGTCTTCGGTTTGCTTAAATGTAATAAAATATCTTTTGACACAAAAAGGTTATAAACAGAGAATTTAAGCGAAAGTCTGCGATTATGTTAGAAATGCTAATGTTTCAGAACAAGTGTTTGAATGCCACGTATGCAACTTAGACTTTATATCCGGGAGACAAACGTTTGGATCATTGGAATGAACCTGCCGTTCAGACAGATAATTTTTTTCCTATACATCCCTCCACTTTAAGCGCGTCCCTGTCACCACAGTATGGCACAAATTCAGGTTGCAGACGGAGGAGATGGCTTTACAGATATGGAGGGTAGCTGCGAATATACACAAAATGCAATTATAAACAGCCCATAAGGAGTAGTAATACAGTTTGTGCTGAGTAGGGCGTTAAAAGGCTTGGCCTTAAAAACCATCATGTTACAAAATGTTATAAGTGGTCTCGGAGTTCGACGGATTATTTAGAAGGACTTAGGCAAGGAAAATACACATGGGATTTGACAGGTGGAATTTGAGAGGTCACGTCGTTTGGCTGGAAACAGCTGCAAGAGAATTAGCACTACCATTGGCTCAATAATAGTCCTACTCTTCTTCCACTCCCAGAACTCTGATAGGCTAGATTTCCTCCAACTTCGCCACGTAACCGACATATTCCTTTCTTCGCAACCACATTAGCATCCACTTCAGTCAGATTCAGCCACCCTGAATATGGAGGCAGTACGTTCCTACGAAACGTCGGAACAAATACCTACCACACGGCGTAAGACACAAAAGAAGACTATAAACTAATCAATAGTTGTATGAAAAACCTGAAACCTTACATAGATATGTCTGGAGTACAAGATGGAACAAGGGTGGCACCGAAAAAGCAGAACAGCATGGATTTTCTATGGAAATGGGAGTGTTAATCATCGTTTACAGTTAAACTTCTCCTTGCATAGGAAAATATTTCCAGCAGTTGTAGTAACAGGAATATCGTAGCCTTCTCTGTTACGAAGACTTCAATGGACTGACCTATCTACCTTAACGTGCCTGATCAACTGATAATGAAAGACGCGACCTAAAGACGATTTTGAAAGGAGCTAGATCTCAGATTAATAAAAATCTTCAGAAACGAGATATAAGGAAAAATATCTTATTAAAGTCTCGCAAAGCTTTCAGCTTTCGAAAAATATGGATGCTGGCATGAGCATCAAAGAAGCGTGGTGGAATGTTAAAGATTATAAAAACTTCAGCAGAGTAATATACAGATACGAATAATTAGGTGTTAGAGGAGCAAATTACAAATCTTCAGAACTAGGTTTTGGAGAGTGTGGACTGGATTCTTTTGGCTGAGGAAAGAACACATGGAAAACCCTTTTGAATATGAAAATCGGCCGGTTTTAATAAGATGGGAAAAAATTCTTGAAAATATGAGCAACTGTCACTTTCAAAGGAAGTTGTTAAGAACTCACTAGAATTTAAACAATTCCAATATTCTCTACTACACAACACATTTTTTAGAGTTTAGTCATGGGCGCCATCTTGTACGACTCAATGTTGCCCCACATATACTCTTCACCACCACCGATCAGTCATCGCTGAAACACCAGTGGGGCCAAATTAGCTCTGATTTCTAACAGAAGTGCTCTTCTCTGTGGTGTCATTCTTTATAGGTCAATCGTTAATTTTTAATCTGTCCTACGACAGGTCCATTGCTTCTTCTAAAGCGAGTTCTCTACAATGTGCGATCTAGTGCTTTCTCTTTCAATTTCCAGTATCTTCTCTTTCCCTTAAGGGCATCCAGTAGCTGCTTACGCCTTCTTCCTCATCTTCCGTCATTTATATCCTTCCTTCTAACTTTCCTTCAATCATTTCTTTTAGAAGGCAGTTGCTACGCAAGATATAACCAATCCAGTTAGCCTTTCTTCTTTTTATTTTATGTAGGATATTCATCTCCTCCTTGACTCTATGTAAAATTTCTTAATTTCTCAACCGATCGGTCCAACTGATTTTTTCCATTCTTCTCCAGCACCACATTTCAAAACTTTCCAAAAACTTCTGATATACTTTCTGAAGTGTCCACATTTCAGCACCACACAAATCTATGCTCCAAATGTAGCACTTTACTAGTTTCTTCCTTAAATTTAAGTCCAATTTGTTGGTGAAATTTAGTTTCAAGTGTACACTTTGCATAATTTATTATTATGCTAACCAAATAACTGAAACATTCCACATTCTCCCATTGTTTATGATCTATAATAATTTTTACTGGGGATGGTTGCCTCGAGATTCTCATTCCCTTCTTTTTTCCACATTCATTTCCATTCCATAGCGTTTTCCAATTTCAATTAGTCTATCAGTCGCGCTCTGTGGCACCGTTTCTTCCTTAGCCAGTAGTACAAGGCCATCTGCATTTTTCACAGTGTGAATTACTTGTTCTCCTATTTTGAAGTCTCCAAATCCTTCAAGAGCTTCCTTGGTAAGGTACTCACTTTATAAGTTGAACAGAATTGGCGACAAACAGCAGCCTTGTCTAAATCCTCTTCCAATCTTCACACTTCTCGTCTCCCCTTGGTCCAGTCGTATTTTGACACTTTGTTTCATGTAAAATTTGCTGATCAATCTTCTGTTGTGCCAGTCTATCCCAGTTCCCTTTAGGATATGCATTAATTTGGTCCAGTTGACACGGTCAAATGCCTTCTGCCAGTCTATGAAGCAAGCACACAATTCCTCATCTATGTCCAAGGTTCGTTCTGATATTATTCTCAGCATCCCAATTGCATCCCTAGTTCCTTTTCCTCTTCTACATCCAAACTGATCTCCTCCAAGTGCATCCTCAGTCTTCCTTTCGATCCTTCTTCTAAGTATCCTCGCTACTATCTTTGCTGCATATGCGATGAGCCTGATTGTGCGATGGTCGCTGCATTTTGTAGCTTTGGGCTTCATCTTTAAGGCAATCACTGTAACTTCAATGAAAACTCTGGGCCACTCTCCAGTTACGTATATGCTGTTGATCAGCTGTGTCATTAATTTGAGACCATCTTCTCCCAACAATTTGAGTACATCCCCAGGTACATCATCATCTCCTGTAGCCTTCTTATCCCTCATTTCCTTGATAGTCTTTTCCACTTCACTTTGAAAAATATAAGGGTCTTTCTCGTCTTCATCTACTTCAGCTCCAGGTTCAACTTCTAGGTGTTCTAGTCGATTAGCAAGATCGTAGATCTCTGTAATATAATTCTCCCAAATTTGCAGTACTTATCTTTGATCTATTGTTATATTCCCGTGAGAGTCTTCGATGTCAATATTTTGAATCCCATGGTTTTCTTTCCAACCTAGTTCCTTCTTCTTTATGTACATTAGATCATAACATCTTGTTCTTTGAAATTCTATAATCTCATCGCATATGCTCTCAAGATATTCCTTCTTGGCGTTGCCTGTGGTCCTTTCCAATTCGTTCATCATTCTTCTGTAGTTCTCCCTTCTTTATTCGTTGTTGACATTCTTCCATTTCCTTCGTTCATCCGTTTTACTGATAATCTTCTTTGTAATTCACAGCTTTCTTACTCTCCTCTCGACTTTTCCAACTAAATCACTCATAGCATCTAACACACATTTCTTGATATTATTCCTCTGCACTTCCATATTCCCACTTTCACGTTTGCTTGCACCAAATTTTTCTTGTAGACTATCTTGCACTTTCTGTCGTTGAGCATATAACTTCTCCAAATGCCATCTTTATATGTAGGTATAGGAATGTGTTGTTATAGGTGTAGGGAAATGCAGGGGCTTCAAATAAACATGATTGTTTTTTTCAGCATCCTTCATAACTGACAATTTATAATCACCGATAACGTTTCTAAATCCATGCTATGACATCTCTGCACTTGGTGCATTGTCATTATATAAACTGTGCAATTCGTAAGGCTGATGAATTCCGCCCATCCTTGTAGTCAACCCATCTAATAGCTCCGTGTAGTAGGTAGCCTAGCGAGAACAAAAAGGCGGCAATGCATCATTGCTAATTTACATATTATAGTTTGGTGAGCACAAAGAGTCTTTGCTCTAAATTCGTTCGCCTTGTGTAAAAGTGCCCCCTGACTAAAGATTATTGCTCAGTATTAATATTGTGCAATATGTTTCTCCCGAGACGTCTCGATGTGAATGTGCAGTATTTCATTTTGCTCGTGACTCAGGACGAGTAAATATGTTGAGTACTACTGATGCTGTTTGTGTGGCCCATTTCTTTAGCCCTGTTTTAAAAAGGAATAGGAATAAGCGCTGGACCAAAGCGTGGTACAAACGAACACAATACATGCAAGAAAATTTTATGAGAGACTTACATTTCAGTGAGCCAAAAGACAACACACAACTTTTGCGGTTGGCTGGTCCATTATTTGATGATGCACTCGTGATTGTTACCCTACGTGCACTAAAAGTGCTAATATGCCAGAAACAGTCACTCATAATCAGCGTTTATCCATTACGCTACGCTTCTTGGACACTGTAAATAAGTTTGAGGACCTAAGATTTTATTTTTGGACATGTTTACTGTTCGGCAGACAGAGGTTAATTGAGTGTATATAGTGCAATGCTTCCCACAGATTATTAAAATTTTCGAGATTGCAAAACAGAAATAAAAATTTATTTGAGTGACAAAATATTTCGGGCAACACTTTAATATTAAAACTAGATAGTTCAAAATGCTGTGCAAGTACTGTGCCATATTTAGTAAGATAATAATATTTAATAATAATTATTGACCTTTAGTCCCTCAAACACTGTAACCACAGGTTCGAATCCCTCTTTAAACATGTCCACTTCACAGACATCTCCTATGTACTCAGGTCATCATAACAGTCCCAGCGTCCATTCAAAAATCAGGCCTCGTGCCTCAATAAAGACAAAGACCCAAGCCTGTATTGGACTGAACAGGAAGGGAACTGGAATTATAGGGTAAAGGAACCGATTATGAGACTTTTTCCTAAAATGAAACACCCAAGTTTTGGCCAAAGCAATTGATGAAATCTTGTGGTAAACATGTGAGCTCTTTCATTCGGACCTTGAAAGTCATCAGTGAGCAACAGAAAGCTGTGTGTTACAGGAGAGAGTGCATAGAACAGTGCATCTTATTTTTCAGTTCTCCAGTTATTGACAGGGCTCCGTGTACATCAGTTGTTCTACCTGTAGGTAAATCCAGAGTTTTAATTTATTTGCTCATATTCACGTTCATGTAGTTAGCTATAATATTGCTTGTTACTTGGCTTTTCAAAAGGTGTTCTAACCACTGAATAATGATTTACATCTCAAGATGGCAAGTCCCTAATAAGAACAGTGTCTCGCATCTTGTATGAGACAGTATCTCATATCTGGTTACCAGTATCTCATATTAGGAAACTGTTGTCATACAACGTTGTTAATTGCTTTGCTGCAATAAACAATTTTACTGTCAACAATTCTTTCATTTTAAAAACATTGTTTTACGTTTGGTTTAAATGTCGCCTGGCACAAAGCGAAAGAATGTGAATAAGGATGCTATGTGTCATGCCGTACCTGTTGTAAGAAGCGGACAAATGGGTTAATTAAAAGCTTCAAGATACTTTTCTGTGCCGAGAGGAAATCTGGAGAGGTATGTGAAGGATATATGCCTTTCTCCAGAGGTACTAGTAAATGTGCATTTAGGAAGAAGAACGTTTCTACCTAATGAGCTTAAAAGTAAACTTGTGCAGTACTGTATAACCATGGACCAAAGATACTATGGATTGAGACGTCAGGCGTTGCAGCTGGCAATAAGAAATGGTTTGAAACGTCCATTTAATAAAAAAAATCAGCAGCTGGCAAGAAAGAGCTTAGATCCTTTTTTAAAAGATATCCAGTATTGTCTATGAGAACTCCAGAAGCATCTCTGCAGCGCGGGTGAAAGACTTTACATCAGAAAACGTGGCAAGGCTTTTTGACATCTATGAACCTGAACTAAAAATGTTAATCATCAAGCCCACAGGATATTCAATGTTGATGACACGGGGATTACAACTGTGCAACACAGGGACAGTAAAGGTATTAGCATGAGGGGCAAGAAAGAAGTGGCGTCTCTGGCATCGGCAGAAAGAGGAAATCTAATCACTGTTGTCACCTGTTTGAATGCCACTGAAACATACGTTCCACCATTAATTGTGTTCCCGAAAAAAATAAAGAAAGAGGAGCTTATGGAAGGAGCACCCGCGGGCTTAGTTTCGGCCGGTTATACAAGTGGTTGGACTCAGACTGATATATTTACTAAGTAGTTCGATCATTTTGTTCACTTTGTTAAGCCTTCGGCAAATGATCCTCTCTTGCTAATGTTGATGGCTATTATGCACACACCAGAAATTTAGATGTGATGGATAAAGCCAGGGAACATAATGTAGCTATTGTCAGTCTCCCACCACATTCTACACACAAAATGCAACCACTTGAATTTGGTTTCATTGGGCCATCAAAACGTATTGCGCACAAGAGAATGAGAAGTGGCTAGGCAGCAATCCTAGTCGTGTTGTTACTCCTTTCGTAATGTGCATATTATTCGGAACTGCTTGTAGAAGAGCAGCAACATTGGAAGCTTCAGTAAACTCATTTATAAAAACTAGACTGTTTCCCTGTAAGATACACATATTCCTAGATTATGAATACGCATGCCATGGAGGGACGAATCTCAAGATACGTGTTAATGGAGTTGGCAGTGAAATTTCAAGACCGGGAGCATCAAACGTTTATTTCCAAATTTGTAAGTCCAGAAGACATAAGACCCATTCCTGAACTAACAGCAAAATGTTCTGCTTCCATAGATCAAGCAAAACAATAAAGAGCGATAGGTGTAAAGCTACCAACAGCTTCACCAACAGTAAAAGAGCGTTTTGGAACAAAGAACAAAAGATCTTCAAACAAGCGTAACGTAAGCTTACAAGAGTCATCCAGTGAATCAGAGATGGAAATTAAATTTGAAAGTGATGATTCTGATGATGACATATGTGATGGAGATGCAGAGTGCTTATTTTGCACAGGACGTTTCTCGCTTGATAAGCATAGCGAGAAATGGGCTCCATGTGTGAGATGCTATCGTTGGGCACATGAAGACTGTGGAGTTGACGAAGACTTCCTTCTATGCCCCATGTGCAGAAAAAGTGTAAAATTGTAAGTTACATAATTAAAAAGCCACTATCTCATATTAGGGCACAATTTGTATTTTAGAGCATAATGAAGTGTACACATATTCTTTTGCACCGAGACGTCTACGCTCCTACAAAATGTAGGTATTTATAACCATTTCAGAATAAAGTTGGATGTTTTCTTGAATATCTCTCATTTTCTGCAGTAAAAAGTGTTGAATGATTGACGTACTATATAATATTAAGACAGTATCTCATATTCGGTTCCTTTTCCGTACTGTTTGCCGTGAGAGTTATTGAAATGAAATGAGGCGTGGTAGTGAAAAGAAGGATTTGTGTAATTTGCTTGGAAATAATTTTAAAATAGGCTTACATGACGCATGTGAGCTTTTGCACATCCGAATGTCACAGATGGTTTTAGACTAACTTGATTTGCTTTCGGGAAGCATATCAGTTTACTTACGTCTGGCGATTACAGACTATCCTCTCTCCCTGCTATATGGGTTTCCTCAACACTGCCAGGCAAAATTTGCTAGCTTCCCTTAAACGTAAGTCGTTTTCTATTTTAGCCTTTTTACTTTTCGCGTCACAAGTACATACGGCAATCATCTCCTCACCCGTAACCTTGACGTAATCAGTCTGATAACCTACAGTAGAACTACCGACTGCAGTTCCACCAAGCCTATGACTGAGCCATGTGTGTCAGATCTGAAGCCAAATCTCGAGTCTGGCGGAATAGAAGTACATTTGTCTAAATCGTAACACAACATATTGAACTGCAACATGTCTGGAGCGAGGTGTGTTTTACTGACCCATATACTTAAACAAATAGCTTAAATCTTAAACTGACTCATACCGTTGTGATGATGATCATGATGATATATATTATTATTATTATTATTATTTACTGCAATTGGGTTTTCACCCGGTGGCAGTAGTCCTTACACTAGTACACACAATACAAATGGACATATAAATATACATAAAAATAACAATACAAAACAAACTGTACACAATTACAAAACAAAATACATACAGTAAATACAAGTACATAACATTAGAACATCGTACACACATTACAAAAACATCCACACCTTAAAAAAGCATCCACTCCTTACCAAAGCATCCATACCCTACAAAAACATCCACACCTTACAAAAACACCCATACACATACAAAAAAAAATACATACAGTAAATACAAGTACACACATTAGAACACCATACACACATTACAAAAACATCCACACCTTACAAAAGCATCCACTCCTTACAAAAGCATCAACACCTTACAAAAACATCCACACCTTACAAATACATCCACACCTTACAAAAACACCCATACACATACAAAAAAAAATACGTACAGTAAATGCAAGTACACACATTAGAACACCGTACACACATTTCAAAAACATCCACACCTTACAAAAGCATCCACTCCTTACAAAAACACCCATACACATACAAAACAAAATACAAACAGTAAATACAAGTACACATATTAGAACACCATACCTTACAAATACATCCACACCTTACAAAAACACCCATACACATACAAAAAAAAATACATACAGTAAATACAAGTACACATATTAGAACACCATACACACATTACAAAACATCCACACCTTACAAAGCATCCACACCTTACAAAAGCATTCACACCTTACAAAAACATCCACACCTTACAAAAACATCCACACCTTACAAAAACACCTATACACAATACAAAAAAAAAACACACACACGCACATTACAAAAAACACCCACACATTAGTTAATTTCAGTGCGTTAGAATATCCTCAGTATAAAGTCAGACCAAAGTACATGATAATTATATCCCCCAAGAACTTAATTCACTTCACTTCACTTCGAAACCAAAGCACTTCACTTCACATCACTTCACACTCCTTCACTTCACATCCCTTATTTTTATTTAATCCTCACTTAAAAACCCTTAGCTTGTAATGACTTTCTTGACCCTTTTTCTAAAAGTGCTTAATTTACAGGGGAAAGTCGCTAGTACGCTTGGAGGTAATTGGTTCCAGCTTTTTATGGTCCTATTTACAAAGGAATATTTACCTGCATCTGTTCTTTGTTTCCTAGTCCTAATTTTCCGACTATGATCGTCCCTACCTAGGTAGCATGGTTTTAGCAGTCTATCCCCTATCGTTTTCCAAGCCCGTCCCCCGGTGTATGCTTTGAAAAGGGCGCATATTCGGGCTATCGCTCTACGCTGTGTCAATGTTTCCCAACCCGATTAATTTGTATTATTTGCAAATTTTGCCGCTCTCTTTAGCACGCGATTCAAAGCGCTTACCTGACCTTCTCTGTATGGGTCCCAACACACCGCTCCATACTCAAGTATCGGTCTCACTAGTGCCGTATAAGCTAAACGTTTCGTATTATTATTTGCCCTTTTGAGTATACGCATTACGAAATGAAGAGCCTTCCATGATTTTCTTAGTGTATAATTTACATGATCTGCCCAGCTTAGGTCGCTGCGTATAATTATTCCTAAATACTTAAAGCTATTTGCCTCTGGAATTAGTTGATCCCCAATACAATACCTCAGTGTACCTTTCACCCTAGCTCTATTGAAGCTTACTGCTTTGCTTTTACCTGGATTTATCCTCATTTCATTTTCAAACGCCCATTCCCCTAATCTATTTAAGTCTGTCTGCAAATTTTCAATGTCACTACTATCGATTATCCTCCTGTATATTATACAATCATCAGCGAAAAGCCGTATATTTGACTCAATGTTTTTCCAAATATCATTAACATAAGCGAGGAACAGCAACGGACCTAATACGCTCCCTTGCGGTACTCCCGACGTTACTCTGACTTCATCAGATAGTTGTCCGTCTACTCTAACTCTTTGCGAACGTCCTAAGAGAAATTCCTTTATCCATACCACTACCCTCAAGTCCACTCCGGTTTCCGCAATTTTTGTAAGCAGCCTATCATGTGGGACTAAATCAAAAGCCTTTGAAAAATCTATTATAATCGCGTCAGTCCTGACTCCCTCGTCAGGAAAGGGCACAGTAGGTCGCAAAGAATAATTAATTAATTATATTCCAACAAATGCACTACACTATTTTAGTGTTTACTTGTCCCTACATATGTTTCGGCACTCCTTGTGCAATCCTCAGGGGTGTCGTCGAGAGTTCACAATTTTCAATGCATCCAATTCACTTTCACAACATATAATTCACTATCACTGAACATCACTTACGAGTATCTTATTTTTCACGGTGGTTAGTTTATCTTCTTTGGTGTTTTATTAAAATTGTGAACTCTCGACGACACCCCTGAGGATAGCACAAGGAGTGCCAAAACATATGTAGGGACAAGTAAACACAAAAATATTGTAGTGCATTTGTTGGAATAAAATAATTAATTATTAAAATGCACGGTATATATAATATAAAGTTCGCAACGAATAATGTTTTTTACATACGAGTATGTGGGAAATTTGCATACAACATGTTTCTGCCGAGATGGGCAATAATCTGGTAATACTTACATCAAAACATGCTACTACAAGTTGTTGAAATTTAAATTACATCTCTTTTTTACAATTGACCATTTTATATTGAAGGATAATTAGCGCGTATAAAAATGTCGGTTATATTGTAGACTTTGTGGAAAGTAGATAGGAGAATTTTTCTCTGAGCAAGCTGTTGATTGTGAGTAAATAGGAGAATTTTTCTCTGAGCAATCTGTTGATATTGAACCGTTGTAACGAAGGTAACAGCTGATAGATGAAGAATATATTGGTAGAGACTTAGGTTTTACATATCCTTGAAAGGAGTTAAGTTGGCTGTCCTTCATTGGAAGCAGTTTTTAGATACGAGGTGTGACGACTGTATGACGATTATATTTTGCAGTAAGCTGGTGTTATATATACATTATTGGTTTTATATAGTAGAGTTTTTGAAGTAAAATAACCTGATTAGTTGAGAAATTTTTGTGTGTGAATTTTGGATTCTTGGAGAACATACGAATGTCTCTCAGAGAATAAGTTCACATAGCTTACAATTTCATAACCGAACAACCTACACTGACTGTGATTACATAAAGGGGATTCTTCGCCGAGCAATTATTATGCATATGCAGAGCTGAAGCAATATCTTGGTGGCCATAAATTTAAAGACGATCATGAGGTGGAAAGAGAAACTTATGTCACGAGAGAAGAGAAAATATTTCACGACATGGCAAATGATCAGTTGTGGCGGGAACCTGAGAAAATGCAGTGGGATAGAAGGACAGTTGATCTTATTGGATTTCAAAATAAAGAACTAAAATATGTAGATTGTAAACTTATTTGCTGACAAACCGTCTTACAAAGTATACTTAGGTGTGACTGACGTCAATAGGAACCACAAACACGTGAGTTTTTTTATTGATGCTAAATGCTGCTTTATATGGATAGGGGGTCTTCTTAGCTGCTTCTCATTATTTCTCTTATCTCGTTTACTCTAAAATGCCCCTTTTTGTATAATGAAATAGGCTGTGGAAGTACGCACTTACTGTATATCCCAAACAGATGTCTGTAACAACATTGCTGACAGAATGGTCCCGAAACCCCTACATGATTTCTGAATGTTGCATTTCTAATAAAGTGTAGTCTTACAAAAATACCTTAACAAAATAGGAGATGTAGAACATTGGTATGATAATTTTCAATGTGTTGAACGTTTAATTACATTTTCTAAACATTTCGTTGCCGATCCCAGTGGCCGTGCGGTCTAAGACGTGGGTCTGCGGCCGCTCACTTACTGGGATTGTGGGTTGAAATCCCGCCGGGGGCATGGATGTCTGTCTCTTGTGAGTGTTGTGTGTTGTCAGGTAGAAGTCTCTGCGACGGGCTGGTCCCTCGTCCAGAGGAGTCTTACCGAGTGTGGTGTGTCTAAAAATGTGATTGTGAAACCTCGACAAATGAGGCGGCCTAGGCCCCTAAGGGGCTGTCAAGCCACTGGGAAAAAACATTTCTTTAGGCCTCCAAAAAATGATAGGCCCGTAAAAATTATATAATTTAATTCATAAACATACGTTCACTGAATCGCATATCAAGCAGTGTAAGGAGACCCTTTAAGAAGGGACCAATAGGTTGTTCCGAAACGTTAGTAACTAACTACCAATCTACGCTGCTTAACATCCCAGAAGAGCAAAGATCTCATTTACACCGCGGCGGAAGACTGAAATCACGTATATAGTAGAGGTAAACAGTCAAATTTGTAGGATGAGTTTGCCGAGCTTATTATCACAGACGTGTAAATAAGGTCTCAGAACACAATAAAATGTATTTAAACACATTTCTCCTTAAGTTTATTAATTTCTGATATCTGTAACAAACAGAAGTTGTTGCACCATGTAAACGAACGGACTACAATGCCAGTTTCAGTTACTGCTTAAGTATTACACAAAATATTCTGATAAAATCATAAAATATAAATGATGGTCTAGTGAATATTAGTGTCAGTTCATTAATTGCTCTTCAGTTCCGAAACGAATACACCACTGTGACAGTGCTTACGTGGTTTCATTCAGTGTGTCCAGATAAAAGCTAAGATGTAGAAACACAGGGCCTGTCTTCGATGCCATAAAAGTAAGATGCAAACACCAAATTGAACAGATTAATCATGTAATCGTGTCTACAGTTATGTAGAGTGGGCCTAAATTTTCTCGACAAATTTATTTTTTGACAATGCAGACGCCAATCTTGGTAGCCGCGCTGTCTAAGGCGTACGTCTGCGGCCGGTCGCTTGCTGGGATTGCGGGTTCGAATCCACCCGGATTTATGGATGTTTGTCTCTTGTGAGTGTTGTGTGTTGTCAGGTAGAGGTCTCTGTGTCGGGTTGATCACTCGTCCACTGCTAAAAATTACCTGATACCACAGGTATAGGATCACAACGATGGTGCCGTGATTGTTGAAACAAATGGAGCACAGCCACGCTTCAATACAGAAGTTTGTTCCTATTTCGATGCAACATTTCGTGGCAAATGGACTGGATATGCATGACTTATTCCATGGCCCCGGGGTTCCACAGACTTTACAACTTCATTTTCGAGAATGATGGGGCTTAGGTTCTTCCGAAGTCTACAGCCCACTGTGTGCTTCGGTAGTTAACACGTGGATTGCCTTGTGCTGTGGCGGATAAGGAATTAGACTATCGTTGGGTTATCTGCAGGGTGACTAGGAGAGCTCATGTTGAATAACTGCAGAGAAAGCTAAAACTTTTCCTCATAGTGTGTAAGTAATTTCATATAATTACGGCTTTAATGTAGTTTTACAACATTTCATTAAATTTGTCATGTAGTTCTTAGTCCACTCTCTACATTTTCTTAAATTTTTACATTTGAGTTTTTATTTACAGTCGTACTCAAATATTTTCAAACAAGAATTAATTAATTTGGAGAAAATATACATTTCTCTTTATTCTTAAGGATTACGTAATATTTTCTGTCTCTTACATTAGCACGGAAATTCGATTTTTTTTTTCAAAATGAGTTTATGGCAAATGAAGAAAGTAGGCGGGAGTGGGCGTATAACTTCAACCTGTCTTACCATTTGTCTTTATGTGGAAGTGAGTGGTAAGCGTCACGCTTCTGTAGCCTTACCCAGACAAAACCTTCCGGTACGCAATAAATGGCAGGCAGAATAAACCCTAGAGCCAGGGTAGAGGCAATGGAAAAGAGAAAATTTTCTTCTTAAAAAATAATTAGTTCTTGCGTCTCTTTCCATCCCTGTGACTTTACAAACACAGAAACTAGACACAATGTTTCGGAAATAGGTTTTGTTTACAACTGTCCCAGTCACCGGGCAAAGTCCTTGTCCTGCCAAGAATCAGTCTCCGATTCCATGCTTGTCCAGCCTGTAGCCTAGTCATTATACTGACTGAGGTATCCCGGGTCTTATTGTAACAACCAGTGTCTATTTGAAATACCCTTAAAATGGAAGACGGAGTCATGAACATGTCAGTCCTGCGCACTTAAGGATGCCAAGAAACAAAGTAAAAACGGACTTCACTTATAAAAAAGACAATATGCAATTTCTGGATTAAGAGTTATCACTCTCCGATTGAATGCCATTATGTGTGTTAAATGAAAGCTCTTCATATTTCATAGCCTTTCTGCTCACAAGCAACAATGCGTTGTTGTTGTCCTGCAGACATTACCAAATTAGAAGAAAAATGGGAGTTACTTAGTGCAACGAATCTGTTTGAAATACCTTGTTATATTACTTATTTATTTATTGATTACCTAACGACGCCGTCAGTGCCTCAGGATGCAGGCCGATAACGACGAATTTTATAATGAACGATTAATACTTAATGGAAGAGGAAGTGGAGTAAAGGGGTTATGGCCTAATTTGAGGTATAATCTTGGCATTAACCAAGAGAGAGTTTGGAAGACCACGAACAAATGTAGTCAGAAGAGCCGGTATCCGAGTTTAAACATGAGAACTTACAAATACTCGCACCTAAGGGTGTTGATGTTAGGCGCCCTGTCTTTGTCACGTCTCTTGTCACAACAGTTTTTTCTCGACCACGCATTTCCACAGTACATTTGCTATAAAACTCTCTTAACACACGTTTACAAATGTTGTTAAATAATAAGCAAAGTATCTTACAATTGTTCGAATTAAAAATAAAATCCGAGATTTCAGATTCTGACAGAGATGTTGTTGAAATCTTCCTGGATGTTACGCCGTGTCGACTGGTAAAATTTGCCAACGTTTCGAAAGAACGTATTGACTTTAACTTCAGGATTACGCAGTCCAAGGGCCTCACTCTGAAGATGAACACACTGCTTTCGTTCGAAAGTTCAGTAACTGCTGACCAGTCTATACAGCATAAAATATACCAGAAAACTTAAAATAGTATTTAAAAATGCTTGTACTGAATACATACTTTGTGAGTAGTACACATTGAACTTAGTACTTTCTTACAAATCTGTGATACTCTATCTTGCCTATTAAATGACAAATTTCTACATAATTTTCAATCTCCCTACAAGTAAAGACAGTAGAAAATAAAAACTTATTTTATAAAGAGATAATTCTTGTATTATCCACGCGCGTGTGTGTACCTACATCCACTAAGGTTATGTGCGAGATTTCCCAGCACGCTCTTCTGAGTAAATAAATATAGCTTCACTATAATTTGTATAAAGTTCATGCCATTGGAGATCATCCCACCATCATAATTTCTAATTTCGTAACATGAATTATACCAAATTAAGTTACAGACCAACTGATGCACACTAAAACCACTTTTTATGTAGCTTTATTATTAAAATTGTTAAAATTATACCCCAACACGTGTTTCGATCCTAGGATCATCGTCAGGGTTTTTTTTTTGTTGAAAGATACAGTCACTTCATATACATGATTTTAAACATTAAAATGCCGTTAGAATGTTTAAAATCATGTATATGAAGTGACTGTAGCTTTCAACAAAAAAACCCCCTGACGATGATCCTAGGATTGAAACACGTGTTGGGGTATAATTTTAACAATTTTAATAATAAAGCTACATAAAAAGTGGTTTCAGTGTGCATCAGTTGGTCTGTAACTTAATTTAATATGACGAAGATGCACGGTGTCAACAGTGTGAAATGAATTATACCAGTCTAGCATAGCGACACTGCAAAAGTCTGAGATGGATGTAATATTAAAAGGAAGAATACATAAAAGTGTAAATTATCCCCAGACCGCGTCGCTAATTTGTCTACAGTTACTGACTCACAATTTCTGCCACTCTGCAGATACAAATGAAAGAATTACAAGAAACGTTTACTTATTAATCTCTTTCCGACCTTCTCGTTTTATACACATTCTTCTTATTTCTTCAAGTCGAATATATTTATCAATGTAATACTGTCTTGCTTAATTATAATCATATTGAAAAGTATTAAATTTCAACTAAGTGTAACAGTACCTGATCATAGTAAAGGTGAAGGTTACACCATGACATGCCTCTTCAGGCACAGATGGGAGGTGGAGGTGAAGCTCCAACCAATTTGCAACCCGGCAATAGGAGGTGGGTGGTACGCACCACGCTTCGGCTGCATTACCCCTAGGAAAGAAACGGTCCCCCTTGTACAGGAGGCTGCATGGGCGTCGAGGCCGGTCTGAATGGCACGGAAAATCTCGCCTTCACCGGGATTTGGTCCCCGGACTGTCCAGCCCGTAGCAAGTCGCTGTACAGACTACGATAACCTGATCTTAATACGTATATAAAATCATTACTGATTTCATGTCTTTCGGATCGCATTCCTTTTGTGTCACGAACAAGAATGACTTTTTTCCTAGGTTCATACTATCTACATCAGAGGTTCAAGTAATTTTCAAGGACGTTTTATCCACAAGAAATATTCCTTTGTATGGGTTTATATACAACTGTCAGACATCCAATGCCCACCAACCACGTAGACACAAAGAATAGACCGTCAACGGTAGCATTAAAGAAACAGTATTTTTTATAACGGAGGATGAGTAAATATACTCAAGTGATTGTTTAGTTTGACCTATCCAACACCTCCGATGTCATGTCGAGCCACTTTAGTCTTACCACACAAATTGATGTGACGTGAATGAGGCGGTGTTTTCTTTACCGGTGTTCAGTGTTAAGGGTAGAAATACTACACCCAACTCTTATAACATTGACTGAATCAGCACAGTGTCCATTTTCAGGAAACCAAATCTCAGAATCATATTATTCTACGGAAACACCCGAAACACAGACGGAAAAATTAAGCACTAATAATTATCGAAATTTAATCGGATATTTTCTTAGTCATGGTTTTCCTAATCATGGTTTACTCATGATATGAAGAGTGTTGAATTTGAAAGACTTAGAAGAAAGTGATTGTGACCAAATTTGGGAATGTGCCTTGAATGACAGGGTAACATCACAAATATTCAGTGTGAATAGATGGAGTTTCGGTAGAGATGTGAAGTGCCATCTCCAAGATACGAGTCAGAATCTTTACCGCTTGGTACTCTCTTTTTCGATATCACATTCGGAAAATAAAGTCTAGTAACACAAACTGCTGGCACAGTTTTAACCTATTTCAGAATATCTTCAGTTATACTGCATATATAGGAATTAAGAATTCGTTAGATACTAGTAACACATTATGAAATTAAATATAGCTTAATAACGTGGGGTGTTTTTTACGCTTGTTAAAAAATTATCAGCTATATAAAATATTTTAAGTTCTCTCTACGATTTTGAGCAGAAACAACTTGCATTCCGACAAATATTTAGTGATTTACGCTCCAGGTGAAGGCAGAAACGCATGTAAGTTTTTGTGTGACTGGTCTGTTATTTTTGTAAGATGTGAATTAAAATTATATTCTATAAACAAACTTTACCCAAATTCCTTAATACAAAATTTCATAAAAAGTTCAGCTGCTTTCTAATTGTTTTATTCATGCAAACAGATGGATGGACAGATGGATGGACGTGGGAGACGCAGCAATCAGTAGTCTCTCCAACATGAATGGGAAACTTCTAAGAAAATTGTTCACAAGTGTAATATAAACAGATATTAAATACATATAATAAGGAATTTAATATTTTAGTGCTAACATGTAAACACTCGCGCCTTCAGGAATGATAACGGCATGTCACTGCCGTTTCGGAGAAATATATTGCCTTCATCTGCAGGGCAAAAACCCTAGATTTGGCCTGCTGGATTGGCATTCCCAGAAGAATTTCATCTTCAGCAAAACCGCTTCGAGAATCTCCAATCTCGCAGAGCATAAATTTTTGTTTTTGTATTGTCATGTCATGTCTTTCTTTTACCAGATTAATGTTTAGGCGGTTTCGATCACCTACACAGCATGATCGGGCATGATATTTCTGCATCTCTGCAGCCGAGTATTCAAGCGAGCAGCAGAATGGTGTAGACGGAGAAATAATATACGAACAGAATGGATATATCTTGAAGAGTCAAGTCTTCTGGTATGTTAACAACGTGTTGACGGGTTACCGCATTTTCAGAGGAGCACTTTGCCTCCGTCTTCAGGGGGTAAAACTCATTTTGACTGTTCACCAGCCGGCATGGTGTAACATCAGATAAAAATTGAATCTTCACGAACACCACCGTGAGAAATTCAAATCTCCAATTATTTGTTACGTCTTGGCCTACTTACAAATTGTAACTCATATACAATGCATAAATTAATCTCCATATACAGAGTTGTTCGTGTATTTTTAACCAGTTATATTTCAGCGGTTGCTGTACGATTACCATTCAGAAACCCTACATTATGCCCCCAGAGTGTATTATTATGTTTTAGGTTATTCCCACAATAAACACTAACCATATTACTACAGAACATTAAATTACTTGGCTTTATAATAGAGAATACGGGTGTTGACTCTGCGGTAATATTTGAATTTTTATAAGTAACTGATATTAAATTACATAAAATTGAGGTCAACGTTTTACACCGCATAAAATACAAAGTAAAGGATGGTAGATTTGTTTTAGAGTAAAGACAATAAAGCACAATACTTAATCAATATTAATTCCCGTTCAGCCGGCTTTCATGTTTTTGTGTTCTACTTACTTGTCTATGGTTTATTTAATGACGCTGAGAGTATGTCAGAATATAGACCTATACGACTGAGACTGTCGAGCCGGGACAGCATAGTCGGCATCGTGATTAGGCTACGAGCTGAACGATCCAGGGTTCGAATTCCAGCATGGAAAAAAAATGTTCTCTTAACCAAAACGCCCAGACCGACTGTGCAGCCCACCCAGCCACCTTTCAGTGGGTACCGAGATTACAATGGGTACCGGGTCATTCCCGGGGGTAAAGCGGCCGGGGCGTGGCTTTGACCACCCACCCCCATCTAGTGCCGAGGTTAAAGAAAGAGTAGAGCTATACCTCTACTCCCCCTCTGGCCCTTCATGACCTGTTCTAGGGTGAACTACCTTTACCTTACCGAGATTCTTTCCAGGCGATAAAGCGGCCGGTGCATAAAGCTGACCACTCAAGTCCATCTAGTGCCGAGGCTAAGAATGAGTGGAATTGTACCTCTACACATCCTGTATGTCTTTATGGCGTGGACAGGGGCAACTGTACGATTACATTTACCGTGGAATTGCTTGTGATAAGTGGATTATTAATCTGATAAATTTGTGGAAGGAAATGGTTGCAGCCTAATTATTGGGAACCTTCCGGTAATTTCCTGTAGAACCAGAATAAATCCACGAGCGATGTCAGTCAGGATATTCGGTGTCCCAACCGGAGTTCGAAAAGGAGACCTTCCGGATAAAAATCTGAAATGTTATCATTGCTCGGTTTGTGTACAAAATGGAATGCGTTCTGCAGTGAACGTCTGTCTGTCATAGACACGTCCTACTAGATGTGAATGTGACTCTATTCCCGGCTTGGAATTCCTCCTTTTGTAATCCCAGTTACTTTTCCTTGGTCAGTTCTGTGCAGGAAGGAAAACAAAACGGACTAAGAAGGAATCTCAAGCAATAACAACGCTTTTTTAAATTTATTTTCCCTACTTAAAGTCGAAAGTTCCTCGGCATGCAGTAAATAAATAAGGAAGGAATTTTTTTTGAATTGATCTCTATGGTGCCCCTGCTTCTGGAATTTGGTGTTGAAAGTTCGAAGAAATAGGTGAAGAAAAGAATGCCGTTTTCCTTTCATTGCTTCTTATTTTATTTCGTTGCTCGTAAGAAATAGGAGTAAAGAAAAATAAGAATAGTTGAGGGTGGCAAACAATATGGGAAGAAAAGACGAGGTAGATCCTCTGTAAATCGGCTGCTGACAAAAGACGACTGAAGACCTCCAGTTTTCCTGTGCTGTATCCAATAAAGTCGGGTGGGTGCATTCTATTGTTCGCTGTAGAAACACACGCTGGTTTCACACTCTTTACTTCATTATCCACCATTCCAAACAAAATAATGTAATTTACACGTTTCAGCACAAATCTGCACGTGTTTTCTCCACATTTGCTCAATAGCAGGTAGACTACAGTAACATTATACAAGACGTAATCTAGTAAGCCAAGTGTAGCACCAAAAATGTTCACGTATGTGTGTTTATATTTATCATTACATTTATCTCATCTCCGAGCCCTGTTGTCGAGCAACGGTCTAAGTATTCATGAGGCAAAGTATGACTGAAGTCCATATATGGACATAAATACAAGATATGCACGCACAAAAATGCACTCCCTAATTCTGTGGTAATACTTAATTATAACAAAAGTCTATAAATAGACAACAGCGTTTTATAAACCACTCATTTCTTGATAATGTGATATAATTTTTTATTTTGAATATGTGACTTACAATCTCCAGTGCAGAACATGTCTCAACCCTGCTGAACAGCCATGTAGTGCTCTAGCTTCAAACTACGTTTCATAAAACCGCGTGTGAATGGCGACGGATAAAGGAAACGTCTAAAATCTGACCTTGTTTAGCTGAATATTTTTATTTTATTAACTGTTGAAAGCCCTGTATTAGCTATGTGTGCTACTAATCTAACATTAAGAAACTCTGAGTTTTGCTCACATATTTAGTAATGAGTTTCATGTGGTTCTCATAACAGACACCGATTATAGACAATGTTTTTCACCAACTAAATGCACTTGTCATAAACACTAAAATATTCTAAAAATGTTTTATAAAAAGCCCCGACATGTTTCGGCTCATTAATGAGCCATCCTCAGGGGTCACAACTGTCTGTTCTCAAAACACGTACATATGTTAATCCTTATCTCACCAATTTTATTTTATCACTCCGTGAGCCGATATGTTTTTTAAAACACTTCCCATGGATTATAATCCATATAAAATAATCCATAGGAAGTGTTGTAAAAAACATATCGGTTCACGGAGTGATAAAATAAGATTGGTGAGATAAGACGTTGACCATATACCTCTACAGAGGATTAACATATGTACGTGTTTTGAGAACAGACAGTTGTGACCCCCTGAGGATGGCTCATTAATGAGCCGAAACATGTCGGGGCTTTTTATAAAACATTTTTAGAATATTTTAGTGTTTATGACAAGTGCATTTAGTCGGTGAAAAACATTGTCTATACTCGAAAAATGCACGGTGAAAATAGAATAAAGACACCGATTGTTTCGCTAACCTTCTTTAAATGATTGGTCTCTAAAATAGACACGGATTATGTTGCTGGGAGGTAGTAACTATATGCTTATATAACAATTTGATAAACCTCCGTCTTCACAGATTCCGTTAGCTGCCTATTAACTATTTAAGCACACATCACAAAGAAAACACACGCAACATGTTTGTCTACGCCAATTCTACTTCGGTGTAAAATTTAATTCTCCTTCCACTTAGTGATCTCCATGCTACATAGCCTAAATCAAAAGCAAATGAAATTTATATTTTCCTTTCTTCTCTGACCATGTTAGCAAGTAGGCCCCTCTGTACATAACTGGTGGTCAGCCTACATCTCGTGCAAATGTCATAATTCTTAATCCGTGTGATTTTGAATGTCGTAGCAATCATTCTCTTACGATACATCTAACATATTGCTTTTAAGAGCTCAGGATGTAATCAAATTGAATACTTGAACACAATATTTAGTGAGGTATATGCAGATAATATGAACAGAGTTGAATCTAGTAAAATGCTCCTCTATATCGGACATCTCCCTTCGTGAATATACTGAAGTTCAGAAATAGAACCCATGTTTTCTGGAATGATACATTCCCATATTTAACACACACAGCTTCTGGCAGATTTTGTCTTTATACATCTTCAATTCCGTAAGCCCGAAAGTTATTTTTTACAAACCCTTATTTTAAAGGCAAATGCAGGTTATTATCACGAAAGAAAGAAATGTATCTCATGATACTTTAAAATTACTTACAAATTTCCCGTCTTAGAAGGCTAAGTTAATTTTCAAAGTTTATACTTCCCCGTTACAGCAACATCAAACCACTAGAATATAAACCTCAAAATTCATAACTGTTAAATTTCAGAAGAAATAAACGGAACGTAAGTCATTATGAATAGTACTTCTGCTGGCTTTGAAGGTGAAGTTACTTTGAAGTGACCAATATAAACAACAAAATAATGAAGCATTTCTGTGTATGTACTGTATATATCATATATAACATATTATACTCGTACATACTATTCGGCCGAGGCTTCAGAATTTCTGTGTACCTGAAATCCCTGGCTCTATAACAAGGCCATTTTGCGGAAAAAACAGATTTTATTACAGTAGGCCTACACACTAATTCAGTATTCTAAAATAACAAACCTCAAATGTATGCGAAAAGTGGTTAGTGATTACTGATAAGTTAATTAAAGGGACTTCCCATCTCTCAAGTTTGGTCCAACGCCCAACACTCTTTACGTTATTCGGGGGAGGAATAAATGTTGAGTGTGACTGAAAGTAAAATGCCGAAGAAGTAGAAACTGTGTTTATCTACCAAGCCTGTCAGCCGCTATGATTGTGTAGTGTTGGTTATAGAAGAATAAATGTGGGTAGGAAGAATTACAGGAACAATACTGACAGGCGAGAACTGAAGTTCTCAGAGATAAACCTGTCCCAGTACCACTTTGCCTACCACAAATTCTACATGGTCTGGCCTGTCTGGGACCGAAACCCAGGCCTCCGCCGTCTCAAACATGGTGCGGACAAAATTGTGAAAAAGAATTCAGAATTCATAAGGATACGTCACAATAAACCAGAAAACATTAAAGAATACACTATTTGTAATTTGTACCCTTCATCTAGTAATTTTGGTGCGCCAGCAACTTAAAGCTTAAAAATGAAAATAAGGCATTTATTTTCACCACGCCTTTCTGTTTGCCTGTGATTCGAGACCCGCTGGACAGATTTCATAAATCCCATATTATAGATTGTTACTTAAATTTGTTGATTTATTCTAATTTCCGTAAAAATTGGACAAAACTAACGGACACTATGAGCAGGACCTACACGCGTTTCTTTGAGTATCTGTTACATTAACATAGTAAATATTTATCGATGTAGTAAAATGAACTGTTAGGCGGAATGTACAATGCCTGTTACGTTACGGTTTGAAGAGGTGAGGCATGCTTACCTCACTGCGAAGCAAGATATTATGTTAAGCTGCGGTTGGGAAACCTTGTGGGATATGACATCGCGTCCTAGAAAAGGGTATAGTATTTCAACGATCGTTGTAGGTATTGTCAGCGTTGTGAAGAAGGTTTAGTCGCAGAGTTTGTTTTGAACCTTCTGGTTCCACAAAGCCAAGTCCAAGCTTGCGCATTTTGCTGTAAAGTAAAAGCGAAAGGTACCAGCGTAACTTAACGGCAGGGCATTCCTCTCGTCCCGAGATTTAGGTTTGACAGGGACAAAGCGCATGCGGGCGAACGGGCTATGCGCCTGTGATTACCAAATTTCGCTACTCCTGGTAAGAAGGTATGGTCCTTACAGGTAACTAGACAAAGCAACACTTGTGCAACTGTGAAACGTGCACAGAAATACGTCCACATCTCCTCCGCTTAGCTTCCTTTGTTTTTCACTGAAAAAAAAAAACGGCAGGATATTTAGTAGACTGCGCAGGGAACCGAACAGGAGCAAATGTCACTGTAAAAACTTCCACACCTGCGCATATGTTGTTACGTTACTTTACGCCTAGTTAGCGGGGCAAGACTTGCAATTCTGTATGTGGCTTCAGATAAATGCTTTTCAAAGTGCCTGATCGAGTACGGTCTTTGACCATTGTTTCAGTTTAGTAGTTATTAACTTTTTAATTTATGTTTTAGCTATGTATACGACACTTGAATGAAGCTAAAGAGATATGTCACCATACCTTTATATCAACCAAAAATGCACTTAAATTGTCACAAATTCACAATAATATATTCAAAAACACACTATACTAAAAATCGAACTATAATTGCACGGAATGGAAGATATAAGAAAATATAAAATACTTAGTGCATGAATCTTTTGACACAACATACAGCAGGAAACAAAACAGTTCATGGCATGATTTGATTACATTGATAAAAGACCCTTATCTGTGTTCGTTTGTTCATGAAACATGTCTTTATTCAGTTTTTCTTCACCTCGTCTTGCAACTCATCCTGTATATAATATACACCTTACAGCAAAATTAAAAGGATGCAGCTCGCCTGGGTCCTTTTAAGACGCCCATCGTGCAAAGTGTTGAATCGCAGCCATAGCCTATTTGTCCCTCCGCAAACCGGTGACCTAAGTGACCACATATCGTCTAATTACCTTGTTACAACATCTAATATTTTCGAATTTATCAATGCTTACGATGAGGCCATAAACTATACTACTGAAATCTGGGGAGCGCCGCGAAGGAACCGACACATAAGTGGCGTAACTCACGTTGAGTTAGATACAGCATCCCAATCACTGTACTTCTATTTACCATTTCGCAAATTGGTGCGTGAATTTGTGTGGTCAATATATTTTACAGGTTAAGCCTGGTATCTCACTAACCTTTGGAACTACATCTCAAACGCAGCTTCATCCAACGCTAAAGTCATGCATTTACCAGTGAGCAGTTTCACTGTAGAACGCTGCAAGTGGCTATGGAGATATTTAAGATGAGAACGACGTTGAAAATTTTACAAATCCTAAACAGCTGGGTGCATCGAAGCAACACACTTTGTCTATTCCTTTGTGACCCGGAACTATTTGTTACTGTCCCTACCACGTACAGGGGTACTCGAAGAGATTGCTTACAGTTTCTAAAGGTCAATTTGCATTGCTTTGTGGTTCTGAAATTCCTTTATTCTAGGTAGAATTTAATTAATTCATGTACTTCCTTTTGTTCGCTTTATGCTAGATTTCAGCAGCAGTAAGTGCCACAATTTCATATGTAGCGCAACATACTCCTACATGTCGAAGTTCCATTCTTCTCAGATCTCAAGCTGTGTCTCCCTACCTTCCCCTCTGACACACACACACACACACACATTATAATACATGCTATGTAACCTCTGCGGCTACTCTTCTTGGACTACTTGATCCCGAAGGCGAAGGCACTACGAAACTTCGAAAGGTCGGGGAACTACAGACCGACAGACACAACGTCACATCCCAGAAGAAATGAATCTTCACCGGCACCGCTATGCAGCCTAAATCTCCAGTCTCGCAACATACGAGCCCATCGCTAACAAAGCTATTCAATTTCTATTTATTAATTGAAGTTCGTTTAGTTACTCTGTCACTATCTCACAACACATAGCATAGAAAAAAGAATGAACAGCAGACACCTCGTTTTTCATTAAACATTACACAGCGAACAAATCAGAAATATGTAGTTTTGTAGGGAATGGAGGATTTTTAATGTAAAATAGAATATATATAAGCGTATACTTAAACTTCCTAAAATTTCAAACTCGTTTACTTTATAGTGACATCTTTTGGCACAAATATGCAGTAAAAGGTTACTAGAACTATTTGGGCTTATTGTGCTTATTAATATTACTTTTTTTTTGTATGGCTCGACAGCCCTATATGGGCCTGGGCCTCCTCGTTTCGTCGAGGTTTCATGGTCACACACATTTGAGACACACCACAGTCGGTAGGACTCCTCTGGACGAGGGACCAGCTCGTCGCAAAGACCTCTACCTGACAACACACAACACTCACAAGAGACAGACATCCATGCCCCCGGTGGGATTCGAACCCACGATCCTAGTAAGCGAGCGGCCGAAGACCCACGCCTTAGACCGCACGACCACTGGGATCGACACTTTTTCATCTATGTACCTGAATATAAATTACGGCAAGTCTAAAGAGACTTCTAACACGCAATCCACATATGCCTGGGCTTCATAGTCTGTGCCATGCACTTATTGTTTTTGAGAAAGCTTTTAAAGTTCTTTTTGAGTTCTGTGTAAAGCATGAGTTCAATCCAGGTAAAAACAGATCCATGTTGTATAACAAAACAATTGTAGTTTCGGAAAATAAATATGCAAGCAAGCAGACACACGCGAAGTCTCCAGTATTTATTTACTTCTTGGCACTTCATGCAAAGAAAGGAAAACGTCACAACATTGCGCCGTAAAAGGGGTGTACAGAATTTAGAAACTTTACGCGTAGTGCCGACTCCGCTCACATTTTTAATTTTCTCTAAAACCTTTGCGTGAGACACACGACAACATTCTACTGGTCATAAACTTCGAGTTTTATGACCTTAATATTTTCCACTTTAGTAGTGTTCGAGTTTTATTTTCTCTACGATTTCCTTTCAAAACATGATTCCCTCCGATTTTGCCTCACGTTGATAACGATTAGAATTTCAATTACACAAGTATTGTGAAAATTAAATTCCAGTTTCGGCAAGGAAAACAACATGAGAGTCGTCATAAAACAAATTTACAATGCATACATTCCGGATGCTGTAGTTTCAGCTGCACATATTCCGGATGCTGTAGTTTCAGCTACACACATTCCCGGTGCTGTAGTTTCAGCTGCACACATTCCCGGTGCTGTAGTTTCAGCTACACACATTTCGGGCGCTGTACTTTCAGCTACACACATTTCGGGTGCCGTAGTTTCAGCTACAAAAAGAGCAGTTAATATTTAACTGTGCTGCTATGCCACTATTCTTCCACATAGTCTTCGCCATAATTAAGGCATTTATCATTTCGTGGGACGAGCTTTTCTCGTCTCTGATGACATCGGTCCGTGTCCTGTGTTATCAGCAATTTTGTCACAACCGTATCCATTTCGACATGTGTTGGGTGACGTAATTTCCTGAAGTAATAAAATCAGTGTAGGTTCTTTTTTTTCGGAATTATAAGCCATGTAGTCTTGTTTTCTGATCGACCGTAGTGCTAAGTTGCTAAGTTGCTAAGTACGGAAAGGTTAAGTAGAATAACGTAAACCTATCCCTGTAGAGGCCTGGACACACCCCGATGGCTCCAGGAGGTTGAGGCTCCCAGATTTTCTAGAATATCGGCACATGAAGGTGGCAAGGTTGTTAGCCCTGAGCACCGGCCGCCTTAAGCCCCCAGGAGATACCCGTGGTACTCATTTTTGTTAGAGGCTGAGTCGACTCCAAGACCATACTGCGGCCGGAAGTTTAAGCCAATGAAAAATTTCAATGACCCCAGCGGGAATCGAAAATTATAATTATGTACGGTATTACTTTCTGGCAGTCCCAGCTATTTAAGTATGCTAAATGCTTTGCGAACAGGCACGCATATTTCAGCACTTCTCTTCACGGGAAGACTCTTCTACATAGAGCAGTGACAAGCGTAAGATAATCCGAAAGACAGAGAGCGTGCATAGGGAATAGCAATCATTCTACTTCACCTGAAAAAGTGTTTCCTGTGTTGTGGCTGTCTTAACCAGGGTCGTGAAAACTTGCACACTACTTTACGGCTCTCTATTTCAGGAGTAAAAGTGAATACAGAACAAATTGCTCCCAATAAAATGGTCAAAATTGCTTCTCTTATCTGAAGATACAGAGCATGTCGGCTCGGAAACGAGGTTGTAGTGATCAGATGCCGACTGATCAAATGAAAACAGGAGACAGAAGAGCTTGCAGTTCTAGGAAAATGAAGATAGACTGTGGGAAGCTGAAGTACCCATAAAATGCAGCTTAATTAATAAAACGCAAGCTGCACAAAAGGCCTAGCAATGTGAATACAGGTGAAATAACAGCACTCTGTGTAATACTGTGAATGCAGTATGGAAATTGGAGAGCTCCTGAAAATGAGGTGGCTTTTCAAATTCTTATTCAACATGAAAGAGAAGGAAAACTTTGTTTTATCAAATTTTTTTGTTATTTATATGGTGCATCTTCTTAAAATTAACACATCAAAAACTTATGCACTTAATAAAATATGTTCAGAAGCAAGTATAAAACTTCTGCTTATTTCGGCACTGGGGTGCCATCATCAGAGAGTTTATACTTGCTTCTGAATGTGTTTTATTAAGTGCATAAGTTTGTTGATGTATTAATTTATTTTATCAGTCTACACTTTGCATAACGGTATAGGAATAGATCCACTAATTCCATTACAACAATTTACAGGTTGGCAGATCCAGTTACCTATGAGCTATAATACTGAAGATATTCACTGTTGTTGCTGAACCCGGAAATTCATCACCACCGTTCGCTATTGCACTATATATCTAAAGAGTACAACGTTACGGGATCAGTTTTCTTCCAACATCATATTTCTTATCGCTTCTGTCTGTGTGTGTGTGTGTGTGTGCAACTAGCAGTGTAGTAGTATAATTTGAATGTTCAACACCACTAATACAAAAGCCCGCAAAACACACATGTGAGGTGGTGCTAGAAAGACTTTAGTATTGGTCAGTAAAGTGTCTGCATTATTTATAACGTTAGCGACAGTGCATAGATCAGTAATAGTGGCCTTCTTTATGCTGCAAAGTTGTTTCGGCCCTAGTCTAAAAGAAGAGAGAGAGGCCGTAAGCCGTGGATCAGGTGGCAGTCTGTAAGCTATAAATACATCAATTTGAGGCATTTTATCCACACTTGGAATCTTAACAGTTTACTTCTTCTACCAACCCTCTGTAAACGTATACCGTATATTGGCTTTCAATGTGCCTAAAGTACAGATCGTGGAAAAGATTAAACTTGCCTTCATAGAGTCGATCATTCAAGTAAGGTGAAAACGAAACAAAATGCAGTGTGTTCAGTTACAGTCGCCATCCTCCTTGGTATAAAACAACACACACATCTTCTCGAAAGACAGTTTCTAAACCATCTCCATGTGTAGTCGTCCTAACCGGTTTTCTTCAAGCATCATGTTGCTGTAGTGTTAAAAAGTCTAATTCTATGGACCCCCTCCTCCACAAAAGTTATCTCAACTTGCCGACCCCTTCGGCATAATTTACAGAAACATTTCATATAGTAATATTTACAAGCCAGAAACATACTTAAATTCTAAAAACCTTTATCAAATCAATGTACATATTTATTACAAAAAATAATTTTTCTAAAAGTGATGAAAAGGAAAGAAATTTGGGTAAGGTCTAATAGAAAGAGGCTTTATGTTCTGCTGAGTATAATCTGCTAAACACGCTGACTCCTTAGGCACAACTCGCGGACCACCAATTGAAAGACCTATTACGGCACACCAACTGAACGTCACTGCATCATACTCGTACATACAGTGAATATTGAATTATATGGGAATGTACGAAAATAACATTATATTACAGAACAAAATTAACTAACTTATCAGAATGTAAGTATATCTATTTAAGAAGACACAACGCACATTTAAACACAACTGCAATCTTAAAACACATAAACAACATTACTAAAAGACGTTTCGGAAAGTAAATATGATCAGATAAAAATTATTTTTATGTCATAGCAAATGCCCTTCTGAATATTGAGAAGGAAAAAGAAACTAGAAGCATTACAATAAGGTCTTTCCGAAACCTTAGTGGATAATACAAAATGAGACAAACCTACCATTGCAAAATGTCATTTTTATATGTACAACACACACAGTCAGTTATAAGGGTGTTGTAAATTATCGGTCTGGTTACTGAATTAAATGACTCACTTCTCTGCTACAGACTCGACATGGTGAGGGTTTATAGAAAGAATGAGGCGGCAAATACTGTACTCCGTGACTTTACAAAAATGTCTTTGCTTTCGAAATGCCATACATTTTTACGGAACACTCTTTAAGTATAATGTCATTTACGCCCATAACAAAAGTACGGCATCCACTGTGCCGAATTCGCGAAACTCACAAGTGTTTAACAGCAATGTGTGTAGACCTCTTATGCGGTATTTCACCAAAATCAGGCAAAATATGGAAAGCAGGAGTAGGAATTCTTTTACATCCTTAGGTAAAATACGGCTTTCACTGCAGATATTTTCATGAAACCCACAATACAGACAATATTTTTGTAGGCATCTCTGAACCGAATTCTGCCCAAGTCGGTCTAAAAATGTAAAAAATACGGAAAAATGTTTTCTAGCCCTCAAGTAGATTATGGTTTTCACTGCAACAATTTTTATCAAGCTCAGAATTTTTCAATGGCATTATGTGGAGAAATTCTGTATCGAATTCCACACAAATCGGTCAAGTAATATAGATAGTCTGAGTAAAAATATATTTACGCCCTTAAGCAAAGTATGATTGCCACAGAACCGATTTTTACGAAACGCATGCTTGCCTGACGAAATTTGGTAAACAACATTTATTCCGAATTTTACGAAAACATGTTAAAGGTTTAGCCGCTTACGATATATCACAGACGGACGGACGTGGTCTTCAATTCGTAAAGGACTATTAAAAACAATGCGTCTCACGGGGCTTCCCGGTGCAGCTTGCTAGTGAGTTTCGCTAAAGAAAATAGAAAACTTTGAGTCTAAAATGGTATTTCAAAAATATTTTGAAGCAACATATAGACGTCATTCAATTAGAAACATATATATATTATTTGAAATACAGAATTACTGTCGTATAAGCTTGTAATAGAGCTGATATTTTGTTGGCAGTTGTTCAAGGTATCTAATATTCCATTATTATAATAACATCAGGTCTACCGGCAGCGTTTCCTTTAACGACTGTGTCAAAAATTGTTTACGATCTGCTATACGTGAAGTTTATCTCCTTCGGCTGATGTACGAGTAATTGTTTTTCCTTCGCTAACATGAAGCGACATAATATCATTTTGAAGTCCTGCCTTTTCGAAGTGACAATAATTTAGAATCTTTCACTCTTTCGCCTTCGTCCATCGCTACAGAAAGCTACAAGTATGTTTCGGGGACAGAATCGTTCCCTGTTCTCATGTAAAAGAGTGAGACAGTGACTCAGCAACGCAAGACAGATGAAACTATGGTAAGCCTGTTGGCAATCCATGTCACTTCAATTAGCACGAAATCTAAGCCCATTATCCATAAAAAGGGCAGGAGATAATGGGATTTGTTAAGATTTGGAAGTTGTTATCATAATGATAACAACTTCCATCATATTCTGAGTAAGATTATTTCGCTCCTTCCTTCACCTAAGGGCGCGGACCGATTTTGTCCCCAGAAAGTGATGTTTCCAGCTTTATTTTAAACATAGATGATGGAAGAAGTCCCAATAGAGAAGGTTTTGAAATGTGATATACCATCCTCAGAATCCCATAGGACTGTCTTGATGTTGGTTGAAAGTAGGTTTTCTTACTAGCGTACGGATCAGCTTAATAAAATAAATGTACAAGGCTTATATTACTGTCAAACACTCTTGGTAGGGTTTCTGTTTTAACACATGGGAATACCTGTATATTCACTCAGTAACGTGTTCCTGTGAACAATATGAAGGCATATGGAGAAGACAAGTTATAGACACGCTTATTCTTAATGTCGGCTTTCGATTGAGATGAGTGGCCAGCTTCGCGCTTGGCCACTCTACGCCCGCCGGAAGAGCCCCCAGTACATACTGAATAGGAGGCTCGGTGGGTCCAAGAACCTGTCTGGACGCTTTGTAGAAAAGATAAACCTCTTGCCCCTGCCGGTAATAGAACCACGATTAATAGGACGCCCTGCCCTTGTCTAGTCACAATACCGACTGAGCTATCCAGGCTACCACATTCACTTTTTTTTCCAATGGCTCGACAGCCCCTTGGGGGCCTAGGCCGCCTCATTTTTCGAGGCTTCACGATCACACACTTTTTAGACACACCACACTCCGTAGGACTCCTCGGGAATAGTGATTAGCCCGTCGCAGAGACCTCTACCTGACAACACACAACATTCACAAGAGACAGACATCCATGCCCTAGGCGGGATTCGAACCCACAAGCCCAGTAAGCGAGCTGCCTAGACCCACTCCTTAGACTGCGCGGCCACTGGGATACCACATTCACTTAGTAAGCCAAATTAAACAAGAGAAACTGGAAAGACTGTTTGAAAGTGACACGGCGATTTGCGCGAGCGCAGTTAGATGTTAGTCAAGAGTACTTCAGTTCGTCAGTGAGTGATGGATACAAGCTGAGGTCGTTAAGGTTATTCATTGCGTATGGCTACAGTAAAGAAAATGGCAGTTTGTGATTAAAAATCGTACATTTCAAAGAAGGGAACTAGAGTACATCTTTGTTTGTTGTTCTCATCCTTTGTACCGAAAATAGGCCTGTCTGTTTTAAAAATGCATTATTAAAAGACACTACGAAATAATGCATGCAGTGTGACAGATGACTAGCAGTTTGCATTGGTGTCAGTGTGCCTGTAAAGTGCTGGACAGTAGCGATATAGACCTGATATTGTCTTATACCTAATGGGTTACTGGTACATACTTAGGCCAGGGCCTGCCTTAGGCCGATTTGACCGATTTGACGCAACAGGTCCTCACGCTTACGGGGTCCCCGTGCTCATGGGGGATTCGCGCATTAGTAATTTTTAAAAATACGCAGTGTGATACCACACAAAGCTCTTGGACTTATTTTAAAATGATTTTATAACTTACGTTAACATATAAAAACCTTAGTCCTTCTTTTTTTTGCTCTGCACGGTAACTTTTAGGGGCCCGCCATAAGGACCGCAATCGGGCCCCGCGTTTGCTAAGGCCGGCACTGGTTATGGAAATATTTGCCGCAGATTTGATGAGGTTTTTAATTTGTGTAGCGACACCCTGAGAACTACACCACGTCTATGCTGGCCGCTTCTCAGTTTGTTCAAAGGTCATAATCTAAGATAGGCACATGCGATGGGTCTAAGCTTCCTGTTTCATTTCTATGAGCTAGATATAAATCATACCCACGACCTATATCGGATAATTGTTGATTTTTACACGGCAGCAAAACTGTAATTCAGTCATTCAGGAAGCGACATTATGGGCTGGATTTATTTAGCTCAGGATAGGGACAAAAACCTCAAATATACATACATGCTTGTCAATTGGTGCACAAATTCAGAGGAGAGACACACAGACAGCATGGTGACTTCTAAGACAACAGTTTATCTTAAGAAAGGAAAGACGTCTAGTAACTGCAACTTTATAGAATTGGTAATTTCGAATTTGCATAAGTGTTTAAAATGTTTAATTTCTAGTAAAATGTGATACTTCACATATATATGATTACAGATTATCAGTTGTCTTAAAAAAGACTTGAAACTGCAATAACTGCACTGTTGCAAAGTATAAACAAACACTTCGTATTCTGAATTTAAAATCTGACGAACTCTAATAATGTTCTCTTTATTGCAGACAGACAAACACAAAATTACAAATTGTAAAGTTGTCACAATTCTTCGAAGCTTTCCGATGTCTGTACTTATAATCTGTATATACATTAAGCCACTGCTTTGAGAAAGACGATTTCTTCGGATTTGCGAAGTAACAACAGAACTGCTGTTGAAATAATTCTTTGTCTGATGTTCATGCTTTTCATGATAAAACTATTTGTATAGCCGAACAATTAAGTAAGGTTTATGTGCGTTTGTGTGTAGGTTACTTCCCAGTTTCTGTGCATATTATTAATATGCCTACATACTAGATAATTAAAAGTTGGTCATAAAATTGTTGTTTTCTCAATTTATATTTTATTCCACACATTTTATTTGCATTTTAATGCCAACGGATGCGCGTCAGATGTATGAAAGACAATTTTGTACTCCTTACAAGTACCTTTTTTTTTCTCATGGCTCGACAGCCATAGTGGGCCTAGGCCTCTTCTACGAGGTTCCTCGATCACCCTCAGACACACCCTCGGTAGGATTCATCTGGACGAGTGATCGGCATGCCGCAGAGACCTCTACCTGACAAAACAAATATTCCCAAGAGACAGATAAGCATGCCCCCGGCGGTATTCGAACCCGCAATCCCAGGAAGCGAGCGGCAGTAAACCCACACCTTAGACCGCGTGGCTACTGGGATCGGCCTTACAAGTATTACAGTATTTAATTTATGACGTGTCATTTGTACTTTATAGCACATTGTACTCTTTATGCAAAAATAATTTTGTTTAATAAAGTACCGTCCATTGTGAATTATGTTGACGCTTCTCAACTATTTGGAAGATATACAGTAATTTATAGTGAATTATGATTCGGCTGTGAATGCTGTCGGCTCCGAGATGAATGAGACGTGGCCAGGTGGCCGCCAGATCAGATTTTCCTGTGTCGTCTGAACCTCATTCATATATGTTGCCAAGGACACAACTACACAGCAGGCTTCTTTCGCTTAGGACACGCGCATCAATTTCAAATTGCAGAAAAATATCGTATTGCACTTCGCTTAATATTTACATTTTTAAAATTTAAAACTCATATAAATGTTGAAACAAATGGAGATCAGTGCTCAGTTTCACTCTCCCGCTGCTTCACTCCCGGTAAAAGACCTTTCGGTACCCAATTGAATTGGAGGGAAGGAATCGGTCTGAACGTTTTAAAGAAGATAAAATCTTTTGCTCCTGTCGGGAATCGAACTACAATTCTTCGGACGTCGGATCTGTAACCTCATCAATATACTGACTTTTTTATCGTTCATATTTATTGTGCAAAACACCGAGTCTACATTTGGCACAGTGTATCAATAATTCATAAGCTTAACATTGTTTCCGTGAACATAGACATATCATAATTCCTCATATGTCCTTCAATCTTTTGTTAGCATTTCATTTGATGCCGCCACATTGCCAAGAAACAGATTAACACGTTAGGTACAGACATTAAGATTGTTTGCATAAATCGCAACACCCTTTTAACATCTGCATGTCTTCCACCGGGCTCTTCGCGTGAAATCGATGTAATCCAGATCAGACAGAACTGTGCGCCGAGTGATGGTGTATTGTAACCAATGTGCCAGAAACCATTTGAAGGCATTATGTTTCGGTCTCGACCAGAGTGAAAAATTCGGGAAGAGGAGCCACGAACTTGGAATATGGCGGTGATCGGTCCGCAGTGTCATCGCTATACTTGTTCGCGCTCATTGCCGCGCTGATAAGGCCGCTACACACGACGTCATACGATGTATCAGCGTATCTGCTATTGTACATCTGACACATCAGACTTCTGCAGATGAATCTTGTAAAGTCGAATGTGTGTCGGAACGATGTCATGTACGACACGGTACCATGTCAACCTATCTCGT
The DNA here is from genome assembly GCA_021186555.1 of Reticulitermes speratus. Lineage (NCBI taxonomy): Eukaryota > Metazoa > Arthropoda > Insecta > Blattodea > Rhinotermitidae > Reticulitermes > Reticulitermes speratus. The sequence continues at coordinate 26,095,640 of JAJKFL010000042.1, read as the reverse complement.
CCTGTAGAAAAGGCTGATTAATGAGATCTGCGCTCTTCTGGGGTATTACGCGACGTCGTGTGGTAATTGTTTGCCGACATTTCGGTACAACGTATCGGTCCCAACTTCACGGGTCAAGAGTCCGAGAAGGAAAGAAAGAAAGTCAGCAACCTGTAACGTAGATTCTATATGAAAAGATGCGCTCCGGGTGGTAATCAGTAGGCGTGCTTGGCTCAAAGATAACCCCCTCCTGCCGTATGTCCAGACTACGTACAGCCGCCTCAGCAGCATGCTGGCCAAGCACAACATTAAGAGTGTGGGCTTGCCGCCGAGGAAGATCTCCAGCTTCCTCCGTCCTGTGATGTACGATCTAAGGCTGAGGACTCCATGCGTGTATAGCATCCCCTGTGAATGCGGCCAGGTGTACATCTGACAGACTGGTCGATCCATAGAGACCAGGAATAAAGAGCATAGCCGGCACATACGGCTTGGACATCCAGACAAATTGGCGGTGGCGGAACATAGGCTCAACCATGATCACCTCATTAGATACCAGGACACCCAAATCCTCTCTACCAAATCCGGCTACATGGACCGACTCATCAGGGAGGCGATTGATTTGGAGCTCCACTCAAACAATATGAAGATAATGTAAACCTCTCTTTCCCTTCCTTAGAGAAAGTAGACGGCTCCCCCCCCCCCCCCCCCCCATTAGTGGTGACTAGCCCACGGTCCTTTTGAGGACCACGTTCTGGCTTTTCCTCTTCCACGTTCTCCCATTTCCCAGTGCTGCTTTTTCTTTAGCTGCATCTGTTTCTATTATTCCGTTCCTTCCCCTCCGGCAGTTGCTGCTCTTCTCCCCTCTTTCTTTTCCTCCATATACTGTCTGGTTTCTTTTCATTTCATTCCTACTTTTTGTATTCGCCGTTTTTATTTTATCGGTTGATTTATTTTTATATATGTTTGATTTTTATATTTTTTATATTCTGTATTTTTAATTTTTCTTTACTTTTTATACTTTGTATTATTTAGTATTAAATTGTTGTTTTTATTCTTAATTTTATGTTTAATTAATTAATTTCTATTTTTAGTTCCTGCTGAGTTTTTTACTTTTTATTTATTTATTTTTTTATTTTTATTTAATTTTATTATTAATATTTTTTATTTTTTATTTTTATTCTTCTATTTCGATTTTTATTATTTTTATTTATTTAATTATTTACTTATCATTCCCTTTTTAATTTTTACATTCGTTTATTTGGTAGCACCCCTTCCTTCTTATTATTGCATTCAATACATTTTTCACCCATTATTCTCACCCTGCTGCATTGGAAGCGACTTGGCCGCCCTGGGACTGTCGTCCAGGTATCCCACTAGCCACTTTACGTGTCTCTCTTCCCCCTCCCTCACTCTGTTTTGCTTTTTTTCCTAATTTGTTTATTTTTATTTTTTAATTTTTAAATATTTTGTTTTATTTGTATTTTATTTGTTTAGCTTTATCTTTTTATTTTCCTCCCTTACTCTATTTTATTCCATATATTTTTTTCCATCAGTTTTAGCTGACTGCCTTCTCGGTACCCCCTAGCTCCTAACGTTGTCTCCATCCACCTCTCTCTTAACTTGGTTCAACCCTATTGGCTGTCATCACACCTACTGACTAGCATCCTGCGCGACCCTTCCCATCTAGAATCTACGTTACAGGTTGCTGGCTTTCTTTTTTTCCTTCTCGGACTCTTGACCCGAGAAGATGGGACCGATACGTTGTCCCTAAACGTCGGTAAAATTACCACACGACCCGCGTAATATCCCAAAAGAGCGCAGATCTCATCAACATCGCGGTGGAAGCCTGAAATCAAGGCTGATTAATGTTCTCCCACACTTTGGGCCAGTAAGTGGACGGAGATGTCGACAGAAGGTAGCTAATGCTGCTGCTGAAAGTCAAGCACAATAGAAGCGCAGCCGACAGAATTCTACATCCGGGCGACACACAAAGATTTTGGGCTCGGGCTAAAACCGCGTTGTCCGACGTCAAGGGACGCACTACTTCAACAGATGCATTCACTCCTGCCCCAGTCAGGAAAGCCGTACATGAGGATATCCCAGTGATCAGCCAGAGCAGGGCAAGTAAACTCCTCTTTGTAGTCTGCAACGAAATCGTCCGTTCCCAAACACGTTAATTCGGCACCCCTCGCACAGCTGAGTCAGTCACCTCTCAAGAAGATGAACAATCTCCTCGACAACTCTGATATTGGGATTTATATTTCGCTGAGTCGCCTTCTGCTAAACTCGGGCTCTTCCGTCCCAACTGCGAGCCGTCCTCAAAACCTGTTCATAATGTAGTGTGTATGGAGGAGTTAGAAGCGCGCCAGCGTCGGGGGCTATATGCACCTATTTAAATCATTAAGGTGTCAAAGCCCAGTAGGATTACAAGATTCAGAGCAACCTACCCAATGAAAACCATCATATCTTGCCTCTATTAATGGGCGTTTCCAGCGTCCTTCCAGAAAGGCACATCGACTCTTCGTAGCATGCGGGCTTGAGTAGTTCGGGTTGTATTAGAATCCCACGATCCCTTCAGCATGTTCGTGAACGACACACCAAGCCTTTCCTACCACGTCATGTTGGCTGTCTACGCAAATCAAACAGCCGTCGCAGCCGTGTCCCACCAGCCGATATTTCCCTCCGTTACCTGCCGATACGTCTCAACAGCAAATCAGCCTCCTATTCAATGGGTACCGGGATCCTTTCCCGGGAGTAAAGTGGCCGGAGAATGATGCTGACCGCTCACCTCCGTCTAGTGTCGAGGTTAAGAATGAGTGGAACTGTAACTCTAACCCCCCTCTATGCCTTCATGGCGTGGACAGGGAAAACTTTACTTTTTACCTTCAAGTCTCAATAGCCCCAAGCACTGGCTACGGGACCAGAGGCTCGTAGTCGACGTCTCAAGGGATAATGTGGCACTATTCTTTAAGATTGCGAGAAGTATCTGAAGGCCCCGGTCAATATGGCTCTTTGGAGCGCCAATCTAGTGGGTCAATAAACTCAGTATCTTGTCCATTAAAAACCGTGTGCTGCTATATAAGCAGCTATAAGGCGATCCACTGCCCACACCCGCTTTAGGAGGTGGTTATCCGTCCTGGCGTTGCGACGAACGTACATCGGTACGTTGGTGACAAGACAATTTACGAGGTATCTTTCTTCACCAATCATATCACAGCACTGGCCGAGGCAATTCCATTGCTCGGCAAATTAAAAAACACCTAATCGGACAAAGGACTGACCAACGTCGTCTGGGAGCCTAGCCGAAAGCGACTTGAAATCAGCCAGACACTCAAGGCTGCCCGTGTCTGGGCTGCCACGTCGACAGAACGAAGAGTGTCTGGCACTTTACACCTACACAATTGAGGTTTTTCGTGATTTTTGTCAGTTTTAAAGAGAACGTGTTCAGAAAAATCTAATCCCCCTCCCCAAATCAGAAGGGCCTTATGCCTACGCGACTGAACCGATCTGGGTTGAAACCCAGACATCAATCCATCAAAATCACCCCTCCCCCCGAAAGGGACATCATGCCATTTGTAGCAGAAGTCGTAAATATGGTCACGTCAAGTCCCTCAGCCAAAATAGGAAATCCGCAACGATGCGTTTCGTTCGCAGGAATGTCTGCACGGACCAAGGACGAAGAGGCTCGAAAGGAAAACCTTCACCCTTAATTAGTTTGCAGTTGGTTTGTTGTAGTCTTCAGGGAGTTAATTATCTCGACAAATGCTAGACGAAGACTTAAACAGAAGAGTTTTTAGTTAGTGGCATTGTTTCCATCATTCTCATTGTCTCATTTAGTGCAGGCTTCTAAGACAAAATATTCACACCGATTAATCCCTCTGAAACCCCATCCTGGCCTTAGATGTAAGGAATTATGAATGTAACAGGTACAATATTAGATGAGAAATTACAGAATATGACCTCGGTCGCAAATATTTCCTTAATAAAATATAATCAAATTTTCACGTTGTCTTTTCACTGCAAAGACCTAAATTTTCATTTCAAAGCATTCCATGTGGTGAAAATAGTGTTAGTGGAGAAGGTATGTCTTCCAGTATTTCGTCGTTTCGGCGTTTCAGCCCGATGTATCGTCTCGAACTTGGTACAGTTTACAGCCCTTGGTAACCGGCCGAATTCAGGAACAGAAAGTTAGGTTCATAAATCATAATTATGCATTTTGTGGAAGGAGGCCAAGAAAGAAAGGGGCTCAAATTGAAACCATATTCCAAATCCGGCTTTTCTTCAATAATATATAAATATATCTGGACCCTTATCTTCTGTTCCAATTTGTTGAGTTTTGACGTGCCTCTATTGTATAGGTCATTTAATTATTCTACCAGTTGCAGTAAACAATATGCACGGATACTGCAAGCTGACAGCACGACACCAGTAACTGTCGTTGTGTGACATAAGAAAACTTGTTAATAAACCTCAACAGAAGCCTACAAAACCCCTAATATCGAACTGAAATTTCGAAACATGTAGGGCGTATAGCAGAACACTACAACAAACACAGTGTTTTGTTAGACGGTAGACAGAGCCTGCAACATACCTATTTACGTAACTCTGTGCACTACACTTTTGAGCCTCGTCATGATTTCTGAACTTTTACTTCCACCGCAAGCTACGGATTATTATTTCGAAATTTATGTTGCTTATACCCCCAGCCTGGACTTCCTTTGTGTCTTGTTTAGCTTCGATGCTTCATCAGCGGCATATTTCTGGTAAATAAACACAAAGCGCAATATGATGGCAGTCCAGCCATGATCATGCAAACAATTACAAGGAATGAATTTAGGGTCTATTCTACGCAAGTGCAGGCATAAAATCTTGCATGTTAAGGCTGCGAAGTGTGACCTGCATACGTTGTTGATATTAAGACCCAACATTTCAGTATCTGATTACATAAAATACATAGTCACTTACGTAAGAGTACGATCGTCAAAGTAACCGTAACACAATATTTGAAGTACATGGCCTGGCCAGTTTTTTGTATGTGTGTACATTTTGCCTGTGCACACATATTCGCCAATCAGATCATACACTAAAGTTATTACAGCTAATATATGTACAAGAATTTTTAAAAGTAAGATCACCTGCCTAGACGAAACAATTATTTCCAGTCAACAAGAGCTAAGGTAAACATCTCTCTTCCTGTAGAAGTTACTAGTATAAATGTTTCGAAGAGGGAGCGAGTAACAGGAGAATGTCAGGAAAAATAGCATAATGAGGGGTTACGTGATCCGAACTGCTCACAAACTGTTATTAGGGCGAGCAAGACAAGAAGGCTGGGATGGGTGGGGAATTTGGCATGCATGGGGAGGAGGAAAGTGCATACAGTTTAGTGGAAGAACGCGAAGAAAAGGGACCACTTTGAAGACCTAAGCGTACATAGAAAGATAAATTAACGGAAACTTAAATAAATAAGATGGAAGTGTGTCGACTGGATTTATCTGGCTCAGGATAGCGATGAGTGGCAAGCTCTTGTAAACACGGTAGTGGATCGTCGGATGCCGAAGGCTGCGGAAAAATTCACTGCTGGCTGAGGAATTTGCAGCTTCCCGAGAAGGACTTTGCTCTATTGAGTTAGTTAAATCATCAACGTAAACTAATTACTTTAACTCATGTTTACCCACAAAAATATTTATTTTGGTAAGCCATTGCTTGAAAGGCGATGCAAAGAAGTTTGAATTTTATCCCTGATATGGAAAATATTTTTAATACATAAACATTAATGCAGGCCAAATACTAGTAGTATGAGCGAATATGCAAACAGTTTAAATAGACACTGGATGTTTCAACGCTACCGAAAATGTGCCGGAAAATGTTCTTCTTTCATAAATAGGTATTTAAGGAACACAAGTAGGCCGAAATTTTATCAGAATTAATGCAAAGTCTAATTCTGTCTTACTTCCTTTGCATGTGCTTCATCCACACTTCGCTTTCGTTTCCTTTTATTGTATGTACTGTACGTTCTGTTGGTCAAATATTTTCATTCTTGCAGTCGGTTTATTAAAAACCTGAAAAACATTTACATTCACGGATGTTGACTCTGGTTATTTACGCATTTTATGAGTTAAAATGCTGAAGCTTATTCAGACTTTACCCTTGCCAAGAAAATACGATGTAAGCCTGCGTATGAAGATTTACTTCTAATTAACATAATTTACTCATAGGAATCCTGAACACTGCAATTACTAAACATGTTCTGGGAATTTAAAATTACACTTATGGTTATTCTTTAGTATTTATAATTTTCAGTCACATAAAATAGATGAAGTAGTGCAACTGAATTTTAAAATAAAATGCACTGGTTTAGCGAAATGTGGGTGACATAATTGCACCTATCACATTTTTATTTTACGCTCTTTACCGTGATTCAAAGCCAGATGTAAATTAATCACTGTTACTTATTAATGGTATGGTGCTGAAACGTGGACACTTCGGAAAATAGATCAGAAATATCTGGAAAGTTTTGAAATGTGGTGTTGGAGAAGAATGGAGAAGATCAGTTGGACCGATCGTGTGAGAAATGAAGAAGTATTACATAGAGTCAAGGAGGAGAGGAATATCCTACATACAATAAAAAGAAGAAAAGCTAACTGGATTGGTCACATCTTGCGCAGAAACTGCCTTCTGAAACACGTGATTGAAGGAAAGTTAGAAGGAAGGATAGAAATGACGGAAAGACGAGGGAGAAGACGTAAGCAGCTACTGGATGACCTTAAAAAAAAGAGAAGATACTGGAAATTGAAAGAGGACGCACTAGATCGCACCCTGTGGAGAACTCGCTTTGGAAGAGGCTACGGACCTGTCGTAAGACAGACTACAGAATGAATTAATTAACTTATTAACGCTTTGATTACATGAAAAATATATTTATCTAACATTTTAGAAAAATCGGATGCCGTATCTCTTCAGGCTATATTTTTAATATTGTAATGATAAGCTTAACTGATATAATGTGTGACAATTTCTACACCACAACGCATCGTTTGGACTTGTACATTGAATAAAATGTAAATAGGACATAATTCTCCATTAACAATAGAATCGCTGTGCTCAAAGAAAAGATCAGTAACTAATCGCGCATTCAAGAAAGTTTCGAAACAAGGAATTCTATTTTGCAGAAAATTATATCTTTTATATTCAATACATATACAAAACCAAATATTTATTTCTGGTACGGAAACCCATATCACATATTTTAGCTGTCAAAAATCATCACATTATTCAAAACAAATTTCAGGTAGATACTGAAAGCAGTTCTGCTAAAATGTCAGTTAATGACCTTTCGCATAACACCAACAGTACTTAAAAGTTTCGAGGACAGAAGTAGTAACTTTTTTGTTGAGACTAACGAAATATGTAAGTAAGGCATGTGAATTGATTAAATCAGGTTTAGGCGAATAGCAAAATATCATACTACGATTACTGATAGAAGTTTTTGTATATGATATGTGTTTTTTTCAACCGACATATTCAGGCCTGCATTCTTACAATCTGACTGGTTTGTTATTGTGTCTGGTCTGCAGATTCTTGTCGTATTACACACAATCCACGAAAAGATTTCGAAAACGTAAAGATGTGTAGGAGCGCGTGTACATACACCCACACTGGAGTTTTACTTAGAAAGAACATAACACCCCACAAGTCCGGCTTAAAGCTTATAGCCAGTTCATTTATAAGTCGCATAATAATAGCAGTATTGTGTTAGAAATCGGGTCTTGTACCTTTTCAATGGAAGGTTAAATTTTTGGAGGTTGATAGAAATAGCTGCTTCCTGTGAAACTGTCAGAAAATAAACTGAAATGAACTAAAATAGCTCACATTCCAGATCAGTATTCAGTTCTACGCCGAAGCTAAAGCAAACACTAACAATTTAAAAATAAAGTTCTATATTTAACATTTTAGGACACCTTCATGGTTTAAGCCTATATTAAATGTTTGTACATCACTAAATTCACTACTTGTACACATGATTTTGAAATTATTTTCGCATTTCGCTCTACTGCGCGCTGATATAGAGTCCGTGCTTGCGCCTTGGTGTAATCCATGGTCTTTGATGAGAAATATTGTAGCATGGTTAGGCAATTCAAATCGAGATAGACAGAGAGATTTTAAGAAATAATTCAATAAAGTTCTCCTAGATATGCTCGATGGCATTCTTCTTAGAGTTTTCCGCATTCCGTGTCTGAACCTGGCATTAGTCTCATTATTATCGAGAACAGTGACGCTTATGATCCGAAAAGTCAATTTGATATGGAATCAAATATTTTAATTGGCGGATTATAATAAATTTCTTCTCTTGAGGAGTATTACATTTTCTGTAATATCTGGGTTTCAATAGAAAGTAACGCGATATATATCAGACTTGTGTAAAATTGGACTTTGAATAATATAGGAACAGAAATATGTGCTTCATCAACAGATAAAAACATTATTTTGTCTGAGGAACTTTCGTACCCGCATATTCAGAAGTCACTCAGTACACTCAATTATCCATGTAGCATTATGCCTACTGTTGCTTTGAAACCGAAACAAAAAATACTCTAGCCCCCAACTAACGTACTCCCCCCCCCCCCACACACACACATGCAGACACATTTGGGTTTGAGTCGATAAAGACAGAACTGTTGTATTCAACGACACTGTCGACTGCCAAGATTGTATAGCGTCGATAACAGATGAATGAAATATGAGGAGCACTGTTGGATTGATACCAACAGGGGAAAACCGAATACTCGCACAAAAACCTGTCCCCCCCCCCCCCCCCGTCTCTTTGTCTAACCTTCATTGCTACGACACGTAGTCTGAGATACTGATATCGCCATTAAATACACCATACATAGCCTGAGTTACTGACAGCGCCATTAAGAACACCACAAATAGTCTGAGATACTGATATCGCCATTAAATACACCATACATAGCCTGAGTTACTGACAGCGCCATTAAGAACACCACAAATAGTCTGAGATACTGACATCGCCATTAAATACACCATATTTAGCCTGAGTTACTGACAGCGCCATTAAGAACACCACAAATAGTCTGAGATACTGACAATGCCATTAAATACACCATAATATTTTGAGCCACTGAAAACGCCATTAATGCACCATAAATAGTCTGAGCTACTGACAGCGCAATTAAATACACCATACATAGTCTGAGCTACTGACAGCGCAATTAAATACACCATACATAGTCTCACCTACTGACACCATTAAAAACATCATACACAGCCTGAGCTACTGACAGCACCATAATTACACCATAACTAATGTAAAAAACTCAAAGTTATAAAGTTTCACATCTTGCTTTGACTGTGTTCTAAAAATGTTTCAGCGATGTTTACCGTATATATACAAGATACTGTATTTTTACGTAAAGTAATATTTCTTTTGCTACTACTGGGGATGACGTATTCGTAAAATTATAAGGTGACCTTTCCAGGAAAGAATTTTTAAACTGGTAAACGTAGCCATGACAACCAGTGTTGGCGGGATTGAAACCAGGACACCAGAACCACAGCGGACCGGTCCCGTATGTTATTTTTGGTGGATTTTAGGAGTAAAATAAAATAAATATTTCGAGAATTCCTTTCGGTGAACATTATGGTGATTTTACGTACCTGAGCCATTCAAGTGTAACAGAACGGTAGGATTTTGTAAGAAAACCAAGCTGCATATACTCGTGAGTTTATAGATCCCTTGTGGAACGATATATATGTTTATTGTATGCCATATGCGGCAGCCTAACCTACGAGCTCAGACATTAAGCCTAAGAAAAGCTTCACACATCTAATAACTTACACGCCGAGGACTCTCTTATTTAACAACGAATGCTTTGGATGCTTCTAAGAGTTTTCGTACTGAGTTTTCAGGCCTATTCAAGGAAAGTTTATTCGAGCCATCCCAGCAAGTTGCAGACTTGAATACGCTACTAAATATTTATCAAGCACAAGATAGAACATTTACAACGATTCAAATTCCGCCACATGACCTAGCAAGTGTCGGCAGGCAGGCATTCTTGGCGCCAGACCACTCCAGTCACCCTAAGACGAAAAGTCATATCGTAAACTGAAATGGACAATGCAGGCTTGGCACTTACACGTTATACATCACGGAGGCTTCTTTATGGTGTTGCCGTAAAACCTCTCCACATCTGCATATTTGTGAATATTTACATTAAAAAGGACCGGACCTCTGTATGTACACTTACTTTAGACGGTCACGGGGAGAGGGGGAGCAAAGATTAGCCAATCGACTGTAGATTCAGTTTACAGGTTGTAACATTCGTCACTGCTTAGCACAAGATCGTGAATGCCTGTAAAGGCCTATAAAATCAAAGTAAGAATGTGAAATCTTGTACCATACAGTGTGTCGACTATGGCTGTCTTTTAGCCTTTCTTTTATCTCAGTATTATCATGTAATGCAGAAATATGTTTAATAACGTTTCAGTCTCACAAATTAACATTCTTTAGTGGATATTTTACACTTCAATGCACACTACATAATTTGTCACAATCAGACCATCTTCATGTCTTGTATCTACACAAGACGAACAGTGCTATGCAATATAAACTGTGTTGAGAACAATAAAATGAAAGAATTTTGAACAAAATCAAACATCATTTAAGTTGTGTAAAAGTCAATAAAATCTTGTAATAATATTATCATAGCATATCAAGGAGGTGTGTGTCTGCGTGGCTTAGCCCACTGTCTTATTTGTACTCAGCCATCTACGCCGTCACAAGCCTGAATAACGAAAAATAGATCCAGTGTTTTTCAAAGAAATACCGGAAAGTGTAAATGTAGTAATGTGGATTACTTCTGCAAAACATGGATATCCCCGTCAGATAATTGCATTTTGAAAGCAAATGAAATTAAGAGAATGAGAGAAACCATGTCAATGATGTGTTATGATAATAGGCCTATTACTACACGACTCCACGAACTTCTGCACAAATATACATTGTTCACCACTAAAGTAAAACAATATAGAGATAAGCAAGTGAATATAGAAGACGTAAGATTTTGTTTCAGATAAATTAATTTTATTTTTTATCATAGAATCAACTGCATAGCAATGTTCGTGGTCTGTAGATATAATTCGCAAATCTGGCATACTCATGCCAAACCTGCAGCGTGTATTAGAGTGTGACATAGCCACTACCGAATAGGCCTACTGTTACACGAGGCTCAACCAGTACGGTACAGTGGTAAAGGTAAAGGCAAAGTTCTCCCTAGAACAGGCCACAAACGCCCAGAGGGGGAGTACAGGTATAGCTCTACTCTTTCTTTGACCCTGGCACTAGATGAGGGTGGGTGGTCAACTCCACGCCCCGGCCGCTTTACCCCCGGGAAAGAGACCCGGTACCCATTGTACAGGAGGGTGGGTGGGCCCCAGGGCCGGTCTGGACTGCTGCAAAAAATCTCGCTCCCACCGGGACCGTCCAGCCCGTAGCCGTACACTGGAATAGTATTAATTGGTTTATTACATTATGACTCCCAGCTTACAAATAAGCTGGTAACATGTCTATATTTCCAAAATATTGCATGTTCGCGTATCCCCCCTTTAGCGCAATGTGTATATCTAAGAATACCACACTAACAGCTTAATAATACAAGAGAGTCGGTCGGAAATAAAGTTGAGAGGATGAGAAGTAATACGCGCACAATTGTGATTTCTTGATAAAAAAAATCTATCGCAAATTTTATACAACATATTTGAGACCTCTAATTTTCGAGATACACGTACCGTCAAATGGCACAAGGCATCAAGTAATCAAACCATGGGTGTCTCGTGATTACAATAGGTGCTTGAAGCGGCTTCCATCCATTTCAAGACAGAAAGCAGTGCGCCGCGCATGGCCCTCTTCCAAACACGCCTTAATACGTAGGCTTCGACAGTTGTCTCAGCTGCCGGCAATCTTGCGACGGGATCTTCAACACTTCTGGAAGGAACTGCGTAAACTTTCTCCTTCACATGACCCCACATTAAAATAAATCCATCGGAGTTACATCTAGCAATCGAGAAGGCCATGCAATCACCCTCCATCTCCAGTCCACCTTCCTGGATATGTTTCATTCGACAAATGCTGGACATCATCCCCATAGTGTGCTGGAGCTCCGTCGTGCCAAAACCACAACGTTTGCCTCACAGCTAGCAACACATTTTTAAGCTGCCACGGTAGACAAGTTTGTAAAGAACCGTGATAATGTTGAGCGAATAGGGACCCGCGATAATATTCCCGACGATACCAGCCCAAACGTTGATGATAAAGCGCACGTAAAGCGAAAGTTCGCGGATAGCATGAGGATCGTCCCGTGCTAAGATATTAGTGTTGCGGGCGTTAAACGAAGCCTCAGGCATAAAACATGTCGTCTGCCCACAGAATTTGTGTAAAAAGAGCTCATCCATAGCGTGTTGATGTTGGAGCCACTTGCAAAATTGCATTTGTAGAAGACGATCGCCTGAGAACACGTATATATGAGCTCCGCGAGCAGTGCTTTGGATGCAAGTGAATATCACGAAGTACTTCAAAGACAGTTTGTTGGGATAGTCTCAATCCTCGCATAATATCATACACGCTTCATTACGGCTTTCATTCCACAGCTGCAATTATGACATCGTCATCGGTTTGTGTCCGTACAATACGTGGGCGACCTGCTTCCACAAGTGCCGTAGGTGTTACACTCTCTGTTCCATGGAGACGCTGCTGCTGCACTCATCGAAACACATTGGCGTCCGCATGAAGTCGACCAGCATAACGTGGCATGACCAGCTCAGTTATTACAAGTACCGAGTGTTAAGAGAATTGTGCAGTATTTATCCTGCATTCCACGGTCAGTCAGTCACAACTGAACCCTACCATGCACTAGTGTCTTCAGTAGGCCTAACAACACTATCGTCGTGAAAAATAACACTGTTGAGAAGGGTGCTACTCCATTTGACGGCAATGTGTATCTCAGAAAACTAAATATCTCAGGGCATATGCTGTATACCATATTCGACTTACTTTTTTAACAAAGAACCACAGCGTAGATAGCTTTTGCGCAAACATTTTCTCATTCTGTGTACTGAGTTCTTTATTTTCAACTGTAATTAGAACCGTTCAGATTCAATGGTACTGCCATCCCATTCCTTTCCCACACAGCCTCCGCTACGACTGAGGCATTTGTCGTATCGTCGGACTAGCTTTTCTATTCCCTGTTGATATCAGTCCGTGTCCTCTGCTATCAGCCATTGTGTCACAAATTTTTCCACCTCGCGATCGTCTTTTAATTGTGGCTGCCAAGATTTGCTTTAGCGCTGGAAGCACGACAATAGCTCGGTGACAATTTTAATACGAGACATCCCCGTTGGCATAGATTACAAGAATTCTTGTATTCTGTATGCCAACGGGGATGTCTTGTATTAACATTATAAACGCTGATCTAGCGCATATCCATCGTCACAGAAACTTGAGAAGACAACTCTATAATTGCAATGCAAACATATTTTTAATCAAGAATGCCTAAGAAAAAATTAATACCAAATTAATACCAAAATACGTATTTAAAAAAGGAAGTGTTGGATCTGACTGTAGAACTAATAAGAATAAATATTCTTGCTCCGTGACAAATTTCGCTGGTATAATCACAATCATTATAGGCTCTGTGTTTACCAAATTACACGCCATATGAACTTATTTTATAATCTACCTTCGTACAAGTAACAAATATAAGGCACGTAGAATTGTCCCTGAATCATGACAGCTTGGGCAATTGGTACAGAAATCCACGCTTCTGGCTGAGTAAGAGGGCACGTATATATGAAAAGGTAAGTTTTCAATGCCTTCGCTAAAAATAAAATGATGTGAACTACCGGTACTGCTGATGAATAAACTTTGCTTGAAGTGAATAAAACATTGTTCAAGTAGGTACTCCTACTTTGCCTTGTGGAAACCAAGGGGCTGCATAATTTTCACGTTGATGTTGCCACATTCATAAATTCTTACAGTTTTTATTCGTATAGATTCAGAAAAGTAGACCATATTGCTATCAAAACATAAATTTAACACGTTATATTGCGATATCTTTTTCATTATTTGAAGCTATTGTATTAATTACTGTAACTTGCAGCTGCTGAGTTACACGATTTTAAACAGTGGGCTTACTAATTTATTTGTATTCGTGTGTGTTACCGTACAACATCAGGTTAAGCCAGACTTGCACTTCAGCTATTCAGACCTACAACAGGTATGCTATGCAGGCATGGAGATTCGTTTAAGACATGAATTTAACTGGAAATAGCAATAATTCTACAGAAAACTCTTCAAAGTTTAAACAGGAAAATTTACTGCTTCAAGCGCTAATTATTAAGAAATAAACCCTGTCTGTCTTTAATTAATTCACTAGTTCGTTAATTTTACGCCAATCGCAGTAGCCTCACCTTCTAAGGCCAGCACATTGGAATTGCGGGTTCGAATCTCGCTTTTTCATTGGAGCATTTCCGCATATTTCTGTGTTGTTCTGGGCAGTGAGGCTGTACTCAACTCCAGGATCCTTGACGAACGTTCGATAGGTTAAAGGAAATAGAAAATTGTATAATGTTGGCTAAAATAGGAAAGTCTGAATGACTGTATAGGGTCTAGGGCGAAAGATGAATTATGTTCAACCCTTGTAAAACGGAAATTAATGTATGTCGTCTTATTTAGCGACATTTTATTGCTAAGATTATATGACGTCGGTAAATTCGTGTAAATTACTTATAAAATTAAGGTTCTACCGCACATTGAACAACCGGTTAATGCAACTATGGAAATAGTCGGTAGTTCATATAAGAATCATACGGCAACATACACGCTGTGTGGCAAACGCGCAGTTCCTTAAACTTACAGCAGATATTATACATACATACCACTGGAATTCAAACCATTAAATTTGTTCATTCCGAGTAAACCTGTTTTTCAGTATAGAATAAGCCAGTGTCTCAAAATTACCATACCATTACCGTTTTTAGCGAAGATTAGGGCAATGTCTCGAAATTCCCGTGTCGCAAACTCAACTGTTTTTCAATGGAAATTGGGGCAGTGTCTCTCATATTTCCCAAGCCCTAAACTCAAATGTTTTTCAGTGAAGATTAGAGCAGTATCTCGAAGTTCCCATGCCCTAAACTCAACTGCTTTTAGCGAGGATTAGGGCAGTGAATCTCAAACTTTCCATGCCACCGTCTCTACTGTTTAACACAGCAGTCACAACATATACCCTTCCTTAACGACCAGTAACTTTGTATTTCACTAGCAGATCGGACGTGCTGTTGAGTAGCTTGCACTCCTGCTTCATACTGGGGAGCTCTTGGGTTTAAATCTCGGCCCAGTTGCCGGCTACTCTGAAGGGTTTTGTGGCTTCCTTGTCATCCCAGATGGTACCTCAAATTAAGCCACGGCTGCTTTCGTTTACATCCTTTACAGTTCTGAATCGCCTGAACATTCAAAGCTCTACACTTCGAGACAATGACAACCTTGTTAAATAAATAACAAATAAATAAATAATTCACTCACAATGTTATCTATGGCGTTAATTTATTTCTCCATAAGTATGAACTGAGATCCTCAACGTAAGTAACCGACTCTTATTTGTAAAAAAAAACTCGTGGCGCGTTTTCTTAAAAGCAGAAATATAATTGTTTATTATTTATATTTATTTTGTGCTTCAAATAAATAGCATTGATGTAATAGGCCGAACCACGGTCGAAAAATTTAGCAACGTAATTACTAAATATATTACGCCTAATATGGTAACGTGTAAGTTCAGTAACACGGCGTTATCGTTACTTCATAGTGACAACCCCACAGGCAACATTCAGTGGCGATGGATGATTTAGTAATGCTGTAAGTTATAAACTGCATAAATACTCGTATTACGTCAATCAAGCTTTGTCGCCTCTCGTTACAATCTGCTTCACAAAAAGAGACCACGACAGACGAGATTTTAGACAAAAATCTTGGGAAAAGGTGACAATTTTTTAAAAACTAATTAGACAACGGCCCACCTCAATAAAAGGACAACAGAACATATCAACAAATGAATCGTATTTGTTACAGGCCTATCTAACTCCACAAAAGTAGCCATTCCTTGCTCTGAATAGAAAAAAAAATGAATGCCAGTTTCCTGGGTTTTGGCACTTTTAAAGACGGGATACCTACTGGCTGAATAAATGAACTGTGATTCGATTCTGGACAGAGGTAAGAAATTTTCTCTTCTTCAAAGCGGCCAGACCAGCTCTTCCCCCTCCCCAAGCCCCCTATTCAATGCATACCGGGGTTAAAGTGGCCAAGGCGTGAAGCTATTTACCTCCAACTAGGACACCATATGTCTTCAAGGCGTGCAAAACTTTTTTTATAATTATACTTAGGATCAAAACACCCCGTAGATATTTAACTTTGTAGGATGTAACCTGAACCCCTGAAGGACGGAAAGGAGAAAGAAAGGAAGTTGATTTTTACTGCAATCTCATGTAACTTGCACTAATAAATTTGACAACTTAGCAACATGTGGAGACTGTAATGCAAGAATAGGAAAATTATCAGTACAGAAAACATTAGTTACAAATGGAGAAAACGTAGAATATTAAATGGGAAAATCTATGACATTTTTTTATTGTTTAAAACATACTGTCTTCTCGGCTGGGATGCAGTACCGACGTTTCGGAAGCATCCTCCATCACCATGGTAAATTATTAAATCGTAGGAACTGAAAAAAACCAAACAAAAGGCTAACCTAGGGCTTAGACTTTCATTTCGTGCAAATCGTTGCGACGTGAAGATGTTTGTCTTATGGGGTGTGACGCCCTCTAGTCTCATAGCAGCACACCAGCATTTCTGAGGAACCTGCTACCTGTATCTTCCTCTCCAATGTAGGTTCACTTCCACCAGACTACTGCGCATCACACCACATAACGCAGCATCATCAGAAATACATAGGATGAAACGATTAATTCACTGATTTAAGGACTACTTTAAGATACGGAAACGAACATATATACCTTAACAATATAATTTTCTATTTCTATATGAACAAAAACAAGTGCAGGCAGAAGAGATGTGTGCTGGTAATCACATAAAGCCACTCTTATCTGTAGAAATAGGAACCAGACACACAATTTGAAACAGTACATGAAGTCATAAGTCATTGATCTGGGTAAAAATACAAGCACTGAACACAATATTGTTGAAACTCCACTGGCACTTAAAGCCTGACTGACTTATAGACAATTTTGCAACTGGTCTTTGTTATATGGCAAAACCACTAGGTGACATATCTGGAATTGTGAGGTGTACAAACTGTCATGCAGTTATAATTACATTTTGGTAACCAAAATAGAGGGACAAGAGTAAGGAGATGAGTCTCTTTCATACTGTCAATATTTCACATAAACACAGGCAGGCTAGTTGGTGGGTATGTCACCATTTTGGAACAATGTGACTGGTTTTACTTCATTATTTATATCTTCCCAGTAGGTAGCTTTATTTTATTTGTTTCTTTTAACTTAAGCACTACTGTAAAGCCCGTCGATTTTCAGTGGGTAAATGTGGCACTTAAGTTATTTTCCAAACCTACTGTATTTGTATAAATATTCCTTCCCTGCAAAAATTTACAGAACGTGTTGAAGAATTGTTAAAATTTTAAGTCACCTCGAGCAGCAAATATTTTCCTGCACATTTCACTAAGAAGTGATTGCACTTCTCCTTGTTACAGCTCATACTACCACACCCTACATTTGCATGTTCAAGCACACATATTAATAAACACAAGATAATTGTATCTTATCACTTTTTAAAGGCAAGGTAATTTGTTACTTAGTTTAAATTACAGAACCAAAAAACAGACTCTGCAACTACATTCAAACTATGGATCTGTCTGCAGTGACAGCCTGAATGGAATTTGCAGTTAGTCCACAAAAAGCAAACTCAAGTTTCAGTTTCTTCCATAGTATGGAATTCTGAAGGCCTTTATTTTTGTTGTACATTTTTTTAAATTTTAAATCCTGTAAATCAAGTCACTGTTTGCACTTAGTAGCTCTCATGACATTCACAGTTTATCCAGATTTGACCATCAGATATACGTTTTCTGCTAAAAGCACCTGAAACAATAAAATACAGACATAAAAACACAGTCTAGAAATGTTTGGCTTACAACACATGTAAGAAAATAGTCATAATCCATTGAGTTCACTTCATTTTTAGTATGTGATATATTGTTGAGTATGGAGCAGAGACAAACACATTTATTTACTGTTACTGGCAACAGAAGGACACAGCTCTGTTTGTAACTTGCTGTCTTAATGCTGCCTCCTATCAGACTTCAATTATGGGCAATATAAAACAAATATGTTCTTTCAGCTGTTTGGAAATGACAAAGAAGGAGAAGGAGAGAGGAGAATGGGTGGCTATGAGGTGATTGCTACATCTGTAACAGTGAGTTGTGAATACATGTAAGGCGTACTTGCAGGTTAGAGAACTTAGCTGTTTCATACACAAAAGCCATGTCTGGCATAAATTACTCACAGCTAAATGGAAAAGCTGTGTTTACACAAGATGAGAAGTGAGAACAGATCATCAGACTTGTGCAGTAGGATTATATTCTAATCAGGTTAACAAAGTGATTACTGTGTACTGGTCAGATAGTGTCCAGTCTCCACTAGGTGCCATTAAAGAAGAGTGTCTATGTATTGAAAGCACAACTTAATTTTTCCAGTTACTACCTAAGTAAGCAATGGACGGAATTTCAAACCTGTTTGGAGACACCCTTGAGTGGTTCCAAAACTTCTCCACATCTGACAGCATTTCTTAAACTTTAAGATATCTCACAACTCACCAGCTCTCTTGAACCATCACTGATGCTACTGAATACAGCTGTGATTCACTGATCATCCTTCAGAAGAGCTATGATCAAACTTCTGTCTCATTAGGACAAAGAGTGGTTGTATTTCCATGCTGTAAATGATGTATCCTAGACAAATATCATCTGATACTAGTTCTGCAGTCAATGAGAACAGTCCTGCAGAACTCACATGCCATTGTGGTCAAGAATGGTGAGGTATTTGGTTCCCAGACTTGTGACACCAAATGGTGCACTCTGAATGATGGCTAGGTCAGTTATAAAAATAACTTAACTGATGATCACTTAATGGTTAACGTCTACTAAACAGCAACATTAAATCATAAACCCTACTTTCCTATTCCACAGACCCTACAAATCTTGCTTTGTCATATTCAGTAAATGTGAATTTATAAGCCAACAATTATATGCTAATATCCCACAGGTCAGTACACAAGTGAAATGTAAATATGTCACATTTGTTGTTGTTGTTGGTGGTGGTGGTGGTGGTGGTGGTGCTGCTGCTGTTGCTGCTACCACCGCTGCCACTCCCACTGCTGCCGTTGCAGTTTTTGTTGTTATCATCATTCTTGCTGCAACCATTACCACTGCCGCCACTACAACCATCACAACCACCACACCATCATAATCTTTTGGAGTAGTTGCAGACTTTGTTATATTATCTATATACAATATGTTTCCAAATTGTGTGCCATAAATGATACTGGAGCTTCACAGTGTCACTATGAGACAAAACGGTTCTTGTACTGCTGTCTGACAAACAATATTTCATATGAACTGCAGGAATGTTTGTGAACTATCTCAATACCAACTCTAAAATGCCAACTCCAATGTTGAATTAGTCATCACCACAAAACTCACAGAAAATGCTGCCATGTTACTTTAAAGTCTGCCAAACTACTACTCTACACAAGTTACATTCAAGATTTTAGGCTTCTGCCATGGTGCAGTTGGTTTTCACTCTTCTGGGATATTGCACAGTGTTGGGGTAGTTTGATACCATTGTTTCAGGACAATGTATTGGTCCCATCTTTACAAACCTGCACAGCACTATTAAAATCACATCACCCATCCATCAGTCTGTCTGTACACACACACACACACACACACAAAATGATCAACAAGTACTATGGTCTCCTAGGTCATAAAAATTAAATTAAAAGTCACTGCAGTGTTAAATGTAGCTCATTTATCCCACTGAAGTATCATTATTTTTCACCATAAATTTAAAGTAAACTGATGCAATTGTCCCATCACAGCACAAGCTTAAAACTTCTGTCATGCTAGAAATTGGAATGCTCTTGTATTCACAACTGTTCAGGAACAGCTGTTTCCACTTCCTGATTACTGTAAAATCAGTGACCTCCCATCTGCTGCTTCAACAGCCCAGTTTTCCAAAATCACATCATGTTCACAACCATCCTTCATGTTCTGGGGCAACTGCTGCAATCATCATGGATATTTAACCATTTCTGAACTCTCTGCACCAGTTTCTGACATGCTGCACTTGCACCACACTATCACCATCCACTTATAAACCTGTGGTAAATTTCAATAGGGGACAAACGACTCACCCATAAAAACACTTCAAACTTCTTCATGGGACCACATTTCCAGTGCACTCCAACTTATCCCATGAATAGCATGACTGACTGACTGACTCTTGTCCCATCTGTTGCATATTACCCCTACAACAAGCGCTACCTCTCACCAAAATATAAAATGCTTGATTAATACAAAAGTTACACACTAGGAAACCTCAGTGATTGAATGTGCCTCACATAATGTCTGAAAATCACTGCACTGGTTTTCAAAAAATTTTATATTGAAGAATTTTATATATAAAAAAACCTTTAACCATTTCATTTTTTATTTTAATTGGACAATTTCAATGAGTACTTCACATTTATTTCTGCATAAATAAGCGATTCCTATCAAACTCTAGTGTAGCACTGTTAGTTGGATACAAGGAAAACAAACTATCTTAGAGTGCCAGTTTCCATTTTTGACACACACCAATTATTGGGAATCAGTATGAGATCAGGGTGAATATAAAAGCAAGAGATGCTGTGTAACATTTGGGAAAACAAAGAAAGCATACTCTACTGTATTTAATAAGCAAACCATAACTGGTACCAGAGAATACACTATGAGTATATTTCACTATTATACATTTCTTTATACTTTAAATGCTACCAATACTAATTTCAGAGAAACACTAGTGCCATAATAGTTACACTACATGTGCATTTTGTAACTTGCTCCCTCAAGGACAGGAAAGCAGGCTAAAAATACTGCGAAATATTCTCAAATTATTGAAAACCAAACAAATAACATAACTTCAAACTTTAACATGGTATGTGAAAAAAACATACAGAACTTCTAATTCACCAACTCCATGAAGGAATCTTTATTGAGAAGCTCAGCCAGTCAAGAAATTCCATACATTTTACTGAACCCACATGTTCACTACCATGTTCACACAAGCCCATCACTGGTCCCAGTCCTAGGTTAGATGAATCTGTATGCTCCCATAAATGCCTAGGTATTGCAAGTGGTCTCCTTCCTTCAGGTCTACTTACCAAACTCTGTATGAATTTCACTTCTCTCCCCTGCATGCCACATGCCCCACCCACCTCATCTTCCTTGATTTCATCATCCTAATAATAACTAATGAAAAATACAAATCGCAATGATCCTCATTATGCAATTTTCTCCAGCCTGGCATTAGGGTCAAATATTCTCCTCAGCATGCTGTTCTGAACACCCTCAGTTTATGTTTTTCCCTTAATGTCAGAGACTAAGAGTTTCACACCCATACCAAAAAAATTATGGCAACAGATACCAAACTGAAAGGCAGTAAGCATTCTGAAAAATTAATCTAATGTCAAAGCAAAGCTAAAAAGCAATGATAAAGTGGCATCTCCTTGCCTCAGGCCATTCGAAACAGGAAACATATATGACAAATACATATACATCCATACAGAATGTACTAAAGGTTTCACTTCAGCACATTTTAATTAGTCTAACTAGTTTCATGGATCCACCAAACTCAGTGAGAATCTTGTACACAACTCCTCTTCCACCTGAACCATAGACTTTCTTGAAGTGTATAAATAGTTCATCTCTAGCTAAAGAACGTAGCTTCTAAGTGGTCCAGGTACCTATTAAGTTTCTGCTTTAAAGTGAGTCTATAGCTCTCCCACAAGTCTAGGTTGATGTTTCAATTAATTTAACTTATCTGTAAAGAAGCTGTTCATTCTGCTGGCCAAAATAATTTCAAACTACTGGTACATGTCTGCAATTTCATAGTTTGTTTCAAGGTAGACATGTTACATAACCAATCCCCTATATACAGATCCTAGTCATCTGAAAGGTACATAAATCATAGAATAAAAATGAAAGGGGATTTCCAGGAACTTTTAAAAAGAAAGTGCTATTAGAGCCTGCCACCTTACAAAATGCTATTACAATCTTCCAAATTATGATACATATTAAAATACTGAAAATAATATTATGAAACACTTATGGAAACAGGCTATTACACAGCTTGTAAGCACTTTGTTGGCCAATTTTACTTCTCAGCATGACCTATAAGAACACATAATTCTTATAGGTTGTGCATGATATTTTTCCTTTCTAGTGAGACCTTCATCAGGATATCAGTAATTTCCAATCATATGTGCTTTTTCATATGACAAGCCATTGCTACAAAAACAGCTACAAACCTTTAGTGCAGTTACTGCATAATCACTTATGCAAACTGCCAAGAATTGGCATGGACTCCTAGACAAGGGCAATACATACTACAGAAAGCTACAAAGTAAAAATGTTCACCCCATAACAGGCCATGAAGGCCCAGCGGGGGAGTAGAGGTATATCATCTACTCTTTCTTTAACCTTGGTACTAGACGGGGGCAGGTGGTTAATATCATGCCCCAGGAAAGAGACCTGATACTCTTTGTACAGGAGGCTGGGTGGAACCCCGCGGCCAGTCTGGATGGGTACAGAAAATCTAGCCCCACTGGGGCTCAAACCACAGACTGTCCAGCCCATAGCAAGTCGCTATACTAACTACGCTATCCCTGCCTTCCAAAGTCACTATACTGACTACGCTATCCCTGCCTTCCAGTACCTCAAAAATCTAAACAATGTTAACTGTAATGTGTAAATAAATAAGAGTAATCTGTATATCCTCAGTAAGGCAAAGTATGTAACATTACCGGTTATTTCCATCTCTTATGCTGCATTTAGCAAGGTAATCTTCCAGTTGGTACTCTTATTTTGTGGTGGAAACCTAAAACATGGCTCTGTAAAAAGTAACAACAAATTACATGTATTTTTTTTAACTCTTCCTAAAAACAAATAGTCATTTTTCCATATTCAGAAATTCACTACCTGTGGTTTTGCTTAATTGCAGCTGAGCTACCATCATGAAACTTGATAAGAAGTTCCCTAAGGCATATCCCTACAAAGTGTCTCAAAATCAAACCCAAGTGCTGCATCATTGTTTGTCTCTGTCTGCAAATCACTGTTGCACCAGAAACATGCATAACGTTTTGCATAAACACACTCCGAATTTCATAAAATTTGGGTGGGGAAATTGTGTAGTACTGCTTACTTATGACACCCATGTCTTACCCCCTTCAACATCTTACTCTCCATCATTTATTGTCTTTCAAAATATCAGCTTTACTCCATTTCCATACTTAAAGCTGTATTGTGTACTGTCCCTGTCCATTCACCTATAACCTACTGAATTTTGCAGTCAACTTAGTAACTCTTCTTTTCCATATTCAGGTCCCAGTTTGAAATCTTGGCCCAGAGACCAGCTACTGTGTTTCTTTCTTATTGTCTTTCTCTCAGTCCTTCCAGGCAAATACTGGGATAATGCTTCCAACTAGGCTCTGACTACTTCCTTCCACATTCTTTCCAATTCATAATTCATTTACCATTGTCTTTTGACACTACATAATACTGAGCTATTGACAGTACTGTTATATAAATCATAAATAAATAAATAATATAGCTTTATGCCTGTAATCTTTATTTCTGCTATATTTCCTCTGGTGCTTTAACTGCAAGTCTCTCTGTGTGATTCCTCATTTCCTATTATCTCAGTGGCTATACCTGTTACTTCCAGGATATTCATCTAAATTATTAAATTTACATTTTGATATATTGTTGTGACAGTAAATAGTTTCTAATAAATAAATGAAACCAGTAAGTAAAGATGTTACAGTGCATCATTAGGCCAGTATTACGCTGAACATTGTTCACTGTCTAAGGAATATTATGTCTGAGTAGTTGGTTCTACTCCGTGCTTAGATGACTGGTTGTCCTTACCTTGACAGATCAGTTTCATGTTTTGTATTTGAAGAGCACAGGTGATAGGATCAAACCTAGGACTTCTCAAATGTACAGGAAATAAATACACCTCAGACAATGAACACTGTCCAACATAATATTGAATAATACTGTAGTTGAATTATATTCTAAAGTTCACGGATTTCAGCACGAGACTTTTCCCTAATTAAGTGTGATGGAAAACTTTACACATTCCTATACACTATTATTATTATTATTATTATTATTATTATTATTAAAGAGAGAAGGGGGGGAGAGAGAGAGAGAGAGAGAGAGAGAGAAAAAGAGGTGATGATTAAGATCCAGATAAGAAAATGGGAGGTGAACACACAGCAACCAGACATACAAATAACATATTCAATACTTCATACATCAAAAGCTACAACCCAAAAGCCATAAGTTAGTTTGTTTGCCTCTTATTTTATTTCATCTCTGTCATACAGGTATGTGGGATTTATGTCACAGAGGTTGGCAGTTGGATTTTAACTGATGGGTTTTAACCAGTAATAGTCCCGTTTTATTAGCAGTACAAAACACATTAAAAAAAAGTTATAAATTCCTGACATGAAACAAAATATCATGCATATGAATCCAAATGCACAGATCTCATATTTCTAGAACTGTTTTCTTTCCCACTTGTTACAATGCTGAATCAAAAGTTTATGTTTGTATCAAAACACCAGTCTACACACATACTGATTTTGTACCTTGAATATAAAATTTAGTAACTGTCTCTTTCTTCCTGACCCAGCACATATGACAACGCAGGCCTGAACCTGCAGTTGGACAATGATAGTGTCAAACTTCAGAGTAATTTAGTTTATAACTGGTTAAAGAGGCCACTTACACACAAATAAAACAACCATGTGACCAATAACATAAAATTAATTTTTAAAAATAATTAATGACATCAAATAAACTTTGAGAGAACCTTAGATGAACAAAAGAAGCTATAATTCTACAAGCAATGTGGCTCTGGTGCCAAAGATTAATTTGTGCAGTTAACAACTTCGAGCATACAGGAAACATGATTGATTGATTGTTGAGATCTGTGTTCTTTTGGGATATTATGCAGTGTCGAGCAGTAATACTTTACCGAAGTTTCAGGACAACGTATCAGTCCCATCTTCAAGGGTCAAGAAGTCCAAGACTTGGACTTCTTGACCCTTGAAGATGGGACAATACGTTGTCCCAAAACGCCAGTAACCACTCACCACTGCGTAATATCCCAGAAGAGTGCAGATCTCATCAACATCACAGCGGAAGCCTGAAATTATGATGATTGAGTGTTGTTTCAACAACGTGCTAAATTGAGGTATGAGTTCTACATGGCCAAAAATTTCTTATGCTAAATGCAGTTTACTTGTGGATCAAAATTCACTAATATGAGAACAGTCTATCAACATTTCATTGAACTGCATGGGTTACATATCACTGTTTGGCAAGAGGATGATCATGAATGGTGAATAAGGAAGGATACAGTCATAGCCAGCATGATGATGCTATTCCAAGATTCACACAGCAGACTGAGTACAATCATACATGACATCAAAAGAGCTTGCCTACAGGCTCAGAATACTATAACCACTTGAAAAAGAAACAACACTGCCCACCACCATAACAGCAAAGTTCTTAAAAATTCATAATGCACAACAACTATCCTTACACACAGTAATGCATGATGCTGTTACCAAAACTCATTCATTCATCATTCATAATACATATACTATCACATAACTCTTGGTAGTCAGCATGGTTCACAATTTTGGTACTTCACCATACCCATACAACACACCTGTGTACTGTACTAACACCTTACGAATTAAATTTCCGGTAGCAATAAACAATCAGCAACAAGCTCTGTTTCTACATTAGAATTTTAAAAATGATTTTATACCTCTCAGACTTACCTAACAATGCAAGGCCTGGATTTGTTAGACCTTTCTGTTGGAGTTTTGTTACACTGTTGACTGTTGCATCAGGACCAAAGCTCTGAAAATAATTATTCCTTTTTCACATTACGCATTAAACAGCATCCATTTCCACAATCAGGGTCACAGGTTGGAAAGTTTTATAGATTACAGTGAAGGAAAATGATCATATTGATATATCTTGTAGGAAAACAAAGTTTGATATATGTTATCTGTCTAGTGCCACCAGATATAACTGTTGACCTTCATGGCCTCTACCCACCTAGGTAAAGGAGTAAAATCAATTTATGTGCTACAGGCATCCACAGGACACATTATGTTACCCCCAGTAATAAAGTGATCATGACAGTAATGACAGCAGTCAGGACCTACAACTGAAATGGGCCCCAAACCACATGCACAGCCTAGCATTTTTTTCACATTCCCAACATTGTACCTTTGACAGGGGTGATGGTTTCAACCCACACACACACACACATCTGACCAGGGATCAAACACAGAACCCTCTGAATTAGAGCCTGGTGCTTAAAACCAATACCAATTTGATTTATTTATGGTGTGGTGCATTTCTGCTCCAACAGTTTACTAATATAACAGAAGAGTGCAGAAGATGTGTAAATTTGTTCAGAAGGGCTGGATTTTATGTGCAATGTGGAGACAAGGATCATAACCACGGCTGTTACAAAAATAATACAGATACATACTAATATGAATCAACATATGTAATAGTGAACAAAAAGCAAGCAAAGTACCAGGAGAATTTCAATCCTTACTCTATCAACTTTGAATAAAACACATCTCATCCTTGGGAACTGCATGGACCACAGTCCTTGAGAAGCAAACAGTCATTCAGTTACTCACTATATGCCCCATCTAAATGGAACTTAGAAGTTCATTAATGTGTTCAAATAAGCCCAGGTAAGTCTAGTCAACACATACCCAACCACCCACACACCCAACAAATTTCTTTAAAAGATCCATTTTAATATTTCTTCTCATCTATGTCTAGGTCTTTAAGTGTTCTCTTCCCTTCAGTTTCTGACCAATACATTCTTCTTCTTCTTCGCTGGCTCTACAACCCTTGGTGGGTTTTGGCCTCATTGACAACTGCCCTCCAGACTTCTCTATTGGCTGCTTTTATCCTCCATCCTCTGATTCCCATTGTCGCCAGGTCCGCCACCATATCTTCTATCCACCTCATCCTAGGACGTCCCCTTCTTCTTCTGTTATCGAGTCTTCCTTTCAGCATTCTTTTTGGCATCTGCGTTTCTGGCATTCGTTCTACATGGCCCAGCCACCTTAGTCTCTGTGCCTTGATAAATCTCACTATGTCCTGACCCTCTATCAATCTGTCAAGCTCCTGGTTATATCTTATTCTCCAGCCATTTGTATCTTGGACCGGTCCGAATATTCTCCGTAATATTTTTCTCTCAAAACATCTTGGTGCATTCTCCTCTCCAGTTTTTAATGTCCACGTTTCCGATCTGTATGTGACGACTGGTCGCACTAGTGTTCTATATATTTTAACTTTAGTATTCCTTGTTAGCAGCTTGCTTTTAAAAAGTTTTAAGTTAGCATAATATGTTCTATTTCCATTCTGTATCCTATCCTTGATACAATCACTTATTTCATTTTGGCTGTTGACCAGGGCCCCCAGATATCTGAACTGACTCACCCCTTCAAATGTCCTATTACCTATGTTAATGTTTTGTGGTGTTCTTGATGTGGACATGACCATATATTTCGTTTTCCCTTCGTTCACCACTAGACCATACCTTTCGGCTTCCTTTTCCAATTCTAAATATATTTGTTTAAGAGTTGATATATTCCTGGTAACAATGACTATGTCATCTGTGTATGCACAAATTTGGCTAGATTTAAAGCATATTGTTCCTTTTTTATTTATTTTATTAACAACTTGATGTAGAGCAAGATTGAAGAGTACTGTTGATAATCCATCACCCTGCTTTACACCTGCATTGTATGTAAATGCGTTGCTCAACTTATTTCCTATTTTGACTCGTACTTTGGTGTTTTCCATAGTCATTCGTACCATTGTAATTAATTTTCCAGGAACATTCATTTCCTTTAAGGCCTTGTATAATTCATCTCTGCATAAACTATCAAATGCCTGTTTAAAGTCTATAAATAACATGTGTAAATCACGTTCATGTTCATAAAACTTTTCCATCATTTGCCTAATTATAAAGATTTGGTCCGTTGTGCTTCTCTGGGGTCGAAATCCACATTGATATTCCTCTAGCAAATCTTCTGAGTATCTCTTCATTCTTTCATTCAGGATGCTGGACATTACCTTGTACACTACATTGAGTAGTGTAATGCCTCTATAGTTGTCACATGCCAGCTTATCACCTTTTTGAAAATGGGACATATCATACCCATTTTCCAGCTTTCTGGCATGGTTTTCTCATCCCATATTCTATATATCAGTCTGTGTAGAGCATTCTCCAATTCTTCTCCTCCATATTTGATCATCTCTGCCAGTATCCCATCTTCCCCTGGCACCTCTTTATTTTACATCTTTTTAATTACCTCTGCTACTTCCTGTCTTGTAGGGTTCATCAGATTTTCTACTATCTGTCCATTTGATGTGTTAGAGCAGTCTAACTGTCCATTCCCAGGAACTGTGCTTTTATTGAGGAGGTCACTAAAGTGTTCTGCCCATCTGTCCAATATTACTTTTTCTTCTCCAGCACTTTCCCATGCTTATCTCTACATCTTCTTTCTCTAGGTTGAAATTCTTTTCTTATTCTATCTATAGCTGAATAGAATTTTTTGATTTCACTCCCTTGATTTAATATCTCTATTTCTTCTATTTCTTCCTTTAGTCTTTCTTTTTTCTTTCTTTTACATATTCTATTGGCTTTCAATCTTAGTTGTTTATATTTTTCGCAGTTCCCTCTTGTTTCTCTCTGTATCATCTTCTCCCTTGCCTTATTTTTTTCGTCTATGGCCTCTCTGCACTCTTGGTCAAACCATTCATTTCTTACTAGTCTTTTCTCTCCTATCTTCTCTTCTGCTGTTTTTCCCACTACTTCCTCTATTCGCTTCCATTCCTCTTCAATACTTTCTCCTTCTTCTTCCTCTTCTAATTTACTCTGTATTTCTCTTTGGTACTGTTGTTTTAGATCTTCATCCTTCAACCTTTCCAGATGCCATCTCTTTCTCCTTATTGTGTGCGCCGATTGTGTCTTCGTTAGTTTCTCTCTGACTGTTGCCTTCACCAAATAATGGTCAGTATCACAATTCGGTCCCCTACAGCTGTGCACATCCATGATGGACGAGGAGTGTCTTGCAGCTATAAGTATATGATCTATCTGGTTCAATGTTCCAGCATCTGGTGACTTCCATGTTGTTAAATGTATCTTTTTGTGTGGAAAGCATGTACTTTTAATAACGAAGTTACTTCTCATTGCGAACTGTCCTAATCTCACACCATTTTCACTACTAGTTTCATGAAGTGAGTATTTACCCACCACCGATCCTAGAGAGTTTTCCTTCCCTATTTTAGCATTAAAGTCGCCCATAAGTATTAACATATCGTATTTCTGTATCTTCCAATAAGTTTGTTCTAGAAGGTCGTAAAATTCTTCCTTTTCTTCGGTAGGTGCATGTGCTGATATTATTGATATGTTTCTGAACTTCCCTCTTATCCGTAGCCTACAGATCCTCTCGTTGACTGCCTCAAATTCCAGTATGCTCTTTCGTGTTCTTCTTGGTACTATGAACCCAGTTCCGTATAGGCCAGTTCTCCTTTTAGGTCCACTGTTCTGACCAAAACATTATATACATCTTATCTTTCCTATGCATACTTCATGTCCCATCCATCTCATCCTCCTTGATACATCACTAAACTTACACAAAAACAACATGGCAGACACTTCAAACCTTACAACATTGCATTAAAGTGGGTGTGAGAACTGTGAAAATAACTTTGTAGCAACCAAAGGGCAAAAATTAAACAGCAGGTAAAACTACACAAGCAAATTTAGTATATCTATATATAATAACAGAACAAGAAGCCACAGAAAATTTCCATTCAATCCTATTTGCTCCATAATTCATTAAGACATTTAGATCTTTGCTTTATATACCTAGTGCAAGAGTTTAACAAATGATAAATTCTGTGAAAAATATTACTGACATAACTTTGGCGTACATACATGTGCCTAAACTTTTTACTGGCAGAGTACTTTGTAACCACATATACCACAGAACTAATTTATAAAATATGATACAATATATAGGTTAGTAAACTTATACTATGATGAGACGATAGCAGTGATAAGTAAGAGTGGTCTTCTGTGATATGACATCTTTTATAATGTGGCTACCAATATTTATACCCTGCGTATGGAGGTAACAGGTTCCTCTGAAATGTTACTACCTACAAAGTGGCATTACCCAAAAAACTATGATTTTAATGTATCGTAAGTTAGCACTTATGCAAGTATGGCGCACCATCTGTGGCTGCTGCATCAGATCAGCTGTCCATATTTCATGTTTGGAATTGTCCATATTTTGTATGAGATCTGAAAGAAGCTGCTGCAAGTCTGATGCTTCCTTATCAATGTCAAACTTCAGTAATGCTCGACACAAGCTTTGTACTTCTTCTGCAACAGGAGAAAGAAAAAAAAAGCACATCAAGTCACTTCAAGACCACAAACAAGAGAATTATAGTATATAACAAGCTTATGTGAAAGACAGAAACAGATAGTGAAACAGTCTGTAGTGGCACTTTGAAATCAATGATCAGAATACAATTTATCAATTTATTTTCTATTTAAAAAAAAAGAAGTGTTGATTTAAAAACTTAAGTAAAACCAAATTACAGACTTATGACAAATTAATAATTAACACTACATCAGCTCAGATTTGTATAACATCACTTCATTATTCATGACACCTTATTGAAAATAAACTGTATGCAGCAACACAAACTGACCTATGTACAGTGCTACACCATAATCAGAAATTGAGTGTACAGGGCAATATGCACGGAATGTATTACAAATAGTGAAGGATGATTGAAAATGTCACATATTCCTTACATTTTCTACTGTTCAGTGAGTATTTTATGCAAACAAAACTCACCACATTCAGCACTAACCCTTTCACATGTAACTCATTGATGAAAATTTATTTCTATCACTGTACATACATAAACATTTATCAAGCACATGACCTTGAATTAAAACAAAACTTTATCCCCCACCTTTATTCTCACATTTTAAACTCAATTTTTGTTAAACACACTTTTAATTAATGAACCTTAACATATCAGGCTAAAGACTTTTAATGCTGGGCTGGTGGATCAATTTTAACTTCAGGAGGGTTTCACATGAAAGTGAGTATTGAAGAAATGTGTACAGTAGAATTCCTTTAATCTGGAAAATGATAATCCAGAAATCCTAATACTTCAGCAGATGAGGAAAATAGTCCCAACTCCAACCGTCTTGGCATCAATAACAGCCTGTGCCTTTGTCTCCTACTCCAGCAACTTCTTCAGCTATGAAGACTCCTGATCCACAGTCTCATGGTCCTTCACCATCTGTGGTACAAACTTAAAGACACTCGACAAAACAAAGTAAGGGTACCTGATGCCCCTGCACCAGCAGCTGAAGGAGATATCTAAACAAAGTACTCCTCCTATTAGTTGTGCAGCCCAAATCTAGGGGCAATAACAAATTATCTGTAAGAACTTAGGTCAGCGTAGGTAGTTTGATAACCCAGAATACATGATAATCTGGCATCTCTCCAGTCCTGTGTGTGCTGGATTAAAGGAATTCTCTGTATATTCAGAACAGCAACAGCTCAAGCCTTCCAGTACAAAAAATACACCTCTTCCTTTCACTGTTATAAAAATTACAACAGCTAGTATAGTGAGGGCAGCATAATGACTGGGCTATGGGCTGGACAACCAAGAACCAAGGTGCAATTCCCAGCAGCAGCAACAACACTTTTTTCTTCTTCTGAATGTACAGACCAGATCTGGAAACAATCCAGCCTCCTATTCAATGGGAAATGTGTGTTCTTTTCCCAGGAGTAAAGTGGCCAGGGAGCGAAGCTGAACAGTCACCTCCATCTAATGCCAAAGGTAAGAATACATGGTGCTATCAAATTTTATGTTATTCATACTGTGCATATTCTTGTGATTAATATAGTGCATAAGTTGTTTGATGTATTAATCATGAGGCTATGCCTTCACTCCCCCATACAACTTCATGGAGCACAAGAAGACAACTTTATTCTGTTACAAAAATCACTGTTTCCAAAATTGCTTATATATTCCTGACATTAAATGTAGGACTATATATATATGCAAAGTACAGCAATTACTGATCTCGACGTGTTTTACTTCTCATAGTGATGTAACTCTGATTAGAAGTTTAACTTCGTACAGTAAACATGAAAATACACATGTATACTCAGACTTTACTATCTAAGCACATATATCTGGTAGTTTCGTATGTTTTTGCCTAAGTACACGACACCAAAAGGTTGATTCTAGAGCAGAACAATAATAAATGTGTTGACACTTGGCTAGCTTGTGGGTGGGGCTGCTTGAGGATAATGCTCCCTTGGACTAAGTTACACAATTCTGAACCAAAGTTGGACAATGATATATTCTTATAGCACAGGGTAATAAAATTATATACCTGTTCAATGTAGTCAGATGCCTTCTACTGTTCCACTAAGACTTGTCAACAATACATGAGCAGCTGTAAACGTGCTGTGTTCTGCTTGTCCTATCCTCCCACCCCCCCAAGTATACATTCATATAATAACTACCTTCTTTAAAATTTAGCATCTGTGTTATTCAGGTTATCATGCAGAGTTCTAATTCTCCAATTCTTGTCAGTCTTGTCTGGCCAATTCATAGAGATTCACGTAGAAATCTCAATACATAGTATTATGAAATTGGGCACATTCCATGTTACTGTAGCACAGTGTACAAGGGTTCAAGGGTAAATCCATGGTATTGGCATGTCTATGACATTATGTTCCATTCATATTATTACAGCTGGGGAGGGGGTAAGAGAGAGAGAGAGAGCGATAGTGTGTGTGTTTAAGAAAAAAGAAAACATAAACAAACAGAAATTAAAAAATACAACCCCCCCCAAAAAAAAATATTTCTCCTGTTACAGGCATAGCAGGAAGTGATGAGCATCCATGGTCACTGAATTGTGTACCAGTATCAGTCGTACTCATAGTATTAACTAGGCTCTGCCACCAACAGTTAAGTCACTTCAGTGGAGAGACAGCAAATGGGGCAGAATCTTCCCTCATACAGTGTGCTCAATGTATCCTCAATCTAATAAGACCTTCAATGAAAGCATGGACACCACCACAATTCCAAGGATCTTATGGTCAAGACCAAATATTATCTTGGCTTACCCTCATATTACTTTTATCACCCTCTGTTAGTGTGTTTTCATCAGGGTCACTTTCACTGTCAGATAAGACTGCTTCATTAGTCACCTTCCAAGATTAGCTCCTGTTCAATGTGTTTTCAGTCCTCAAATCTATGCCATTATGACAAGAGTGAGTGATATTCTCTCAACATTAATACTACAGCAAAATTCCTTCAGTCCGTCTGATGACCCAGAAATCCTGACAGTCCAGCACTTGAGGAGAGTAGAACCAAGACCGGACATTTTGCTGACCATAACTTTGGGTATGCGTACTCATTCTGTGACTTTATCTTGGGTTATTTGGATGTTACATAGCTAGAACAAACTTTCTCATCAAGCAGGATACTTTAAATTTCCATAAGTTGGTACTGTCCCATACCCTGGTGGCATCGCAAGCAACTAGCAGGTCACACCACTTGCTTAGCACAATCTCTAGAATTATGGTGAACCATTGTGTTATATGTGGCATGTGTTTACTCTTTGTTTAAGCTATTGTAATGGCTTCAGAAGATCCACAGTTGAGTAAACAAGGTACTGCTGGCAAGAGGAAACATACAATTCCACCGAAACTTGAAATAATAAGAAGGCTTGAAAGTGGTGAAAATAGATGTAATGTTATGGCTTCATACAATGTTGGATCATCAATTATCTATGCTTTACAGAAACAGAAAGACCAATTACAATCATTCAGGGCATCAAGTAAAAGTGTGGAGGACCTTTTCAAGTGATGAACACTGAAAGAGCCAAGATTAGCCCAAGTATAGGGGCATTTACAAAAAATTGCCTGTAAGAACTTAGGTCAGTATAGGTACCATCTGATCATCCATAATATCCAACAATCGCAACATCTGTCTGGTCCCATGCGTGCTGGATTAACGGAATTTTGCTGATGACCCAGTACATGGACAGAACAAATACTCAAACCTGATCCTTTTATAGTTACAATTATGTGCCACACTAACAGAACAATCACTGAAACCCAAGTCTTTCATGGTCACAGTGACCCTGTCAAAATCAATAAGTACCACAGACAGGAAAGTAACTGAGGTTCGTATAGCACAGCAGGGAAAATTACAATGTCATAACTGCTACAGGATGGCTCTAAATAAAGGAATACTCTAGCGACACAAGAATTTGACAGTTAACTGGACCATGGACAAACTGACACAATAAAATAATGTGGTGCATGGCCAGAAAAGGTTAAAACTTCCACTACATGATCACTTTCTCAGTAACTGCCACAAAGAACACACTATCATAAGAAACCTGGGTTTCACTTTTATGTTATTAAATGATACTGTGTCACCACAGCTAAATGATGAATGAAAGAATAGCAAGAGGTAGGGTAGAAGTGATCATGATCTAGGCTGAGGCGCTATCATGACATTTGCTTGGAGGGACTGAGGAAAGACAAATTAATACAGAATTGATATAAACCTTGGCGCATGAGATGGTCTATCCAACCAAAATAAAAAATGCTGAGAGGAATCACCTCAGCCAGAACAGTCCATTTTATGCTTGAGTCAGGATCCTTGTGAATATGAAGTTGGTGTGCTAACCGTTATGCTGTGTTTGGTTACCAACCTGTAGCATTATTAGTAGTTGTAATGAGCTGATGCAAGGCTCGAATCAATGCAAATTCCTCATAAGGAGTACCTTCTTTAAGACTCAGCAACTTTCGTTCATGTTTACGTCTATTCTTACTTGATTTGCTGCTGTATCTATAACAAAAGAAATATCAAAATTGAAAAAATCAAAAGCACATAAATATGCAATTTATAAAGATTCTACAATAATCCACTGTAATCACCCTGATGCTCGGGATCCCGTATATGATGCACTAAGAGTTGATGTCATAATACTGCTTGTATCCGAATATAAATCGTATTCTTCTGGTAAGTCGGCATCTTTTTCTGAAACATATAAGAAACATTTTTGCTAGAAAAATGGTACTGAGTATATCAGAATACAGAATCACGGTTGTGTTCAAAAAAATGCACACTTGTACCAGTGACTGACCCCAACAACTTCCTCATCAGCTGAGTACAGCCATCTGCATTAGTCTTCACAGAGAAAACATGTGCACGCACTACATAAGTGTTCATATTATTTACACTTCATGTGAATTATATAAATCTACAACAGCAGTGATAAATGTACTGTATTGTTACTAATCTTTGAAAAACAGTTTTGCCCCTAATATCAACATACTGAAGATTCACAGGCATCTTAAATTCACACTGTAAAATATTTCAAGAATAATTGTCTAATAGCACGGTTATGGTCATTACACCTCTTTTGCTCAGTCATGGTCATAGTTCTCGAGCAGGTAACTGTTTCTACAAGCAGGTATAACTAAATAACTAACTAACTCCATGGAGCAGAGTCCTTCTTGAGAAGCTAACTGGTCCTAAGCTAGTCAAGAAATTCCCTGCATTTTATGAAACCCAAAGGTACATTACCACAGTCACAAAGGCCCACCACCTGTCCCTATCCTGAGCCATATCAATCCAGTCCATGGCCCCCTATCCCACTTCTTGAAGATCCATTTTAATATTATCCACCCATCTATGCCTGGGTCTTCCAAGTGGTCTCCTTCCCTCAGGTCTCCCCACCAAAATCCTGTATGCACCTCTCC
Source organism: Reticulitermes speratus (assembly GCA_021186555.1). Taxonomy (NCBI): domain Eukaryota; kingdom Metazoa; phylum Arthropoda; class Insecta; order Blattodea; family Rhinotermitidae; genus Reticulitermes; species Reticulitermes speratus. The sequence continues at coordinate 26,059,357 of JAJKFL010000042.1, read as the reverse complement.
CCTCACCCATACGTGCTACATGCCCCGCCCAACTCATTCTTCTAGATTTGATCACCCGAATAATACTTGGTGATGAGTATAGATCATTAAGTTCCTCGTTATGTAGTCCTCTCCACTCCCCTGTTAACGCATCCCTTTTAGGCCCAAATATCCTCTTCAGCATCCTATTCTCAAACATCCTCAGCCTATGTTCCTCCCTCAATGTGAGAGACCAAGTTTCACACCCATACAAAACAATAGGCAAAATTATAGTTCTGTATATCTTAATCTTTGTATTCTTGGATAGCAAACTGGAAGACAGAAGATCCTGCACCAAATGATAACAAACATTCCCCGACTTCAATCTGCTCTTAATTTCTTATGAATATGAATGATTCACATAACTTACATTTACCAATGTTGCCCCTTTTCCTTCATACCCAACTGACACAAAGAAGTCGTGGATGTGGACAGGAGTGCAAGTTACAATAAAGAACATATACATGATAATAAAGAACAAATAATTTCACAAATAATAATTCAAACCCTGGGAATGCTATAGACCTAGCTATACATATCCGCCGCAGTACAGATATGGGAACAGGTCAGTTCCCACCACTCAGCGTCTCTCACTCCTCCATCAGCACAGCTGTTACATCAGTCACTCTGCTCCTAGCTACAATATTGTTAATGTTACTGTGCAGTGTTAATGTCTGGAAAGGCTTTTTCTTCATGTCATGCCAAAATGGCAGTGTAGTGTTGAAGGGTGTGTCTGAGCACTGCCCAGCTAAAATTCACTGTTGCCAACTTGACAGAAACTTGGAGCAAGCTCTATTCTGCATGTAATATATTTAAATGACATTAAAAAAGGTAAAGCAATCCCATTACAGGCCTGGACAGACCCTTAGGGTTCCAGGAGGTTGAGGCTCCCAGATTTCTAGACAATCGGCACATGAAGGTGGTAAGGTTGTCAGCCCTACGCACCGGCCGCCTTTACCCCCCAGGAAATATTCCTATTTAAATGACATTATCAGTACAAAAACTCAAAGCAAACGTACCATGTGGTAAACATGATGCCCAAGACCTATCCCATTTGCAATCACCCAAGCTCCTTGTTGAATACAGACTGTTCTACAAGCATTATGATTCTAGCATTCAGTGACACAGGCACGTGAGAGTAACGTCTTTGCCCCCTGTTCTTATAATTGTTAGTAGCTTATTGGCTCTCTAGCCCCCCTGCTTGTCAGTTACGCTTTCTCTCGTACATGTTGTGACACAGTTGTATGGTGCCCCTTATACACACATATATGGATTAATTACTTACCAAATACACACTGTCCCACTTGCTGGCTTGCTACCCCTTTCTAACAAAACAAATATGAAGCAAACAAAACCTGCATGGTGTTGTCGGATAAAATAAAAACACAAAATCAAGTAACTGATTCACCCACTACACAAAAGCGGCGACTCTGACATGATCTCTTCCTGGGCTGAAACAGAATTTAGAAACTGAGACTGAGATGCACTTTTGGTAGGTCTGTCCAGGTCAAGGAATAAAGTAATAGTAACATTTGGAAGTACAAAAAAAAAAACGTCAAGGTTAGAAGGGAGGAAGAAAGGAGGAAGCAAGGTAGGCACACAGCACAGGCCTCTTAGCTATTAAGACTGCCAAAACTTCGTACTCTTGGTACAATGTTTGAATCAGCTGACCTTTCACATAGGTCATAACTTTGTGAATATCACTTCTATATGTTTACCTTCTAAGTGAAGTTGCTCTTTAGCTGTTCGCACTACATTCAGTCTGTTTTTATATGCAATGAATTGCTTCTGAGCATTAGTAAATTGTGAAGATAACTGTTCCAAGTGTTCCATTATTCCTGGCTTCACGTGAGTCTCTGTAACATAAAGTTGTATGAAACATTCAATCAGTTCTCCAGTAACACAACCTACAGATTCAATACTGTTAATAATTGATAACTGATAACCACCTAAATTGGAAGAACCACACTGAGCAAATGATTCCTACGTTAAGTGGAGCATGCTATGCCGTCAGGTCGATGGTCCATATCAGTAACATTAACAATCTCAAATCAATTTATTATGCATACTTTCATTCTACTATACAATACAGAACAATTTTTTGGGGTGACTCTTCCAACAGTGGGAAGATTTTCACTTTACAAAAGAAAACTGTCAGAATTATGGCTGGTGCACAACCCAGAACTTCGTCTAGAAGTCTATTTAACCCTTTGCTGCTGAACCTTCCCCAGATAGGTCACACAGCGAGCCCTTTAAACATACCAAATGACCCACAGAGGGGTCACCAACAGTGTGTCGCATTTGGAAGCGTTTTTTTCACCCCTGTCACAGGTACTAATAATGATTTATACGAGTATGCAGTACGTCCCCTGAAGGTCAGGGCTTCTTTGTGGAGTGAGAATTACTCCCCTTCCACCCCTCCAAAAGCCCTGACTTAGACGTCAACACTTTAGAACTGCGCATTTATGTTAGCTGACTAATACCATTCCAGACACAGCATGGTTTGTTTATCGCTCGCACCGGAGTCGAGTGTGTCTTGAATATCAACAGTGGGCTATGAAACGAGTACTAATTGACGAGCTGGAAGGTTTTCAGTGGCATTCTGTAATGCGTATTGTTCAGATGAAACTAATATACAAAAACTGGAGATATCCGTAAAAATCGATGTTTACAGCTACAGGGGAGCTCACAGACGTGTCTCTTGTAGTTCTGGGGCATTCTTTAGGGGTTGTGGGGCAGTAATGTGCACCACACAGCCATCAAATATACTAAAAATGTTGAGGGCACCCTTGAATAGCAGGAATTTTACCCAGCATTCACATCGTAGCTTTAGATCTGTTTTGCTGTCACCATAGAAGCAGCCCACAGCTTGGTCACATTAGGTTTCTGCAGCTGTGCCCAGTTACACACAACAACAGTCTTTGTAAAACAGGCGAGTGAGATTCGACCCCCACCACAACATGCACTGGCCAGCAAACTCTGCTGCCCTGTTTGTTCAGTATGCTGCCAGAGAAAGGGCACGATATACAAGTGCGCAAAATGTAATGTAGGCCTGTGTGTGGTGCTTTGTTTCATGGAATATTAAACAAAAATAGTGTGTGATGTGATAAAATAGTGATCCAAGGTGCCACAGAACTTCTGCAGCAACCAGAAGTATGTAATAAAATATTTACACTAAATTTCATATAATGCATGCAATTCACAGGCCTAAATTTTTTATAAAAGTATGTGAACATTTTTTCCTGCATTAATCAATTCATAAACACACTGCAAAATTTTATTTCCTTAAATTTGAAGGAAAAGTCTATGAGATATGCTTTTTTTCCTAAGAGTAAGCATTAAGAATTGAAATCCCCATTTAAAAACCTCGGCAGGTTGGCGTTGCACAGGGGATTTAACTTCGCCGTTAAAGGGTTAAACAATTAGATTCTACCTGTTCCATGCCAATATACACTTTCATTAATGAACTTCATTATCAATAGTCAGAAAAGTTTTCAAAAAAATTCATCTATACACAACATTAATACAAGGAATAAGCGCCATCTTCATAGACCAAATGCCAACCTATCTTGTTTTAAAAAAAGTACATTTTATGCTGGCATCAAAATTTTCAAAAGCTTACCATGTACTCTGACAATCTTTAAGAATGAAAAGGCAAAATGTAAAGTAGTCTTAAGAAAATACTTAAATACACAATCCTTTTACTTTGTAGATGAATTTTTTATGTGTAAAGAGGATCTATAATACTGTCTTGTAAAATGTTTATAGTACTTTACACTGTAAAAATTGTGTATATTTGTGTATTTATGACTTGTTCCACATCCTATTGTCGTGACACACTTATGGATGCATGCGTGTATGTACGTGGTGCAACCCAAAAGTTCCCGAAATTTGAATGCCGCGCGAAAACCGCTTGTAGTACAATTGTGGGCCTCTAGGTAGCGCGAGCTGTACCCTTTGTGAACCAGTCTGCCAAGTGGCGTTGTGCTGTGTTGACGTGTGTGTTTTTTCTGTGCATTTTTTAACGTCGTGTTAGTGCTGTTTTGCGATCGCACCGACCTGCAAAAATGACTGATGTGAAGGAGCAATGGATTTGCATCAAATTCTGCTTCAAACTCAGCAAGACGGCAGCGGAAACACACCAGATGCTTAAAGAAGCATTTGGTGATCATGCCCTAGGCCAAACGCAAACCTACGAATGGTTTAAGCGTTTCAAGAACAGACGGATGTCAGTCGATGTCAGGACGACCTTCGACTGGAACCACTACCGAAAATGTGGCAAAAGTGCGAGAGACTATCCGGGAAGACCGAAGACGTACGATTCACGACGTTTGCAACATTGTCGGACTGTCGTATGGAACGTGCCAGCGAATTTTGTCGGATGAGCTCAACATGCGGCGCATTGCAGCAAAATTTGTGCCAAAGCTGCTGAGCAATGATCTAAAGGAACACCGCATTGCTGTCTGAACTGAGCTGAAGGAACAGGCCTAAAACGACCCCAACTTCATCTCCAACATCATTACTGGTGACGAAACTTGGGTGTTTGGGTACGACCCTGAGACGAAGCAGCAGTCGTCTCTTTGGAAGACTCCGACTTCACCGCGACCGAAGAAAGCACGACAAGTGCGGAGCAATGTGAAATCAATGTTGATTTGCTTTTTTGACATTGAAGGCATCGTGTATCAGGAATTTGGTCCAGCAGGACAGACGGTGAATGGAAAATTCTATTGCGACGTTCTGAGGCGATTGAGGGAAAACATCCGGCTCAAACGTCCAGACAAGTGGCACAACAACTCCTGGGTCCTGCACCATGACAACGCTCCGGCTCACGCGTCGCTCGTTGTGCCGCAGTTTTTGGCTTCTACGAACACGACAGTCATCCCCCACCCTCCCTACTCACCGGACCTCGCCCCCTGTGATTTTTTCCTTTTCCCAAAGATGAAATTGAAGCTCAAGGGGCGACGTTTTGACAGCATTGAAGAGATCCAGACCGAATCGCAGGACGTGATGAAGACGCTGACGCGAAATGACTTCCAGCAGTGCTTCCGATCATGGAAATCCCGCTGGAATCGCTGCATTAATGCAGAAGGGGACTACTTCAAAGGGGATGGAGGCAAATAAAAATTTCGGTAAGTGGTTAAGCTGCGGCATTCAAATTTCGGGAACTTTTGGGTTGCACCACGTATGTGCAATACAGAAGCTAACCAGCAGACATAACTGTGAATCAGTCCTGTCCATACAATATAATCCCTTAACACTGATCTCAATATCCCCATCTTTTTCTTGGATTTACAAGTAGTCTATTTCCAAAAGGTCTCCTCACCAAGATTCTGTATACATTTTTGTCTTCATCTGAGCTACTTGTTTATTGTATCATACTCCCAAATTCGTGTCTCTAACATTAGGTAAATTGCATAGATCATAAAGCTACCTATTATACACTTACCTATCATGTCTGGCCTTTTGTAATGAAACGAAGACCAGATGGCCTCACTCCACAGTCTGCCTTGAACCAACACAGCAATGCTCTCCTCCACATCACCTAGATGGTCATTGAGAATCTCAGCAGCTTCAACAAACTGGCATCTACCTTTTAATCTTGACACCAAGTCTTGGCATAATTCATGTAACTTGTTTTCCCTGGAAGTGTATACAAAAATGTATATTGATACAGTTCAGTAATAAAAATAAACACTGAAATATGCAAAACTAAAATTCTATCAAGTGTAAAGAAATTAACTGTCAATCACACAAAAGTTTTTACTTAGATTTAGTGTGTTTTACATGTTTCAGCCAACTTGGCCATCTTCAGGTAATACAACTGTGTATGGAATATGTGGGAGTAAATTAGCAACAGAAAGTATTATAAAAAGAAATGAGATATTATTTTTCACATAATTGTAGTAATAAGTAAGGTTATGTTATTGGAATAAATCCTGAGTGGGAGGTATTGCAGCTATTTGGAGTTACATCTTCAACAATTATAGGTTATATTAATTAAGGTGTTCAATTGTGGTGTATGATATTACTCTACAATGATTTTGTAGGGTAGATTTGTGGGTTTAAGTTTCCTTTCCTTGAATATATACCGGATGAAGGAATTACTAACGTAGAATATACTTTCAGTTATGTAATATGTGGGTTTATAAGCTTCTTATATGAACTTATTTTTGTATAATCCTTGGAATTCTATATTAATGATTTTACTGTGGTCTAATTTTGAAGACGTAAAATGTGTTTTTATTTTTGACAAGAAATGTGTAGATGGAAATTTTTGTTTGTATTATGCAGAAATTGAAATATTGCTGGGTGTTAGGAGAGGTTGATTGTTAAAATTCTATTGCTGAACACTGCAGTCAAATGGCTAGCATGTCTGCCTTATATTCATGAGATCCCAGGCTCAAATCTTGGCCCAGAGAATGGTTACTCTCACCTACGGTTTTGATGATTTTCCTCAGCCCTTCTAGGTAAATCCAAGTAGGGCACAACTACTTCCTTATCTCTTCCAATTTGTTACTTACTCTTCATCCTACTGTTCAACGCTATATATGTAATCTGAGCTACAGAGAACATTGTTAAATAAATCATTAATACTGTAATTTAGCCTCACAAAAGGTTCTGATGATTTTCCTCGACTCTTCTACGCAAATCCAAGTAGGACACAACTGCTTCCTTCCACATCCTTTCCAATTTGTTACGTACTAATCATCCTACTGTTCAATGCTATATACATAATCTGAGCTAGTGAAAACATTCTTAAATAAATCATTAATAATTTAAATAAATATGGGATGTTTCAGAACAAACTGACTGTTTTGCTTTCTTATATTTGCAGTTTACAGGCAGTTGGAGTATCTGCAATGTCTTCCACATTCAACTTGAGGTACCGTAAAATGGCAAAGCTCACAGAAGATACTGCAGCCACTCCAGCTTCAGTCACTGTTTGCAATATACAAATAAAGAGAAAGAAGCTATCACTTTGTTCTGGAACACTCTGTGCAATTCTACCTGTTGTTTTGTATAGGTACAAAGAATACTCTTTCAATCTGAACCACTAGGGTTATGGGTCTTTAAGAACAAATATCTACCCCAAACAGCAATGACATAGCTAACAGGAAAAGAGAGAAAATTACATAACTGGGAACTTCACAGTTTGTACTTTTCACTCAATATTCTTAGGATATTCAATCAAGGAGGTTCAGATGATCAAGATATTAGCATGGCTGAAGAAAGCAACAAATGAATATATCCAATAGTAGTACCAACAAAATGCACACAAATAATTGAAATTAATTTATATACACAATGACCTCCTACATGTGTCGGCCAAACATGTGACCAACTTCAGAGAGGTAAAATATAATGGAAGAGTATATTAAAAATTATAATTAAATTGCTAAAGTACCAGAACCAATCCACACATATAAAATGATAATAATAAAACCAACAGTTTAAAATATAGGCATTGTTACTAGTAAAAATGTACTATTATTAGCTTTGATGGTATACATAGAAGTTTCATGTAGTAATTCTCCATCCTATTCTTATATTCTTATCATTACAGGATGGTGAATTACTACATGAAACTTCTATGTATACCATCAAACCTAATATTAGTACATTTTTACTAGTAGTAATTCATGTATTTTAAACTACAGATTTTAAGATTGTCATTTTATATCTGTGGATTGGTTGTGATATTTTAGCAATTTAAATATAATTTTTAATGTACTCATCCTTTGTATTCTACCTCCCTGAAGATGGCCATGTGTTTGTTGGGAACATGTAGGAGATCATTGTGCATATAAATAAATTTCAATATATTTGTGTGCATTTTGTTGGTACTACTACTATATATGATTGATTAAGGCACGGATTATGGACAGCATAAAGTTAAAGGAATATATGTTTGTAAAAAGCTCAAAGAGAGAAACCCTTCAGGAGCCTATGTGTAGATGCGAAGATAATATTACACTATACCTTAAAAATGAATGTCAGTTTAACTGAATTGGTTCAGAATAGTGTTCAGATGCAGGATTTTGTGCTGATGGTGATTAGCGTAACAGCAAATTTCTTACAGTTGAGCATCTACCGACTACTTAGTGAATACTGTGTACTAGTGAGTTTGTGAAGGTAATTTCATACACATACGCAGAAGCAACTGTAGATATTTTTGCAATTTTTCATTGAGAACAGCCAAGAAGTGGAATATGGAATAGACATTTTATCCACACAGTGCACTCAAAAGAATTTAAAAAATGTAAGCACAATCAAACATACAAATAAACAGCACTGTGTTACAACAAAACCACTGCACCCATATGAACCACAGTTTTTAACCACATTATGAGAAAACGATATTTTCTTTTCAGAAGTTGTTTAACAATCCCCCACCACCACTTTCTCCAGTATAATTTTATTGCTTCACAGGTTTTCATAAATATCCACATGTTGATGTGATGCCGCTCTTGTTTTACCACAGTTTCAAAGATCTTTCCTGTCACCACCTTCTAGGCAACATGTCCACCCTATGAAGCTTACTAATACTTCAGTATACAGCCACCTTCTGGGTATTCAGCAACAGCCAATAGGAAGTGAAACAAAAAGACAGATGTGAGAAGGGCTGGCCTCTTCATCTGTGGTGGGATGACCTGGCGACCTCCTTCCCTGTCAATATTATGTTGCAGGATCACTTCAATCACTTTGCAAATTTCAATGTTGGTGTAGTGGGGAGGGTGGTTCAGCTACTGCTGTCATGTTTTCTCAGCCCATGCACTATATATTCTACGACAACCATATATTCTGGATAATAAAGCTAGATCTGTAGTCTATTTGGTGCCCGTGTTAACCCAAAACCCATTTCTCCAGTGTACAGGGTGGGCGAGAAGTCACCGTACACCCAGACAATACACACCTCAGACTCAATTTAAGTTTACACAGCACAGCACGCACTACAATGTAAAATGGTAGTTTGGCAACAGTGTCCAAGATAGTGCATACGTGATTTGCCGCAGCCAGAGAATTTAGTTGTGTGTTCCGCATGGCTGACACAAGCAGTTACTCTATCGAGGAGCGCTTGGTGGCAAGTGTGTGGGTGCATGAGAGACAGCACACGGGACAAATCATGTCCCAAGTGATGGCTGCGTTCCGGGAATGGTTTAAGAAGGCTCCACCACGAAGAGCGACACTGCTGGATTGGGAAAAACGAGCATTCGCTCTTGGAAGTGTTAAAGACAGGCCGCGGAGTGGGAAAAAGACAACGCGCTTGGAAACATGTGCAGTGGTTGCTGCTTCCATTGAACGCTCCCCAATGAAGTCGACACGGAAACGATCGTCAGAGCTTGGGGTGCCACGGTCAACAATGTGAGACCACATGAAGAAAGACTTGAATGTGAGGCCGTATCGCCCAGCTTTCGTGAATGAACTGTCAGATGCCGACATGGATCGGCGCTATGAATCATGCCGTGCTCTGCTGGACACATTCTCAAATGCCGTATCCCGATCAAAGGTTCTTTTCAGTGATGAATGTGCCATCTATCGCAGTGCGCGCGACAGAAAAGTGGTGTTCTGGTCAAAGGAGAATCCCAATTTCACGCAGGAGCTGGAACATAATCCACCGCATGTGATGATATGGGCGGGTATGACATCAGATTATCTGATTGGACCTTACTTTTTCGATGGACCGGTGAATGCGGAATCTTATTCGGCAATGTTGGAGACGTGGCTCATACCTCAGCTCAGAGACAGAGGACTCGTGGATGACGTGTGGCTGCAGGATGATGGGGCACACACACACTTCGCTCTTTCTGTGAGCGATGTTTTGAATGAACATTTTCCAGGCCACTGGATTGGCCGTGGCTCACCAACATCTCCGGCACCATTGCCATGGCCACCACGTAGTCCTGACCTTACCACCCCAGACAATTCGTTGTGGGGTATTATCAAGGGAAGAGTGGCTGCGTGTCGCTACAACACCAACGAAGATTTGCGCAGAGCTGTGGAAGACGCCTTTCGCACAATTACTCGAACAATGCTCTGACGTATGTCACAGAGGACATGGAGGTGCATCCGTTTGTGTGTCCAGCATCAAGGTGCACGTATGGAGTCATTGGACATGTAACCAAGAAGTACGTGATTCAAATTAATTATGATTGATTATGTTTGCATACTGGTTGATGTACGGTGACTTCTTGCCCACCCTGTACACAGCCAAATACGCACATTGGACTCTGTGTACTCCCAGGCATGTGGGAGCCAGGCTGTCCTTGATCAGCCTGAGAATGTAATGTGCCTTGGGCAGAGGAGGGTACATGTACTTCATACTGTGTTACACTACTATTTTTCAATAATGATTGACAATTATGGACCTATGGCAAAAAGGCAACAGTATTGTGTTGCGGTGTCATATCTGTCTCTCTGCGTCTTCTCCCAAGGCAGGTAGATTTATTTGGGACAGCACTCATTCTCCCTAGAGTCTGTCTGCAGTATCAGTTCAGTTATCACTATCAGAAACATTCTTTAGCCTCTGCATTCATGTGGAAAGGAAGCCGCTGAAATTACCAGAATTTCAATGGAAAGGAGGTTATCAGATCTACTCACCATGGAAGAGTATTGTGCACACGGTAAGGAAATGGAAAGGATGCCTCAACCACACACAGCCTATAGGCTTCACACCAGTGCCACGTCATTTGTATCACTGCTTTAGATCTGATATGGTCTTCTGTCTGGGGCTACTCTCATACTCTAGCCTGTTCCTGCCTCCACAAGCCCAAAGCTATCCATACAGGTTTCTCAGACATTCCACCCTTTCAGTCCCCACGAAAGAGAACAGTAGTTGTAGGGTTTATCTTTCATTTACTCTTCAAAATGGCTATCATTCAATGCCCATACAGTTGATATCCACTAGCAGGAGCCATGGAATAATCACATCACTCTGAAGACAGAGATAGTAAGGATCTCAAAACCATCAGCAATACAGCTCATTTCTGCACAGTATCATCACCCAAAACACAGGATCAACTTCAGTTTCAGACCACCAGGAAAGCCTAAAGTAAAATACGCATGTGAACTTGAACATAACTGTTCACTAATTAAATACAAAAATGTAAATTCATGTAAAAACTTACTTATACTGAAGTTTTTCTGCAGCAAGTAATGCTTCTCTCCAGTGTCCACCTACTTGGAATGCTGTCAATGCTTTGTGGTACTTCTGACCTCTTGTGTACATGATACCGGCTTCATGATGTAACTTTTTATCCAAAAGATAGTCTGCATAAACCGTTGCTACATCCAGATACCTTGGGCTTCCTTTAGGGAAAATATCGAGAGCCTGGAAAACACACATATTCTGCAACCCTATATAAAAATTTATAATGTGTTTGTCATCATCATCATTCTCTAAAGGCTAAGCCTTGTCGCTGCAACCATAGATGTCTGTCTTGTGCCAGTCTCTTCATTTCAGCGTACGAGTTGCAAAAGAGTTCCTTCATCAGATTCTTGATGTAAGAGAGCCTTGGTCGTCCTCTACTTTCCTTCCCCAACACTCTACCTTCCATGATGTTGGTAACAAAACCATTATGTCTCAACAAATGTCCAATAAGTTTGACTTTCCTCATTCCTACCACTCTTAATATTGTTCTCTTTTCATTGATTTCCTTCAGCACTTCTTCGTTGCTTTTTCTATCCATCCAACTAGTTCTATTAACTCTTCTCCACAACCACATTTCAGCTGCTTCCAGCCTCTTTTTCTCTTGCCTTCCCAATGTCCATGTTTCACTTCCATATGTCATGACACTCCACACATATGCTTTTATAAACTTCTTCCTTGTTTCAAGGCTTAGATTCTTGTTCATGATGAGACTTTTCTTATTTTGGAATGCCAACTTTGCAATGGCTATCCTTTTCTTTACCTCATTTATACATCTATTTCCATTGGTAACTATACTTCCAAGGTAGCAAAATTCTTGTACTTCTTTTACTTTGTCAATCCCTATTCTTACTTGCGCAGTTCTTCCCTGACTCTTTTTACATATTTTCATAACCTTAGTCTTTGCTTTGTTTATCCTAAGTTTGTATTTGCTTAAAACTTTTTCTAGTATCTGTAACATATTATTCATATCTTTCTCTGAATCCGCAAGGATCGCAATGTCATCTGCAAATCGTATACTATGTATCTGCTTCTCATTTATGTGGATACATTTTGTCTTCTGTTTCATCATAGTAATTGCTTCTTCTATAAACATGTTGAATAAATAAGGTGAGAGAGGACATCCTTGTCTTACACCTCTCTTGATTGCTGCTACTTCCTTATTTCCATTTATCTCAATTATCGTGTTTTGGGACCTATATAGGGCCACAATCAGTCGTCTATCCTTCCAGTCTAAACCCACTTCCTTCATTGTTTTAAAAAGGAGCTTCCAGTTTACCATGTCAAACGCTTTCTCTAAATCTATAAAGGTGACATATGTTGTTCTATTTACTTCCAGTCGCCTTTCCAGGATTAGACGTAGAGCTAAAATTGCTTCCCTGGTTCCTTTTCCTTATCTAAAACCAAATTGGTCATCTTCCAGATTTTCTTCTATCTTCTTTTTAATTCTCTTCTTTATAATATTAAGCAGAACTTTTGAAGCATGAGACAGAAGCGATATCGTTCGATAATTTGAACACTCCGTAGCATTACCTTTCTTGGGTAATGTGATCGTTTTACTCTGTACAAATTCTTGAGGAATTCTTCCTTTTTCATAACAATCTGAGATAATAGTAAATAGTGTCTTTTTCATACCCTCCCCCATGTTCTTTAGTAGTTCTGCAGGAATATTATCTGGTCCTGTAGCCTTATTGTCTTGTAGGCATCGTATTGAAGTTTCAAATTCCCTCCAAGAAATGGGTGGGCCTTTCTTGTCTTCGTCCACCATATTTTCCTTTTCAATACATTCTTCCTCATCCTGAACCTCATCCCCTTCATACAACTCTTCTATGTATTCCTTCCAACGTTTACTGACCGATTTTTCATCGAAGAGAATTTTACCTTCCTTGTCTTTCACTATATTACTTTTGGTTCTCGGTTTGTATTGCAATGCTCTTATCTTAGCATATGCCTTGTCTGTTTTTCCACTATCTATGTCTTGTTCAATATCTTCACTCATTTCTTTCATCCATTTGTCCTTTTCTTGTCGACATTTAAGTGTAATTAAATTCTTAATCTCTTTATACTTTCCAAAATTTCCTTTCTTCTTCACTTTATTTCTTTCTTTTATAAGTTCAAGGATTTCCAGTGTCATCCACGGTTTCCTTGGCTCTAGTTTTCCTTTACCCAATACTTCGTTTGCCACGTCTCTTATACCAATCTTCATTTCTTCCCACTCTGTTTTATCCGTATTAAGTTTGTCTGTTTTCTTTTTAAATTCATCTAACATGATTTCATCCTTTAGTTTTTCTAAACACCAGTTAGGCTGAAATATCTTCCTTAATTTCCTAAAATTAATATGGCACTTTAATTGTGCAATATTAAATTAATATTTTTGTAAGAGACTAAAACAAATAACCGCAAAGAAATGTTGAAGAACTGTTACATACTTAAATGAAGTGACAATAAAACAAGATAAATATGTTTAGTCTAATACTAAACAACGTGAAGGAAAACAGAACATCTTCCAACATCAGAAAAGGACTCTTACTTCTTGAATGAAGAAAGTACATTAACGTACACAGATAGGAAGAAAAGTAATTCTTTTAGAACTTAAGAAATGACTGAGAGCATCTGTATTGAAAATATATATCCCAAGCATGCATGCATGCACATGTGCATGCATGCATGTATAATAAACCATAAAACCATCACTTGAGTACTTTAATAAAAGTTTTCCCTTAAATAAGCATGTGTAAATACCTACCTGTGAATACAGTTTGTGCGTCTTTATAAGGTTTAGACACTCTTCAAAATGTTCCTCTTCTGGGCATAGTGCAATGTGATGAAGTGCTGATTCAAATCGCTTCAAGTGCTTGTCTATGACAAAGAAGCTGTAATTTTGGTCCATCCTGCAACACAATGTGAGGGCTGGAGCTGTTGAAATTACTAGTAGTTACATTAGGCATGTGTAATGTTTTGGGACAGATTCATGGCCATGTTCAGTATGTTACACTGCAGTGTCAATGAAAATGAAGCTCCAAGAGGTTAATCAGACTATGACCTGTGATATAAAATTCAGCTGATTTTTCAAATTCTGACAAAATGTCAAGACATACACCTACCAGAAGAATCCCTCAGAATTTATGATGCATGTGTAAACAACAAGAGGTGCAGGCAGTGGAAATACCACACAAATATATCCAGTTACTGTTAAATATGAAAATGGTTCAATAGCTTAGAATATTTGGACAAAATATAAAAAAGTCTTCATAGGGTTTAAATCTACAGATAAACAGAAGCATCATCATTGGACATGGTGTAAAATATAGCGACTGAAGAACACGTCACACACGTTTCACAACTCAGAACTACATAACATAAAACTTAAAAAATCAGTGTAGTCGTTTCGACTTTAAAAACCTAATGTAGTCTTTTGGACTTTAATGTAACAGATGAAAGATTTGGCCTTAACAGTTGACATTTTTAAAAAGATTGCGTAAGATTATAGCAATTATCAACTTTTATGGATTAAGCTACTATGAAGGCATTTTACAATTACCAAATTGTAATAAAAAAAAGTACTGTGAGATCTCATTTGTTGAAAGGAATACAAAAAATGTCAAATAGGTATCAGCATACGCTCATATTGATTCAAAATTATTTATTTACATCAATGGTAACACATCTGTAACTGACACTGATGGATCTTAGTCTTGCAATGCTAAAATCTGACCTGCGTAACTTGTTGAGGAAGGGCAGATATTCTTTAGGATCTTTGTTGGACTTGGCAGCAACAAACATGACTAGGTCAAAGTCATAAAGCCCCAGTGCAACATCGTACAAACGATTTACATCCATCAAGTAGAGAAGATACTTCATTGCCTCATCTGCTGATACCACATGCTGGCCATTTTCTCTCTCTGCTTCCTTCACTGCTTTCACTTTAATTAGTGCAGCTGCTAAATCCTTGTCTGTTTGTTTCCGAACATAGCTAGTAAGTACAGGCAACAGATATCGGTCTGCATTTTTACGACATAACATAGCATGAAGCATAGCATCACATACCACCTGGACCTGTAAGACAAAAGCGAAGGGTTTTAATACACAAGTGACAAAAAGCAATGAAGCGAAGTGTAAGAACACAAAATACTGTTTACATACCATGAAATTTCTATGTAAAAAGTTGAGAGTGGTCAGGGACTTGGTCTCCATATATATATTTCTTTAACAAAAGCTTCACAGTCCAATGAAGAAGGATGAGCGAGAAGTGGGAAACAGTGACACATGATAAGTTGTAACTAACAAACAACGCATAATGATAAATATTTCATACAATGTTCAAAGCTGATAACAATAACAAAAGAAACACAAACCTTATTGGTCAGTGTGCCAGGCAGCTGATCCAAATGTGCATAGTATTCCTTGTACATACTGTGAGTCACACTGTCTTCCTGTAATTCAGACAGAAACAATGAGAGCCATGCGGGGTCTTCCAGTTCGTCTACAACAGATTCTATTTTTGTTATGAATTCCAGAGGCTGGTGGTCACATAGGAGATTCAAATTGATGCGTTGCTTCCGCAGCAGCTGAAAAGCTGCTCCATAGTGTCCAGCATCAAGAAGAACAGTTGCTACATGAAGCGTAAGAGGACGTGGTTGAATACATTCTAGATTCCCTCTTGGCATTTGCAGTACAACACAAGTACCTCCTGGAACAGATGTCACCAGTCGTGCACCTCTCTCAATGCGCCGTCCTGGGCCACACTGGCCTTTCATTAATAACTGCAAACCCTTGTGATTTAACACAGCACACAAGAGCATATGCCTCAAAGTCGTCAGTAGAATGAATTCTGAATGAACCACTAATGATGTCACATTGTTGGCCACTTCCTGACCATCCACATACAAGCGATTATGATTACTGAGTCCAAGTACTATATCCTTCCCATCTATATAAGTGATCTGCAATAAAATAAAATCACATTTGCATTATGTTCACAGAAGCATCATTTTCTTTTGCATGTTGTCACAACATACATTACTACTATTACTACCAAATCTGTGTTTAATAACAAAATAGCACTCAGCACTCAAATTTCTAAACCTGTTAACAAACTAAAGTATATCAGCTATCACATAGTATTTCTAATCCTGATACATTTGTTCTCATGTCTGAAACAAATATTATGTATGTATTGATGGTGTATCTGGAAAGTTTTGAAATGTGGTGCTGGAGAAGAATGGAGAAGATCAGTTGGACCGATCGTGTGAGAAATGAAGAAGTATTACACAGAGTCAAGGAGGAGAGGAATATACTACATACAATAAAAAGAAGAAAGGCTAACTGGATTGGTCACATCTTGCGTAGAAACTGCCTTCTGAAACACGTGATTGAAGGAAAGTTAGAAGGAAGGATAGAAATGACGGGACGACGAGGGAGAAGACGTAAGCAGCTACTGGATGACCTTAAGGAAAAGAAAAGATACTGGAAATTGAAAGAGGAAGCACTAGATCGCACCCTGTGGAGAACTCGCTTTGGAAGAGGCTACGGACCTGTCGTAAGACAGACTACAGAATGAATGAATGAATTGATGGTGTGATGCAGCACGTCTAACAGCAAAATTGCTGGATGCACTTTCAGAAAGCCTGTGTTTTCAGCTTAGCAAGCGCAACCTGCAATTCTTCTTGAATCATATCTTCTCCCTTTAAGTGCCAACTTCAGTTTCACAAAAATAAAGCCACACAGGGAATTATGGATCTCTCTGAAGTTCTTCCTCGAGGTCCTGATACAATCCTACTTTTCTCATTAGTCAGCAGACAAGGTACAAGTTTTGTGGCAATCCCTCACATGTTCAAATCTTGCGTCAAAATGCTTTGGCATGATCCAAATGAGATTTGCACTTCATAAGACAAATCACAGATAATGACACATCTCTTTACATAAGTAAGTTCCTCAATTCATGCCACAATTCATCCACTGTGCTCGTGAATGGATATCCTAAATGCTCAGCATTGCTAACAATGTCACTCCAGTTTTAAACTTTGAAAACCAATCAGATGATTGGTTCTGCTGACTGCTTCATCTCTCAAAGCAAGTTTCAAAATCTCATAGCCTTCTCAAGTAGTTTTGCCAAGTTTCAAACGGTACCTGATGTGCATGCATTACTCTTTGAAATCTGGTATTTTCTGACAAAATAGCCTCACTTAACAAGTTATTACTCATGAGTGTCCAAAGCTACAATGTTGAAGTGAATGGCAAATAACTTGGCAGATTCTACTCTTACATCAGCCTACTTCTCATTCAGCATTTAGTTAAGGCAACCTACTTAGCATTTTCACATGTATCTTAAACAGTCATTATGCTGCTGCATAAATACACTCACTGTTCTGTGGATCTGGAGATGTAGCAGAGGAAAGCTTTAATGATCCACATGTATTTAAATGTTTTCCTGCTCCTTTATGGTCAAGAACTTGTCCTAATCAATAACTATGCTGCATATTAAGAACATTTTAAGACTTCAAATAACTACCATAATTCTCAATCAAAAATGTGCTACAATGAACTTAGTATTCTGTATTTTGAAGTTATTCATTCCATGCATTTTGCTTAACATTCATTTAAAAGACCAAGTCAATTCACAAGTTACAAACATACATAAAAATATGGTCTTTCACAACTCCTACATGTTTCGGCACGTCTGCACCCTCCTCAGGGAGTTTGTTCACAAAATTTAAAACTTGCTAAAATATAATTAATTACACCTGCAATATTCATTATATACAGCAGTCAGCAGCAAATTTAAAGTGCAGGTTGGTTGATGTACATATACATATTATGAGTATAAAACATAAAAACGTTGAATACATATCATATTGATTTTTGCAGTTTGATGTAAAATACAGAGGATAGTTAAAATTCTGAGTTAATTATATCATTGTGGCATTAATCTGCATATACAAACATCTAATGTTGTGTTCGATCCACTGTGGATCATGTTCCTGTGTTGCATGCCATGTAGTTTGTGTAGGGCGAGACTGCTTAGTGAAAGCAGTAAACAGTCACATCAACCACCCTGCACTTTAAATTTAGCCCAGGGCACTCCATCTGCATCTTATTGATCATCCTTACATCCAGTTATGGTCCTTTTCATGGCCCCTCACCTCTTTTCAAGCAGTATTTAATTCATTTATCTGTACTCACTTTGTTTCATTATCAAATTCCCACTTCTGTCTGAACTGCATTCCTGACTCATGGTTCCCCTGTTTGGTACTGACAGTGATCAGCATCTAACAATGCCCCTTTTCAGGGCTCACACTAGTACACTATTTCCCCTACCCCTATCTCCCCCTATTGGTTAGCCACCCTCTCTGGCCATCCACAATCTGCAAGAAGTGTACCTATAAAAAACACACTTTTTTTCCATGTGGCAATTCTTTTCGGACTGCTTGACCATGACGACAAACGCACTACTATCCTCCGAAACATCAGGAACTACTCACCAAACAACAAAGCATCATATCTCAAGAAGACTTAAATCTTCTACAATTAAGCAGTTCGTAAATCTCAGAACATAATCTTTACCTCATGCTTGGAACAACTACACTATAATCTCATCAATGTCTAATGATTTACAACTTTTCAGCTTTTCAATATCAATTTCAAGGAACTAGGATCAGACAGTGAGGGTTCTGCTGTATAAGTTGTCATTCATTGCATTAAAAGAGGTGAAATTATATATTAGTGACAAAAATCTCACAGAAATTTCTATTAATGTATGTCTATATCAAATAGATAATTACATATTACATTTATAAGTTCAATTTTTGTTTTTACTCTATATTTAAAACATCTATGTGTCATTCAATATGTTATAAAGAAGTTATTAAAATGTTTATAACCACACTGAACTAATTCATACTCATACATTTAGTCTTGTGGTATGTCTTCGTAGGTTGCAAACTAATAAGCACACATGAATTTTATTAACATAAACTGAAGATATAAACTTTATTAACATATACTGCAAAATTACCACACAAAACTTCTAATGACAAATAAGGTACAGACATCTTAGACAATCCATTAACTAAAAGAATGCAAATATGAAAATATAAAGAAAAGAACAAATTCAAACTACTTGGTTACAGTACCTGTAATTTCTCGCATGCTTCAGGGAGAGTTTTTGAAAGTCGAGACATTTCGTTCTGATCTAATTTATACAGGAACAAAGTGCCATCTGCTAGTTGCACAACAGCTCCTGAACAATCAGATGTTAACACTATAGAAACAACAACACCACCAGCAGGAATCTCTTTTCTGAAATACAGAAACCATTACTTCTTTCAGAAACTTTTTGCAAATGAAATACTTAAAATGGCCTACAAATGAAAACCAGAACTGGAAAGATGTATTCCTATAAGGAGTGCATACATTCCCCATATGTGTTCATGATTTGAATTCTCAGTGATTCTGATGTATAGACACAAATTCAATTACAGTAATTAACCACAAAATACTACATTCCATAGTCATAAAATACAGTATTACTGACATCAACCAATGACTGCAACAAATAGTGATAGCAAATAATATAAAACTATGTCTTACCTGATATTCATTTTCCCTGTACTGAGATCAAGTGATATTTCCACCAAGTATGAAACTGTACCATGTGTACGACAGCAAAGGAAAGTATCTTTCTTGAACCACAACCAGTGGTGCAAGTCTGCTGCATTTTCATCTTTCAAGTT
Source organism: Reticulitermes speratus (assembly GCA_021186555.1). Lineage (NCBI taxonomy): Eukaryota > Metazoa > Arthropoda > Insecta > Blattodea > Rhinotermitidae > Reticulitermes > Reticulitermes speratus. The sequence continues at coordinate 26,039,461 of JAJKFL010000042.1, read as the reverse complement.
GCAAGCAATTAATTGTACATGATCTTTAGTTGATGGTGATTCAGTAAACACTATTAGACTTCCATCACTTAAAACAGTGCACAAATCATTTGAACTGATTTCACTATCACATACTTCATCTGTGACATAATTCCTTTTAACTCTCTTCGAGGGTGCAAATATTATGCTATTTACAGGCAATGCTACCTGCAGTGTACATCCACAGAGTGGTGGTGGAATAATTCCACATCGAAATGAAGTCAAGAGAATTTTAGCTACAAAACAAAAGACAAACAGCATAACTCATCCAAATTATCAAATAATAAATATGATATTATTACAAGAGAAAAAACTAAATTTTCACACAAATAGCAGCAATACTTTTATGAGTTAACTGTTTACAGTTCTTAAGCACTGGTTTTTAAGAACAGCAGTATTTTTAAAAAAACTGACTGCTTACAATATTCTTCATTCACTACCACTTTGAAATAACACTATTTCTTTAACAAAAGTAGCATTTCTGAGGCAACACACTGATGTAATCATAATTATATACTACATAATAACATATAACTTTGTTTCTTCTTGTGTCTTATAGATTCAGAGCATAGTATTTCAGGATTTCCAACATAACAACACTGTCAACGAAACCCAAGTCATGGCTGCCAATACACACAAATGTATAGGAGCAAACTGTATTCCAGCAAGACTGGCTTTCCTCGTCTAAACTGGAAACTATGGCACCAGTCATTGTCACGATGGGTTGGCAACCCACATTCAGCACGGTTTCAATTACATATGCAATGAACAGCAGAGAACAGATACTTATTATGAATATATTTGTGTGTTCTCTCATGTATACTGCTTCTGTTAGAGAGACAGAATCTTTTTAAATTGCTGGAAAATGAAAAATTGAAGGCACTTCAGTACTGGAAGTGAGTAATTGTTGCTGCTATTCTGCATTACTTCCAAACCACTTGTTCTTACCTCCGTCTACTACTGCCACAAATGCCCCATCATCTTCTGTACTGCCCATACTACAGTTTGTGATCCAGCTCCAATCATAGCACATATAGCATAAACCCTCACACATTACATGAAGACGATTACCATGCAATATATCCCATTCTATGCCCAAAAGCTTCCTGTCTGTTGCAAAATTGAGGCATTGCTTCAAATACCAGTGGTAATTATTCACTGTCCAAAGTTGGAGGCATGTTTTACCTGTAGTGTACACACACCACACAGCAAGTATAGATGATTCAGAATTCCAAGCAAGAAGATGTATCTTACACTCATTCTGGGCAAACGGCAGCAAAAATTCTCCATGACGAAGCCCATTTTTTTCAAAAAAGGCAATAACATGTTTATTTGGTAGCCTTTGTGATGAAGCAATGAGACTGCCTGATGGTCGCCAACACAGTGCTTCCTCCAATCCTGCCGCAGGCTCACTTGTGTACTGCAATATAGCATCACGTGAAAATATGCGTATTTGTCGAGAGTTTGATTTTGGTGTAACTGTACTTACAGCAAAGAGGCTGCCATCACCTCTCCAAGTAATGCGTGGATCGCCATCATCCAAAACTGACGTTTGCTCAATCAACTGTGGCAGTGCACGAGCAGCAGTTTTGCCCCTGACCCATGAAATTGGGTTTCTTTCTTACCCCATCCAACAGTGATAAATTGTTTTTCTCCAAAATTACCCTGATGAAGATCAACCTCTGCAACAGGATCATAAGTTCCAGTCATAACTATGACTGTGTCTTGCCCACTTATCATAACAACTAATTCTTGGTCCGGGCTCCATTGCAGTGCTTTCAAGCCACTGTCTACGCATCCTACACACTGGATTTCTTTGGAATAAGTTTCAAGTGTTACAACATCCCCATTCTTAAATGCCAGACACAGACATTCTGTTACTGAATTGAAACTTATATTAAGAACTGCAGGAATGTGTGTGTCATAATATTCATGAAGGTCAAACAAAGTATCCACTTGTCCATTTCCAACTGATAATTTGTAAATGACGTTATTACTACAAACATACACTTCCCCCGAATGAGCAGCGATACAGAAGCACTGGATGCTCTTAACTGTTGCAAATTCATTACGAAAGTGACGATATAAAAACAAATTCTTCATTTCTTTAACGCAGATAACTCAACATCAATCCTATAAAACTTATTAGCACACAACCCGCCACATGTTTGGCTCTAAATCGCCGCCACATTGATTATTATCTGTGTTTCTGAAGTTGCTTATGCATAGTACCGTTTCATCCAGCATTGTCTGAGATCATGATCAGTGGGGCGTAGGTGTTGCAGACGGGTTTGGGCGCTGTCTCAATTACGTGGTATTTAATGCAACAAAGATGTTTGTAAAATAAGAGTGGCAGGATGACACTAACAGGACTACGAGTAATAAAGAAGCAAGGATTGCGTATCTGTCGCTTCATTTCAAGTTACAAAACTGAAAATCAAGGAAAATGGTGTCATGAGTATCAAAAACAAAACCCGTGGAGGAGTTTGAAACAATTTGCAGATTTTCTCACAGCAAGTATAATCTATAATAGAGGTAAGTACATTGAAATTTGTACTATTATTGAACATTTATATGCCAGTCTATTCCTTGTTCTCTTTAACCTTAAAAGTATTCTGTCTTGTCAATAAGGGGTTTGGTACAGTAACGAGCGGATCTGAAACCCCAGAACACCACCTTTTGATAGAATCCCTTCCTCCTCTGTTGAGCCACCCTTATCTCTCCCATCCTTCTATAAAACAGAGTTTATTGCATCCCATACATCTTTCTTTGGACCAAGCTCAGGATGGGGGAGCATATCATGATGCAAATGCTGTAATTAATTCAAATACAAGGATAAATCCCCAATAGCTGTTTACAGTGTTACAGCACATGAAAATTTCTTTCTCTGTTTTATGTCTTGAAGACAATTTAGAATGTTCTTTTGAGGCAGATCTTGTCTTGAATGGAAGGAGTGAGATTACAACAGATTCTGTTTTTAAGTGCAGGCTTATTGTGTCTTCCACTTTCAACGGCTGGTGGAAGAATATTATTGAATAACTCAAATTTCTGTGCAATACACTTCTTTCTTATGCTTGCTGAGGTTAGTGTTTGGCACATGTAGGTCATATCTATGCCCTATGTTTGTGTTGTATATATCTGAATTGCTTTGCAAATTTTCACTGTTGTCCACAACAAATGTTGATACTGAGAGTAAGCATTCACTGGCAAGCATAAGAATATTGCTTACCTACAAGAGGCTTCACTTTTAGCACCTGCCATTATTTTCTTGTGGATATAAAATACCTTCTTGGTGTCTGTTGAGTTTCACCCAGAAGAATATTATATGGCATGATAGCAGTCACCTTGTACTATCGTATTGCACAGTAAAACCATCAGATGTGAGGACAATCTGGTATCTGAATTTACCCTGGCTCAATACTGTCATTTCCATGCTGGGAATGGACATGGGGGAGATTCCCCAAGCTGCAGAAAAAAGCAGCACTCAAATCTCAGTTGTAGGTTTTTGATCCTTGAGGCATTCTGTGGTATATTCCCATACAATTTTCTTTCTCTCTTGGATTGTAATAACACATAACAAATGGGGAAATCAAGATTAAATATTTATTTTCCCAAAATATTGCCACCAAAAAATTTAGTTTCTTAGATATGCAGTATCTGGGGTAGTGTATGCACTGTGCTTGAATATTTGTTAAACAAAGGCAAATGTAATGCAACCTGACCTGCCCTTGCAGGCATATGTAAACATGCAGTATCTGGGTGGATGTGCCATATAATCAAACAGTAACTCATAAGGCCATGACAATGCAAGCATAGTTGCAAATGAGAATTATGAATCTGACATGGACACAAGTACTGATTCACTGTCTACAAACCAACTAAATGCACTTTTTCACTTTCACTTTTTATTTACAAATTCACCCCTACATATGTTTCAGTCCTCTTAAAGACCATCATCAGGGGGTACAAAATTACGTTTAATCTACACCCATATGTATTTACTCTGTGGTCACAAGCAGTTCAATCAACCTGTATGCAGGTCTCAATCACTTTTTAAGTTAAAATGTAAATATGTATAAACACACTATATAAAACTTTACGAAGATTCATTATTATCTAAAATGTTAATTCAACCACATGAATATCTTGTTGTCACGTCACCTTTTGTTAATTTGCTGGTACTTGTATCTTGGTTTTGTATTATTGGTTTGATTAATATGATGATATGATATGATATGATAATGCTCACTTAACTTTAAATTACATTTGAGCATTCTCTGCAACTGTGAACAACTGTGAAGAATTCTGGGCAACTTTTAATATTTCTCACCATCTGTCAACAAATCTAAGCAGTTTCTAAAACGCCTGAACAATTGTTAACCAGTCTCAAGGGTCATACGCAGTTACAAGTAGGAAGGGAGCAAAATCTGGTCTATATCCAGAGCTGTCAGAATACTCCTAATTGCAGTCTTTGCACAAAGTTTGGATAGTATACACAGTTGTTATGAAGAACATGATAAGATAATCTCAGCCCTGAGACTGGCTATCCTGAGTGATTTCTCATAGTTTTCCTCATTCTCTCCAAGCATATTTTGGGATAGTAGCTCAAATTAGGCCATGCTTGCTTCCTTCTGCATCTTTTCCAGTTCTTTATTCACTAATAATCACACCATTTGATGCAATATAGACTGAGCTGCTGACATAATAAATCAGTTTTTCTTTTACAATGAGAATAAAAATTGCTGGATTGGTAAGAAGTTTTAAATAAAGTTAGGGACCAGTTTTAAGCACAAGCATCTTCTTCTCTGGTATTGCAGCCCAATTGTAGTCTTGACCACCTTAACTATGCTTCTCCGTTGGTTCCTTTCCAGCACTCGTTTTCTAGCCCTTGAACTGAGGAGTTGTATGTGTATATCCTTGTGTTTGCTAGGCCATCTAAGTTGGTTTACTCTGGCTAACATAGTTCAAGAATTGTCACCGTGAGTCTGTGTTGGTGGGGATGGGGTCGTCAGGTTCATGCCCCATCCCCCAACCTGGAGGGTCAGGGTACCTCGTTGTGTGACAACTCACTTGAAACCTGTCTGGCATTAGTGACCTTACCAGCAGCTAGGCTGCTGCTGGCTTGGTTTCAAGACAATCTACCTTTACTTAATCTGTACCATATTGCTGACTTTAGTTTTATGCTAATTGCTGTTATTAAATCTTTTCCAACCCAAGGACAACACTTATATGCAGTCCCATTTCTCTATCCTTACATTGAAGTACACTGAATAATCTGTAGAATATGGATGACTGATGCCTATTTAGATCCTCAAGTTCTGCCCATTTTAGTAAATTCTCAAAGACATTGTAAGACAAAGGAAGAATTAGACTTCACCATAATCTTTTAGACTTACCTAATCCTTTAACATGTTAAATGAATTTGGTTTGTGGAATACAAGTATTCGGACAGAAGTTAAAATTACTTTTGTGTTTCTGTGTGCTAAAATTCTTTCTGCCCATCCTAAATTTATAAAAATGGAATTGGATATCTGTAGCAAATATTTGTCAAAGCATGGAGTGAAATGTGAAATAGTTACTATTAACTAAATAAACATTACAGTCATCATGCTATTTGATGCCGTATCATCTGTGCACATGTCAACACATTATCAAATGTAAATGTGTGGTGATGTCATTATTACATGATGCTCACAGAGTCCCCAGATCTCTTTAGACACTTCTAACTAATAAATTATGGGAAGCAAGATAGTATATGTGTCGCACATAAACTGGAAGCTTCTGGATTCAGATCCATTGCACTTGGATGAGTAACAGTGAGACAAAACTATGCAGCTGAAAGATACTTATACTAAAACAGGGCTTTCCAAACTTTGGCCCATGGACCAGATCTGGCATATGAAGGCATTTAAATCATAGGTAATAAACAAATTATATTAGGCCTCTTCAAACTTTATATCATACAGCTGTGTCATCCAGTCTGTAGTCGTTTTTATAAAATGCAGGAAAAATTCTGTTTGTGTGCTGTGGCATATAAACCATATCAGATATCAATATAATGAAAATGTCTAAATTCATGAAGTTACTTTTGTAATATGGCACAGCCCATTATGTTGTGATACAAATATTTAGTTATTAAAAGACAAACCAGCTGTTTATTAACTGCCACTTTCTTCCATAATACAGCTGCCTGTCTTGACTTGATTATACAGGTTGATCCAGAAGTTGCATTACCCAAAATTAAAGTATCTATGAATGTAGGTTAATGTAAGTACATTTTTTCTTTGCTGTTGGTACTACTTGATTGTCACATTGTGATCCCACAAACTCATTGACTGAAGTTCTATGTCACCCATCTGCTGACGGTATCAGTTTGTGTGATCTGAGAGCACCATGCCCACCCCTCCCCAACAACAGCATGTGTACATGATTGAACTTTATTTTACATTGCAATCATATGTGAAGGTGTGCAAGAACAGTTTCAGAGAAGATATCCTGATGTTTACCTAAATAAGATGGCACTTCAACAGTTGTTACCCATTTCCATGAGACAAGAAGTGTACAGGTCAAGAAGAAAGTGGGCAACCATCTGTGTTGACTGCAGAAAAATTTGAAGATATGTGAGTGTGGCTGCAACAATCTTCAAGGAAAAGACTCAGAAAACTTGCATCATAGGTACAGATGTCCTACTGCACTACCCAGAAGGCTGTCAGAAAACTACATATGCGATGTTACCACATTAGGGCCGTCCAAGGACTCCAAGGTCCGGATACAGCAAAGTGATTGCAGTATTGCGGGTGGTTTTGATCTTTCAATAAGGAAAATAGAATAAACATGCTCGATATGGTTTATTTTAGTGACGAACCATGGTTCTGCCTTGATGGATACACAAATAGTCAGAATTGCTGGATCTGGTCAAATGAAAATCCATATGTGTTACATGAAAAATCCTTATATCCACAAAAAAATTGGCGTGTGGTGTGTGCTGTATTGCAGGCGCGTACTTGGCCCCATCTTCTTCGAGACCACAGTTGATAGTGAGGTGTACCAGGACATCATAACCCAGTTTATTTTAGTGTTGGAAGAGGATGAATGCTATTGTTGACTTCAGCAAGATCATCATCATCATCATTTATTTACAATCCATAGATCCAATATACAGTCACAAAGACAAAAACAGGATGTGGATTTGGTCATCATATGAATTAATAAGTTATATAATATATACATTGTAAAATAAATACAAGCAATTTGTAAAAACAGACATGACATAAAACACAATAGTAAAACAATTCAAGCTTAGAATAACAAATCATAGTCCGTATATTACATTCAAAATGAATAAAACTATTGTAATAAATATTCTATGATGTGATTATTATATATATGTGAGCTGTAGCAAATAATATCATTACAAAAGGTTACTTAGTAAAGGATTAAAAACCCATGATCATTAATTAAATTTACAGTTAAAATATTCATCCAAGGAATAAAACGAATTGGAAAGAAGAAATCTTTTTAGTGCCGGTTTAAATAGTTTCACTTCATTACTCAAGCTTTTTATGCTAGGTGGGAGATGCCACTTGCCATACATCTCACGAAACGGTGGATTTCTTGAAAGAGTATTTTGAAATTATCTATTTTCTAAAAGTTTGTAGCCCCCCATTGATTTCTTTCTCTGGGACCATCCAAAAGGATAAGCATACAAGATGAACCCATTCATGCTTGAGGAGCGTTAGGCTAACATCAAAACCAGATTGCCCAGATTACATGTGCTCTGCTACGTACAATGTCAACAGACATCATAAAGAGGGTTAGAGCTTGCAGTGGTGCAGGAGGAGGTCACTTTGAACACTTGTTGTGATCATGAAAGGTCATATTTTAAGGAGTCTCTCTCTCTCTCTTTTCATTGTAAAATTTACTAACTGTGTGAAATATGTGTTGTGTTAATAAATGCATATAATGTCCCATTTGGGGAACATGATTTCTGAATCATCCTGTATTGAGCCATCCTGCGACTGCAGTAACAAATCTACATAGAGGAAATTCATGTAAGAATAAAAAAATCATTAAAATGGGGATTGAGATCTCAACATTTAAAGTCATTTACAATGGTAGGTAGCACAAAGTTTGAACCCCTAGTTTGACTTAGTTTTGTCAGGTAAGCATCAGTTTCACTCCTTCTATTAACAGTTGGATGTAATGTCATACTGCAAGAAGCTTAAAACCCCAAGTCTTGATTCTTTAAGAAGACTTACAAATTGTTTACTTTGTATGAATAGTATTATACAGGTTTGCTAACAAGACTGATTTCCTAGTGTAAGTCCTACCACATGCTATGGTAGACTCCATTTGTGCAAGATTTGGTGACCATTTCCAAAGCAGTAGATTGTCAGTGGAATGTTGTTGCTGTAGCTGTTTATTTACATGTCAGATGTAGCTAATTATATAACCTGGTGGAAACAATCAGTTTGTTGAAACATGTAAGAGTAAAGTTATTAACTTCTTTTTGGATGGTCTGGCCCTCAGGTAGCAAAGTAAATGCAGATATTTTCCAAATGCTTCCACCAGTGGTGCAGTGGCTGGACTGACTGCATCAAATCACAAGGAAACTACAGTTTGGAACTCAGCTTTGTGACTCTAGAAACTGGAGAAATGAATGGGAAACAGGCCACAGAGTTGAGTCCTAAACTATACTTCAGCTGGGACATTATGGAATAGAGTTACCCCAGAGAACAAAATACAGTTTGGAAATTATATGATCACACGATATTGTACACAGTTGAGCACAGTGCATGTACATTAAGTGCGTGACACATGTTCATATGCACAAGAAAGATTCAGTGATTTATTTGCATATTTCAGATGGCCTTGTGGTATTAAATAAGCCATATGGAATAGGACTGTCACCTCCACCAATAGTGACATCACAACATTCAAAATACACAGATAAGATCCTTGATGGCCAAAGGCAGTACTACCTAATGGAGGCTGTACCACACGTTGCTGGAAATTTGGGCTACAAAAATTTAACTGTCCTCAAGATACCGGAACGGTTTGTGTTTTTCCTTCAAACCCTTAGTAAAATATGGTGTCCTCACCAGCACATTAATTTATTATGCTGGAATTGTACTGCTCAGTAACATTTGAGTGTAATTATTCCACACACACACACTATTTTAATGGAGTGAATTATCACAAAACTTCCTGTAAGTATACTTGTGCAGCAGGTAAACCATTTCAGAATTCATCCAGTAAAATGTGTATCACAAAGATCTTAAATTAAGGGGAAAGATTAAAAAATGTGTAGTAATATTGTTAATGTACAATATGTCTTAAATGGTGTTAAGCTTGTTGTTAAGGATTTTAGTTTAGGTAGACTTGGCTCATCCAGCGTCTAATAAGAGGGCTGAAAGATTGGTTATGTACAGTGCAGTCATCACTGAGAATGGCCTGTAATGTTCCATGAATGTTGAAGTGTCAACATACGCATTTGTATAAGGGATAGTGTGCACAGAACAAACTTTAGTGACTGTTCTTCAGGATGTTATCATATACATCAGTGCCTTTCAGGTGGTGGTACATGAAGAAGTTTAGGAATTCAATAATTCAATTTTAGAAATGTTAATTGCATATTTAAAATTGTTTTAAATATGTTGAAATGTAAAGGAAAACATTTATAGAGTGTATACCAAAATACTATTTCATTGTTTGAATATAAATACTGACTCTCCTCTGTTGTCTAATTGCGACTGACAACCAAATACTGTAACATCTGTAAAGACATCAAATCGATAAGAGAAATGTTTGGCTCCGTCTAGTATCAACTGCAAAATACAGTTCCAGCTCTCCAGACCCATAATACATAATAGGTACATATGTGTGTGTGTATACTGCAGTGTTGTAATGTGAATATTGTGTTTTTACTCTTTATATACTTATGCTGTACTGCGATGTGGAAAGCATATAGAAAAACTACCACATTATTACTTTTCCTGGATAGTCTCTTCCAGAAACAGAGACAAATATGAGATGCTTCCTCTGGAGACAAAACAATCCGGAGGTAAACTACTCCCCCATTCGGATATCTGGGGGGGGAGTGTTTCTAGAGGAGACACCACACGGTAGGAGTTACAGCGAGGACTACAAACAGAAGCAGAAGAAGCAGAAGGAACATCGCAGCTTCAAGATAGGAACTTCGAACGTAAGGAGTTTGAATCAAGGAGGAAAACTAAAAAATTTAAAGAAGGAAATGCAGAAGAATGCAGTATCTGTGCTAGGTGTTAGTGAAGTGCGGTAGAAGGGTCAAGGTGAAATAAGAAGTGGTGATTATACAGTGTATTATTCCAGGGGTGACAGGACTGAAAGAGGCATAGCAATAGTAGTGCATTAAGACATAGTGAAAAGTGTTGTTAAAAAGAGTATAGTGACAGAATCATTGCTGTTAAGTTAAAGGCAGACCCTGTAAGTATTTTGATAGTGCAAGTGTACATGCCAACATTGGAGTATGAAGATGACGAAGTGGAAGAGCTGTATGATGTAATTGAAGAAATTCTTGAAGAGGATGGAAAGGGCGCGACAAATACGATTATAATGGGAGATTGGAACAATGTGGTTGGAGATAAAGCACATCACAACACTGTTGGACCATATGGACTGGGAAGGAAGAATCAGAGAGGTCAAATGCTCATTGACTTCTGTGAAAGATATGGACTTGTTATAACCAACACATGGTTCAAAAAACCTAAAAGAAGATTGTACACCTGGAAATTACCAGGGGATAGGAGTCGATATCAATTGGACTATGTACTAGTGAAACAGCGATTCAGGAACAGTGTGAAGGATGTGCAGACACTGCCTGGAGCAGATATTGACTCTGACCACAATTTACTGCTTGCAAATATCTGCACCAGATTGAAGAAAATCATAAGGTTCCACAAGCCAAAACCAAGATGGGATTTGGAGAAGCTATATGCTCGACGACAGGCAGTACATGATAGTCTAGAAGAAATACTTGGTGCAATCAAATGTGAAAGTGGGAATGTGGAAGTGCAGTGGAACAATATCAAGAAATGTGTGTTAGATACTATGAGTGATTTGGTTGGAAAAGTCGAGAGGAGAGCAAGAAAGCCATGGATTACACAGGAGATGATCAGTAAAATGGATGAATGAAGGAAATGGAAGAATGTCAACAACGAAGAAGGAAGGAGGAACTACAGAAGACTGAGGAACGAATTGAAAAGAGCCAACAATGCCAAGAAGGAATATCTGGAGAGCAGATGCGATGAGATCATAGAATTTCAAAGAACAGGATGTTATGATTTAATGTACATGAAGACAAAGGAACTAGGTTGGGAAGAAAATCATGGGATTCAAAACATTGGCATCGAAGACTCTCAAGGGAATATAATAATAGATCAGAGACCAGTACTGCAAATTTGGGAGAATTATATTACAGAGCTCCATGATCAAGCTAATCGACCAGAATACCTAGAAATCGAACCTGAATCTCAAGTAGATGAAGACAAGAAAGGCCCTTATATTTTGCAAAGTGAAGTGGAAAAAGCTATCAAGGAGATAAGGGATAAGAAGGCTACAGGAGATGATGTACCTGGGGATGTACTCAAATTGTTGGGAGAAGATGGTCTCAAACTAATGACACAGCTGATCAACAGCATATATGTAACTGGAGAGTGGCCCAGAGATTTCATTGAAGTTACAATGATTGCCTTAAAGAAGAAGCCCAAAGCTACAAAATGCAGCGACCATCGCACAATCAGCCTCATCGCACATGCAGCAAAGATAGTAGCGAGGTACTTAGAAGAAGGATTGAAAGAAAAATTGAGGATGGACTTTGAGAAGATCAGTTTGGATTTAGAAAAGGAAAAGGAACTAGGGATGCAATTGGAATGCTGAGAATAATATCACAGCGAACCTTGGACATAGATGAGGAATTGTGTGCTTGCTTCATAGACTGGCAGAAGGCACTTGACCGTGTCAACTGGACCAAATTAATGCAGATCCTAAAGGGAGCTGGGATAAACTGGCACAACAGAAGATTGATCAGCAAATTGTACATGGAACAAAGTGTCAAAATATGACTGGATGAAGGGGAGACTAGAAGTGTGAAGATTGGAAGAGGAGTTAGACATTGTTGCTGTTTGTCGCCGATTCTGTTCAACTTATACAGTGAGTACCTTACCAAGGAAGTTCTTGAAGAGTTTGGAGACTTCAAAATAGGAGGACAAGTAATTCGCACAGTGAAATATGCAGATGTCCTTGTGCTACTGGCTAGGGAAGGAAAGGTGCTACAGGGCATGATTGATAGACAATTGAAATTGGAAGATGCTATGGAATGGAAATGAATGTGGAAAAAACTAAGGTAATGAGAATATCAAGGCAACCATCCCCAAGAAAAATTATGATAGATCAAAAGCAATTGGAGAATGTGGAATATTTCAGTTATTTGGGTAGCTGATAAATAATGCAAGGTGTACACATGATATTAAATCGAGAATTGCCATGGCAAAAGCAGCATTCAACAAGAAGAAAAATCTTTTCACCAGCAAACTGGGCTTAAATTTAAGGAAGAAACTAGTAAAATGCCAAATTTGCAGCATAGCTTTGTATGGTGCTGAAATGTGGACACTTCAGAAAGTAGATCAGGTATACCTGGAAAGTTCGAAATGTGGTTTTGGACAAGAATGGAGAAGATCAGTTGGACCGATCATGTGAGAAATGAAGAAGTATTACACAGCGTCAAGGAGGAGAGGAATATCCTACATACAATAACAAGAAGAAAGGCTAACTGGATTGGTCATATCTTGCGTAGAAACTGCCTTCTAAAACACGTAATTGAAGGAAAGATAGAAATGACAGGAAGACGAGGAAGAAGGTGCAAGAGGCTATTGGATGACCTTAAGGAAAAGAGAGGATACTGGAAATTGAAAGAGGAAGCACTAGATCGCACCCTTTGGAGAACTCACTTTGGAAGAGGCTACGGACCTGTCGTAAGACAGACTACAGAATGAATATACCGTATATTCTCGAATCTAATCCGCACTTTTTTTTTACAGTTTTAGAGGGCTAAAAAATCAGATGCGGATTAGATTCGCGTGCGGATTAGATTCGCGGTCTAGAGCTGGATTTTGGAAAAATGATTGAGCTGTTGTACAATGTAACAATAACGTAATTAACGTAATTAATAAACAACGTAAGAACAATACAGTACAATAATCTATTATTTTATTATTTATTATTATAATTTATTATTCATCAGACTCGCCGTCATCACTCATAATTCGAGGAATGTTCAAAGATCTGGCCTTCTTTATCGCCTCCTCGCGAGTAGATCATAACTCACGAACAGTCCAGTCTTGCGTCTCTCTTGAAAAAACGTGAAGACTGCATCATCAATTTCAGGAAATCGTCCTTTCTTGGGTCCAGTGAATTTCCTTCGTGACGCCTCACACCCGCTGATCGCTGCCTTGTGTTTCCGCCATAGTCGAACGTTGCTTTCATCAACTTCAAAAATTGCAGCGGCTTTGCGGTTTCCATTCTCCTCTGCGCACCGAATAACTTCACGTTTGAACTTCGCCGTATATGAGAGTCGTTTAGATTTCAGGTGTCCCTCTTCCATAACTACGGTACACGACAAATTGGAACAAGCACCTCCCACGTTTCAACAACTAAAGATCAGCTGGCTTCAGACGAGATTGCGCACATCTGTTGAGAAAGGCCCCGTCTCTATCGGTATGACTCATCGGCCACAGGCGTAGCGTCGGATTTTAACGCATTGGTAACATCCAATATTATTCAATCAGTCGCCCCGTGGGCAAGGGTGGTTGAAGGAAAGGTGCGGATTAGAATCGCGAACTAACTTTTTTCGTTAAAGAAGTCGCCAAAAACTGGGTGCGGATTAGATTCGGGTGCGGTTTAGATTCGAGAATATACGGTACTTATAATGAATAACAGTTTGTACCTCTCATAAGTCTGTATGAACACATTCTGTAGCATGTTTATTAAGGTTGGTCAAATTAAAGAGGATGAAGTGAGTAGGGTATGTAGCATGCATGGGAGTGGTGAGACATACATCCAACATTTGGTCAGAAATCCTGAAGGGATGAGACCACTTGAGAGACCTAGTACTGTTAAGAAGAATCTTATGGAAGTAGGATGTAGACTGGATTGAACTGGCCCAGGATACTGTCCAGTAGAAGGCTGTTACGAATATGTTAATGAACCTTTGGGTTCCATTGAAGATGACATATTTCTTGACCAGTTGAGCAACTATAGACTTCTCAAGAAGGACCCTGCTCCATGGGATTAGAAATTATAAAACTACCGCTTCACATCCAGTCCCAAAGTAATGCATTCCTACAACATAATTTTCTGCATCATGATTTTCCTTTTGTTAAGCAATTTGGGTGCACCATATTAATTAACAGTATAACTGTAGTATGAACTGATGGGGTTGAATCAGGGTTAAATTATGAGATCTGCATTTTCAAAGTCTATAACTGCATCTCAGTGTTGATTATTCGAATGCACAGCATCAATAAGGTGGATGGTAATTAATTCTGACATTAACCTTGTTAAATTCAACTAAAGCAATCCCGTAGTATCACTCGGGGACCACACACTGTTGATGAGTAATTACATTTGTATCTCATTTAAACTCGTAAGTATATTATTCAGTTGAGATGAGAAAGAGTATTGTGAATTTCTTTTGCAAGGTCAAACCATGTTCTCAGATTTCTTAACCATGCTGTTGTGCACAATACCAGAATACTTTACTCTCCATGCTTTGCCACTTTTCTTGTCTGTTTGTGTACAAACAATATGTAAGTCAGTAAGTCATACACATTCATGTTGATAGATAAAAGATTTGAGGTTTTCATGGCAATGAATATTAACATTGCAATCTGCTGGAGTGTGACACCATGTAATCTGGTAGGTACATACCAACATTTTTGAGGAATGTGCTGCTTCCAGTTTTAAGGTAGGAAATGCAGATAGCAGGTTCCTCCAGAATGTTGGTACCTATCTGCCAGATTACATGTTGTTAACATCCCAGAATATTGTAATTATCAGGGTAGAAGATGGAGGCAGCAGTTTGGCACCTGTGAACGTGAATACATGGTGTCACATCCTGGAAGACCAAAACCTTGATGTTGATGTTCACAGGTATGCAAGTGGAGTAACAGTGTTGTCATCATGTGAGAAAGTGGTGGACAAAATTAAAACATGTTTGAAGAAAGCCAGTGGTCGTCAGCAGTTGTGTGCTCATTATTGGACTGTTGTCATAGGAAATCCTCAACCAAATTCAGCATTTGTAAAAGTAGGATTGACATTCAAAGAAAATCCCTGTGCAAGCAATGACAAGCAGGTGTGTGTAAATCTAAGTCACACTGGTATAGCTTCACTGGTGGGGGTGGTATTGCTGCATTGTGATTTTGTACTTTGACAAGTGCCAGACCATTACCCATTATTGGGACTCCAACTTTGATCTCAGTTACTTTGAATTCTTTATTTACAGTTACAGTAATTTGACCCTAGTATATCATTGTTCTTTCCTGGAAATGTGGCTGCACAATCAACATAGGGATATCCATAAAGGAAATCAAGTTCATTAGAAGTTCATTCGTTGTTCTGTATGTTTGTGTATGTCATTTAGAGCATTAATTCAAATGAAAATAGAGTGCCTATATTTTTACTTGATTTGGAATTATATTTCTTTGGTCCGGTGTCCAGTACTTCCACTAAAGGAGCATTTCTTAGAATGACTTAGTAGTGTAAGATCTTCCATAACTTCTAACACAACATGACAACTGAGAAGAATTTACTAAATATATGTATGAGAAAAATAAATTTTCATATTTTATGTTATGTTCACCGTGCATCTTAGCTATAAGCCTCAATCTTTAACCAACAAATGCACCTTTTATTCTCTCACTTCTATCCACCCTACATATGTTTCGACCGTACTTTGGTCATCATCAGGGGTACACCGATATAGTCACTTCACTGTTCACTCATTATTAGGTATTAACATAGAACATGTTCTATGTTAATACCTAATTAACATAGAACATGTTCTACGTTAATACATAATGAATGAGTGAACAGTGAAGTGACTATATCGGTGTACCCCTGATGATGACCAAAGTACGGTCGAAACATACGAGGTCTGTCCGGAAAGTAATGAGAATGGAATTCCTACGCTCCCTACGGCCGTGGGAGGGGAAGGGCAAGTCTAGGTCACTTACGGGTGGGGGGCCAGGTATAGGTTAGAACCCATTTCAGTCTCATTCTGGCCTTCACAGAGTCGTGACAGTTATTGTTGTATCACCCTGTTCGAGTGCCTCGTCGTGAGAAAAATGCAAGCGAGTTTGGAACAACGGTATGCGATAAAATTTTGTGTGAAAATGGGTAACAGCGCATCGGAACCCCTCGAAATGTTGAGGAAAGCTTATGGACAAGCTACCCTCTCGTCTGCACAGGTCTACCGGTGGCACAAAGCTTTCAAGGATGGACGCGAGAGTGTGGAAGATGAACAACGATCAGGACGCGTCTCTTCATCAAAAACGCAACGGAATGTGGATGCAGTGATGTCTGTATTGAACCGTGACAGACGGTTGACTGTCAGAATGATCGCAGAGGAATTGGGACTCGCGAAAACTGTGGTTCATGAAATTGTTACACAAGAATTGATGATGAGAAAAGTTTGTGCAAACTTGTTCCCAAGAATTTGTCATCAGAGCAGAAGGAACACCGTCAGTTTGTCTGTCGAGATTTGTTGGATCTTTTGGTAACTGAGCCGAATTTCATGACTCGAGTGATCACAGGAGACGAATCCTGGGTGTTTGAGTACGATCCAGAGACAAAAAGGCAAAGTTCGGAATGGCACACGTCAACGTCACCTCGCCCAAAAAAAGCTCGAATGAGCAAATCAAGAATCAAATCAATGCTCATAGTTTTTTTTGACTCCCGTGGAATCGTCCATAAGGAATTTGTACCACCTGGTCAAACTGTAAATCAAGCATTTTATCAGGAAGTTCTTGGTCGCTTGAGGCAGAGGGTAATGCGTGTGCGCCGTGATATCGCCTCTTCGTGGATCTTTCATCATGACAACGCGCCGAGCCACACCTCATTGGCTGTCAGAGAGTTTTTGGCTGAAAAACAAATCGCAGTTCTTCCACATCCTCCCTACAGCCCTGACTTGGCACCCTGTGATTTTTTCATGTTCCCGAAGATAAAGAAGAATTTGAAAGTACACCATTTCGGTACACTGACCAACGTCCAAACAGCCGCGACACAGGCACTGAACACCCTCACGGTTGAAGATTTTCAGGGCTGCTATGAAGAATGGAAGAACCGTTGGGGGCGTTGCGTGCACTCCCAAGGATCATACTTTGAAGGAGATCACATTAATGTATAAAAATTTTCAATAAAAATATTTTTTTGAAAACCATTCTCATTTCTTTCCGGACAGACTACGTATGTAGGGTGGATAGAAATGAGAGAAATTTTCATATGTTTGTGATATACAGTGAAACCTCTATCCATCGTTCCCGTTACCGTCGGCCCGCATGTATCGTCTGCCTTATTTGGTCCCGAAATTAGCCCAATATAAATAACACTATTTTTTTCCCGCCTCCATTGTTCCTCGAACTGTCGTTTTCCCGCACCAAAGTTGAAAAATCACGGTCCTGACGCAACATTTTCCCGCTCTGATCGTTTTCTTTAAATTTGAAGCGATGGTTTAGTGCGCTGTGTGTGCATTGCTTTCTTAGTGCCACCTGGATTGGCTCCATCAAAAAGTATGGAGTGCATTCTGTACTCTTTGCTCTCCATCCTTTTCTTTGGACTAGATGAAGACTTGGCAACTCTGTTGTGGAGTTTTACTTCATTGCAAGTGGTTCTGTGCGTTCTGGTGTGCTTCATAGTTTCATACGTTACCCTGGTTTAATCATTTCCATCCTTTATTATCCTTTTCCTATAATATTTTATTTCTGTTATTAATTCATTCCTGTTTTTATTACTTCATTATATTTTATTCCTGCTATTTATTTTGAAATCCGTGGACCATATCCCAACCTAAAAAGCAAGTGAGAACTCTGCACGAGCGATTGAAAATAGTAGAAGAGGTGGAGAAGAATCCTGGAGAGAAACGTGTCGACATTGCCAAACGCCTTGGGTTGGCTCCAAGCACACTAAACTCCATATTCGCAAAGAAGGACGAAATCCGAGAGCAGGCAGAAAAATGTGGTAACGCCAGTAAGAAGAGGAAAATAGGTAGGGAGTCGACATTCGCCGAGTTGTAAAGAGTACTCTTCTCGTGGTACCAGCAGGCAAGGGCGTCGAATATCCCAATTGATGGAACCATTCTTCGTGGAAAGGCGAAGATGATTGCAGCGCAGCTGAATATAGAAAATTTCACTGCATCCAACGGCTGGATAGCGAGGTTTAAGGACCGGCATGGCCTAGTATACAAGAAGTTAGTCGGAGAAAGTGCGGCAGTGGACAGCGAAAGCACGGAAGTGTGGCTGGAAAGACTGCCATCTTTGTTGGAGGGCTACGAACAACGTGATATTTACAACGCGGATGAGACGGGGCTCTTCTACAACGTGCTTCCTGATAGAACCTTGGCTCTCAAAGGAGAGTCTTGTCATGGAGGGAAAAACTGTAAAGACAGACTTACTGTTTTACTTTTTGTTAACAGTGATGGAAGTGACAAACAAGTGCCGATTGTTATCGGAAAATCTCCGAAACCGCGATGTTTCAAGAATGTAAAAAAATTACCCACCAAGTACCACGTGAACAATAAAGCGTTGTTGACCACAGACATTTTTTTTTTCATTTCTGCGTTCATTAGACGCAAGTATGGGTGCACAAAACAGGAACATTCTCCTCTTTGTGGACAATTGTGCCGCACATCCAAAGGATACATCGTTTCTAAGAAATGTAAAAGTCATACGGTACCCGGCAAATTGTACAAGTGTGCTCCAGCCCCTTGATTTAGGGGTAATAAAGTGTTATAAGCGGCTTTATAGAAAACGCCTCGTGCAAACAGCTGTTTGCTTAATGGATGCAGGCAAAGATACGAAAAAGAAGATAAACGTGTTGGAACTTTGCACTACACTGTGGCAGCCTTGCAACAAGTAACCCAGCAGACAATCGAAAATTGTTTTCGGAAAGCTGGTTACGTGCAGGGACTATCTTCAGGCGATAGTGACGTCGTATTGACCAACGATGACGATTTCCGCCAAGACTGGGAAAAGTTCAGTGGCATGAACAAAGATAAATTCGAGGACTACGTCTCTGTGGACAGTCACGTGGCAACCTGTGGTGTAGAAACAGTGCAGGAGCTGTGCGTGAACCTCGTGGCGTCCGGGAGTGTGGAGCGGGAAGAAGGAGAAGAAGCTGGCGAACCCGAAGTTGTGCCGAGCTTTGCTGAGACGCATGAAGCGATGATGAAAGTAAGATCTTTCTTTTATGCGCACAGCACGAATGACAGTGATCGTGAAAGTGTTCTAGGCCTTGAAAAATCGTACTTTGAATTGAGGAGGAGTAAAGTTTGCTCAAAACAAACGTCAATGAAAGATTTTCTCAGCAAGAAGTAATAATTATCATTAAATTGTTCTTATCTATAATTTTTAATGGTTTCCCTGTACTATCATTTCCCGTATGTATCGTTCAAATTTTCCGGTCCCCTGAAAAACGATGGATAGAGGTTTCACTGTACTATAAACCTGCACTGAGTCAAATTTTCTTGAACTCATACAACCAAAAGCCTGAAGTCTGATTTGGGCATTTGATGTTGCAGTTAGCTGTTAGAAGTTTGGATATATGCAGTAGTACAGTAGAGTCTTTCTTATTTAGTGCTTTGGTGTAAGTGCTTTCATTCTAAGTGGAGAAGTAAGTAATGGTAATAATGAATTTAATGAAGTTACATCATTATTACCATCATTTCAGCCTTTGAAGATTAAATTAATGTACTGTATATATAAAGTTCAGTTCTTGCCTTACAGGGAACGAACTCCATCTCCATTATGAAGCCCATTCAGTTAATGATGTTTGAGACAGTAATCAGTATTAATTGTGCTAATAATATGAAAAAGATAAGGTAGTACTTGTGTGGGCAAAATGCAGTGCTTTTAAATGTGGCAGCAGCTGGTGCATGTAGTTACCAGTTGGCTGTCAAGAGCCAAAGGTTATTATGGTATAGTGTACCTGTAATTGATACATTATTGTTATGCTTCGTAAATGTCTGTGATGATTTTCACAGTATGCTACATTTTTATTACTTTATTTATTATTTTTTGTGAATTAACCAGCTTTTCCATTAACTACCCTTTCACTCAGTCCCTTTTACATTGGTTAAGCAGTAGTTCACTGTGTGTATAGCAGGTATGTTTCACTAACAGACAACTCCCCCACCCTCACCCCCCCCCCCCCCCCCCCAAAAAAAAAAAAAAGGAATGCAGAATAGCAGTTTGTGTTTCCACATTTCTCATTGAATATAGTAAATTGGAGTTTAGTAGTAAGAAATGAGACTGCTGTGGTTCAGTTTAGATCCTTGTGTTGGTGTTTTTGAATTTGTAGGGCACAGCTGTTGTTAAAGATACTGAGAGGGACACAAACCTACTGGGAGGTAACTCATCAGTTTGATTGTAGATATTTTATGGGGTAAAATAAAACATTAGTGACCTCCACATGTATGAGACTTCCAAATGGATAATTCTATATAAATATTGTCACTGACCATGAAGTAATAGTCATAAGATCTTGTTGCATTTGTCAGAATATACCCAAATATGTGGCACAAGAACAGTTAAATGTCTATCAGGAGGCCCCTTTCAATCATTTTTGCACCATGTCTATCCTGTATCTCAACAGGCTGTATTTATTGTGTAAGAGCCAAAAATATTACACAATACTTCCAAGGTAATAAGTTTCTAGGAGTCATGCCCTACCTTATTGAATTTTGGAAATGTGTGTTGAAGAGTCATCCCTCCAATAAATACCAGTGACTTTCATTTCAGAAGCAACTTTTATACCTTTAATTACTGATCCTTCCAGTTATTTTTTATATGAATGATTGACCTGATAATGGCCTACATATCTTCGGCTGAAGCATGTTGTCAGTTCTTGCATGAATGACGCAATAATAAACACTTGTAGGCGATAACCTGTCTCCCTATATACTTCTGCATTCAGGATGACTAGGTGTTAAGTACACACAGTTGTGTAGTCTGTGTGTTAACCTGGGTAGAGGGATATTACACTTTGAAGCCTTAACTGTAGTAAGGCTAGTAAAAATGTGTCTAAATGAAACCTATAGCAGAGTCCGGGTAGGCAAACATTTGTCTGGCACATTTCCTATTAAGAGTGGTTTGAAACAAGGAGATGCTTTGTCGCCATTGCTTTTCAACTTTGCTTTGGAATATGCCATTAGGAGGGTTCAGGCAAACCAGGAGGGCTTGAAATTAAATGGTACACATCAGCTTCTAGTTTATGCTGATGATGTTAATATATTGGGCGGAAGTGTACATGCTATAAAGAGAAACACAGAAGATAATGTCACAATTCACCAGCACATGCACTTCACTATTAAAATTAATAGTTTGTTAAAAAGCCCTACATATGTTTCGGTCGGTTAACCGGCCATCATCAGGGGCGACTAGAGTTACATAATACAAACACATTCATTAGGTTATCCAGAGATGTGGATTAAAACAGTCAAGTGTGGGTATTATAAAACTGCATTAATAAAATAATAAGTTCTAAAATTCACGTCGTATTAGAAATCACTTCCAATGGGTGTTGCACGACGTGTTGTAAATCACTTGTTGTGTACACTATGCTGTAGATATTGTGTTAGTTATGAGCACATTAAGTTGCATATGTGATATGTTCACTAGAAGAATGTTTTGTTATCTTGTTTACGTTGATCGGTATTGTCCTTGCGGGCGGTACTCAGATGTATATTATACTGGTTTTTGGCATGGTGTTACGTATCTGTGTTTTTAGCTGTGGTGTAGTATCCGGGTGAGTGAGGTCTGTCTGCCTCACATATTTTATTAATGCAGTTTTATAATACCCACACTTGACTGTTTTAATCCACATCTCTGGATAACCTAATGAATGTGTCTGTATTATTTAACTCTAGTCGCCCCTGATGATGGCCGGTTAACCGACCGAAACATATGTAGGGCTTTTTAACAAACTATTAATTTTAATAGTGAAGTGCATGTGTTGGTGAATTGTGACATTATATTGATAAACATGCACGATGAAAACAATATTAAGTATAAAAACACAGAAGCTTTAGTAGTCGCTAGTAAGGAGATTTGTCTAGAAGTAAATGCTGAGAAAACTAAGTACATGATCATGTCTCGAGATCAGAATGCAGGACAAAATCACAACATAAAGTTAGATAATAAATTCTTTGAAAAAGTGGGAACAGTTCAAATATTTGGGAACAACCCTGACAAATCAAAATTCCATTCAGGAAGAAATTAAGAGCAGATTGAAGTCGGGGAATGCTTGTTATCATTCGGTGCAGGATCTCCTGTCTTCCAGTTCGCTATCCAAGAATACAAAGATTAAGATATACAGAAGTATAATTTTGCCTGTTGTTTTGTATGGGTGTGAGACTTGGTCTCTCACACTGAGGGAGGAACATAGGCTGAGGGTGTTCGAGAATAGAGTGCTGAGGAGGATATTTGGGCCTAAGAGGGACGAGGTAACAGGGGAGTGGAGAAGACTACATAACAGGGAGCGTAATGATCTGTACTCATCACCAAATATTATTCAGGTGATCAAATCAAGAAGAATGAGGTGGGCGGGGCATGTAGCACATATGGGTGAGGGGAGAGGTGCATACAGGATTTTGGTGGGGAGACCTGAGGGAAGGAGACCACTTGGAAGACCCAGGCATAGATGGGAGGATAATATTAAACTGGATCTTCAAGAAGTGGGATGGAGGGGCATGGACTGGATTGATATGGCTCAGGATAGGGACAGGTGGCGGGCTCTTGTGAGTGCGGTAATGAACCTTCGGGTTCCATAAAACGCGGGGAATTTCTTGACTAGCTGACGACCTGCTAAGCTTCTCAAGAAGGACTCTACTCCATGGAGTTAGTTAGTTAGCCTTAACTGTTTCTTATTTGAGAGCTATACTGTGTGTCCCTGTTCAAATTCCTCTGGCTCTTTAAATTCAGATGCACTGATAGAAAAAATTTACTGGAATATTTTGTTGGAAACAGTATCAAGTCCTAAGATTTTGTGTAATGTGTTGTCAAAAACAGTAAGTTAATAGAGGCATCAGGTTTTCTGTGATACATCGAGTTACACTAATCTGCTACTATCAATTCATAGTAAGGCAAGTAATATTTGGTTTTTATGTGCAGCCTATAGTGGTCCATAAGTGGTCAAGAAATGCTGTGAAACGAGAAGATGTGAAAGTGATTAAAGTAGAACATCGCACACTGTATAAACAGGACTTGGCAAGTCTAGTGGAGGTATGCCCATCTGCTACCAAGTGGCATTTCCTTCGTGTGTACCTCACACATTTGGTGAGCCCAGTGTTGGGTGACAATCTCTATGGATCTCGTGTACATCAGGTGATGGGTGTGCCTATTGCAATTAACCCATGCAGTGATGCTGCTAGAGGTCCAAAGGTAAGTACTTTTGTTACTTCAGAATAACATACATAATTATTAGAGTTTGTTGATCATAAAATCAGTTGTAGTATTCATGCACAGGAGGTCAGATCAGAACAGCATTGCCAACCATAGTTGTATGCAGTTAAATATAGCTGAATTTCTAAGCCATGTAGCTGGTTCCAGAACGACTAGGCGGTTGTCAAAATGTAGCAGTTCTGGGACTTAGTGTAGTGACCATACAGAAACCTGCTGGTAGATCTTTGGCAAATACTGTCATATTGATTACAGAAATGCATTTTGATTTAATGTCATTGGTAGATCACAGTATGGTCTGAAAGAGGGTGGCTTTATAATGTTTATAGGTTCTTCTGTATGATGAATGCAAGGTAACAGAATAAAATACTGTAAGGTCATAAAAAGGACAGATGGATGCCAGTGAAGAGTTTTTTTTAAATTACAAACAGCTTATTTTTCACTGTTAAAGTTATTCTTATCAGGTCATTAAAGCCATAAACTTGTAAAACAGAAATGGTATACAATCAACTTGACTCTGTAACACTTAATGTGACTTCTACTCATCACATGATCCTGCATGTTGAAGTTCCTGTCATAAACTGGTCATAGAAAGGGAGCATCTTTTTAAAAGCAGGCGAAATTGTTTACAAATTTGAAGGGTTAGAGGCTTGGCCATATTGAGTCTTCTACAGCAAGGGAAGAAAATAGTAGTCTAAAAGAAGTTTTTGTTTTAAAAAAGGGTGTACTTTATTACTCTATGGTGAAAGGATGGATCATATGGGCCACTCACCTTTAATCTGATTCTCCCAGTGGATCTGTCTGCTTTGATGACGACAGTGCCCCTTTGCTTGGAACGGAAAATGGACTCGCACAGAAAATTAAGTAGGATCTGAACCATGCAGTTTGTGTACACTGTGTGGCACATTAGCTAAATACAAGTGTATTAAGTGCAGTGACAAAATGGCAAATATATTGACGAGCCTGAGACTTTAGAACACGATATAAATTCTATTAGCATTCTACTAAAGAGGTTGTGAGGGCTAAAACAGGCAGCTTAAAGCCTTGCAACCAACACAGAAATTTCAGTATTTACATAATATACTGAAGATGTGTGGTCAGCAAAGTTTGTGCTCCCTCTGCCCTTGTAAAAGTCTGAGTATGTCACTGTAAATTTAGAAAATATTTTTGCAATGAAAGACAGTACTAAGGGTTTGCTAAGAAAATTCACTGAGTTCAAATTCACTTTATGTGGGACTATTTAAAGTCCTCATGCTAGTGAAATCGGTATAATGACTAGGCTATAGACTGGATGACTCAGGGTTCGAATCCTGGCTGGAGCAAGAAATTTTTCTCTTCACAACGTCCAGACCAGCTCTGGGGCTCACCCACCCTCCTATTCAAGGGGTACCAGTGTTATTTCCCAGGAATAAAGCAGCTGGGGTATGAAGTTGACCACTTACCTCCATCTAGTGCCGAGGTTAATAATGAATGGAGCTATACTGCTGCTCCCCATACATGCCTTCATGACGTGGATAGGGACAACTTTATCTTTTTATGTATATAGAAGTCTGCAACAAAATCTTTAGGAAATATGGACCAGTGGTAGAACAAGGAATTTGGAGAACAAGAACCCATCAGGAATTGGGGGAAAGATTTGTATAGTGTAGCAGACATTAAAAAGAAAAGATTGGAATGGATGTGACATAGAGTAAGAATGGATCATGGAATAGTAGTTAAGCTGATACTTGAGAATAAACTGGGAAGGGGGGGGGGGGGGGGGGAGAAGAACAGGAAGAGCAAGACTGAGATGCTTGGAAGATGCTGAGTAGGATCTTTGGGAGATGAAGGTGAAAAGAGGGGGTATAAGGCAGTAAATAGAGCAGCGTGGGCATCTGTAATTAACCTTTAAATGACCGGGTTGGTATTTAAATTTTAGCACATGGCTTATTAAAAATGCATTATTTGAACAGAAAAAGATAAAATTATGAAATAACCACAAGGCTGTCATAGGGTCATAGAGCCAAGGAGTAACTAAGTAAGAAATATGTCCTCAACAATATGTCACTTTCCCTTCAAAGGGAGAAAACTTTATCTGAGTACTACTGAATTACATGTCAAGAGTACCATAACATCAGTTGAAATGTTGAAGTGCAGTCCATGCCTACATGAAGGCAGATTTGTTTCGAACACTTCCTTCAGCGGGATTTACCAAGATGTACAACTAAACGGACTGATCTTCCATTGTTTCAGAGAAGCAAAATATCATTGCACATGAGATTTTTGCTTCAGGGAGTTGTGGAAGGTCCACAAAAATTTTCAATTCTTTCACATGGCCTACAGAAATTGCTCTAGAACATGGTTTCTCAGGTTGTGGTACGTTTACCACTACAAGTACACCAACCATTATTTACTGGTATGCAAGCTTAATAAAAACTTGAAATATAAAAAGGGATAAAAATACGTATAAAATACAAAACATAATCCTTTCACTTAAATGAAGTACTGTATAATGTTTCTAATATATCCCAACATACAGGGTTGGGCAAATTTTAGGAGTTCCCCACACCAAAACAAGAAAAAAATTTGTATTGATATATGTCTGCAAACCCTTAGTTTTTGAGGTACAGCCCAACAACATGTTGACCTCAATTCTTGAGATTTTTATCTGTGGGGACACTTAATAACCATAGTGGTTTCAGCTCCAACTGAAAATGAAGACATTTCAACGCATTTTTTATGCCTGTCATACCATTTGCAACTGCCTCAGGACCTCTGAAAGGGTGCGACAGTCCATGACCAGACGTGTCCATGCGTGCATTGATTCATGTGGAGGACACTTTGAGAATTTGTTGTGAACTGTGACTCGATAAACTGTAAGAACTAAACAGTTATTAAACTGGGAATGTTATTGTAAATGTATTATGTCAGTTGTAAGTAAAATATTACACAGTTGAGGTATTTATTGTTGAATTTAAACTTTTAAACTAAAAAATCACTCATCTTTAGATATATGTTTATGCCAACTTGGCCACCTTCAGGTAATACAACTGTTTATGGAATACACAAGAGGAAATTAGCAACATAAAGTATTATAAAAAGAAATGAGATATAATTTTTCACATAAATTGTAGTAATAAGTAACGTTATGTTACTGGAATAGATCTTGAGTGGGAGGTATTGCAGCTGTATGGATTTCTATCTTCACCAGTTTTAGGTTATATTAAGGTGTTAGATTATGGTGTATAATATTACTTTATGATAATTTTATAAGGTAGATTCTTGAGTATACACTCAAGATAAGAAAACTTACACCCACTAATCTACCCTACAAAATTATCATAAAGTAATATTATACACCATAATCGAGCATGTTACTTAATATAACCTGAAATTGGTGTGGACAAAACTCCATACAGCTGCAATACCTCCCACTCAGGATTTATTTCTGTAACATAACCTTGCCTATTACTACTATTTTATATAAAAAATCAGATCTCATTTCTGTTTATAATACTTATGTTGATAATTTCCTCCCACGTATTCTGTATACAGTCGTATTACCTGAAGGTGGCCACATTGGCCGAAACATGTTGTAAAATACACTAAATCTCTGACAAAATAAAGTTTTGTTGTAATTGACAGTTTATTTCTTTACGCTTGAGATTTTTAATCCCTCTGGTGAACTGCAAGCTGGACATTTAATTGTCCTTGCTGCTTACAGTGATCATCAAATTTATTCTGCCTTCAAAGACACTGTATCTCAGATAAAAAAGGTAAAGTTCACCCTAGAACAGGCCATGAAGGCCCAGAGAGAAAGTAGAGGTATAGCTCTACTCTCTTGAGCTTCGGTGCTAGATGGGGGAGGATCAATGCCATGCCCTAACCACTTTGCCCCCTGGAAATCCATAGTTACTATTAACTGCACCATGTGTTCATAGTTCATGCTCCTCTGCAAAGTACTGATAAGTACTTCAGCAGCACAATTGGATTTAAACTCATAATCAGTGGTCTCTGGTTGTGAATTAACATTATCTGAATACTGCACTTGTATTTCAGCTATATGGTTATTACTGCTTTAATGAAGTGTAAATGAATTGAGTAATGCTTAGTTTAGTATTCTATCATGTACTTACTGTAATATTTCAGAAGCTGCCTCAGAACCTGCAAGCAGCATTGTCAATTAAACCTGGCCAAGAAGTAATAATACCAGCCCATTTACATCTTCGAAGATTAATTCTGCCACACTATCTGGGAAAAGGCAAAGATTTCATCATTGAAGCGCCACTTCCAAGTAGCTTTCAGTGGACTTGTGAATCTCTAGGCCTTCTTCCTGCTGATTATGCAGAAAACATGAGTTGTGCAGTGAAATGTGACAGATAATTGCGGACTAGTTATACAATATATATTTGTATGAGATGTATTTATTGATATAAAATACATTTTTCGAACATGCACTGAACTACAGTATCACGCAGTACTGTTAATGAGTAAGAACATGTCTTCCCTTTAAAATCCTGTGCATGATGACTCTTCTTCCTCCAGCAGTTGCCAAACGTGCTTTCCAGCCATGTCTTTTGATCCTTTTATACTCGCATGGTCTGGGAAAATAACATCTAGCTTTAGTACGCACAAATACTCGTCCCCAAGCCCCATTTCCTTGCAGCTGGTTGCAAATTTCACTTGTTCTGCATAGTTGATGTGTGACTGGCTGCCCAGGGACATGATAAGATGGTTGTAAACTGTTGTTTCCAGTTAGCTGTGATAGAGACATTGCAGGTGTGTAGTTGAATTTGCTCTTTATCATCTGGAGAAGATTCAAGTTCGTACATCTGGAGGTTGTTAGTTTACTTGAGACTGCCTGTGATGCAATCCTGCAGTGTAACTGTCTTGTACCGAGTGGTAGGAATTTACACCTTCCCTGTCTGAACATAAATACAAAAATTCAGCCAATTATTAGCACCATGATTATTACCTGAGAATCCAAGCTGGGATCTAAAATGTTGTGACCACCAGTGTGTGTTCTCGAGAATGAACAAGACATACTGTACGTATAATGTAACACTGAGGCACAGTCACGTAATCACTGTTACTGTGGAAAAGCAGTAAGTATTAAATATTATGAGTGTGTGTCCGTATTATTGCCTTAGTTATCTGGCATGCAAATCACATCTTTCCTGCATTGTATTATTTGTCATCTGTGGCATGTCTGGCTCTACCATATTCTTCCACATTATCTCATAAATGGCATGATTTTTGGGAAAAAGTTATTGAATATAAAACATGTATTTTGATTTTCTCTACAACTTTTGTCTGAAACCTTTCTAATTCTGGAAGAATTCAGTGATATAAATGTATATAGGTCTTCATGTGAAGTACCCATTATTATTGTCAGATTTTAATGAAACTTGAATTTCTGCAACAATTTTCGAAAATACATATAAAATTTCATGAAAATCCATCCAGTGGGAGCCGAGTTGTTCCATGCCGACAGACATGACATGACACGACAAAGCTAATAGTCACTTTTCACAATTTTGCAAACATGCCTAAAAAAGCAGAAATATCATATTCAATGTGCTAATCAAATTTCATAACTGTAGGATTTGTTATAATACAGCAAATAAACTTGTTACCTAAATCCTTTAAGGCACATATGCATTCAAATGGCTTGGCTTCTGCAACCACTGGAACTTACTGTGTTTCCTTTTATCTAATAATTTTCAGTACTCTTCATCAAACCACGTTTTATGGTAGTTTAACTCCAATTAACTCTCTTTGGCTAAACTTGGTACCCTCTGTAATACTTTCCTAAGCCTTGCTGTTTCAGCATTACCTGGCTTTTCATTATGAGTACAAATTTCACATTCTTGACAGTCTGACCTTCTGACATAATCAAAGTTCAATAGTCTGCCCCATTATCACTACTAATTTAACAAAAATTCTTGTTCCTGATTCGCAGCTTGCAAATACTTTCTCTCCCAACTTCTGCATCAAAATTTCAAACATACATTTCATGTGCATTTTGGGAAGTAGCTGAATACATGCTACAGTTGCTCATAAATTTTATCCTTTGTATCTCAACTTTTATAACTCAGGTTAGCATGCACATTGGGAACTATACAGAGTGTATCTAAAATGCTTGGACAAACTTCAAGCGTGAGTTCCTCACATCAAAACAAAAACAGTTCATCTAAACACATATCTGAAAATGAGTGGCTTTTGAGTTTAATTGAAAGATTACATTCAACACTGCCTTAACTTGTAATATTTTACTTACAACTGACATAATACATTTACAATACACATTTTTAAATTTAATAACTGTTGAGTTCTTACTGCTTATCAAGTCACAATTCACAAATGCTCAAAATGTCCTCCACCTGAATCAATGCACACATGGACATGTCTGCTCATGGGCTGTCATGCCCTTTCAAAGGTACTGGGGCAGTTGTGAATGGTTTGACAGGTATAAAAAATGCAATGAAGTTTCTCTTCATTTTCAATTGGAGCTGAATACACTAGGATTATTAAGAGTCCCCATAGATAAAAATCTAAAGGACTGAGGTCAACATGTTGTTGGGCTGTACCTTGGAAAACTAGTGTTTGCAGACATATGTTGACATGAATGTTTTTACTTCTGAAGTTTGTCCAAGTACTTGAGATACACCGTGTATAACACCAACCTTTTGGTATAACATGACATCCTGTCAAGAAATTTCACCACCAGCAGGTGATCTGAATTCCTGATGTATAAAAACAGCCAGTCTACTACAGAACAGTGCAGTCACTAATATAGATATACAACACTCACAGCAAAACCAGCCACTTAACCCAAACAACAACAAAAATATATATTTGCAGACTGTTCCTATATAACACTTCTGTCCAGTATACAACCACCGCCACCACCTTACATGCACCACTGTACACACATCATCCTTTCAACCACATGTGTGTAAATGATGCTGGAAACAATGGAGCCCACATAGGTTCAAACTAATAATGCTCATATCTACAAGCAGAGTAACTAACAATTTTACCATAGTAGTGACTTACAAAACTAAGTTGCAATGTTCAACACAAACAACATAACACATGGACACCAACATTCCCCCTGCAGTCAAAACCTGTTTAATGGCAGTCATGAAAGAACTGCAAGCATATACTGGAAAAGAAATGAAATTAGGAAACAGACAACACACATGAAATATGGATACAGAACAGAAAATGATACTAGAATTGCTCACATACCTAAACACTCTTTCATCTCTCTCTTGCCATCATATACCACTATACTTCCTGCTACATAACCCTCACACTGCTACAAGCATGGTACACACACAAACACTAAAACTGAAGAACCCAAAGAGATTACAACCACGAATGCTGAATCTGTAAGCACAAATCATAACCACTGAACCAAGAGATCATGCTGACGTACTTGAAATACCACATATCTCAAAATTGGACACACCATCATAAAGAAGATGCGAGAAATCACTGCTACTAGTAATGAAACAGTCACAAACAAAGGTACTAAAAAAACAAGCCATATCCACACCATTAGTTTTTTAAAACATCAAATACAGAGGTTGTAATAGTCACAAGAAGACACCAAGAGGAACTGAAAGAGTTAATGCCACCTACCAAAAGAATTGTGTTCCTGAACACTCAATGTACAACAGGTGACAATGAAAACACAACTCACGTATCTATTTACAGATTGTGAGAAAGTCCTGCAGTTCCTTAGGGTATGGACGCACTGCAAGCATGTTGCTTTGAGGGTAATCGGGTAGCAGGTGCATGGAGGGAATGCAATTTTAATGAACAAGAAACTCATCCAAGCAGCCACTTAAAGGGAGGGGGTTCAGTGCAGCTGCTTGGAAAATTTGTTGTAGGTGAAAATCGCATTCCCTGCATACACCTGCTCTCCTGCTGACCTCCGAGCAACACGCTTGCAGTGCATCTTGAACCAAAAGATGTGGAACTGATATGGAAACAATTGAAATGCCCAAAATGTTATGACATGAAAATGTGCAAAACCATCAAAGTAAGTTATGATTACAAATGGATTGTCAGAGAAGTATAAACAAGGAACAATGTTCAGCAAGGAAAATTATTAGACACTCATGGTTCACAACCTCACTCTTCTGGAAGTAATGCTACGAACGTGTGATAAAATCATGACAGTAACAAGAAATACCAAATACGAAATACCACCAGAGGTTATCGGTTCCAATTTTGCTGAGAAGGCATGTTGGTATATGTGCAAACCACATGTGAAAAATTATGAGAAGGAAAGACAGCTGAAATAGATAAAAGCAAATTTAGCAAATGGAAGTATAACAGGAGCCATCAAATAAAAGTATAATGGCTATTCAGTGGAGTAGAACAAGAAACAGGAAAAACACTCCTCGTAGCCATTCACGACCAAATAGTAGAAACATTAACAGAAATAATCAAAGAATGGATACCACCAGGAACAACAGTTACTGTTGAGCATCCTGTAATGCACTTAAAAATGAAGGATATACACACTAAAAAGTGAACCAGTTGACAAAATCACGGGAGCACATACAAACACAAGACAGTCAACCTGGAGCTATGTAAAAGACACATACAACAGAAAGATGGGCTACATTTATTACCTAGCAGGGTGTGTACACCAAAAAATACAATGCTGAGAACATGGATCCATTTACAAAACTCCTCAAAATTATCAGAAACATACGACTGGAGCCCATATGAAGAACAAGAACAGCACCGATTAAGTCACACTAAAAAAAAATTACAATAAAATTGTGACAATATTCAACAATTAACAATCCAATATATACAAATGGAGCAACTACAATAAGAGATGCTTATACAGCCAACTTTGGAAATGTAAAAGTGGTACAGTAATAGCAGAGAAGGGCCCACGACACATAATCATGACTTCCACTGACAACAGTGCATTAACAGTAAACCCAGACCATAACCCAAACTACTGATGTGAACAATGAATTACGAATAAAACACAGTCATGTGAACTATATTATTATTATTATTATTATTTTAAAAACATAACAATAACTGCTGATGTCCACTGTGAAATACATATAAAATAATGCAGCAACTACATTACTGCAGTTGTCACTCATACCACATATGTAATGTACAGTACAACCTGAATAACAACCGATGCTGGCTCAACATTCCCCCCACTATATCACTATACTAAACTATAATGATGACTGCACTATTCTATAACAGTGAATGGCCTGTTCTTAACTAACACTCTCTTCTCCATTGTTACACTGGTCCCATCTCACCTGAATTCTTGCTAAATCAAACTTAATTCACTGATAATTTCACTGTTGCTGACTTCAGAGAACCTGACTTAAACAGTTTCCAATGTGCAATTTTCCTTGCTTAGGTCACTGAAGAATCTGTTCAAGTCCAAGGCCTTGTGTAACATTTCATACTTTTTTCATGTATGATGTTTGCACTCAGCCCAAGACCATCGACTACTGTCCACAACTGCAGCTACTCTTCATGTACATCTGCAACGTGAGGATACACCATGCCAAGTTGATAAGGGACTAACTTACCTTGGACACAAATGAAAGAAAAGATGCTAAAACTTGGAGATCCAGAAGTTTTGCAATAAAAACAAAGCGACTGATTACAGATAATGTAAGGGAAGGATTGGAGAGCCCCTATCCAAAAGGTAGAGTAAGTTCAGGGAAAGACAATGAAATCTAGTCAAAGTATCATGCAAAAGTTACAGTAAATTGAGGAAGGGCAATATATTCGGCCACACATGCACTGATGCTTTTATGTTATAAGTGGTTTTATGGTTTATACTGCAATGGCATATTTATTAGTTTGACTGATACAGCATACAAGCTTGGAATAATGACATGTGAAGTTTCACACAATTCACCTTATTAGCGGAAAAAATACTTAATGTTGGGTCTGTTACAGACACCTGATGATACATAGTGTAACCCACTTACTTACTGCCCATGTGATGTAAAAATATATCACTTGGTTCTGGCATGTACTAAACTCACAGTAGTGCAAAACGTAATTAAGTTAGGTTACCGACTAGATGAAACGCGATCTCAACTTTTCAGTTATTAGCACCTCATTAGATACGTTCAAATGGCTTCAGACATTTCGGCGATTATCATATAATCTACTTTCCAAGATATTAAAAGTTACGATACAACTTTAGTTCCAACGTGTCGTTCCAAAGAAAAAAAAAAACATTTTTCTACGTAAATAACACAATGACATGAAATGTAAAATATGCCATTAAAATGGATGCTATGGATCCAACTGTAAATACCTTAAGTTTTGAACAAGCTGGCATACAAGTCTTTTCGTAAACATATTTTACCTCCTGTCCACTAACAAACAACCAACGCTCACGTTACACACGGATCTACAGCACGTTCAAATGGCAATTTTGAATCGCTGTTTTGAATGCTACCAACTTCGTTAACCAGCGATGCCTATTGTATCCGTGTCATTACAGACGGTTATCAAACGACGAGCCCTATGTGGAACTTTAGGGCTATGATTAGAACGAGTTAAATCAACTAAATGTCTCCATATACGTACATGTAATCAAAGACGTAATATAATTACAAATACGTCTATAGGTTGCATTTATAGATAAATAATGAAATTATTATTATGACAAATTTATTCATCTGCCAGTTATAGGGGGCATTGCTGCCAACAAAACAGACAACTTCTTGGTCTACTTGCCCCGACGATGGAAGTAGTATATTCCTCCGAAAGGCAGGTAACTCTTTACCAACCGACACGGTGTAACATCCCAGAAGATTTGGATCTTAAAGCTAAGGTAATCCACGACAATTCCGAACTTTCAGTTAACAGTGTCATGAATTGGAAGAATAGAATAGAGCAGAATATATAATGGATTCCAGCCCTTAAAGATCCAATGCACGTAGGACTTTTTTGTGACAGGCCCATTGTGCCCTCTTATTCTCTAACCTTTTCGCTCTACGAAAGAACCTTATCCAAGTCCTACAGCCTTACTAAAGGCCAAGGTTGATCTTGGATGAGTTTTCCTTAGGCCGGCTACACACGTAACTGCATACTTGAACGGTATGCTTGTACACATTTATTGTACAAGTATACCTGACAGCCGTATAGCCTCCACACGGCACAAGTATATTTGAACAGTGCCAGTTTACGTCCGTCGACGACGCGCACGCTTTAGTTGCTTTCGTTTTAGTTCAAAGAAAAAAAGGAACGAAAACACGTAGCTTGTGGTGTAAAGACTGGCTAATGAAAAGGAAAAGTTACTCACACACTAAGTTTTTAAAGGAATTGACAATATACCCTCGTGATTGGCATAATTACTTGCGAATGGACGAAGAAACGTACTTGAAACTTTTATCACTCGTCACTCCTTTAATTAGAAAGCAGGACACGATCATGAGAGAGGCTATAACCCCACATGAAAGATTAACAGCAACCTTGCGATTTCTTGCAACGGTATGAACCTACGAAGATTTGAAATTATCAACTATAATTTCACCACAAGCATTAAGTTACATAGCTCCTGAAACATGCCGTGCAATATATGATATGTATATATATATATGCAATTCAGACTTGCACAAGTCTCTGCTTCTACTACACACGTTCAGTTACACCTGCGCATTCAGGACATGTGCAAGTATACAGTATAGAAATTCAAACATTTTCATGTCGCTTGTGCAGTCAAAATACCTGTGCAATATTATCATACACACGCTCATGTATACTTGTACAATAAATGTGTACATGCATACCGTTCAAGTATGCAGTTACGTGTGTAGCCGGCCTAAAACATGTGAGCCAATCACAAGTCCATCACATGTAGATGCTTTCTTAGAGTGTTTGGCCAAACATAAGGCCACAGACACTCTTAAGTTATACATAATAGAAGGATATATCAAGTACAGGTTCCGGCCCAATAAATATATTGGCCGAGCAGTCCCTTCTTAAGTGCATTTAGGTTCCCCTTATGGAGCCCCTTAAAGGTAAAGGTAAAGTTCTCCCTAGAACGGGCCATGAAGGCCCAGAGGGGGAGTAGAGGTATAGCTCTACTCTTTCTTTAATCCCGGCACTAGATGGGGGTGGGTGGTCAACTCCACGCCCCGGCCGCTTTACCCCCGAGAAAGAGACCCGGTACCCATTATATAGGCGGCTGGGTGGGTCCCAGGGGTCTGGACGGGTGCAGAAAATCTCGCCCCCACCGGGATTCGATCCCCGAACCCTCCAGTCCGTAGCGAGTCGCTATACCAAATACGCTATCCCGGCCCACCCTTATGGAGCCCCTATAAAACGAAATGCTCCGTCTCCAGAGCCTACCATTACATATGTGGGGGCTACCCACATGCATCAATCTCTCCGCTTTCCGCAACAGCACCGGGAAGGAGAACGCGGTACACACGCCGCAGCAGCCTCTCCGTTTCCCGCAACAGCATGCAGCAAAGTCATTCAGCCTACTCCGCCCACTGGCCACGGGATTGGCGCACATCAGGTGTCGCCAGCTAGCCAATCGCAGAACAGATTGTCCCGTGTCCAGCAGAATAAATAGAGGGCGACTTACAGACGAGGTTTTCCGTGATTTTCCTCAGTTGTAAGGTGAATGCCAGGGTATAACAAACAAGTAGGGGCACGGCCCGCATCCCCCCTCCCCCCCTGTAGGACTAAACTATCCGTGTCCAGGTTTTGGATCCCTCGCGAAATTATTTGTGAAAATGCCACTCTGGGTTCAAATCCCAGGGAGCCATCCAACCAAAGTATTCCCCCCACTTAGAAAAACTACACGCTCTTAGAACCGTAGCCTTTGGTGTGCTAGGTCCCGACTTAATCGAGACCTCAAATTTGTTAGCGTAAGCAAATCCCCAGTTCAGAATAAAGAGTCTGTTATCGAGTCCAGCAATGCGGTAAAACGCAGGAATGGCTAAACAGATCAAGGGACGTCGACTTGCGCTCCGCGCAAGTCTCCGCCCTTAGTTAGCACTTTGGTTGGTTGACAACCAGCACTCACAAGCTCACTCATCACGCAAAGGAGTCACACAACAAGCGGCAGACTCGGCCGGTGGGACCGCGCCACTATGCGCCCAACTCGCCCATTTCGCGGCCGACTCCTCTACTGGGAACCAGCTGCCATCACTCATCACTCGCTGTACTGACGTGTAGCCTACGCACGGCAACAGCGAGCCAACTCTCGGGACATCTTCGGCACACCGCCGTCCCGACACAACATGGAAGGAAAGCACGGTACATCTTGCCGCTCTCCACTTCCCGACTCACTGAGGAAGGAGAGCACGGTACACTTGCCGCTTTCCACTTCCAGCAGCCACCTCTCCACTTCCCGACTCACTGAGGAAGGAGAGGACGACACAACATGGAAGGAGAGCACGGTGCATCTTGCCGCTCTCCACTTCCAGCAGCAACCTCTCCACTTCCCGACTCACTGAGGAAGGAGAGCACTGACACACTCGTTGTACCAACACACTTTGATTGAAGAATATATTGACTGACTATATGTGGATGCTGTGTTATCCTTCCTAGCAATAGAAATCCTGCCAGTATCCCACACATGTCTCTCGGAGTCCTCAGTACAGGAGCCCTCCCTCCAGGTTCCCCTCACGGAGCCTCCATAAAGAGAGAGATGCTCCATTTCCAAAGCCTTCCTTGACATGTTTCTCGGAGCCCCCCTTCCAGGTCCCCCTTACGGAGCCCCTATATAGAGAGAGATGCTCCATTTTCAGAGCCTTCTTTTACATACCTTTCAGAGTCCCTAGTAAATGAGCCCTCCCTCCAGGTTCCCCTCGCAGAGCTCCCATAAAGAGAGACGATCCGTTTCCAGAACCTTCTTTTACATGTCTCTCAAAGTCCCCGGTAAAGGAGCCCCCCTCTAACTTCCCCCAACGGGGCCCATATGGAGAGAGATGCGCGTTTCCAGAGCCTTCTTTTACATACCTCTCGGAGTCCCTATTGAACAAGGTCTCCTGATAAAAATAAAATCTCACCTTTTTCTCAAAGTCCCAGGTAAAAGAGCCCCTCCTCCATGTTCCCCCAGCCTCCATAAAGAGAGAGATGCTCCATTTCCAAAGCCTTCCTTGACATGTTTCTCGGAGCCCCCCTTCCAGGTCCCCCTTATGGAGCCCCTATATAGAGAGAGATGCTCCATTTTCAGAGCCTTCTTTTACATACCTTTCAGAGTCCCTAGTAAATGAGCCCTCCCTCCAGGTTCCCCTCGCAGAGCTCCCATAAAGAGAGACGCTCCGTTTCCAGAACCTTCTTTTACATGTCTCTCAAAGTCCCCGGTAAAGGAGCCCCCCTCTAACTTCCCCCAACGGGGCCCATATGGAGAGAGATGCGCGTTTCCAGAGCCTTCTTTTACATACCTCTCGGAGTCCCTATTGAACAAGGTCTCCTGATAAAAATAAAATCTCACCTTTTTCTCAAAGTCCCAGGTAAAAGAGCCCCTCCTCCATGTTCCCCCGACGGGGCCCCTGTGGAGAGAGATGCCCGTTTCCAGAGCCGTCTTTTACGTATCTGTCGGAGACCCTAGTGGATGAGCTCTCCAAATAGTAACCTGTCTCTCAAAGTCCTCAGTAAACGACCCCACCCCTCCAGGTTCCCCAACGGAGCCGCCTATGGAGAGAGATGCTCCTTTCCAGAGCCTTCTATTATATATCTCTTTACCCAGGGAAAAGAGAAGCCACGTTTTAAGCCCGTAGATCCCAGCCTCAGTCCCATATTCTGTCCCAGAGCCGTCTGTAAACCATACAAGCTCTTGGACGTCCATAGGTGCCTTTGGGCCACGAATCCATTCTTCCCTGAATAGGAAAATAGCCGTATAAAACGGCTCAAAATTATATTTAGGCTTCATGGAGTCACTTCCCATCCCAAAAACGGTTTGAGACTCGTGAGGTATATTCTAGGCTCCCCTTGCGGTGCTCCTATAAAAGAGATGCTCTGTTTCCAGAGCCACTGGTTTATTCATTCATTCATTCATTCATATCTCTCGGAGTCCCCAGTTAAGGAGCTCTCCCGCGAAACACGGGAAAAACAATCACCGTCCACGGAGCCGCACGCGGACGGAGGGCCTACATACAATGGGGTACAGATCATCTAGCAATGGGATGCGGCCTGGTTCTCCAAGGGTATAGTTTACGACACTGCTATTTCTACCCCAGTGCCACGCAGCCTTCGGCACGGTACCTTCCGCCTTGGCTTCGGTTTTTAAGAAATGTCCTCCCAGTCGCAGTCATTGGTAAAAGCGCACCATGTCGTAGCTCAAATCATTGCCAACAAAATCAAAACTATTTGCAGACGGCGAACTTCTTAAAGAATACTTAGTATTGCTTATACCGTGCATGTTTAATAATATAATGTCACAAATTTACCAACACATGCACTTTCACTATTAAAAATTAATAGTTTGTTAAAATGCCCTACATATGTTTCGGTCGGTTAACCGGCCATCATCAGGGGCGACTAGTTACTTAATATAAACACATCCAGAGGTGTGGATTAAAAACAGTCCAGTGAAGGTATTATAAAAACTGCATAATAAAATATTAAGTTCTAATTTCATTTCATATTAATGTTCACTTTTTCACTAGTGTTGCACGACGTGTTGTAGATCACATGTTACGCACAATATGTTGTGGACTTTCGTTAGTTTTTTCGCACATCAAGTTGTGTACGCGATATTGTGCACCAGAAGTATGTCCTGCTATCCTGTTTTCGATGGTCGTTATGTTCTTTCAGGTGGAACTCAGCTGTATATTTTATTGGCTTTTTGTATGGCGTCACGTGTCTGTGTATGTTGGTTGTGATGTCGTATCCTGGTGGGTGAGGTCTGTCTGCCTACCAAGGCAGCCGGGAGGATTAGTTATTTGTGGTTCTGAAGGTGATGTGATTTTTTGAAGAATTGTCAAAAATGTGTTCGGTCCGGAATGCAGGGGAGTAGCTGGCCGGGGGAGGGGGGAAGGGCGAGTGATGCGGCGGCCCGGACGACAGAGTCTAAGGGACAGGAAAATAAATAGTTTAAATTAAAAATGCAGTTCTCTGTCAACAAAAATTCTTAAACTATTGAGATAAAATAAAGGAAATTCAGTAAATAGTTTTGATTTTTTTTTAAAAAGTTCATAATTTGTTAGGGGCCGCCGTTGTGAATACTCGCCCCGGGCGCCAGAAAATGTAGCTACGTCACAAGCGGAATACAAAGGACTTTGGCTCTTCGTTTTCATGCGGGATGCACGTGAATTTATCTTCACCATGTTGTTACTTACTTTAAGAGTTAACCCGCGTAATTGCAAGTGCGAGCTACCGTGTTTTGTCACAACATCGAACCGACCAATAAATTGTCTTCCACCTCACTGGTGCTTTATCTTTTTGGAGCGAACACGTCTCGGTGTTGCAACCTTCTATCTCCCGTAAATATTCCGCGGAGAAGAGACTTATGCTCATGAGCTACAACGTGTTTGGAGTACATAAGTGTAGGCTGCAAACATGCTGGATACCGCTGCTGTGAAACGCAACCAGATACCCGGGGGTGAGTAAACGTTTGCAGGACCTTGAACCGACTTGACTTGAATTTTACAAATCTGTCACTTGTAACACAGCTGATGGGGCTCCTGCAAAGTTAGGGAGACCACAGAGGGGTTAGTCAAGTTCGTGCAAGAAGAGGCAACTAGTTGGTTATAAATCATATATGCAGTGAAATTGTTAAATCCAGCGAGAGAATCTTTGTTCAGCGTCCCTGAAGGCCGAGGGCGTAAAAAGAGTCGTTGTTAAAAGTAATGTTTTATCCATTGCAAAGGCCTGAGCCACAGGGAATATCCAGATTTATTGAACACCTTGTGGACAGAATTCGAAGATGTTTATTACTCCGAAGTTCGATGGCTTAGCCGTGAGAAAGTGTTATTAAATACGGATGCCCGTTACCATTATTATTATCATCATTATTAATTCTGTTC
This sequence comes from Reticulitermes speratus, assembly GCA_021186555.1. Classification (NCBI taxonomy): domain Eukaryota; kingdom Metazoa; phylum Arthropoda; class Insecta; order Blattodea; family Rhinotermitidae; genus Reticulitermes; species Reticulitermes speratus. The sequence goes on along the minus strand of JAJKFL010000042.1, from coordinate 25,998,744 downwards.
CCAATAAGTTGAAAATGACAGAGATATTCCGCTCTTCTTGAAGAGAATTCACCGTAGATATTGTAATTTGACGTTTCCGCCAACCCAATGGATGATCGTCACTTTCTGTGTTGTCTAATATCTCATCAATTAGGTTTACAACGCCTATTTTAAAAATACATTTTTGCTTGGCATTCATTGTTTTCATGTCAGAAAGCAGACTACGCAAAAATTCCCCATCTGGGTCTGGTGTGTTTGCCTGAGTTTGTTGCTTCATGTATTCCATGAAGAATGTATCAACAGGATCTAAGTCATGTGGCCGACGTCCAGCTGCTTGTAATCACTACGGTTGCTTTCAGGAGAAGAAGCTTGGCTGATTGTTTCTTAACGCCTGCAATTCCACCTCAGTGGGGTTATGTCAGTTAATTAGAATTGATAATTATGCAGTATGAGAACTCGCGTAAATGATAACTTGTACACAACAAATGCCATAATGCATTATTTTTTGCCTTAATTAGCCTATTCTCTATTGTGATTTTGTTATAAGTTGTAATCAGAATATACCAGGCTCCTTTATCTCATGTGAAATTCTCTCCCGCGCCAAATCCACTTTATCCCTCCGGGCATATCTGGGTGGCTGTCATAAAGGCCTGGCTCCTGCTCAGTTAACTGTACAAAAGCAATAGTAGCGCCTTCGACCTTTCGTGCCATCTGAATAACGCGAAATATCACACACGCAGGAAACCAGACAACCACTGTGCAACGCAGCTGTTGAGAAGACGGGCATGTTCAGTTTCCTGCGAGCGGAGTTGCTTAGTTTTCCGTGAGTGGAGATGCAGTTTCGTTGCAGTTTGCTCGGTGTGCGCGGCACAATCCAGTTGCACGTGTTCAACTCGGCCTGGCAGAAATTCTTGTAAGTTGCAGTTGCGTTGCGGTTTCCAGTTTTCTTGGTGTGCCTTCGCCCTAAGAAGATGCGAGCAACTAGTCCGTTTCCTCAGTGTGCGCTTGCTAATCGGGCTACTGATTTCCTGCTCGAAACGGGTCATGTTTCTTGGAAATTGGGGTTGCGTTGCGGTGTCCAGTTTTCTTGGTGTGCGCTCGCGCTAAGGATAACAAGTTTTGTATGTTAATTCACGAAGCGCCATTACATGACACGGTTGGTGTGTGGTGTGCTGTAAGCAAAACTAGGGTTAATGGGTCATTTTTTGCAGAGACCATAAAAAACACGTTACACACATTCTGACACTATCTGTCCAGTTGTGAAAGAACCTATGCCTTGTTTAGGCGCGTTCGCAACATTGCGAAAAGCGACTATTAGCTTCGTCATGTCTGTCCGTCCGTCCGATGGAAAAACTCGGCTCCCAATGGACAGATTTTCATGAAATTTTATATTGGAGTATTTTTCGAAAATCTGTCGAGAAGAATCAAGTTTAATTAAACTTTTACAAGAATAACAGGTACTTTACATGAAGACCTATGTACATTTATGACAATATCTCGCTGAATTCTTCTTAGAATGAGAAATATTTCAGATAAAAGTTGTAGAGAAAAGCAAAACACACATTTTATGTTCAGGAACTTTTTTTTCGAATATCGTGCCGTTTATGAGATATGTGGAAAAATATGGTAGAGCCAGACAAGCCACAGATGACAATATGGCGCATGCGCTTTGCATGCTGGGTAACTAAGGCTACAGACACACACTCAGAATATGTAATGTTTATTGATTTTCCACGCCAACAATGGTTACGCAAACGCGCCTCAATGTTACGTTATACGTGCATAGCTTGTCTTGTTCTTTTCTTCAGCAAGACAATGCCAGATCTGAAAGCATGCAGTTTTTACTTGTGGGGCATATTAAGGATAAAGTATACTCGTATATCTTCAGTGCAAAGATTATTACCAATCTTTGCACTGAAGATGATCTGGAGAAGAGCATTCAGTATGTAGTCTTCTATTTCATAAGTAGAACTTCAACATATGAAAGTCGGCACGAAAGTAATGCCTCCCATTTTTTTCAGAAACTATAATTACAATTATAACGAAATTTACATATATCATGGGCACATCCTCTAAAAAGTTGGTATTTTTTTACAACGTTTCCTTCATTATCAACACACTCTTTCCACCTTTGCCTGAGACGCTCTATGCTGGTCGCGTAAAACTCTTTTCTAAAGCGTCGGAGCTCTTCACGCACGCTGTTTTTCAGCTCGTCCTCACCCACAAAACTGCGTCCTCGGAGAGCATCCTTCAGAAGGCCAAAAAGATGGAAGTCAGAGGGTGCTAAATCGGGACTGTAGGGACGATGAGGGAGAACAAATTCAAGGTGCAGACCTCTGCGGCTAATGTCATGGCTAGCGTCTTCTGGGACAGTGAAAGGATCTTGTTAGTGGAATTCTTGAAAAGAGGTGCTACAATCAATTCTGAGCCATGTGTGTAGGCGTCAAAAAAGTTAAAACAACGAATTCGAAGGGTTCGGCCAAACAGAAAGCTGAATAAGGTCCTCTTCCTGCATGACAACACCAGATCGCACACCAATCTGTGCACAAGGGTGGCAGTTGCAACCGATCCCTGATTGCAAAAATCGGGTGGTCTGTCTACCTCATCCCACTACAGTCCCGATTTAGCACTCTCAAACTTCCATCTTTTTGGCTCCCTGACCGATGCACTCCGAGCACACTGCTTTGCGGATGACGACGAGCTGTTAAACAGCGTGCGGCGTGAAGAGCTCCGATGCTTCAGCAGTTTTACGCGCCCAGTGTAACAGTATCTCATGCAAAGGTGGAAAAAGTGTGTTCATAATGACGGAAACTTTGTGGAAAGTAATCTCAACTTTGTAAAGGATGTACCCATGATATATGTAAATATCATTACAATTGTAATTAGAGTTTCTGAGAAAAATATAGGAGGTATTACTTTCGTACCTCCCCTCGTATAAAAATGCATTTCTTTAGATGCGACACATACCTGTGAGCTGAAAGAAACCATTTCCAGTACCTTCTTTAAAGTACGATCACAAAACCTAGTACATATTAACTGCAATACACTAAACTAAACTGCACGGACCCTGACTCACTGCAAATTGGAAGAATAGTTCAATATAGTTTTCTCGGGCGCACAGCCGCGAGGGCCGCACTTTGACCAGCCCTTATTTTAATGTACGAGTACTTTACATTTTAAGGAAGAGGTGTGTTAATAAGGTATGTGTGTGTGTGTGCGCGCGTGCATATTTAATATGCGTGGTTTTCACTGCATCAAGGGACTCAATATACAGGGAATACACAAAATAATGGTGCGGTTTTAATAGTGTTCACTATTAACACCGCACCATTCTTTTGTGTATGCCCTGTATATATAAGGTGACCACTCGTCCCGGATTTTTGGAGACAGTCCCCGAGATAAGAATTATGTCCCGAACGAATTTTGTCCCCATTTTTTTATTTCTCCGATTTTATTCTGTCTTCCTGATAATATTATTTAGAATTGTTAACTAATAATATATTTAATTATGTATAAATTTTACGATGTATGACCTAATTTTAGATGTATTGTTACTATACCTAACTACGGACAATGGATTGCTATTCTTTGTATTATTGGACGTTTACTGTGTGGATATATAATGTGGGTGTGCTAATTATAATTATTACTATTCCATTTCTCATTGTTACATTATTTGTATTGTGTTTCTTTGTAACTTGTCTTGTTACTATTGGACATAGATGCTATTTGCATCCATATCTTAACTATGACCAATTTCATATTCAATCTGTGTATGGCAGAAGATGGATCTAAGAAAAGGGAATGTAAATATAAATATATAAATGGAGAATTTCTTGCATCTTGTTAGTGACTTTCCCAATGAGAAGATGGCAAAAGTGTTGCAAATGGAGCAGTTGATAGTAAAGATGTATGTAAGATATAAAAACCATGACCGTAATGTGTGTATCAATTTAATTGATGTTTCAATTCTGTCCCCATCGCTGAATAGGCCAAGGAAAATATGATCACTTTATATATACATTTCTTTAAAATCGGCAGGCTATTGAAGAGTTTAAGGATACACGAATAAGGATCAATACATTATTGAGTTTATGGATATACAAAAAGGACAGATACACCACATCCTTACTATGATATGAGCCGCTTTATATGACCTAATTTGTGTCATGTAAGCATAACACATGAATGATACCATATTTAACTGGGATTTTTTCTTGAAGAGAAAAGATGAAGAAATACTGCATAGCACTAATGCATGACATACAGCACAACGCAGGCATGGTAACAATATGAATGACAACTTTAAAACACTTTGTGTTCATGTTAATACCTTGTCTAGCTGTAGTAACTTGCACAGGTATGTTATGAGCATTTAATTACAGAACATATAACACTGATTTCCTTAGAAAATGCTTTACTGCATAATATAAAATAATATAAAAATTCCTTAGTCTAAGTATTATTCTCTATACACAATGATAAACAACACTGTATTATGGAAGACCATTACCATAACTAACACAAATATAATAAATGGAAATGACAAATATGGTTTAAACATAACTACCTAGATTATGAAAATAGCTCTCTACAGAGCAAATTCAGTTTATACTTCATTATTATGAAATAAACTTGAGCATACCGTTCACAAATTTAGAGGCCATTTTTACAGGTAACAGTTACATATTGGGCTTGTGTCAGCCTGATTTTGTGTATCCATAAGTTTAACTGGTTAGTGGAATTTATTGTGAAAGTGTCTGCTGACATACTTCCTTTTACATAATCAATTATATTCCAAAACATCATACCATTTCATGTCAGAACAAGTTCAGGGAGACTTGTGAACCACTCAGTATCCTGACTAACAATAAATGGGTGGGTACAAAGGGGAGACATGACGACTGAAGTCGACAAGAGATTACCAGAAACACAATGGGAAGAAAGAAAAAAAAATAATAATAATGAGCCACCCATCTTATGTTGCAGTTTTGCAGCTTTCCTAATGTACTGACATAGCGCCCAATTGCTTATCTGCTGTACTAACAGGAATTAATGTATCCCACATTATTCAAGAAGTATCAAAATCAAATCCAATTCATGAAACACTACAATATAATCATAAAGTGTCTTCTTCTTCTTCTGTTCCTTGCATAATCTGAAAATTCTACATTGTAAATAAAAATATATATGTCTGTTAAAACTATAAATTTAGTGTTTTCCTCTTTTACACTGTTATTAAGTTTTCAACTTTTATGCATGTTAAGATGTCAACTGTCCACTGTTCAAAACCAAGTACAGTTGCTCCTAACAGTAAAAGATCTGTCACATCTTAAACCTGATGAAAAGCAGTTACAGCTTGTGACATACAATTTACAGAAATAGATATGTGGGGTTGTTTGGTAGTGCTTCAGCAGGGTACAATAAGACTCTGTACGACAAAGCTGCATCATGTACTCCCATAATATGAGGGTGTACAGAGCAACACCAAACAAATATATAACTGTTTCAAATACTGAAATCCATATAAGCTAATCTGCAGTTTTTCCTGCAAATACAGTTGACCCAGTTATTAAAACTCAGAAGGTACTAACAATTTTTTCTCTCTACTTAGGTCTTCATTAAAGTGCATAAAATATAATTTTATGGAGAATATTCTGAGAGTAGCAAGTGGTTTTCTAGTGTTACAGCCAAAGTGTTATTATCAACTTAAATGCAGTTGTACACATATTCCATTTTCACTAGAAAAACCCTTGTGTTCTATCTGTATTTTCTGTTTTTGATACAATTTTGTTAGATATCAAAACACAGCCCTGTCTCATATTTAACAAACATATCACTGCAAATATAAAATATCTGCATAATAAAGAATATTTTTATATAACAATGACAAATAGTAACACTATCCAAATAAATTTATCTTAAAAAATATACTCTTGTCCTTACAGCCTGAGTATAAAACTAACTAGCATCTCTTTAATGCAATTGAAAAGTTACTGTACAAATAGATCATTTGAAAAAGGTATTTAGTTCCTTCTTACTGTAACTTTTCCTCTTAATATGTTCAGTCTTAAATTGATTCAAATACAAAGTTTACAAACTGCAAGTGCACAAACAGTCCTGCAGGCGGATTATCTACATCTGCACAGGTATCTGCATTATTTCAATGCTGATATATATATATATATATACAGTGCATCAATTACTTCTCTTAAAGTATTACAAAAGTAACAAAATAGGAATTATACTATCCAGCACTACATAATATTCATCATATAAAAGTCGAAGAAACCACGTTCATAATTCGTCATTCCATGTGCCACTTTTCAAAGATTGCTGTCTTTTATGTTATAGTAATGTGAAGTCAATATCAGATTTCACTGCTTCCAAAAACCATTTCTGTATTCCCCACACCACTGTGGTTATTTCCCTGGCAAATTTTACAGTGAACTCAGTTATTTATCCAACATTCACCTGCTATCATTACCATAATTCAAATTTAAAAGTAGTAATTTATTATTTATGTCCATGACAGTGCTTACCACTTACAACTTGAATCACATTTGTGGCATACTTCCAGTTCTCTCAGAGTTGTTTTTTACATTCTTTAAGATGTAATTTTGACATGATAGTGTAGTGAAGTGTTACCATCATCAGCTAAGAGCATGATAGTAGCCTGTTGAGAATCAGCACTGATGATACTCAATCTGTCTGATGCAGCACTGTTCAAGACTTCAGCATCTAACTGTGTTGAGATCCGGCTATTCTTATCCACTTCATGCTGAGGTGAATGGAATGCTTCTGCTATGTCTGATGATGAGGTGGAGGAACTAAATGTAGATGTCTGCACATTACTAGACTTCACTGTGGGTAATGCTTGTGCTTGGTGAATTCCTGTATTAATCATCAGAGGATTAAATCCAACAGCATTAGGCAATATTAACGAATTTTTGCACATGTTAGGTAAAAACTGAGCAATGTTCTTGTTGTCACTTTTATTAACTAACTGCTTGTCTAATTGGTTGGATGTACAAATATTTCCCTTGCTTAATCTTTTCATATGAACATTGACTGTGCTCCAATTACTTTTGATGTTGATAGCTGGTACACTCAACTGCTGTATATTTTCTTGCTGACTCTCTAATGTTTCATCTTTTGAAATGTATACATTTTCACTACTAGTAACAGGTACATCCAGCACCACCACATTGGCTTTATCATTTTCTGGATCATCAGAGAAAGAAATATTGCTCTGTTTTATGGCTTCTTCCACAATATCTTGGAAAGATTTCTGGCGTAGTTCAATTTCAGTCATTGGCAATGTAAACTTACTTTCAGCATTACCGACACAACTCGTGTTTTCTAGGCCTAGTACATCTTTATTCTCTCCATCATCTGTGTTAGTAGGACCTGAGCCAGCCACTGCTGACTGATGACAAGTTTCTTTGTTAAAACTGAAACCTATTTCTTCCTCAATGTCTTCTTCATCTTCCTCGTTCATCATGTCACAAGGTTCCAATCGTCTTCTGTTACCACCTACTTTAAATCGCCCTTTCGCTTTACGAGATCTTTTCTTTCCAGTGTGTAGCTCCTGTTTTACTTGTGCAGCTGCAGTGCTCTGAGGGGAACGGGGCAAAGTCCTAACGCGGCGGAACTCCTCCTCTGACAAAATGATGAGGCCACCAGAAGTTGTCAGTACCTTCCCATGACGAGTTTTCAGATGACGTTTGTAAGTGTTACGGGTTTTGAACCTAAGGCATGGAAATATTCATAACTCTAAAATAAGTTTCTTCAAAATTCTTCTGAATGCACATAACAATTGGTATGTTCATAAAAATGCATATAGTGAACCCTCAGTCACATGACCTTTAGTCAACTGACCCCCACATGAATTGACCTGCCCTTCTGAACCTCCATAGCAGTTACTGGAGGGCAATTTGAAACTATTAGTTTGTAAAAACTTAAACTTCAATTTAGCATTTAGGTAACATATCATACTGTACTTTTGTGGGGCCAATAATGTAGCCTATGGAACTACACTTACAAAGCAACAACACTTAGGCTAGCCTAGGCTTATTTTGTTCTACATGGCACAGGTCAAACTTCATTAAGCAGCAGAAGCTCCTGACACATATTAAGGCTGTAAAATGCGTTTTTATGTCTTATTCTATACCAAAATTATATTACACATGTTTTCTTTTTGTGCTAAAACACTACCTAGGATTGGTTATTTGGCTTCCTAACTTTGCATCTTAAGCTAGGAAACAGAACACAAACAACAAACAACTGTCTTACTGGCTTTTCTGATCCAAATCCCCCCCCACTTGACTGAATAAATGAGGGTTCACTGTACTAAAATTCAGACCTACATTTCTTTGAAATATTGCACATTAACAAAACTTCTGTTGGACTGGTCTTAAAATATCCATGGCCAAATTTTCATAACATACCCATTACTTGCTACCATATGAAATATCAATAAATGTTTTTAAATTGTGAAACAGATGCATATAAGAACCTTGTAAAATAGGAGGTTTTAGACCCACACATCTTCTGAAAAGTGGTGTTTAAAATACACTAACCGAAGCATGCAATCTGAGCATTCATACGGAGATTCCCCTGTATGGCGACGCCTGTGTTCCTTGAAATGAGATGGATGTCGAAACTTGCGGCCACAGTCAGCACATGTGAAGCGTGTCTGGTTTGAATGAATTAGCATGTGGTAATTTAGACTGTGCTGCCTTGTAAATACTGAATGACAAATTCGGCACTCATAGGGCTTGATGCCTAGAAAAAAAATGTGTACATTAATTGATACAAAAAGCTTGTACACAGACAAAAATTCAATAATCACCTGCATGTTTTTAAATTGTTTTTTCCATTCCACCTAAGTTCCATTTCAAATGAAATGTTTAACTAATTAATTACAAGCCACAGAATTCTTAAGAAACAAGATTCATCAGCTAATCAAGAAATTCCCATGCTTTATGCAAACTTTACGTTCACTACTGTATTCAAAACAGGCTACCAGTGGTCTCTGTCCTGAGCCAAATCAATCCAGTCTGCACCTTCTCACCATACTGTTTCAATGTCCAATTTAACATTATCCTGTTAAATACACCTAGGTATTCCAAGTGACTTCTCCCCTTCAGGTCTTCCGACAAAGATTGTGTATGTGTATCTCATTTTCCTTGCTCCTACGTGCCCCACCGATCACATTCTCCTTAATTTGATCATGCTAATGTTTGGTGTAGCACCTCATTATGCCACTTTTGCTGTGTCTCATTACTACCTTCTTCTCCGGTCCAAATATTCTGCTCCACATCCTTCCTCAAAACATTCTCTGTCCATATTCTTGTCTAGGGTAAAAGACCAAGTTTCACAGCCATACAAAACAATGTGAAAAGTTGCGTTTTATGCTTTATGTTTTAGAAAGGAAATAGGAAGATCATATATTAAGCATAATAATATTAATTATACACTGTCATTCAGAATATAACAATATTATGAACTACAGGAAGCTTTCCCTCATTTAATCTGCTCTTAATTTCTTCAGCAATGTAATTTTGATCCATTATTGCCATTCTCAAGTATCTGATATCTACCATATTTAAGAAAAAATACTAGTTTTATACTATGACTTTGTCCTGCATTCAGATAATATGACAACTTTGCTATGTCTATATATATTTCTAGATAAACTTCAGCATCTAATACAGTTTCTGTGTTCTTCTTTATGGTGTTTAGGTTTTCACCCATTAAATTATCATCCCCACTGAAAGAAGTGGGGTAATGAACTTGAATAACCCCCACCCCACCAACCCCTACTATTACACAGGCACCAACATCAGATACGCTCCCATAACACAGTCCATAGACAACGTAACAGTTCGCACCACTAACAACGACAGCACATGAAACAAAACAGGTATGTCATTCAAGAAATTAATTTGTTAACCCAAATGATATAAAAATCTTAGTAAGGGAATAAAATCAGTTTCTAATTACATATATTTGTTCATTTTACAGCTCAATATAAGTATGATCTTCAGAACACACAAAACCACGATTTTATGCATCAATTAGCCAATGATGAGCGAAAACAAGAAAACTGTGCTGCTATTTTAACCTTGTACATACAACTCAGACAAGACTTTTAAGTTATTATTCAGTGTTTTACATATATTTTACAATTTTAAACATGTATCCATTTTAAAGTGTTATTACAACTTACACATAAGGCAAAAGTGATCTAGACTGCATATAGCAATTTACTGAACATATGGATGTGAACCCCTTTGATGGTATCTCCACCTTGCTGTGGTAGAGGGGCTTGTGAATTCCAGTGACCCTGAGAGCTAAGCCGGCGGTAGCATTGATACCAGAAGGGTCTCCCAAGCCGGACAGATCAAGAGGGTAGGAACCAGATGAAGAGAGATGCCTAGGAGATGGGAAATACAATAAAAACTCCCTGATGCTGGAAGCAGCAACATCAGTAGCGACTTGAAGCACAGAGCAAATGATGCTCGAGATGGTTCATGATCGTGTAGCAACAGGCGTGACCAGAGTGGTCTGAACGGCTGCTGTACTGCGATGTGGAAAGCAAATGGAAAAACTACCACATTATTACTTTCCTGGATAGTCCCTTCCAGAAACAGAGACAAATGCCAAATGCGAGATGCTTCCTCTGGAGACAAAACATTCCGGAGGTAAACTACTCCCCCATTCGGATCCCCGGGGGGAGTGTTTCTAGGGGAGACACATCGCGGTAATAAGGACTACAGACAAAAGCAGAAGATGCAGAAAGAACATCACAACTACAAGATAGGCACTTGGAACGTAAGGACCTTGAATCAAGGAGGAAAACTCGAAAATTTGAAGAAAGAGATGCAGAAGAATGCAGTGTCTGTGCTAGGTGTTAGTGAAGTGCGGTGGAAGGGTCAAGGTGAAATAAGAAGTGGTGATTATACAGTGTATTATTCCAGGGGTGACAGGGCTGAAAGAGACGTAGCAATAGTAGTGCATAAAAGCGTAGTGAAAAGTGTTGTTAAGAAAAGTGTGTATAGTGACAGACTCATTGCTGTTAAATTGAAGGCAGAACCGGTAAGTATTTTGATAGTGCAAGTGTACATGCCAACATTGGAGTATGAAGATGACGAAGTGGAAGAGTTGTATGATATAATTGAAGAAATTCTTGAAGAGGATGGAAAGGGTGCGACAAATACTGGGAGATTGGAACAGTGTGGTTGGAGATAAAGCACATCACAACACTGTTGGACCATATGGACTGGGAAGGAGGAATCAGAGAGGTCAAATGCTTATTGACTTCTGTGAAAGAAATGGACTTGTTATAACAAACACATGGTTCAAAAAACCTAAAAGAAGATTGTACACGTGGAAATCACCAGGGGATAGGAGTCGATATCAATTGGACTATGTACTAGTGAAACAGCGATTCAGGAACAGTGTGAAGGATGTGCAGACAATGCCTGGAGCAGATATCGACTCTGACCACAATTGACTGGTTGCAACGATCTGCACCAGACTGAAGAAGATCATAAGGTTCCACAAGCGAAAACCAAGATGGGATTTGGAGAAGCTATATGCTCAGCGACAGGTAGTACACGATAGGCTAGAAGAAAAACTTGGTGCAATCAAATGTGAAAGTGGGAATGTGGAAGTGCAGTGGAACAATATCAAGAAATGTGTGTTAGATACTATGAGTGATTTGGTTGGAAAAGTCGAGAGGAAAGCAAGAAAGCCGTGGATTACACAGGAGATGATAAGTAAAATGGATGAATGAAGGAAATGGAAGAATGTCAACAATGAAGAAGGAAGGAAGGAAGGAAGAACTACGGAAGACTGAGGAACAAATTGAAAAGAGCGACGGACAACGCCAAGAAGGAATATATGGAGAGCATATGCGACGACATCATGGAATTTTAAAGAACAGGGCGTTATGATCTAATGTACATGAAGACAAAGGAACTAGGTTGGAAAGAAAACCATGGGATACAAAACATTGGCATCGAAGACTCTCAAGGGAATATGATAATAGAGCAGAGACGAGTACTGCAAATTTGGGAGAAGTATATCACAGAGCTCTACGATCGAGCTAATCGACCAAAACACCTGGAAGTCGAATCTGAAGATGAAGTAGATGAAGATGAGAAAGGCCCTTATATTTTGCAAAGTGAAGTGGAAAAAGCTATCAAGGAGATGAGGGATAAGAAGGCTACAGGAGGTGATGATGTACCTGGGGATGTTGTTGGGAGAAGATGGTCTCAGACTAATGACACAGCTGATCAACAGCATATATGTAACTGGAGAATGGCCCAAAGATTTCATTGAAGTTACAATGATTGCCTTAAAGAAGAAGCCCAAAGCTACAAAATGCAGCAACCATCGCACAATCAGCATCATCGCTCATGCAGCAAAGATAGTAGCGAAGATACTTAGAAGAAGGATTGAAAGGAAAATTGAGGATGCACTTGGAGAAGATCAGTTTGGATTTAGGAGAGGAAAAGGAACTAGGGATGCAATTGGGATGCTGAGAATAATATCAGAATGAACCTTGGTCATAGATGAATTGTGCGCTTGCTTCATAGATTGGCAGAAGGCATTTGACCGTGTCAACTGGAGCAAATTAATGCACATCCTTAAGGAAATTGGGATAGACTGGCGCGAAAGAAGATTGATCAGCAAATTGTACATGGAACAGAGTGTCAAAATATGACTGGACCAAGGGGAGACGAGGAGTGTGAAGGTTGGAAGAGGATTTAGACAAGGTTGCTGTTTGTCGCCCATTCTGTTCAACTTATACAGCGAATACCTTACCAAGGAAACTCTTGAAGGGTTTGGAGACTTCAAAATAGGAGGACAAGTAATTTGCACTGTGAAATATGCAGATGACCTTGTGCTACTGGCTAGGGAAGAAAAGGTGCTACAGGGCATGGTTGATAGTCTAAGTGAAATTGGAAGACGCTATGGAATGGAAATGAATGTGGAAAAAATGAAGGTAATGAGAATCTCAAGGCAACCATCCCCAATGAAAATTATGTTAGATCAAAAGCAACTGGAGAATGTGGAATATTTCAATTATTTGGGTAGCATGATAACAAATGATGCAAGGTGTACACGTGAAATTAAATCCAGAATTGCCATGGCAAAAGCAGCATTCAACAAGAAGAAGAATCTTTTCACCAACAAACTGAACTTAAATTTACGGAAGAAACTAGTAAAGTGCTACATTTAGAGCATAGCTTTGTATGGTGCTGAAACATGGACACTCCGGAAAGTAGATCAGAAGTATCTGGAAAGTTTTGAAATGTGGTGCTGGAGAAGAATGGAGATGATCAGTTGGACCGATCGTGTGAGAAATGAAGAAGTATTACACAGAGTCAAGGAGGAGAGGAATATCCTACATACAATAAAGAGAAGAAAGGCTAACTGGATTGGTCACATCTTGCATAGAAACTGCCTTCTGAAACACGTGATTGAAGGAAAGTTAGAAGGAAGGATAGAAATGACAGGAAGACGAGGGAGAAGACGTAAGCAGCTATTGGATGACCTTAAGGAAAAGACAGGATACTGGAAATTGAAAGAGGAAGCACTAGATCGCAGTCAATGGAGATCTCGCTTTGGAAGAGGTTACGGACCTGTCGTAAGACAGACTACAGAATGAATGAATGGATGCGAAATGAGTGTAGTTTGTGACCCCCTGAAGATGGTCTATAAGTAGACCGAAACATATGTAGGGGAATTTAGGAGAATTTAATAAACTATAAAATAGTTTCAAGTGAATGTGCACTTAGTTGGTTATTAAGTATTGAGTGAAAATGCACTGTGAAAGTAATATAAAATAAATAAATACTTGTTTATTCACTATCTACAGCTGGAGGCGGAGGAATGAGAAAGGAAGAGAGACCACACTCGGAAGTTTGAATGCAGGCAGTCACCATTATAGTCTCTTGAAATAAAGTAATAAATAGCTTGCACAAATATTTATACAAGTGTTTGTAGTTCAATGGCGTGGTAATAGCAGTATATTGGGGTTAACTGCCATACAAAGTTCCGAAGTTCAAACATACACATTGACCTGTTTAGCCTTCTTACTCTATTGCATAAGAGTGGTGTATGTAGTATATATTACTCTGACCAGCAGATAATTTTCCTGTTTTCATACCTGTGCAAATTTTAAGGAATAAAACTAGTTATTGAATGCAAATTTTGTCAAGCTAAAATTATGAGATTTCAGGCTTTCATTGCAATGTATGTTAGAATCTGGAGCTTCTGGGTTATTGCGCAGCATCCTATCAGATAATGGGACTGACAACATGTCCTGAAACACCAATGAATTTAAACCACTTGACACCGAGCAATAACCCAGAAGCACCACATTTTAAGAGCTAAAATTAGTACATAAAACATGTGACAGTAACAACATACATCATGATAAGTATACAGAAGATGTATGCCTTTTTGGCTATAATAATATAAAATGTACATGACATCAGGGTCATGGTTAAGATTACTGGTCCTCTCTTCAACATTTCTATAAACCACTTCAAAGTAACATGAATAAACCCTCCCATGGGACACCGCCTTAATGAAGCACTGTCCGTGCGGGCGGAGAGGGTTTGTGTGCCCCAAAGAAGCTGGGGGCTATACCGGCGGTAGCTTAGCTACTGGTAGGGTCTCCCAAGCCGGGCAGGCCTTAGCGGAGGGGCCAGACGAAGTGTGTTCCACAGCGACCTGTCAGAACCAATAACCTATCCAAAACATCCTACCTATATTCCTATGAGTCACCAAAGCTAAGGTGTGAGGCATCGTGCCGAGGGCTGCATGGCACTGGGGTGGTAAAACAGCAGTGTCGCGAACGATCCCCTCGGGGAACCGGGCAGCACCCCGTTGTATCTATGCCTTCCACCCGTAAGGGGCTCTGCGGGTGGTGACTGTTATATCCCCATTACTTGTGGGAACAAAATGGACACGGATAATTTAAAACCTAAACAAGGAGCAGATGTGGCTGCAGACTTGTTAAAAGAAGACTCCCAAATGGAGGCTGAAAGTGAATCCGTTGCTGTTTCTTCAGAGGAGGACAGACTAGCTGCAGGCGTCTCTACGATCAAACTGCAGACTGGGCGTCTCTCTGGAGCACAGCAAAGGAAACTAACTAAAGACAAGAAAATGAAGGAGGGCACCTGGACGGTTGAAAAACCTAAAGGTAGAACTCCTTCATCTAAGGAGAAGAAGGTGAAGGAAAACAGTGGGGGTGTGAAAAGACCCCACTCTGATTCAAGTACTCCACCCTCGACAAAGAAGCAACCTAAGAAGCCCAGGAACGCGCAAGTGCAGACTGAGTCTTACAAGGAAGCTGTAGTTGGAATTAGAATGGCGGTTATCTTCAGACGCTATCCGGAAGAGAAACTAAATGAGGCTCAGGCTAACCTCATTCAGATAAAACTTTTGGAGGCTGTGGATGCGTGTCCCGTGGGGGAGATGCCTCCACAGTTTCTAAATACCAGATTTACACAGGGAGCACTATGGATGAACTGTGCAAATGAACACTTGAGGGCCTGGCTAATGTGGACTATAAATGGACTTGGGGAGCTTTGGGAGGGGTTGGAGCTGACAGTTGTCGACTTCAAAGACCTCCCGAAGAGACCCAAGGTGCTTGTCCACATACCAAACACCTCAGAGGTTACCACTGTCATAATGCGTCTTAGGATCCAGAATCCAGGACTGAATACGGCAGATTGGACACTAATGAGCCGTAAGGTAATTGAGAAGGAACAAACTCTGGCCTTCTCTATAGACTCAGACTCATACAAAGTACTGGTTAAAACCAACTTCAAGGCCTTGTGGGGACTAGGAAGAGTCATCTTCAGGACCCTGAAGGATGAAGAGGAAATAAAAGAAAAACCAGTAGATGAGGGTGCTGCAGGTAAATCTTCATCACAGTAGGGCGGCTTCAGCAGCCCTTTGTGTTGCAATGAGGAACTGTGATGTAGCCCTCATACAAGAACCATGGATCTACATGGGAGCTGTCAAAGGTTTAAAAGAGGTAGGTGGAGAACTAATTTATAGTAGATCCAATCTAAATCCAAGAACCTGTATTTTAGTCAAGAAAGACTTTCAGATACTGCCGATGATGCAATATTGCTCTAGAGACCTCACGGTAGTCAAAATCAGGGGGTCGTGTGACAAGGGGCCGAGGGAGATTATTCTTGGATCGGCCTACCTGCCATATGATGAACCTGAACCCCCACCCCATAAGGAGTTAGAAAAGCTGGTGGCAGGATGTAGAGCAAAAGGATCACACCTTGTCATCGGCTGTGATGCAAATGCGCATCACACATCCTGGGGAAGCACAAACATCAACACCAGAGGTGAGTATATGTTAAACTTCATTACGGCAAATAATTTAGACATAATGAATAAGGGTAACAGACCTACTTTTGTTACTTGTAACAGGCAGGAAGTCATTGACATCACTATTGCCACCTTCTATGCTGGCAATTTTGTTAAAGATTGGTTTGTATCTGAGGAGGTAAGTTGTTCGGACCACAGATACATACGATTTAACATTACGGGAATCGACCGTTCAGTTGAATTCTATCGCAATCCACGCAGGACTGACTGGGAGTCCTTTAGAACTGACCTGGAAAGCCACCTGTGTGGGATGAAGGATAGGATTACCAATTACATTGACCTGGAGATTGCTGCAAGGCAATTTCAGGATGCTATTAATATGGCATACTATGATAATTGTCCTTCTGTGGCAAGGCAGAACAGCAGGAATACATCTTGGTGGAACAAGGACCTTGCGGACAGAAGGAGGAAAGTTCGCAGATTATTTAATGCTGCGAAAAAGTCAGGGAATTGGACTGACTATAAGAACAGCTTGACTGATTATAATAAGACACTAAGACAGGCCAAGAGAGAATCCTGGAGGAGACACTGCGAGGAGATAGAAAAGGCTCCTGAATGTGCAAGACTCCAGAAGATTCTCTCAAAGGATGGGCAAAGTGTAATTAGCTCTCTCCAGTTAGAAAACGGAGAATACACTAACACAGAGAACGAGACTCTGGAGGAATTACTCAGGGTTCATTTCCCTGGTTCAAAAATACTTAATGAACCTTCTGGTGGATGGGACGGTATTGAACTGGAGTCTCCTGAATGGAAGGCATCCAGGAGTGACTGGGCATTCTCCAGAAGGGTCGTAAGTTTTGGAAAATTGAAATGGGCTGTTTACTCATTTCAACCATATAAATCCCCAGGTATGGATGGAATTATGCCCATCATGCTACAGCAGGGTTTTGAACTGCTAGGGGGAAAATTATTAAAATTACTAAGAGCTAGTTTGGCCTTAGGATATATCCCGATGAGCTGGAGGCATACCAGGGTGGTGTTTATTCCAAAACCTGGGAAATCTTTGACCCAGGCTAAGTCCCTGAGACCTATCAGCCTCATGTCTTTCGTACTCAAAATACTTGAGAAAGTAATCTATGTACACATCAGGGATGGTGTTTTGGTTGAAAAACCACTTCACCAATACCAGTATGCCTATAGGGCAGGTGTGTCCACAGAAACCGTACTTCTCCAGGTGGTAAGCAGACTGGAAAGATCTTTGACAAATAAGGAGGTTGCGCTGGGTGCCTTCTTGGACATTGAGGGGGCATTCGACAATACCTCCTTTAATGCAATTACTACAGCTGCCAGAGAACGTGGACTTGAGGAAACATGTTGTAGATGGATCAGGTCCATGCTTGAAGGCAGACTGGTACATACTTCCCTCATGGGCAGCAGTCTTACTGCCCAAGTTGTAGGGGGGTGTCCACAGGGGGGAGTTTTGTCTCCCCTTTTGTGGAATCTAGTAGTAGATAGGCTTCTGGTAATAACCAATGACCTAGGATTCAGAACCTTCGGATATGCTGACGATATTGTCATCATAGTGCAAGGTAAATTTGAACACACTGTCAGGGAACTCATGCAAAGTGCCCTGGATGCAGTGGTAAATTGGGTTGTCAAAGAGGGCCTGAATATAAACCCTCATAAAGCAACCATAGTTTCCTTTACCAATAGAAGGATAGTGAGGGATTCAAGACCGATCACACTTCTAGGTAAAGAACTTGTGATGTTGGGGGAGGTTAAGTATTTGGGAGTGATTCTAGATTCCAAACTTAACTGGAACCAACATCTACAGAAAATAATTAGGAAATCAATGACCACCTTTACGGTGGTCAGACGAATGTATGGTAAGAGATGGGGACTTAGACCTAGTATGTTGCATTGGCTCTACACTAGGGTAATCAGACCATCTATTCTCTATGCTGCCTTGGTTTGGTGGCCCAAGGTTAAGCAAAAGAGTACCAAAAACCAATTAGGCAGGATTCAAAGAATGGCCTGCCTAGCTATTACAGGGGCTATGAAATCGACCCCTACTGCAGCAATGGAGGTGCTTCTGAATCTGACTCCGCTAGATCTATTGATTATGGCGGAGGCGAGGATGGCACTCTATAGACTGAATATAATTGAGCAACCAAATGTTCCCAAAACGGAAGCAGGGTTGCTGAATATCTGGAGGAAGGTGGGTGACCCTGTACTTGATATGCGGTCAGACCACATTACACCAGTATACTACTACACCAAAAACTACATGGTTAATATTGACCAGGAGTTTTGGAGGAATAAAGATCCAAGGCTTCCCAGAGACGCCCTAATCTGGTTTACAGACGGATCAAGGGATGGCTCAGGGACAGGATCTGGGATTCAAGGCATAAGACCAGAGAAAGGTTTCAGTTTCTCTCTGGGTAAATTTGCCACAGTTTTTCAAACCGAAATACATGCCATTCTTCAATGTGCATGTGAGAATATAAGAAGGGCTTATTGTAATAAGCGGATCCTTATTTTCTCTGACAGCCAGGTGGCACTTAAGGCACTCAACAGCCCAAAAGTAACGTCGAGACTAGTTGTAGAATGCATGGATGCTCTATCTGAGCTGGCAGAACGCAATGAGGTAACCCTCATGTGGGTGCCTGGGCATAGTGGCATCCTTGGTAATGAAAAAGCAGATGAACTTGCAAGGCAAGGTGCAGCTAAGCCATTACTTGGCCCAGAGCCGGCTCTTGGAATACCAAAGTGTTCAGCAAGAGAAGCAATCAAGAACTGGACTGAGTCACAACATTTAACTACCTGGAACAGTATACCAGGTCACAAACATGGCAAACTTTTTATCAATGGACCATGCAAGAAGAAAGCTGATGGCCTGATTAAATTGAGCAGGAATCAACTTAGATCAGTAGTAGCATTCCTCACAGGACATGCACCTGTGAGGAAGCACTTGAACATTATGGGCATCTTCGAAGGAGATCCGACCTGCAGATTTTGTGGGTCGGAGACTGAATCTGTGCACCATATTGTTTGTGGTTGCGAGGCACTGGCTCGACAACGTTATAAGCTCTTTGGGAAGATGTTCGCTGAACCAAGAGATATAAGCTTGGCTCCACTAAAAGACCTGTGTCTCTTTATTAGTAGCACAGGGCTAATGAATCAATGCTGAAAGAAAGACTAAGGTTGAGCACAATAAGCCTAAGGCTGCGGTGCATCCGGATCGAATGCCGACGGGCCCATAGAAAGAAGAAGAAGAACATGAATAAATGTGACCAATGTTTCAAATACCAAGATTTCTGCATTCTGTGATAATATGAATAAACAGACAAGGCTGTCAATAAGTATGAAGAAAAAGAAAACAAGGACACTCTGATAACAAGCCAAATGCCATCTACATTAATTTCTGCATTCCATTTGAAATTCAGCTGTGGATGAAATCACTGTGCTCTTCAAAACGAGTTATTTTCAAGCAGCACATAAATGCTCTGGAATATAAAGGCCTACAAACTGTGAATCATGACTGACCACATTTTCTATGACTTGGAAAATGATGGGGAAAATGCAACACAGATAATGACAGATACCCAAGTGACAGTAAAAAGTATCACTTGGACAGCAGAAAGTGCAGGCCACATACTTCACCGTGACAATTTATTTTCCTCTCCAGATTTATTCAACAGCCTGCACACAAAAATTATCAACTGTTGTGGAACTGCCAGACAAATCATAAATGTAAGCCGGGCTGTGACAATAAGACACTAAAATTGAAATGGAGTGACATATATACTAACTTGACAGCAATTATATAGAAAGACAAGAAAGACATGCACCTATGTACAAACCACCAGCAGAAGGAAACTTCAGTGATGAACATGGAGGCTTGAAAATCTACCACTGCTGAAGCCCACACAAGCACATCAGCTATGATCACAAAGGAGACACAATGACCAATAGCTCCTGAATTAGTCACATGACAAGCAGTGGACAAAAAGTTACTTTTCAAACCTGTCTGATCCACCTGTATTGAAAGGCTACATCATTCTATAATCCTGTGGTAGCAAAATACCATCAATTATTTCACCTACTTTGGATCAAATTTTGTTGAAAATGAGTGCAAGGAAGGCTGATCCTCAACCTACCCCCCCCCCTCCCCCCCCAACAGGAACACCGAACCCACCATCCAATCAGATTAGTAGCACTGAAGCTCGACAATAATCCTTAAATTAATTATTTAACAATGCTCTAAAAACATCCAATATTATTCTGGCATTTGAGGATTGGTACACAGATACTGGAAACTGAATGTACAGGGGGCAGCTACTAAATTCCCCAAGGAAACGAAGTCTGGGTTTGTTTCTGGAGCCTGGCTGAACCTGTTTCCCAAACTCATTCTTTGAATTAATTCTCAACTTACGTGCACATGCAGTTCCAAGTTAACTCGCTGGTGAATTCACAATTCACAAGTAGCATCACACTGCTATATGCTAGTGGTTAATTTTGTGATAAACATAAGATGAACATGACTACAAATGCATTTTCATTTGCTGAAAATGAATGGCCTCAGAGAGCCCAAAATGTTTCATATAATGTTTAATTGGTATCATCTGAACCAGGCCTAAACCCAGTTCAGACCTAGAGATTATCTGTTACCAGGTCCAGGCTTGGTCCTCAGACTGTGTTGGGCTGAGGCCTAAGGGCCAGGGCTGGACCTGTGCAGACCTCTAGTAAAAACACACCACAACTCTAATCAGCTGCATCCAAAAGTTACAGGATATGTAATAATAGTGACACTGTACAAATTCTGGGAATCGCACATTAAGCATCATGAAAGGAAGAGGGTCATGTTTACGACTACATGTCATAGAACTTGTAGTCAACCACCTATTTCATTACAGCCTGCATAAAAATCATGTCTCCATCTGAAAAAACTAAACATAAATCTGACAAGACTCACTTCCAATAAGTCAGCATGAACTGTACTAAGATACTTACCTGCATGGCTCCTATAGTGGCTAATAAGAGTAGTTGGTGCAGTAAATGAGCGAGGTGGATTGCAAATGTAGCATTCAAGAGACTCAGTGTTTCCTTTCCGTTTCATCACTTCAATCAAATGGATAGCCATTTCCTATAAAAGAAGTACAGAGAATTTTCAAAATATTTTCTTACAGATGTAATGTAAAATTCAAACCTCACAGCTGAAGGAAGGTATTATATATACATATATCTGTCAATCATAACACACTTGTTATATTCTATATTATGTTATTTATATACACAACATGTTTCAACCACAGGGGCCATTGTCAGCTATAACCATAAAAATAAACAGAGCAAATTAATCTGCTGATATATAAAAAAATGACATACAACAAGAACGAGATCTCATTCCTTCACACAAGGTTTTATATTGTGTTTTATATTGTTGTGATTTTTCTCAAATTGATTAACCTGAAGCACCTGTGATTATGCTGAAGTTATGTAAAATTATATTAGATTATCCTTAAAAATTGTAGATTAGGAATTAAAATTTAAGACTACTCCTTTTCAAATTAGAAGTTTCAAAATGTTTTAATTAACCTCCATTTTGGACATGCATAATTTCTTGTTTTCTCAATGTAGGTAACGTATGTTCTGGAATTTAAATCCAAAAAAATTAATAGTACTTTATCTAGTTACTAATTATGCTAATTTTTTAATAAATTTAATTAATTAAATACTATTCATTTATGTAAAAATTACATTAAAATAAAAATTACGTTGGTATGCCCCAAATGTAAGATTTTATTTTAATTTGACCTTTACTTATAATTTTTACTAAATAGTTTATCTAGATATAAATTACTACGATTTTTTTTGGATTTAAATTCAAGAACATAAAGTACATTACCTACACCAAGAAAACAAGAAATTATGTACATTCAAAATTAAGGTTTATGAATAACATATTGAAACTTCTAATTTGAAAAGGAGTACTGTCTTAAATTTTAATTCCTAATTTACACTGCTTAAGGATAAATTTAAGGTAATTTTACATAACTTCGGTGTAATCACAGATGCTTTAGGTTAATCAATTTGAGAAAAATTATGATGATACAAATCACAAACTTTATGTGAAGGAATGAGATCACATCATTTATACATGTTATTGTTTCTATATCAACAAATTAATTTCCTCTGCTTATTATTATGGTGATACCTGATGATCGCCCCTGGCTGAAACATGTCGTATACAGAAACAATATAATATAAAACATAACAAGTGTATTGTGATTGACAGATACACAATACATTCCTTAATGTCATCACAATGGGATGTCTAAATTAAAATTTACTTCACAGCTGGATTCTATTTCCAATAATGTAAACAACACAATGTTTACTAGGACTTTTTATCCACTTTCAGTTACATTTTTAAATCAATACCTTTTCAGCTTTTGACTGCCCAATGAACTTGGCCTTTCCTTTGGGCTTCTTCTTTTGAATGTATTCATCCCTTTCAATATTCTTTTCACAGTTCACTTCTCTCATGACTTCATCATTATACTTTTGAGGTTCAGTTCTTCTATTATCTTGCACGACTGGAAGGTCGTCTATAACATTAACACAAAACATTACACTGTATACACTCAAGGCTTGACAGTGGTAGGGAATACTGTGTTACTGCAGTCTAGACTTTAAAAACTCTTTGTACATGTACACAGATTGAAGATACTCTCACACACATTAAAATATGGGAAAGAATGATCAATGCCGCACCAGCTATCACGCTGGCCTTACTTGTGTATCTGAGACTGTACACTTGTACAGTGCAGCCCAAAATTCTGGAATCACAGTTATACCCTGAGAACTAACAGGCATGCTAAGTTTTGTGAGTCGCTGCAGCAGCACAGACAAATGCGACTAAATTTTCAATTGAACATAATTTTCAGTGATGTGGCTTCATGTAATCTCAGGGGTTCATTGAACCAACTGAATTTTTGGTATTGATCTGATACCAACCCCTGTTGAGCGGAGGATATTTAATGACAAAATGATCCAAAAGCCATGGTGTGGTGCCCCACTCATAACAACAAGATTTTGGGACCAGACATTTTTTCAAGACATTACTACAAACACACACATGGAAATGTTCTTCAAAGTACTAGAGCCTGTCTTGACAGACTTCCTCTTGATTCCCTGCAGCATGTATGGCCCCAGCAAGACAGAGAGCTCTGATGCATGTTGCCACTGCTATTTTCTTGTGGTTGGATAAACATTACCAGGACAAAGGATAGGTTGTAGAAGACACGTTGAATGGCCTGCAAGATTGCCAGATCTCACACCCTTAGATTTTTTTCTTTGTGTATGTTTGAAATCCAGTGTGTACAACAACCAGCCATATTCCACTAATAAATAGAAAAACAGAACTGTTGAAGGGCATGCTAATATCACAAAGACATGTTATGCCACGTTACCATGTTTTGAAGAGCAGCATAACAAATATATGATTCCAAAACTTTTGGCTGCATTGTACACGTATATGTGTTTACACATTTCCAATATTAAAGATAATGACTTCTATTATATGCACATAATTTAACTATATGAACTACCTTTAAATGCATTATTCCACTACAATTTAGCATGCATGGTTACAGTTTGGAATGGCCATACTGAGGTCAGGCAAAGAAAGAATACGATTGATAGAATCTTGTGGGCCATCTGCTTCCCCACTACTTACACCTGACACATCCCCTCCATGAACAAGAACACATAAAGAAAGTGAAAACATGAAAGACAAATGGTGAGAGTGGGGTTAGGCATAAAGAGGGGGTACCTGCTAAAGAGATGGCTGGGACAGAATCTTTGTTCAGTTCATCCTTCAAGGCCCAGAGGCTTAGAACAGCTTTGCCCATGTGGCCAAACTCAGTAGGTCTTTTAAATTCATCTTTTTGCCTGAGGATGAGGAATAACCATGTCCCTGAGATGTTGTGTTTTAAGGACCAAATAGTTAATGATTCCAAGGTGCTCAGACAAGAACTTCCTTGTCCCTCGAGGTTCAGTACCATCTTCATATGGCCTTGCCACTGGTCCCTATCCAGATTCAAACGACTTTAGTCCACACTGTCCCACCCTGTTTCTTTATTCATCCCCACAAACCTTTTCTATACCCTGTTTCATAAAATAGACCTAACATTATGCCCATATAAAACCATACAAGCCACAGATTTGAAAGTGATGTGCAAGTACTGAAGTACAGTTTTTGGATGTGATTCAAAACAAACAATACAAATGAGAATATCAGGGGCTACTCTGCAGGCATAAATGAATTTCAGAAGGGTTACCAGCCTGGAACTAACTTGCTAGAGGAAGAGAATGGTGATCTGTTTGCAGATTCCCAGAGTATTTGAGACTTGTGGAAGAATTACTTGTCAGCTATTGAATATATATGAGGTTAATGTTAGTTGAACTGAAGTACATCCAGCTGAGCAATTAGTATGTAAGACTAGTGTCTTTGAGTTTGGGAATGCCACTGAAGAGATGAAAAGGTATAAATCTTTGGGTACTGACTTGTGACATAGCTGATCCAAGTGGGAGGTGACATATTATGTTCCACACATCCATAACTGTTTAATTCTCTTGGAATAAGGAAGAATGGCCTCAGCTGTGGAAGCACTTTATTTCATTACACTTATTTTCAAGGATGAAGAAAGACTGCAATAATTATTAAGGCATATCACTGCTATTTACTACATTAAAAATTTTATCGAATGAAGTTTTCTCAAGGTTATCTCTACAAAAAGACAAAATGACTGGGGTTACATATTTGTGCTTCATACTGTGATGATATAATACTGTGAAAACGCACAAAATAAATAAAAATAAAGTTGTAATGTATGTATACTTATAATGCAATTGTTTTGATAAACTGAAACACAGTAAAAGCACTGCAGATCGTAAGTGCGAACTTGAAGTAATAAATAAACTACTATCACATACTCCTGAAAAAGTAGGAGTAAAATGGGGTAGTATATCAAATATTTATAGACTTCAAGAAAGTCTGTAATTCATTTAGGCAAGAACCATTCCATATTATTCTCACTGAGTTTGGTATACCCATGAAACAACAAGGGATATTTAGAAAGAAATGCCTCTGTGAAGGTATCTCATGCAAGCAGTGTGACCTTGATGCAGAACTTGTCGCAACGTTTTCGTTGTTCCTTGAGCTTCAGCTAGCCGTGGCGTATGGCTTGGTAAACATAATGGTTTGTACTGTATTCATTTAAAAATGGATGACTTATTTTCAACCGTGCCAAAGGACATCAAAGAGTGGGCAGTTATTGAGTTTTTGACACATAAAAATGAAAATCCCGTCAGAATTCACCAGAAATTATTGGCTTTTTATGGTGAAGATACCGTAGATGTAAGTGTTGGGCATTGTTGGGTCAGCAAATCAAAAGACAGTGGCAGAAATTTGGACTTGAATGACCAGCTGTGATCTGGAAGACCTGTCACCACAACTCACGACTTGAACAGACCAAAGGTCGAAAACCTTATTCAAGAAAATTGATGAATTTCTCAGAAAGACATAGCAGAAAAGTTAAACATTGGTTTACCTACTGTCAAGGAGATTACTGCAGGTTTGGGTTACAAAAAATGTATGCTCGATGGGTACCATGCCAGCTTACACTGAAATGAAGACAGCAGAACTGGAAGCATGTCAAAGATCACTCACTTGCTACACAAGTGAGGGTAATGATTTTCTGTACAACAATGTCACAGGCAAAAAGAGTTGGGTGCATCATTATGACCGAGAAATGACAAGACAATCACTTGAATATCATCACCTCACTTCTCCCCAGAAAGAAAAAAGTCAAGGCTCAACCTTCCACAGAAAACTGCATGCTCGCTGTTTTCTAGGATTACAGAGTAATGATCAAAGGTACAAAAGTAAACTCTGAGACTTACGTAAAGACCCTAAAGATGTTGAAACAATGAATCAATCACATACATTGGGGCAACAAGCCAATGCTTCTTCAACATGGTAACACCATACACCACACTAGTCCTGCCACTTCAGTGGTGATAGCATCAGATTTAAAGTTCTTCCACATCCTCCTTACGGCCTGGATTTAACATCATCAGACTTCTGGTTCTTTGCAACTCTCAAGAAACACCTCAAAGGAGTTCATTCATATGTGATGAAGTTCAAGTGCTATGGGAAAATGGTTTCAAAACAGCCTGAAGAGTACTACAGCAATGGGTCTGAAAAACTTGTTCAGCACTGGCAGCATTGTATTGAATGAAAGGAGACCACATGTGGAAATGAGGTATCATCATCATTCTGCTCTCTGTCTTACAACAGGTCCACGACCTCTTCCAAAGCGAGTTCTCCACAGAGTGTGATCTAGTGCTTCCTCTTTCAATTTCCAGTATCCTCTCTTTCCTTAAGGTCATCCAGTGGCTGCTTAAGTCTTCTTCCTCATCTTTCCGTCACTTCTATCCTTCTCTCTATCTTTCCTTCAATACAGGTAGCCCTCGATTTGCGCCGGTCCAATTTGCATCGATTCAGAATAACGCCGATTTTGAAACCAGGAGGTCAAAAAGTGAAAAAAATATATTTTACTATTATTTATAACGTTTTACAATTTTTCTCATACTGCCTCTTATACTAAATCGTAATTCTTACATCGCTGATGTAAGAGGAAGAGGAGGAAAGAGAGGAAGAAGAACTTCCTCTAAATGAAATGAAGACAAGCGATCTCCAGCGCATCCTCTCAGACATAGATAAACTCACTGACGAGCTCTGCGAGACTGACCACGACTGGGAGCGGAGAGGTACAGAGAAGAGAAGCGTTATGGCATCCAAGAAGCCTTATCATGAAATTTTGATAGATAGAAAGAAGAAATCACGACAGTCAACACTGCATCCTTTCTTTAAAAAATGTGATGATCCTCAACCAGGGACTTAGTCAGAGAACTAACGTTGCTTCATTACGCCATTGTCGGTTGTAAGTGTACAAAAATATTTTTTTAAATTCCCTTTATTATATTTACGTTATTACAGAGCTTTAAATGCAATGCCATTATATTACTCGTCAATGTTTGGGTGCCAGGAACGCATGACATTGACTTCCCATTGATTTACATTATAAAATCGTTTCAGTTTATGCCGATTCCGATTACGCCCGTTTATCCAGGAACGCATCCCCGGCGTAAATCTAGCACTACCTGTAATGTGGTTTAGAAGGCAGTTCCTACGCAAGATGTAACCGATCCAATTAGCCTTTCTTCTTTTTACTGTTTGTAGGATAATCCTCTCCTCCTAGACTCTTTGTAATACTTCTTTATTTCTTACACAATCGGCCTGACTGATCTTCTCCATCCTTCTCCAGCACCACATTTCAAAACTTTCCAGGTATTTCTCATCTACTTTCCAAAGTGTCCAAGATTTTTGTTTTTATACCTTAAATGAGGTATAAAAACAAAATACACATTCTGAGCCATATTTTGTGTTTTATTTCATTTCAATATATTGTCTGGGAGTAAAGATACAAACATGGAAGCATCACTTTCCAAACATCCTTTGTAAAGTTTGTACTGTATAAAATGCAACCTAATACTCTAAACCATTTCTTTTCTTTTATTCTTTCAATGATACCAAGAATGTGACAAAGATGTGATTACAGCGATGCTGAAAATGTTCCACACCTTCTTAAAGACAGGCATTCACTATTTTCGCAGTGTGTTTTTTGCAACTTTTCAAAGAGTTTGTTGGTCAGTACCAGTAACAGGCTGTTTAATGTTAGTTTAAGGTCCCCAGGCTTCTTTAGTTATTGCTGCAGACCCTTTCTTTAAGAAATCCCCACAGAAAAAAGTCAGATGGCATAAGGTCTGGGAATTGTGTTGGCCAAAGTCCATGCCCGGAGATGTGATCACCAAAAGAAGACCTACAAGAAAGCTGTTGTTGTTTTGGCAGTATAGGTGGTCACCCCTATCTTGCTGAAAGCAACCAGCAATCCTGTTCATTCCCTTCCAGCACAGCAATGAATTGAGTCAGAAGATTTGAATAATTTTCACACAGTAATTGTCTCTTCAAAGAACAATGGTCCCACAATTTGTTTTTGAGACACTGCACACCAAACACCAATTTTTCATAACTGCAGAGAATTTTCACGCAGTGCACGTGGGTTTTCGACAATCCGTATTCTACTGTTTTCACTATTAATGCACCCACTCAAGTGCAACCATGCTGTATCTGTAAAAAACAGATTGCTCAACACATAAAACCCTTCTTGTGGGGTGGTGGTAAATTTGTCGAGCACAGAATTACCATGCAACTGGTAGCCATCAAAACTGAAAAAAGACAGTGGACTTGTGCTGAATGACTCATCAAATGTTAGAAGTGTTCACTGCAGTGGAGGTGGGGGGGGGGGGGGGGGGGGGGGGGTGGTGGCAGCTTCTTACATGCTTGCTTGTTTTAGTATTTATACATGTCTGAGCTTTGGATCGCATCTTATATGGTACACCATATATATTTAGGTTAATTAAAACACATGTACATAAAACCTATGATAAGGTCTGTAAAGGCAGAAATTAGTCTCATACATTTCCTATTCTGAATAACCTTGAAACAAGAAAATGCATTTTTAGCAATGCTTTTCAGAATTGTTCCAGAATATGATTTTAGGAAGATCCCGGTAAACAATGACAGGTTGATACTGAACAGGACACATCATCTTCTGGGATATGCTGATCATGTTAAGTTATTAAATACCACAAAGAAAAACACAGAAGTTCTATTAGTCACTAGTAATGAGGTTGGTTTAAAGTAAATGCAGAGAAAAACATTACATTGGATAAGAAGTCACAGGACATCAGATTGAACAGTACATTATGTAGGAGTAAGGATTCATGAAGAAATTAAATCCATAATGTAAACAAAATTTTCATTTACCCTCTTCAGCATTTCTTTTCTTCAGGTCTGACAATTTTACATTTAAACAGTTGAATGTAATTTTTTTAAACATACCTGATCTGATCATCTTGCATGAGAATGACTGATATGTATCTACATCAATCTCTTGTCCCACACAAGGCAGCTGCTTCAGCTGTAATTGATTATCTTCCATTACACACACCATTACCTGTAATTGTTTTTGGCATTGAAATTAATAATCCACATCTATGTTATCATGCAATTAATGACAGTACTGGAACATTATTTTCAAACTGAACGAAAAGAAAAATTCAAAACTAAATTTTTTATTAACTTGGAACATTTAAATCTTGTAAATGAAGAAATTATAATCAATGCAACAAGTGAAGCAGTTTTATTAGTATCAGCAGCTACATGGCTCATTTACCAAGTTTTCAGCTTTGTAAATGAGCCATCATCGGGCCTGTATATAAAATATCACATAGAGAAATTCAGTACAAAATAATTTTTGGAAACAGTCAAGATCTCGGTTCTTTCCTCCCACTGTATTGTGTTAAATATTCAGAGTCCATAAGTGCTGATGACAAAATAGTTTAAAATGTCACCATATAGTAATAGTTAAATTATTATGTAGCAATGAGGTAAAGTGAAGTTAAAAACATATAACATACAATCATTCCACAGGGCAAAAATGTTTTTTGAATGACTGTCCCATATCATCTACTCATTTGGTGATGTTGGCTGTTGTTAAAAAGCTGTAAGAGCAATTATTTTGTTCTGTACTCACTAATGGAATCTGAGAAAGCATTATGATATTAACCTTTTGAATACACACGGAATCCCAGTACTTAAAACAATAATCATTCAATACAATTACAGTGGAAGGAAAGAACCGATACCTTAACAATTTCCAAAAATTACTGTATATTAAATTCCACTACGTGATATTTTGTATACAGGCCCAATGGCTGTTTGTTAACCAAGCTGAAATGTGTAGCTGCTGATACTAATAAAACTGCATCACTTGTATTGACTGTAGTTTCTCCATTTACAAATGTACCTAACACAAGGAGCTGTTGCTTTCGACAATTTTAATCTTGTCCAGTATGCAAGTTAGTATGACACAACATAAATCATAAAAATAATTTGCCAAATGCCAAACAAAATAATGTACTCATACAATTAAATTTCTACTGGAATCTCTCTACCCTATCATAAACAGGACTTACTTGACTGATATGCTACAAAGTACTAGAAAAGTTATTCAAGAAATGTATGCTGCATTTTCATAGCATCAGCTGCAAGGTAACTTAAAATATGCATTTCTCACTGTACTTATTGTATTACTGCAGCACTTTACAAAATAAGCAAATGTAAGAACCCACCATATCACATAATGTTTCTGCCATCATGAATTTTCCCAAATCTGCAGTAGGACCCTTATCACAAGGGACTAATTCTTCCTCAATATTTTCCTGTTTTTCATGATTTTGTATTTCACACACATTATCACTTATTTTGGCTTCAGGCCACGTACACTTTCTGTGGTCTTCAGTTGGCACATCAGTAGGATTATTTTCTGTTTCAAGAATAACGTAACTGTGCTCTTCATAAATTCCAGGACAGTTTTCACTGTTATTAATCTTCTGTTCTCCATCACAGATTTTCTCTACAACAACTTTATCATCACGTGATCCACTAATATCCTCAGTAGTTTCTGCTTCCATGCCACTCTTGCTATTACCATCATTCAAATCTCCACCTGCTTTATAATCAGACAACTTCTCTGATTTTATGTTTTGCTTCACAAGGGCACAATTCTCAGTATTCTCCTTATTATGAAGACTGCTATCATTTTCATCTGATGGCTCTGACTTTGTAGTTTGTTCTACTTTAATCCTTGAGTTAAGTTTATGCCTCCTGTTTGACCCGGTAAACTTTTCAGCAAGACGGCGCTGTCTCACTTTAATAGATTCAACTGTGAAATGAAAACCACCTGCAATGAATAAAGTAATGATACTTAATTATCAATGTAAATATTGTTTTACTTCCAATGGATGCCTTATTTATTTTATGAAAACCCAAATAATAGACTGAATTACATTTCATAATCAGCAACCTGCTGCCATGGGCCACGTCAAACTAGCTGATGAAAGTAATAACTATTGTGATTTTAAAAAAGGCAACAGTGAGGAAGCAGTATCTATAACTTGGTAGATGTAATATTCTAGTGCATCCCAGGATAATGTGTGACAATTCCATATGTGACTGATGAACTGAATCCCCAGACTTCTCAGAAGTAAGATTAATAAAATGATCATGACATTATTAACAGTACAGTTGAGTGAATGCAGCCAAGCATACAAAAACTGTCACTGTTCATAACCATGAGAGGATGGTGATCTTCAGTTTTACCAACAAATCCAGAACAATACATACACATATGTTTTACTCATATTTCAACTCTGTCCTTTCTGTGCCTAGCAAACACAGTAGTGGTAAGAACCACCAGCCCACTGGTTGTGAAACATATTCCAGTATCAATATGTAATTTTGTAGTGTCTTCTGTCTGTAGGAAGTACCAATTACATACCCAGGAAATTAGCCTACTGAAATAGACATAAAAATATTAACCCTTTGGTGCCGAACGAAGCATACACTGTGTCAGAGAGTGCTGGGTTCAATTCCGTGACGATGCAGCATATGTGTCAGCCATTTATGGCCATTTTCATACAGCCCTATTTGGGTCTTTTCATTTTGCTTTTTTGTTTTAATTTTTTTTTAGGGGAAGGGGGTTAAGAGTGTGCATATAAAATTAAATCCTGTAATTTAAATATGGGGTTTTGCAGATTGCGCCAGGAATTTATTTCTGGCACCAAAGGCTTAATACTGATCCCATATCAGTTAGAGATAATTTCAGGAAGAGTCACACCTTACTCAAAAACATGAACACAACTCAGAATGAAGACACAGTCATAAGGATAAAGTTTGGAAAAGTTAGGGGTAATGCAATTCTATTGGATTCTGATACTGGTATATCACATTTGGAATTATTCACTCTTTCAACTTTGTCCATCATCCAGTGTTTCAAATACAAACTAAAATGATGTTTCAGGGACAGAACTGGACCTTATGCTCAGACAAAAGAGAAGCAAGGAGCAACAGAAAAAGCTATTCTCAACCGACCTGCCCTGAGGTTGCGAATGGTAACCCACCCACAAACAAACATCCTCAAGACCTTCATACTGTATTATCTACTATGACTGCAAGATTACATTTATAGCATAATTTCACAGCCATCATAAGCCTCACTGCAAAATTTATTTGTCAAGATATCAGGGTGCCATTAGCATTTGAATGAGTGGTTGTATGCCATAAGTGCTCCAATACACTTACAAAATCATTTAGTACGAAATTCTTCCCGAATTCTACATATGCTTTCAGTACCAAGAGACTGCCTATTCAGTGCTCTTAGTAATATCAGTAACAGTCACTAAAATACAGGTAGTTCTCATTTTACGCCAGGGTTACGTTCCTGAAAAAGTCGCGGAAATCAAACAAAAATTCCCATTTAAAACAATGTATTTCCTGGAGGTTAGGGGACTGACAACCTCATCCTATATAGTGTATGCCACAAGTGGACATACGGAACTGCAGAGTATATATATGTTGTATATACAGTATATATACATTTCTATACAGTATGCATATACATTTCTATACAATATATTTATTTATTTTAATGGAATAAAAATGTAAGAGACTCACATCCATAGTTTTTTGGTGTGGTTCATTCGGATAGGACTGTAGTAGTCTTGCTACACAAACAAACACTTTAGTTCCTGACTTAGCACTTACTTTAACTGTATCAGCATTATCACAAATTGTATGTATGCTACTATGAGCAAGTCTAACATTACGGCATATACCAACAATTCATTGACGGTTTTCAGTCGGCTTATTACATGTAATTTCTCTTCAATACTGATTGTCTTTCGCCGATTTTTGACTTGGATTGCATTATGTGAAGCAGATTTACGTTTCTCACTCATATTGGTAAGAAGAGCCAACTCTGTTGAAGAGGAAACTAAATGAGCCGCGTGATTATAACACCAACGTAATCAAAACATACACGTGACTGATGGCATGACAGTGACATCAACTTAGCCCCCTACAGAAGATGAGCATGACCGCGGATTGTCTATGCCAAATTGCATTAAACCGAAAATTATCGTGTAAATTCGAAAAGTGCTGTAAATTTTCAAGTCATGTTAAAGCAAAACCATGCAAAAGAAATCGCGTAAAACAAGAACTACCTGTACTGCCAAAGTTTGACTAAACTGATCTCCAGTGTTGGAAAAATGAACACTTTTTGATATACAGTATTTCCTAATTAAACAATGGAAGACATTATGTGAGATGACAGTGAAAGGTGAATGTTCATTTCAGCAACAAGCATACTTACTCTCTGCTTTAAGTTCCAACTGATGCACATGTTCCAAAAGATGGCTCTTCATTTGTTGTCTTGCTTTACCTTCACTACCAAAGCTTGAAAACTGCTGATGGCACTGCTCTGGTTCCATAAAACAAGTGAATGTAAATATCCTACGAATTTCATCACCATCAAACTCAGAAAATAGCTTGAGCAAATGATTTGCTGTTAGGGAACGAACATGTTCTAGATCCATTGTGTTCCCTTCTCCATTTCGACTTCGACAAGTCACTCGCTACATATGAGAAAACAGAAATATGTAAATTCTACATGTTTAAGTAATAATGACAAGTACTGCATAAGTCAGTGCAGCACACTTCATTGGGGTATGTGTCCAAAGAATTTTATTCTTCGTTTTTTTGAAGGCAAACATTTATTGAACACTCAGTCATAAAGGACACTATTTTTATTCACCAACAAATGAAAGAAACCAAAACTTAACTAAATCGTTTCTAAATTTACAACTAAACTGTATTTAAAAAAATGAGGCACAAAATATCAAATTTTGAGACATTATGGTGTGCCTGAGGACACCCAGCACACCTATAAATTGCTATATGTGCCAAAGAAAGCAATTTTACATATGGATATTGGTGCCCCATTTCCTCCCTTTTTGACTATTTATCCTTTTGCAGCAGTGCTGTATTTCTGAAGGCAATTTTGTAATTCAAAGCCCTATATTTCTGCATACCCTTGCAAAATATGTTTCAAATGTCTGAATTTATGGAAAAAAGTAACCCTTGCTGGATACGGGGCATAAAGTTTATGTCAAATACCCTGTTCTTTGTATCATCAATATTAGAATTTAGAATACCTGTCTCTGATTTATTTTAAAAAAGTAGTGTCTGTAAACCACTCCATTTCACAAGTATTTAGAAGGTAAATAGTTACAATAGTTAACCTTTTTCTTGTTTGACAGACGGCAACTGATGTCTGCAGTTGTTTTGGCTGGTCTCTTGATAGGCGATGACTTAACACTTGGATCAGAATGTAAAGTTTGTGATGCAACTTCAGCCAACATATCTAGAAGAGCTCCTGAGCAACCCTTCCTGTCAAGTTGATCGTCCTTACAAGGACCTGCCTCTATTAAAGTAAATTAAAAAATACAGAAATTTTTAACCATAAAATGCAGACATATTCCTTGTATAACATGACTGATGTGGAGTGTTCAAAAGTAAATACTTAACTCTAGAATGTGTGGTGGGGGGGGGGGATGTGGAGATTTTATCCCCAAATCATCTGAAATTTGGGAGCCAGAACCAAGAATGTAAAACATATATATGTTCCTGAATAAAGACTAAATGATTATGATTTTTAACATGCTTATTACCATGATTTTTTAATATTATTTATCTCAAGCCACCATTGTGTAACACGTGTCAGTTTTGGACTGTTGTGAAATGTCATAGGTGCTGAGTGTTGGGGTTCCCATAAGCCACAGATGACACTTCCCATAAAGCTTGCACACAGACAGTGAACACGTAACAGTGACGTGAAAACATACTGAATCATAAGATGCTGGGCACCAGTAACTGTTGTGGTGCAAGATAAAGAGTATGCTGAGGATGGTGATGACCACCATGGTAGTCAATGCGTCAACTTAAAAGGAGAGAATAATTCACTTTAAGATTAACAGTGTCTAACACCACACCCTGACAGTCGACACAATCCTGTACCACTTTCATCCACCTCCCATTCTCACAATCTAAGGTACTTCCCAACTATCCATCCTCACATATCTATTCAATATCCCAAGTGGCAATTTTCCAACAGGTTTCTCCACCAAAATACATGCCCAGGCCACTGCAACCTTCTGGATTTCACTACCTAAATAGTACTCAGTGATCTGTATCAATAATAAATTTATTTATGAAGTAGTATTATAGTTCATTTACTTTATCCATCTCAGGTCCATAAATTATCTTGAGCCATGTGTGTAAAACAATTGTAACAACTTAGCTTCCAGCAACACACAACATTTCAAATGCATAGAATTTAAATGGCAAAGTTATTTAATATTGTTATTGTATATAAGTTATTGTTTTGTATGTACCAAGTTTTGATATTGTGGAAAGCAGACAGGCTGATAGCTGATGATTGCTGTCTTCTAGGACGTGATGCCATGTGGTCTAGTAGGAGTGTACCAAAGTTTGCATATTTACTTGTGCCCAATCCACTTGTTGGCCCATAGAACTTTATTTTTCTGTTATGGTGTTTATATTCTATGTCAGCATAAATTAACTCTATGCAGCAGAGTCCTTCTCCAGAAGCTAACAGCTGACTACAAAATTCCCTACCTTTTATGGATTCCAGTTTCATCACCACATTTATTGGTCCCTTTCCACAGCCAGATGAATCTCATCCACACACTCATACACAGCTCAATTTTAATATTATCCTCCAATTTACACCCACATCTTGAAAGTGATATCACCTCTTTAGTTTTCCAACTAAACTTACACATACTTTCAACATTTAAACCAACAAATGCACTTTATTTCTTAGTTATGTTCATTAACCCTACACACGTTTCGGCTGCAACAGAGCCATCATCAGGAGTTCAAGGTCACATTCACTTTAACATTCACTGTTACATTTGGTTTCACCACTTATACACTACAATGTATGTCAATTTTCTGTTAACAGTTGATAACACTCACTGTTTCCGATTATGTATAACCTTATCTTTTAAATGTCTAGCGTAGGTTGGTTTCGCCTTGGGTTAAAAACGTAAAAGTTGATAATATTGTTAAAAGTTGTTAAAATGTAACACATGCAACCTACAATATGTGGGTCAAACTGGCCGTGAACTAAAGTCACGCTACTCAGAACACCATAGATATATAAAAACCAACGATCCCAAATCAGCTTATGCACAACATATCTTAAATAATAGACATGAATATGGTCCGATACATTCCACTATGGAACTGCTCAAAATATGCAGAAAAGGGTGGCTTTATGAACGTTATGGAAAACTTCTACATACAGAAATATCAACAGGAAGATATTCTCATACAAGAACAAAACACAGGAGAAGAAAACCCCCTCTTTAAGTTCATCATTCATACACAGCACAATATGCATGCGCCAAAACAAGACACTGATGTACCTAACACAACCACAACACGACAGTCAGTGACAGCCACACCAACAAGACACCAATAACGAAACTAGGTAAGCTAGACTGGAACCTAAAATATACATATTGCCATATATAGCAAACAATAAACCTTTATGTTACTGACACCCTATGTTGTTACAGGGCACGGACAACAATATTTGTATACAAACCAATTGCCAGCAATTTTTAATAACTTTTAACAACTTTTAACGACATTGTATTATCAACTTTTACGTTTTTAACCCAAGACGAAACCAACCTACACCAGACATTTAAAAGATAAGGTTATATAATCGGAAACAGTGAGTGTTATCAACTGTTAACAGAAAATTGACATACATTGTGGTGTATAAGTGGTGATACCAAATGGAACAGTGAATGTTAAAGTGAAGGTGACCTTGAACCCCTGATGATGGCTCTGTTGCAGCCGAAACATGTGTAGGGTTAATGCACATAACTAAGAAATAAAGTGCGTTTGTTGGTTTAATTGTTGAATGTTATCAAAATGCACGATAAACACAACGTAAAATTTACACATACTTTTCTCATATCTTCCATGTGTTCAACATGTCCCATCAATCTTATCTGCCTTTATTTAATCATATTAACAATATTTCATACACATTATGAAGCTCCTCATTACAGTTTCTTTCCAGCGTCCTCTTTACATATACTTTAATCTTTACATGTTTCAATAGGGCAGGAGAAAATAAAAGCTTTGAAATTAAACAGTACATTATGTAACCTGTTATTAATTCCAACATTAAAGTTGTATTGATTTATTACTAGAGCTCCTTAATAGGTGAACTTGTTTACAAATTGGAAGAATTTATTAGCTTTCTTTATATTATAATTGTCCTGCATTCTGGTGATGAAGGTAAAGGCAAAGTTCACCCTAGAACAGGCCATGAAGGCCCAGAGGGGAAGTAGAGGTATAGCTCTACTCTTTCTTTAACCTCGGCGCTAGATGGGGGTGAGTGGTCAACGCCACGCCCCGGCCGCTTTACCCCCGGGAATAACCTGGTACCCATTGTACAGTAGGCTGGGTAGGCCCCAGGGTCGGTCTGGACGGGTGCTGAAAATCTCGCCGCTACCGGGATTCATAGCGAGTTGCTATACCAACTGCGCTATCCTGGCCCATATTCTGGTGATAAAACATGGACATATACGTAACTAGTTTTTCTGTGTTCTAGGTCAACAACCTTATTAGTGTTCAATAATGCGGGGTTTTCTTTCAGAGAATCATGTTTTTTTGCTCAATAAATAAACATCTTCATCTCAGACTACAAAATGTCATATCCCACTGAGTTCTGAACCCTCCTGATTTTCTTGATCTTTCTCAGTGGCATGTTCTAAAGGAATGGTGATAAAAGGGAACCTCATTTCAGACCAAACTGAACATAAAATACATTACAAAAGCGTTCACTTCTGTTATATTGGCACGTTTCAGGAACTGGTTCAGTTCCCATCCTCAGGTTGAAGGGTGGGTAGACACCTACTAAACTGGATCCCACAGCAATGGCCGCTATCAAACTCTGGGCAATCTACATCAGGTAATTACCGGATCAAGTTCTTGTTACAAGGAAATAACAGAAAATATGAAACGAATTTGTGGGCACATCCATGAAGAAACTAACGCAAAAAGTCGAATATGTGATAATGACCAAAGTCCAGAACTAGGTAAACCTAAATTTAAATTGAATTAACTTCCCGCCCTTTCTTACGCCTTAACCGACTGCATCAACACAACCTTCAGTACCTATATTCATTTATTACTCATGTGTAGAACTACGAACTTCATATTGGAATAAAATTTACACAACGGAATCTACGGCAAACATAAAACATATTTCATGGGGACAGAGCTATGACAACTGACGTCACTCCAGAAATATGTTAACACTGACAACTCTTGTTGACAACGCCCTGGTAATTTGTTGTTTTTCGATTTTTAATGTACAACGATACACCGTTACTTGCTTTATATTTCCTAACCATTATGCCAATGGAATCTAAAACAAGTTAGGAACAAACTTTATTTGTAGAAAAAGTCTGAAACATGAGCATTGTACGGTTCTTGCTGGCGCAAGCGGCTGTACACTCATTAGCAGACGCCATGAGGATACACTAGCAGCCGACACTGTGCATGCAGTTTTCATTATCAGCAGGAAATAAACAATTCGATACACACCATACAATGAAATAATGTATAATAAGATTAGATTAAATACATGATATTACTTTTTTAACTTACCATTTGCTTTCGTGTTGTTTTTATGTCTTTGACAGTGTAACATTTTTGTATTCATTGTTCTCTTCAAGCTTACTCAGGCCATGTTCAACTACGTATTCCTTGCACCTGACCAGAAGGTAACCACAACGGAACAAATAGCCGTTTACGTCCTATTGGACAGCTTTCTAATAGGAAGCAATTTGAATATTTGTAGACCAGTTCGACTGTTAAAGAATTATAATTATCATGCGGGATTTCAGGTTCTCACGGCGATGTTGCTGAAGTACAAATTTTTTGGTACGTGTATGCCGCCTGTACTGTATCCATAATTTTGCGACTT
Source organism: Reticulitermes speratus (assembly GCA_021186555.1). Taxonomy (NCBI): domain Eukaryota; kingdom Metazoa; phylum Arthropoda; class Insecta; order Blattodea; family Rhinotermitidae; genus Reticulitermes; species Reticulitermes speratus. Next base: position 25,959,262 of record JAJKFL010000042.1, on the reverse strand, counting down.
GTCCTCTAAACGCTCTCAACTAAGAGAAAATGATCTTTGTCGAGCAAAACTGTTTCCCTTTGTGTACTGTTTGTCGGTGCGAGAAAAACAATACACGTGTGAACTGTATTGAGTTTCAAACCTGCCGTGTGCCCTACTTCAAACGGAACTGTGCGCGAAAGTTCTTGATTATTCCACATGTCACACATTCCACAGTCCGTGGTCCGTGTTGACCACAGTATGGAATTTTTTTATCTGTGACAGAGATGAGCCGTGGTTCGTATACGGCATGGGGCAGAGCACAGATTATTTGTTGGTGTACATTATATATTATATAATATCAGAGTTATATGGTAATCTGTTGTGTGAAGTGTGGACTGATGAGGCAGGCTACGTTTGAGGTGTAAGTGCTGTGGAGGTATGTTGGCATGGTGCGTATGGGTTGTGGTTGTAGAATAGAATGAAGTTGAATGTATTTACACGTTATAGATCCTTCTGTGGGTTAAGCCAAAGGATGTACATGTCATAATAAAAGTGCAAAACTTTATTCACATATAAGCAAAACTTACCTCACATGTAAACTGTGGTACTTGAAGTTACGAATGTAAATAATAGGTGTACAGGCTATGTACACATGCTGTATAACGTGACACGATATTATTATAAACTATATTTCATTTACAAAAGACGAGTACAAACGCTTTACGCGAGTGTCGTATGTAATTGTGAAAGCTGTTTACTAACATGAGTAAAGAGCAGACATAGAGTTTTTAGTCGAGGTAAGTTAACGAATTGAGGTAGCAGTGAAATGGTTAAAGAATTTTAAGAATGAGATGTGTTTACTGCCCATTTATTTATTGAGAAGAGTTCTGTTGATGTCAGTATAAGTAAACCATCATATTGCACATCATGTAGACAGGTTACACTGGGTTATTTATTACATACCAAAACTGCATAACATGAAGACAATTTTTAGGTTAAGAAGTATGTTGTTGGCCAAGGCATCAATAATTGTCACCTGTATACATGAGGAACATTTTCTGCTCTTTACACTACTCAAATTCTAAAACAAAACTGTGGCTGTGTTACTGCTACCTCAGAGTACTTAAAGTCTTGACAACTTACTGATGTCAAGTACTGCTGAGATTAATTTTTGACATAAGAAGTGTTCTTGGGAATTGTTTTGGAAGCAGAACAGGAACAGAATTTAAGTTACATCCAGGTTTCCATTGCCAAGAACTGTTGGTCATGAACTCTGATTGTCACCATACGTAAAGTGCAAGTGGACTTTTTCCAGCTGTCCAAGAATAGCTTGGGAATGAAAAAGACAAATACTGTTCATCTTTCACGAGGTGTGAAGGTGGATCAGAAAGTAAATTTACAGTACCTATAAATCAAAGGCAGGATTTAATAGAGGAAACTGACACACAATGAAGATGTCACTGGTACACAATTTTTCAACATAGTCCCCTTGACAGTTGAGGTACTTGTCACAGCTTATGATAAGTTTATCCATCCTGGACACGTAGCATGTATGTCCCTGTTGTGTTAGCCATGTGGTGGTAGCATGTTTGACATCTTCATCACAGGTGAAGCAGTGTTCTGCCATATGCTGCTTCATGGCGGGAAAAAGATGGAAATTCTGGGTGCCAAATCTGGACTGTATGAGGAATGGTCCATTGTTTCCCAACCACATTTTTGCAGGATGTTTCCAGTCTGCTGTATGATGTGCAGTCAGGCATTTTCATGGAGGAGAATCACACAACCACTAAGAAGACTGGAATGTTTTCTTATGATGGTCTGTTGCAAGCTTTTCAGTGTGGCGTGGTACCTGTTGGCATTAATTGTGCATCCATATTCCAGGGACTTCGTCAGCAATACACCTGATGAGTCCCAGAGATGGTGGCCAGCACTTTGCCAGCAGATTGTATAACTTTAAATTACTACTACTGCTACTACTACTAATTATAATCCTCCTGCTCCTTCTTCTCCTTCTCCTCCTCCTTCTTATTCTTCTGGGGTGAGCCACATTGTTTCCACTCCTTGGTTCATCACTTACTGGTGTGAGTGAATTGATGGATCCATTGCATCACCTGTAATGACTTGACACAGGCAGTTGTTTCTCTCTACTGCATAATGTTCAGGAAACTGAGAGAGGTCATCATTCTTGCTGCTTTGTCATCATCTGTTAATTCATGAGGCAGCCGCCTGGTACAGACCTTATGGTACTGAAACAAATCTACCATGATATGCTGCACAGTACTGTAGGATAAAGCAAGGTATTATGCTATACACTGCAAAGTTGCACTTCTCTTTATCTGAATGATTTCCTCAACATGTGCAGTGTCGGCTTATGTTGTCAGGGAGCCTCATGTTCCATTTTGTTTGTCATGTGTGACATTGTCCTGGCCAGATGCAAATGTATGGCCCCATTTGGCAACCTGTTGCCTGGACATCACATCATGGCCATACACTTCCATGAACTGTGAATGGAGATCAGCTACCGACACTCTCTGCCCCCAGAAAGCATATAACTCCTCAGAATTCCAAGCAAGACCAGTTTACCGAGTGGGTCATCATGTTGAACTGATGCATTTGTGCTTGTTACAAACATGTGCCTTGAATTGTATGACTCTGAACACTCAAGCCCTCTGTTGTGTATGTCAGCAGCATTTGAAATTTCAACCAGTTCAGTGTCTCAAATAATAGGACTTGCAAACTGTTTTTGATCCACCATCATACATTCTGGGTTTACATGCCACCTTAAATTAATGTGTGCCTGTATACATTTATTCTCACTTTTTATTTGGTTACAGTATTGACTGTTGTCTACATGACATATGCATTTGGTGTTTCTTCTAGTTAATGTGTTGAGCATAGTTGTGCAGTTCTTATGGTCCTATATTTGCAATTATTCTATATCACAGATTCTGTTAATTCTACTTCTGAAGTAACAGAATTCTCTTAATTGTGTGTCTGAAATGGGCTGTGCTGTTACTCAGGTGTTTATTTGCCTGTATTGGTAGCCTGTCACCCTAGAGACCGGGGTTTGATGCCAGGCCAGTCCCTGTGAGATCTGTTTCATTTCATTCATTTTTCCGTAAATCCTGCCAGGAGTACAAACTCATGTGGATGTGGAAATCGTCCTAGTTTACAATACAACTAAAACAAGTACGGCATAACATAGAGCAACATAACATATAATATATTTCCAGTGGACAAGTACATAGTAAGTGTCATAAATTTAATCACCATCTGTATGAATCAATGGCAAATCTTATACAATCCTACACAATGTCTGTTATTAAAAGTCATTCTTATAAAAACAGTCTTCAAAATTATGAACCCCAACACAATATACAAGTATTTAATTGTGATTAAATTATTCCTTTAAGCTGTAAAATGAATTATTGTAGAGAAACCTTTTTTAGGCTGGCCTAAATAATTTTACATTTTTACACTTAACATTTTATGCTATTCATCCTCTACATATCCTACTGGGAGCTCAAACCCCTGTGCATGCGGAAATCGTTCCAGCCCACAACACAAACAAAACACACGCAGCACAACATACAGCAATGCAGAATAGAATAAAGAACACAACTTACAGTGTGCAAGAACATAACAATTGTCATAAATTACCACCATCTGTATGCATCAATGGCAAACTTTATACACTTCTAAACACAATGTTTTTGGAAGTCATTCATTTTCATTTTCTACAACATTCCATAAATCCACAAAGTCCATAAAACATTATATGCCGGATCCAGAACATGTCAACAGAAACACGTACACAACAAACATACATAGAAAGCGTAATAAGTAAAATTGTTAAAAATAAACATTTGTGGAAAACAAAACAGTTGTTCCTTCGAATGTTAATACACACAATAACAGAGCAATTTAGTATAGAGTATGAAGACCTATAGGGTCTCTAAAATATATCTTAGACAAATACACTATATGCCAAGGGAAAGAATTTACCTAGAAAGTGACGTGGCTTGAGATAGTCAAATATCCTGAACAATAAGGCTTGTGAGCAGAACAAAACAGTATGACAATTTAATAGAATAGGATATAACATTATAATATAAAAGAATATAAGAAATTTGTATAAAGTTTCTAAAATGTAGGTAACTATAAAGACAAATTATTTGATCAATGTATCTGACAGTTCCATCTCGTTTTAATATAGAGTAGGTCAACAGTTTCTCCTGTCAGTATTATTTCACCAATGCTGCATATTCATATTTCATTCATTTACCACCAACACTATATAATCTCAATAGTTAACAGTATTGTTACATAAAACACTGTGCCTACATTTGGAGTGAGTGATACACATTTAGATTTTTTTTTGTGGAGATGTTGGCATTCATGGATGTGGTGGTGGCAACAGTTGTGTCAGCTTTTAGTATTAAATAATAGCAACTGTCATAATACTTTTTTTTTACAGGAAAGTTGTAATGGCAGATGTATCAGTAGTTGAAATTCAAGTGTTATTTTTTGCTAAAGCAAGGGAACTTTGTGGACAGAAACAAAGCCGTTTATTAATTCCATCAGTAACATCATATAATAATCTTTTGGATGAAATAGTCAAGAAATTTTCCTTGGAGCCTATTCGAGATAATTTATTATTAGCCATTAATGAAGAATATACTACTTCAGAATCTGAAGTTCAGCTTAAAGAAGGAGATGAAGTAGCAGTTATTCCACCACTCAGTGGAGGTAATTGAATATAACAAGTTGTGAAACTGAGAGACATTTATGTATGGAGAGGTACCCATTGTGTTTAGAATTGCTTTCATTGTTTATGTTCGATAATGATGAGGAGGATGTTCAAGCATGACATAGTGCACTTAGATATTCTGCAAATTTGGATGTTCTGCAGCATTAATTGGTTGTTCCATATTACTGTTTTTGTTTACTGAGGAAATGAAAGTTATTGCTGGATGTGTTTTGCATGACAATGATATTAATGGCGAAAGTCTGCAGTTCATTGGCCTATATGAAATATGTTTATACACTATTTATTACTGTAGTTATTGATGTTCTTCGAAACACAGCATCGTGTAAGAAAATAAAGTGCAAATTAAATTATGGGACTTTTCTCCTGTTAAATTTTAGAGCAGTTCTGACCTTTCATTTTTAATTTATTTTTAAATTTTGCCTTACTGGGCATTTACACTAGAAGTTGTTAATGTTTTTTTGAAGTGATGCAAGGAAAGGTTGTGTTAGTAACAACAGATTTAAGAGTAGTTGAATAAAGAGCATATGGGGAATGTACTAAGCAAAGTGATGGGTTTGCAAATGGGTAGACAGAAGGGAAGTGTCTGATGTACCAAATGTGCTATTGAAAACATGCTTTTGTAGGATAGTGCTTGTCACTGCAACAATTCGTGTATCACAGTAGTTCACAGTTTTGAGCATAGAAGTCAGACAAAAGTCAGGTGATGTGAGAAAACTTATGCAGGCTAAGATGAAGCCAGAAATTGTTTTCCATTATTTTACAACTTGACAGTTTTGCTCCACTTCACTTCCTGTACAGTCTACTAGAAGTGACTATTATGGGCCTAAAAGGAAAAGTTGCTAACTGGATTCTAGAAAGTTTTGAAAAGATGGATTTTATTATTTATGGAAAAGTATTTTTTTATATTCCATTGAATGTACAAGCCCGAACATTGCTGTGTGGTACAGAAGCTTGTATAAGTATTATATATCTTAGCAGTTGAAAAAAATTATTACATTATTAAAAATGGAATTTGATGGACTGATGAATGTGATTTTGCTAAGATGTTAGTTGATAATTTTTCCATGACACCAACAATATGGAGATTCATCCAGAATGTACTGAGACAGTATCAAAAGAATGTATACAGATATGGGTAAAGTAAAATTATTTAATTTTAGAAATATTCTTAGAATTGATTATTAAAATATTTTTAGAAATATAATTTTAATATTAATTTTCAAATACAAAAACTATTTCAATGGTTTTTTATCATTGTTGAAACCCAGTAATGTCTGAAACTGATCTTCGTTCATATTTCCAATAATATGCTGCAGATTTGGGGTGTTTGAAAAACAGTAAGGTGGCACTAGTGGACCAGGAAAGACTTAGATTTATATGATAATTTCTTGGGTTTACAGGTACCCTGAAACATATCTGGATAGTCAGTTTAAATTGGAATTTTAGTATCTTCCTTGGTGTATGATCAGTCAGTACAAAATTAAACTCTTTCTTTACTATTTGATAATGGTTGGAAGTCCAGTTTTATGTTATAGTCTGGAATGAAACATTCTAAAAAATTACAGTCTTATGGGGTGTGATGCAGTGTAGTTAAATAGATGGGCATGGTACAAATACCTGTGTATTCCTTAAATGCGCTGGGGGTATATATGAAACTACAAGGTGTCACATTCCAGAAGACAGTAATCTTGATACTCACTGTAATGAGAACCTTAACTGTCATACCAAAATGAACTGTGTATTTTATTTTAATGTGTGTTTGCAGTTTTACACACCTTCAGAAGTATGTATGAAGTTAACCAAGCAGATACTCAAATTTTCCTCCAATCCTTTCCTCCCCCCTTGTAACCAAATCATGGTGAACTCTGCAGGACATGTAGCTTGTCTGGTAAAGGTGAAGCATAAAAATGCTTAGGCATGAGTACTTGAAGGGATCTAGATATAAGTGAGAGCTTAATATTAAAAGTGGTTGTTGAAAAAGTAGGTGTGTTGAATGGATTCATGTGTCTTGTAATAGGATCAAGTGATGGGCTGTTGTGAATGAAATCTGTCAACTAATGGAATGACTATCCTCTGAAAAAGTACTGCTTCAGGACTTAAGCTAATTCTGAATGGTGTATAACAGTGTAAAGCAACCTTTTATTGCCAGGGCCATTTGAAAATCTCCAAATTGTGTGTGATTTGCATATCAACTGCTAATATTAAAATCTTTTTTCCAAAAAAATATATTTTTCATAATGTGATTAAGGGACTAAAATGGCTGTTAATTAATAGATTATTGCAGTAAGAATATAACACAGTGAGTAAGTATAATGTAATTTTGCTACTTGCATTATTTTTGAAGAATGTGAATGAGAAGCTTGTTACTGTTTCTTTGTCACAGATAATTTTAGGAAATACGCAGACTTCATTTCATGAAATTTTGACTGAGGTGCACTTGTGCTAATTGTTGTTAGAACATATTTAAAACTGAAAGAGTAAAGGGTTGATGGAGCTTACCACTCTATACTTTTCTCACTCCTCCCACTTTATACATGCTGGCAGGCTTTCACTATATCCATGCAGTGTGCAAAAAGCCTATTACAACTTCAGTATTGTTTACCAAATTAAATTACACATGCAAAGTTCAATAGGTCTCGCAAAAATTGCCCTTCATTCTGATGGGGGAGCATCAGTTAAGTGTGCTTCAAAATGCTCACTAGCTGCAGATGTAATGCTGCCTGCAGCCCACAGGTTACTCATCACTGATATGTAACAATCTTTTTTGACTGAAATGCTAGGTGTTGCTCATCCTCCCCCCCCCCCCCTTTTTTTTTTTTTTTTTTTTTTTTAATTGAACTGTGATTTTCCAAAACCTTGTTGTGTTTCATTTAGGTTTTGAGAGTAACTGTGCCCATAGAGTAGTAATCCCCTGCTTTGTACTGTCATTTGATAAAGGAAACAACCAGTTTTCAAAATGTTGTGGTTTGAAAACTGTGATGATTGACAGTGTTTTAAATTATGTACTAACTTGTGGAGCAGAGTCCTTTCTTGCTCCAGAGGTTCATTACCATGCTCACAAGAGCCTACCACTGGTCCCTGTTGTAAGCCAAATGAGTCCTCACCTTTCCATCCTCTCTCTTTAGTATCAACTTTTATGTATCAACTTTATATGTATGTGTGGGCTTTCCAAGTGGTCTCATTTTTGCAGGTTTTCTGACCAAAAGCATTTCTTATGGCTTCCATGCTTGCTACATGATACACCCTTCTGATTCTCATTGATTTGATGGTCGTATTATGAGGAGTACAAATTATGCGGCTTCTCGTGTCCACAGTATCAGTCTAAGAAAGGTTCGATAGATTGTAATTGCAGGTATGCTTTTTTTCAGGTTAAGTTTACGGATATAAGAGGAAGATACTATTCATTAACCATGAATTTTGTGAAACTTGTGAATTCAAAACTCAATGTTGATGAAATTTCAAACTTAGTTTCATCACCATCATGTGGTGCTATCTCTCTTTTTGTTGGCACTACCAGAGATAATTTTGAGAATAAACAGGTAAGTGTATTACATTTGTTTACTGTCATCAGAGATTGTTACCACACACTATCCTTTACAGTTGATCCAGGTAAGGTAAATAAAAGCTGAAATAAGCATATGCCAGTTATAGGACAAAGTCTGCTGCGAGGTGAAAACCCAATACCTTGTTCACAGCTGCTGGAAGTGTCACCTTACATAAAAATAATGGTTCCTATTGATCAGTGTGTTTTGGGAGATAAAATACTTGTTCTTTTTTTTTCTGTGAAGTACTACACATGCTAATGCTGTGAATGAAAATGACCCATTGAATAGGAGAGTGGATGGGCCCCAGAAGTAGTCTTGAGTATGGGGCTGAAGAGGATAATTCTTGCTCTTGCCAGGAGTTGAACTTCAATCATTCTACCCATAATGAGTCTTTTTTTTTTTCAATGGCTCGACAGCCCCTTGGGGGGCCTAGGACGCCTCAGTTTTCGAGGCTTCACGATCACACTTTTTAGACACGCCACATTCGGTAGGACTTCTCTGGACGAGGGACCAGCTCGTCGCAGAGACCTCTACCTGACAACACACAACACTCACAAGAGACAGACATCCATGCCCCCGGTGGGATTCGAACCCACAATCCTAGTAAGTGAGCAGCCACAGACCCACGCCTTAGACCGCACGGCCACTGGGATCGGCAGTGAGTCATTATGCTACCAGTAACTGGGCTATCCCACACCTTGTAACTTTTTCCATGAAGGAAGTATTTTTTATAAAATATGAAATAGAAGTAAGTTTGATATGATTTTAAGAATTGTGAGTGAAAATTTCTGTTTCATGTTATGGTTATTGTTATTTACATGCCATCACCTGGTTAGTTGGGGTTAATTCTGTAGCATATTCAGTATTATTTTGATCATTATGAGAATATTTAAAGAGTCTCTTCAAGCTTTCTTTTAGGCATTTTCACAAAATTGCAAGATACAACTATTAGCTTTGTCATGTCTGTCCATCCGCATGGAACAGCTCAGCTCCCATTGGACAGATTTTCATGAAATTTGGTATTTGAGTATTTTTCAAAACTGTCGACAAACTTCAAGTTTCATTAAAATCTGACAAGAATAATGCATACTTTACATGAATACCTATGTATTTATGATAATATCTCCCTGAATTCTTCTTAGAATTAGAAATGTTTGAGACAAACATTGTAGAGAAAATCAAAACACACATTTTGTATTCAATAACTTTTATTCCAAAAATTGTGCTGTTTATAAGATAATGTGAAATAATGTGGTAGAGTTAGGTAGGCCACAGATGTGAATATAATACAGTACATGCGCATTGCATGCTGGGTAACTAAGGCTACAGACACACACAGAATGTGTAAAACTTATTGCTTTTCCAGAGCAAAAATGGTTATGTGAACGCCCCTCCGTGTTGCATTATATGTACATTGCCTATCTTATTATTAGTTAGGAAGACCAGTTTTGCACTGATGAAGGCAGCCAGAACATCTCCATCTAGAGCTAAGTTATTAGAATTCACAGAACTTTACCACAAAGCTTGGTGTATAAGTAATTGGGAACTTCACAGAACAGACAAAAAAACCCATTTACAGCAAGAAAGAAAGAGTGATGACTGTTATTGTTAGAATTTCTGTACCATGGTCTTGTGTTCGGATCAGTGTAGTAGTAGTAGGACAGTGGAATTCCTTTAATCCAGACCTGATAGTCTGGTACTCCCGATAGTTGAGCACTTGAGGAAAGTAGTCCCAAGACTGGAAATTAACGCCATCTCTAACTTTCGGTGTGTATACTGATTCTGTGACTTTATCTTGGGTTTATCTGGACCTTATTTAGCCCATCAAGCTGTTTTTGTGGCTTCAGAAGATCAAAAGGTGAGTAAACAAGGTACTGCTGAAATAATTAGGAGGCTTGAAAGTGGCGAATGCTGAAGAGAAGTTATGGTTTAATTCAGCATTGGATTGTCAGCTATCTATAATATAAAGAAATGGAAGGACCAATTATGAATGTTTATAGCATCAAGTGAAAGTGTGAAGGGCCTTTAAAGTGACAGACATTGGAAGAGCCTAAATTATCACAGTTGGATAAGGTGTTGTATTAGTGGTTTACAGCAGTGTATTCTGAAGGAAAACCCATGACTGGGCCTGTGATAATTTAAAAACCCAAGTTTCTTTTTATGATGAATTGAAAATAACTGACATGTGCACATTCTCTGAGGGCTGGCTGCAAAATTTTAAAGAACCAGCAGCTGAAGGACATATTCAAATGGAATACTGTAATTAGTTGTGCAGTGCAAGTATAGGAGCATTAACAAAAATTACCTATAAGAACTTAGGTCAGTATAGGTACTATCTGATAGTCCAGAATATTTGATAATCTGGCACCTGTCCAGTCCTGTGGGTGCCAGATTAAGGGAATTGTACTGTAGTATCAATAGTGGTAGTGGTAGTGGTAATAATACTTTGTATGTAACATGTTTACATTTGCAAGCAATAAATATTGACTTCAGTAGCACTGAGCCCTTTGTCCATTACCCCATAAGCTCAGTGCACTAGCCAGTCATATATACTACATTTGGTGCTACTTTAGCGTGCGGTCTACCTGAACTTTTCTACTTTATCGTGCGGTCTACCTGAACTTTTCTACTTTATCGTGCGGTCTACCTGAACTTTTCTACTTTATCGTGCGGTCTACCTGAACTTTTCTACTTTATCGTGCGGTCTACCTGAACTTTTCTGCTTTATCGTGCGGTCTACCTGAACTTTTCTACTTTAGCGTGCGGTCTACCTGAACTTTTACACTGTAGCATGCGGTCTAACAGGGCATTTATCATAAAAAACAATGAACAATGGTGCTATATATTTAATTTTATGACATATGACATACATATGTAATCTTAGTAACACATGAATAGAAAATTATATACTTTTCAATCCTTTAAAGATATACTCGCCGTATGTCATTCAGAAATGCCAAAAACAAATCTTCTGCATCCTTTCTTAGCACTTTCCAGCAAATGTGATCAAGGTGTGATTGAAACAGCTCATTAGGAACGCCTCTCATTTTCTTCAAAATGCGTATTTTGTCATCCAAGCATGACCGTTCAATCGTTTGCATGTTTACTCCTGTCACTGGATCCACATAATTTTGTTGATGGTTCACCATAAAATGGCTGTAACCGATGGCATTTAGATTTCCATATGCAGGCCATTCGTCGGAATGAATCACTGAACCTGTTTCGCATTCCCGCTGAATGATTGGTATAAGTGTGTTTCTGTCACACCGTTGCACATAAAAATATCGACAATCAGAGCCTTGCTTCAGACCAAAAACCCAAGGCCCATCAATTCTACGTCCATGGTTCCTGTTGTTCTGTAAATCTGCATCACTATCTTCAGAAAGAGGAGGGTTATCGCCATTTAGCATTCTTCCACGATTATATTTCCGTCGACCAGCAATTCTTGCCTCATCAATTTGGATGGGGTTAACGTCTGTGCCAACCATCTTACCTCGTGCACGATGAGAAATGATGGCTCCACACACCTCTCGGCACATATTAAACCAGTCAGTTACAGTACTACTAGACTTTCCTGTAAGAGTCACTGTTGTGTCCATGGGTATTTCAATTACAAAAAAGAACACCAGTTCTAAAATTTCGCACAAACTCAGGTTGCAGTGTAATTTGTTGTTTATATCCGTATAATGGAAAAATGCGTTTCCTTTTCGAACAGAACGTGAAGTTTGGCACCCTTTACGACCACATCGAAGTACATGTCTGTATTCCCCACCTCTGTCACGTTTTCTTTTTTTCTTGCATATCACTGCCACATTGATGACACGGCTCTGCATCTTGTGGTGCATCCAGAAGATTGTTTGCACATAAAAATGCAAGTGGTTCTCTTCTGTGCAGATGATATTTCTATAGAAATCTTTTAACAACATTATAGAGGGTAAAATCCGTTATACTGATATTATCGACTTGAACTTCTTTCTGATACTTGCGCGAGACAGAATGCACGGCGTACTGGACTTTGTGTCCGGGACCAGGCAGGTGCCCCTCGTTTTCCTTAGAAGCAATAAATCTTGCCGCCCACATAATGTGTTTGCGGTATATGTCCTGGTGAACCGCATGCCATAGTGTAAATGTCCAGGTAGACCACAGATTACCGGTAGACCGCACAATAAAGTAGTACCCTACATTTTATTGCATTGTCAATGAATGTTACATGAACACACCATTAACACAAGATATGTAGGAACTGGAAGTGTGTGCTTTGTGAGTTCCAGTTGGAACCCATTTTACCTTATATTTATGTTCTTTATTTTATATAATGGCAAAGAATATTTATTCAAAACTTGCAAGAGATGAAGGTGTTAATGACATTCATAGACATCTGCTTTTGTTGAACTTCAAAGTCATGAATAGTGAACAGCAACTGACATCTTATTTGTCAGTATAATAGGTAAATGGAATGTGAGTCGGATGGCTGTTTTGATCATGCTTTATCCAGGCATGTGAGGCTTGATGGAAAAGTATCCAGACTGTTTTTATTTCTTTAGTACCTTACCACGCACTGTGATGGGACTTTTCTGAGCTTGTCTGCTTGTTCCTGCATGTCTGCAATCAGCAAGACCTTACTGTAGTCATTCAGTCTGATGTGATCATCACGAATAAACAGTAGTGTTTGGGTTGTGCATCATATTCTTGATGTCCAAGAGTACAGAACTATGCATGTGTATTAAATTTTGCACAGAACTCGACAAAATGAGAATGCGAACTTATGAGATGATTAAAACTGCGTTTTGAGAGGAGGTTGACACCCGTACACAAATTTTTGAGTGGTTTTGCTGCTTTAAAAGTGGGTGCACGTCTGTAGCAAGTGAAGAGCATTCTGGTCATCTTTCATGAAGCAGAAATGATGAAGTGTTAGCAGAAGTGCTTGGTTTGGTGAGAGCAGATCAAAGACTAACCATCAGGGAGGTAGCTGAGGAACTAGGGAGTTTCTTTTGGCTCATACCAGGCAATTGTAACTAAAGATTTGGGCATGAGACGTGTCTGCAACGTTTGCCCCACAGCTGCTGACAGTGGGGCAGAAGGAGCACTGCCACTCTAGCCTCTGATTTGCTGGAATATGGAGAAGCAGACAAAAATATCTTTAAACGTTGTAACTGGTGGTGAAAAATGGTGTATGGTTTGACCCCAAAATTAGAAACAGTCTACACAATGTAAAATGTATTCATCAGCACAACCCAAGGAAGTGTGCCAATTTTGATACCTGACGAAGGTGATGCTTATAGCTTTTTTTGATCAAGAAGGGTATTGTGCACCATGAATATGCTCCACATGGCCAAACTGTAAACCAGCATTTTTATTTAGAATGCTAAGACATCTCTGTGATTCACTTAACAGTAAACTGCCAAGAAAATGGCGGTCTGGTGGAAGATTCATTATAGCAATGCACTGGCACACTCGTCCCAACTTGTGCAGCAGTTTTTAGCCAAACACCACATTCCACAGATGCGTCAACCACCATACCTCCCAAAAAATGGTCCCATGTGACTTTTTCCTATTCTCCCAAGTTATAACACCTTGGAAAGTAAACGAGTTGAAGGTCTGAAAATGATTGAACTTAACATGACACAACTTCTATACATCCCCAAAACAGAGCATGAGAGGTGCTTCCAGCAGTGGAAGAGCTGCTAGGAGAAGTGTATGCAAGCAGAAGGGGCCTACTTGGAAGCACGTTAGTCTGTCATTAAGTTTTGGTATTGTTAGTATCACAGTGTCAGTCTGGGTATTTTTAATCAGGCCTCATATCATTATGTACAGATGGCAGTGCAAACAAGAAACTGTAAAACATTTAGTTGTATTTGTCCTAATATAGGATTATTAGTATGAATAATTTGATTTTTTTGTGAATAACAGGTTGTACAGTTGGAATATGAAGCATATGAACCAATGGCAGTGAAGGCAATGGAAAAAGTGTGTGAAGATATTCGCAAAAAGTGGAAAGTGGAGCATATAGCTGTGTATCACAGGTACTAGTGTTCTGCAGTTTCATGAACTGTAATAGCCTGCAAATGTGTTCAATGAATTTAATAATGTAGTTCAACACATATTAGTACTTGAAATGCCAGTTTCTGAGGTAATATAATATATGTTGTCGTGTCAGACATGTTATATAAAGAAAATTTAATACATAAATGTATGTATATTAATTCTTTATGAATTTTTAATAATCAGAACATAGATGGTTCAACAAAATGTGTAGGATTGAGATGTGTAATGTTAACATTCAGAAAACAGAATAAATTGCACTTACTGATATGATCTTGAGAAACATACTGCATTGTGTGCATGTGTGTTTAACACTTGGGGCCTGTAGTGTCGTGCACCCCTGAAGTCACCAGCCCGTAAAAGCAGCCATTTTATTGTGGTCAGCACTTCACCTGGCAGCTAGGGGAGGTGGAGTGATGACCTGACATAGTAGAAAGAAAGCATGCATTACGTTTTTGAGGAGATTCGGGTAAGAACAGTTAGAGAGTGGGTTGAGATGGGTAACGACTCCGAGGTGGGCTCTTGGTGAGATTCACGAACTGAGGTGGCGGCGTGGAGTTGAATTGTGCAGACGAGAGGGCCGACTGACATGCCTGGAGGACTGCTTGTGACTATGCTCTGGGTGTCCGTATCCAGCGGTGGGTTCCCATGGAGTGAGTAGACATTTATTATTTGTGGAGAGAGTAAAAGAGCCGAGATAGGGGTCGCTGTGAGGGAAATGTAACTTTTCATCCGTAGCATCCGATGCTGAGGGGAATAATGACAATGTTGGTAAACCTTATGTAATTGGGTAATTTGTTATTTAATTAGTTTTAGTTCTTGATCTATTAAATTATATTGTGTTTGTGAATAAATTGTAGTTTATATGTTCTCAGCTGTTTGGTTGTGTAAGGCACTATTAGGTACGGTGTTGGACCATAGAGAGCGCCCTTTTTCCTTCCTAATTCCACATCCCAGAGAGGGTTAAAACCAGTAACAGATACCGTAAAACCAGTAGCAGGTACCTTAAACCCAGACACAGCTAGCTTACCCACAGAGCTAGCACAGTAACAACAATATCGATAGTAACAATAAGAACTCATGGGTGGTGGCAGCTCTACCAATGCTGTGCACAGCTCTCATCCTGAGTCCGGCATGTCAAGGAGAGAGCCTGGGACCCCGGGAGGGTTGTGCAGGGCGTCAAAACTATACCGGTTGGTTGAGGTGTGAGAGCCGGGCAACGACAGTATAGCAGGGCCATTGCATCACTTGTCAGTAATGCTAGTAACTCTTGGCATTCTTTGCATGTCAAATTTTTAAGATATGCCCTAAGTTTGTTATGCACTGAACGATGAGAATCTGAACCCCTAGTCCATTTTCATATTCCTAATCATCATAAATTAAACATTTCACTGCTATTTCATGGGCAGAATTTTCTGGTTTACCATAAGGCACTTGCTACATGACTGGTTGATGCTTATAGTTTGTGACTTTTAAAAACTCAGAATGGAGTGTTTTCAGTTAAAACACAACTTTGCTAAAATTCACTTAACAACCAACAACTGCACTATTGAATTAAAATATCACTTAAAGTTACCCTACATATGTTTCGGTCATTATTTGACCATCATCATGGGTATCTGTATCTTTATGTTTTTACTTCACTGTGCGCTATCCACTTTTTTGTTGATTAATTTATTAATGTTTTTCACTGGGAGTTGTTTTGTACACTGCACTTATATACATTTGTCTGTTGAGATTGTCTGCGTCGAGTTTTTTCACTGTTGTACTATTGGGGATCTCAACAAACAAATACGTATATAAGTGCAGTGTACAAAACAACTCCCAGTGAAAAACATTAATAAATTAATCAACAAAAAAGTGGATAGCGCACAGTGAAGTGAAAACATAAAGATACAGATACCCCTGATGATGGTCAAATAATGACCGAAACATATGTAGGGTAACTTTAAGTGATATTTTAATTCAATAGTGCAGTTGTTGGTTGTTAAGTGAATTTTAATACCATAATGCACGGTGAACAAAAAGTACAACTTTGCTATTTAACAAATCAGCTACATGTTCCAGCTACTGTTAGTATCCATCGTCAGGCTGATCCCAAGAACATAAAAAGACAGACAGTTTCAATATTGGTTGGAGATCTTGGACCTTACAATGTGTTATATAACGTATGTGATGTACATGTTATGTATATATGAATAATTAAATCATGGAGTTTAAGAAAGTATAATTCTAAAACTTTGCATACTTTGAATAGATGTAGTTGTATATTAATTACACTAATAGTAAAATTGTAAAATACTTGAATTAAATTAAGAAGTTAGAGTAGGCAAGAACTATGGAGATGGCTAGTACATATTCTCTGTCTTCAAGTGTGCTCTGAAGGAGGTGATATTTTTGAACATAGATTAATTTTGCTCAAGAAGTAAGAATTCATTTCATTATGCTGTTTGCTATATGTGAAAAATGTGAATAGCTTATAAATGGATTCATGTATGTTTAACAGGCTCAAAGATTTCTAGGGGAAATATTGGTTGTGTTTTGTAAGTTTATATAATTCACTTCTGCAAGTATTTCTTGATGTTTTTGAGTATGTGTTGTTTTGGACATTAAAGGCCTACTCAAGAAAGACCAGTAGGTTTGCATTCTTTAGGTTTTCTTATTTTACAATCCTAATTCAAACAATCGTTACTGTAGTCTGACTGAGATTTTAGATGTTGTCTATTGTCCAGTTGAAGACACCCACAACATTTTGAATCCTGGATCTGGTTTCGTGTGTAGGTGGAATGGGGAGAACCTACTCTGGTGGATCCTTGGACTGAGCCTAGCCTAGCTGTTTCTTTATTTAAGATCAGTAGCTTAATGGACTGTGTCCATCAGCTGGTGTTGTCAAAGTAATAAAACATAAATAAAACACCAATGTGTTGGGGACAGGATTAGTCCCCATCTTCAGGCAAAAATATTAAGACCTCCTCAGTTGGTCCCGGTGGTGTTTCATTTATTTTTTATTGCCCGTAAATGGACAAAGTCCTAGAACTTATTGATCTTAAATGTGATATACCATCATCAGAATCGTATAGAATTATAGTTTTTTTTTGTGGCCTTTGATGATGGATATTGTCCAAAATTTCAGTCATAACCATGACTATGTACTACCTTGAGAATCCCTTAAAGTTGTACCTTCTGTTAGTTACTTGGTTTGTTATATTCCTATTTAGATTGGGCATTGTTCCTGTGATGGAGGCAAGTGTAGTGATAGCAGTATCTTCACCACACCGAGCAGAGTCTCTTCAGGCTGTCCAATATGCTATTCATACCCTTAAATCTTCAACACCTATCTGGAAGAAAGAAGTGTATGTTTCTGAAGAGGCTGAGTGGAAGGAAAATAAGGAATGTGCGTGGAGAAGTACATAGTTTATTCATAATGTACCACTCTGATTATTAGAGGGTGAATTATGTGTTTGAAAATGAAATATTATAGTATACATTGTTTTCTGTGATCATATGCATTTAGTCCACGATATTCATTTGTATCAAGATTGAGATCTGGATAGAGTTAACACTTGTCAGCAAGGCCAAGGTTACACATACATAGCAACAAAATTTTCCGGTGATATTCTGGTTGATGCAGTCTTTTTTTTTTTTTGTTGCATTGCTCCTTTGTTATTATTTTTTAACAAGGTAACCTTAGTGACTGCTGGTCATAACTGTTGTTCAGATTATTCATTACCTTTAGTGCATAGTACAGGGTCCTTACTTTATTTGACATCTACTGTTTATCACTTCCTGCCACACACATGGGTGGTTGGCTGAATTGGTTAATACAATAAACAAGGCAACAGGAAGTGGCAACCGATAACTGCCAGATACAAAAATGACTCTCTAGTACTGCTTACATGTAGAAATGTAGATGTATTGCATTTTTCATTCTCTGCTGCTGTATGTTTGTCCCTTGGGTGCCTAACTTGTTTGTCAGTTTTAACTGAAAAATAAAGGAACCTATTTAAAAAAAAACACTGATAAAGTGAAGGTCATACTGCTGTCCGATTCATCATTATGTGAAAAAATATTGAGGTCATTGCTGTGTTACTTCATGCTTTGATGAATTTCGTTACACAGTCCTAGTCCCAGAACACTATGAAGTTTCATAATGAGGTTCTAAAATCTTCTGACTTTCTAGACCAAGGTCCTGCCATAATGCAGTCCACTGTGGAGCAGAACTGAGTATAATCTGGATGCAATGTAAACCCCAGAAATATCAGCAAATTCCTGCTCTTGTAATGCCACTTACTGATATAACTGCCTTTTTTTCAGAGTTAGAATACTATCAGTTTTTTAAAAATCTTACTATGTATATTATGTACCCACTCTTTACACTATTAATTAAAGCACACAGAAGAAGAAGCTGTTAACAATGTACAGTATTCTAGTAACTAGAAATTCTATAGTAATATGACTTATTGAATTTCACTGCTTACCAGTTGGCTGGGTAATATGTATGTGAGAAGTGTGGAGACCATCAGAGAGTTGTCTCATTAAAGTGTTGTGTATGCATGTTATGAAGGCACATATAAGATATAGCTGTACAATTCTTAACTTGTGCAGTAGGTGGAGGTGAGGGGTTAGCTACATACCCTGGCCACTTTACCCCCACGGAAAGAGCCGCCAGTACCCTTTGAATATGAGGCTGGGTGGGCATCAGAACCTTGCCTTTACCAGGACTCAAACAACAGTTCCTCAGTTGACCAGCCTGTAGCATAATCACTGTACTGGCTATTCTGCCTCAGCTTGAGTTGTCTTGTAGCTTGTTAATATAGTGCACTGCATGTTAATCATTCCTCCTTCATATATGCGAGATTCCACATGTGCTAACCTCATTGAAGTTTCTATGGTGAATAAGGTCATACTCACTTGTTCCACATATTTTCCAATTTATTGTGTCATAGTGATCCTAATACTCTCAGTAATGAAAAGTTCATTAAATAAACTCAGAATGAATTATTATAGTGCCAATATAGCAGCTAGTTTTTGAGTAAGCGTAAGCTGTTCTGTCCAGGACACCATCTGTTATCAATCTTCAAATATTTCAGTTTTTTGTCTTTGTGTTTAAGTATATTTATTTTGGAGTAATATTAATCCTAATTATTTAGATGGCAGCATGATATGTAACATAATATTTCACCAGAAAGCATAACTATGTGTTCTGTTTTGGGAACAGTTGATTCATTTGCATTAAAACATTCTTTCATTTATGGTTACTAAAAGTTCCCAGATCCTGCCTGGACATCTGGTGCTGTCAATAATAATTTGTTCATGATTTGTACTCACTGGATACTATTAGAATGATAAAATCAAGGAGGGTGAGATGAGTTGGGACATGTGGCATGTATGCAAAGTTCTGGTGAGTAACCTTCAAGGAAAGAGGCCACTTGGAATACCAAGGCATATGAGGATAATATTAAAATGAATCTTAAAGAAAAATAATTGGAAGGCATGGACTGTTTTCCTCTGGCTTAGGATAGGGACAAGTGGTGGACTCTTGTGAACACGGTAATGAACTTTCGGGTTCGATAAAATGTGGGGATTTTTTGGTTAAGTGAGAAACTATTATCTTCTTGCAAAGGATTCTGCTACATGGAGTTAGTTAGCTAGTTAATAGTTCCAACACCATAAATTGTACATTTCAGTCTATACATGTGATTAAACATTGTTTGGGGTCACATTTTCATGTCTTCCACTGATGATGTGTAATGTATTATACACACATACTTGCTTTATCGTCATCGTGCTATTTCTCACTGCATAAGGACTATTGAAAGTAAAGGAAGCAATTTTTAAGATGGTAACTCTGATGAGACAACATGATGCAGGATTATGGGTAATGAGTTCACTGCTTAACAGTTCTGTGAGCTGCTTCAAGCCATTTCATATATTTCTAACCTCTTTCTCTGATCCAGTTTAGTACTATCCCACCATTTCCTAAGTCTTCCAGGAGGATTCTTGTCTATTGTTTCCACAGGTTGCCCACCATATTTGGTCCACTGTAATCATTTTGATTTATATAGCCTAATAATAAATAGTAAATCAGCTTTATAAATCAGCAGTTTTTTCTGATATATCCTCTGTTCCCCAATCCTACTTTGGTTACGATATATTCTTTGCAACTTTATATGCCTCTTTGGCCTTGCTGATAAATGTTGGGACAATATATTGTAGTACTTTATATCATTAATTATATGCTGTCTTCCACATAAGTTGTGCCAAACTTGAGGATGTTCAACTCACAATACACAGAATGAACAATGTAAAATTCAGGACGTTATTGTATGAGTCATATTGAGTAAAAAATGCTGTACAGGCAGTTCTCATTTTACGTCAGGGTTAAGTTCCTGAAAAACGTCATGCAAATCGAACACAAAATTCCCATTTAAAACAGTGTATTTCCTGGGGGTTAGGGGACTGGCAACCTCATCCTATATAGTGTATGACTATACCACTAGTAGACATACGGACCTGTAGAGTACATATAAGTACTGTATATACAGTATATATACATTTCTATACAGTATACATACATTTGTATACAATATATTTATTTATTTCTAAGGCAATAAAAAGGTAAGACTCACATTCATAGTTTTTTGGTATGGTTCATTCATATTCATAGTTTTTTGGTATGGTTCATTTGGATAGGACTGGTAGTCTTGCTACACAGACAAACACTTTAGTTCCTGACTTAGCACTTTCTATAATTCTATCGGCATTATCATGAATTGTATGTACTCTATAATGAGCGAGTCTAACATTACGGCATATACCAACAATTCGTTAACCTTTTTCAAGTCAGCTTATTACGTGTAATTTCTCTCCAATACTGATTGTCTTTTGCCGATTTTTAACTTGGATTGTGCTAGGTGATGCAGATTTACGTTTCTTACTCATATTGTTAAGAAGAGCCAATGCTGTTGGAGATGAAACTAAATGAGCCACGTGGTTATATCACCAATGTAATTAACCCATACACGTGACTGATGGCGCGACAGTGATGTAACTTTCTGCTAGTCTCCTACAGAAGATAAGTGCGACCATGGATCGTCAATGCCAAATTGCGTTAAACTGAAAATTATCATGTAAATTCAAAAAGTGTTGTAAATTTTCAAGTCACATTAAAGCGAAATCGCGCAAATTAAATTGCATAAAACGAGATCTGCCTGTATTAATATATGCCCATTTATGAACCATTACACCACTACAAGTATTTTAATGTATGTACATGGCTGCAACCAAAAACATTTACAGCACATAGTTTTATCATACTGTAAAAATAAAAAAGATGACACCACAAGACACCATTAAGTCTTAAACTGCTCTATAACGTGTGTGATAACGCCACAAAAAGGCAGCAGTTAGGCCTTACCCTGCTGTTTAAACAACTTCAAAGGAAAGTTGTGTGTCAGTTAGTACCACAAAAGTAAGACATGCCTTTTTAGTTATGTTACTGAGTTAGTTATATTAGTTAAGGGAGTTACATTAACAAAACAGAAGAAAAAATCAGTTTTGATTATATAATATCAAACAACTTCAGTTTTCAGTTGTTACATTGGTTACTGTTCAAAATGACATCCAGTGTTCTGTATGCACAATTCTGCACTTCTTAAAAGAGAATTGTTGCCTTTCTGATAATTTCATTTCCCCGTATGCAATCAGCAGATTCCATGATGTGATGTTATACTTTTGTCTGTGGTTTTTGCCAGTAGGCTAAAGCCCTTCAAGTGTCCCCACAAGACTCAGTCAAGGGGCATGAGATCTAGTGACCTTGCAGACCTGGGCTGTGGGACTGAAATGACCAATTCAGGAATTAGGATAATGGCGATAAAGTTATTTTATTACTTGTTGGCTGACATTAGGAGGTGGACCATTGTTTTGAAACAACATTTTTTATCTTGTCTACAGAGGAATATCTTGTTGCAGAAGTGGCTGTTAGTTCTGGAAGAAATTAGATAATAAGTTTCAGTCATATATACGATCCTCAGTGACAAGTGGTCCAGACATGCGATTACCAATGATATCACACCATGAAGGTAGTTCATAAGAACTGACACCATACAGTTATTTTACAGTATAGTGAAATATTAAAATACTCATAGTGATGTAGCAGTTGATAATTGGGCATGTGTTATAGCATTATTTACTCAGAATGACTCGTATACAACATTCTGAAGTTCGGCACATCATATGGAGAGCACTCTGTATACTCTCACTGCCCTTGATCTTCTCTTCCCCTTTTGTAGATCAGATTGGTGACCTTCCTTGGTAACTGCCTTGTAACAATCTTATCTTCATTCCGCTCACTTCTGCTCTGAAGATGGAGGCAGTATATACCTCCAGTACATTGGTATCCACCATCCACCTACAAGGGTACATAGTGTCACATCTCCGAAAAGACTACAATCTGAATAATTTAAATTTGCTTGACAGCCTTTAGTTTGTACCTCCAGTACTGTGTGTCATTGAAATGTGATAAAACATTCAGATGGACACACACACTTTCCCTATTTTTTATTTATATTATTTACTCTATGCAAATACATAACATTTCTCTTGTACATTTCATAGTATAAAGCAGAAGTGTCATGAGAATTACAACAGGACTTCCTCCAACTCTGACAACAAGGACTTTCATTTTTTTTTTTTGTTCCTGTACTGCATCAAGATTCACACAACTGATGTTCAGAAGGATCTGTCAGAACCAGAAACTAAGTAATCCCAATCTTTGTTTTAGAATTCAAGAGCTTTAAATTCTGACTTCTGGCTGTTTTATTTATAAATAATAATTTGTGAAAATTGTTTTAATTTCTTCACAACTTTTCTATGTTTTCAGTAGTATTTTCTTTAAAAATGTGTTTGACAAGAATGCTTTGATGTCATTAGTGATGCAGCAATTAACATAGCCTGCTCTATCAGATATAACAGTATGTTATATTGGTGAAACAGAATAGTCTATAAATGTGTTTAATTTTTTTAATTATTTTGCACTAATGTGTAATACGGGTGCAGTTAATTTCAACATATTCAAACTTCTGTGGCTATTAAGTTGGGGTTGCCATCATAAACACTGAATTATAAACAAAATTGGGGTTTTATGGGTGTATGTTGGCAGCATAAATTGATGTCTTTATTGTGTACTGAAATAACTACTGAACCAGTGTCAACAATTACTGCACAATTTTGAGAAAAATTATAATTTATACCTGGGCTATGTGATTGTTATTTGTACAGCAGACAGACTCTTACTGGATAAAATAAAAGAGGAATTACCTGAACAAGTGAGAGAACAAGATGAAGCAGGAGAGTCTGAGAAACAGGAGTGTCAGTCTGTGGCTAGTGACGTACCGCCACACTTCATCCAAATTAAAGCTGGATCAGAAGAAGTAAGATGTCTATATTTTAGAAGCATATTTAATGATTAGGTAAAAATAAATGTGAAAATTTAATTTTGGTTAAAACTAAGATAATCTTAATGCAGTAAAGACATAAATTCTCATTGTTATAATGAATTGTGTCATTTTGAGAAAATATGGAAAAATAACCTGTCAGTATACAGCATATGTTTTAGCTGAACCTCCCACAGTAACATTATATTATTTAATATGTTTTGTTAAATGGGTTTAGAGATTCGAAGGCTTATGTAAAGGTAGAACTGCCATTGAACATATAGCCTTCCTCCTGCTCCTTTATATGTGTTTGTATTTTCGGGAAGGTATGTAGTGGCCATGATGAAACCATGTGTTTCATGTCTGTTAGAAGTAAAGGGCTGGGATATGAGAGGGGTGGGACAGGTTGCAGATAAGTAGGGGTATACTGATCAGGCTGTCAACATTATTTCCTAGCATTAATGCAGTGTTAAGCTGTCTGCCTCAGTTAAGTGTTGGTAATGTTTTGGTTTACATAGTTACACATTTTATCTTCCTTCTACCCACAAGATAGTGATGTAGATGAGACATACCATGTGGTCCTGGCACTTTAGTGTCCAATGGAAAGTGGTCTGTAGTGACTGATGTCTAGAGTGTGTGATGTATGTTTTATAATAATCTCTTAGCAGAACTCTAAATGTGAACCAATTTGAATATGACATTGTAAATGTGCTAGTGCACTGAAACCATGCAACTGCTGCATGCGATAGCATTTAGTTTTCTTGGGTCCATTACTGTAGCCAGTGCATGCTACTTATATATGCATCCACAGCAGTGACTGTCATTTGTGTCTGATGCAGCAGCAAGTAGTATTTGTAGGATAAATACATTTTGCGAGTCTTGAGGTTTTCACAGTGGTGTGATTGAGGACTGTTTTTTTTTGGGATGTGACATCACATCACTGAGTAGTCACTTCCCAGTGTTTCAAAGGAACATATTGCCTTCAGCTTCAAGAGCCTAGACTCTGAGAATAATGAGGGCAGAGCCAGAAGGGGAAGTATATAGGTATGGTGTGAATGGTTCATGGATTGCTGGAAGGGTTGGCAGGTCAATTGGAGGTTTTTGTTCCATAATGACCCTTACTCATGATGAGGAAAATAAACTGGCAGAGTATTTGTCATATAATAAATGTTACAATGATAAACTATGTGAAGAACAAACTGGATTCAGTAGAAGTCATTGATGTGAAATTTGTAGACAGTTTTCTTTCACCACTTGACAGATATTTTTTATGGAATTTCGTTTGAACATTGTGATGTACCAAGTAGCAGGCCATTCCAATTTCCTGCAGTCAGCAATAATGGCATGGATGTACAAACTTGTAAGGTGAGGTCCATGTAATTTAGGGTCCTGGTATAAAGTATGGTAATAAATTTTCAAAGGAGATGCAAAGTTCTGTTAAAGTATTTTTTTTTTTTTTTTGGAATGTGAAAAATTGTTGGCCATGTGAAATGTTTCTTGCATGCTAAATAGCATGATTACTACAAGAATGCTAACATGCTGCTGCAGTGGCCAAACCACCTTGGCTATTTATGTCCACTGCTGTAGGTGCTGCATGCAGCATTAGACTACACTACAGTAGTGGAACTTAACCTTAAAGCTTTAGATACTTTAAGTGGAAGGTTATTTTCTTAGTTACAGCAGTTATTTGAAAACTGTATAGTAATAATTATTATTATTAATTAATAGTAATAATTTTAATACATTAAAACAACTTAACAATGTCAGTTGCGAAGATTGTGTAGGTAAATGAAATATTAGTATGGAGCACAGGGGGGGAATGATACTGGCAGGAGAAAACTGAAGTACTCAGACAAAAACCTGTCCCAATGTCACTTTGTTCACTACAAATGCCATGTGGACTGGCCTAATATGGAAGCTGGTAAGCTGTTTAAGAAATAAAACTATCACTTAAGTGAATTTTTAAGTAATTTTTTAGAATAATGATCATAAATTATTGAAGCAGTTGAGTAATATTTGGTTATGTTGTGAACACTGAATGATGGCATCTGGGGCCATGTCTGTTAAAAATTGCTGTGATAAATATAAATACTTTTTATTATGATAAGATGTAAGTTACATCTGGCATCATGGAAATAATCTCAGTTCAGATTCTGTAGTTTGTGTTGCAAATGTGTATGGGATTAAAAAATAAGTTTGATTGCTTCTTAATTATTCTGAATGAAGGCATATTTTATGTTGGTATGTAACTTTTTGAAATCATGCAATACCATGTGAGTCCAGTACATAAGAGCACACCTTTCTTGTTGTTCTGACATATTTTCAGGTTCTACTTGAAGCATACCAGACTAGAGAGAGAGGGAGGAAGGGGGAGAGAGAGAGAAAGAGCTGTATGGGCGTGTGTATCACAGTCCCAGATTTTCTTTACACTCAGCCATTAATTTAAATTTCTTATACGTGAAAATTATTAACTCTGGGAGTAGAAGCAATTACTGGGGGATCATCATTGTTCATCTTAACATAGTAGGTGAACCAGTATTGGGTGTTCTGGAATCCTCAATTACTGGGAAAGAGATGGGAGTACAATAGGACAGTATGTGAGTGATCTATAGGCTTCAAAAACCATATGACTCAGGAAATAAATATTATGCAATATTATTAATTTGGTGTAACCATAAAATTACAGTAAAAGTTGCAGCACCTCCAGGACCAAAGGGTTTCCAGATATTAGAAAGTTACGTGTAATGTGTATCTTGTACCTAGCAGCCTCAGGGACAGAACTAACCATTTAATTTGTCACTTGGTATCCTGTCTTGTTTTCCTGTCACACTTCACTCTTTCCTTCTCATCACTACATAATGTAACATGGTGTATGATACAAAAAAACCAACAAAACACCAATTGTTGATGACCATACTTTTGGAATCAGTGCCAGATACTACCATCTGATGGCACAGTGAATTCTAATGGGTGTATTACTGAATTAACAGGTAATAGAGCTTCCTGGATGATCCAGTGCCAGATATTGCAGCTTTTACTGTAACTAGGCCAATAAAAATTGTTCAAAGGAAACCTGTAGTAAAGAATAAATTGAGAATATTTGTGAAAATGGCATTGAGAGGAATAGAGAATGGAAGTAACAGGCAGACAGAGTATATTACATAATGATCTTCATATGAAGATTGCTGTGTTCTGTGATGTGGCGCACAGTCTGCATTATGTACTGACCTTATGTTTATGTGTTTTAATGTAGTATGATGTGACACTTGTAATAATAATTATGACTGGAGTAGCGAGTTTCATTACACATCAAAATATTTTGTTATATGCATATGTTGGAATTGTTACATTGAATACAGCTACTTTTCTGTCTTCCCCATTTCTCATGTCCAGTCATCTACAATTTTTACTTGTATGTATTGTTTGAATATTTCTGGTAATGTTCTGCATGACATTGTTAATGGTTTCAGTTGTATTAACGCAAGAATTAATCAATGAGTCAGTGAAATAAAAATGCCCTTCTTCATTGACAGATTGCACGTCGTATCAGTTCATTTATTGAAAGAAAGCGAGAGCAGGTGAATGTGGGAAATATTCAAGATTTTTGTTACCACAACAGTGCACGAGTAAATAACTCATGTGCAAGAGTTGATGCCCTGTTGATTAGAAGAAAAGACAGTAAAAGTCACTTGCGAGGTAAGCAATTAAAGAAATGAGCTCAATGAAATTAATTCATGTATTTGTACATTCATTGAAACAAACACGAAAAAGCTGTTATTAAAATAAATTATAGTGTTCTTGGAAAATAACACACCAGTTGATTAGATGGCATTATTTTCGCACCAAATTTTGTAAAAATTGGTCTTTTCAAAAGTTGAGATACACATTGGATTGAATTACATCAATTATATGGAGTTTTTAGTGTAGTGATAGACATTTCAGTCTGATATTTAAGAGCTGTCCAAGGTGGGTAGGGTACTCTGAAACCCTTGAGATTTTCATGGCAGGTGCTATTCACCTTGTATGGGTTACATTGTGTGAATAATAGTTCAACACCCTGCTGAACCAAATGCAGCCACCCTGAAGATGGAGGCATCCAGTTCGTCTGCAATATCTGAATAAACCCATTATACTACATGCTGTTAAAAACCCAGAAGACAATTATTTGATCATAAAACTTAAAAAGTGTATTGGGCATAAAATGTGTGTTCATTTTTTTCTGAAAATGTTCACATTTTTCATTGCTTGAGCTGTTTATCAAGTAGTGCTTGAGGTACACGTGAAAGTGCATGTGGGGCTTAACGTAAAGTGTATGTTATTGTCCAATTTTAACTAAAGAGGAAGACGTCTAAGCTGCAACAGCTGTAAAATCAAAGCCAAATGAATTAATACAATCTGAACAATGTAAAGATATGGAACTACTAGAACTCTCAGGAAGAAACAAGGGATTCGGGGGGGGGAGTGCAATATCGGAAAAACAAAATTAACAAGGATGAGTTTCAAACACACAGTGAGAAACCATATTACACATGTGTATAGGAGCATAAATTAATTTTGTAAGAGTTACCAACCTAAAACTAATGATATGGAATGAGAATTATGAGCCTGCAGATTTTCACAATATCTTAAATAGGCAGAAGAATTTTTTTGTCACTTACTGAACTGACATAGTTACTGATGTTAGGCTGACTGAAATACATACAGCTGAGCCATTAGAACCTGGCCTGAAGACATATCATCAGGTATTGAACCAATCCCAGGATAACTGTTTGAAGCAGGGGGTAAAATGCTGTCTTTGAGATCCACAAACTTATTAATTCTATTTCAAATAAAGCAGGATTACTACAGCAGTGAAAGGAAGGTATTACTGTGCATGTATATGAAAGAGCTAAAACAGATTGTGGTAATTATTGAGGAATTTCACAAT
The DNA here is from genome assembly GCA_021186555.1 of Reticulitermes speratus. NCBI lineage: Eukaryota > Metazoa > Arthropoda > Insecta > Blattodea > Rhinotermitidae > Reticulitermes > Reticulitermes speratus. Next base: position 25,930,582 of record JAJKFL010000042.1, on the reverse strand, counting down.
TGTCAACTACATAACAGATTTGTATCTAGCTCTCTTCTTTCAAATTTAACTCCACATGCATATGAAATTACCGGAAACCATCAGTGTAGGTTGCTGTATGAGAGACCAACTGCTAATTGTATATTCTACATCTGTCAGTGTAAGTTGCTGTATAATAGACTAATTACTAGTCATACATTGTGCATCCATCAGTGTAGGTTGCTGTATGATAGACAAACTGCTAGTCTTATGTTGTACATCTGTCAGTGTAGGTTGCTGTATAATAGACCAACTGCTATGATTTTCTTAAGAGAGAAGTATTGCACAGTATTCTTATTGAATTCATTGTACCCGTGAAAGTAGTCAGGTTAATTAAATGTGGTCAAGTTAAATCTTGCAAAGTCTGTATAGGTTAATATCTGTCTGATTCATTTCCTGATCAGAGTGGCCTGAAACAAGATGCCTTATTGCTATGCCTTCTTTTTTAACTTCATTTAAGAAAAGATGATTACAGATGTACAAGAAAGCCAGAAAGAATTACACACATCAAGCCTGGTCTACACTGATCTTATTAATTTATCACACAAAAATATAAATACCATAAAGAGAAACACTGAATGTCATTCAGATGCAAAATTTGAAGTTCACAAGTGGAGCTGAAGGGCTAAGTACTACGGTCATTCAAATTTAAACGAGCATTTGTTTCTAAAAAATTTATTCACAATAAAACGGAAAAGTTTTACACACTACTTTTCAATGTAGTCCCTGTTGACTGCCATACACTTGTGCCAATGTTCTGGAAGCTTCTTGATTCCAGTTTCAAAGAAGGTTTTTGGTTGCTTGTGTATCCAACTTTGCACAGCTGCAATGACCTCATCATTATTCCAGAATCTCTTGCCTCCTCAAACCCCCTTCATCCAAACAAATGATGATCAGATGGAGCTAAGTCTGGACTGTACGGTGGATGAGACAGGACATCCCCCTTCAGTTTCAGTGGAGTTGCCATCGTTATAGCTGCAGTGTGAGGACGATCGTTGTCTTGGAGGAAGAAAACTGAATTCTGCCTTTTTCTTCGCTTTGAGCGAATTGCCGGCTTCACTTTTTCATTCAGGAGAGTTGAATAGTACTGCGCATTGATGGTCTTTTGACCAGTGAGAAAGTCCAGGTGAATGATACCCTTTGAATCCCAGAACACAGTAGCCATGATCTTCCCCGCTGAAAAAAAATTGCTTTGGTTTTTTTGGGGGGTGGAGAATGGGTGTGTTTGCACTGCTTGCTTGCTCTTTTTGATTCAGGAGTGAAGTAGTGGACCCAGATCTCATCACAGGTCACAATTGAGTCCAAACTTTCGGCTCCTTCTCTCTCGTATCGTTCTTGGTCGCCGAGCGTGAGGTTCATTTTCATCATGGTCTCGTCCTTCTCGAAATGATTTCGCCCAACTGAACACCCTTGGCTGTGACAAACATTCATCCCCAAACTGCTTGAAGCCTGGTAAAGATTTCAGAAGGAATGACACCTTCCTTCGTGAGAAATTAATAATTATATGCTGCGCAACACTGCTGGGTACTTCTTGCTCTGCCATCTTGATTGCACCTGATGGTTGAGGCGGCGAGGGATCCGACTAGTGTGGGTTGCAAGTTTAAACGTGTCATAACTTGTCAGCACAAGCATGTTCATACAAGTTGATTTGTGCTTGAAAGGGAACTAAATTCTCGTTTAAATTTGAACGACCCACATATTCTGGGCCTTTATGCTGTATTGCGTGGTAAATAATTGTAATATTACCCATTGTTTTGTATGGGTCTTAGTCTTTCACATTATGGAAAAGACATGGTGTGAGGATGCTGAGGAGACTGGATCTAAGTGGGAGGACATGACAGGAGCCTGAATAAAACTGTTTGATAAGGAACTTCATAATGCAGCCTCTGAACCAAATATTGTTAGGATAATGAAATCAGCGAGGATGAAATGGGCAAGGCATGCAGTATGCTTGAGAGAACTGACACACGCACATGCATGCGCACACACACGATCATTTTCTAAGCACCTTAAAGGGAGAGGTCACACAGGAAAGACCTAGGTATAGATGGTAGGATAATATTAAAACTGATCTTAAATAAATATGGTGGGAGGGTGGGGGCTGTATTAGTTTGGCTTAGGACAGATGTCTGTGGTGGGCAGTTGTGAACATGGCAGATGAACTTTCAAGTACCATGAAAGGCTAGGACTTTCTTCAGTGGTGGAGCAACAGTTTACTTTTCAGTGACTCTGCTCCATGGAAGTTGTTGTATGAAAATAGTGTCTCATTAGACAGTGAAGTGTGACCTTCGTGTACTGAAGCTTGGGATAGTATTCTTTTCACATAGCAGCTTTATCTTCAGATGTTAAGATCATGTATGAAATATGATTTCTGTGTTGGCCATATAATAATTGCAGCATTTTCCCCCCTTTTTCATGTCAAGTTCGACGTGTGTTAAATCCTTGGGGCCCACAGACAAGAGGAATTGATCCAGGATCCATGGGCTGTACTAACCCTCAAGATCCAGTGAGCGTGCTATTTAAACAGAATGTGAGGGAAGAATCTTCAAAACATCAGGTGGGAAATGTTAAGCCTGATGTGTCTGCTGGAATGAATTGTCCTGTGGGACTTGAAGAGAGACTGCAGAATGCAGAATGCCATTTGAAACTACATGGTCCTGTGCCAAAAGACATTTATTCCCGTCTGAAGCAAATTGAGGATCGCATACTTTATTTGGAAGGGCTTTCACCTGAATACTTCCAGTTTTGGGTAAACATCAACATTGTGTTACCATGGTTTATGGAGTGGCTTATATGATGATGTAAAAATGTGACATGCTTTATTTCATATGATTAAATCTATAATATTGTATTTATATTTTCTTGTTCATACTGCCAGTCCTCATAGGAAGTGTCTTGAGATCTGCTACCATTAGCATCAGAAGATTTTTTGCTGTTATTTCTGTTCTAGTAGCACTTGCACAGATTGATGTTTAATTTTCTGCAGTATTATGCATATTCCTCAGTGTAGGTTCTTTGATTCCTGGGCCATGAACAATGTCATGTTTTCCTGTTTCTTTCACAGCGATGAATCACATGAAGATTAGGGATGTTACACACTTTGTCAATGGTAAATAGTTACTGACATTTTAGAGAAGCACAGTTCCATAGAGGACCAAGCCGGCCAAGAAGGGTAGCTATGGGTATATTATATAGTTAAGGACAGTTAGGGTTGCTAGCCAATGGTAGTGGTAGTGCTATGCATTGGGTGCATCTCTGACTGAAGTGGCAGGAAGGTTAAGTAACATTGACCCATCTGGTGTGAGGATGGAAGCACCGTGCTCCTCCTAAATCTTAGTAACTATTTACCAGTTGACATGGCATAACATCACAGAAGACTATGTCATCAACACCACTGTGAGAACCTCAAATCTCATGACAAATCACATCTAGCTTTTGTTCAAGATTTATTGCTTGTCTTGCTCTCTTTGCTCCTGGTTCTTTCTTACCACTGGCAGGATGCTTTTAGATTTTCCTGTCATTATTGTGGAATTACTTTAAGGGTTAATAAGGAAATAAATCAGTACACAATAATATTACTGTGCAAACACACTCAAACAGTAACAAGAAAATACTCTGCAGTACCCAGTACTGATAATTTCCATAATCCCCATATAGAGTGCAAGTAGAAGACGTCATGGGGCTGGGCTATATTTTGTCTCCACTCCTTGAATTCCACTTCTTCCACCCACACAGTACTCTATTTCCACTCCTCCCACCTCTCTTGACTGGCCAGCAAGCAGCTCCCTTTGAAACTCATTCTAATAACTTAAGTCACTATAAATTAGTTCAGTGTATTAAAATGAAATAACATTTTTTGAATTTGTGTATCAGGAGTGTCTATGTTATTACTAGGCCTAATTTATTTTTCATAAAAAGCAGATAGTTTGCTCCTACTGTAACTAATCATTATTCTTTCTAGGAAAATGCTCCATTTGAAGAAGAACCAGAAGTGAAATACAGACCAGTAAAGAAGCGGGTCAGTAGTGATTTTATTAACATCTCTGCAGTTTTTAAGATATGAATGTAGACTTCAAGAGTTTGCAGTATATGAGCATTACTAGAGAAGCTATAGTTATCAGCACTTTCTGTCATAAGCTATAAAATGGGAAAATAGTTTTCAATAAATAATATTGCAGTAACAGTCTGGATGTGTTTTAGCTTAAGTAACTTTTCATAAATAATGAATACAAAATATCTCACCCTGGATAAGTTTGGTGTTTTGCAACTAAATGTGCAGTCTCTAACTAAATTTTTTGCTTAAATTTTTTGTATACACTACAACCATTACTCCTCACTACACGTGCAGTGTGTTAATATTAAAACTGTATTTCAGTTTGATTTCCAACATAAATTCCAAAACCATTAATTATCTTCATTGTTTGCATCCTGTGGTGCTATACAATGAGATATTCAATTGACATATTAGGTTTTCTTGTCTGCACAACATTTCATTGTATTATTATTTAGGTAAATGTAATAATTGTAATAACACATCATGTCACCAAGTGGTGTTATACAAGACTCTAAGTACAACAAAAAACCAAAAAACCTCCTTACGTTACAAATAACGTGAAGATGATCTATACAGGTCGCAACATGTTGTAGTAGTGAGATTTTTTGTTATTATAATTATTATGTTTACATAAATAATAATATACAATAAAATGTTGTTGTTCAGGCAAGCAAACATAATATTTCAATTAAATACCTCACCATGAATTATGATGAGTGAGACTTGAGGTTCTCATGTTGGTGACTATGAAGAATACTGTCTTGTGGAATGTGACACCATGTAATCTTGTAGAAACATACCAACATTTTGGAGGACTGTGCTGCACATTCCTCTGAAATGCCTGCAAGTTTCTGCCACACTACATGGCATCACATTTCAGAAGACAGAATTCTTCATGAATTATGTTCATCTTTCAAATAGGTCTGTCTGTCCAGTCAGCATGCCAGTCAGACAGTAGTATCCTATATATAAAGCATAATAATACATATTTTCCTTGGATTAGCAAGACACAACCACAGCGTCTGTGTAGTTGTCACTTCTTGTCTGTGAAACTAAGAGTACATTATGAGGCAAATAACCATAACAGTACTGTAGCATTAGGCACCAAATAGATGATCAGGAAACTACTTGGAAGCATACGAAATGAATTAATTTATTGTTAGGTTTTACCTCAGTCCTTTTATTTTTGATCTTCCATCTGTTATGTATGAGTAAGTGACAGAGCGATACACCCAAAGGTGAACTGATGTTATTTGTTCAGAATCTTTTTGTCTTCTAGTCTCCCTCCTAAAAGTATAAAGATTAACATATTCCAAACTATAATTTTACTTATTGTTGGGTATGGGTTTTTGGTCTTTCACATGAAGGGAAGAACATAGATTGAGGATATCTGAGAACAGTGTGCTGAGGAAAATATTTGGACCTGAGAGGGAAGCAATAACAGGTGGCTTGAGAAGAGTGCACAATGCACAGTTTCATGATTTGTACTCTTTGCCAAATACAGGCTCTTTAGTTTATCTGGCCCATATTGTTGGTCACTTCACAGACCATTTTGTGTGGCAACAGATGATGCAGCCCTTGCAACTATTCCAATTTACATGAATTGGGGTCCATGCATTTTATTTCATTTTACATATATATATATACTTCCCCCCCCCCCCCTCTCAGTGGCACTACAGCCCCTAGTGGGCCAGAGCCTCCTCATTATTGAGGCTTCACAATCACACTCACTTTAGACACACCATACTCGGTAGGACTCCTCTGGCCGAGTGATCAGCCCGACGCAGAGACCTCTACCTGACAACACACAACACTCACAACAGACAGACATCCAATGCCCCCGGCGGGATTTGAACCCACAATCCCAGCAAGCGAATGGCCACAGGTCCATGCCTTAGACTGTGCAGCCAATGGGATTGGCAGTTTATTATATAGCAATTAATATTAGGTTGTTACTGTATTTAAAGAAGGTGCTGAAAATGGTTTCCTTTGGCTCACAGACAGACATCACACCTAAGAACACATTTAAAAAAAAAATTTTATGTTGTATGTTTCGTGCATTTTATCATGAGTTTCAGTCAAAACCAACAAATGCACAAGATTATTAACAAGTATAAGATGTATTTACAACCTCTACATATGTTTCGGCAAATAAATTGCCATCCTCAGGGGGTATTTATCAAAGAACTACAAGTACTTATTGCATCCAAATACACAGTAGTTGGTTTTACAATGGAAGTATTTACACAGCTTACAATGTTAAAATATATAGATGCATTAAATTATAAAATTAAAAATTAAGAACAATAATACATTATGCCTCAACTAGTGATTATAAATAAATATGCCATATGAACTCAGAATATAAAATACATACAAATAGTTTTTTACATGAATCGATATTGGTATTTAAAACTTGTAACCATTTTTAAAAAACTGGTTGTAGGCCATGTATACAAGCGTGTGGTTCATCTATTGTTGATCCTATCCTGTAGGGTTGTGTATTACATGTACGATGAGGTATAGTGTACTTGCATCTTGTGCATTTGTTGGCTTTGACTTAAACTAAGAACACATTGTTCATTGCACGTTGAAGGTCTGCTGGTGAAATTAAGACACTGCATCCTGAATGCTCTTTTTTCATATTGTCATCAGTGTGAAGATTATTACTATACTCTTTACCCTTTAACATACCTCACTTATGAAAAATTGCACAGGTGGCAAATGTGGAGGCCAGAATCATGTGCTTATTATTCTGTCACCAGAAACACTCTAAACAATGCACAGAATTCTTTGCATTGTTCAAAAATGGTATCAGAATGTGTGTGTAACATATCAGTGTGAATTTATGGTCTCTGTCAACAATGCTGTACAGACATAACAATATTTGCAACAGAGCAGGCAGTAGGTGGCTGTGAGTTGTACGAGCTACCCAATAGGAAGTGTTGCAACAATATGGGCCAGGTAAACTAAGGACCCTGTATTATTAGGATGATCAAATCAAGGACAGTGAGATGGCAAAGGTATGTAGCACATAGGCAAAGATCAGAATTGCATACAAAGGTTTGGTTTGAAAACCTGAAAGTAAGAGAGCAATTGGAGGGCCTAATGGAAGGATAATATTAAAATGCATCTTAAATAAATAAATTGGTTATGGCCTGCAGTTATGTGGCCCATAATAGGAACCAGTGGGAGGCTGCTCTGAACACAGGAATGAATTCCAGAAAAGACAGGGAAAGTTTTGACTGGCTGAATGACTGTTAGCTTCTCAGTGAAAGCTTTTTTCCATGGAAATAATTACATCAGCATGGGTAGATAATATGTATATAAAATGCTGCTCAGGTTGTACTTGATCTGGATTTTATTTTCTCATCTCTTGTAAATTTATGTATTACTTTTGCCTGCCCTCTCTGTTTGGGGTCTTAAAGTTTGTGTTTGAGAGGAACTAATGAGTACAAATGTAATATGAAGCACCATTACTAATGTGCCTGCAAGGAAGGTCAAAGAGACCATAGGCATTGGCCACAAGGAAGAATATTTGTGAAGCATAAAATGAGATTTATGGAAATTGATCTTAAGATTTGTTGTTAAACCACTGAATCCATAATGCATTTTCTCCATGGTAAAATGTTACTTGTTATTCTCTGTTTCAGACGTATACCACTTCAGAGTTGGAAAGCAAGTTGTGTGACTTGGAATACAAGTTATCCATGGAAGGAAAGTAAAAATATCAGACTATACCTATCTCTGTTATTAACATCAGATCAAACACTTGGTGGTTTGTTCTTGTTTTAGAGAATTGCTGTTAATAGTATTCTGAATATATAAAATAAATGCTCTGTGTTTTTGACCTGAACTTGCTGGGTATATTTAGTCTGTCTGAACTATGAGGGTCATCAGGGAAAAAAGTTTACATTACACATCTTTTGGGTTGTTTTCAACTCTGTTAAGTACATTTTGTATTTAACTGCACTGCTATCACACTGCTGTTTTTTTTTACATAGTCCCTGCCACAACTGACGTATTTATTATATCCAGGACGATCTTTAATTTTCCCTGTTGATAAAAGTCTATGTCCTATGTTATCAGCCATTGTGCCACAACTAACTTTCTACCTCACTGCATTACTGCTGGAAGTAGATGATAGTCACTTGGTGACCAATTGCACTGGTATGATCACTGTCAGAATAGAATCTTTACTTACAGAATTATATGCCATGTAGCTTATTTTCTGAACAACCCTCATATGTTCTGCATTAGATACACACAGTTATTTTGGTATTCTTTCTAAAAAATAAGGAAGAAAGGTTTATCCTCAGAGTAAGCCATACTTCCATCAGATTTATGCAGCATGAATTTTTCACACATAAAATAGTGACCTGAAGATAAAATGTTTGATATTGGACTACAGTTTCAATGAATATAGCATGACATGTAAATCCCCATGTAAGAGGTTGGTGGTGATATTTTAAGTAGTAATAGTACAGAGTGGTTAGTTGACATGTGTCCAACCATCAGCAAACTAACTGACTTTTGAAACAGTCCCAAGACAAACCAGACAAGTAATGCGCTTCCAATTTATCCCCTGGCTCTGCAGATGGTAAATGGGAGGGTCCCCCACCCCACCCAAACCAAAGTTATCCCATGAGGACTTTGATATGAACATCTCAGAATTTACAGCCAATTCCAAGATTACAACAAGAATTAGAAGGCTGTAAAAAGCCAAACAAATTATCGATGGACATTCTTCACTTCTCAGAACTTGCAGTGGAGATATTCTCAAACTACTACCCGTCTGCTAGAAATACACACGAGTCCTGTGCATACCACCTCCTTCAGAGGTTATTCTTCATAGAGGCCAGTGATATGGCAAACAGTGGAAATGCTTCCTTTGTTTAAGACTGTGTACTTGTCAGGATCAGCTACAGCGTACTTACTATACAAGGAGTAGCTGTGCAAATGTAAGTGGTCTCACATTGACAGTCTGTCGTACATCCCACCAAAGTTGGCAGGTATCCAGGAATTAAACTCTTAGCCACCTGCTCATTTTTCACTGCTGGAGACTCCAGTGCATGACATCATTTTTGGGATGGTGTGGATAAAGATGACAGAGGTTGTATTACAGAGACACTGATATCCAGATTAACCTTGTGGTGCTAAATATAAGCAGGTCCGCACGTACAAGGTGTGGCTATTAAATAACCAGACCAGTTCTAAAAAAGTACTTTATGCATCAATCAAATAGTTTCTGGACTGAACTTATTTCTCCATAACAACATTTACTTTCTAATCACTGTTGTCCTTCCCCTCAAAGTACTCTCCTTTGAACTTTATACAGCATGCCGAACAATCATGCCATTGTTCAAAGTAGTTTGTGAAGTGCATTGTTTGAAAGTCAGCAAGTGTGTCATGGTATTTTGATCGAATCGTTGTGATAAGAAATATCTTTCCCTTCAACACCTTGAGTTTTGGGAAAAGAAAGAAGTCAAACAGTGCTAAATCTCACGAGTATGCAGGATGTGAAATGACAGTTATTTTGTCTTTAGTCAGAAATTCAGGCAGAGATAAAGCAGAGTGAAGAGCTGCAGGGCATGAATTTATTAGCAATCTTATGCTTGTTGAAATTTTTTTCAGAATGCTCTGAACTGACCAAAATGATATGTGCAGCATGTTAGCAACTTCATGGATAGTGACTCATCTGTTTTCAAGGACAGATTCCTTCAGTTGATCCACATCTTCACCTGTTTTGCTCATCAATGGATGTCCCATCATCTTCAGCGGAGGTCACACCACTTTTGAACTTGGAAAACTACTCCAAAACTTCCTGTTGTCTGATCTCCAAGAGCTGCGTTCAATATTTCAAAAGTTTCTGTGACAGGTTTTCACAGTTTAAAGAAAAAGTTGATGTAGACACACTTTTCTTTCAAGCCTGCCATTGTATAGGTGTCACACACTGGCAAATAGAGCAACTCACTTGCCCTTCACAAGGCATTGTGCAGCAGTCACATGTGTTACAGCCTTATTGCAAGCAGGAAATGACTCAGAAAATTCTATCTATACCTAGTGGTAGAAGTTTCTGCTAGCAGCACTGACAGTCCAGACTACTGATTGCACCATGTATTAATGAAATTATTGTACCTGCATATTATCCTCTTGGAAGTAATTTTTTTGAAGGGTAAAGGTAAAGTTCACCCTAGAACAGGCCATGAAGGCCCAGAGGGGGAGTAGAGGTATAGCTCTACTCTTGCTTTAACCTCAGCACTAGATGGGGGTGGGTGGTCAATGCCACGCCCCAGCCGCTTTACCCCCGGGAATTACCCAGTACCCATTGTACAGGAGGCTGGGTAGGCCCCAGGGCCGGTCTAATTTTTATTGAAAGCTACATGTTTGTCCATACAAGCCTTCCAGGCCTCGTATCATCCCCTTAAGCTATTGTGAGAGAGTGCTTTAAGTAATTCTGTAGCCTTTACCATACACCTCATGTACGATACTGAACACTTAGTGGCATTTTCTGTAGTTTCACAAGAAGTTTGATATTCACTCATTGCTTATTATTCTTACAAAGCATGACTGTGGGAAGTTAAAAAAAAGTTCAAAAAAATTTAGTACCAAACACTGTGTTGGCATAATGGAGCATGGTTTGGCACTTCTGGATGGAAATCAGTAGGTTACAGAGATTAGCCTGTCTAGTGATTACAGGGTGATGAGGATGGCGCCAACAGCTACAGTGGAGGTCCTCCTGATGATTGAGTTAGAGGCCCAGGCAGGGATCTACAGACTAATGTGCAGCCAACAGTGGAAACCTACATCCACAACCTTTGGTCGTGCTAAAAATTCTCGGGACATGGAATTTGAACCAATCCTACAGATGGGGACTGACAGGATGACACCAAGGTATGCATACCACAAGCCATTCGTGGTAAAGTTCCCTGACAGATGTGAGTGGCAGAACGTATTCAAACCAAATATCAAAGGGGGCCTGGTCTGATACACAGACGGGTCTAAGATCAATAAAGGCACTGGTGCTGGGGCATATAGATGGGACTTGAAAAAGGGGCATAGCTTTAGCCTTGGGCTCCACACCATGGTATTCCAGGCTGAAATATACACCATAATGGAGAATATAGAAAAGGGCTATATAGTAGGAACATCTATATTCTTCGTGACAGTCAAGGCCCTTGATAATTTCCAGATTAACTCTAAATTAGTCTGAGACCGCCATCAGTCCCTGGCAAAACTGGCAGAATATAACTGAATACCACTGGTATGGGTGCCAGGACACATGGGAATTGATGGAAATGAAATAGCTGACCAATCATTCAGGCAAGGCTCCTCGCATCCACTCGTAGGACCTGAGCCTGCCTTTATATCTACAAAGGTTGCCAGGGACTGGACAAGTAGGAAACATGAGTAGCATTGGTAGTCCACTCGTGAACAAAGGCTGGCTAAGGGCTTTCTTAAAAGACCCTTTCCATAAAAGAGCTGGAGTGTTACTTAATTTGAGCACAAACCAACTAAAAATAATGACGGCGCTACTAACAGCACTGTCGTTTAAACGGACAGCTATTGAAACTGGGCCTGGTAGACAATACTGGGTGTCACAGATGCAAACAGGCATTTGAAAAGGCCTCACATGTTCTTTCTGACTGTGAGGCATTGGGCGCATTAAGATTTAGGCATCTGCGTCAGTATTTTCTGAAACCAGGTGACTTTGATGACATCTCCGTCAGCAGGGTACTGCACTTTGTCCAAAGTGCAGGGCTGCTGAATGTGTGAGCAAAAGGGCTGCACAAAACATTGAAAATGGTCGAAGAGCATGGGTCACTATGATGCTCGTGCTTATGTATTCTATTCTATTCTGTGTTCTGGTACTTGACTGAGGGAGGGTTCATTGGTAACTAGTATATATTCACTCTGGTGATCAATGATCAATCTCAGGACTGGTGCATGCTGTTCTGTTATTTAATAGCCACACATCATGTACTTGTTTCCTCTAGTACCCTCTCATCTTAACCATGCCAACTATTGTCCTACAATCTCATTGCATTTGATAAGGAAGCTGCTGGGTGATATCTGTTAAAGTGACCAGTTTCCATTCTCTTTCACAGTAAACTATCTTCAGGAAGAGTGTAATCAGAACAGGGTTGTAAAACAGTTTTACTAGGCCCTCTTCTCACAGCCTGCTGAAATTGGGGAGGCTTATTTCCACACAGAGAATTTTGTGGTGGAGAAATTCACTTGAAATTCAAGTCTTTTGGAAAGTTATGCCACACTGACTGGTAAATAATAACCGACATTTTATAGGAGTATACTTTCTCCATCTTTGGGGTCTCCTGCTGAAATTGGGGAGGCTTATTTCCACACAGAGAATTTTGTGGTGGAGAAATTCACTTGAAATTCAAGTCTTTTGGAAAGTTATGCCACACTGACTGGTAAATAATAACCGACATTTTATAGGAGTATACTTTCTCCATCTTTGGGGTCCAAGAAAAGTAGCCATGTGAAGTCCAATTCATGTTGCCATTAATGGTCAGTCAGTCCATTTGTCTTGGTGTTGAGCCACACTAGAGTCCAGTGTGGTAGGCCGATACAGTAACATCGATAATCCTCTGTTTGGATGGTGACATACATACTATCTACATATGTTATTTGTTACATACCAAAATTAAACTTTTATCCATATTTTAAACTGTAATATATATTTTAACCATGTAATTTTAATATTTTACATGTGTATTGGTTCACATAACTTTTGTAACATCTCAATGTATTTATTCTTCGTAACGCACCTCCCTGAGGATGGCCACATGAGTGGCCGAAACATGTAGGATGTATGACTACATTTATAATATATTTTCATAAACTTGTGTGCATTTGTTGGTTGCAGTTACCATATCTAACCGTTCAATTTCACGGTTATGCATCATTTAAAACCAAAAAAAAATTCTTACTGTTGTTCCCCTGTTGCATCTCCTCCTTTGCAGCTGCAGCCTCAGAAGGTCAATAGATGGAGTCACTCTCCTTCTGTCATGCTGCAGTTGCAGCAACTTGGTGTAGGCTGCTCATTCTGTTTCCAAGGGATGTGGAAGTGGCCATACCTACACCAAATGCAAATAGTGGCTGCCTGCAGTGAGCCCTGATATGGCAACACTTTTAGCACTTAAAGCATTGTGTGAGTCCACTCTGAGCCTTGTATGCCTCTGCTGTAATTACTATATGGCAAAGGCTCAACACCTTGAAGATATCTTGTGATTTCTGCATAGGAAAGGTTGACAGGGTGGTTTTCTCCCTGATGATGGCCCCTTTTATGGCATTTATCACTTAAAACCCTAGGTCCAGCAACCCAAATTGGAACATCGTCAGCAAGAGTGCCCACAGGTAGGTGGCGTATTACATCCTTGTTAGATTTTTTCAGGATTTTAAATTGAAGGTGAAATGGTAGGGGTTTCCTTTTTGTCAAGAAAGGATATAAGGCAAAGAAGTATGCCATTTCTTTGGTACAAGTTGGTTTCCACTTTTACTGCTGAAGAACTCAGAGGTGCCTCTGATTAAGCCTTCCATATTTTTCTGAAGATGTATTATGTTAGGTCAGTACAATAGGGGGTGCCCAACTGGTCAGTTTGGATGGCCTCCATTGGTGTTGATGCTGCATTGCATCCTTATCGCCTCCCTTTGCTCTCTTGGTCCCCATTCCATCTCAGCTAATGTAAGTGAAAAAAAAAAAAGAAGTTTTTTGTTTGGTGCAGGGTTTTCTTTGTTGCTTCTTGTTCTGAGGAGTTACTATTTTGACCATGAAACATCCTGTTGTTGGACAACCCTGACAATGGAAGTATAAATCTCCTTTGAAACATGGGTAACTAACTGCAACTTGACATGGCATCATACTCGTATGACAGTCGACTTCAGTCTTCAACTCTTACAACATGTGAGATCTGAGGTTACAACAATAATTTGTGCAAGTGGTGGAGGACAGGACAGCTGTCAGAGAATGTAAAGAGGTAATATATAATATTGGGCATACATTCAAAACGTGGTAAATTCGTAGGTTGTGGTGAAAGGGTTTTCACTTACTTGCTTACTTGTATAGACAAATTACGACGTCAAAAGCCATTCTTAATAAAATAGAACAAAACAGAATAGAAAAGAATAGAATAGAATAAGGTATGAGAAGCGTGGGTACTGTAGTGACCCATGCACTTTGACAATAAATGATCTTTTGTGCAGCCCTTATGTTAATGCATTTAGCAGCCCCACACTTTGAACAAAGTGCAGTATTCTGCTGACAGAGATGTCCTCAAGGTCACGTGGTTTAATAAAAAGTAGACCCAGGTGCCTGAATCTTAATGTGGCCAAAGCCTCATAGCACACAAAGAATGTGTGAGGCTGTTTCAGATCCCTGTTTGCATCTATCACACTCAGGACTGTTTACCGGCCCCTGTTTAAGTGGATGTCCTTTTACTAAGGTCTTTCAAATTTAAACGAGAATTTGTTTCTAAAAAAATTATTCACAATAAAATGGAAAAGTATTACACACTACTTTTCAATGTAGTCCCTGTTGACTGCCATACACTTGTGCCAACGTTCTGGAAGCTTCTTAATTCCAGTTTCAAAGAAGGTTTTCGGTTGCTTGTGTGTCCAACTTTGCACAGCTGCAATGATCTCATCATTATTCCAGAATCTCTTGCCTCCTCAAACCCCCTTCATTGGTCCAAACAAATGATAATCAGATGGAGCTAAGTCTGGACTGTATGGTGGATGAGGCAGGACATCCCACTTCAGTTTCAGTGGAGTTGCCATCGTTAAAAGTCGCAGTGTGAGGACGAACGTTGTCCTGGAGGAAGCAAACTGAATCCTGCCTTTTTCTTCGCTTTAAGCGGATTGCCGACTTCACTTTTTCATGCAGGAGAGTTGAATAGTACTGCGCATTGATGGTCTTTTGACCAGTGATAAAGTCCAGGTGAATGATACCCTTTGAATCCTAGAACACAGCAGTCATGATCATCCCCGCTGAAAAAATTGGTTTGGTTTTTTTTGGGGGGGGGGGGGGGGTGGAGAATGGGTGTGTTTGCACTGCTTGCTTGCTCTTTTTGATTCAGGAGTGAAGTAGTAGACCCAGGTCTCATCACAGGTCACAATTGAGTCCAAAAATTCGGCTCCTTCCCTCTCGTATCGTTGCAAAAGTTGAGTAATAGCCACTAAACATCTTTCCCTGTGGTCCGGTGACAGAAGCCATGGGACCCACCTTGCGCCCACTTTACTGACTTTCAACTCGTTGTGCACAATTTCTTCAACACTCCCTACACTAATCCTACTTCCTGTGACAGTTCAAGAACTGTTATGCGACGATTAGCCCGAATAAGTTCACCAATTTTCAAAACATTGTCTGGATTGACAGAAGTTCTTGGTCGCCGAGTGAGAGGTTCATTTTCAACATGGTCTCGTCCTTCTCGAAAAGATTTCGCCCAACTGAACACCCTTGGCTGTGACAAACATTCATCCCCAAACTGTGCTTGAAGCCTGGTAAAGATTTCAGAAGGAATGACACCTTCCTTTGTGAGAAACTTGATAATTATACACTGCGCAAAACTGCTGGGTACTGCTTGCACCGCCATCTTGATTGCACCTGATGATTGAGGTGGAGAGGGACCCGACTAGTGTGGGTTGCAAGTTTAAACATGTAATAACTTGTCAGCGCAAGCACGTTCATAGAAGTTGATTTGTGTTCAAGAGGGAACTAAATTCTCGTTTAAATTTGAACGACCCACGTAAATGATGATATCCTGTTAACAACCTTGTCATTATGCATGGCTGGTTTCTGCTCATGTTGAGTATAATTCTCCAGCTTTCTGAGCAGAGGGTCTTTTAAGATAGCCCTTAGCCTTCCTTTGTCCACGAATGGACTGCCAATACTTCTCATATTGCCTACCTACCAGTCCCCTATCACTCCCATGGCAACCCTTGCAAATATGCCTAGGGTGGGCTCAGGTCCTATAAGTGGAAGTGAGGAGCCTTGTCTGGTTAATTGATCAGCCACTTCAATTCCCATGTGTCCAGGCACCCATACGAGTTGAATCCTGTTATATTCCACCAGTGTCACCAGGGACTGTTGGCAGTCCCATACTAATTTAGAGTTAATCTGGAAATTGTCAAGGGCCTTAATGGCTGTTTGACTGTTGGAAAAATATAATGTTCCTACCTGTGTAGTCCTTTTCTATATTCTCCATTATGCATGCCTTAATGGCGTTACATTCCAGCTTGGAATACCGTGGTGTGAAGCCCAAGGCTGATGCTATGCCTCCATCTCAAGCCCCATTTATGCACCCCGGCACAAGTGCATTTATTGGTCTTGGACCCATCCATATACCAGGTTAGGCCCCCTTTATTGTCTGGGTTGAACCTGTTCTGCCATTCACACTTGTTAGGGAAGTTGACCGTGAATGGCTTGTGGTATGCACACCTTGGGCTTATTTTACAGTTCCCATCTGTAGGATGGGTTCGTACTCCATGCCCCGAGATTTTTGGCGTGACCAAAGTTAGTGGATTTGGGTCTCCACTGCCGGCTGCACATTAGTCTGTAGATACCTGCCAGGGCCTCTACCTCAATCATCACATGAAGAGGAGGAAGTTCCAGGAGGGCCTCCATTGCTGCTGTTGGGGGTTTTCATCATCCCTGTTATAGCCAGGCAGGCTAATCTCTGTAGCTTACTGAGCTCCATCCTGCTGACGTATTTTAATGAGTCTGATCACCATGGTGTAAATCCAATGCACCACCCTAGGTTTCAGACCCCAATTTTTACCAAATGTGCCCATACAGGTCCAGAAAGCCCTGTAGGTCATATTGATCACATTTTCAGCTGTGCCTTCCATGTCAATCCCCTGTCCAGAATAAGTTCAAGGTAGTCAGCCGCAACGTGTGTCCAGAGAGGATTTGTTTATTACACCCCTTAAATCCCTTTCCTGGTAAGTGGGACTATCGCTGTCTTTTGTGGATTGATAGACAGCTGAGTTTATCACACCACTACTGTACCATACTCAGACCCTCCTGAAGAAGCTCTGAGATGTTCAGAAATTTTCTACTGATTAGGGTAGCAATATATTCTGTGTACCCCAGTGTGTAACAGCCATTCTCATTGAGTCCTATGAGTTTGTCTACAACCAGGCTGCACAGCAGAGGCGATAAAATGCCCACCCTGCAAGCAGCCCTTGGCTACAGACCCCTCCAGAGTTTCTCCTGCAAGTGTGGATGTGAATATCCTGTCACCCAGCATGGAGCCGATTCACCGACAGATTGTGTCTCCAGGCCCATGCCACTTGTCAGCGTTTATTATAATGTCAAATTAGGTACTATGAAAAGCTCCCTCAATATCCAGGAAGTGTAACTCCTCCTTGAATAAGTAAAATCAATATCAGGCTCAACACAACTAACTTTATTTGACAAGTCTATTTGTCTAATCGAACAGCTACATGTTTCTACCTAAATTAGGTCATCTTCAGGCTCTTAAAATTTAAAAAAAACATTGAGGAAGACAGTGTATAATTATATGACTAATCATTGGTCTTTCATGAAATTTTAAGAAGTATAGAATAAAATGAAAGAGTATCAAATAAAATAAAACAAGTCAATCAGAGGTATTACATTAATTATTTACAAATTACTTTCAATTTTTTGATCCATGGTTGATAAAACATCGATATCAGCCGAAGTGTATTCTTGAAAACTCATGATTTACTTTAAATTGTGGTGTCAGAATTCCTTTTCTTCTTTACATATAATTCACGTTCCTAGTCAGTAGAACTGGGACGAGATATTATTATTTCTTGCCCAGTTGTGTATCATTTCCCATACTGCTTCTTTACCCTGCATGGGTCAACTTGATTGACATGTTCTATTTTATATTACTTTATTTTACATTACAGTAAAACCTCTATGCATCGTTTTTCAGGGGGATGGAAAACAAAAACGATACATACGGGAAAACGAGAGTACCGGGAAACCATTAAAAATTATAGATAACGATTTAATGATTATTATTACTTCTACCTGAAAAAATCTTTCACTGACGTTTGTTTTGTGCAAACTTTACTCCTCAATTCAAAGTACGATTTTTCAAGGCCTAGAACACTTTCACGATCACCGTCACTCGTGCTGTGCGCATAAAAGAGAGATTTTACTATCATCAGCGCTTCATGCGTCTCAGCAAAGCTCGGCACAACTTCGGGTTCGCCATCTTCTCCTTCCCCCTCCACACTCCCGGACGCCACGAGGCTCACGCACAGCTCCTGCACTGTTTGTACACCACAGGTTGCCACGTCTGTCCACAGAGACGCAGTCCTCGAATTTATCTTTGTTCATGCCACTGAACTTTTCCCAGTCTTGGCGGAAATCGTCGTCATCGTTGGTCAATACGACGTCACTATCGCCTGAAGATTGTCCCTGCACGTAACTAGCTTTCCGAAAACAATTTTCGATTGGCTGCTGGGTTACTTGTTGCAAGGCTGCCACAGTGTAGTGCAAAGCTTCCAACACGTTTATCTTCTTTTTCGTATCTTTGCCTGCATCCATTAAGCAAACAGCTGTTTGCAAGAGGCGTTTTGTATAAAGCTGCTTATAACACTTTATTACCCCTAAATCAAGGGGCTGGAGCACACTTGTACAATTTGCCGGGTACTATATGACTTTTACATTTCTTAGAAACGATGTATCCTTTGGATGTGCGGCACAATTGTCCACAAAGAGGAGAATGTTCCTGTTTTGCGCACCCATACTTGCTTCTAATGAACGAAGAAAAAATGTCTGTGGTCATCCACGCTTTATTGTTCGCGTGGTATTTGGCGGGTATTTTTTTTTATTCTTGAAACATCGCGGTTTCGGAGATTTTCCGATAACATTCGGCACTTGTTTGTCACTTCCATCACTGTTAACACAAAGTAAAACAGTAAGTCTGTCTTTAGAGTTTTTCCCGCCATGACAAGATTCTCCTTTGAGAGCCAAGGTTCTATCAGGAAGCACGTTGTAGAAGAGCCCCGTCTCATCCGCGTTGTAAATATCACGTTGTTCGTAGCCCTCCAACAAAGATGGCAGTCTTTCCAGCCACACTTCCGTGCTTTGGCTGTCCACTGCCGCACTTTCTCCGGCTAACTGCTTGTATTCTAGGCCATGCCGGTCCTTAAACCTCGCTATCCAGCCGTTGGATGCAGTGACATTTTCTATACTTAGCTGCGCTGCAATCATCTTTACCTTTCCACGAAGAATGGTTCCATGAACTGGAATATTCGACGCCCCCGTGCCTGCTGGTACCACGTGAAGGGTACACTTTCCAACTCGGCGAATGTCGACTCCCTCCGTTTTCCTCTTCTTACTGGCGTTACATTTTTCTGTCTGCCCTCGGATTTCGTCCTTCTTTGCGAATATGGAGTTTAGTGTGCTTGGAGCCAACGCGAGGCGTTTGGCAATGTCGACACGTTTCTCTCCAGAATTCTTCTCCACCTCTTCAACTATTTCCAATCGCTCGTGCAGAGTTCTCACTTGCTTTTTAGGTTGGGACATGGTCCACGCATTTCAAAATAAATAACAGGAATAAAATAAATGAAGTAATAAAAACAGGAAGGAATTAATAAAAATAAAATATTATAGGAAAAGGATAATAAACGATGGAAATGATTAAACCAGGGTAACGGATGAAACTATGAAGCACACCAAAACGCACAGAACCACTTGCAATGAAGTACAGCTCAACAACGTTGTTGCCAAGTCTTCATCTAGTCCAAAGAAAAGGATGAAGAGCAAAGAGTACAGAATGCACTTCCATATTTTTTGATGGAGCCAATCCAGGCGGCACTAAGAAAGCAATACGCGCGTGCACTAAATCATCGTTTCAAATTAAAAAAAAAAACTATCCATGTTGGAAAATGTTGCGTCAGGATCGTGATTTTTCAACGATCGATGCGATAAAACGACAGTTCGAGGACCGATGGAGGCGGGGAAAAATAGTGTTATTTATATGGACATAGTTTCGGGACCAAATAAGGCACACAATATATGCGGGAGAACGAAGATAACGGGAACGATGCAACGCGGTTCCACTGTATTTCATTTTATTTTACTCTTAAAATTTCATGATCCTGGTCTGCTAAAGACAGGTTATCTCCGGATGATCTTCTTCCTTAAAATCGACGTTCCAATGCAGCCCTAGACTTTTTGGGAGATTGCTTTGTAGGAGTGTGACCCCCTGATCTGTGGGTTTTAGGTACCATTGAAAACCGAGGCGAGGTTTCGTGTCCCGGTCGCACTGGGCCCCCAGTACCACTCTGACCTACGCTAGCTTTTTTGAGTTTCCTGTTAGCAGCCCCAGATAGTTTGGGTTTTGCTGTTAGAAGCTGTTGGACTGTAGGGTCCACCTCTGCAGGTTTGCCTGTGATAGGCTCCTGCACTGTCAGGCCAGATGACCTGGCTATAGGAGATGGATGCTCAACATCCCTAGGTTAGCTGGGAATACCAGCTCCCTGGGGTGGTTAGCCACATTGGCTGGCCCCCTGTTGAGCGAAGCTAAACAGGTGCCTCCATACAACAGAGTCCCTGCGTTTAATAGGGGTTTTAAGTCGTGTTTTCTCTATATGAGACCCACGAATAATGAAATGACGGTCACCACCCACAGAGTCCCTTACGGGTGGAGGCAGCTCTACGCAAGAGACCTCATCTTGGATTGGGTGGACCATTGCCCCTGTTAGCCGTCTATATACGAAGTGGGAATGATCTCCAATGACATGACGGTTGTACGAGATTTCATGCGCCAACTGATTGGAGAATTCAAAGAAGCAACACTTGTGGTGGTCATATTTGGTTCTTAAGAAAGTAAAGCGCACGAGTATAGAGTCAGTTGCATTTAAAATTTTGCAATCAAGGTGCTTTAATACTTTTACTAAACAGTACTGAATTTATCACCTGCTGTTATTCAGTTCAATTCAATTTTATTTTATTTAGCATCCATAATTGCTACAGAAGTAACACTTGGACAAGTCAAGTTACACAAATTATAAAATATAACACACTCAATAAAACAATATTATATAATACCATACATAAACCTTAAAAAATATTAAATATATGGCTTTAAAAAGAGTGATAAATTATATGAAGAGAGATAATTAATGCATAACTCTACCTACCTGTAACCAGATGGAGATAGGAGTCACCTAGAAATAGTATGTAAACCTAGTATAGAATGCTTCATGTTATGACTAATCAATACTGTATAGAGATCTGGTATTGCTGCTTTCAAGTACTGCGACTAGCTGGGTATTATCATCATTTTATCATCTTTAGGATTTTTGCTCAACAATCACCAGCAAAAAAACTCATTCACTGTATAAAATGGATGCTACAATAAGAACAATTTTAGTTTATTTTTAAAATCTTTAAAACCTTATGTTTCTTATTGCCAAGGGCAGTCTATTATACAATTTAATACCCCTGTTAATCACACTTTTCTTGAAAAACGATGTGTTACACTGTGGCACATGGAAATCATCTTTCCTTCTCATATCATAATCATATAAATTTGAATTTCTAGTTGAATATATATTATATTTTTGAAAATAACACAACACCTCAAAAACATACAGAGCAGTCACAGTAAAAATCCTCAATTCTTTAAAAATGGGTCTGCAGGATTTTCTGCTATTAAGACCTTTCATTGTACAGAGTGCCCCCCCCCCCTTTTTTTTTTTTGCATATTCAAAACTGGGAGGAGGAGAGGAATATCCTTCATACAATAAAAGGAAGAAAGGCTAACTGGATTGGTCACATCTTGCATAGAAACTGCCTTCTGAAACACGTGATTGAAGGAAAGTTTGAAGGAAGGATAGAAATGACGGGAAGACGAGGAAGAAGAAGCAAGCAGCTACTGGATGACCTTAAGGAAAAGAGAAGATACTGGAAATTGAAAGAGGAAGCACTAGATTGCATTCTATGGAGAACTTGCTTTGGAAGAGGCTACGGACCTGTCGTAAGACAGACTACAGAATGAATGATAAATGATCTACCTCTACATATGAGCCACTACATATGTACAACAGCCGTTCAGACCACTCTGGTCACGCCTGTTGCTACACGATCATGAACCATCTTGAGCATCATTTGCTCTGTGCTTCAAGTCACTAATGATGTCGCTGCTTCCGGCATCAGGGGAGTTTTTATTGGATTTCCCATTTCCTAGGCATCTCTCTTCGTTTGGTTCCTACCCTCTTGATCTGTCCAGCTTGGGAGACCCTACTGGTAGCAATGCTACCGCCGGCTTAGCTCTCAGGGTCACTGGAACTCACAAGCCCCTCTACCACCGCAAGGTGGAGATACCAACAAAGAGGAGATTGTTTATGTATAACAAAAATAAAAGAGGTCCCAAAATAGATCCTTGTGGCATTCCATATTTTATTATCCTATGTGAAGATGAATATATCTTCTGCTTAGAAATCTTATTCTCATTGGTAGTTATTTCTACAAATTTAACGGATGGGACAGATAGGATTTTAATCATGCCTTTGCTGTCCCTCTTATTCCGTAATAATCGAGTTTTGCCAAAAGTATGTCGTGATCAATATCATACGCCTTTGTGAGATCGAAGAATATACCTATTGCGTATGACTGCCTATCCAATGCCTCCTGTACCTTCTCAATAAAAGTTTGGCACGCTTTCTCTGTCAACTTGTTTTTCCTAAATCCATTTTGCTCTTCTATTAATATATTATGTTTAGTAACAAAAGATAATAATCTAATATAAATGATTTTTTCTAAAATTTTTGAAAACAGGTGGAATAGATATAGGCCTGTAATTATTAATTTCTTGTCCATTACCTTTTTTATAAGCAGGCCTAATTTTTGCAGTTTTCATCAAATTAGGAAAAGAGCCCTGATTTATGGATTCATTGTAAATAAAACTTAATGGTTTTTTAATACATTGAACACATTTCTTTACTAAAAATTCTGGAATTTCATCAAACCCTGCTGATTTCTTGCCTCTTAATTTAGATACAACTGTTACTATTTCCTCGTCATGGACTGGAAAAAGAAATATGGAACTGTGATTATATTTCACTGATACTTGTGAAAATTTATACCTTTTTTATTCCTATTTTGCTCTAAAAGTTCTTCAACCTTATCAATAAAGTATGAATTAAATGCATCTGCAACTTTCTGAGGGTGAGTTATTTTCTCCAAATCCTTTTGTAACCAAATATCCTGATATGATTTTCCTGACATTCCCAGTTTTTTATTAATTAACTGCCACATCGTTTCAGTTGGGTTTATTGAACATGATATCAACATACTGTAATGCCTTTGTTTAGCTTTTAAAATAACTCATTTATATATTTTGTGATATGTTTTAATATAATTCAGTGCATCCCTCAACACTGTTATCTTACACTTCAAGTTATTTAGAAGTCGCATTTTCTGTCATGAAATTTTTATTCCTTTAGTTATCCACAAACTATTTTGGACTTTACTCTTTTTAACAACTTTCATAGGAAAAGCTCCCATAAAATAAAATAAATATTTAAAATAAAAAATATAATTCATTTGGATTTTTAGTCAAGTAAATTTCCTCCCATGCTTCATTACTTAACATGTCTTTGAATTTTTCCACATTTCTTTTTGAGAAATTTCTTTGTGTGATTTTTGTTGAGTCATGATTATGCTTATTTACAGACACATATAGAACCTGTGCCAAATGGTCCGAGTAGCCCACATTCACAACCTCTGTAAAATTCTCATTAAATTGTTTGTTACCATAACATCTACCACAGAGACCGAACTCCTGCTAACTCTTGTTGGTGAAGTTACTGTATTTATTAAATTGTATGCTAATAATACACTTTGCAATGCCTGTACATTGTTGTTTTCTTGCAGAAGATTTATATTCCAGTCCACAAATTATTAGTTTTTTTCTTTTTTGTTGTACCTTAGCAATAAGTGCCTCCAACTTATCTAGAAAATTATATACATCACTGTGAGGAGATCTGTAAATACAAATTAATAACCATTTCAAGTCTACAAATTCTACCACAGACATGTCAAAGTTTATGTAATTGAAGGCTTCCGCTGTGGTCGTGATGTTGCTTAAAATTTTTTGGGTTGCCCAGCGTCAATTTTTGGTGTATGACCAACGTTTCGCGAAAAAATTACACCAAAAATTGATGCCGGGCAACAACCCAAAAAATTTTAAGCAACATTTCAAAGTTTTTTTCACAACACAGATCCTTGAAACAAGTTACTTCCTTAGCATTTAACTCCTTCCTTACAAATATACATGATCCTCCATATTTACATTCTTTCCTGCAAAATTTACTAACCAATTTAAATTATGAATCTCTAACGTATTGATTGGGTCTTCCGACAGCCGGTGTTCAGTGAAGCAAAAGACGTCCACATTTTGAAAAACTAGTACTTAAAAGTATAGTTAATTCCAAATGCTTATTTATTAAACTTTGTACATTATGATGCACGATTTCGAGCTTATGTTTCATTAGATTCAACTTCAATTCCCCTTTACATTGTTGATATATTATTTCTTGCAAAGGTTTGTCCATAAAAAATCTGTACTTCTTTTTATTGATACCTGACGCAGTCTTTTAGGCAGTGACTCCATCTGCTCACTAAACTTAATAATCCCAATTTTTTTTTGTTCATTATTTCCTTGCCTGTCATCTCCTGCACCATCCTTATGTATATCTTTCTTTACCTTCTCTATTTCACCGTGCAACCACATCCATATTCAAGCGCTATATGTCTAGCCATTTCAAATTAACTTTGTCGTGTTGAAATTCTGCCACAAAGGTGCGAATTTTCTGGATGATTACATACGTTTTATTCAAAATCAGTGACCATTTTCAATGTTCAAATATTAATATTTCTAACCTAGCGCTGTAGTATGTACGGTTGGTCCACAGATCCACGCTGCCTACATAAATCGACACAATGCGGGGGGTGCGTCCGATAGAACAATCCTCAGCCGTACATTTGTCGTCTGGTTTCTGAAACTTTTCGCATTCCGTGAACTAAACGTCTCAGTACTGTATTCAACCACTGCGTTTAAATCCTGATTATAGGATCCGTGATTTATAGGTTTTTCAAACCATACGATCGTTACAAATTTATATGCAATTTGAATGTTAGTGAACTAAGATCAACAACAAATTAGAGTTAAACTTTAGTGGTGCATGTTATTGAATGTAATTGCAGATCGTCTCATCGTTAAACGAAACCTTTATTTCTGTGTTGCTTTCATACCCATGGTGTCTAGTCGATCAGATGAATATTGACTTTAATGGCAGGAACTCTGATACATGTTCAGGAATTAGTTTGTTGCAAATTTATCTAGGAATAAAACACAAAGCGTGCAGAAAAGTTGTATATAGATTCACATTTAAAATATGCTCGATTGTGTGGGAGTTGTGGGTTTATTTGAGGCTGTGAAATTATTTGTTCTGTTGTTGCTCAAGTCTAGGGTCCTTCAATGTTACTTCAGAATTTATGAATCAATGTAATTACCGTACGTTACCTACATCAATACCAGAACGCTCTTTTAGCGATGACCCGTGCCGCTGTAACTCTGTAACTCACTGAAGACCTGTGCTCCGGCGGTTGCACGGGTGAGAGTCGTTAGTGGGTTTATGGCTATCGTTTTTGGTAGAACAGGAAGAGTTTATTGGGTCTGAGTGGTGATGTGTGGTGTCGTGTAATTCGTGAAATACGTTATCAGTAAAACTTTGTCAGTTTGAATTTGGATGGAGATGTATAGCTGTAATAGTGTGTAATTTGTGGAAATTATGACTAGATGCGGGAATAGACTTGACCGCTAAGAAAACTGTACCAGGCCAACAGTTGCAATCATTTCCCTCCAAAGTGTCGTGTTCGTGTTACCATGCCGTTGCTGCGTAGAAAGCCGTTTGTGAAGAAGAAACTGCCACACGATCTTGCAGATGATGAGGAGGTGTTCTACTGTGAATTAACAAATGAGATATTCAGAGATTATGAGTAAGTAGGTTACATGTTTGACGTTTGTGTATTCGTTAGTGTGCTACAAAGAACCGTTGTTCCTACCATAGTTCGGTATCAATGGACGCTGAGTTTACAAATTGTCAGTAACTATTCCGATTGTGTTAGTGTGTATGGACGAGTGCAGATTTAATACGTTAATAATTATGAGTTAGGGAGTTGTGCATAACGTAGCCCTTATTTGAAACGAGAACTGGGGCCTAATATTCCATTGCATCACTATAATTTGCCATGGTGTTCTTGTAGTTTCGCCTGCTTCTGAGTGTTCTTGTTTAGTCACAAGTTTTGGGTAATTTTAAGACAATTTAACAGTGCGTTTGCCTTGTATGTTTCTTTTTGTTGTGCTTTTTTTTTGCGTTTTGAAGTATGTACATTCCGAAGTCGCTGGACAAGAGTAGGGAAAGACCGTTGTCTGACTGAATGCTGAACATTTTATTGAGAGCTACATTAATTTTATTACTGACTTTATTAATGTTTTGTATGTTAGGGTCAGCAAGCTTCAGGAGTACAGTAGAATGTTCCTTGAAGTAAGTTGAAAGGAAACATAGATGTTAACACCCCCAATGAGTCACCCATGGGTCCAGATATAATTACACGGCCCTGTAATCTGTTGTTTTCTGTGGATTTTTGCAATTGCCAGCTCTATAAAGTTCAGGCTTTTTTATGGCTAATTTTTCTTGTACATATGTTACTTAGAAGGCATGATGGAGCCTTTTGTTTCATTAAGCTGGGTCATTTAGTTTACCTAGCTCTTTGTTTCTTGTTGGTGAAATTATGTGGGAAAGCTACTGTAGTTTATAGCATTGTTCAGTAAAATGGATGAGTTGTGTTCAGTTTTTATGGTTCATGAACATAACAGTAGTATTGTTCACTTTATGGGCCAACGGTAACATTTTGGGACAGGGTATTAGTTCATTATCACAAAGTAGTACCTACAACACGAAACAACAGTGACAGTGACAATAATAAACGCAGTATTGCTCCTTTGGTGCCAAAATTAAATGGCCATATGTGTTTTGTGTGTGTGTGTGTATATATATATATATATATATATATATATATATATGTAGAAGACCAGAATTTAAATTCCCCCTGCATATGAGGGCTGCATAAGGACATATATACTAAGGTCGTTCAAATTTAAACGAGAATTCGTTTCTAAAAAATTTATTCACAATAAAATGGAAAAGTTTTACACACTACTTTTCAATGTAGTCCCTGTTGACTGCCATAGACTTGTGCCAACGTTCTGGAAGCTTCTTGATTCCAGTTTCAAAGAAGGTTTTTGGTTGCTTGTGTATCCAACTTTGCACAGCTGCAATGACCTCATCATTATTCTGGAATCTCTTGCCTCCTCAAACCCCCTTCATTGGTCCAAACAAATGATGATCAGATGGAGCTAAGTATGGACTGTAAGGTGGATGAGGCAGGACATCCCACTTCAGTTTCAGTGGAGTTGCCATCATTAAAGCCGCAGTGTGAGGGCGAGCGTTGTCTTGGAGGAAGAAAACTGAATTTTGCCTTTTTCTTCGCTTTGAGCGAATTACCGGCTTCAATTTTTCATGCAGGAGAGTTGAATAGTACATTGGTAGTCTTTTGACCAGTGAGAAAGTCCAGGTGAATGATACCCTTGGAATCCCAGAACACAGTGGCCATGATCTTCCCCGCTGAAAAAACTGCTTTCACTTTTTTTGGGGTGGGAGAATGGGTGTGTTTCCACTGCTTATTTGCTCATTTTAGTTCGGGAGTGAAGTAGTGTACCCAGATCTCATCACAGGTCACAACTGAGTCCAAAAATTCGGCTCCTTCTCTCTCGTATTGTTGCAAAAGTTGAGTAACGGCCACTAAACGTCTTTCCTTTGCTCTGGTGTCAGGAGCCGTGGAACCGAACTTGCCCTCACTCTACTGACTTTCAACTCGTTGTGCAGACTTTCTTCAACACTCCCTACACTAACTCCTACTTCCTGTAACAGTTAAAGAACAGTTATGCGACGATTAGCCCGAATAAGTTCACCAATTTTCAAAACATTGTCTGGATTGACAGAAGATCTTGGTCGCCGAGCGTGATGTTCATTTTCAACATGGTCTCGTCGTCCTCAAAAAGATTTCGCCCAACTGAACACCCTTGGCTGTGACAAACATTCATCCCCAAACTGTGCTTGAAGCCTGGTAAAGATTTCAGAAGAAATGACACCTTCCTTCATGAGAAATTTGATAATTATACGCTGCGCAAAACTGTTGGGTACTTCTTGCTCTGCCATTTTCATTGCACCTGGTGGTTGAGGCGGAGAGGGATCTGACTAGTTTGGGTTGCAAGTTTAAACGTGTCAACTTGTCAGCGCAAGCACGTTCATACAAGTTAATTTGTGCTCGAAAGGAAAATAAATTCTCGTTTAAATTTGAACGACCCACGTTTGAGTGTTGCTGTGCATTATGTGTGTAATGTTTGGTGCCAAAGGGTTGATAATTACCTTCCTTACATGAGCCTGTCAGTGGACCCTATTCTGAATGAGTTGAATCCAGTCCACTCCCTTCACATTCTGTATGTGTAAGAAAGTCTTCCAAGTAGCTTTTTGCCCATGTGTTTTGCAAGATTTTGATGATTTTCCCATTTAGAAGTAAGAACTTATTTTCCTTGGTAGAGGATGGTTTTTCTCATAACTAAATAACAAATTGAATTGAGCGGAGTCCTTCTTGAGAACCTAAGAGTTTCTTAACTAGCCAGGAAATTTCCCATATTTCATGGAACTGGAAAGTTCATTAACTTGTTCACAAGAGCCTGCCCTTTGGCCCTATCTTGAGCCAGATGAATCCATTCCATGCCCTCTCATCATATTTCTTTAAGGTGCTTTTAATATTTTCCTCCCATAAACACCTGGATCTTCTAAGTGATCTTTTTCCTTTAGGTGTTCCCACCAAAACCCTGGATGCATCTTTATCCCCATACTTGCTGTCCCCATTGTTATTGTAGTAATTACTATTTGATATTCTCAATAGTTAATTTTGTTTTAAAACTGCCTTTTCTGGTAATTTTATATGCATATCAAACATGCGCGAATCTGAATCAGTTTGCTGTCTTTTCTTTATTTTTTAGAACTGCTGGAGAATATTGTAGTACTGTAAAAGTGACAGAACTGCAACAGTGACTGAGCCACTCTAACCTGTGCATCATGCATGACAAGCAAAGGAATCAAGTACCCCACAGTTTCTTACCATGTCTCCTCCCACCACTGCAATGACTACCCAACCTTACATGTACCACATATCGTGTTTCCATCCATTGAAATCATAGAAGTACATACAACACTGAAACAGTCAAACCCACATGGACTCAAACAAGCGATTATTTCAACCAGAAGCAGAAATACTAACCATTAGAGCACAGAAGTGAACTATAGTATGAAAGTAAAGGTGACTCGTATAACAACACTGACTGTGACCCGTGATATCACTTACACTAGGAGCACACATAAACATTCATCCTTCAGAGAACCAGTATTGTGTAACACTTTTGGAACATCAGGTTCCAATCATCCCAGTGCATTTGTGTGAAGCATGTATGTAGTTGGTGTTTTTCCATGTCATTCGTACACTGTGTAATAGCAATGAAATGTTGTGCAAACTGAACTATAGGTGACACGAAACTAACATTTTTGCGCTGTGGAAGAACCTTTGTTAGAACTATATCAGAAGTAGGTATTTTTTTTACATTATTTGTACACTGAGTAACAGCAGTGAAATGTGTGAACTGAACTACACCTCACACCAATCTCTTATCTTCTAGTGATATGAAAGAAACATTGAGTGAGACACGTATGTAGCGGACGTTTTGCTGTTTAACATCAGTGAATATTGTATGAACCGTATATATAGTGGATTAGTGCCCATGAAAGTCTGTGAACAGAAATTCCATGTTATATTAATGTTGAGAACACTCAGTGTCGTGCCATCCCCACTAGCTGTCGTTTGATGAGGACTTTGGTGATACAGATATGCCCATAAGCATTCAGTTATGTCTGATGTAGGACCATGTTACTGTACTTCCACTGTTTGCATCTAATGTACAGGTAAATTTTTTTACTGCATTTTTGTCATGTGTACGATGAATATTTGAGTCTATGGAGGTTGCTGAATGAAGATTGGGTGTTATTGTCTCTGGTTCCCCCTTGGCAGAGAAAATCCATAATGAACTTGGACCCCCAAAAAATGACTAGAGGAAATTGTACAGCTAACACTGGATAATGTGCCTATTGCCAAAGTGGTAGTGAAAGAATGGACCCTGAAGTGTGTAAAAAAATTAGAGTGAAATAGGCTCAAATATGTGTTGAAAAAATCTGTCATTGTTTTGAATGGAACAGTGATGACAAGAACATAATCCAGCATGTTCTAGTTTTGGACATTGCTAGTTCTGAAGTTAGTGAGATGAAAGTTTAAACAGAAACTGAGAAATATTTCACACCAATGGAATGAAGGTGATTTGCAAATACTGTACACTATTTCTGTCTTAAGCGTTCCTCTAATATGTTCTTATTTTGTAATGTTTTTATCATTTTTAATGGAATTTTACAAGTTTAAAAAGTTGCAGTACTATTTTGATTTACCACCACTGTCAATATACCACTGCAAATTGTGGTGCAAGAACAGTGATGATATAGTGGGGTTTCACTGTACATTCATTAATGGCAGTGAAATATAATGTGGCTAGAACTAGTGTTGACACCAAACTCTAACTTTTTTGTGTTCCAAAGGAACTATTGTGTATGATATGCATGTAGTGCACTTTTCTTTTGCATCATATGTTGTGTTCATTGGACCTGGCTCGCTGCTGACACTGTTCTAAGCCCCGCCACGATGTTATAAAATTGGTGCCCACAGTATTTCCCGTTAGTGCATATTTTTTGCATGTGCATACATGTATGCATGTTTTTATTCTGCATTTGGCCCCATGGCATCAGCACAGTTAAAGAATTGGTTGAAATTTGCAGGTATTGAGAAATTCCTTTTCAGAGTTTCTGGCAGATAATGAGATTCAAGGTTGTCATTGTAGCGCAGATTCATGTATTATGGTCTTCTGGGAGTTTGTATATGTGTACACATAGTACTGACTGAAAGATGTTTCTTGTTAATTCACATACTTCCAAGTTTTAGTGTAGGGTCCCTTCTTGAGAATTTGAGAAGATATGACAGGGTTGGATACTGGGATAAATTAGTGTTGCAAGGCTTTCCGTTGGACGAGAGTAATTTATTGTTGAGAATGAATCTAGTTACCATGGACCCCTTGTGGTCAGGCAACTTTTGATGTCAAATGCAGTGACATTCTTTAAAACCTTCCTGTGGCCCAGTGCAGTGTAGTGAAAAAGTGCCATGGAGCTCATACATTAGGATACTAAACTTCTTATTACGATTTCTCCTATGTGGAGGCATTAGAACCACTTTGAGATAGGAGTATTGAGACATTTTCAAATTATCTGATAGTCGGGGGAAGTCAAGTCTTCTGTAACAATCAAAGTCTTGCAGCAGGGTTTGGTTACGTAAAGGGATGGGAAAGTTTATGTGACATAATTACTGATTTTTATCAGAACAAAGGGCTGTTTTTGTATTCTAAATTCAGTAATCACTATCTGAAATTTAGTAATAACTTCATTATGTGTTTCAGTTGCCTGTCAATGGTTGAACAGGTCACCTGTATCCTTGGGATTGTATATTTGTTACTAATTCAAATTTAAAGTGTTTGTATGTTACTGAAGTGAAGGGAATTGAATTGTAGAATTGCATGAAGATAGAAAGTGTCTGGGAAAAGTGTATGATTCCTGTGTAATAACCCACCAGCAAAAGATGATAAATCTACCAAATCTCAATACTTGGACTGAATCATCACAGAGGCAGAGATTGAGCTCCATCCAAACAGTGTGAATGGGAAGCATGGCTTTCTCTTGAGCACGTCGTGGAAATGTCTCCTCACAGATACACAACTCTTGCATCATGGCCCTTTTCAGGGCCACCAATCTCAGGTTGTTCCTCATGTTCATCATGTGAATCTGTGTTGCCCTCACTTCCTTTATTTGGATTTTCTTTCTTTCACTTCATTATTTCTATTCTTCCCAGCATGTTCTGCCCACTGCACAACACCATTTGCCTTGTTTGGGTCATTGTGTTAGTTGCATAACCTGCTCTCTCCCTGTATAATGTAACTGTTTCTTCTATGCAACCTAGTCCTCTGGGATGGCCCTGAAAATTAAGGTAGCAGGCTCCTCTGAAATGTCAACTGATTACCAGTTGATGCCGTGTCATATTCCATAAGATTTCAGTCTACATCAAATACACTGTGAAAACCTCAAATCACACATAATAATTCAATTTTGTGTTTACATTGTAATTAAGAAATACAGGGACATTCTTTATTGCTGGTCATTTCCTGTCAGCTTGCTTCACTTACAAAAGTTCATCATGCAGTGAACAGTGTGTTTGTTAGATGTGGTGTGGGTCTGTGAGCTGAAGAAAAAACATATCCACCACCTTTTTTGAAATACGGTGAGTAAAAACCTAGTATTAACTACAGTACATTGAACTAAAATGTGAGGAGCCCAGCTTGGCAAATTGGAATAGAAGTGAGCACTGCACTCATTGTCTGAAATGGTCTGAGTGAAGTAGTGATGCTAGTTGGCAGATAAAATAATACCCCTGTATATGCCTGGGCCCGTATGTGAGATTCAATTTCCTTTCTCTTCAGGTGTATATAACACATGTGGCGCAGTCATGCCATCACCAGTTCTTAGTTAAATGAAGTCAGTCAGCCAATGTGGCTCTGATACCTAAC
Organism: Reticulitermes speratus; assembly: GCA_021186555.1. NCBI lineage: Eukaryota > Metazoa > Arthropoda > Insecta > Blattodea > Rhinotermitidae > Reticulitermes > Reticulitermes speratus. The sequence goes on along the minus strand of JAJKFL010000042.1, from coordinate 25,897,642 downwards.
TTATGTTTCCAGACTGCTAGCCCAAAGAATTCCAAATGGATCTTTTGCAGTTTGGTAAATTAACAGAAAGACCATTTTTAAATACATGCCGCAGAAAAAGTCTTCCAAGATTAACATGTGAAGATTATGACAATTTTTTTTTCTTTCTTTCATTTCTTACATCATACATTCTTGTTCACCTGATGTATTATTGCGACACAAAACTTTTTATCTCCTGTTTATAGATAATTTTAGGAGACTGAGGTTCTCACAGCAGTGAGTATCTGGATTACAGTCATCTGGGCTGTAATCAAACACTATATAGGAGGATTTTGTTTGTCTAGGGTATGAAACTTTACTGGGTGAGTGGTTCTTCACATATAAAAGGCACTACATATCTTTGAAACATTAGGAACTGTGTACCAAATGGCGCAGCATCATATCTCAGAAGAACAGAATCGTAAACTACATACCCCACTGTGAAAACCTCAAGCTTGCAGGCTATTGAGATTTTGTTGACTTGTTGGATTTTTGGATGTAAACAGCCTTTGGTGCCAGAAGGATTAAACTTAAAATTTTGGCGATTTTGAACTTATGCATTAAGTCCTTCGGTTCATTTGTAATTGTCAGAAGGGTCTGCACAAGGTATAATAAGACAAAAATTGCGTTCTTGGGACGGAGCGCAGCAAAAGTATGTTCTTCAGTACTGATCATTTGAAAATTATATATGCATTTTTAAAGATGTCTCTGAAGAGGAAAAGCAGACTTGGCTGTTCATATTGTTGTATATGAAGTATGCTAGTTTCCTCTGTCCATGAAGCTGGGACTGTGAATTGTAGTTTCTTTTGAGTGAACATTATGCCCATTATTCTAAGGCTAAAAATGGGATGAATTTTTCTGAAGTAGATAGTTACGTGCAGTATAATTATTCCCTTCCCTTCCCGTTTATATGTTCAGAATTACCCCAGCTTGGATTCTGTTCCAAATTGTTCCTCTTTAAATGTCAGGTCAGAAAAAGTTGTATGTAGGGTGATTCTGAGTTTGTGGTTGAGATGTGCCGTATAGTTTGGTGCCAGTGTTTCAGAAGAACATGCTGCCCCCATATTCAGGCAGATGATGGTATGACTCTCTGTGCATGAAGATGGAGGCAGCTTTCCCTTGTTTCCCAAACTATATAGCATCAGATTTTAGCAAACTTAGTTTTAATATTCACCAGTGTGAGAAACTCAGATCTCATACAATGTGATCATACTTTGACTGGGGATGCTAGTTGTGGCCTGTGTGCTACGGAGTGTTGTAGGTTTATGTTTCTGTTTTATAATTGTACATCAGGGCTATGAAAAATATATTTCCATTTGGAAGTTCTCTTCTGTAGGAAACACTTACAGTTCTTAAACTTGTTTGATTTGAGGACATGCAGAAGATGAAAGCCTGAGCAGTCCTTTGCAGTTTATTTTGTTAGTACTTTGTAGTTGTAAATTTGCGATAATTGAAGCTAATGTATTTTGCAGGGAGTTCTGTCAACGAGTAATCTTGTGCAATTCTTTGGTGTGGTGCTGTTCTCTGACTGGCAAACCTCAGCTGACATATCAGGAGGCTTTGCAGAGTGAAGAAAATGCTCGCATGTTAATAAAAACTTTTCCTAAAAAGGTAATGTATGTTAGCAATATCAAACTATTACATTTTTAAAATTGCTTCTTGTTTAGCAGGGGGGGGGGGGGGGGGGAGAGGATATTACAGCCTCTGGTGTTACTCTGCAGTAATTTGGAAATCCCATATGTGTGGGTGAAGTTTTTCAAAAGCTGAAGGGCATTGTACCAACCATAAAGTTTTGCCTGATTTTCTCACCATAAGCTGAAGGACATTATGTTGTATGGTGGGGGATGGTGTTCCTTTAGTTTCAACATAATTGGGAGATGGAATGACACAGTCACAAAGGTACACACCCTACAGGTCAGGCCTAGTCATTGGACTAAGACTTTGTTAGAACAGTGGTTTGATTAAGTATTGTTGCAGGAAGATGGTGATAGGGGTTTCTTAGAAGTATCTGAAAATTAGCGGAGGCATGCTGGAGCAACAGACATTGCTGCCTAGATGAAATTTTAAACAAAATGACTTTTAAAAAATTCCTAGAGGTATGTCCGTCAAACCACCAAAACTGAAATCTTATGTACCCAACACAAAGTTGCTTCGTCTGGTAGAATATGTAGTGCAGTCAAATAGTTTCTGGACTGACTGAAAGGTGACACTACTGCTGCTAGCATGAACTCCTACTACTATACATACATACATTCCATGGATCCATAAGTCTGTCGAAGTGACAACTGGATGTAATAATATACAAATATACAGCTATACAGACTATAGAATTTTACATTTGAACACAATAAACTAAAACACTATAAACGTGTTAACATACCTCACTATGAACCATCTTTATACATAAAAAATTCATCTACTGAGTAAAAGGAGTGTGTATTTAAGTATTTCTCTTTATATCCATGCTACTAAATGCTTGTCAAGACAACTTGGCACACAATGAATCCAGCACCTTCTGAATCTCTCATCGTGATTCAAGCGTCTGCACTGCCTGACCTGTTGCATGTTATTGCTCTGATGGAATGGACTGAAATGTTGAGCTGAGGATATACCTAAGCCCAAAATTACTATTGACAAAAGTCACGAAGAAATCCTTACAGCAGAATGGACATTTGCCTTTGGTCTCATTGAACTAAATGATTCAATGAACTTTTCTCTCTCATTGACTGCATATGAACTTATTTGCTTCATCACCCAGATAAGCCAACACTACTACAAAACCTAAATATCAGTATAAGACTGAAACCTAAACAAGTTCTGAGGAAATATGAATGACATGTACAGTTGGCTCCAAATTTTATAGCACAGGGCCCCTACTTACAGCAACAGGTGTTTGAAGTGAATACATCTAGAAAATAAAAAGTAGAGTGAAAAATGAACAAAATAAAAGAGGACCTTGAACTGAGGTGTGAAAACATAGGTGGATTTTCTTGAAACTTACAGAACGGGTGGGTGGATCCATTCTTAAGCATGTACATTTTATTTAAAGTTTTTGTCTTTAAAAATGTATGAAATACAATGGATAATATCAGCAGGTGCAAAAGTGAGCATTTAAAGTGAAAGAACCCCAGCCATCAGTGGCTACTTTGGGTTTTAAACTTTTGTACTTTAAAGGTTAACATAACATGCTAATATTAACTTGAAGAACTATCTTTGGTTTTCTCATGTGTAGAAGCATTTTTTTCCATCCTACATTTGTACAGTAGATGATAAAATTGTATGAATTCAACCACTGTAGCTGTCTTGTACACTTCAGTATAGAACCTCATGCAGGTTCTTGGAAGTGATGCTTCCTGTTTCTCTAACTTGGTATATTTTTCCATGCACTTCGTGCTGTAACTATTCAGTGTTTATTCTCAGTTTTCTTGAGTAATAAAATTAATTGAACGATTCACTGTTAAATGATGAAATTCATCAATATACAGTCATACGTCTTCCAACATGGTTGTACATGGTACAATATATTCTTTAATGATTTTCAGCAGTGTTTCACTACCTCATTTGGGTGCAGACAGAACAAAAATGTCCCGTGTAGGAACTTGTATTCGTCTAAAAATCCATTTACTGCATCCACAATTGAACATCATTTTTCCTCTTTTAGCCTCATATACTTGCATTGTTTTCACATAACCTCTAAGTATCCTATCTTGTGCTTGAAAATACAGACTTTTCTGCTACAGTTGCAACAATCCACTCTTATCCTCAGACTGATATTGAATTCACTTCGAATGAGAAATTGGTGTGGCGGCTTCAGAAAACTCCATGGCGTGACAATATTACATATAACTTCTGTAGATATATTGCGATTCCTGATCCATGTACACTGCTTATTCCCCTATTTCACTCACTTGCTTTTTTTTTTTCCTATTTAACACAGTTTACTGTTCGTAATACCTGAAAGAATTTCTGTTTGTGTCAAACTTCATTGCTTGTCCACACTTATAAATGCTACTTTTTGGGATGCACTATGTGAATAGAGAAACTCATCTAAACCTTTGGAATCTGAAGCCAGTGGTAGAAAATCTGTCAGCACCCATTCACAGCTTTGGTAGATGTGACCCTCCTTGTGAACTACAAGATGCCAGGGCTAATATGCAATGAAACCACCAACTTATGGCAGAAGCTCATAGTATCAGTGATTACAGAATGATATCTGGCAGACAACCTGCATTATGTAAAATGTAAAAAACAAATTGTAACCCATTTTTGTTATCTAGCAGTGCATAGCAGTTAGGTTATTATATTCTGCAACAAGAACTCCACATTACGTTATAAAAATATGCATATAAAATGGTGGACAAATACGAAAGAAAAACTTTCTAACATCTGAATTATAGCCTTTTTAGGAAAGTGTCAGTAATGTGTGCATAACAATAGAAAACATTTAAAACATGGGTGTGATCTGGGTAGGTTTATAGATAATGCATTCTGGCTCTTGGTGTGTGTGTCCAACCACCAGGCTGAACCTCCACAGGCTGACTTGACTACTGTGCCAGAGCAGGTCAGCAATGTGTGAGAAACTACAAATGTCTTCCTGTTTGTTAAGGCACCTAGGTTTCTGTTATTAATGTTCTGATTTTTTATGTTCATGCAGTTGGTGATACCAGTATTGTATTTGGCATCCTTGACCCAGAGATCATCATTTGGTGATCTTGCAGATGATGTTTTTACCTTCACAAGAGAGAGATATTTTATTGGTGAGACTGTTGAGGTTAACACCACAGAAGATACTTGGTATGTTCACCTTTTGTTGTAAATGTTTTTCATGTCATTGCTGTGCTGTGTATGTCTATAATATCACTTGCAATATGTTACAGGTGTAAGAGTTATGTTCTGCAAGTTATTCCACCCACAGAGAAGGAAATTGCTAAGCATCTCTCCAGAAATGGGTAATGACCTTGTTATATATTGTTGCTCAAACAGTGGTATTTATGAAGTATCTGCATCTATTCTGTCTTGTCTCATGTTTTATTATTTAGATACATGATTTTTGCTTACTTAATACAAGGCATTGGCATTTTCTCCTCTTTTGGGGGTTGGGGTGGTGGGGATTGAGAGTTGGGCAATTTTGGCTGCATATGGTTGTGGTTGTGTACTCGTGTCTTGGTAACAATATGTAAAAGAAGATGGGTAATGTACATATAATGTAACACTATGGCATGTTTGCGTAACCATTGTAGCTATGGAAATGCAACAATGTATTCCCATTGTATTGTTGTTGGCCTGTATGTAGCTGTCAGCAATATAAAACTGTTAAGTGTTGCCATGGAAACACAAGAATGGGTTCCCTTCGCACTGTTTTTGAGCTACAAAATATTTTGTACTACTGTTAATAATATACCGTATATTCTCGAATCTAATCCGCATCTGAATCTAATCTGCACTCAGGTTTTGGCGATTTCTTAAACGAAAAAAAAAAAAGTTAGTTCGCGATTCTAATCCGCACCTTTCCTTCAACCACCCCTTGCCCACGGGGCGACTGATTGAATAATATTGGATGTTAACAATGCGTTAAAATCTGACGCTACGCCTGTGGCCGATGAGTCATACCGATAGAGGCAGGGCCTTTCTCAACAGACGTGCGCAATCTCGTCTGAAGCCAGCTGAGCCTTAGTTGTTGAAACGTGGGAGGTGCTTGTTCCAATTTGTCGTGTACCGTAGTTATGGAATAGGGACGCCTGAAATCTAAACGACTCTCATATACGGCAAAGTTCAAACGTGAAGTTATTCGGTGTGCAGAGGAGAATGGAAACCGCAAAGCTGCTGCAATTTTTGGAGTTGATGAAAGCAACGTTCGACTATGGTGGAAACACAAGGCAGCGATGACGTATGGGAGGACGATGTTGAAGATAAAGATGATAGTGACTGGGTGGAGAGCATGGATAACGATTCAGTTATGAGTGATGATGGCGAGTCTGATGAATAATAAATTATAATAATAAATAATAAAATAATAGATTATTGTATTGTATTGTTCTTACGGCACGTACAGCAGCTCAATCATTTTTCCAAAATCCAGCTCTAGACCACGAATCTAATCCGCATCTGATTTTTTAGCCCTCTAAAACTGTAGAAAGGGTGCGGATTAGATTCGAGAATATACGGTAAATGTAAACTTAATATTATTCATTCCATACATTTTAACTCTATATTTATAGTCTGACAAATGTACAATTTATTCACATTAATTGTGTAATTTCACTGTCCCACATGTTTCGAACCCTTAATTCGGGTTCATCTTCAGGGACTCGTTATCTCAAATTACACACTATTTACACCAACTGGTACAGTTGTTTACATATTAATACATTAATTCTTTATAATTGTGCATATACACTGTTTAAAACAAAACAAATAAAAGGTGAAAATTGTAGTTGTTGTTTGCGTCTTGTAAAGTGCCCAATATTGTCTGATTTTAACCAAATTTTTGGTTTCTTGACAGATTTTCGTGAAAGTCCATAGTATCAAATTTTACAAAATGTGTCCAGTGGGAGCAATGCTGATACATGGCGGACAGATGGACAGACATGACAAAGCTAAAAGACGCTTTGCACTATTTATTTGCATGTGCTTAAAAATTGCTGCATGCAGAAAAGATACATGTTCACATACAAGGCCTGTGTGTTGTAAGGTCAGCTAGATAGTTACGTTGGAAGGGCCATATGTATAGCTGGCTCAGTGTGCAGTGCTGTTCTGCTTTCACTCATGCTTGGTTTTGTAACAGTTCTTAGGCATCCTGTTGCATTGAACCCTGTATACTGAATATTTAAACTTATTGCAGTATTTAAAATTCTTGTACCATAGTGTAGGTCTCTAATATGAGAAGTCGTATCATTCATGTGATACATGCGTGCGCGCGCGCGCGCGCGCACACACACACACACATGCAGTTCAATTCCTTTAATCTGGCACCCATGGGATCGGACAGGTGCTGGATTATCAAATATTCAGGATTATAAGGTGGTACAGAAATTTTGTATTCTGCCCACAGAGATTGTACACTTTTCAATTTTTTCATTTCATCATAAAAAGACAAACTTCTGCAATTACAGGTTGGTCTTGTTTTATGCGTTCTTTTTGTGTGATTTTGTTTTAATGCTACTTGAAAATTTACATCACTTTTTGAATGTACACGATTTTTGGTTTAACGCAGTTTGGCTTAGACGATCCTTGGTAGCAAAGATCTTCTTTATGAGGCTAGCAGAAAATGACACCACTGTCACCCATCAGTCACGTGTTTGGATTGGTTATGTCGGTGATATATGGTGGCTCATTGAGTTCCTTTAATAGTATTGGCTTTTCTTACCAAAATGGGTAAGAAACTTAAATCTGCATCACCTAGTGATATCCAAGTGAAAAATCAGTGAAAGACAGTCAGTATTAAAGAGAAATTAGATGTAAAAAGCCAACTTCAAAAGTGAAAAGAGATATTATAGCATCACAGACATGTTATTCTGAAATGCTGAAAGGAACAAGGACAAAAGCTTCCGAAAGATCACTGAATTTTTGCTTTTACGTAAAAAGTGTCAGATGTGGACCTCATTGTGTAGCAAGACTGCCACAGTCCTGTTGGATTGAACCATACCAAAAAATATGGATGTCTCTCTCTTATATTTTTTATTTCATTATAAATAAATGTTATATATGTATATATATATATATATATATACTGTATATGTACTGTATATACAGTACATATGTACTCTACAGGTCTGTATGTACAATACTGGTATAGGTATACACTATATAGGATGAGGTTATCAGTCCCTTAATATATAGAAAATACATTGTTTTAAATGGGAATTTCATACTGGGTTTGATGAGTTTTTCAGGAACATAACCCTGCTGTAAAACGAGACCTGCCTGTATTACAAGTCCAGTCACGGCTTTTCCTTCCAAACACACTGCCGTAAACCACTTATACACCACCTTGTCTGATTGCATTAATGTAGAATGTTTCAGTGTCTTGCGTGAAAAGGCCCTTCACACTTTCATATGATGCCACAGAAAATTGTAATTGGTCCTTTTCTTTCTTTACATCAAACATAGTTGATGAGCCAATCTTGTATGAAGCCATAACCACACTTCGGCTTTCTCCACTTTCAAGCCTCTTGGTTATTTCAAGTTTCTGAGGAATCATTAATGTTACATGTTTCCAGTTGCCAGCAGTACCATGTTTACTTATCTGGGGATCTTTTGAAGCCATTATAATAGCTTTACGGGCCCAATAAAGTTCAGATAACATCAGATAAAATCATGGAATCATTAATGGATGGCGAAACTTCAAATCAGAGAATATGCATATTCGGTCTTGGGCCTATTTACCTCAAGTGCAAGACTTTTAGGATTTGTGGATTATTAGTAGCCAGATTAAAGGAGTTTTACTGCATATAAATTCACTTCATCACCAACCAACAACAGTGTGATATGCAGGATTTAAAAACTAAATGTTTTTCCACACTCCAACTTTGTTTTTCAGTAATTTTTTTTTGAAATGGTACTTCAGAGTGTTTCTTTAATATCAGCTGTTAAATGTTAGTGTTTTGAACTTTTTTACATACAAATTTTTTGAGTTCCAAGGGCATGCCAATTCTTTTTCAGAACATTATTACTGAAATCCATGTGTCTGTCTTCTGAGTTGTTATTCAGCTGCCAGCTAACAAGAAAGGCGTGATGATTTGAATATATTCCGAGTTGTTGATACAGCAGAAATCAGTACCACTGAAGTTAATTATTTCATGTACTTGTTAACACAGAGTCAAAACATGCTGGGTATCAGATTAAATAATATCTTTGAAAATAAATATGTGTTTTATGCATGATTTCAGGCCTCTGCCGTGATGTAGATGAGATCAGGTAATTCTGTACCAACAGTTCACGACAATGTATTGGTCCCATCTGGACTTCTTGACCCTTGAAGATGGGACCGATAGGTTGTCCCTAAAGGTCGGTACAGAATCACTCCCCTTGTAAGTTGTCTACCTAGCCTGTTATGATTTATATATTTAGAAAAGTACGTGGGTATTGGCTGTTGTTGGCATTGGTCTAATCTGGAATGTATAATTAAATGATCACAAAATATATATATCAGGAATTTAGTATGAATAATAGGAGGTGTAGTTATATGTTTGTGTGTCCATTAGTGAAAATACATTCATAGACAGTGTGTATTGTTATTTCTAGTGAAGTATCATGGAGAGACTGTGAGACACCATTTCCACATGCATCACTTTACAGTTACAAAGTCAAAAAGCTAGATAGCTTTAAGGAGGATGTGATAACTGTTGAAGCCAGTCGGTTACGGCGGGCCAAAGGGGTTTACACCAGAGAGAAGAATCGTGTGTTGTTGAAACACTTTTTAGAACAGAAGCAAAAAGTTTGGGTAATCAAGGTTAGTTGATACTTGTGTTTTGAATGTAAAATGCAGTTTTGTTATTAGAAATATGGTATGTGAAAGGTAAAGTATACAGAAAAATTGCATTTCCTTTGAACCAGAATGTGTTACATAGCCATAAGTGAAAGAGTTCCTGTTAGGTATGTCTAATGGAATAGTAAACAGCTTTGTCTTAGTATGAGGCAGCTTGGTGGTGATTGGGTAAAAGCATTTCTTGAACTTGGAAGAGTTTTTGAATTTCACTTCTGTGTTTTTGATTTAAAAACCAGATATGCTGTATGAACAGAGCTCCTTCCTGAACTGACATGCACTATTAACAAATACTGATTATCGCTGTCATTCTTCATATGAACACATGTTGTGGAATCCTGCTAGCTGTTAACTGACTGTACAGCTGGTACATCCAAGAATATAACATGTTTCTTGTTTCAGGCGACTGTTTTTCTTATTCTTGTCTTATGATTGGCTGTAACATTCCGTTTCTTTTTAAAATTTGAAGTCTCCTTTAGCATGCTTCTTACAAACTCCTTGTCTTCAGGGAAATAAATTTTTTCTTACATAAACCACTAATACAGTTTATAATGTCAGAACTTGTTTTGTAATTGCACAAAAATTGTTAAGTGTTTGCCTAATTACACGTGAATCAGAGTTGTCTTTAGAAGTGGGCTTATGATGTTAACTAAGTGACTTAAGTTTCTCTTCATTTTGCATGGCTTGTTGGCATCTTTTCTTATGTAGCATATGACAGCTTGCCTTAGCACATGATGTATTTTAAAGTGGGTATTTAAAATTACCACTTAAATTTTTTGATTAGAATATTGTGTATCTTTGTTAGTATCTTTGGACTTCATTCTGAATAATAGTTCTGGTTCTATTTTTCAATTTGAATGAATTCTCATGAGATGTTCACTAAGATCATATTTATCATGCACTCCATGGTGCATGTGCGCGTGTGCTTGCTCACACACACAGACACAAAGTGCACACAAAATAGAATGATTTTGGGTGCACACCACAGGTACCTTTTTATTCTCCTGCTGGGAGACCTTAGCCTAGTTAGCATACTTTCTGCACTTGAAAGTTCTTGTATGCTGGTTATACTTACAGGTGCAGTCCAGTTTATTTAGTACAGTAATGTGCCAAATTTGTGAATTTTCTGTCTTACATGAATTTGTTTTATGGACTTCACACTTGTACTGTGATGACCAAAATTTGAGGATTTTAAATCTGTTATGTCTTTAATCCAGACTCTTGAGACGTGTTGTGTGGCTGAAGTGGGAAGGGGCAACTAATCTTTGTTTTACTTCCTCTGCGGTAAAGACATGATCTCGCAAGTGTTGCAGTTCTCTCTAATTTGGCTAGTATAGTGAAGTGATAGTGACAAAATACCCTTCGGTCGTTCAGATCCCCAGGTCATCAGGACCACCCTCCACTCTGAGGATGATCAGGGTGATTTTACTCATGTACATTCTGACAGTAGCATAGCTGCTATTCCAGGACAGCTTATCAGCAGTGCCTTACTGATTAAAGTAACAGTGTGCTAAGAGAGCAGTTGTATATCTAAGACGTAATGATGTTGACTGTGTCGGTGAAGAAGTTGTTAACATTTGACAGACATGTTAAAGCTTAACCATCATCATCATCATCAAATATATTTGTGTTTGGTGTTTGATGTGATATTGAAGTTGAATGTATTTCCTCTTCATATCCTATGACAGCAATTCTTTGCCAATCATATTTCCTCATACAGTGCATTTCATGTGTCTAATTTTCGATTTGTATCCAATTTTTCCAAATGTGTATTTGGTTTTTGTTCCCACTGTGTGTACACATGGAAAATATGGGTGGTTTCTGCAGTGATAGGCCCACATTTTCTGGAGCCAGGGATCTAATGGTATTCAAAATTACTTGCCTAGCTTCCATCAGTTTTTATTGTGGTGGAAATTGTTATGTCATGGTTTGTAAAATGTACTTATATTGTATATCTAACATTATTGCATTTTTTGTGTGTGTGTTTTGTGAAGAACCAGGCAGCTGAGGCCCTAATAAATGCAGTGGCCATGGTTCTCATAACATAAAATTTCCCATAAGGCATCGTGCTTGCCAATTGCAGTTTTGCTGGTCTTGCAATTTTTTAGGAAGTAAACCCATAGCTGGTGATGGATTGGTGTAATGTTTGAGTGATTTATGACATTCTGTATAGTAGGCCTGAACATGTTAAAAATTAACAAGTATTACATAGAGTTTACAAAAAATGTGTCTATAGTCTTAAAGGGGATATGAATGTAAGGATTAATGTATATTGCTTTCATAATTGGTGGTAGGCCCCCTACATAGTGAGTGCACATTGGGACAGTGTGATAGATGGTTTCAGTTTGGAGCTCATAGAGATGATTTTGCTGAACTGATATATATGGATATCTTCTCGGGCCTGTTTGTAAAAGAAAAGACTTCTGTAATCTCAGTCACATTCTGTGGTAAATACTGGCAACACTTAAACATGAGTATCAACATTCACTGAATGGCAAAGTAGATGGGAACAAAACTGTTCACTCATGTGTGTCCTACTATGAAGATTTGTATGAAATGGCAAAATATGGTAATCATAAGCAGCATAATTTTGCTTCTATCACAATTCCTCTACTTTTCCCATCATCATGGTAACAGTATCTTTCGAAAGAGTGTTCATACATTTCTGTAGGTCCTTCTTTTTATTCACACTTGCAGTCAGATGAAAAATGCTTCCAGAATTATATAAGTGTTGACCTTGTGAGTGTTATTTCTCATGACTTGCATGTGTATTAACAGTGTTTGTATATGTGAGTGCATATTTTGTGTTTAGGAAAGTGACTGTCATTAGAGGTTACATTAAATCTTTATTTGTTGAATTACAGGACAGAATTCTTCAAAAGTACAAAATTTCAGAGATAAGTTTTGGTCACATTTTTTGTGGAGATATGCCAGAATTTGAAATATCTAAGAAGATTGTAAAGATGGCTGCCACTTCACCTAAGGCAGAAGGTAAAAGTAAACACATTGTAATAAAGGAGAAAAGACAGGAAACAATCCACAAGTATTTTAAAGGAAAAGGAGAAACAGTACCCAAAAAAAGTATATTGCCGGATAAACAGAAGACTAACAGCAAGAGTCTGATATCAGAAACAAAAACAGACTTGCCTCTGAAAAAGCAGCCAAGCTTACCTTTAGGTAAGCAAGAGACTAAGAAAACATTGTTGAATAGGAAAGATATTCCTTCAAAGAAAAATTTGGAAGTTGGGAAGTATTTGAACTCGGCTAAAGAAACGTGTGCACTTCAACACAAGCGTGAACAATCTTCAAAGAAAAGGTTTCCATCAGGTGCAAATTTAAATACTCAGAAACTTTCATCTACAAAGAAGAGAACCAAGAAATTCAATCAAGATTCTGGCATAAAGTCCCCACAAAAGCAACAGTTAGCAAAAAAGGTGAAAGACAAGTATAAGGATGCAGGAAACGTGAAGAAAAGAGATGCAACAAAGACACTTTTGGAGAAACATAAGATGAATAAGATGACCCTTTTGAAACAAGGAAAGAATGATAGGTTTGTATTTACTTACACCTACGCTAAAATTAGAGTGCAGTAATTTGATTTTGATCTTGTCAGCCAGTTCACATTGGTACACATGCTAGCAGACTGCTGTTTTATGCCAGCAGATTGTTTCCAAATTTTCAACTGTCTGTCTATATATCCTTTGTTTATGTCTTTTTTATTATTACCAGCATACATTTTTAGAACAAATGTGTAGTTAAGACTTTTTAAAATTTTTCAGTGAAAATGTTAAAATAGGAATGGAATTTATGTACTCAAGTAGTGTATGTAATTTTGCCCTTTTAACCTTCACAGTTGTAATGAAGCTGCAACTTTGATAATTACAGTTCCACTTTTGGTGCTAATTGTACTTTTGCAGGATGTATGTGTACAAAGTTGTGGACTTAATTACAGTTCTACTTTTAGTTATAATTTTACTTTTGCAGGGTGTATGTATACCAAGTTGTGGACTTAATTACAGTTCCACTTTTAGTTATAATTTTACTTTTGCAGGGTGTATGTATACCAAGTTGTGGACTTAGTTACAGTTCCACTTTCAGTTCTGATTTTACTTTTTAGGGTGTATGTATATCACATTGTGGACTTCTTTCTTTATTTTTTGAGGGACATGAAGTGTTCATAATATCATGTCTGAATATGTGTGTATGCATACATGTAGTAATGTTTGAAGTTACTTTTTTATGATAGAATAGAATAGAATAGAATAGAACAGAATAGAAGTAGGGCGGGCACCAGATTGTACCATGCACATCGACAATTTCTGATCCTTTGTGCAGCCCTTATATTCATTTGTTTAGCAGCCCCGCACTTTGAACAAAGTGCAGTAACCTGCTTACAGAGATATCCTTAAAGTCCTCTGGTTTCTTAAAATGATACCCCAGGTACCTGAATCTTATTGCAGCCAAGGCCTCACAGTTGCCGAGAACATGCGAGGCCGTTTCAGATGCCTGTTTGCATCTATCACACTCAGGACTGTCTATTAGCCCCAGTTTAAACAAGTGTCCCTTTAAATGACAGTGTCCTGTGAACAGCCCTGTCAGTGTCCTTAGCTGGTTTCTGTTCAAACTGAGTAGTTCTCCAGCACTTCTAGCAGAGGGTCTTTTGAGAAAGTCTCTAGCCTGTCTTTGTCCCTGAATGGACTGCCAATATCCTATTCGTCCATCCCCCGATCACCTCCCTGGCAGTCTTAGTAGATATGCCCAGGGCAGTCTCAGGTCCTATAAATGGACGTGAGGAGCCCTGTCTAGCTAGTTGATCAGCCTTTTCATTCCCATCAATTCCCATATGTCCCGGCACCCATATCAGTTGAACTCTGTTATGTTCTGCCAGTCTCATTAGGGATTGATGGCAGTCCCAGACTAGTTTAGAATTAATCTGGAAATTATTAAGCACCTTAATGGCTGCTTGGCTGTCTGAGAGAATATAGATGGTCCTACCTTTGTAGCCCTTTTCTATATTCTCCATTATACAGGGCATACACAAAAGAATGGTGCGGTTTCAAAAGTGAATAAAAAATTTATGTCTCGCATTACACGGGCACAACATACACCGTCAGCGGCGGCAACTGTCCAAGTTTCTCATGCGCTACCAGCAGTTCGCTTCTCATGCTTACTGCGTGGCCGCGGGGCCAGTTTCAAAGATGGCGTTGCAGCAGGAGAAGGCTTTCTGTGTGCTCCGTTTTGAGGTGTCCAGATCTGTGATTACAGTGCAGCCTGAGTTTCGTGCACGGTTTAAAAAAGACGCACCACACAAGAATAACAAGCAGGTGGCACCGACAGTTTGTAGAAACTGGATGCTTGTGTAAAGGCAAGAGTCCTGGTCCACCTCGTGTGTCTGATGAAAACATTGAAAGAGTGCGTGAGGCGTTTCAGCAAAGTCCCCGCAATTCAGTGGCTAAAGGAAGCAGGGAATTGGGCATGCCAAAAATGACGGTGTGGAAGGTGTTGCTTAAGCGGCTATGTTTTAAACCGTACAAGATGCGATTGGTGCAGGCCCTTAAACCAGCAGACAAAGTGAAAAGGCGTGACTTTTGCGAGGAGATGCAGTTGAAAATGGAGGAAGATGGGTTCGTAGAAAGACTGATCTTCTCCGATGAAGCCACATTCCACATCAGTGGCAAGGTGAACAGACACAATGTCCGTGTCTGGGGAACCAAGCAACCACATGCACAGATAGAGCACCAGCGTGACTCTCCAAAAGTCAACGTTTTCTGTGCGGTGTCCCGCGAGAAAGTGCACGGCCCATTTTTCTTCGCTGAAGCAACTGTGACTGGCGACTCATTTTTGGACATGTTGGAAAGCTGGTTGTTACCCCAACTGAATACCAATTATGATGATTACATTCTACAACTGGACGGAGCTCCCCCCAATTTTCACAGGAATGTACGAGTGCTTCTCAATCGTGTTCTTCCACAGCGCTGGATCGGACGTGCTGCTGCAAATGGAGACAAGAACCTTCACCCTTGGCCACCCCGTTCGCCAGATCTTACACCGTGCGATTTCTTTCTTTGGGGGGGTTCGTTAAAGACAGCGTTTATGTACCACCATTGCCCACGTCCATCCATGAAATTCGTGATCGGATAACGCATGCACTGCAGGCCATTACAGCGGACATGCTACACCGGGTCTGGGATGAGTTTGATTACCGTGTGGATGTGTGTCGTGTGACCCAGGGTGCACACATTGAAGGACTGTAATTACCAAATGAGAAACTTGGACAGTTGCCGCCGCTGACGGTGTATGTTGTGCCCGTGTAAGGTGAGAAATAAATTTTTTATTCACTTTTGAAACCGCACCTTTCTTTTGTGTATGCCCTGTACATGCCTTAATGGCATATATTTCCGCCTGGAATACCGTTGTGTGATATCCGAGGCTGAAGCTATGCCCCCTCCTCGAGCCCCATTTATACACCCTGGCACCCGTGCCCTCATTGGTCTTAGACCTGTCCGTATACCAGACCAGGCCTCCTTTATTGTCTGGATGAAATCCATTCTGCCATTCATGCCTGCTGGAAAGATGAACCTTGAATGGCTTATGAAATGGGTATCTCAGTATGATTCTATCAGTCGTCATTAAAAGGGTTGGTTCTTGCTCCATGTCCCGAGCCTTTTTTGCATGACCACAGTTAGTAGATCTAGGTCTCCACTGTTGATTGCACATGAGTCTGTAGATCCCTGCCTGTGCCTCTGCCTCAATTACCACATGCAGAGGCGGAAGTCCCAGGAGAACCTCCATTGCTGCTGTTGGGGTAGTCTTCATCGCCCCCGTTATAGCCAGGCAGGCTAGTCTCTAGCTTATTAAGCTCCCTCCTGCTGATGTAGTTGATCCTCTTCCACCATACCGTTGCCCCGTAGGTTAGAATGGGTCTAATTATCATGGTGTAAATCCAGTGTAATACCTTGGGCTTCAAACCCCAAGTTTTACCAAATGTACCTTTGCAGGTCCAGAAAGCTCTATAGGCCTTGTTTATCACATTTCCTAGCGGTGTCTTCCTTGTCAATCCCTTGTCCAAAGTGAGTCTGAGGTATTTTACTTCTGTAGCCAGTTGCAATTGATGTCCAGAGAGGGTTGGTTCTTTTAAGTGCACAACTCTTGGTACAGCCCCTAGATTTACCTTAAGGTCTTCCCGATAGGATTCCCAATTGGTTCTCTTAGGATTGCGATATGTGATCTTAGAAATTTCTGTCACTTACCTGAAACAGTATGTACCTGTGATTTGACAAAGAGGTCTCATCAGATACATGTCAATCGGACACTAGGTCTACTACCTTATCAGTCCCTAATGTCAAATCAATAACTTCCTGCCTATTGCATACCAGAAAGTTAGGTTTGTTACCTTTATTGAGAATATTAAGGTTGGCACTCGCCAAATATTCCAGTGGACTGCTTCCTCTAGGATTGATGCCAGTGCTCCACATACAATGTGGTGTGCATTGGCATCACATCCAGCGATGAGCTGTAGGTTGTTCCTACAGCAATAGTTGACGACATTCCATAGTTCCCCTGATGGGGGTGGTTCGTCCGAGTCGTAGGGGAGGTATGCAGAGGTAACAATAAGATCCGTTTTGCTCCGTTAAATGATAGCCTAACCGTCACTACATCTCTGGAGCAGAACTCCAGCAGTGGAAAGGCCTGAATAGTATTTCTTACTAAAATACAAGGTCTTGAGTCAATACCGGGTCCAGCAGAAAACAGCATGCCCCATCTATTGCTTAATCCCCTTATTTGATCCCCATAAACCTAGGGTTCCTGAATAAGTGCTACATCCATCTCCCCTATTGCAAGTTTGCGGCAAAGAAGTGCCATTGCAGCCTTGCTATGGTGCAGATTAATTTGTATAATTTTTACATTTTAAGGCCAGAGTGACCTTTTTATATGACAAACTTCATAAGGGTTAGCCCCTCTAGCTGTCCCTCTCCGTGGCGGGTTCAGGTTCTGCATGAGTCCCCTTAACCACTGCCTGCAAGGTGTTTGTGTCTCCGGTCACGGCCTCCGTGGTGTCAACCCCTGGCTGCTTCTCACGGTCCCCAGTGGAGGTGCTGTCTCCAGCCCCCTTTCCCTCTGTCCCAGTGTCCACAGCCTGGGGTCTCCCCCTAGATGCCTGACCCCTTATTTCCTCTTCGGGATTACTGAGTACTTTAAAAGTGCCCTCAGACAATCCTGTGAAGATTTTGTAGCCGGTTCCTTTTATTATTTTGGCTGAGTCCCGGTCTACTAAGTGGATGAGCCTTCTGCCAAGAGGCTCATCCCTAGAGTCAAGAACCCTCCAGTTCTCCATGTGGAGCCTGGATTAAGACTCTTGATCCATTTAAGAAGCTCTTCTGGACCTGCAGCCACCTTATCCTTTGTCCTGAGAGCCATCTTAATTGGTTTAGGGAGATGCTTGGCCTCAATCGCTTTCAGCCTCGCTCCCTCCCTAATTTGGAACCCGTGAAGGGCTGTAACAAGCCAGTCTACAAACCTTTGATCAGCACATGCATAGAAGATTGTGCCTGTCTCCAGTCTGTAGGATTGGAGAAGTGGGGGTCTCGCGAAACACTTCCCCAACCTTGGCCAATACCAAGTTGACGTCCTCCAGGGACAGCTGCTCTTCAGGATGGTCCAAGAGGATAGCCGCCCTAAAGTTGAGGAGTGCCTCCTTATATGACCCCGGCTCCAAAGGAGTCTTGAGTTTTTTGGGAGGTTTCTCTGTGGGAGTGTGACCCCCAGATCTGGGTCGTTTAGGACCCATTGAGGGCTGAGGCGAGGTTTCGTGCCCCGGTTGCGTTAAGCTCCCAGTACCACTCTGCCCCTCCTTAGCCTTCCTGAGTTTACTCCTAGCGGCCCCAGAAAGTTTGGTTCTCGCTGTAGGAAGCTGTTGGACTTTAATGTCTTCCTCAGCTGGTTTGCCTATAGAGGCTGCTTGCTCTGTCAGGCCAGATGGTCTGGCCTCAGGTGTAATCAAATGCTCAGTGTCCCTAGGTTTGCTGGAAGACCAGCTCCTGGGGTGGTTCGCCAGGACTGGCCCCCTGTTGAGCGTATTTGTGCAGGTGTCTCTGTGCAACAGAGTCCCTGTGTTTAAAGATTTCTTCTCTTTAATCTTAGTAGTATCCATTTTGGGTCCCATGAGTATTGGGGAAGTAACGGTCACCATCCGCAGAGCCCTATACGGGTGGAAGGCATAAATACAACGGGGTGCTGCCTGGTGCCCCGAGGGGATCGTTTGGGACACTGCCTTTACCACCCCAGTGCCATGCAGCCCTCGGCACGATGCTTCACACCTTGGCTTGGGTAGACCATTGCCCCTGTTAGGCGCCTACAGACGTTACCCCCCTCCGCGACGGGGCCGCCAGGGGTTGGTTTTTGGAGGGGTACTTTTTTATGATTGTTGAAGCATTGGAGGTGATACGACTTTTGTGTTGCTTATTTTCCTACCATGAGCAGTACCAACTTGTTGGCAGCACAGAATTTTGAGGTGTGAATGGTACTTGTGTCATTCAGTTTGAGATCCTGGAATTTTTAAAAGCAGACTTGTGTTAAGGTCAGCATTGTGAGAATGGGAGATTGAGTAGTTCTTACGTATCTGTTTGACGGTGACAGCTATTGACTGCTGGCTAGAGGTGTGAAATTTGTGGTATAATAGGCTGTACACATGCATTTTAAATTACACCTTTATAAGAAATAATGCAGATGATGATGCTGAAATGTGGAAAACCTTTAGTGTAGAGCACTAATTTATCACTGAATGCAGAAAATGCAATTTAAAGTTAACTCTTTGTCTTGATATGATTTTATGCTCTGAATGCTCTAATTTTTTTGTCATTTTTCAAGATTAATGGAGGAGGACAGAAGAAAGAAGTTGAAGGAGGAGAGGAAAGAAAGGGCTCTTGAAGAAAAGCGCAAAAAGGTGGAAGAAAAACTGAAGGAGAAAGCAAAGCTGAAAGAAGAAAAACTTCGATTGGCAGAATTTCTAAAACAGTGGAATCGTCGACGAGAAGATCTGGAATGTGAGGACCTGAAGGTAAGACGTGTGTAGAAAGAGATCAATTATACACTGGTTAGCAGGACATCTTGAATTCAGAGGTCCCATAGATTTCCATGCCTTGAACAATTTGTCCACATGTTCAATTTTCCAGTACATAAGATCAGTATCATTAGTATCATTGTTGTGTTATCAGCTATGTTTACCCTTTTGAATTCAGTGACATCTTGCTGATTAAAGAGTGTATAACCCTTTATAAGTTTAATTTCAGAAAGTGTTCAGTGGGTGGTTTAGCATACAGTATAGTTTGTTGATGGACTGGTTTCCCCTTGAGGCCAAAAGTTGTAGTGTGAATCTGTTTCATAGGTGTATTGTGATTGTTCTGTTGGTGTTTGGGGGTGACCACAAGTTACTTTTGCATATTACTTTCTTGTACAGTAAATTTATTATTCTGTACCATATTTTAATGTTGAAGATTATTTTGTTTTGGACACTATTGGAGCTGAAGATTCAGTTATTTTTCCTTGATTTATTAGTAAAGAGGCATCATTTGATATCATCTAATGTGTAGAAGTAAGTGTTCTGCCCTCTAACTTCCATACTATGGTATGTAAAGTATGAAACTACATATAAAATGAGACTGTCTCATTTATTGCACCCAGTGTTTTTAAATTTGTGGGGTTGGGGACGACGACGACGACAGCAGCAGCTGAAAAGTAGTGCTCACATTTATTGTTTTGTTTTCATATTTTAGTTCATTCTGTTGTGTTTACAGTACAAGATGAAAGGCAGTATTAATTCAGCCCAGCACAACGTTTTATTGATAGAACAGACTTTTGTTTTAGAGCATAGCTACATGTTACAGTTTATAATAAAGCCATCAGACTCTTTTTTGTAAAAACTATAGAGGAGAATATAGTTTCTTTAAAAGCGGTATCTTCAGAGTATGATATTAATTATACTGTATTATGTTATATTGTACATATGTATGATGGTCCATATTTTAGCTGTTTTCATGCAACTGTTATCAATTATAAAGAGCTTAAAATTCTTGTTTTTTAAATTCTTATTAGAATTTATGCCGTTTCTTTAACAGGTTTGGCAAAAGCCATCGGCTACAACCTAAGATGTTGTGTAGTATAATAAAATATAATATAATATGGTACAATGTAGTCTGGGGGCATTATTTTTCTGAAATATGATTGTGAGGTTTACATCTCAGTATGCTTTAAAAAACTTTGTTTAAAAAATATGTTCCCTATTTTTTACAAAAACTTGCTTTATTACAATCCAAAACATGAAGCTATGTTATAAAACAAAGCAGCTTGTTTTATCAATAAAAAGTAATGTTAGACTGAATTGATGTTGGTTTTCATCTCCCACCCTTCATGCTTGTTTTGTATGCAGTAAAACACTAAGTTTTGCTACTGTTGCTGTCGTGCAGGTACAGTTTGGAGCATACACCAGTTCTAGTTAGTTTCTGTTTGTTCATGTTATGACTGCCAGGAATTAGTGAAAATAAAGATCTTATTAGTCCATCTGTAGCAGCCCCATCCATCAGTTTTTGTTTTTGTTGTCATGGAGCAGTGAATGATTTCAATTTTTGTGTTAAACTTGTCGGTTGGGGAGGGGTATAGCTACAGAAACATGAAATGCTTGAAAGTGTTTATGGAAATGAAGCTTTGTCTTGTATATATGTTTTTGAATGGTTTAAAAGATGCACAGACATTTGTTAGGACCTTGAAGATACTACAAAGGTGGGCAGCTGTTGAATGCTAAAAATTCTGAACGGTTGCAAAAGTTTGTGAACTGATGGCCAGAGACTGTCATATGTCCCTGAAAGCGATGTGGGATTAACTGGGAGATGATTCATCAGATTTTTCTTGAAGATTTGAGAAAGAGGAAGGTCTCTGTGATGGTTGCTCCGTACAGTCTCATGGATGAGCAAAGGGAGGACAGAATCACAAACTGCTGAAGAGTTCATTGCAGTGCAGTGGGGGCCAGCCACCCATATTATTCACCTGATTTCATGTCAGCCGGTATTTTTATATTTCATAAAATAAGAATGGGGAAGATTGGTTGGACTGATAGTGTGAGAAATGAAGAAGCATTATGTAGAGTCAAGGAGGAGAGGAATATCCTGCATATAATAGAAGGAAGAAAGGCTAACTGGATTGGTCACATCTTGTGCAGAAACTGCCTTCTAAAACTCGTGATTGAGGGAAAGTTGGAGGGAAGGATAGAAATGACGGGAAGACAAGGACGAAGGCATAAACAGCTACTGGATGACCTTAAGGAAAAGAGACGACTCTGGAAATTGGAAAGAAGAAGCACTAGATCGCACTGTGTGGAGAAGTCACTTTGGAAGAGGCTACAGACCTCTCGTGAGACAGACTGCAGAATGAATAAATGAATGAAGAGCTGCCCTCAGAGGAAGATTTCAGGACATGAAGACATCAAGAACATTGTAACCACCACAGTAAATACAGTCTTTGATGTCTTCAGTAGGTGTTTTATGCAACTTTTAAAAATATGTAAAAAGCATGTTGCAATCAAGGGAGATTACTTTGAAGGAAAATAAAACAATTTTCTTGTTATTTCATGTATATCTGTTCTTACATACCAAGTCCTGGAACTTTGACCACATGCAATCGCCACATTGATCATTAACTGTCCTGTTGCCTTGTATGTAGGGCTCTGTCAATGCCAATATAGTTTTTGTTTTAGTATGCAATGTAGAATATGGGCTGACAGTGAAAGAGTTCTTTCGTTGTTCCTTAGCAGAATGAGGATGGATAATTAACTACCTTACTGCATCCTTCAGGATTGTTAATTTGTTACTTCCTTTTACAGCATACTTTGTTTTTGTAAGGAAAGAAATTAGGCTTAAAAAGATCATTACACTGTGTATCCCTGTTGTTCAACTTTTGAACTTGTCAGTTTGTTTTCACAAAACCACAGTGTGTGAATGTTATGCCTTTGGAGACCACCTCAGTACTGTATTTAATAATTTATACAGTCAGTGATGATAATATAGCAGATGTGTGAGATTGTAAGGTAGAAGTAACATGAGCACCACTTATTTTAGAATTGCAAAATGATGTGAAGTTACAGATCTCTCAAAATGTGTAACTGTTGTTAACCCTTTGGCATTGAAAGTCAACTACAGTTGGCAGGCAGTGTGATGCTGAGAAAATGGACCCTCTACTAAAGTCATCAGCCAAGAACATGCAAAGTAATGGGTGGCCATTTAAGACCTGGGTCTTTTGCAGAGTACACTTGGCCCTTAATTCTGGCTTCAAAGGCTGAAGCTAATTTTTTTGTAGGTTGTAAAATGGCACTTTTACTTCCGTGCTAACATTTTCTTTAGCTTTTGGTTTCATGGGTTAACTAATGAACGAGTTGGAGGAGAAACGTGAAATTTTGCATGGAAATAAGTCATAAACATACCAACATAGTATGTATGAAATATGTTTTGTAAGTCAACATTCACAAGTATGGTGACTTTACAAAAATTTGATGTTATATCCAACCAATTTAACATAGATATAAGCTGTACTTATGTAATGCCATATTTATTGAAGTAACGTATGTCCGTGAATAAGATGTGCACCAAAATTTTTCATATTGATTTTAAGAAAAACATTTTTGGTGACTTAATACTGAATACTAGAACAATAAACTGTGACTATTCTTCCTCTATAAATCCACAGAAACGTGTGGTGGCTGACAAAACTGCAATAGCATGGGTGTGTAAGTAGCACGGGTTATTTGGCCCATTAGTAGCTTTATCAGTGCTACTGAAAATGGTTCTGTGTGTAACCATGTGTCTGATTGCTGCCACCCCTGCCCTTCTTTCTGCCCATGTTTTCAGTTTTGAGTCCATTTATAGACCCAGTGGAAGAACTTATGCATATATGATGGTGCAAGAGAATTTATAAAACAAAATGTCTTCACTACTAAGTTTATCCTCTCCTTGCATAGGACCAGAAAGAAGTCAGTTTTCTACACTGGCATGAATTTGATTTTCTTCTTTTATTGCTGTTAGAAGACATTTGCAGTCCACATCACTGGTAGCATCACAGCTCTGCATCAAGTGAACCAAGACTTTTGGCATTTGAGAAAGAGTTGATAAAACAGAATAGTGCAACAAACTAGCCTGTTGTGGAAATGGGCAATACATAGAAAAATGACCGTATTTACCCGAATGCAAGACCACTCTTAATCATAAGATGATCCCCCAGATAAAACACATCTGCCAAGGGAAAATGTATTTATCCAAATCTAAGACACCCCCATAAATAAAACGGCTGGTAAGAAAAAATATTTTACTGTTAATTACACTTAATACACAAAGCATGTCAAATTTTATCTACCTTTACCAATCATTGTCACTCTCCATCCTCACAGTCAGTGACTTCATCTTCCTCACACTCCTAACATTTCCATCCTCTTCACTGCTATTCCACAACATATCATTATCAGTCTCATCCATTGCACTGGATGTTATTTACAGCGGCAAGTAGTTCTTAACAAAAATAACACCTAATGATGGTGGTGATGACGGGTGTAATGGTGCTAATGGTAGTAGACCTCTGGGACTAAGTTCTGTGCAGTAGGAAAGCAGGCTTTGTGATTTCTGCTCAGAATTCTTTGTTTATATGTATAAACAAAATCATTATGTTTATAGCCAAAAATCAGCCTCCCTTCCACATCCAATTGAAATTTTTTGGGTACGCTGTTATCTCATAAAAATTTCATTTTTTGTTACAGGATTTGCCTGTTCCTACAAAGGTTGATTGTGCTATTCCAAATGAATTTTTTGGGGATTTGATGTCGATATTGGAGTTTCTGCACTCGTTTGGTGATATTTTGTCCCTCAAAAGTTTCTTTCCTAATGGTGTGACATTTGATGTTGTGGAAAGAGCACTGTCTGTGAATGAAGTGGCAGGTGAGCTGGCTGAACTATCAGGCAATTTTTGTATAATTTTGTAAACAATTTAAATGTCTTAGTGATGACAGTATAACTAACACTGTTGTGTTGTGTAATATTTTGACTGAATTTTTTTAATGTGTGTTTTGGTTTATATGAATTTATGATCTTAATTACTGTACCTTATTTTCGTTGAGGGCTGACAACACTCTCATTGAACAGGGAAGCTAACTCACACTCACCCACTCACTCAGTTACTCTCTCATGCACCCATCCACCCACCCATCTGATAGGTGTGTCTTGTTCATGAATTTTAATTAACCCTGTTATAGATGGTGGGGTTAGATTTAAGTTTATATACTTTCATTTATAAACTTTTGGTATTATTATGTTGTTACAATTCAGATTTTTCCTGATTCTTTGTTTGAAAAGAATTGATATGACTTTGCTAATTAAAGAAAAATTGTTATTACTTATTAATTCATCTATCATTCTCTGATACTCTGTGTTGTCTAATGTAATAATTGTGTTTCCTTTATCAGCTTTCACACTTACTTTATTTTATAATTCTTATGTCTGTTAAGGCTAACTAATTATTATGATGCAAGTCTTTGTGGTGTGTATATAGATTCTTAATAGCTCATGCTGCATGGTATCTCATGAAGTCTTAGTATTGAGTAGGTGGGTAACTAATAGCAGTTTATACTTCTAAGGTCAAATTTCTGCAATTTTTTGGTTTGTGGTGAAGATTATGCTTAATACTTTTATTAAGGAGGGTCATTTTTCATTGCTAAAACTTGTGTTTTGTTGACAGCCGGACAGTAAAAAATATTTTGATTTCAGCTTTTTCTGTTTGGTTTGTTACTAAAGTATCTAATTTTGTATTAAGAATCTTACATTTTTAATTTAATTCAGACTCTAGATTCACATTAATTGAGTCTTAAATTAGGTACCATGAACTTCATTCTGTGGCTGCAGACATGTGTATTTGATATCGTTTTTGATTAAGACTCTTGTTTTTTATATGTAGACATCTTGGTTTTTGTCTTTTTAACACATTTTTGAGCTTCCTTTTTGTAAATTTAGTTGCTGACGATGTGTTTGAAATTTTAGTTGTTACATATTTTGGGACGAGAACATTCTTCATACACTCTTGTTTTAAATGTATGTTAGCATTACAAATAAGAACCTTCCTGTTTGTTTTTTTTAATGCATTTAGCATGACTAGCAAGTATAATCTTGGCATATGACATCCTGTTGTGTTTTCTAGTATGAAACCAAGAATACTTTTTCACTCAGCTGACACATTTTTATTGGTTAGCATTACAGATTTGTATTTATTTTTATACTGTGTAAATACATGCTTGACCAGATTTGTTCTTTTAATAATGTTTATTCAGGAGTGGCAAAAAATAAATCGGTCTTTTATGATGATTTACTTTGCATTCTGTTTTCGTAGGTCCACTCAGTGACATAATTCAACTGCTCTTGACAGCACTGTTCAGTATGCAGGAAGAAGAAGATGATGAAATATTGGAGACAGATAACCAGACATCAGGTGTGTGTTAAGCACAATAAATTCCTTGTTTCTGGAGCATATAAATATAAAAATTGGTACCCTGTGTTGAATGATGTGCTGTATAACTGGATTTGATCTTGTTAGCATCCATATACTCACAAGTGTTGAAGTTTTATGGGGGAAAAATGGAAGTATGTCCTATTTTTAAACATTGGTACTACAGTTGTCAGATACAGCACATTCAGTATTAACCTTACGCTTCCGTGCGTATCATATATGACCCAGAAGGTATTTAAATCCCCCACTCTACTTTGCTGCCTACGCCCTGATTCAGGTAGGCAAAGTGTATATCTCCAATCTCCTCCACGTTAGAGGATATTTTTGACCTGCTTCACGTTCCGACCACTTTACCCCAGGAAAGAACGCACATAGTAACATTGAAGAGCCTTTATCGATCTGCTCTGGAAGCATAAGGAAGTTACGTAACTTGTTTTGCACTGCAGTGGAGTTGGTTTGCTTTCAGTCGACTGAAAACGACTGCTTGGTGAAAGAGCGATTCACTTGTACGAGAGTTTTATATCATATGGCTGAGCTAGACATAGGCGTAGTGATTCACACAAGTTTCCTACTGTGTAGTTAGCGTTAGTGACAAAAAAAACTCCAGACACCGTCATGGGGAAAGTGCGGTTCACACAGAGACTTGTAGTTCAGATGCTACAGCTCAATGTGTATGGTTCATGAATCTGAAATTTTTCTAATGTGTAGTTAGCTCCAGAGGAAATGAAAACAAACTGGACTAGTCATAAAGGAGCCTTGTGTATTATCGCAGGCAGAGAGAGTTCTATTTCATTCCGAAGAAATATTACGTCAACCTTCCTGACAAGAATTTCGTGTGCAAAAATGTACTATAACTCTACTGTCATTATTCTAATAAAAACGCCAAACAAATCCTTTTATATTATTTTTAAGCGCTATTTGTCTGAAAATTAAAACGTTCAATTATTTCTTGAATGCGAGAATTTCTCTTTGTCTTCTGATATTTCATTTTAGGTTCAAAAATAGGTTTAGTAAGTCTGTGATGTTGGAGACTGTTTCAGGATATACTTCTGTTTTGCTATAAGCGGTGTGGAATGCTCCTGCAATGAGTGACGCCTAAAAACCTTCCAATGTTTAGACTGCTAGCAGAGGCTAGTGTTATGTTTGTGCATGCTTCAGATAAATAAACTGTGTTCATTGAGTAGGAGAGACGAGATATCAGTAAGGATACAAGCTGACATTTTATAAAGCGCTTGCTAAACGCCTGTTTCATAACAGAGATGTCTCGAACAGCCCCAAATATGACGACATAAACTGCAAATTCATACAAATACGGAACATTATTGTGTGTATTTAGGCAGTAAGGATACATGCTGACTTTATAAATCACTCTGCTAAAAGCCTGTTTCATAATAGATGTTGCTAACAGCCCCAAATAAGACGACATAAACTGCAAATTCATACGAATACGGAACTTTATTGTGTGTATTTAGGCAGAAATGATACAAGCTGACTTTATAAAGCGCTCTGCTAAAAGCCTGTTTCATTTTCTACAAAATGGAAGCAATTCTATTTATTTATCTCTTCTGGATCGAATAATATTAATTTTTTGTAACGAAAGCGCAAAAACATAAGGGCCCACGCGGGGACAGCAGACTCGCTCACGCAGGGCTTGTGCCGTAAAGTAGGCCCCTTATCTCGATTTAAAGGGCAACTCGAGAAAATAACTCCGTAAGCTAAAGGTTAATATTATACAGGTCGCACCTTGTTAATCTGGAATGCCATGATCTGACACCTCCTGTGGCGTGGCACAATTGAACAAAACTTTTAAACAAATCTGTGATAATCGTGGATCTAGTTGTGGGATTTTGTCTTATTTTGTTTTAGAACTTTGCTGTTTTTTTTTTTTTTCATTTTTTTTATCTCAGTTGCATAATTATTATAATTTTTGTAAATCTTAACATGTTTTGGTCATGCACAATATGTTGTGGGGTGAGTTGGCATCACTGTGGAAGAGTTTGTTTATGATTAGCACTCCTGGTGCAGTGCAGCTGTAGATTTCACTGTTTTGCACTAGCATTAACTTATTACTGTATTTACTGCGTAAGGTGTTTTGATATCATACCTTGCCCACCCTGGGTTTGGAAAATTAACTGTTCCCAGTGCCAGTCAGGTCCTGAGAGAGCCAGATTAAGGAGGTGCAGCCTGTTTAAAAATTGTTTCTCTGCTGCCAAAAGTATTTGGAATATGTTTGTTTATCATCAGGCATCCTTTATTTAGTAAAGTAAAAGGATGATGCTAATGATGAAGAGCAGTACTGTTGCAACATGTTGGCCAGGAGAGATACACGAGTATGCCCATGCATAAATGTCTGCCCTGCAATTGTGTTTTTCCTTAGCAACGGTGCTAAAAGCGATATTGGTTTTTCCCTGAGTGACTAATTAGTTCTCCCCCCCCCAATATCCTAGCAGTCAACTGTAGTAGAACTTTGGGTTCTCCATCAGTGTGATAGGAATTGTGTGTGGGTTTTTCCATTGTATTAACAGTGGCACTGGTTTGTGTGTATTTACTCTGAACTGGGTTTCTTTATATCCAAGCACCAGTGCTTGTTTGTGCTTTTTGAGCTTTCTAGCAATGCCACAATTTTGGGAGCATTCCAGATGATCAGTTTTTCTTGCATGCAAAAGCAACATATACATGTTCTTTGAGTTTTCTGTCCTAAAACAAATTATTTGTACTTGCACTTTCCACTGTCATTAGCTTCTGATATGCAGAGTGAGATGGACGGATACTGTGAATTTTATGTGTGTGTGTGTGTGAGTGTGTATATATATCACCTCTGTTTTGTTAAAAAATAGTGACTAACTCCCTATATGATATACAGTGGGTTATCCCCTTTTTTACAGAATAAGGGCGTTATGTATATAGTACAGTGGAAACTCGTTGCATCGTTCCCGATACCTTCGTTTTCCCGCATATATTGTCTGCCTTATTTGGTCCCGAAACTATCCCCATATAAATAACACTTTTTTTTCCTGCCTCCATCGGTTCTCGAACTGTCGTTCTATAGCATCGATCGTTGAAAAATCACACTCCTGACGCAACATTTTCCCACATGGATAGTTTTTTTAAAATTTGAAACGATTTAGTGTGCTGCGCGCCTGTGTATTCCTTTCTTAGTGCCGGATTGGCTGCATCAAAAAGTATGGAAGTGCATTCTGTAGTCTTTGCTCTCCATTCTTTTCTTTGGACTAGATGAAGACTTGGCAACAATGTTGTCGAGCTTTACTTCATTGCAAGTGGTTCTGTGCGTTTTGGTGTGCTTCATAGTTTCATCCGTTACCCTGGTTTAACCATTTCCATCATTTATTTTCTTTTTCCTATAATATTTTATTTTTATTAATTCATTCCTGTTTTTATTACTTCATTTATTTTATTCCTGTTATTTATTTTGAAATCCGTGGACCATGTCCCAACCTAAAAAGCAAGTGAGAACTCTGCACGAGCGATTGGAAATAGTAGAAGAGGTGGAGAAGAATCCTGGAGAGAAACGTGTCGACATTGCCAAACGCCTTGGGTTGGCTCCAAGCACACTAAACTCCATATTTGCAAAGAAGGACGAAATCCGAGAGCAGACAGAAAAATGTGGTAATGCCAGTAAGAAGAGGAAAACGGAGGGAGTCGACATTCACCGAGTTGGAAAGTGTACTCTTTATGTGGTACCAGCAGGCACGGGGGCGTCGAATATTCCAGTTGATGGAGCCATTCTTCGTGGAAAGGCAAAGATGATTGCAGCACAGCTGAATATAGAAAATGTCACTGCATCCAACGGCTGGATAGCGAGGTTTAAGGCCTAGAATACAAGAAGTTAGCCAGAGAAAGTGCGGCAGTGAACAGCAAAAGCACGGAAGTGTGGCTGGAAAGACTGCCATCTTTGTTGGAGGGCTACAAACAATGTGATATTTATAATGCGGATGAGACGGGGCTCATCTACAACATGCTTCCTGATAGAACCTTGTCTCTCAAAGGAGAGTCTTGTCATGGCGGGAAAAACTCTAAAGACAGACTTGCTGTTTTACTTTGTGTTAACAGTGATGGAAGTGACAAACAAGTGCCGATTGTTATCGGAAAATCTCCGAAACCACGATGTTTCAAGAATTTAAAAAAATCAACCGCCAAATACCACGCGAACAATAAAGCGTGGATGACCACAGGCATTTTTTCTTCATTTCTGCGTTCATTAGACGCAAGTATGGTTGCGCAAAACAGGAACATTCTCCTCTTTGTGGACAATTGTGCCTCACATCCAAAGGATACATCGTTTCTAAGAAATGTAAAAGTCATATAGTACCCGGCAAATTGTACAAGTGTGCTCCAGCCCCTTGATTTAGGGGTAATAAAGTGTTATAAGCAGCTTTATAGAAAACGCCTCTTGCAAACAGCTGTTTGCTTAATGGATGCAGGCAAAGATACGAAAAAGAATATAAACGTGTTGGAAGCTTTGCACTACACTGTGGCAGCCTTGCAAGAAGTAACCCAGCAGACAATCGAAAATTGTTTTCGGAAAGCTGGTTATGTGCAGGTACAATCTTCAGGCGATAGTGACGTCGTAGTGACCAACGATGACGATGATTTCCGCCAAGACTGGGAAAAGTTCAGTGGCATGAACAAAGATAAATTCGAGGACTGAGTCTCTGTGGACAGTCACGTGACAACCTGTGGTGTACAAGCAGTGCAGGAGCTGTACGTGAGCCTCGTGGCTTCCGGGAGTGTGGAGGGGGAAGGAGGAGGACAAGAAGATGGCGAACCCGAAGTTGTGCCAAGCTTTGCTGAGGCGCATGAAGCGCTGATGAAAGTAAAATCTTTCTTTTATGCACACAGCACGAGTGACAGTGATCGTGAAAGTGTTCTGGGCCTTGAAAAATTGTACTTTGAATTGAGGAGTAAAGTTTGCACAAAACAAACGTCAGTGAAAGATTTTTTCGGGTAGAAGTAATAATAATCATTAAATTGTCCTTATCTATAATTTTTTATGGTTTCCAGGTACTTTTGTTTTCCCGTATGTATCGTTTTTGTTTTCCACCCCCTTGAAAAACGATGCATAGAGGTTTTGCTGTATTGGTTATGTTAGTGGTTGATATTCAGTCATATCAGGTGGAATACAGTGGTATTGATCACACTTTAAGCTAGGCATTAAAGTTTATATTATGTGTTTATAGTCGGTCTAGGTGATGAAGTTGGTGACATTACAACATCAGAAGCCATAAAATTGGCAACAGCTGCAGCAGGTTGGTGTCAGCTGTACCAGGGTGTTCCACTTAATAAAGTGACACTAGATTCAGTTACACTGACTGAAGTTTTGAGGCTGCATCTTCTTTCATCTGGTGGGCGGTCTGGAGAAATGAGTTCAAAGTGGAGGTGAGCAGAATGTTCTTTGTTTCAGTTTAAGTTTTGAGAGATTTAAATTGCTGCCACGTTTGAAGCAATAGGAGGTTAGTTACATTTATATCATCTGTATTGTGCTGTCATTCTTGATGTTTATGTGCTTCGTTTTCCTTGGTTGTTTCAGTATTTTGAGTGCATTCCAGAAGCATTCTATAGTTGTAAGCCAGTATTATAAGTTCAACTGTTAGTTGAACTTTGATCTGAAATAGAACGTAAATAACACAAACAGTACAGAGTACTGAATAGTTTGCCTGCCATCTAGTTCTGTAATTGTGAAGTAATATTTGAAATTGCCACATTCACCTTTGAATTAACATATTTACTTGAACGCAAGACAAGGTTTTCCCCTAAATTTGGCGCTAAAATGTGTGAGGTTGTATAAATTCGCGTATGATGTGCCCAACTGGATCGCCCTGAACCAGACCATGCGGAGCCAAACCGGCCTGCATTGCCAAATCATCATGTGGACGAAAGAGAGAACATAACACGACTAAAGTTAACTGACACTATCTTCTTTTTTTGGACTTTGTCCATTGTCTAATTTTTGAAACGAAGCACGACATATTATGTGTAAACAAAAGAGAGAACAGAGCACGTCAAAAATTAGCTGACACACTCTTCTTTTTTGGGACCTTACACATCTTAAAATATTTTAAAGAAGCATGACATTTTGGAAGCTGGCTCTGTTTCTGTCTTCAGGCAAAGAAGCACCTAACTGGGCACCATCAGAACAGTAATCTTGTTAAGATGTGTACTTGAGAAGATATCTAGTCCAAGGGTAGCAACAGGAAAATGGCTACTGAAAAATTAAAAATTAACTACAGGATTCAAAAATAAAACCTGTTCGAATCTACAAATTAAGAACATAAAAGAGAGCCATGAATTTAGACTGATCAGACCACAGACACAATACAAATTCCAGAACACGCATATTTAAAATTCTTAACACCACTAACACCATCTGTGGAGAAAATTGTGAATATTTTTCATGGGTTCAAGTAAGTTTATAAACCAAAAAATATAAATGTATTACCGTATATTCTCGAATCTAATGCGCACCCTTTTTACAGTTTTAGAGGGCTAAAAAATCAGATGCGTATTAGATTCGCGTGCGGATTAGATTCGCGGTCTAGAGCTGGATTTTGGAAAAATGATTGAGCTGCTGTACGTGCCGTAAGAACAATACAATACAATAATCTATTATTTTATTATTTATTATTATAATTTATTATTCATCAGACTCGCCGTCATCACTCATAACTGAATCGTTATCCGTGCTCTCCACCCAGTCACTATCATCTTTATCTTCAACATCGTCCTCCCATACAATGTCATCTTCTGTTCCGTCCAAAGCATTGCTTATGCAACACTTCTTGAAAGATCTGACGATAATGCTCTCCGGGATGGCTTTCCATGCAGCCGACACCCACCGCGCCACTTCTGAAGGAGCTGCGTCACACCCGCTGATCGCTGCCTTGTGTTTCCGCCATAGTCGAACGTTGCTTTCATGAACTCCAAAAATTGCAGCGGCTTTGCGGTTTCCATTCTCCTCTGCGCACCGAATAACTTCACGTTTGAACTTCGCCGTATATGAGAGTCGTTTAGATTACAGGTGTCCCTCTTCCATAACTACGGTACACGACAAATTGGAACAAACACCTCCCACGTTTCAACAACTAAAGCTCAGCTGACTTCAGACGAGATTGCGCACGTCTGTTAAGAAAGGCCCCGCCTCTATCGGTATGACTCATCGGCCACAGGCGTAGCGTCAGATTTTAACGCATTGGTAACATCCAATATTATTCAATCAGTCGCCCCGTGGGCAAGGGGTGGTTGAAGGAAAGGTGCGGATTAGAATCGCGAACTAACTTTTTTTTGTTTAAGAAGTCGCCAAAAACTGGGTGCGTATTAGATTCGGATGCGCATTAGATTCGAGAATATACGGTATTTAGTCAATTTGGATCACAATGGCATGGCAGCGCATCTCACCAGAAGTGACTGAAGGGTTTTAAGAAGTGCTGTGTAGCCAATGCAGTGAATGGGACTGGTGGTAATACCGTATATTCTCGAATCTAAACCGCACCCGAATCTAATCCGCACCCAGTTTTTGGCGACTTCTTAAACGAAAAAAAGTTAGTTTGTGATTCTAATCCGCACCTTTCCTTCAACCACCCCTTGCCCATGGGGCGACTGATTGAATAATATTGGATGTTACCAATGCGTTAAAATCCGACGCTACGCCTGTGGCCGATGAGTCATACCGATAGAGGCGGGGTCTTTCTCAACAGACGTGCGCAATCTCGTCTGAAGCCAGCTGATCTTTAGTTGTTGAAACGTGGGAGGTGCTTGTTCCAATTTGTCGTGTACCGTAGTTATGGAAGAGGGACACCTGAAATCTAAACGACTCTCATATACGGCAAAGTTCAAACGTGAAGTTATTCGGTGCGCAGAGGAGAATGGAAACCGCAAAGCCGCTGCAATTTTTGGAGTTGATGAAAGCAACGTTCGACTATGGCGGAAACACAAGGCAGCGATCAGCGGGTGTGAGGCGTCACGAAGGAAATTCACTGGACCCAAGAAAGGACGATTTCCTGAAATTGATGATGCAGTCTTCACGTTTTTTCAAGAGAGACGCAAGACTGGACTGTTTGTGAGTTATGATCTACTCGCGAGGAGGCGATAAAGAAGGCCAGATCTTTGAACATTCCTCGAATTATGAGTGATGACGGCGAGTCTGATGAATAATAAATTATAATAATAAAATAATAGATTATTGTATTGTATTGTTCTTACGTTGTTTATTAATTATGTTAATTACGTTATTGTTATATTGTACAGCAGCTCAACCATTTTTCCAAAATCCAGCCCTAGACCGCGAATCTAATCCGCATCTGATTTTTTAGCCCTCTAAAACTGTAAAAAAAGTGCGGATTAGATTCGAGAATATACGGTATGTTGTTGAATGGCAGTGAAGAGGAAGGGGGTGTTAGGAATGAGTGTGAGGAAGATGAAGGCACTGAATTTGAAGATGGGGACAGTGACACTTATCGGTAAAGGTAGAGAGAATCTGACATGCTTTGTGTACTAAGTGTATGAGATAAATTATAGAATAGTTTTTCTTAGCAGACATTTTATTTTTGTGGGGTTGTCTTAGATTTGGATAAATATGTTTACCCTTCCTTAGCAGACGTGTTTTATTTGGGGGGGGGGGGGGTCATCTCAGGTTAGAGTCATCTTGCATTTGGGTAAATACAGTATTTTATTTAAGATGTTTCAAAGTAACTGTGTTTATGGAGCTTAAATTGTGTGACATTTTGAAACAAGTAGCTGTAGTAGAACCTCATTAATTTGAAGTGCTTTGGACTGAATTTATGGGCTTTGAGCTGTATACTGAATATCTAATCTTTCACTGTGGATTTGCTTGCTGAGCATAAAGGAATATCATTATTTAAATAGAGATATTTGAGTAAAATGTGTAAACATGATTTTTGTTAGAGTTATTTAAATTTAATCTAGAAGCTGTGAATGACAGTTTGTACATGTCAGAATATCAGTGTGTTTATTGTTTCAAAAATGTAGATTGTTTGATTTTTGTCCCAGTAACTTCTTTTATGTCTTCAAGTTTTTGCATAGAACCCTTTGAGGGAGAAAGGAAAGGGAATATGTAGCACACATTTTCCTGGTAAATCACTGGTAGGTCTTTTATCATTGAAAGAGGTCTAGTTGGGCTCCTCTTCTCTTGTCTTGTCTTCTCTTCTCTTACCTTGCCTGCAGCTTTGCAGTACACATGGAAATGACATTCAGAACTCACTGCGACTGGTGCTGTTGATGCAGTTGGAGGTGTTTGCCAGTGTTTGAACAACACTGTAAACTGAGCAACAGTAGTTCTGGCATGTGCAGTTGTCACCAAAGCTCAGTGTCATCTGTTTGAACTGAGTCCTTTTTACAGTATTAGAAGTTAACATTATTTGGTTGTAAGGGAGAGTTAGTAACAGGAGATGGGACAAAGTGCACAGTGAAGGGCTTCATGATCTTTTCTCCTCACCAGATATTAGGGTGAGCATTTCAGGGGGTAGATGAGATGGGTGAGGCATGCTTCACATATGGCGGAGAAGAGAAATGTATACAAGGTTTTGGTGGGGAAACTGTAAGGAAAAGACCACTTGGAAAATGTAGGTGTAGGTGGGATACTGGCTGCACTTGAAAATGTAATTGTCATGAATGGCAGTTAAAAAGGTTAAAAGTGACTGTGGTTTGTTTCCTATGCATTTTGAGTTTTACAGTGAAACTAAAACGTTCTTTCTTGTGCATTTCTCATACTTGGAATTTCTGTAGCTCAGAAAAGAGTTTGTAGGTTTATTCTTATATCTACTAAAAAATTAGTACTACTAAACAAATTATTTAATTCTTTCATGTGCCTTTAATTCCTGTGGACTGAACGTAAAATCTGATTTTATTTTTTACCAGATATCAGCAGCGTGGTGGTTATACAAGTTTGGATGATCCAGGATTGCTTCTGCGGATCCAGCAGCCTCATATACTTAGATCACTTAGTGTAATGAATGTATGTGATCTGCCTTTAGGTAAGTCACATGATCATCTGAGATCTACCAAGCTGCATGGCATCACATCCCAGAAATCATATTCTTGATGCTCACTGCTGTGAGAACCTCAAATTTCAATATAATATTTATTTTATAAGGTTTTCTTTTACACGGCCTAATAGAGGCCGATATTGTGTAGTTGGTGTAGTGACTAGCTTACAGGCTGGCTGACCAAGGAATCTTTTGATTGGAGCAGGGGAAATTCGAATTTTCTGATCTCCAAAGCATCCAGACTGGTTCTGGACCCCACCCAGCATCCTGTTATGTGGGTTCTAGGGGCTTCTTCTCCAGGAATAAAGTGGCTGGGGGTGTGAATCTGACTACTTAGTTCCATCTAGTGCCAAGGTTAAGGATGCGTAGAACTCTACCTCCACTCACCTGTATGCCTAATTGTGTGCCCAGGGAGCACTTTACCTTTGCAGGGCCTAATGGTTGTATTGTCTTTTGCAGGAGATAAATTGCAGATTGTGACGTGTCTTATTAACCAGATCTTAACATATGCTGCTGTGAGAGATGTAATTGATGAACGGGGGGAGAAAGTTAAGCAACTTCGTACTGAAATAAGGGCACATCAAATTGCAGAAGTCAAGAAGGAAAGGGAGGCAGCGGCAGTGAGGTATGTCACCACTGTGTTATATTAAAAATTCCTGCAGTTTTGAAAGACACACATTCTATTCTCCATGTGAATGCTGTTACCTGTTAACACATCCACTCCCAGCATCTGGACTGTCTGATAAACTGCTGGCTCAACAGATTTTAAATTAACACCACTATTTTACAACTGAACGTGTAGACTTTAATTTTAAGAAAACTATTAAAGATAGGTTCACCAAGTTTTTATAGGATACAAAACATACTGTCTAATAATGTTTCAGTGTGTGGTATGTTGTGTCACATAGTCTGGGTACAATTGGATCTACACTTTTTACAAAGCCATCCAGTTTCCCTTAGTTTTTGGTTTTTAAGCACACACTGCATCTTCTTGTGGGTGTTCTATCAGTTTATTTTGGGCGGAGGGTTGTGGGAAGTGTAGGAGAACATGTTCTTTTCTTTTTCCATCAAGTCTGTATGGAGGGTCTTTGGCTGGAGCTCATCTTGGGGGTGTTACACTTGAGGTTGTGGGGAGGCTAGTTGATGATGAAGTAGAAGCAGGTGACTGAGGAGTTTCTGGTATGTCATCTTGTTGAATGAGGTGTCTGGCTACAGTTTGCATGAACTGAAGGATGGTGAGTGTTCTTTTATGTGTTTGACTTAATCAAAAGAGCAAGTATTATTTTGTAGAGCTCACAGGAATCAGCTTCATTCAAACTACTGTCATTGAAGTGCAAAAAGGCTAAAATGGCCTCAAATTGATTGCGGGGCATTGTTTTGGGAAACAATTGATGTACCAAAAACAGGATCATCAGTCCAGTACGTTTTGAGTTTTGGTTTTTTGACTATTCCCGTGATGAATGTTAGGCCTAAAACATTCTTCATATCTTCCACTATCACAGGAACCTAAGTCTGATATAATTAATATCGTGTGAAGGGGTATGGCACTGCAGTGATGGCTTGACTTGCATAGAGGTTAGTCTGATCAGCAAGATGTTGATAAAATTCTGGGGTGCAAAATAAGTCAACAAATGACAACACTTTTACAAGATTGAACTACCACATTTATGCCTACATTTGCAGTTAAAGGTAAAGGGAGAGGGGTGGGAGAGTGGGGAAGAATTGGGTGGAACGATAATGTGGACATCAGTTTCATCATAACTGTCACTAGAATCACTATCAGATGGAATAAGTTCATTTTCTGCAACTTCATAAACCAATATTTCTGCAATGTCGTCATCATCTAAACTCCTGTCATATGTAATTCTTCGTTTTTTACTCTCACTGTTCACATCTTCACCTTTCCTCTTCACCGTGTTGAAAGACGGAAATTCTCAGAAATCTCCACTAAAAATAATAAAGGAAAAATGTCTGCAATACATGAAACCACAGAAATCTGATGTCAGAGTGAAGATTCTAGCACCATCTAGTGAGCACGGTAAGAACTACGTAGTAAAACAGCATTCAGAAAGCTGTCTCACATTTTCTTTTGTGTGTTGTCCTTATCGGACCATGGTTGAATATGGGCGTTTGGACAATGCAGGTCTATCCGCCTAAGGTCAGGTATGGTAGCGAGTGTGTTAAGGTGATGGTGGTGTTGTGTTGCGATTTCTGTGGAACTGAGATAGTACAAGATGATGGACAGAGTACAGAAACCTAGTACCAAAGTGTAATATACCACTCTCAAAATCCTTTAGAATTGGCTTGAAGAACAGTAACATAACGTGTGAAAACAAGCCTCATCCCTAATTTGGAAGGCTTAACATAGAGTTGCAGACTGTGTAACTTAAATATGTACAAAATTTATTCTCTTACCATTGTACACTGAGAGGATCTTTCAGCAAATGCTGTGTTGTGTTTTTGTAAGAAAACCTCTGTGCATGGTGTTCCTAAAATGTGAGGTTACCAGCAACCATGTTTGTGACTTCCTATCACCTTGCAATCCTATGGTAAACACGTTATAAATATATTATGTGATCATATATTTTATTGCACACATATGTTCTCTTGTAATAAAATGACTGAAATATGAAATTGATTACTTGCTGCCACCTAGTGTTAAGGTAGAGAGCTTTTCCTTTATGCCGCCTGGGTTCCATCATGTTACCGTTGCTGAGCACAACTAACTATGTTCTGTGTGTGTGTGTAAATGCATGTACGTACTTTCCAAATATGTTGGCCTAATAAAAAAAATATTCAAGCCGAATCCAGGAGGTTCTACAGAATAAACCTAATAAGCAAAATGAAGTAATTACAGCATAATTCAGTGATGTGGCATGAGTGACACCAGAAGGTACATAAAATTTTGGTTGGAAAATATCTGGGTAAAGTGACCGGTTGTAGATTAAGAAGGTCAGGGAAGTAAAGTGTGCAGATGTTAAGTTGTTTGAATTGGCGCAGGACTGGGGTTTTATGGAGTTTGTGATGAATATTTTCCATCAAAGCAGGGAGTTCCTTGATCTGTTGGATACCTGTCAACTGCTTGAAAACTGTTGTGTGGTGTGGAATTTGTTGGTTAGTCCAGTGTAATTGTAATTCTGTTTGCATATGTGAGTGAGTTGAGACACCACATTGCTGTGTGTAATTGGTATGATTTTTTCATCGTATGATTTTTTTTTCATTCAGGATTAAAGAACGAAAGGAAGCTAAACTCAAACCTAAAGGTGATGCTGTAACAGTAGCAACATCGGCTGGTGTATCTGCTACTGACATATCAGCTGAAGCGGAAGAAGTTCGGCAGCAGAGGCTGGATCGGGAATCATTACGTCGGAAACAGGAAATACAGAAGAAGTCACGTGAATTGTACCAAGCAGTATTAGGACACCAGGTTTTGCCCATAGGAACTGACCGTGCCCATCGACGTTTCTGGGTGTTTTCGTCTCTCCCAGGACTGTTTATTGAGCACGATGAACAGTGGGCAGGGTCTTGTTTGACAGAGCGTACACCGTATAATCCTGCTTCAGCTCGTTCAGATGATACCCTGACATACGTACGAAAGCTGTTTGAAGAGGAGTGGAATGGAGGGAGTGGTAGTGACAAGGAGAATGATGTTGGTGATGAAGCTCGTCCGGTGGCTGCTTCTAGTGGCAGCAAGAAATTATTGGCTGAAAAGAATGCAAGTAGTGATTCTGGTGATGTGTCTCATGTGAACAGTAATAGGGGATTGAGTGACAAAATAGCATGGACAAGTAGTGAGATGAATGATGATTCTGATAAAGTGACCATGACAAGTCAGCAGCCCTTGATTTGCACAGCAGATATCAACACTTGTCCAGTACATGGAAAAGCAGATTCAGTTAACAGGACCAGATGGGCTTTCTTCAGTAAAGAAGAAGATATTAATCATTTGATTGAATGCCTTAATAGGCGTGGTATCCGAGAAAGTGAACTACGACAGACATTGCTGCAGGAAAGGACGTACATAGTGCAGAAGATGGCAAACTGTCCAGTACACAAATTAGATCGAACTCAGGTAAGTATCATACGACTCATTGACTCATTTATACAGGGTGAATGAAAATGCACGGCCAGACCTACAGAAGGCGAATCTGCACCCCCCCCCCCCCCCCCCAAAAAATAGGAGGAGAGAGAGAGAGAGAGGAGGAGGAGAAGAAGAAAAGAACATAGGGCTGCTGAAGTGTGGTTTTTATGTTACGGCCTCCTGAAGATTAAAGAAAATGTGTGATGTGTCCACCTTCAGCTTCAGCGCAGGACAATACGTGTCTGAACAGTGATAGGCGTTGCATAAGTCATCTGAAATCCATTGTATTTGTTGTTGCAAGTCCTGTACATCATTGTCTTCTGTAGCGTAAACAGTAGAACTTAGGTGTCCCCAGAGATAAGAATCTAAGGGATTTAAAATCAGGGGAACAAGCAAACCATGCTGTTGGCCCACCTTGTCCTATCCATGGTTCCAGAAAGACATTCAAGAACTTGAGAACTGCAAGAAAAAAATGTGGTGGAGCACTGTCAGGCATGAACCATAAATGAATCATAGTCTGTGGATCCACGATGTGCAACAGTTCTGGAAAGATATTTTGTAGGAAATCATGGTAAACAGCCCCAGTCAGACATGGTGGACGAATGTAGGGTCCCAAAAGTCTGTTTCGTGCAAATAAAGCTTGCACGTTTAGAAAAAATTGTTGCTGGTGCCTGGAGTGCAAGTTTCCATGTGGATTTTCATTTGCCAATACATGCTGATTGTGAAAATTGATTATTCCATATCCTGAAAATCATTCCTCGTCAGTAAATAAAATAAAAAATGGAAATGCATTGAAAATCCTGCCTCCTCGGTAAATAAAATTAAAGATGAGAATGCAAGATTACCAGCATGTTTCCTAAGAAACCACTTTGAAAATGTTCTTCTTGGAAGGTAATCAGTTGACTGAAGTCCTTGCACTCGTAGATGGTAGGGGTAGAGAAGCTGTGTGTGCAGGACTTGCCACACTGTTCTGTGAAACTCCCACACATTGTTATTCTTCTAGTGCTTGTCTCTGGATTTGCAGAAATGACATCAAGGATTCTGCCTTTGTGTTTAGGTGTTTAATGGTTTGGTTGCCAACAGTCTTTTGGCTGCACATTAACCTTTAGCGGCCGGACTTATTTCTCAGCGTTGCCCTTTAAATCGAGATAAGTGGCCTACTTTACGGCACAAGCCCTGTGTGATCGGGTCTGCGGTCCCCGCGTTGGCCGTTTAAACATTAGCGCTTTCGTTAGAAAAACTTTAATATTATTTTATCTGGAAGAGATAAAATGGTGGAATTACTTCCATTTTGTAGAAATTGGAACAGGCTTTTAGCAGAGCACATTAAAATTCAGCATGTATCCTTACTGCCTAAATAAACATAATACAATTTCATATTCTTGTGAATTTGAATTTTAAGTCGTCATTTTTGTGGCTGGTCGAGACATTCATTTTACGGGATTCCTTTTTCTCGTTTTCATGAGACATATTCGTGCCTATCGTTCAGCAGTAATCAGTTCTTATTAGTAACACTAAATGATTGTTGTTAGTCTAAACAGTGTAAGGTTTGTTCAGCGTCATTACAAGATTGACCGAGAAGGAAAAAATCAGCCCACCTTACTACGCAAAATACTCAACACCAAGAAACGTTGTTGTGATGACTCACTTCACTGTTACAGTATTGCCTTTACTAACCAACACACCTCCTAATGAATGCACACCCAACTGAAATAAAACACTGTTTCAATAACACTTTGCTAGACTAAACACTACACATATTGGCTTCCATCGGTACCAACAACGCTTAGAGAAAAACAGAACTACGCGCCGAAAGACTTTCCAAACCCACAGACATACTTATACGCGTTTTTGAACCTAAAATGAAGGTTCAGAAAACAAAGAGAAGTTCTCGTCTTCAAGAAATTATTGAAGAGTGTTTTAAATTTAAGAAAAACATAAAAGATTTGTTTGATGTTTTATTTGGAATAAGGCAGCAGAGATATAGTACATTTTTGCATACGAAAGTAAACGTCGCCTGATATCATTTTCTTAGAACGAAATTGAATGCAATGCCTGCCATAATAAAATAATAAACACAGATTAATTTATGGCTTGCACACCAGCTTACAGTACGTATCTTTGTAATTTTAGACCCGCCTTATCTACAGAAATTGCTCTTTTCATTGGCTCCGAGAAACAGAAAGTTGACAGGCGCTTGCATACACCACGTGGAGTGAAAGGGCCATTGTATGGTGTCCCTTTGAAATATAAAGCCCGATTATATGAATCACTGTAGGTCAATTTATGGCCAACACGATACTGTATGCAGACGGCAGAAAAACAACTCCCAAGGCAGTTCGCTTTGCTTATGAAGCTCAATGCTGATAAACCCTCTTCAATGTTTAAGCCTGAGTTCCTGCCTGGGGTAAAGTGGTCGGAGCGTGAAGCAAACCAAACATTTCATCTAACGCGGAATTGGGAGCTATACAAGTTCCCTACATGTTTTTAAAGCTGTGGGAGCTCTCTTGAGCGGTCCTAGGCAGCAAAGGACGACTGACGATTTAAAGGGCCCCGTCATTTATATAGGACGCACGGACTCTAAAGGTTAAATGTCCCATTTTCTCTCAGCCATCTATCAGTTGTGGAAAAAGTTTTTCTGTCTGCAATTTGACGCTGCAGAAAATGTTCTTGGTACATACGATGTCCTTTACATTCACTACCATAAACTCAGCTAAACATCAGATGCATGTTGATCATTTCAGCCTACGTGTACTGAGCCTTTTCACCTATTTGACAGTTTGAACTGAATGCACAAATTGACGATAGTTTGCTATACACAGACTGCCTGCTGCCTTGCTTTTCTGTCACCGTGAAAGACACAAGCCGACTGATGCGAGTTGCAGATCAACTGCATGGAAACTCAAGGTGGACACTTTGAAAATTTTCTTTAATTGTAAGGTGGCCATAACTAGGAAACCATGCTTCATAAGGCCTATGTTGATGTGTTGTTTCTTGTCTTATGGTGTAGCTTCACCTTTTGTAGGTTTTGGCCATACATTTTTCTTTTGTCCTGTGTAGTGAGAGTTTTTTTTACAAGTATGCATGGAGGCAAAAAATTTGGATGCTCTTGTTGAGTTGGGGGCCTAGTGAAGCACTGTCTAAGAACC
This sequence comes from Reticulitermes speratus, assembly GCA_021186555.1. NCBI lineage: Eukaryota > Metazoa > Arthropoda > Insecta > Blattodea > Rhinotermitidae > Reticulitermes > Reticulitermes speratus. The sequence continues at coordinate 25,854,364 of JAJKFL010000042.1, read as the reverse complement.
TCACTTTAGTGTACTGCATACAGGATTTAGGAGGGAAGGTCATAATGTAGGAGCTGTGAGGGGTCAGTTTGAGCAACAAAGTAACATGAAGATTCAAGCCTCTGGGAGGTTACGCCATATCAACTGGTAAGTGGTTGCTGATGTTCCTTCAATATATCAGTAGCTATTTACCAGTTGGCGGGATGTAACATCCCAAAAGACTTGAAGCTTCTGTAGCACCATTGTGAGAACCTCAGATTTAATTAATTATATGAATATGGGCCCAAGTCAGAATGGTCATGGAGCTGTGACTGAATTTGGAGAATGGTGTGAATGGTAAAAAATGATAAAACAGAATTGATATGAATAAGCAGACTTACCTAGCAGAGTGGCATAACAGTTCAGGTTCACAGTAGGTGCAGAAAAGTACCACCATCAGTCTGTGTACACATTGTGGCTTAGGAATTTTGTGTGAAGTTTGCCTTGGTGATCATTCCCTGGCCATTGGATTGTTCATTGTGGTCCAGAAAATTGGCTGTCCAGGTCTGTGGATCTAAGGCTTTTAGATGTTTCTGTATGAGGGTGAAAGCAGCAGCAGCCCACATATAGGACATTCATAATGCACTGAGGGGAGCTACATATGTGACTCACATAGAGAACTTGTAAGCCTATTATAACAGTTGTGAGGACTGATGGATACATTGAAACATGTAACCATGTAATTTCCATTAACAGTTCTGGGCAAAGTATAAAATACTTTGTTCTTGCTTTAACCTTTAAATCACCTGTGTTCCACATGAATGCACGTAAAAATTGCCCTTAGAAATACATGTTATATATTAAGGTAACAAGGAAATTTGCTGCATTTGTAAGACATGCTGCACAATCTCTGTTTTATTTTCCACAAAATGCCATTGATTTCATAATTTTATCTTACATTTTTCTTAATCCATGTACTGAAATTTAAATACTAACCCTGCTGTTTAAAGGTTAATATGATAGGCCAAGTTTCACAGTTATGCAAATAATAATGTCAAATAACTTTTGTATATTTTCAAGATCCTGAAGTAAATTGCAGCAAGTGTTCCCTGAATTGAATCTTCTCTTAATTTCTTTGTGAAATGGCTGTGATTTGTTACTGTCGTTCTCAAATACTTAAACTTTGCCATGTTTTGAAGTGTGTGTTAAGTGTCTTTTATGTTGCATTCTCTTATCAAGACATGGACATTTACAAGGGAATGCTCATTAAGTAAGGTTCTGTAGCCTGTGACTTTTATGTTATTCAGTTAGGCATTGTATGTCCTTGTGGGAGGTAACACTTCTGTCAAGGGTAGCATGCAACAGATGGTGCAGAAGTCATGTCAGATGCTTTTTGTGGGATAAGTTGGTGTGCAGTGGCAATAATATTGGAAACTTTGTCTTACTTGTCCTTAAAAGTACGTAGTGTGATTTGGTTTTCACGAGTGGAACATGTTTCCCCCATTGAAATTCATGGCCAGTTGATACAGGTGCATGTTGATAGCATAATGAGAGTGCATCATGTTAAAAAATGGTGCAGAGAGGTTGAAAGTGGTTGAGTAGACATCTAAGAGTGCTGATTGTACTGGTTTGCAACACTTAGGACAGTTGCTGTTCCACAGTAATAATTTAGTGGATGTGGCTGTTCCTGAATGATTGTGATTGTAAGAGCCTGATTTCTACCATGACAGTTTTTAAACTTGTGTACACAGTGTACACAAATATGTTGCAGAATATAATCATTCAGTGGATTAAATGAGCTACATTAAAGTTGTAATAACTTCCCATTTAATTCTTATGACCTAGGGAGCAACCATCCCCAATAAAAATTATAGATCAAAAGCAATTGGAGAATGTGGAATATTTCAGTTATTTGGGTAGCATGATAACAAATGATGCAAGGTGTACACGTGAAATTAAATCCAGAATTGCCATGGCAAAAGCAGCATTCAACAAGAAGAAGGCTCTTTTCACCAGCAAACCGGACTTAAATTTAAGGAAGAAACTAGTAAAGTGCTACATTTGGAGCATAGCTTTGTATGGTGCTGAAACGTGGACACTTCGGATAGTAGATCAGAAGTATCTGGGAAGTTTTGAAATGTGGTGCTGGAGAAGAATGGAGAAGATCAGTTGGACCGATCGTGTGAGAAATGAAGAAGTATTACACAGAGTCAAGGAGGAGAGGAATATCCTTCATACAATAAAAAGAAGAAAGGCTAACTGGATTGGTAACATCTTCGGTAGAAACTGCCTTCTAAAACACGTGATTGAATTAAAGTTAGAAGGAAGGATAGAAATGATGGGAAGACAAGGGAGAAGATGTAAGCAGCTACTGGATGACCTTAAGGAAAAGAGAAGATACTGGAAATTGAAAGAGGAAGCACTAAATCACACCTTGTGGAGAACTCGCTTTGGAAGAGGCTACGGACCTGTCGTAAGACAGACTGCAGAATGAATGACCTAGGGAACCTTACTTGGTGAAGATCATAATTTACATTCTCCGTGTTTGCTTCTAAAGGACCTTTATAGGATCTAAAAGGTTTTGTGTGCTTTCCTTTGTTTTTAGGTATGTTCGCAAAGTTGCGAAAAGGTCCTGTTAGGTGAGTCATGTCTGTCCGTCTGTCCAGCCATCTGCACATATGAACTCAGCTCCCACTAGATGGATTTGTGTGAGATTTAGTATTGGGGACTTCTGTTAAAATCTGTCAAGCAAGTCCAAATTTGGTCAACGTCAGACAGAAATACCAGACACGTGCATGATAACCCAAGTACATTTTATATTATTGACACTGACATGCGTAGGTCAACAATACGAAAGATGAATTATTTTTACCTTTCCATGGCAACACTTCCAGTATTGTATGTTGTTGACCACAACATACATAGGTCAGCAGTACGAAGGGGACTCATTGCTGCATTTCCATGGCAGCAGTGATTATGCAAACGTATCACAGTTTTATGTTATACTTACATTGCCTATTTTGTTTGCCATTTCAATTGATAAAATTGACATCACCATAGACCAGGAGCTGAGGTGTCCCGTTTAGTTCCAATCCGTTATTCATTTTGGACCTTCCTAATGACATGCTTTGAAGCAAAGTTGAAAAGCCATGACACTAAATTGTTATGTTGTGGCTAATGGTTGTGAATAGGAATAATGCCAGACAGATGTTTTCATTCTTTGGAGTATGTTCTGTGTGAACACAATTTAATTAGCCCACGTAGTTTGATAGTTAATCAAAACTGAGAATGCTCTCTTCTACGGCTGACAGCTCTGTCAGGCATTCAAATACACCAACATTTCAAAGACTTTCTCCATCATCAGGGTTCTGATTGTGTGCGCACTTGTGCTCGTGCTTGTGCATGTGTGTGTGTGTTTGTGTGTCAAATCTTTTGATGAAGACGGTCTCTGAACCATTGGTGTATTTGAACCACCTGACATGGCTGTCAGCTCGAGAAGATGTTTTTGTATGATATTCCTTTTTTGAGTGAATTATATTTTTGCTTGAAACCTCAGTAGCTTATGCACTGTCCATTGTTTTTCCATTTTATTTTCAGATGTTTGATGTATGGTTTATCTGCTCTGTCAGAACCCTTATTGATGAACCACAGTAACTTCATCTGCATATGAAATTAACTGTGAGAGGATAATCTTGGTTAAAATTAGAAAGTTTTGTCAGTTCTTCTCTCAGGGTTACTTCATGTGCACTTAAAATTACTAGGAATCATCAGCATGGGCTTACATGCTTTCATGGTGACAGAATTTAATAAAATGTGACAGGGTTGACAGCTGTATCAGGTGGTTCAAATCAGGTGACATTTCAGAGACCTCCGTCTCCATCACCAGGGTTCTGATATGACTCGACACCCAGCCATCATGGATTATAAGTCAGTACCAGGCGAGGGATCATGGTGGGAATAGTGGGTGGAGACTGAAGATTGCTGTGCCTGGCCTTGATTCCCATTGGACACCTCTGTGGCCGGTTTGAGTAAATTAGTTACGGGCTGCCGTGCTTGACTTCACACAAAGCTCTCCTCCCTGTTTAAGTTACTGGAATGCAACCAGACTTCTGTTGCCTCCTTCAGGAAGCAGTCCATGTAGCCTGTTGTCTTGTTCAGTCTGTGTACTGTCAATTTTAATGTCATGTGCAGTCTCCATAATGTGTTGCGCCATGTGCGACTTCTGTGGCTGGCCAAGACATAGGTGTGTCATATGTACTATGCATCTTCTACGGGGGACAGATGGGAAGGACCATAGAAACAACACAGGGAACATGATATACTTGTATCTTGGTCACAGAGAAGTCTGCTATGGCAGAACATGGATGGAGGTAAAGGATTCCTCTAAAAGGCTGGTACATATCTGCCAGACAGTACAGCATTACAGTCCAGTATCTCCCATATGAACATCAGTGTGGATTTTTTCTTTATGTAATTATATTTATGCCACTCTACCTACTTACTTTTACTGTATGTGCATGTTTGCTTGTCTGTGCACATGTGTATGTTACTGTTAAACTGATGTACATTAGTGTAGTGAATAATTTGGAAGCATGTTTTTTGTTACATGCAGGCGCAGAGCACTTCTGTTCCTGGGCCGAGGAAGTCTCGCTCACAGAAACATGAGGATGCCAACTTGAACTTCCCTCCAGGAACGCCTTCAGATGAAATCTTGGAATTGACATTGCAAGATTTCATTTTGGAAATGGAAGAAAAAATACATGTTGGAGGTCTAGGCTCTTTGAAGGTATATACATGTAACATATTTGTGATCAAAATTCAATTCCTACTGCACAGAGAACACAGCATAATTATTATAAAAACCAGCTGGTTAATTCTATTTTTGGAAGTAATGTGTGTCGTGAGAATCACACAGGACTTGTAAATACTGTGTGCAGTAAATTTCAGCGCTTATTAATGTTACAGCAGGTGGTACATATGCTTACCACTGTGCTTAAGTGGTTAATTTTAATGTATGAGTAAATAACACAAGAATCTTTATAACAACCAACAAATGCACAAGTTAAAATACATATACAGTTGAACTTGGTTATAACGTCGTGAAAGGGACTGAATATTTTGTGTCGTTACAACCGATGAGTATAATGTTATGGTTAACAGTGACAAATTGATTGGTACCACAGAACATCTGACTGTATAGGCGAGGTGTCGTATAAACCGATGTCCTTATAACCGGTAACCAGGTTCTACTGTATAGTGTATATTAAAGACCCCTACATATGTTTGGACAACAAGTTGTCATTCTCGGGGGTTATCTTTGCATTTGTTGGTTGTTTTAAAGATTGTGACAAGATGCACGGTGTGTAAAATATAAGGTTAACACAAGAATTTTTTTTTGGTTGCAAAGAAAAAAAAGGAAAGTAATTTTATATATAAGATAAATCACTGAATTTCGTTCTTTAGTTATTGGCATGTTTACCTCACATTGTTTAGGCCTAGTGTTTGATTTTTGGTCCATTAACTGAATTTTTTATTGTTTTCTTAATTCTTACCAAACAAATGTTGGGACTGTGTTGTGAAATAAACCACAGCTGCTTCCGTACACAACTTTCTCAATTTATCATTTACATTCATCCACCTTTTAAAGAATATCGCAGTTCAGAACATAACACATATTTCTGTATGTTAGGAATACTGTGTTATAATAGTACTCACCTTACATCTGGTCCTCACATCGGTACTATCATCCTTTTCAAATGTGGATGGTAAATATGAGTATTCCTTAACCAGAATGAGAGCTGTGAAATTATTAAAGTTATTAAAATTGCTGTAGCAGAGACAAACCAGGGTCTCCTGTAACATAAATTAAAATGCAACAATTTGGGAAATGTATGCACAGTGTAACAGTTGCAACATGGTCACTCTGTTATTGTCTCTCGATTTCAGTGTGTGAGTGCTAACTGTGGATGTTCTGTTATGAAGAGCAGGAAACTGATACAAGAGACCCACATTTTAAAAGGACCACCATTAGTGGTTGTTGGATGTAACATGCTGATTTGGGGCTGGAGTTCTTATAAATACTTGACCAGTTTGGTAGAGACCCAAAAAGTCTGGTGAATACTCTCAAATTGTGAGAAAAATTTGAACTTTTTCCCTATTCATTTGCATAAAATTTGGTGACAGTATTCTGTACCATGTTTGAGGAGACCAGATGACATGCTGCTCCTCATGACAACATCGTGGTCTTTGTCTTCAGTGACCAGATGCATCCACAGAATATTTTTAATAAACTTGGGTTTTTTGTAAATTTACTTATTTTTTATTTTTTTAAATTATGGTTAATAAATATGGTGCCAAAGAAAGGTGAGAAGAAATCTTGGGTGCATTTAAATGTACAGTAAAAGCTAGAGTTAATCAGAAACCTAGAATCTTATGTAAGCATGGCAACTGTATGTATGGGGTATGGAGTGTCTGACATTAGAAGAACAAAGTCAGATCATCAGAAGTATTCATTATCTTTTGATATAGAAGGCAGTAGCTGTTATGCAGAAGGTGGCTTAAGGAAGCTTATGAAGGTAGCAAAACAAATCTAGACAAATCCATGATGAAATTTTACATGCAGTAACACTCGTGTGGTATGGACATATGAGGCATACAGATAAAATCTGCTGCTTGTAGAGTGTCGGCATATGAAAATTTATTTTAAAGTGGATAATGCAGTATTTAGCTTTGGTGAAAGGGAGGATGCCATTGCAAATAGGCACACACGTGGTGAAGGTCAGTGCACCTACTGAAGAGATTGAGCCCTTCCACAAAAGCTGCTTGGATTGTGGCCAGGGGGCAGCACCTCCATGGGGTTTGGGGGTGTTATTACAGTATCCTGTAATAATTTAAATACATACTGTATACATACATTCTATAAAAACTTTTTTCAGTATGGTGGTGTTTATGGGTTTTTAAATACACTCTTGCAAGTTATGGGCATTCAGGTTTAATGGACAATCTGTTCCCCCTATTAGTCTGTTAAATGAGAGTCTTACTATATTTCAGATAAAATACTTCTTCTTTAAATATATCCTTAGAGTTTTTTAATATGACACGTACTGTAATTTCTTCATAACGTAGCAACAGATATGTAGTTCCTCACATGCTTATTTGTAGCACTTTTGCTAGAATGCAAAGGACACATGTAGCAACAGTGAAGAGTATAGCTTGAGACTCATATTCTGGTAGAGCAATACATTAAAAGAATAAAATAAACCTTTCTTTAATGCAGTGTAAATGCACTTGGAGGCTTTTTGTTGTTTGTTGTGTGGGATGATAGGTTGGCAAATGTTAAGACTTCGTTGTGTTTCTCGTGAGATGTGGTTAAGCTTGTGTATGTGGGAGATGGGCGCACAGATGCACATTGGTCTGCGTGTGAAGTGTCATTATGTTTAATTTAACCAAAATTGAGGATTCGCAACAGTTTCTGGTACATTTCCCAATTTGCGAAGATTCATTCAGCAGATCTTGAGTGTGTGCTATGTGCATTGAGCTGGACAGGCAGATGGACAGATTGATTGCAGTAGGCACTCTGCACGTTGCAAATATGCCTAAAAATGGTATAGTGAGGTCATCACAGTATAATGGATGAAAGAGTAGTGTTGCCATCTTCAAAGTAACAGGACATTTAGAACATGTGTCATTTTTAATCCCTTCAGGTTTCCCAAATTTTGTTACTGCAAGATTCATGTACAAACATTTGAAATGTTGATGTGCTGTCTTCAGTTCATTGATCACAAGATATTCCTTTGACTCTGTAAATTCCAGTTGAGTGTGTGTAGCTGTGTTTGCAGGTTTATAGTCGGGAGGTGTGGCGGAGTTCCATTAACAACAGAAGTTATGACAGACAATGTGACAAGCTTGTATGGGGTTTAGAAAGTCACTTGAAGAAGGAAGAGAAGAATGTGAGTACATAACATACAGTAGCCCTCCACTCCATCAATGTTTAATTGCCTTGGCATAAATTCTGCTGAAGTTTTACATTTACAGGCAGGTCTTGTTTTACACCAGGGTTACATTCCTGATAAATGTTATGCAAATCAAATACAATATTCACATTTAAAACAATATATTTCTTGTGGTTTAGGGGATTGACAACCTCACCTATATTGTGTATGACAGCCACAGTGTCAGCAGAAGCAACTTCCCCAGTCATTTTAATGTTATGAAAATTATATCTTTGTGAGCCTGCTAAACCAACCTGTACTTGCACTAGGTGGTTTAACATTATCATTACCCTTTGACAGATCCTCATAAATAGAACGAGCCTTGGCTTGAACCAAAAACATGCTTACAGCCATGTGGCATTGATTCTGATCGTCTGTCCAAGTACTCAACATTTTTCCATACGTTCCATAGTTGACCTCCTTGAATAAGGGGTTCGTTTAGTGCTCACTTTAGTTCCTGATGTAGCACTTTCTTTAATTCTATCAGCATTATCATGAATTGCATGTACGCTACTGTGAGCGAGTCTAGCATAACGTCATATGTGAACAATTCGTTCACCTTCTTCGCATTGGCTTATTATGTCTAATTTCTCTTCAATACTGATTGTCTTTGATTAATTTTTCACTTGGATTGCACTAGGTGATACCGATTTACATTTATCACTCGTATTGGTAAGAAAAGCCAATGCTGTTGAAGAGGAAACTAAATGATCCGTGTAATTGCATCACCGTGTAATCAGTCCACACATGTGACTGATGGTGTGACAGTGACGTTGCTTTCTGCTAGCCTCCTACAGAAGATAAGTGCGGCCACGGATTGTCTATGCCAAATTGTGTTAAACCGAAAATTATTGCAATAAATTTGAAAAGTGGTGTAAATTTTCAAGTCGTGTTAAAGCAAAATCGCACAAAAATAAATCGCATAAAATGAGACCTGCCTATATTTGTAAATAATTTGACTGTAATGATTATCCATCTAATGTGATATATTCTGCTACTATCATCTTGTTATGCAATCTCATATGGTAGTCAGTGGCATAGGCCAGGAAGGGGGGGGGGGGGGATGAGTGGTGTGGCCACTGTGGGCAGCAGGGTGCAGGGGGTGGCAAAATGAATGTTTTAATTGAAAAATTTTGATTTTCTGTGCTCAGAAAATGTTAAATTATTGAGCAAAATGGAAGGAAGTTAAATGAGTGATTGCTTTTTAAATTTGTAACTTCTTGTTAGGAGTGGTCATTGTGCTTACTCACCCTGCGTGCCAAAAGACTAGCTAGGCCACTGTAGTCGTAAATGCTTTTTATACTTGTCAGATGACTAGCTCTTGGAAACCTCCATAGGTCACAGTCACGCTTTCATAAACCTTCATAGGTTACAGTTTTGTAATATTAATGCTTGAAAGAATGTGTATAATAGATATGCTCTGTACTTGAACATTATATTTTAAAAAAGGTAGGCAAATGCAAGTGTTAGTGAAAGGTGTTTGGCAGTAACATGGTCAGACATTTTTTATATTTTATGAAAATATAGTTATTTCCCTCATTGTAGGTTTTTCAAGAGCCTGTGCCTGTATTTGTAATTATATTGATTTGATGGTAAGGTAGATTTGAAAGTATAGAGCTTGGTACCAACATCTGAAATGCCACCATATTAGTTTTATGAAATATTATTTTATGCTGATAGTGAAAGTAAGATTTACATTGTAGTTCCTTGTATTAATTTGTTTACTTTTATTACAGGCTGTGGTTTCCAGTGACATTCCAGTGGAAGAGGATAACGAAGGTGAGAAACTCTTGCCCAACAGTTTTTGCATCTTGTGTCTAATGTATCAGCTAGCTGGGTTTAGCTGTGTCATGAAGATGGTGACTGCAGTGTACACCAGGACGTCTGAACATCTCCAGCATACCATACAAGCTAAACCCTAAAGCTGAAGTTATGCGCAGATGAACAGTGTATCTCGGCGTATGTAGTGAATAAAGTGAATGGGATATCTACATTTCAGTGGACGTTAATGAGTAGTACAGATTCTATCTTTAATCTCTGATGTGAGCATAGTGAAAAGAGTTTGGTAATGCAAGGTCAACAGTGTTGCATCATCCTTTCTAATGTACATACATTGCAACATGAGACTCACTCACTTGTGTTTTTGTCTCATAGAGAGGTCAGTGCATGCGATAAATTTAGTCTGTTCAACAGACCACATTCATTTGCGGTACTTTTGCAGAGTATGCATAATGAAAAAATATCACTGAATTTGTTTAAAAAAGTCCTGTATCAGTAGTGCTGTGTGAAACAGCAGTATGCGGAAGAGTGGAAGAGTTTTGAGGAACAGGTTCAGTGCAGAACAGCAGCAGCAACAGCGGCGGCGGCGATGACATAAAAATAAAGGAAAAGAAAAAAATAAAAAATGTTGTGTTTTAACTGATTAGAAATTGGATGATATTGGCACTTGAGTGGAAATTAACCCCAGAAAACCTTTGTTCTGGTTGGCTGTTCAGTGTGGAATGTCACAAGCCTTAGCTCACAAGGCAAAAAGTGGTTTTAAGAACTGGTATCCAGTGGATTTCTTGATCCGGAACTCATGGTTTTCTTGGATGAGGCATGTTTCACATGAAATAAGAATGTAAACAGTCAGAATAACAGGAATTGGTGTTGTGAATATTCCCGTGCAGTACAACAGCTTCCTTTGCAAGACCATAAAGTCAACGTCAGAGTCTGGTGTACTGTGAGTGCATGCAGAATCATAGGGCCTGTGTTTTTCAAAGAAACAGTAAATTCATACTGCTACTTTGGTTAATTTTGGAACCATTCTTCAGCAAATTAACAGAAGAAGAAAGAGTGTACAGTTACTTCATACAGGATAATGCCATGACTAACACAGCTGACTTCTCAGTGGCTGCCCTGAATATGTGTGTAACATACAGATTTTGTAACTGAAAGACAGCATTCAAAGAGAAAATGCCAAAATCTGCAAGATGCGCCAAGAAATATTCTCAGTAGGTGCGAGGGCTGCTTAGAAGCTGGTCAGCACTTTGAGATTTTTGTATGAAATTAATGAATTTGAACTGCAGGGTAAATGTGAACTATAAATTCCTACTGGAGGCAGACTTCATGTGTGATAAAGCTTCTGTGACAGCTGCTGTGCTCAGAGCAGGGATTAAAGATGCACTCGTAGTTATTGGAATGAGTGTACATTTTTATATAAAGTGTAGCAAGAATAGAAAGTTCACAACTTTTATAGACTGTATATCCTAATTGTAGGTTCTTTTCAAGGATTTATGAATAAAGTAACAGCAGATACAGTTTGAGGGGCATTTGCAGCCATTTATTTATTTCCATCATCTGTCTAAAAATAAAAAGAATAAAGTATACAGAACTGTAATTTTACGTGTATGAATGGGTGTTCGAGAACAAGGTGCTGAGGAGAATATTTGGGCATATGGGTGAGGCATAACAGAATGGTGGAATAAATTTCGGTGTAAGGTGCTTCATAATTCGGACTCTTCACCAAATATAATTAGGGCAATAGTCAGGAATGAGATAGAAGTGCACATAGCATGCATGGAAGAAATTTTAGTTGCTAGACCTGTAGGGCCGAGACCATTTGGGAGACCTAGGTGTAAATGGGAGGTTAGTATTAAATTTGATTAATAAGGTATGAGGATAAGGACTGGAAACCATCTGGCTCATGCTAAGTTCCATTGGATAGTGCATGTGAGTATGGTAATGGACCTTTGGGCCCGTAAAAGGCAGCACATTTCTTGGTTAAATGCATAACTATACTGTGGATTTGGTTGATAAGTATTTTGTATCATAAGGATTCAGCACATAATATTTTCTGTTTTTTCTTGTGTTACACCTGAACATCAACTTTAATGTTTCTTTTTTATTCTGGAATTGTTAAATATGTAAGTTCTGAAAGAGTTCTGGAAATATTTAATTTTTAGGCATTCCTGTAAGTGAAGCTGATTAAAATTGAGAGTTTACTGCAAAATACACTACAGCAAACAGCGATGTTGAAATTGTGTGTAATGTGTTGGTGAACTGACAGTCACTTAACTAACTGTGTGAAGCTAAGAGTCACTGCAGTGCATGCATAACAGTTTATAACATGCCGTTCATTCAAATTTAGAATAGAATAGAATACGGAAGGGTGGGCACCACAGTGACCCGTGCACTTCGACCGTTATCGATCTTTTGTGCAACCCTTTAGTCATTCAAATTTAAATGTTTATATTGTTAGAGAGAAGCAGCAGTTCAGCAGATACAGAGATTTGCTACAGAGATCCTGGCCGACTTCTGCTGGAGGATGGTGAGCAAAGTAGCCAGCAGAATCCTGTGGTTACCAACCTTGCCAGTGCGATCCTTCAAATTGCACAAAGTGTAGAAAAAAAGTACCTGCAGAAACCACTTGGTAAGTGGATCATAATCTCCAAAACTTGAAACATAGCAACTTGCTTGCATTCTGTAGGAAATTTGAGGTACCTCAATACTGATTTCAATATGCTTTCAGGTGCAGAGGATGACTCTAATGATATCACACTGATGAAACGATGGGAAGTGAGTTTAATGGCTTCTACAAGCTTTTCACAGTTGTTTCTTCATTTTACATCACTTGGTGAGTGTTAATTATGAAAGGAATAAGCAGGAATTTGTTCCTTAGCCATTGCATTAAACCATATTAACCTTTTAAAGGCTAAGGTTCATCTGAATTATGTTAGAATATTCAGGCTGTACTGTGCAGTAAACACATTCCATCTCAGTTATAAAAACAAATCAGTTAATGTTGTATAGCGAAATAATCACACTTCGTTCTGAGATCCATATAGACCACAAAAATGCACTCTGGTCAGAATGTCAAATTTTTTAATATTAAACCGATAGAACATAAAGGAACCACTGGGCTTTAAAGGGTTGATTAATGACACTAGAATTGACAGGTAAACTGAGCACTTGGATAATTAAAGGAGGGGCAAGAATTATGTAGCACAAATGATACTTTTTTCAGTAAAAATGAGGAATGTCTGAGTTCAGAAAATTATGCCAGGTCATTTATTGTTAAGACTGTTCCCATATTGGTGTTATTTAAACAGTTCTCTGTACCACAGTAGCACAAAGACTGTTTTTGGAATCTGAATTCATCTCTACTTCATAAGTAAAAATAGCTGTCAACATCTCATCTGCCAAAAATATTTATGTACTTTTTAATTTCCTGTTTGAAAAATCAAAGACAATTTAGGACTTTCAGATTTTGTACTCAGGCAAAAAGAGTAGCACAAACAAGGAAAAGAGGGAAACAGTATCTTACCCATACTTCTCAGCCACACAAAACAACATTTAATGAGAAGGGCTCATAAAATGTAAAACAGGTACTGAGAAACCAACAGAGTTAAACAAAGAGAAAATTAACTGCTTACAAAAATTAAATTTACTTTGTAGTGAGTGCGTAAAAATGAAAAGAACTGCCAGCGATGAATATGTTAATTGAAATGCTTCAGAGGTTTTAATATAAATAAATAAATAATAATAATAATAACAATAATAATAATAATAATTCATAGTTTGGGGTATTGTACTGTACATACATTATAAGAATTTAGATTGTACTGATCTACACAGTTTAATCAGCTGCCTGAAGATGGTTGTGTACAATTGAAACATGTAGCAGCAATATCAGAAAAAAGAGATGTGTAGTTGTGCTGAATGATTATGTGTTTAAGTATCTTCAGCCATTTTTTAATATGATGTGTGTTTTTCTCTCACAGTTCCTTTACTGTGGAAATTACAGTGACACTGCTATCATATTTTACGAAATGCACATGAAACCTGGAATTTTGCTGGCTTGGGACTTCATACAGGAAGTACTCCCCCACAAGCCATCTAGTTTTGATATAATTTTTGCTGTAATTGTGTTCTATAAACTTTTTGTCAGAATGGCCCATTAGAGTAATTTTACATGGTAACTGAGCCTTATGTTCAAATTTCAACCTTCTGAGCAGACGAATATCTGCATTTTCAGTTAAGTACAGCATTTAGAGTAGTGTAAAGAATTTTGTTTAATGTTTTGACACCCATTCTTTCAGTTAACAGTATTCAGTGGTCCAGATCAGCCTCAAATGCTCATTGTCGTTTATGTAGACGCCGAGGTGATGCTGAGAACATGCTGCTTTGTGATGGATGCAATAAGGGACACCATCTTTATTGCCTTAAACCCAAGTTAATCGTATGTTGATCTTGTCTTCCTAAGCTACCGATCTATCTAGATATTAGCTTTCTTAGAACATATATGTTGTGTTTTGATTTCTATAAAATTTCTTATTCGATTAGATCACACAAGTATCTCCATGTTCATTGACATGTTGAATTTATAAAAATTTTTACTGCAGTGTTCCCAAATTTGTGTAATTATAGACTGCCATGTTTTGTGACTTACTGCTTTCATTTGCAATTTATAAATGTAAACAGGTATATTAAAATTTATGTTTTATATTTATATAGAAAGTTCCACAAGGAGACTGGTTTTGCCCAAAATGTCGACCGCCAGAAAAGATTCGTGCTTCTAAAAGGACGAGACGTCTATTTTCTCAAGAATCAGATGAGGATGAAGTTCAGAAGGAAAAGACTCAGGATGCACAAAAGTAAGTTTGTTAGCATTATTTGAAGAAACTTACTAACTGTACTGCACATTGAGAAATGTTATTTTAACTTTATTCAGAGGTAGCTGCAGAATATTTTAAACTTCTTTTAGCATAGTAACATATTTTTTGGCTTGTTGTTACAGTGAATGTTACAGTTTGTATTCTATACAATTTCCCATATTACCTTTTAATCCCATTGGAAAAGATAAGCTTGTCTGTGTGCACACTGTGAAGGTATAGGGAGGAGTAGAGGTCTAGCTGCACTCAGTCTTAATCTTGGCACAAGTTGGAGATGAGTGGTCAGTTTCACACTCCAGCTGCTTTAACCCTGGGGAAAGTGTCCACCAGTACTTATCAGAGAGGTAGCTGGGTTGGTCCCAGAGGTAGTTTAGACACTTCAGAGATGAGAAATACAGTAAAACCCCTATTTAATGAATTGCTGGGGGATTAGAATATATTTCACTAAATTGAGGTTTTCATTAAGTGGAGGTTTTCAATTAAAATGAGTATAATTTATCTATTTTGCTTGTTTATTAGTTCCATTATGGCCTCTATAATAAAAATCAATTTTTCAACTTTGTATGCACAGTACTAATATTAATATTTTTAAAATAAACATTTAGAAACAAATTCCAGTGACAAGCAAGCCTCATTGCTATTGAAAATGTTTTAAATATATCCGTTGTCATCCAGCATTTTTATTAGTGGCATATTTACATGGCAATGCCCGTACATTTTTAAAATAACCTTGGCTTGGCAAATTTACCAATTATTAGAGGCGTCAACTTTTCACTGCCATCTGAATTTGCACATAAAAGTGCAGTTATCCTATCTTTACTTTTCTTTCCACCTTGGCACCTGTCTCCTCTAGAAGCAAGAGTTTTTGATGGAAGAAGGTTGAAAAAAATGCCAGTTGCTTCTGCATTAAAAATGTCATTCGGCTTATAGCCTTGTAAATACCTTACCAATGTTACACTCTTCCAGTAGTCAACAGTTCCTTCATCAACACTAGCACTTTCGCCACTAACACTTATATATTCAAGTCCATGACGCTTCTTAAATCTGCCCAGCCATCCATTGGAGCCCTTAAAGTTTTCTATTCTAAGCCTAGTTGCTACCCTAATTGCTTTCTCCTTCAACAGTACACCATTGATTGGGAGGTTGGCAGAGCACATTCCCTCAAACCACTCTGTCATCAATATCTTCTCCATTTCGTCATATGGTGATGATTTGATGTTTTTTCTTTTGATGGCGTCACCCCACATTTCACTTCTTCGTCTAGTATGAATTGTTTATTCTTCATTATACAAAACAATGAAGATGGTGCAAGATTAAATTTCTGTGCAATTTCTATTGCGGGCATGCTTGGTTTCTTTTCCACTTCAATTATTTTCACTTTTTCCCCAATTGTCAACTTCTTCCTTTTACTAGTAGCCATTATTAAGGAATAAAAAATATAATAAAAATAGTAGAAATAATTTTTCACAAATGCTCCAGTTTTACGCAGTGATCGCAAAACAGGCATGCAGCAGCAGAGTAACTTCTAGATAAGGCAGACGGAGAGGGGACAGGCATTACGTCATCAGGATCGGAGTAGTGGACTGGCTAAGTGATTACATCACAGTTTCCCCTACCATTGCGTTTCAGCATATTTCAGACTACTTTGTCTCACTTAGACATAGGCAACAGTACCAGGCACTTCTGGATGATCACCCATCCAGGTGCTATCCCAGCTCATGAAAAAATTTACTAAATGCGGGAAACGTCAAATAACAATTGAAGTATGAGTACGTAATATTTTTCCACTAAATGCAGGTTTTTGTCTAAATCGGGATTCACTACATGCGGGAAAATAATACATTGTTTATATGGAGCTATTGTCGGGACATGAAAAAATGATCACTAAATGCGGGAACATTAAATCGGGGTTTTACTGTATCTCTTGCCCCTGCTGGGAATTGAATCACAATTTCTTGCTTGTCCAGTGTGTAGTCACTATATTGCCTATGCTTCCTGGCCCTTAATTAGGAGATATTTTTTCTGAACTGTCAAAGAGTGTTTTTCTACACTTCCCTTGGATTTTTTTAAACTTTTTATGTTAGATACTGAGAAGAAAATTACTCTCCATTTATAGACATTATGTTGCTTCTGTTGTGTCTGACGTGTGAGATTGAAGTTCATCTTTAAACCTTTTGCTGGCAATGTGTATATGGTGGTTCATGGTATCAATTCTGCAGTCACTTCTAACCACAGTACATTTACCATAAGCAGTTCAGTCACATTTTTATGGAAATTCCAGTAAACTTAACTGAGTTTTAGTGCTGCACTGTATAAATGTCAACCTGTACCGTGTACAAGAATTATATGTAAAATTGATTAGTTAATTGCTTCGAAGTGAAATTTTTTGATTCCATGTAAATGCAGTTTTTGTGTGTGTCATCATGTTATTTTATGAACGACAAGTGTAAGTGTTGATGCAGGTTTCTTTTAATTGTCAACATGTTTGCTAGCATTGTCTTAGATTTTGTGTTTTACACTATTTTCCATAATTTTTAAGTGTATTTGTTGTGAAACTCATCTATTTTTTATAGATAAATTTCTGTGCAGGCTGGGTTAGCTGCTTGATTCTCTATGACTTTTTCCATTACCAGTTATAAAATTTCAATATAGTGTCTCTGTTTCATTAACCTTCAGTTATGAGAACAGTACGGTATATCAAAGTTGCGAGATATGACAGATGTATAAAGTTATCTTCACTGTGATTTTGGCTTATACAAAACAGAGAAATTTGTGTTTTATTTCAGCAAAGTGACTGAGATGAAAGATGTATGCAATACATGTGGCTTTGGTGGTCACTTACTATGCTGCGACTCATGTCCCCTTCTGTTCCACATTGAGTGTGTTGTGCCGCCGTTGAAGAAGGTCCCAAGAGGAAAGTGGTTTTGTCCTAAGTGCAAAATGATGAAAGGTGAGAAGTAAGGTGTTGATTTTGTTAATTGTTGGAATGGAAAGTAGGAAGGCAAATTTACTGAAATTTATTCACCACAATTTTTAATACAGATGTGAGAGGTATAATAGTGAATCTTCTCAGATTTGTCTGTTAATGCAGACCAAAATAAATGCGGTTTTCACTCCACCCATCTGCTCAAAACTTTTCATTATTCTTCACACTATTCATATAAAGGAAGGATTACAAAGGCAACATGAGTCCATTTGCATCCTAAACCATTGTAGGCTGTTATTTTGTAAAATAATTATTTCCCACGTGCTGTTAAATTGGATCTTTAAGGTCTGGTTTATGCCAAGGACATGTGAATAGCAAGCTTTGGTTCAGCAATGGAACTTAAGGTTCCTTAAAAGATAGGTAATTCCCAGCCTGGCTGAATGGCGTTTTGCCTCTTAAGGCTGGCTCTGCTCCATGGAACTGGACTGTTAGATCCATGGCAACCTGTTAGAACCACCACTCATTGTGGGATGTCCACAACTGCTCATACAATATATGATAGCAGCCTAAGTATGAAATTATTATAGTATTTGCTTCATTTCCATTTAATGGATTAGTAGTGCATTCATCTTCAGGGTCAAGCAGTACTTTTCTAGGGCTGCTTGACTCTCAATATGAAGGCACGTTGATCCTTTGAAATGTCTGTAACTATATACCAGTCCACATGGCATAACATCCCAGAAGATATGAATGTTTATAGTGTCTTGTTGTATTCCTTGAAACTCTGTCTTATGGCCTTAGGAATGTGGCGTTCATTTCATATAAAATCTCTGTTCATTTCTATTTGGAACCTCTGGCAGCGAGTTCTTAGTGTTGTTGTGCAACATTAGACAAAGTTGCTCTACATTGTTTAGTTCAGCAACGTTGTGCATAAATAGTCTGTCTTGCATTTGAGATTTTACAGTACTTTAGTGCTGCTAAGTTTTTCATTCAACTGGCTTGTAATGTGACATAAATAAAATGAAGAGGTACCGTGGAACATACTGTCTTTGAAAGATGTGTGTGCTGTTACAAGTGCATAAAAAATGTCAGAGATACAGGACATGAACAAAGGCAGATCAGGGAACAAAATATTTCTAGGAGTTGATAAAACAAATCCTTTGGTAGGTGAGGACAGAATTTTCATGGCTGAATTAGTGGCATTTTGAAACACACTTGTGGCAATGCCAGTATTCAGGACAGTGGTGTGAACTTGATGTACAGTTCGTGGTTGTGATATTTACTGAGAAGGCTGGACGAACGAAACGTAACAGGTTGATACTGTGTTAAGATATCAACAGAATGTTAGAAGGTGACTGACTGTCATCTAATTTTGCAGAAGAAAAGAATGAATTAATGATACTGTGTTGAACAAGCAACAAAATTTTATATTATCTTCACCGTGCATTTTTTAACAACTCACAAATTACACACCAACGAAATGCACTATATTTTCACTTTTTATTCTTTGACCCCTACATATGTTTCAGCCTTTACAAGGCCATCTTCAGGGGGCTCGTAATCTACA
This sequence comes from Reticulitermes speratus, assembly GCA_021186555.1. NCBI lineage: Eukaryota > Metazoa > Arthropoda > Insecta > Blattodea > Rhinotermitidae > Reticulitermes > Reticulitermes speratus. The sequence goes on along the minus strand of JAJKFL010000042.1, from coordinate 25,835,269 downwards.
TTTACTTTACATCCATTGTTTATGGCTGCTATTATGTCATATATCCCATCTAGAAAGATTGTGTGAGTAATGATACTACATTAAAAGAGCAACAGAATGTTGGTAGGTTATTGTGTTCTGTGTCGGGGGAAGAAAGATTGTGTGAGTAATGATACTGCATTAAAAGAGCAACAGAATGTTGGTAGGTTATTGTGTTCTGTGTCGGGGGAAGAAAGATTGTGTGAGTAATGATACTGCATTAAAAGAGCAACGGAATGTTGGAAGGTTGCTGTGTTCTGTGTTGAGGGAAGAAAGATTGTGTGAATAATGATACTACATTAAAAGAGCTACGGAACGATGGAAGATTGCTGTGTTCTGTGTCGGGAGAAGAAAGATTGTGTGAGTAATGATACTACATTAAAAGAGCAACAGAATGTTGGATGGTTATTGTGTCTGTGTCGGGAGAAGAAAGATTGTGTGAGTAATGATACTGCATTAAAAGAGCAATGGAATGTTGGAAGGTTGCTGTGTTCTGTGTTGAGGGAAGAAAGATTGCGTGAATAATGATACTGCATTAAAAGAGCTACAGAATGTTAGAAGATTGCTGTGTTCTGTGTTGGGGGAGAAAAGATTAACCCTTTACGCCTGAATGGGAAAACACTGTCCCAGTAATGTAAATGCCCTCAATGGCTGAAGGGGAAAACATTGTCCTGCAATGCCATGTCATTTTTAAAATTTTTTGCATCTATAATTACATGTGTCTTTTTCGCAGTATTTGTCTAAAAGGCTTGTATAAGCTAAAAGATTGTGTGAAATTTAATTCTAGTTAATTTTATTGCTGATGAGGTTTAATTTTTCTTTCTAACAGCCTTATTGTTGTTCCAGCAGTCACGAATTATTTATAAACGTCTCCAGGCAGTAGTTCTTATTTTTTTCTCATATTGGCGAAGTGAAGCAAATACGCACACATAAGGGACCTTCTGACAAGTCTCTGTTTCTTCATAAAGCCCCTTCTGTAAAATCCACAACCCCTTCACCCCCATTATTTCATAAAGAAAACGCTACTGAAAAATATCAGTTCAGTAACTTCAGTGGTAATATTTACTTACATTTGTGGGTTCTACCTTTCAATATTAGTGTCAGTTGGTCCTCAGAAATGCAGTTTGGTGTGATATACCTCAAAACATGGGGTAGCACACAACCCTGTGTTGCATTTTTGACACTTGAATTTCGTTCTTGTTCCTTTGTTTTTGGCAGAACACACATGGTACCGAATTCTCTTACATTGCATAAGTCAGTGTCTGACTCTGATTGTGATTCAAGCGTCAGCACTTCCTGGCCTGTCGCATGTTATTGCTGTGACAGAATGGACAGAACTGTTGAGTTAAAGATAGACATAAGCATGAGCCTAAAATTAAAAAGAGTCACGAAGAAATCCTTACAGCAGAATGAGGGACATTTGCCTCTGGTCACATATTGCACTAACCAGAGCTATAAATGTCTGTATGCATTCCTTTTCTCTCACTGATAGCATATGAACTCATATTCGCCTCAGCACCCAGATAAGCCAGCACTACCATGAAACCTAAGACTGAAACCTCAACAACATCTGAGGAAATATGATGACATGTACAGTCAGCTCCAAATTTTATAGCACAGGGTCTCCACTTACAGCAGGATCTATTTGAAAAGAATAAATCTAGAAAATGCAGCTTAAAGTGAAAAGTAAACAGAATAAAAAATGACCTTCAACTAAGCTGCGTAAAAATAGGTGGATTTTCTTGAAACTTACGTAACTGGTAGATGGATTCATTCTTAAGCATGTACTGTTTATTTGAAGTTTTTATCTTTAAAAATGTATGAAATATAACTGATAATATCAGCAGATGTGACAACGGGCATTTGAAGTGAAAAGAACCCTGACCGTCAGAGGCTACTTTGGGATTTAAATCTCTCATACTTTATAAAGGTTAAAAGAGCAATGCAATGTTGGAAGATTGCTGTGTTCTGTGGTGGGGGAAGAAAGATTGTGTGAGTAATGATACTACATTAAAAGGGCAACAGAATGTAGGAAGACTGCTGTATTCTGTGTCAGGGGAAGAAAGATTGTGTGAATAATGATACTACATTAAAGAGCAACGGAGTGTTGGAAGATTACTGTCCTCTGGGATGAAAAAAGTTCTGGCTCTGAAGATACCTCTCTTCTGGGATATGATGTCGTGTAGATGGGTATTTAGTTACCAGCATTTTGGAGAAGTGTACTGTCTCATAACTGATCTTACCTACATACCAATCGACATGGTGTCATATCCCCAGATGACTGTAATCTTCATTAGCACCACTGTGATCAAATCAGTAGCAGTTCATGAAAGCATAGATGGTGAAGATACTGCTCAGCTGGCAGTGTTTGTTCTTGGAAATTACTTGTATGTTGCTACATAACTTTTGGAACAAATAGCAATGTATGGTTCTACTGATGAATTTGATAAAATTCTTGAAAAATACAAACTCCAACATGACAGACTTGTGTGTTTAGTGACAGATTTTTCTCCTGCAATGACAGGTTCCAAGAATGGTGTTGTGGAAAAACTGAATGGAGAACTTGACATTCATATTCACAGTTGTCATTATACAATTTGGTGGCCAGGATAGTGTAGTCGGTATACAGCTCGCTGACGAGTTGTATGGTTCGGGAATTGAATCCCAGTGGGAGCAAGATTTTCTGCACTCTCTAGATGGGCCCCAATGCAATCCCAGCCTCCTGTACAATGGGTACCAGGTCTTTCTCAGCCAGAGCGTGGTGCTGACCACCTATCTCCTTCTAGTGCTGGGTAGCAAATGGGTTGGAGGTATATCTCCGCCTTCCCTCCGTGCCTGAATAGGCATGTCATGGGGTGACCTTTATCTTTACCTTTTATAATATATCAGAGAGTATTGTGTGGTTTAAATGGGAAATGTCATATGCCAAGGCAATACTTGTTTGAGGAGTAAGTAATTCTGAGCAGTAAATCATAGGCAGTTTTTGTGTAAAATTAAAGTGGGTAAGAAGAGTTGTCATAGCACACACAGGTCTGCTAGCAATCCATTCACCATGGTGCATGTTTGTGTTTTGACATCACATGTTCACTGATATAGTAGAATACTGATTTCAGGATTCTTGATTTAAGATTTTCCCACATCTTAGGAAATATATTTTGTGGTCACTGTTTTGTACAAATCTAAACATGCCCTTAGCAGTGCACGAAGTGGACATTGTACAGGTTAGATTGCTGATTGCTTTTGTGTCATTTGTTTCCAAAGCGTTAACGTTGCGTTACTGCTCAAGCCTTGTATGGATGTGAGTACATTTCTCTGACCAACACATCAGTCCTTGCCCACATACGGGTAAATCCAGTTGCACTGATCAGAAATTTCTGCTCTTCATCTTGTGTCACAGTACTGTTTTGAGATCTCAAAAGATCCTGGTACCTCCCACTCAAGTCTGTGAATATCATTTTGATTATCTTGGGCATGTAACTGATAGAAGGGAAGTGGCATTTTTGAACTAGCCATCGGTATGTGAATGACTCCCATTTGTAATCAAATGAAATGTGGAATTTCTGTGTCTATTTAAGGTCTATTGTTCGCATCTCATTGTACCACCCTCCAGCTACATTGTCATCTTTTGAAGAAACATTGATATTGTATACACCATAATCACATTTCAAATCTATTATTTTCATATATTGCACCTTCTTCAAAGTATGCTATAATTTTCCTGAGAAAAATTCGTATCTTGTAAAACATGCTTTAAGGTATGGATGAATAAATGTTCAAGAAACGCATATTAATGCCACATCAAGACAGGTGTACTTTCTTATTAACACACCACACAGTTCCAGCATTTGGTTACCCCTGCCAGTCAACCTGCCAGGCAAATATGAAATGTTGGGGATGTGCTACAGGCAGCTACAAATACATCTAATTGGTAACAGAGTTAAATTATGTGCACGTGTGTATATGTGCATGCACTGCTTGCAACTAGAGGAAAGGGCTGTGGAAAAATTGACAGAAGTAACCTTAGAGGTCTGCATCAATATTAGCAGGGGTCAGGATAATTTACATTTAGATGTTTACCTCATGGTAAAATAGGCATTAGGTTTAAAACTATTTTGCCCTTTATGTGCAACATGTAACTTTTGTTGATACTATATGATTTTACACTATTGAGTGTAAGCTGGATTGAGTATCTGGTAGTTAGAGTATCTGTAAGGCCTCTGATTGGTCTGCAGATGGAGGGATCGACATCACAAGGCAACTGACAATTAAGCTGCGTCGCTGCAGTGCCACTGCAGCTGTGGCTAAGATCTCCGTCTTTGCCAAACGTCTGCGGAGTAATTCCTGGGATGGTGTGTTTGTATTTTTTTGTATTCTGAGCATATTTAAGTATTCTGCAAGTGCCATATTTCTCTGTTCATTGTACTAACAAAGCCACCAGAAGCACTTGTTCCTTTATCCTGTCCATTGTTCCAGCATGAGTTTAGTCCTGCAGCTTTTAACATGCACAGACATTCATTTGACGTGCTTGCTGTGTTCAGCTCATCAGGATGAATAGGCATACCAGTGGTGGCTTGCAATGACTTGAAAAATTTCCCCTGCTTTTATTTCTCACAGGATCGTGCATAAGTGGATACCTTGTGTGTGTGTATGAAATTGTTATACTTACATAATGAAGTTAATACAGTAGTTTAGTTCGTACTGACTAGGTCATTGTGATCAGCTGTCTTCTGGAATGTGTGGCTGTGGTCAGTGTCACATCCCAGAAGATTGCAGCTTTTATAGTCACCACTTCGAGAACCTCAGGTTTCATGTTTGATATACAGATATTATTCATGCTTGGTATTAATTTATTATGTATGCAAGAAAGAGAAAATGTGATTAATTCATGTTGGTGCACATGCTGCATTTGCATTTTTTGATAGTGTGGTCTGAGGTCCAGGGCTAGGCCTCTGAAGACAGTTTTAAGTGTTGCTTTGCTCAGTTCTGTGTATGTGTGTATATGCGTGTGCCATGTGTGTGTGTGTGTCTGTGTATGCATGCACACATATACCATTTTTTAAATTGCTTTCTTTTGCCCGTTCTCTTACTAAATTGTATAGGAAATCATTTCAGCATTTCTCTTTTGAGGTATAGTGATCCCTTGTCCAAATAGGGGTTTTTGGGAGTGATCACGGCATGTTAGGCAAAACCACTTTGTGTAAATTTCTGGTGGAAAAAAATAGTTTTATGTGAATGTAGACACTTATGGACCACCACCTCCCACCACTTACAATACATACATTTTTGGACATTAAACATTTACACAGTGCTTGGTAACTGATGCCACCAGCTTCTGCGACAGTTGGGTGAGTGACTGTGTTTGTGTTTTATTTAAATTTTTCACCATTCAGCCAATTTTATTTTCTGTATGTATAGTTATTTTAAACTGCATATTGTCGAAACCACACAGGGCAGAATTACTGTGGGTGAGGGGTAACTGTACATATACATATACATTATGAGCAAGATAATAAGTTTGTTGAAATGGTTTCACAGGAGCTGTGGCAGCAGTGTGTTCTGTATGAACATGTTACACCATAATGTAGTTAGTATTCATCTCACTTGATACTGATCCTTTTTACAAAGTCCATGTGGCTTTTTGGTTGGAATGATAGGGTTGGTGATGAGTTGAATGATTAGTGATGATGGACAAGATGGGCAATGTACATCTAAACGTAACATTGGGGCACATTCACATAACCATTGGTGCCGTCGAAAAGCAATAAGTATTACATATTTTGAGTGTGTGTGTGTAACCTTAGTTATCCAGCATGCAGAGCACATGCGCCATATTACAGTGTCGTCTGTGGTCTGTCTGGCTGTACCATATTTTTCCACATTAGCTTATAAATGGCACGATTTTTGTAAAAATGTTCCTGAATATAAAATGTATGTTTTGATTTTCTCTACAACTTTTGTTTGAAACATTTCTCATTCTAAGAAGAATTCAGGGAGATATTATCATAAATGTACATAGGTCTTCACCTAAAGTACCCGTTATTCTTGTCAGATTTTAATAAAACTTTAATTTTCTTGACAGATTTTCAAAGAATAATCAAATATCAAATTTCATGAAAATCTGTCGAGTAGGAGCCAAGTTGTTCCATGCCCATGGACAGACAGACAGACAGACATGACGAAGTTTATACGTAGTCATTTTTCGCAATTTTTTCAACAGACCTTAAATGTGCAAATTTGTACCTGTAACTGATTATGCTGTGGTGAGCATAGTAATCTGAAGAAAAAAATGTGTTATTTAAGTGAATATGAGAATTTTTGTCCTGTTACCATCTTGAGCATGGCCATCCATGTCAGCATGAAACATAATTGCACGGAAGTAAAACAGAGTATACAGAATAGGTGTTTCCTAAAACAAATGTTGAAAATGTTGTTGCTGGAAAAGGTTTAGACTGTGTTTGCCTTTAATTCGCGTAGTTTGTTCTAAGAGCACTGCCACCACTGTTTTTATTTTCCAAAATGAACGCATTCTGCAGGTCATAGGGCTAGACATGACATTTTAAAGCCATTGATATGTGTGATAAAGAAAACTTTCCCTATAATTTACCACACTTACAGAATATGAAATTCAGAACTCATCTGAAATGTACTGGGATATTAATATGTTCTAGGTTTCATTGAAACAATTTCTGTATTGTTAGTTTACATTTGGTGTTCGCAGTTCTTTAGGGCTGTAAAGAACAGGTTCTGTTGTGTGCATATATGGGATTTCCAAAATCAGGTTGCACAGTGTTTTATGAGCTAGTGATGAGCCCACCTTCCACATAAGTGGCACAGTGAACAAACGTGATATTTGGAGTAGAAAATACACGTGCCCATGAAACACAAGCTTAATAGAGACCTTGCCCAGTACTTAAATTTGTTTGGCCCCTGTGGGTACCTGATTCCACTGCAGCAGACTTCCCTGCAAGGCTGTGTCAAGGAATGGTATATCAGACCCCCTACCATGAATCTTTCACGAACTGTGAGCCAGAATAGTTGTGGCTGTTGCCACAGTTAAGATTATACATTTGTTACAATACATGAAGAAGCCTCATAGAACATTTGTGAACGTAGGTAAAATGTCCAGTGAAGTACATTTTGTTTCGTATGTTTAGCTTTATTCAGTTCTGGGATATGATTGTTTTAAAAGTGCAGCCTGATTAGGGAGACCCTGTATTTTATTTTTTTATTTACCCACTACTTTACTTGCATGAAAATGAAACCGAAAATTTCTTCTGAAAAGTATCTTAGAGTTATATGAGGGAATTACTCAGAGGCTTTATTGTTGTTCCATATATGCTGCTGTGTAATTTGTAGGAACTTTATATTGGGTGGTTCTCCATGGTTCTAAGTGGTTCCAAGCTTTGTGATGTTTGATATGTGTATGTCTGTGTGGTCTCTGTCTTCTATTTTTGGCTGTTCTGTCCTTGGTCCATAGCATGTATACCAGTTGGGCTGGTGTTTTTGTTGTCCATATTATATCAGAATTAGAAGATTTCATCATGCTCAGTACAAGTGATAAAATGATGGGCAACCAGCCATGTCAGTTCACTATCAAAGTCTGGTATTTTCTCCTAGTCATTATTAGGGATTGATGTACTCAGAACACTGTATTGAGAACTTGTCATATGTGTCCAAAAACTACAGATGATTTGTCTGGAATGTAGAAACAGACTGGTCAGCTTCAGTGTTGGATTCCTATTTACCAAGGTGCTGTTGAAAGCCATTACAGCTACTGAACCAGTACATTGGTACAAACATGATGGAGATGTTTTGGCATTTCCTAACATCACTTTGCAGTCGGTTTATGAGTCATTGTTTACATGAGATGCACAGATTAATACCTCTTTCTCAATTTGTAAGCTCCTTTCTCTTGCAAATCATTTGTTGTTCCTGGCAACTTCTTGTGGCCATTGTCGGTTCTGGAATCATCTGGGTTGCACAGATCCTGATCTCATTGACCTACCAACCAAAACCTCTAGAACCAATTAAAATTTTGATTTCAGGCTTCCTCCATGATGTTGATGAGATCTGCGCTCTTCTAGGATATTACGGGGCGTAGTGTGGTATTGTTTACTTCTACTTTTATTTTAATTTTTCATTAGTTATTTTACGATTCCCTCTTTTAATTAATACATTCGTTTACTTCCCTTCCTTGTTACTGCTGCATTCCATACATTTTTCTCCCATTCTCACCCTGCCTCAAGGGCAACAACTTCACCATACTGAGACCAGTTCTTGCCCAGGTATCCCAGTAGCCACTTTACGTCTCTCTCTTCAAACCCCCCCACACTGTTTTGAGTCCTCCTTCTTCTAATTTATTTATTTGTATTTTTTGTTTTTACTGTTGGGTTATTTGCATTTTATTTATCTACCTTGATCGTTATATTTTCCTCCTGTACTGTTACTCTATTCCATATATGTTTTTTGCAGCTGTCTTAGCTGTTTGCATTCTCAGTACCCCTAGCAGCTTTACGTTGTTTGTATCCACCCCTCTCTCACCCTGGTTCTACCCTATTGGCTGTCATCACATCTACGTATTGCTACCCCACCGTACTTTCCAGAATCTGTGTTATAGGTTGCTGGCTTTCTTTCCTACTGGGACTCTTGACCCGTGAAGATGGGACCGATACATTGTCCCAAAACGTCCACACGATGCTGTGTAATATCCCAGAAGAGCGCAGATCTCAATTGAAATTTGTATCATGGGAAGCAGTGGTGAAGAGCTAAATTAAACACATGCAGGCATCAGCAGAACTGGAAAGGCTGCTTTGCTGCAGGTGGCAGAATATAACAGGAGTGTTGCAACATGCAGACATGACAGCATCAGATGGGTCACTGTCTCAACATGAAAAATCAGCAACAATGAGCTGGTTGGTGCTGAGATAGGCCCATGGTCCTTCGTATGGCATTGATGACATTGGTTGTCCTTGAAGGTGGGGGCCTATACATATGAACAACTGTTTACCCATTGCATTGGACCGTGATGATGCAGATGGAGAGGTTCTTCAGACTGTTGGATTTTGACTTCAAATTGACTGGCTGGTTATCCTAGAAAATATTTATCACAATTAATTGCATGAGAGAAGTAACAAAAAAAATTGCAAGTTATCTGCAAAGAATAACTTAAAAATGTTCTTGTGTGTTGATTGTAGTTTGCTCAAAGCATGCAGAGCACAACTGTGTAGCTTGATATTAGTGCATATACTGTACTTCTACACATTGTTTATTGAATTACCAAATTTGTGAGTTAATTTTATCTTCCCATTAGAAAGAAGTCTAAGCAGCATTTTTGTGTTGATACAGATACAAGTAGTGTCCAAAGTGATGCTGATCTACAACCAACAAGGAGAAGTGGGCGTCGCTCTCTTGAAGTGGACTTGAATCTACCACTGAATAATGCTGTATTGCAAGATCTGCTGACTGACATCATGCACCATAAGGATTCGTGGCCCTTCCTCCGCCCCGTACCACGTGCACAGGTGATCAACTTGTGTCAAGCTGTATTTCTTTACTCTGTTAACACGTCCACTGCCAGGTATTTAAATCCCCGACGGTGTTAAATTGCCAGCGATTTATTGAATGTTAAACAACGTGCGTCATCTTATAAAAAAATCAATTACGAGGAAACTATAAGAGATAAAAATTTGAAATTTTGATCATACCTTTAGTAATGCTTCAATATATGCTATCGTGTGTAGCAGCCTTCTGGATGGAGAGGAACACCGCAGTGCATGCAAACCAATCTAGTTTGATTCTTGATATTTCTCCGTATACACATGCAACATCTTCGTGTAGGTGTCTTGTCTTTCTTTGTAGGAGGGATATGCATGAGTTTATGGTTTTTCAATTTACCATCAAGCCTGCCAGGTGGGTCACTTTTTGGGGCTCGTTTTGGTGGAATTGGTGTAGGCCTTCTGCTCGAGTCTTGTAACTCTGGTGATGATGATGATGATGATGATGTTGATACATCTTTTTTTGTATGTATAAGATTTTCACTGACATCCACTAAGTAATCTAGGAATGATTTGTGGGAATTAGGGTTGGATTTTTTAAACACAACATAACTATTGAAAAGTGCGCATTGCAGAAGGTACAGTTTTACGGATGAAGGGGTAATAGGCAAGGTATTGGTCAGCTGTATCAAAACCATGCATGTGTGTATTGTAATCTACTACGCATTTAGGTTTTTTCTTTGTGACACCAGTACGTCTGCTCGTGTCATCTACCACAGCTGCAGTGTGAAGTGTTGATATCATGTTTATGAGTCTCTTGCCTTGGTGCGAGACCAATAGTACATCCTGTTTGCTATGAAAAGTGACCTCACCCTTCTTCAACTTTTTTTTGCCTCTTCTATCATGTCCGTGGGTAAACCCCGATTTACTCTAATTGTGCCACACACTCGAATTGATTTTTGAAACAGTTCTTCAGCCAGACGAACACTATTATAATAATTATCTTGATACAGGTGGTAACTGTTACCTTCATAAGGCTCTGGTAGAAGACTTACTGTTTCAGTCAAAGGCCCGCATTTTCCATCATATATCTGCATGTTGCGAATATAGCCTGACATACTTTCACATACCAACTGTACCAGAATACCATACTTTGTTATTTTACTAGGGTTGTATACGCGAAAACGCAAACGACCACACCAACCAAGCATGCCTTCATCAAGTGAAATCTCTCTCTGGGAATATAATTAGATTTGAAATTATTGACTACACTGTCTAATATTGGTCGAATTTTGTACAGTCGGTCTTCATTTGTTCCTATTGCAGTATTGTCGTTAAAGTGTAGGTATCGGTGGATAATTTGAAATCTGTTCCTAGACATCGTTTGTGAAAAAATGGGTGTTAGTAAAATGCCTCTTGTTGGCCAGTACCATTCTAATTTTGGTTTTTGAATTACACCTTTCAGGAACGTCAGACCAAGACATTTCTTCATTTCATATATTGTCACAGGTTTCCATTGTTCACTGCGTGCATGTTTAGTAACGGGTCGTAGCACTTTTGCAATCTGTAATTATCAACATATTCCATCATATCTGTTCCATTTTGAACAACAAATTGTACTGCTGGATTTCCTGTGAAGAGTGGAATACTTGGTTGACGATCTTTCTTACAAAACCCGTCTACACTGGGGCCTGGACTCGAGTCTGAAATCTTGTTCTCATCATCACTCTCCTCACTACTCGATATTTCTGGAACAAAATCTGCGTCTGAATCACTGTCATTTGCAAGTTCCTCATTAATAGAAGCCACTATATCTGCTTCAGTTCCAAGCAGTGTTCTTTTCCTATTAGCCATATTGCACTTTATGTATAAATAAACTCACAAACAACTTCACAGAAAGGGAACACACTACTGACTGTAGCCTCACAAATCACTTGCTCAGCTCAAGACTAAACATAAACGTTGTGACATATTTATGATATTTTTCTACCCTAATGTACGTGACCAAATGCGTATATTTTTTCTAGTTACGTCAGCTAGGGATGAATAAAGATGTAAAATATGTTTCCTGACAGAACTTACTGTGTGCGTGGCTTATTTAAGGCAAAAGTGCAGAGTAAACTTTAGATCGACGAAAGTGGACACTGGCAAATTAAAACGTAAATATTTAAATCGACCATGGTTGGCTTTGGCAGTGAATGTGTTAAGAAGAATTTATTGGTGAATTTTGTGTGGTGGTGACAGAGGTAACATTTAAAATAGGCCTTTTATAATATTAAGCTATTTGGTAATTGTGTAATACCCTTGTAATCTTGTAACATACCTTTCTTTGTGTGTATGTATACAGTCAGTATTAAGTATATTTTATTTTGTCTACACAACTATTTTAAAGGGATGGGGCTATCTTAGTCAATAGTGACTGGTTGGGGTTCAGTTTCTGACAGGCAGAGATTTCTTTCTCCACTACTACTTCCATACCAGTTTTTGGTGCCAACCCAGCTTCCTGTGCAGTGAGTTGTGAAGGTAAAGCTACTGAAGCAGAAAGCCAACCTGTCACTTTCCTGTAGTGCTTAGGATAACAATTTGTGTAGTTACACCTCTGCTCACGCATGTGTCATCATGGTGTATGCTGAATTAAGCACAACGATAACTTTATCTTCACCTTTAGCCATTCTGGCTGTAAACTATATAATTGTGAATTATGGAGTATTTTTATTATTTCCACCAGTGGTTGCACACATGGAGCTGTTACAGAATTGCCACATATAACTTTAATGCTCAGATTTAAAACTATGAAATGGATTTTTTTGTTAGGTTTATATTACAGATAAATATATTTAAAATTCTTCTTCAACCCTTTAGAGGCATAAGTAAGATAATATTTGCAATATCTGTAATCTGAATTTTAATTATCTAATTCTTTGTTCCTGCAGGTTTGTTAAGATTATGATATTTTAATTTTTAATGATACAGTATGGCAGCATAAAGCAGTTAATTGTATGAATGCACTAGATCTATGTATGTGTTACAGTTTTGAAATTGATGGACAGTTTTAGGTTTGGAAATTAGAAGTATTCAGTAAATAAATGAATGTATTGTGATCCTCTGTAGAGAGATATATGAGACTGGCAGTGCTGGTATGTTTCTGCTTGGCCCATTTCAGAAGTTTTGTGTATGATTTTATTGTAATAACAAAATACTAGATAAAAATACTATTGATATTCCTGAATGTATACACCCATGTCCTCTACTCAATGTAATCACCAGCACTGTCCACACACTTTTTCCATGTACGTGGTAAACGATTAATTGCAGCTCTGTATTCGTCCTTGCTCGGACGCTTTAAAGAGGCAGTGACAGCAGTGTTGATATCGTCTTCCGACTCAAATCGTTTTCCCCAAAGATGTTCTTTTACATGTGAAAACAACCAATAATCACATGGGGCAAAATCTGGAGAGTAGGGAGGATGTGCCAACACTTCTCAGCCCCAACGTTGCATCAGATTTTGCACATCACAATGGTGATGAGGTGTTGCGTTTTCCTGGAGCAAAATGGCACCACGCTCCAGCAGTTCTGGTTGTTTACGGTGAAGAGCCGGCCTCACCCTATCAGAAGTTGGAATCTCGCCAGCAAGTGTTTACCATATCCTCACCAACAGCTTGGGGAAAAGAAAAGTTTGTGCAAAGTGGATTCCACACGTGCTCAACGATAACTGAAGAGCCATGCGTGTTCTCCTCGCCACCACCCATCTGCAGCGTTGGAGAAATGAAGGCAATGCATTCCTGGGCCGCATTTTAACTGTTGATGAGTCATTGTGCTTGACCATCCCATGCCAGTTGTCACCACGGTCAATGGCCCATATTACTGCTCACTCTTGCAGGATAAGGTGAGGCTGGCTCTTCGCCATAAACAACCAGAACTGCTGGAGCGTGGTGCCATTTTGCTCCAGGACAACGTAACACGTCATCACCTTCGTGATGTGCAAAATCTGGTGTAACGTTGGGGCTGAGAAGTGTTGGCACATCCTCCCTACTCTCCAGATCTTGCCCCATGTGATTATTGGTTGTTTTCATGTGTGAAAGAACATCTTCAGGGAAAACTATTTGAATCGGAAGATGACATCGACACTGCTGTCACTGCCTCTTTAAAGCGTCCGAGCAAGAACGAATACAGAGCTGCAATTAATTGTTTACCACGTAGATGGGAAAAGTGTGTGGACAGTGCTGGTGATTACGTTGAGTCTGACATGGGTGTATACATTCAGGAATATCAACAGTATTTTTATCTAATATTTTGTTATTACAATAAAATCATACACAAAGCTTCTGAATTGGCCAACATACATACATGATACTGTGTATTTCACTATATTCTGTGGCTTATGTTTTCACTTTTTGAAGTGAGACACAGCTAGTAACTTAAACTACCAGTTTGAGTCTCAGTACACATTCTTGAATCACTGTTTGGAATTTTGTCACTGGTAGAATTCAAGCAGTGTTGCACTACTGATAGAATGTACCAGCATAATGACCTCTACACTTCATTGAAGTTTTGGTAATGCAGTTTTGTTTCATATACTTTGAAATGTGTATAAACATGGAGTCATTACTATTGAGAAATTATTTAGTAGCATAAATCAGGCATCTTCCAAGTCATTTTTGAAACACTTCATGTGAGTCTGCATCCTCGTGACTGAATTGTTGAATTGTCATTCAGGTCAGGTAGACTGAGTAGAAATAAGAGTTTTTGTTCATTTCCACATTTTCTGGGAAGCTGTTTGCATTAGGTTTATTCATCGATGCTGTGAGTAGCTTAGAATATAGTGGGATAATATGATGTAGAAGGAAGCTGTGGTTCAATTAGAGGTATTGCCCTATTCTATGTGTGGTGGGACTGAGGAAAATCATGGAAAAACGTCGGTCACAGTCACCACTGTCCAGGCCGAATGTATTGTAGCTATTTGCTACATCAGTAATGTCCACAAAACCCATATTCATAGAGATGCTTTGATGCATTTCTTTCTCTCTTTACATATTGACCTGCTGCAGGGGTTTTCATTGTTGGTGAGAATATGTACTTCTCTCTTGTATTTCCAAGAGACATCACTTTCCATGCCTCTGCTTACCTTACAAATAATGTTCCCATTTCTAAGTTGCATAATTATCTGCCCATAGTGTGTAGGTTCATAAACAGATGGAAGTATTAAGAAACAGTTGTGTATGAACAAATTGTGTCTGGTACCCTCCACTTTGTGAGATACGAAGTTTTCACAGTGGTGTTGATAATGGATCAGGTCTTCTGGGATGTTATGTCAACTGGATAGAAGTTACTGACATTTTAGAGGAGTGTAGTGCCTTCATCTTGAGGGTCAAGCAATGCAAGAGGAGTGCTGCTTGACACCGAAGTTGGAGGAACTACACTTCTCTGAAACATTATTGTTTACCCGGTGACATGGCATAACATCCCAGAAGACTTGAATTTTCACCCTCTATTTGCTTTCCTTGTTATGTGGAGCAGCGTTATAAATACAGGGGAGCAGCAGCCTTCATGCATTGTTCCTCTAGCTACATGGACTTATACCAATTGCACCTGCTGTGACAAGGCTTATACAGTCTGATTACAAATGAAGCCATCTCCTGCTTAATGTCATTAATCTGTTCCTGAAAATCAGACTTTTGTGCACAGACGATAACCGGGAGCTTATTTCCCATTGTTATAAGAGGAAAAACTTATAATGTGTTGCCAACCCAAAACCCCCAACCAGTTTCCTCAAATGTAAAAAAACAGTAAAATGCCTTATATAAGTGACAAACTATCATGTTAGGGTGCAAAATACTTAAAACATCGCTTCCTGATCACCAAACCATTAATATGATTGTTAACAAACAGTTGCTTTGTATGCAGTAACATCACTCTGAGTGACTGATCATTATGCTGTACTTTTCAAAACATTCCTCTGAAAAAATTTCTACACCACACTTCTGGCTTTACACTCTCATTAACTTCTTGGTGGCTTTTCCTGTCTGACCTTTCTGCCTATCTATGCACACTTTGCAGGTTCACTGTAATATCCCTTCCCCAGGCTGCTTGCTGGACAAGCCTGCCTGTGAAACTACTTGGAGCAACTTGAGGATTGCAAAATTTGAGGTTGGCACAGAATAGTCATGAACATTCTGGGGGGAGCGTAATGCCTCCATCTTCAGGGTCAGGCAGGCCAGTTGACCCTGATGATGGAGGCACTATGTTCGTCCAAAAGTCGGTAAATGTTTACCAGTCAATGCTGTGTAACATCCCAGAAGACTTGAATCTGCTGCTTTCTCATAGGAAGGCTTGAGTGGAAATTTTTGTTCATTTTGCTCTGTAGGATTTGGCCATTCACCATGCATAAATTGATAAGATGAAAGAGAAATTCCTCCATTTTATTGGTTTTCTCTGGAAGGCATAGTATGCCAGCATTTGTTCTTTTGTCCACCCAAGTTGTACATTTGTTACAGTCATTTACCATCACATGTTTTCTTTTCTGATAATCTCCCTTTGGTAGTGATGTCTCAACAATTTAATTTTTGTGGGCTATACTAGAGGCATGAAGTCCCTTAGTGTCTGTCTGCTGTATGGTGAAGAGGTGGTTCTGTAGCTGTGGTTGTATGCCTCTTATTTTTTCAAGAACACTTCTCTTCGAATAGTTTTTTTCTTATATGTCATTGTGCCCACAGGGTATGTGTTACATCCACAGAAGATCAAAAAGACTGAGCTCCCTCTTCTTATTTGTTGACTTTATTAGGTTCTTTTGGTTTCTGATACTAAATATGTCCACATACTGTTCATTATGTACTTCATTGCCAACATTTTACATTCATGAGGGTGGCACAAACTCCTTTGAAAATTGTATCAGCTGGGGGAAAGGGAACATGTCCACAGCTCTGCTGTTAGAAATTCTTCTTTTTACAACTAACCATTTCAGTTGTATCAGTTGTCATAGGTTTTCCCAAATGCTGGTGTGTGTTATTACGCCATGCGTAAAGGTTGGTTCCGACATGTTCGAGGGATGTGCTGCTTCCAGTTTCAGGGTAACTGGATTAGAGTGCAGTGGATATTGTAGTAACTGGGAGGAGGATATAGGTTGATTATATAGGTGGGTTAGGTTTATAAGGTTTGTGGCTAATCAGAACCACGGGAAGGATTGGATGGGTTGGATCTTATACTGAGCCTATTGAATTTTAAGATTTGAGCAACGCCTGCTGTGAACACTTAAAAACCTACAGAGTGTATCTAAAATGTGTGGACAAACTTCAAGAGTGAGCTTGTCACAGCAAAACAAAGGAATAAATTTCGTATTAATATGTGTCTTGAAAAGAGCGGTTGGATCAATATAACTATGTAATATTTTACGTACAACTGACATAGTACATTTACAGTATATGTTGCCATTTCAATGACTGTTGAGTTCATATTGTTTATGAAGTCACATTTCACAACAGATGCTCAAAATGTCCTCTACGTGAATCAGTGCACACATGGATGTGTCTTATCACGGACTGTCGCACCCTTTGAAAGGTCCTGGGGTAGTTACGAATGGTTTGACAGGCATAAAAATGCATTGGTCAAGTATTCATTTTAAATTGGAGCTCAATACAGTAGGGTTTTTGAGTGTCCCCACAGATAAAAATCTGAGGGATTGAGGTCAGGCAAACATGGGGGCTGTACCTTGAAAATTTAGTGTTGATATAATATTTTTTCCCTGTTCTGTACTGGGCAGCTCCTTCCTGAAATTTGTCCAAGCATTTTAGATACACCCTGTGTATGCCACAGGTTTATATATAACCTAAATTTAAATTATTGTTTATTTTAACTGTAAAATGTGTGTAATCTTATCCTTTTTTGTGGAGGGGTTGCTATTAACATCACTTGAGACTGTAATTTATTCATTTCTGTTAATGTTTCATCATTATTATTGTTCCTGTCCTGTATATTATGACAATATCATCTACAAAATGGAAATGTCTCTGGACATGACATTTATTTAGTGTGTTCATAATCTGGTTATGCTGTAAGTGAAGGAAGTTGTATATATGTTTCCTTAAGCAGAGCGGGGGGGGGGGGGGGGGGGGCTTCCTATTTCTAAGCCCTCTGTTTCTTTGTAGTAAATCTCATGATGTTGAAAGTAGTTCTGTTCCACTATTACTTCAGTTTCGGAGAAATGTATGGCCTCCATCTTCAGGATGGAAACGAAATCTAAATCTTTACTGCTGTGAAAACTTCCAAGTCTCATGTAGGTAACCTTTGTGTTGAGGCAACACTGCACAGAATATGTAGATCACTTCTGTTCTGAAGGTGGAGGCAACATGTTCCTCTGTAACGCTTGTAAACATTTAACCAGACTGCATGTTGAAGACTACAGTCTAAATACATGTAATTAAATATATTTATTTATGTAAGGTCAGATTAATAAGTTTTGTCAATGATATACTTAATACTGTAAATAGCAGTATTATAACCAACAAATGCACTTTTTGTATTTCTGTTACACTTTTACCCTACATATATTTTGGCTGTGGTCCAGCCATCATCAGAGGTACACTAGTAGGTTCACTTCACTGGACCACAGCCAAAACATATGTAGGGTAAAAGTGTAACAGAAATACAAAAAGTGCATTTATTGGTTATAATACTGCTAATTGAATCAAAATGCATGGTGAAAATAATGTGATAATACTGTACTTACTATTGACTGCATAATATCAGTTTCATCTAGTAAAATAGGTTGTTTTTGTGTTTGTATTGATGCAGATGCATGTTTTGTGAAGGCTGTTGCTCTTTCTGCCTTCCCAATGGAAGTACCTAGCTACACACGTACATAATTCTACCATCATACTTTTTTTCTGTACAGGTTCCTGATTATCATCTCATTATAAAAAGACCAATGGACTTTGGGAAAATGAGGTACAAACTAAACATGCTGGAATACAGAAACAACAGTGAGTTCATTGCTGATGCTCTCCTAGTGTTTGAGAACTGTCAGATGTACAATCAAGTGGATGCTCAAGAATATAAGTAAGCAGAGTACTTAGTGACTTCATATGTTTGCATGCCTGTAATTCCTAATCCCAGACCTTAGTATTGTCAGATGTTAATACCATTTTTAAAGTGATTTGTATGCCTAAGCACCATGCCATGGCATGAAAATGAAGAAGCTTCATGCAGTCTTCACCATGGCACTAGGTGAGAGGTGTGAAAACTGTGGTCCACACATGTTATGCTGTGGCTCCAGCCTGTAGATTTATTTACTTATGCACCTATTTATGTGTCTTAAAATGAAATACTCTCAAGACTAAATTGTGCTCTGTTTACCAAAATACAAGTCAAAGTTTTTTTTTAATTTGGCTTTTATATATGGGGGGGGATTATCTTGAATTTGCATATAAAGTGCCAAATGGGGCCATGCCAAGCCAAAACAGGTGTGTGTTGCTGAATTGTCACAGGGGTATTTGAAAGACAGAGTATAGTGTCTGCAGTTGTTGTAATCCATTATGCTGGCAGAAAATTGCAAATGTGATCAGGCAACATTATAATGCTGTTACCCACCTAATAATGATTAACCACATTGAGAAAATGAATAACTGCATTGTGGCAAGAAAGTGCAGAATTTCGAAAGTAAATGTCCAGAGGTGGAGGAAACATAAGGGGAAGTTCATAAATGCAAACAGCAGCCCACAGTATTTCAGTGGATCCGAGCATGGTCATTTCCAGGAACTAGAAGAAGAAACTGTTGAGTGTGTGTGTTTAAACAGGAAAACAGGAGTGCCGATTGCATGTAAGGCGTTAAACTATACAGCATGGAAACTTGACAAATTGCACATCATATGGTATCAGTTTGGTATGCATGTACAATGTGGAGGAATGAGTTCTGTCTTTGTAGAAGACTGTCACTTGGCCAGAATTTTTCCAGCAGACCTTGAGGAGTCGCCTGTTGCTTGTCAGTGATGTGACTGGACTTTGCAAAGTGAATGTTTACATAGTGATCCAAATAGGAAATATTGATGAACCCCAGTGTACAGTATGCAGTCAAATTATACTATGGACGATGTTAGGGCAAAGTCTGTGGTTATTGAAACATTAGCTCATGTAAAGCTGCAAGTAACTGTCTGTAGGCAGTGTTAGCAGAAGGGAGCAAGGTACCACCATATGTGATACTAAATTGCAAAACAATGCCTAAAGAGCAATGGTGTAGAGGAATTACTGTTATATGCCAACCTAAAGTTTGTGAGACCATTGAACTGATGAAGGATTGGTTGGCAGTGATGTGGGACAGATAGCCAGGGATGTTCTTGAGAAAATGGGGAATGTTTGTGTGGGATGCATTTAAGGGAAATTTAACATCATAAATGAAAGGCACAACCTGTTCCATAAATACAGATCTTGTGGTCATACCTTGGGAGGGGTACTTCAAGTCTGCAGGTATTGGATGTTGTAGCGTACATGTCATTCAAAGATGACCTAAAGCAGTTGTATAGTGACTGGCTGTTTGGAAGGCAGCATGCTTTGACCCCAGCTGGAAGAATCTAGAAGCCCAGCATGACTCTTTTGTGGTAATGGATCATCATGGCATGGCAGTGCATCTCACCAGAGTGATTGTGAAGGGTTTTAAAAAGTGCTGTATATCCAGTGCAGTTGATGGGACTAATGATGTGTTGTGGAATGACAGTGAAGAGGATGGGAATGTTGGGAGTGAGCTTGAGGAAGATGAAGGCACTGACTGTGAAGATGGACACTCTAAACAATGAAGTTGGAGAGACTGACACTGGTAGAAGTAGATGGAATCTGACATGTTTTATGTATTACCTACAGTAAAACTCTCTTTGGACGTTTTTTAAAAAACCCAAAAAATCGGACTCATTAAGTGGCAAAACCTCTTAAAAGCGTAGGACTGAAAAGTCGTGATTTTTTTGTTTTTTGAAAACTTATGTTATGTATGCTGAATTTGTGCAATTTGCAACAGTCTCAACACATTCTTATCCGTATGTGACCATCCCAGCATTTTGTCAGTAACCTTTCTCATAGGAATGCCTAGTTCTTCAGAAATACCATACTGATCCATCATGTAATTTTCCCCATGTTATGGGAATGTGTCCACAGATTTGAATGCTTTATGTATCCCACAACTGATGTTAAACTCAGATTGTGATAACATCTTGCTAGCACAACACTGATTTTAATGATTGGTAATTGCCATGTTGATCATGTGTTCAGTAATTAATCGCTCTACAGGACGAAAACTTGCACACACATGTACAGCGTGAAGTGAACATAAAATGTGAGTACAGTAAAACCTCTATGCATCGTTTTTCAGGGGGATGGAAAACAAAAACGATACATACGGGTAAACAATAGTGCCGGGAAACCATTAAAAATTATAGATAAGAACAATTTAATGATTATTATTACTTCTACCTGAAAAAAATCTTTCACTGACGTTTGTTTTGTGCAAACTTTGCTCCTCAATTCAAAGTACGATTTTTCAAGGCCCAGAACACTTTCACGATCACTGTCACTCGTGCTGTGCGCATAAAAGAAAGATTTTACTTTCATCAGCGCTTCATGCATCTCAGCAAAGTTCGGCACAACTTTGGGTTCGCCATCTTCTTGTCCTCCTCCTCCCATCTCCACACTCCCGGAAGCCACGAGGCTCACGCACAGCTCCTGCACTGTTTGTACACCACAGGTTGTCACGTGACTGTCCACAGAGACGCAGTCCTCAAATTTATCTTTGTTCATGCCACTGAACTTTTCCCAGTCTTGGCGGAAATCGTCATCATTGGTCAGTACGATGTCACTATCGCCTGAAGATTGTCCCTGCACGTAACCAGCTTTCCGAAAACAATTTTCGATTGTCTGCTGGGTTACTTGTTGCAAGGCTGCCACAGTGTAGTGCAAAGCTTCCAACACGTTTATATTCTTTTTCGTATCTTTGCCTGCATCTATTAAGCAAACAGCTGTTTGCAAGAGGCGTTTTCTATAAAGCTGCTTATAACACTTTATTACCCCTAAATCAAGGGGCTGAAGCACACTTGTACAATTTGCCGGGTACCATATGACTTTTACATTTCTTAGAAACGATGTATCCTTTGGATGTGAGGCACAATTGTCCACAAAGAGGAGAATGTTCCTGTTTTGCGCAACCATACTTGCGTCTAATGAATGCAGAAATGAAGAAAAAATGTCTGTGGTCATCCACGCTTTATTGTTCGCGTGGTATTTGGCGGGTAATTTTTTTTAATTCTTGAAACATTGCGGTTTCGGAGATTTGCCGATAACAGTCGGCATTTGTTTGTCACTTCCGTCACTGTTAACACAAAATAAAACAGTAAGTCTGTCTTTAGAGTTTTTCCCGCCATGACAAGACTCTCCTTTGAGAGCCAAGGTTCTATCAGGAAGCACGTTGTAGAAGAGCCCCGTCTCATCTGCGTTGTAAATATCACATTGTTTGTAGTCCTCCAACAAAGATGGCAGTCTTTCCAGCCACGCTTCTGTGCTTTCGTTGTCCACTGCCGCACTTTCTCCGGCTAACTTCTTGTATTCTAGGCCATGCCGGTCCTTAAACCTCACTATCCAGCCGTTGGATGCAGTGACATTTTCTATATTCCGCTGCGCTGCAATCATCTTCGCCTTTCCACGAAGAATGGCTTCATCAACTGGAATATTCAACGCCCCCGTGCCTGCTGGTACCACGTGAAGAGTACACTTTCCAACTCGGCGAATGTCGACTCCCTCCCTGTTTTCCTCTTCTTACTGGCATTACCGAATTTTTCTGTCTGCTTTCGGATTTCGTCCTTCTTTGCAAATGTGGAGTTTAGTGTGCTTGGAGCCAAAGCAAGGTGTTTGGCAATGTTGACACGTTTCTCTCCAGGATTCTTCTCCACCTCTTCTACTATTTTCAATCGCTTGTGCAGAGTTCTCACTTGCTTTTTAAGTTGGGACATGGTCCACGGATTTTAAAATAAATAACAGGAATAAAATAAATGAAGTAATAAAAACAGGAATGAATTAATAACAAAAATAAAATATTATAGGAAAAGGATAATAAATGATGGAAATTGTTAAACCAGGGTAACAGAAGAAACTATGAAGCACACCAGAACGCACAGAACCACTTGCAATGAAGTAAAGCTCGACAACGTTGCCAAGTCTTCATCTTGTCCAAAGAAAAGGATGGAGAGCAAAGAGTACAGAATGCACTTCCATACTTTTTGATGGGGCCAATCCAGGCGGCACTAAGAAAGCAATACACGCTCGTGTAGCACACTAAATCATCATTTCAAATTAAAAAAAAAACTCTCCATGTGTTAAAATGTTGCGTCAGGACCGTGTGTTTTCAATGATCGATGCGATAAAACGACAGTTCGAGGACCGATGGA
Organism: Reticulitermes speratus; assembly: GCA_021186555.1. NCBI lineage: Eukaryota > Metazoa > Arthropoda > Insecta > Blattodea > Rhinotermitidae > Reticulitermes > Reticulitermes speratus. The sequence goes on along the minus strand of JAJKFL010000042.1, from coordinate 25,812,345 downwards.
GGCGGGAAAAAATAGTGTTATTTATATGGGGCTAGTTCCGGGACCAAATAAGGCAGACAATATATGTGAGAAAACGAAGGTAACAGGAACGATGCAACGAGGTTCCACTGTATACAACTTTTGTGCACAGAATACTTCGAATTATTGAAATTAAAAGTATAAGACAGTTGCGGTCGCAATGCGCTTTGTTACAGTACAGTGCAAATAAGACTAATGTGACATGCGTACAGGGCTGGTCTAAGGGGCGGCCCAGCTGGCCAACTCCCTGGTGTACCAACCTGTAAGGCGCTTTAAGACGTCCCTGGAATAACTGGAAATATGATGCTGGTACACTCAGGCTTTCCACATGCGAAAGAACTTGCCTGAAAATTGTCCACAATTTGGGTGTATGCCCCAAAAATGTCGCCAGCCCTGTCCTAAGCTGAAAAAGCTTGAAGAATATTGGTTAGAAGGGCGCTGAAGTATTAGCCTTCGGGGGGTACCCACATGCTAGCTGCATGCTTGAGAGAAAGTGTAACAGACAGGCAGGGCGTGGGATGGGGATGACACTACTAGCAATCGTAAAAATTTCTTATTGTGTGCAGATAGAAGTCAGTGAAACCTAGGACCAGAATGCTTGTAGAAAAGTCTGTAATTGACAGGTGGCTTGTCTGATTGCAAACGGGAGGGTAGTGAGTCACCACGTTTGCCACATGGTCAGTCTGCTTCAGGTTTTCACACTAGTAACCTCCTTTAAACTTATTACATGTGGAATGCAACTTGCTTCAAGTTAATTTCAAGTTGGTGACAGCTCATTGTTGCCGGGCCATACTCACATTTGGCTATGCTGCACATTCGCGTAATGTGAGGAAAATGATTTTCCAGACACATACACTACTGAATAGCATTAACAGCCGCATGGCTAGAAACAAAATTACTATTGTAGCAACTATGGTGATAGAAGAGTGACAAAGGCTGAGTAGTGGGGACTGACTGGTTGACTGCAGTCTCTGCATCACAGAAGAAATATGTGGATGGAGTTCTACACCCACGTCCCATGAGTTTGCTCATTTTCCTGTGTGATACTGGAAGTGCAGAAATGACCTTGGAGACTAACCCATACAAACTGACTGCGTCACTGCAACACTGTATGTTGGGAACAGATTGAACGAATGTAAAATCAAGGGAGATTCTTAAGATTTTGATACAGAAAATGTATTAAACAGGTGAAAAAGTTTGTTTCATCACAAATTTTTCACGTGTCTTAAGCAGGAATGTGTGTTAATCGTATGGGAGAATTTTGGTGCTAAATTATCCTGACGTCTTTGGCGGGAAAACTTCTTAACGGCAGACATCTGAAGCAAGTTTCACTGTATATGAAACTAACAGTAACATGTATTTTCTCAGCAGATGTTTGATTAGGTGGAGTCATCTTTGATTTGGATAAGTATGTTTTCCCTTGGCATATGTTTTATTTGGGGGGTTGTCTTAGATTAGGGTGGTTTTCATTTGGGTAAATATGGGAACTTGGTTAACACTACATGAGTTATAGGACAAGGTTGACTGCAACTGTTTTCTCCTGAAACATGTCCCTTCCAAAACCTTGGCACAGTCTGCTCAGATGGATGTCAATCTAGTATGCTACATTCACCAGTTGCATGTTTACTACGACGGCTAGTCAAAAACGAGTGAGAATGAATTTATTACTCACCAAATACGTTAGGCAGAGTCCAACTTGATATGGTCTTTTTCAAAGTAGTCCCCATCGAGCTGTATGCACTTGGCCCAACGTGTCTGCCAGTTCTGGAAGCCGTGCTGGAACCCATTTTTTGACATCGTCTTCAGAACCACTTCCGCCCTCTTCAGAACGGCCATTGAGGAGTCGAAACGCTGGCCCCGCAGCTCCGATTTCAGGCGAGGAAACAGAAAAAAGTCTCACGGAGCAAGGTCCGGGCTGTACGGAGGGTGCGGCACACATTCGATGTTTTTTCGGGCTAAATATTGGGCAACAACGTTCGAAACGTGAGGGCGTGCATTATCGTGGTGTAGGCGCCAACGAGATGGATGCAGCTCAGGGCGTTTTCGTCGGATGTGTTCGGCCAGGGTCTTCAAAACTGTCACGTAATACTGCCCAGTAACTGTTGTATGCGGGGGCACTTCATGTTGGTAAACCATTCCACAGCAGTCGAAGAAGGAAATCACCATTACCTTTCCCGCCGACCGAACAACTTTGGCCTTCTTTGGCATCGGAGATGAGGGTGATTTCCAGACTGTGCTCACCTGTATGCTTTCGGGATCGTAGTGGTGAAGCCATCTTTCATCACCAGTAATGATGGAATTCAGGTAGGCCTCGCCATGTTCCGCTACCAGACGTTGAAGCTTCCGACACACCTCTACTCACACCAGCTTCTGTTCAGGCGTTAGCAATCTCGGCACCCATCTTGCACAGACGTGTCTCATGTTCAAGTGATCGTGCAGAATGGTGAACGCACTACCGTGGGATATGTGTAACATGTCCGCCAGTGCATCCACTGTTATTCGGCGATCTTCCCAAACAATGGTGGCAGCTGTGTTAATCATGACCTCGTTCACTGCAGTGGCTGGAGCGCCCTGACCGCCCTGCTTTCTGATCGAATCATGGCCCTCCTTAAACTGTTTAAACCACCAAAATGCGGTCGATTGTGGAAGAACATCTTCGCCGTATGCCTGCTGCAACATCTCGTATGCTTCCGTGGCGGATCTCTGTAGACGGACACAAAATTTTAAATTCGCGTACTGCTCATCATGAACCGACTCCATTTCCCATATGCGACTGCCGACCACTCGTGCATTTACAGCCCACTGCTGTTGGACGCATGCGCGTACGCACTTTTTAGGTTGCGTGCGCATCCCACTAGAGCCGGTCTTCACACTACAACTTGTTTCATCACCGTTTGTTCACTGCGTGCTACAAAATAAATTCATTCTCACTCGTTTTTGACTAGCCCTCGTAAATAACCTTTCTGCCAAGAGGAGCCTATACATATATAAATGGTGCTCTCTTTCCTGTTGTGTGCCTGTAAATAATCATGTGAGTTCAGAATTGTTGCATTCAATAACCTCTTGAAAATTTTAAGATAGTATTGACACATTCTGTGTCTGTGTGTCAAGTACATGGGCAAGAAATAATCCTTGAGGTCTGCTTGACCCATATTTCTGTTACGGCAAATCACACAGACAGGTTTATCTTAATCTTTTCCTCTATGAGGGGCTGTCTTTGTTTCACCTGAATGATATGTTGAGAACATGGTAACATTATGTTTGTCATGCCACTTGATCTGGCTAACAGACATGAAAGGTGGAATGTTGGTGTTGGGGTGGAGGTAAAAATTGACATCATACAATTATACCTGTACCTTTCAAAAGACAGAACTTTGTCTGTTTACCTACATAAAGGTTCTGAAGATTTGTTTTCAAACAAAGATAGCACCACAAACCATATTGCCTGCAATGCACTTGTGTCAAATGAACAAATTTTCTGCTATGAAAGAAAAACACCCCACACAAGGCCACTGATATATATTTAGGTGTGGATGGACAGCAAAGATTCCAAGCTTCACATTTGTACCACTTAAGATGCAGTTATTGTCAGTAGCTTTTGAGAAACAGAGAAAATGATGCAGTGTCTGTAGAAGTAGTGTCAGCCATTTTTATTTGTGAAATATGAAACTGAATAATTGCTCATGTTGACATAAAACAAATTTAAACTAGGGTCACATGAAGGCTGACATCTTCTTTACAAAGATATTCCACTACTCTCAAGTTATCACTACATACAGGCTTACAACAAGTGCGTGAGTATGCAGCGGCACAGGTCTGTACCACACGTGGAGGCTGGTGGCATGTGACGAAATGTGGGTCCATACCACTTATGGAGGATGGCATGGAAGGGATAAAATTGATTTGGAATTTCTTCTGTTAACATGTTGGAACTTCTACACAGACTTAAATGTGATTATTTTGGAAAGAGGTCGTGAATTGTATATAGTGGTACAGTACAAAGAACATGTGAAAGGTGCTTGTTGTTAGATATGACCCAGGGATAACCAGTATAATGTGTGTGCCATGCCATGTCCAGAAAAGAGACGCTGGGAACTGTAATCTCTGTGTGCTAATTGTTAGTAAGATTTTGAATATTCCTTTATTTTATGGAAAAGGTATCAATTCAATGCACCATTGCATGCTGCTGGAAAGAAGGCCATGCTTATGAGTATAAAATCCTGTGATTTTAGCATTGTTAATTAAAGGTTATGATGTGAGATGGTACTGCAGCCAGTTGCCTGAAAACTAGACAACTGGCATTCTGCACTGGAGGCTGCTGGCCATTGATCATTGTCCTCAGCCTGCGCTGTATGCACATTTCTGATGGTTTGAAGAGCAAGTTATCTACAGTAAAAATTAATTTTGAGCTACCTATTTTAAGATTATGCAAATAACGTCTGAATAAGATCCCCCCTCCCCCCATTTCATTATGCAGCATGCAGTGACTTGATTGATTACAACTTTTGTTGTGTACATGTGTTATTTGATCTTGATTATCTGGAGAATTGTTTCTCCCTGGAAGAAACTCTGCAAATCACAGGCAGCAAAGCTTAAACACATATTATTAAGGAGATAATAAAATGTTTAACATTACTGGTATCAGGATCACAGAAACTGGAAATGAAGTTTCCTAATGACAGTTGTGCTGAGGCAGAGAGAAAGCATGCAGATGATGTGACTCTGAGGTTAATGTATTTCACAGTGTCACTCCCATCTAAACTTTGTGGATTGAATTGTGACAGTCCGCTGATCTTAGGAAAATTTGTTAGCTTCTAATGTAGGCCTACATACCAATCACAGGATGTGCTGCAGAAGCATGGGATGAACTAATATGGCTGTAGGAGAAATAATAATGACTTAATGGAAACTGAGTGTACAGTTGGTAGATAAAACATGCAGTTAGAAGCATGTGTAATTGTTGCCAAATCTAGAATGGGTATTGTGGTCACTGGAATAAATTCAGGGTTGGTAGTTGCTATTAGTGAATTACTGTGAATTATTTTAAGTTCAGGTTTATTATCACAATATGAACTGATCATTTTGCAGAGCTGGTGTGCGGCTTGGTCGCTACTTCGAGAAGCGTTGTAAAGAACTTGGATTACAACTGAAAGAGGAAGAACTTCGACCACCGGAAGCTAAGAAAGCAAGGTTTAGTTGAAGTGGGTTTGCTCTAATAATAGAATGCAGGGTCTGCAGTAGCAGGATGATCAACTGCAGAGTTAATGAACAGTTCACCATTGCCTCGTGGTACATGTAGATGTGTGTTGTGGACAGTTGGTTGTATGTCTCACAAAGCTGGTAACATTTTTAGGATAATTTACAAATTATAAGTACGCGAAAGAATTCCCAGTGCTGGGTAGCTATAGGTTTTTTTAGTTTTTTTTTATTGAATGTTTCTGATGTAGACAAAGAAAGGTTACACTGTGTCTGTAAACTCTTGTATGGGAAGGTCTATTATCTCACAGCATGCCTTCAGATTCAGTGTAATTATGTGATGGTGTAGTTTCTGAATGGTTTATCTGGCAAACATAAACACTACAGCAGGTATGTATGTATGTATGTGTGTATGTGGTCCTGCACCTTGGCCAACTTTTATTGGGAAATATCAGTTGTTTCCCTTTGGAACAGTATTAATGCGTGAACTTGAAAGTGGTATTGCCAACATGCATGATTTGAACAATGATACTGGGAAGGATAAATAAGGAGCCATATCATAGTTCCATAAATAGTATTGAGCACATGAAATAAAAGGGTGGAAATTTCACAGGACTCCATTCTTTTTTGCTAGATGATGCATTTATGAACTTTATGTCATTGTCATTCCCTAGCTTCTACTTTCGTGTTCAATCATAGCTCCTTTTTATAACCAGTATACTAAATACATCTTCAATGTCCTGCCTCGTTTGCTGCATTGTTGTACCACTTCTCAGAAGTTTAATATTTGCCCAGTCAGAGTATCACCATGTTATGTTATGTACTGCAAAGTGCTGAGGTAATGCACCATGCTGAAAAGTGAAGCTATAAAATGATACACATGTGTAGCATGCATGACATACATTATGACTGGGAATGCATATGTGAACTCTTGTGTGTGTAGGAATGAATTCAGCGTAATGGCATCATTATGAATGAACTTAATTTTACTTTATATATGTTCATGAATGAAGACATTGAATTATTTCAGATTCAGTGGGTCTGCAGATGTCACAGAATTAACCCATTGCCCATTCCATGTAAAACACTATTGTATGATGTTACCAGACAATATCTTTGGGGGGTTATGTAAATTTGCTTTACAAAAATCATGAAATCTCAAAAACTTGGAATTACTTGACTGTGAAACTTGTATGGCAGATTACAAAGCAATTACTTTGTATGCCGTATTTAAAATTATATCCATCCCTCGATTCTGCATTTAATCTTCCTTTTTGAAGCAGTACGTAGTGAAGCAGTTAATGTGGCACTGTGCTGCAAATCACAAATACCCATGTGGTTCTTCCTTTTTTACACATGCACTCTACACAGCTTCTTAGGCATGTAAGTTTTCTTTAAGCTGTGAAATATTTGGGTGCATGTTACTGGCTAGAAAACTTCACTTCTTCCTTTCCATCATTTCAGATGACAAAAGTTCCCTCTCTTCTGCATCACGAGGTTTATTGTGTCATGTAGCCATTTGTTTCCATCCAGTACATGTGAAGATACGTTGGCTGTGGCATAGAAAATGAAACACTTCACTGTTATAACATTCAGAAAAAAAAAATTGGCAAGTTTCTTTATACCACTTCTTAGAGTTTAATCATTAGACTTTTACAGCTGGTATTCAGTAGATTAGACTGGCTTTGGGTTTAGGTTGCATAACACAATGGAAGATTTCCCAGTATTTCAGAAAGTGTGGCAGTTTCCATTCACAGTAAATGAATCTGGATGTTATGGGGAGTGGGTGTGGGAAGGTAAAGGCCTGATTGGCTGGGAAGGAGACTGCAGTGCTGGCCAGTAGAGGGAAGTTTGCCTGGCTAGTGAAAAGAGGTGATGAGAACAGGTTTCCTGCAAACTTAGGAATTGTTGCAAGGATGGAAGGAAAGGAGGTGGTGGAAGTGAAAAGAAGTGGTTTTTTGATTGTATCTTTTTTTAATTCATTGGTGATGTAAATGGGTTGAAGAAAGTTGCTTTTGTTGAAATTGCTCTATGTGTGGTCTTCACAAGGCGCATTGAGCTGTTGAGAGGTGGTAGATGAATTTAGGGTGGGTGGGGGTGAGGGTTGAATTTTTAAAAAGTGTTATTTAAGGACAATGTCAGTTGCTAAGATTATGTAGCATCAGTGATAGATGAATGAATATGGAGCATTGCTGGAATGATGGTCATGGGAAGACTGAGGTACCTGGTGAAAAGCATGTCCCACTGCCACTTCATCCACCACAAGTTGTATATGGACTGACCTGGGATCAAACCTGGGCCTCCATGATGAGAGGCCAGTGAATAACTGCCTTAGCCTTGACACGGCATGTGAGGAGTTGAGCCAGGCATTGCTTAGTGTGTATCCATCCATCTGGTTGATGTTGTGAGGATGTTTTGATATGTCTGTGGCCTTTCTGATCTTTGGACAGTAGGCATGGGTGCTGGCTATGACTTTGGCTGTCAAAGTAGATGCTCATGTTGTGTGTTTGTGGATTGTTCAGCTACAGCTGAGTGCTGGCACTCCAATCAGGTGTTTCTGATGTGCTGAGTGATTCCTGTGGATATGTGGGTCCAGCTTGTCTGGTGTATACCTTGCCATATGAGTGGGAATCTTGTATACACCTATTCGGTTATGGCCTTGGCCTGGTTTTCTCCACTATCACTTACGCAAGAGGTTATCACGTCTATAATTAGACTGACTGATCAGATCAGTACTATAGTGGTTACTATATTGGAAGAGGCAGGGCTGTTGTAATTTTACTGTTTTGTACTGCATTAGGTGGAGCAAAGAATTAATGGACTATATAAGGTGTCTCATAAGTTCAGCCTGTGACTGCCTAAGCAAAGTTGATGGTCTTGGTTGATGAAGGAACTTTTAGTGTGGGGTTCTGATAGTTTGGATTTTGAGACATTCAGCTCTGCGGGACAGTGGAGTGGAAGTAAAAATATTAATGTCACTTAATCTAATTTAAACTGTATATGGAGTATTCACAGAAAGTCACTTGGGAAGGTTTTTCCCACATTGCACTTTATTGTATAATGTGGAATTTTGTAATCACTCCTACATCAAATTTAAATATATTGCAGAAACCTTGGCATTTTTATTCATTTTGTAAAGCTTCATGTAGTGTCTTGCCCATGCAGTGAAATGCTCCTACAACAAACTAATTGTTTTAACCCTTTGGCACTGGAATTAAATGCCCTGTATGATGTGCAGGAGACCAGAATTTAAATGTGAGCTGTATAAAGAAGCCATTAAATGGCCATCAACTGTATGTGTTGGAATTTTGAGCATCACATTGCGTGATGGGTATACCTGATGTTAGGCACCAAAGGGTTAACTGCATTCTCTAAGGTGTATGAGATTGTGTCCTTCTCAAACATCCACATGTTCCATCTTGCAAAACTTTTCATGTAAGGATTTTGCTCAAATTTGGTATGAATGTTTTACTTATAAGTTTTGAGTTTTGTTCATACTTCTATTTTACATAAATGCATTATCTTTTTCTTCTGTTTTGTTAAATAAACGTCCTGTTGAACACATTACAAAATTTGCTCCCTTTCAATTGGTTATCTGAAACTAGGATTTACAGAAAAAGTGTATAGGGCATATGTTCAAATCACTTTTAACCCTGATAAATACAGTAGAACCCAGTTATAATGACATTGGTTTATACGACACCTCACCTATGGCGTCAAATATTCTGTGATACCAATTGATTTGTCACTCTTAACTATAACATTACACTTCTTGGTTATAACGACACTCGTTTATAACACAAAATATTCATCCCTTTCATGGCGTTATAACTGACTTTGACTGTATTTCACAAGTTACACTAAGATGTGCACAGAAACATGCAGGTTTAGTGCAGTAGGTCAGAAAATTTGTGTGAAACTCTCCAATATCAAATTTGTTTGAAGATTTCACAGTTTTATTGATGACAGTGGTTTTTGAGAAGTGTGTCAAATTTAAATTCAACACTCAGAATGCTCATGGATGTTGTACGTCATTCCATTTCCACCTTGCTACTCAGCATTAATGAGTGTGCACATCACATTGCCCTTACCTTACTTTCTTAAATGCAGGGACTGTCACCTTAGATGTCTGTTCATCCTCTCTCATCTTTGAAATACTCTTGTCTGCTTCATTTTGTCCTTGTGCCAAGATATTCTGAATTTAAATTCTTTTTGACGTGTTTTGAACTCGTACCATAATGGTCCCAAAAACAGTAAATTTTCCCTTTAGAGCTGGCGTGGTCAGTTGATGATATGAAATGCAAGCTGTTGTATAAAGAAGCTATCCCATCAGTAGCATGGGCAAGATTGGTCCAGTTGGCATCACTGCTAGAGGATTGTCAGCCAAGGAGTCGTGTTTCAATTCATAGGAAGGACAAGATTTTTTTCTCTTCTCCACCAAGTGTCCAGACCAGCTCTGGGGTCCACCCAGCCTCCTATTCTGTGGGTACCAGAGGCTGTTTTTCTGGAGATAAAGTGGCCAGGGCATGAAGCTGACAACTCACTTTCATGTGTCATCAAGGTTGAGGATGAGTGATACACTCCCCTGTATGCCTTTGTGATGTGCACAAGGCAACTTCACCTTTATTTTATACATTGACAGCAATGTTCAGCTATATCTTTTGATATTTCTGTGACTGTTGATATTAAAAAACACTTTATTTTATGATTGTGATCTTTATGACAACTGTTTTATGTCTGTCTTAGAGTTGTTAGATTTGCTGGTTAAATTTACTGTAAACCCTCTTTTTAACATACTGTTGGGGGTAGGGGTATTCTTGAAACTCAAATGTTTTTTATTTGCAGAAGTGTATTTAAATGCCCATGAAAATACCCCCATATTAAAGAGAAAGGCTTTTTTTAAGAAAACATTTTTCACAAGATGTAATGCACTGTGCTTATAAATGTACAGTACGTGTCTAAATTATTACGAGAAATTGTAATAATCCCCCCAAACCCCTGATAGGGATGCTGCCTCTTAACCCCACTCTAGGCAGCTTTTCTCTAAAGGCCTCACGGTACATGTACTGGGAGCTTCACTGAATGTCTGCCCATTTGCGATGCCATGCCTCCTTGAAAATCACCAAAGCCAACCATGAGTTACTTTAAACTGAATTTTCATGTTCTTGTGTCATTGTACTGGCAGCAGATTTTATCTCTGCACCTCTTGTGTTCATACTGCACAAACGTTGCTGTACCTTCTGTTTTATCACACCTTTGTACAATTTACTGGTTTTGCTGGCTTCACATGTTTTCTTAGGTCAGGGTGCTGTGACGACTAAATTTTGCACAGTGGTGCCTAGTATTTATGGAACCTCAGTATTGAATTTGCTTCATGCCAATCTTCTGGCACCTGGAATTTTGAGGTTGCTCCCAGAGTTTTGGAAAATTTGTGCACCCCTGCTTTAAGTCCTCTTTTGCATAACGGCTGGTACCTTCAGTATGAAAAGACAGTGAATAATTCTGAAGGTGTAACTTTGTTTTTCTAATATCAGACATTTGCTTTTTCACCTCATACTCTCGAAATGTGGCTGCCATGCTTTACACCAGACTAGATTTTCAGTCAACTCAAGCTTTCGCTTTGTGCTTAAATGCATATAAGATTTATTCTCCACCTTCTTAATTTTAATGCAAAAAAGAAAAGTTTATTGAAAATATTGCATGGATGCAGCTGGTCACTGTGAAACAGAGACTAAGATTGTGTCTGAAGAACAGCATCTCTTCTTCCCCAAAGCCAGTGGATACAAAGGATTGTTATGTAAAGAAACTTTCTTTTTGAAAAATACTGTCCACAAATTTTAAGAAAAAAAATAAGGAAAGAGTTCAGATTTTTCTCACAATTGGCAAGTCTTTTTCCAGAATTCTTGGGTCTGTATCAGACTAGTCTGATACTTGTGGAAAAGTCCGACCCCAATATCTGGTCCATTACATCTGAGGTCTGTTACACGTGGGCCTGTTAATTTCAGAGTCTACTGTAATTCTGTGCTGCACAGGATTCCCCCATCATTTGTTGGGCCAAATTTGTCAGTTACAATTTTTACAGAAACATTCTTCCTTTTTTACATTTTGGGGTATAACACTATATCTTATAGGGAGATGAAGGCAGTAGGTTTCCTATGAAACATTGGTATATACGTATGATGAGACTGTATGATATAACCCATTAGACCAGAATCTAAATTTTAACTGCCATGAAAACTCCAGAATGCGTGTATCATTCTCTGCTTCAAAACTTTTTCTACTCATAACCTTTCGCAGGATTAATGTTTTAATATTGTTGGGAATCCATACCAAAGTAATGTACATAATCTGGACAATGTAAGACGTGAAGCTAGTACACATTTCAGGAACAAGAAGAAGGAATATTTGAAACCTAAAATGAATGAACTTGAAACAAGCAGTAAGAACAAGAATATCAGAGACTTGTATAGGGCATCAGTGACTTTAGGAAGGGTTACCAGCCTAGAACTAATGTAGTAAAAGGATGAGAAGGGTAATCTGCAGACTGCCACATTATTTTGGCTAGGTGGAAGAATCATTTCTTTCAGGTATTGAATGTACACGGGGTTAATGATGTTGTGCAGACTGAAGTACATACATCAGAGCCACTAGTGCGTGAGTTGAGATGGCTATTGAAAAGCTGAAAAGACACAAATCACCAGGTATTGATCAAATTCCAGCAGAATTGATTAAAGCAGGAGATAGGACAATTCGGTCCAAGATCCATAAACTTATTAATTCTATTTAGAATAAGGAGGAATTGCCTGAGCAGTGGAAGGAGTCAGTCATTGTACCTATTTATGAGAAGGGTGATAAAACAAGATTGTAGTAATTATCGAGGCATATAACTTTTGTCAACTAAACATACAAAATTCTATTCAACATTTTTCTGTAAAGGTTAACTCCATATGCAGAGGAAATTACTGGGGGATCATCAGTGTGGATTTTGACACAACAGGTCAACCACTGATCCTATATTCAGCATTCGTCAAATACTTGAGAAAAAAAGGGGAATACAATGAGGCAGAGCATCAGCTATTTATAGACTTCAAGAAAGCCTATGATTTAGTTAAGAGGGAGGTCTTGTATAATATTCTCATTGAGTTTAGCATCCCCATGAGACTAGTAATGCTAATAAAAATGTGTCTAAATGAAACCTATAGCAGAGTCCGGGTAGGCAAACATTTGATACGTTTCCTATTAAGAATAGTTTGAAACAAGGAGATGCTTTGTTGCCATTGCTTTTCACCTGTGCTTTAGAATATGCCATTAGGAGGGCTTGAAATTAAATGGTACACATCAACGTCTAGTTTATGCTGCTGATGATGATGATGGCGCTTACACTATAAAAAAAACATAGAAGCTTTAGTAGTCGCTAGTAAGGAGATTGGTCTAGAAGTAAATGCTGAGAAAACTAAGTACATGGTCATGTCTCGAGATCAGAATGCAGGACAAAATCACAACATAAAGATAGATAATAAATCCTTTGAAAGGGTGGAACAGTTCAAGTATTTGGGAACAACCCTAACGAATTGAAATTCCATTCATGAAGAAATTAAGAGCAGATTGAAGTTGGGGAATGCTTGCCGTCATTCAATGCCGAATCTTTTGTCTTCCAGTTTGGTATCCAAAAATACAACAATTAAGATATACAGAACTATAATTTTGTCTTTTGTTTTGTATGGGTATGAAACTTGGTCTCTCACACTGACGGTGGAACATAGGCTGAGGGTGTTCGAGAATATGGTGCTGAGGAGGATGTTTGGGCCTAAGAGGGACGAGGTAACAGGGGAATGGAGAAGACTACATAATGAGGAACTTAATGATCTGTACTCATCACCAAATATTATTCGGGTGATCAAATCAAGAAGAATGAGGTGGGTGGGGCATGTAGCACGTCTGGGTGAGGGGAGAGGTGCATACAGGATTTTGGTGGGGAGACCTGAGGGAAGGAGACCAAGGCATAGATGGGATGATAATATTAAAATGGATCTTCAAGAAGTAGGATGGGGGGCATGGGCTGGATTGATATGGCTCAGGATAGGGACAGGTGGCGGGTTCTTGTGAATGCAGTAATGAATCTTCAGGTTCCATAAAATGGGGGGAATTTCTTGACTAGCTGAGGCCTTGTTAGTTTCTCAAGGACTTTGCTTCATGTAGTTGGTTGGTTGGTTAGTTATATCATTTGGGAAGATCCTGTCAGAGCTTCTTTCATTTTGTTTCCAGTGTCTCCTGCAGCATTGTATAATGTCTGTTACTGGTGAAACCTGTAATTCTGTAAATACTAGACGACAGCCTGCTGAAATCAACTTGTAACTGAAAATATAGTATTAACACTTGAGTCATCTTTTTATTCATATAAGGTTGTCAAAATCTAGAGCAAGTTGTTCGTAATAAAAATATGAATGCTACTCATAATGGAATTATGTGGATGAAAGAGTAAAGTTAGAGGTTTATTATAAGAAACAGCAATTTACCTCGTACGTTTGATTATTGAGGGAGTAATAATGTTACAACTTATGATTTACTGCCCCTGTAGTTGAGGAAATGATTATGGAGAGTATGATTGTAATTGATTCTACATGTGAAATTAATAAAGCAATTTCCGGGCCAAAAAAATTAATGCCAGTCTTAATCAGCAAAAGGTCTGAACAGCTTAAAACATCACTAGGTGTAGACTGAAGATGAAGGAAGACTAATATTGAGATTAGTCTTTTCGGATGTAATGCCATGTGGTGTGGTAGACAAGTACCAGTATTTGGAGAGACACTGTTCCCTCCCTCAGCATAGAAGTAGTGAACCATTTGCATAAGAAAGACATTTTAAAGTAGCCTTTGACATGATATATTCCTGTTTATTTCTTTTTACAGCATACCTTTTTAATTGCAGATATACAGTACCTATGGCTTCCCATTTACATCAGTTTCTTCTAATCATGGTCTTTATCCATAGTTTTTAATTTGTGTATACTCAGAAGAATGAACCAGATCAAAAATCCACATTTCCTGGAGGCAGAGATGTAATGGCATCTGCAACTCTAACTCTTAACTCTATAGCTTCCAGAAATTTTATTCCAGTGCTTTTTGATGTGATACTGTTCACATGCACATTTTGTGCCTAATATCACATTTTTGTTTAATGAAGGAATAGGCAAGATTTGATGAACAACATTGGTCACAATTCCATGATTTTACCAGTTTCAGAGTTTTCCAGGAAAGCAACCCCCCACTATTGGCAAGGGATTACTATATTACTGTGGCGACTAATGACACTGCATTTGGTACATTACAATCAGTCACTATTTTATTGCAGAATGTCTTGAGATTAACAACAGACACACACTGACTTTATGCAACTATGTCTTCTGAGCTGTGTATTCCTGCAGTCATATACAGAAAGTGTGTTTAGCACCATACTGTGGACTCAGCACTACAGAGCAGGCAGCATCATCAGTTGCTATACAACAGTGATGGCACCCACTCTCCAACAAGCACTCTGGCAATAAGAAATACTCTCTGAATATTGCTGCCAGTTCTACACTGGATATAGGTTGTGCTTGGGATGCAGTCAACTCTTCCACATCTTCCATGCTGACTTCTAAAGTCCTGTTGATTCATAAGTTGAACATCTTCCTCTTTATCAGCTACAGATAGTCTTTTCAGAACCTTTGAAGTTTGGTACTAGTAAATCTGGGCACAATTTCTGCCAGCAACCATTCACTGCTGTTCCTTTATCTCAGCCTATGTTTCCAATATTATTGACTGCATTCCATATGTTTACTCTTTCTAGAATTTGTTCACGGGAGGTCTATCTCTCTTGTCAGTGTCCAAATAGCCTGATTGATTGTTCTCACGCAGTAATGCTTGAAGGTGGCTATGACGGATCCGTAGGTTGAAATGTTGTGTATGGTGTTTGGAAGCAGAAACAGAACTTCAATTTCTGGATAAAGATTCTATAATGGTTGTGTATGAGTGGGCGCACTGTCCAAAATTAACAATGCTTTGAATGCCCATTTATGGCTACTGTGATACTGTCTACTGGAACAAACTGAAAACTAAACCAATTCTGAAAAATTTAATGGCTTGGCAGCATTCTCATAGTCTTCCCCTTCAGAGCTATAGGATTTTCTATTACTACACTAGCATGGGTTTGAGTTCATAGTCACCTACTACTTTACAACCAAGAAGTAATGTGAGCTTGTCCTTAGCTGCCATTGTGCAACCATGTTGTTCTTTGCCATATACTGTATTTACCTGAATCCAAGATGACTCTAATCTAAGACGACCCCCAAAATAAAACATGTCTGCCAAGGGAAAATGTTTTTATCCAAATCTAAGATGACCCCCCCCCCCCCCAAAAAATAAAAGTCTGCTAAGAAAAAATATTGTATTGTATTTCGTCCTAGAAATCATTACAGAATGATATTGGACACATCCAGAGAGCAGTTACAGTAAGCAATATAAGAATTACGGTAAAAGCAAACAAACATGTAAATCTGATATAATTACATACATTTACAAGACCACACAAGACACTGATTAACATAGTACACAGAAGAAAGCGCTGGCAATTACAATACAGAGATACATCTTTAACCCAGTTCCTACAAATTAGGAGTCAACTGTCATAAATTCTTCCACCGAATAAAAACTTTTCCAAGTAGGAGGTTTCTAAGTATCTTCTTCAATTCTGTTATGGACTTAACACTTTTAATTTCACTAGGTAGTTTGTTATAAACAAGCACACCGTTGTAAGCAGTACTCTGTTCGAATAGTTTGGTGTTGTGGCTTGTAATGAATAAATCTGACTTAGCCCTTGTATCATGTGAATGAAACATAGAATTAGTTTTGAATTTACTGAAGGACATTTTAATGTATAGAAGAATTTCATAGATATATATACAAGACAGTGTCATAATCTTTAATTTTTTTAAATATGGTTTGCAACTTGTGGTGCTTGAAGTATTAGCTATTAATCTTATTGCCCTTTTTTGTAGTTTAAAACTTTTAAGATTTCTAACGTTTCCCCAGAATAAAATACCAGACTTCAAATATGAGTGCATATATGCAAAATACATTGTTTTAACAATATTTTTATTTACAAATGACTTGATTGTTTTTATTGCAAAACAACGTTTGCTTAGTTTAATTACTAATTTTCCCACATGAAAATCCCATTTTAGATTATGGTCTAGCCAGACTCCCAAAAAAATTATCTTTCGGATACGTAATTTGTCTGTCTTTTAATATTATGTCAGGAAATACTATATGTTTATTTCATTTTTGATGAAAGCCTAATGCCAGTGGTTTATCTTTGTTTATAATCAATCTGTTATTGTCAAACCAGGGTAAGATACTTTTATTAATTTAACCAAATTTAAAGTTAGATCCTGTATGTCTTTACCAGTTATTAAAATGCTAGTATCATCAGCAAAGAGTGTTAGTTTGATGCCTGTCATCGCTGATATTTGTATCTCTATCATTTATATATATTAAAAATAACAACAGCCCTAAAATGGAACCCTGTGGAACTCCAGAATGACTTATTTTTTTCTTCCAACCGCTTTTGTTCGATTTCGTGAGTTGTCTACTATTTTCATTCACTTAATACACAAAGCATGTCAGATTATATCTACCTTTACCAATCATTGTCACTGTCTCCATCTTCACAGTCAGTGTGTTCATCTTCCTCACACTCACTCCTAACATACCCATCCTCTTCACTGCCATTCCACAACATATCATCATCGGTCCCATTCACTGCATCAGATATACAGCACTTGTTAAAAACCCTTCACAGTCAATTCTGGTGAGATGTGCTGCCATTCCATTATGATGCACGTTGACTAATACATTATATACGAGTATTTCTTGGTTTTTAAACTTACTTGAACCCAAGAACAAGATTAACAGTATTCTCCGCAGATGATGTTAGTGGTGTTAAGAAATTTAAATACACGTGTTCTGGATTTTTGTGTTGTGTCTGTGGTCTCATCAGTCTGAGTTGATGGCTGTTTTTATGGTTTTAATGACTCTAACCTGAGATGACCCCCCCCCCCCCCCCCCCCAAATAAAACACGTCAGCCAAAGGAAAATGTATTTATCAATATCTAAGACAACCCCACAAAAATAAAATGTCTGCTAAGAAAAAGTATTTTATTATTAATCTCATACACTTAATACACAAAGCATGTCAGATTCTCTCTACCTTTACCGATAAGTGTCGCTGTCCCCATCTTCAAATTCAGTGCCTTCATCTTCCTCACACTCACTCCTAACACCCCCTTCCTCTTCACTGCCATTCCACAAAAATATTACCATCAGTCCCATTCACTGCATGGGCTATACAGCTCTTCTTAAAGCCCTTCAGTCACGTCTGGTGAGATGCGCTGCCATGCCATTGTGATCCAAATTGACTAAATAATACATTTATATTTCTTGGTTTATAAACTTACTTGAACCCATGAAGAATATTCACAATTTTCTCCACAGATGGTATTAGTGGTGTTAAGAATTTTAAATATGCGTGTTCTGGAATTTGTATTGTGTTTGTGGTCTGATCAGTCTGAGTTCACGGCTCTTTTTTTATGTTTTTAATTTGTAGATTTGTCCAGGTTTTATTTTTGAGTCTTGTAGTTAATTTTTAAGTTTTCAATAGCCATTTTTCTGTTACTACCCTTGGACTAGATCTGTTCTGAGGTGCACATCTTAACAAGTTACCGTTTCATGGTACTCGGTGACTGAGAATAGCTTGATTTAAGGGTCCGCCAAGTTAGGTGCTTCTTTGCCTGAAAACAGAAACGGAGCCGGCTTCCGAAACGTTGTCCTTCTTTAAATAATAAGAGGATGGATAAAGCACAGCTCAAAAAAAGAACATTGTGTCAGTTAACTTCAGTTGTTATGTTCTGTCTTTTGTTTATACACGGGGCTCCACATGGTCCAGTTCAGAGCGATCCGGTTTGACGCTTTGTACGCCAATTTAAGTGCCAAATTTAAGGAAAAAACCTCGTCTTGCATTCGAGTAAATATGGTACATTCAGACAGGCATCATTTTCCAAAATAATCCTGTCACAACATCAAAAATTTCATGAGCAGAATAATTCCCTCTTCAATAACAACAGTAAGTTTTTAATAAATTCTTGTGCAGCTTCCGCATGTGCACTAGCAAATTCAAGGTTACTTTAATATAATGCAAATAAGCCCTTCTCTTGAACCTACCAAAGTCAGCCTTTGAATGCCTGTAATTCCCTGAGTATCAGCAGCCCCTTCTCCTATGCATTTCTTTCAGGCTCCATACAAACCAACAGCTTTAGCTAGAATTACGGAAAGACTCACTGAAATGTTTTTTCATGCCGATCCTTGGCCGTAATTTTAAAGATCTCTCCATTTCCTCCATCACCACACCCCACCCAGACAGTCTTCAACAAAATATTTCCTGCATTTTTGTACATTTTCTTTATTTTGTTCCATTCCTTCACAAATGAACATACAGTTAACTGAATTAAGTCAGTGAGCATTCAGTTGTGGCTAAAGATTTGATGCTTTCAGAACACCCAATGATTTCCATCTATTTCAAACAGACCTATGCTTATCAGTAGTATCAGCACTTTCAAAAGCTAAAGGCAATAAAATATTGAAATAACTGCATAAACAAATGCTAATACAAACTAATATGGTGACACTGCCAAAGCTGAACTGCTGGTTGGCAGGCATGTTCATCAGCTGGTTTATGGGTAGCCATACATAATGTACAAATGTTGAGGACCACCTGTATTGTGAATATGATTCCTGCCAGGAAAGTGCTCTGTTTCTTGCTCCACTGCTACTACAAAACTATCACAGCTGTGCCATGGCTCAGACAGTTAGTTGCTGGCCAACCACTACAAAGGGCTGGGTTCAGTCCCAGTGCAGACCATGTGATTTGTGGAGGACAAAGTGGCAGTGGGACAGTTTTTTCTCTGTATATTTTGATTTTCCCCATCAGTATAATTACATACTCATTAATTTCAATCATTACCTTCAGCACTGCATAATCTTACTAAATGACAGTGCCATTAAATAAAACAATTTTTATGGACTATCAGAGTTCTGTCTTTGGTGAATATGTGATGGGGTATCAGACCACATCAAGTACATGAAAATTAATGTGTTATAAATCTATTGCATGTATTCTGAATACTCTGGATGTGGAATAAGTGTACACATAAACACTACTGCAAGAATGTCATAGCAGAACAAAAATAGGACACAGAAAAGTAAAGACGTCCATGTTCACACAATGAAGGTGTATACTAGGAACAGAACTACAGTACCAGTCCTCCTTGGCACTAGATGGAGGAGTGGTTAACTTTACTGCATGGCTGTTGGGAAAGAATCCTGGTACCTAAGCACAAGGAGGCTGGGTTGTACCCCAGAGTGTGGCTGGCCATTTTGGAGACGACAAAATATTCTTGACCTGACCAGGATTTGAACACCCAATCATCCAGGCCATATCCCAGTCACTATACCAATTATACAGGACACATAACACACACAATTTATATGCATTGAGAAACTGCATATACTTGTGCCATGACAATTACACAGGTTTAGAAAATTCTACACAGATGGTGTACGACAAATCCAATTCTCTTAGTGACAATTTAAAAATGTCTTCTTTTAGTGGAAAGCTTTTAATTCTTACTGGGCACCTGTTACACAATTCAACTGTTGCAAAATACACGCTACTTTCGAGCACTAAGTTTAGCACCTGACCTGTTGAGATTGTGCCTAAATGTTCACTTTAGGACCCTCTAAATTTGACAGAGTAATTTGCAGTTCTTGACCAAATGTCATTAAAGCAAAAATATACTCAAGAGGCAAGTATTATAGGGTAAACTAAAATAAAAATACATGTTTCACTCCTTCAAAATGTTTCTATTCTCATCTCATTCCACTATTACATAAAATGCATATGTTCATTTACCTTCAATACATACAAATTACCACCAGCAACAACATTTGAGAATTCAATCTTGCCCAAACTAATGACTAGCTTCTAGTTAGTGATGATGTTCTGCTGCTTCTCTTTTCCTTATTTCTGCCCACTTCGCCTTGTTTTCTGGTGCCTTAGCTACAATTAAAAGAGTAAAATTTAATGTGTACATATTCTAAGTGAAAGTATGAAATGACAATAAAAAAAATGGTATGCAGGTTTAAATACTGATCACCAACTTACACAGTTTACCAATGGAGTAAAAGACTGGTGCACACACAAACACAGCTATGCAGTAGTATTTCCAAATCCACTGATTCTTGATGTAATACTTCAATGGGAACTGTGCAATTTTTGCAGAAAATGTGTATGGATATTTCATTGGCCGTGATGGTGGACCAGATTCAGACATCTGTAAATAGAATAAAAGGACACAGTAAAGACCTGTTCAAAATGTACAAAGGGCACAGGAACAAATTCTGAGTCTTGCTGCCAACAAAATAAATACTTTTACAAGATTAAATATGTGTCTCTGAATACAAAACAGCTAGTCATCCTAGCATATCCAGTCACTTATTAAAAGTCCTTGTATATTTTCTTCCCCGAAGCCTGACCCTAAAATTCATGTACTTCATGTTACTGACAGTTCCAGTTCCACTCCTAAATTATCTGGGACCAATATATATTTAATAATCTTATTATGCCTCACCATGAAAATATCTCACTAACACTTACAATTCTGGAATCTGGTAATTTTTCTACTGTATGTGTGTGTAAACACCGTATATTCCCTGGCTTATCTTCACAACGAAAATAATACGTACCCATATTATATGTAAAACAATGTTACGCTCAATTCAAATTGTAATGCAAAGCCAACACGATGCAATAAAGGCAGAAACAGACATTATTTGAAATTTGATTCTTATGTGTTCCATAACTGTTAACCCCACTAATGTGAATTTCTCTCCCAAAGGCAGACACAAATAACCAAACAGGGGCACAAGTATATGCCATCGAAAATTTTACTTTCACTTAGTGCAGCCGCAAACGACTTTTCTTGAATGATTATCCTTTTACCCTCTCTTATTACCTTACCGCGCAAAGTGTTCCAAATACTTCCCACTATTTCCACTGCTGTTTTGTCATGCGCATTCTTTCAGCTCACTTTCATGGCTGGACGAACTGGGGTTCGAATTTAGGCAGGGGAAAGCGCTTTCTCTCTTCTCCAAAACCGTCCAGACCGGCTCTGCGGCCCGCCCAGCCTCTAATTCAATGGGTACCGGGGTTCGTTCCCGGGCGTAAAGCAGTCGGGGTGTGAAGATGACTACTCACCTCCATCTAGTACCGAGGTTAAGAATGAGTGGAGCCATATCTCTGCTCCTCTACATGCCTTCATGGCACGGACAGGGACAACTTTACCCTTTACCTCTCACCTCCCGCTGCCGATACGATAGATTCAGCCAAAATTTGGCCCCACAGAATCCGTTGCATGACCACTTCAGGCCCAAAATTATTATTCCTTTTCGCAAAGTTCCAAAAAATATTTTACCTTCGAATTTGTTAGTTGCCAATACCGTTACGAAAACTATGCAACAGACAAATTCTTGCACCAACACAATGGCGGCTCACTGCAATGAACCCGACCACAGATTACTACTACCAGCACAGATTATCTCCTACCAGATAGGTAACTGCAATGCTATTGGTCGGAAAAATGGAGCCGAGTCTATTGTCCTGCCATCTATGCGTAGTTCACAAGTACCACGAGGTGTTAGTAGCAATCGGCAGCAACAACCCAGTCGGTAAGGTTCACTACTATTCGGCCCTCAATACCCCCCCCCCCCGCCCACCCTTTTACCCTGTGAAACAGATAATTTTCACTTGACATGGTTTATCAGCAGCATGAAATAAAGTCCTGTAGAATAGGTCATATCATAGATATTTCATTCATATATATTTATTATCCCTGCACTGAAATCTACTCAGCTAGAGAGTACGTTAATGTTCACACTTTTAACTTCCACTTCTAACAAATCAATATTGAATGTAGGACAAGATATAAACAAACTAAAATTTTTTTATTCTTCAAAAAAGGACAGTAAGGTATACTGCAGGGTTAAAACATTTAGAATCGTGTAGAAAGAGTTTCAGTCATCTAAAGATATTAACAGTGTATTTGTTATACATTCAAAAGACAATCTTATAAGTAATAGAAAAGTCTAACTGCACTGTAAATAAACATGTACATACATGTAACACAAGAAATAGTCTTTATTATATCTATCTATCTATCAATCAATCTATCTATCTATCTATCTATTATGACTATACAAGCAAAGGTATATGTTGTATATACAACAAGATTATACAATAAACACAGCTGTACTTTTGTTATGTATAATACAGATTCACATCCTATATCACTGTATTTTCATCTACAGGATGAATGAAATAAGTGATTGATGTAAACATCAAACAGTGTATATTCAATTCAATTCAATTTATTTCATTTTCAAGCAGATCCAAATCGACAGGCCATACAACCATCGGATATAGAATGTGTCACATAATTATCATGTTCAAATCTTCTCCAGAATCAAGTCAATAAATATAATGAAAGATAATACAATAAAATCATCATGAATAAATATAGAATTATTTACAATTAAAATTATAATGCTTAGAATGTATGTATAAAAATATAAATGAAATTATATACATACGTATATGCACATAGACACACAGATACACATAATATAATACCATACATATTTAAAACAATGAAGTATAATTTAAAAATTCTTGAATACTATAAAATGAATTTTCATAATATACACAATATATACAGACACCAGCTGAAGTGGGTAACCTGAACATAGCAATAGTCTGTAAAAAGTAATGCCAGTTAATTTTTACCTATACATGTAAAAGTATGAACAATAATGTGTGCGAGATAGAAAGGAGGTTTCTACAGAATTCTCAGTTGCGATGTACTTCTGCCAACATGACAAACTGTATAGAGGAATTCTGAGACATATGTAGGTCAATGCAAATTAGAGCTTCTTCCACTGCCGGTCTACACAAGCTTCTCATAGATGTCACATTCTCCAAGTGATGTAATGTCTAACGATGCTCACATCAGTGGTAGCCACACACTTTCAGACTGCATGGTCTGTAACTTTCGTAACATCGGAGGAAGTAATCCTTGAAATATCCCCACCTACGTCTCTCGAATATTAGCGCTAGAATTCGTTTTCTAAATCAGGAAAATCTAAGTAGTTTATTATAATATTCTTCACTAGGCCACTGTTTGAATAACCGTGAATAGGGATCTGATTCAAGCCCAGGACAGAGGTTTTTTCTCTCCCCCCCCCCCCCCCCCCACATCGTCCAGACCGGCTCAGGGACCCACCCATCCACCTAACCAGTCGGCAAGGGGGCTCCGTTCCCGAGAAACAAGTGGTTGGTGTATGTATTTGATAGCACACCTCTGTGTATCTACTAGATGATCTGTGTCTATGTAGTGCAGAGATTACGAATGCGCGGTGTTATACATATCCGCTCACATCTCTATATGTCTTGCTAGTGTGGTGCATAAGTGAACAAAATCAGTGTGTCTCCACGCAAATATTTGACTACTATGCCACATATCATCATCTTTTTAAATCAGTACTTTTATTTACTTCTCTTTGCTGAAGGCCAAATTAATACTGCCCCGCCTGCCTCATGGCGCAAAAGCCGCTAGTGGGCCAGGGCCTCCATGAGGAGGCTTCACGATCGCACTTAGTGAGACACACCGCACTCGGTAGGACTCCTCTGGACGAGTGATCAGCCCAACGCAGAGTGTGATCGTGAAGCCTCGAAAAAATGAGGCGGCCTAGGCCCCCAAGGGGCTGTCGAGCCATTGAAAAATTTTTTGTTTTGTTTTTATTCCATACGGATGCGAATCTTGGTTCCTCATTCTCAACGTATCTGAGAATACACAAGTTGTTTCAGGAGAAATCTGCTATACTTCCGGAGAACGTTCCTTAGGTTAACTTACATTCATATAACCGGGTTGAACGGTTACAGAGGAAATGACGCAAGAAGAATAAGCTTTTCTTGCGGTTCCACGTACAGTAATGTACCTATTTAACATGGCGTGTTATCCGTACATTGCGCAGGTCCGCCCTTGACCTAATAGCGAAAGTAAGCCATGCGGAGGCGAGTGTGCTATGCAAAGTACTTGAAAGCGTAATGATGATTGTTAAGAAACTAGTGCGTGTTTGCTTGCTTAATTAAAGTCTTTAAGTCACTCAGATGTTAATTAGATGTTAAGTAAGGGTTTTAACAGTACAGAAACTAAAAATGTCCTCATACTCGCCGTTATCTCCGTAAGCGTTAAACGTCGGATACAGGTATTTTAAGTTAAATCGATGTTATTTAACCTAAGGAACGCTCTCCAGAAGTGTGACAGATTC
Organism: Reticulitermes speratus; assembly: GCA_021186555.1. Taxonomy (NCBI): domain Eukaryota; kingdom Metazoa; phylum Arthropoda; class Insecta; order Blattodea; family Rhinotermitidae; genus Reticulitermes; species Reticulitermes speratus. Next base: position 25,787,656 of record JAJKFL010000042.1, on the reverse strand, counting down.
CTCCTGAAACGCCCTGTTTATTGAAAGTATTTGACAACAGAGTGCTTCAGAGAATATCTGAAGCTGGAAGAGTAAGACAAGGAAAACAAAATTACGTAACACTGAGTAGCGTAATTGTACTCGTTATTACAGTGTATGTAAAGGTGAAACAAGTTCGAGAAGAAGGGAATTGTGGAGGAAAATAACAAAAAATATATTCCTGAAATAATTAACTTAAAAAGTGCCTGCACAACTCGCTCTGGTTTTAAAGTTCATGTCCTCTGTAAACGCTTGATGTAGGCCTATGCAGCCTTTGCTTTCTGAGGATTTATTTTACCAACTTATGCACAATATTACAATAGTGTCATTTACCACTGTACGTATTTCGGCTTATTTTCTTCTGAGGTGTTCCATTGATCTTACTTAAGCTGATATGCAAGGTATAGTTTTGGTTATTAGGCTTACTTCACAATTAACCCTCTGAAGATATAAACAATTTTTATAAAAGTCAGTTTGAAAATTATGATACCATTACTCGTATTTTTAGATCGATGCCAGCATTGCACCTTGATTTCTAGACGGAGCAACAGAAGCGTCACTCCATGGATGAGACTAACATATTGCATGTCGAGAGGTTTTTGATAAGAAGCACTATTTGAAGTGCATTGTTTTTCTATTCAAATTAGTAACCTACATGTGAGCCGTCCAAGATTCTTCAAGCACATGCTCTACTTTGACCTTACTGGAGTTTGACAGGCATTGCTGGAAATAAATTATCGCAGCCTGTACGCCTGGTCCAACATAGGTTATAAAGCCTGCCTTTGGCCACGTTTTTTATTGATTGTGTAGTAACTTACGCTGTAATAAAAATGAATTATACGAAGTCAAAAATAAAAGGTATCCTACCTTTGGATTTTGCATGATTTACTTTTATTGCAGTGTAATTGTTTAGTAGTGATGAATTGGCAGGGTGTGCAAGGAAGAGGTCGTGGCTTCCTTTTCGGTGCTGAAACAAACTTCGCAGCACCTCACTAAGAATGAATGGCTTCCCGGCCGAAAATCGAAAGGATACCTCCCGATGAAAGTCAGAAGCGCTGCAGCTTCAGCCAACGCACTCGGCAATGTGGACAGTTAACTTCATATTAAAACAGTAAAAGGGTCACTGAGAATACATCGCCCGTGCACCCAGCTCGCCGGTTGAACTGAGAGAGGTGCGTAACTGCATGATGTCGATTCGTTGTTTTCAGACGCCAAGGGCTGATCCGTGATTAATAACTTTCGTCTTATTATGCAAAGCAGACACTCAGTGTTAGGAAATATAAAATGTGAGCGACAACTTGTTTTTCATTTTATCTACAGGTCATCGGAGAGTGAGACAAGAAGATGAAACATCTGACTGTTGTTAACAGAGACGCGTCATATTTATAATATATAATTTTAATATGGCAATAAGGTTGGAGGAAGGGGCTGTTGAGCCGTAAAAAAAAAGGTTGGAGGAAATAAGTATAAGGACAAGTACCAATCCTGGCAGTCCGTGGTATTAATCGGCTCTGCATGCAAGCGGATCAACAGAAGCTGGTTTCAATTGAGGTAAGATTTATGACAGCCGATCCCAATGGCCGTGCGGTCTAAGGCGTGGGTCTGCGGCCGCTCGCTTACTAGGATTGTGGGTTCGAATACCACCGGGGGCATGGATGTCTGTCTCTTGTGAGTGTTGTGTGTTGTCAGGTAGAGGTCTCTGCGACAAGCTGGTCATTCGTCCAGAGGAGTCCTACCGAGTGTGGTGTGTCTAAAAAGTGTGTGATCGTGAAGCCTCGAAAAAATGAGGCTGCCTAGGCCCCCAAGAGGCAGTCGAGCCATTGAAAAAAAAATATTTAAGACAAATAGTGACTTTAGGGCCGATCCCGGTGGCCGTGCGGTCTAAGGCATAGGCCTGAAGCCATTTGACTGCTGGGATCGCGCGTTCCAATCCGGATGTTCGTCCCTTGTGTTTGCCTTTTGTGCCTCTTTGATGAGCTGATAACTCTTTCAGAGGAGTCCTACGGGGTGCGTGGGTCTAACTGTGTGTGATCTAAAAACCTCTACAACGAGGCGGCCTAAGCCCGAGTTGGGCTGTTGTGCCACAAAAAGAAGAAGAAACAAGAAAGCGCGTTAAGTCCATAGGCTGAGTAACTGAAATATGAATGTGATACTGCGGATGCAGTTCTTTACGTCAAAATGTGTCATGCTTGGCACGTTCGATAATTAAAATACTTAATATAAGAGATGACTTCTAAATACATAATAATAATAACCATGGCTCGACAGCCCTATATGGGCTTGGGCCTCCTCTTTCCGAGGTTACTTGGTCTTGTGCATTTGTGGCAGTGGGTGACCGGCCCACTGGCACTTCTAAATACATAGACACGCAAATATTGTGAATAACTGACCCTTCTTAGAAAGCTGATTGTCACTCAGATAGTTAAGAAATGTCTCGCCTTAAACAAGGCCCCTATTTCCAACGTAGTATAATCCATGCGGCACTTAAAGCTCTACGAAGTAACAGTGGGGCAGGTTTTATTTCGAATAATTCGGTTTTTTCCCCTTTTTTTGTGATGAAGGGCCCCGCAGCAGATGCTACGGACGCACCGCAACCTTAAGGCTTCTTGTGCAACCCTGTGACTAAGATGAAAGATGATTAGTTCTTTTTTAATTTTTACAAGTAATGGAGCACCGGTGCAATGAAATTGACAGGGGAAAACCGAAGTACTCGGGGAAAAAACCTGTCCCAGTGCCACTTTGTCCACCACAAATCCCACATGGACTGACCCGGGATCGAACCCGGGACTCCGGGGTGAGAGGCCGGCAACTAACCGCCTGAGCCATGGCACGGCCTTTCTCCTTTTGGTCATCATTCCATCAGTGCTCTGTATTCATTTGCTTGCCATTAATACTATATAGTCTAGATCAGTGGTTATTAACATATTTTTGCTTCATATTTAAGTTATTATTTTTTCGCGACACTCTATAATTAGAACGGAGAACTGAAATTTATAATTACAGTACATCTATTTTTATACGATGGCGTTTATTGCATAAAAACACACAGTTATCTTAAATCAGAAAATGAAGCTTTTCCCTGTCCCCCTTCATGGCACAACAGCCCCTAGAAGACCTGAGCCACCTCATTTTCGAGGCTTCTCGATCACACTCAGACACACCACACTCAGTAGGACTCCTCTGGACGAGTGATCAGTCCGACGCAGAGACTTCTATCTGACAACACACACAACATCAAAAAAGGCAGACATCCATGCCCCCGGCGGGATTCGAACCCGCACTCCCAGCAAGCCTGCGGTCGCAGACCCACGCCTTAGAACACGCGGCCACTGGGATCGGCAGAAAGATGACGTAAGCACATATAGATTTCAAAAGCTTAAGAATACTGTATAGCCGACATAATTATATCGCTTTAGCAAAGACCTCATGAGACCACCACCCCTTCCTTAACTTCGTGCCTATGGGTGTGCATAAGGAACGTTTTATCAGCTTTCCTTTTACTATTTTTATCACCTGTTTAGTTTGATATAATTATTTTTCTATTCAAACCCTCGCGGCACACCAGTTGTGAACCACTGCTCTAGGTTCCGAAGACGACGTCAAACAAACCACAGAGAAAGACCGTAATGCAAACTGCTCCATATTTGATGTAGTCGTTTTTGCCAAAGTCGTTTCTCGCTTCAACACAATGTGTCGATTTTATAATTTATTTAACGACGCTGCCAGTAGCTAAAGACGGTACAGCCCTAGCGTCGCATTAGTGAATAATGAATGGGGGAAGGACTGTGGAAGGAAATTGCCTTGCCTTAGTTTTGTAATACACTCTTTAATTTACCTGGCACGACTGGTGAATATCACACTCAGCAGGCTGTAGCAGGTTTTTGACCGAGATTTGAAGCCGGGATATCTCAAACACGAAGCAGGAATGCTGCATACTTGACCTCAACGTTCGGTCGTACTGCGTCATGTTTTCGCGATGAGTAGGTGAATTGTGTCAAAGAGCAAAGCCAGTTAGCAACATGAATGTTTGCCTTAACAACTGACGCAATTTCTTTGATGTAGAATTGCCCTACGTATCACAGTGCGTCAGTCCAAAAGGAAAAACAGTAACAGCTTGACGTCTGTTAATTCGAAAAGATGTGCAAGTTTATGTCAAGAGAGGTCAGCATTTTAGCTGACCCCTTCTTTGCTGGGGGTAATGATAACAGACATTAAACTAGGGGTACCTCCAAGGGTTATCTACTAGTAGCATTGGCCTTTTGATAAACCTTGGCTGCAGGATTCTTGTGTAATCTAATGGTAAAACGTCCATCGTGCCCCAGCTATGTATGGATATATTGCAGTAGGGCAAAACACGATTGGATCACTTTCTTGCAAAGTTTAATCATACTTTAAATTTTGAAGGAAATAAAATAAATTACTGCACTTTTCTAAATTGGCCATGAACGCTTTCAGTAGGCTTATTTCCCATGTATGTAAATATTTCACTGGTTTTACGGTTGTGCAATTTTGGTCTGTCTCAGTAAGGAAAGAACATATAAAATAACGGTGTCTGAGAACAGGTTCCTAAGGAGAATACGTATTTAAACCTAAGATCGTACAAATGACAGGAGTATGGAGGAAGCTCTGTAATGTGGAGCTCCATAATCAGAACATCAAACACAGGGCTTTCATTATATGACGCTGCGTAAGGCCGGCGTAAACGCTGAGCTAGTCTGGGCCCACTCACTTCCACAAGCATGTTTACAACGTCATAAATTGAAAACCCCATATGTATTACAATTCCCATCTCAGGTAGTATAAGATGAATTTTTCTTCAATAAATGCTTAGCATTTCATGGAAGCCAAATGTTCATCACATGTTCGCAATAGGATTCCATTTGTACCTATTCTGAACAGATCCATCCAGTCCACACCCTCACAATTATTTCTTGTAAATCGATTCCATTATTGCCTTACATCTTTGCCTTAGGTTTTCCCAATGTTCTTTTCCATTAAGGTTTTTCCAACCAAAGTTTTGTATGGGTTTTTGATCTCTGCCTGTGATAGCGTAGTCCGTATAGCGACTCGCTACGGGCTGGACAGTCCGGGGATTGAATCCTGGTGTGAGCGAGATATTCCGCACGGTTCAGACCGGCCCTGGGCCCACCCAGCCTCCTGCACAATGGGTACCGGGTCCCTTTCCCGGAGGTAAAGCGGCCGGGTCGTGATGTTGACCACCCATCTGCATCTAGCACCGAGGCTAAAGAAAGAGTAGATCTATACCTGTGCTCCCTCTCTGGGCCTTCATGGCCTGTTCTAGGGCGAACTTTAGTTTATGATCTCCGCATTTTGCGCTATGTGCCTAATATAAACGGGCAGACAAACGGGTATGGTCAAAGTAATGGCCGCATTATTTTTGCAAACGAGGCTGAAAATTTTACGTCGTACTTTTGTACGGGTTAGGAACGTCCAAGTATCTCTCATTTTGCGCTGTTACTTTACCGCACTTAGGAAGGGATGTTTCAGAACTCGGTAGAAGCTGCAGGTCGGCAGGGAATGTGTAGCACACCTTCCAAACTGCGAGTAAATTATTAGGGAAAAGTTTTGTAATTCTTTACTACGTGTGTTGTCGTTGGAAACGGAAGTTACGATGGCAAATAGCAATAGAATTGTAGGTTTGTAAACCGTAATAGTATTTAGCAAGGAATTCCGAGCAGAAATTAAAGCCTAATTTTCTTCTTCTTCTTTTCTTCTTCTCCTGTTCCCCCTTTCCTGTTATTATTTTAACATTATTAACATAATCATTATTATTGTTGTGAAAAGCTCAATACTTAACTACAAATTGCAGGACTACGTTAAAATTGTTAGACATAACCTCAAAAAGGTGTACTATGCGTGATTTCAGTCTTCCACAGCGGTGTAAATGAGATCTGCACAGATCTCATTACCTCAAAACTTCGTATCGTCGCTTTGTTTGTAACTGTTGAAATACAAACAATACGTCATGAAGTGTACAATGTACTGTCCGTCTATGGCCTGTTTACCTACCAAATTCCACATACCTGCTTCCAGTACATTATCAGCTGCGAAAGATGAAGATGTTCGTACTGACACCGTCTTGATATTTTGCAATGCAATGTAAAACAGCCTTACTTCGATTGCAGTTGTATATTTTTCCAAGGTCTACACTATAAGTAATAGCGTAGCTAGTTTTTTTTTTTTTTTTTTTTTATTCGGGTCGAATGTTCACAATGGCCGCCCGTAACATAAATTCTGATTTTAACAAGGCCAGAAAATTTCCTGGATTGAGATCACTGACCACTGACTCACGACGACACCGACGAGACATTGCTATTGAGCAAGAATATTAACTGTCGCAGTGATGCGTTTGAAACTTTTTCTCCACCTTTTAGCTGTTTCAGCAATCTGTTGTTGGAAGTGGTCATCAATGAGTCCACATTTGTTCCACCAACGTTCCAACCCTCTCCACGCTAAAAATGCAGAGCCATTTGTAGGGGTAATTTCGTGATCATGCATGTGAGAGTTTAGTTTGCTTCAGGTTGTAAACTCATTCTCGCTGTTACATTTGTCCTCCGGGTAGGATATTTCTGATTGAACCAGGTAAAATAGAAGCAAAAATATGTGCCATTCTTTGGGAGAAAGAAACTTCTAAGTATGACGCATCTTCTCGCTATTTTGGAACTTTTTTCACTCCAATGTTTTGTCAACGACCTTCCACTTTCATTTTCAGGAACATGTCTTTCATGTTTCTTGTGTTGACTGGTTTCTGTTTTACCATGAAATAGCGAAACGAATTAGAAATTCAAATAGGCCATGCATCTGTATCAAAAAGCTGGACAATTTATAATTCAATCACCACATAGAACAAGCTGTTCTTTATTTTTCTATTCAGATGTTTGAGCTGAGCTGTAGTCGTCAAAGCTTTTGTTAAACATTGCAATATTTTCTGAAAATTGCAGCACTTCACCATCTGGATTTAACTACTTCAAATCATTACAGTGCTCCTCAATATTTGTTGATTGATCAGACTTTGGCAACCTGGATTCATTTGCTTGGTCTTGAGAAACACTGCTTTGTCAATCAATTTTTCTGAAACTGCAGTTTTATTTCCTGATTTTCGGAAATGTCTGAACCTGCTGGAAGATTATTTCCTTTTCAGAGAAACTTTCTTGAACACACGGTACTTGTCTGTCTCTTTTCTCTCGCAATATCCTAAAATGGACCTTTTTTATTTCTATAGCTGAATCCTTCAAGTGGTTAGAAACTAGAAATGGGACATAAGTGGTGACTTAGCAAGCCTACTAACCTTTTCAGGAAGGAAAGTTGACAAAACCTTCAGTTGCTACCTCACACAATTATTGCGTCTACAGCATGCTAATGCTGTTTTTGGAAACAATCGTTGTTTATTGTGGCAATCATACGAATCGTATAAATATGTTATGTGGTCAAAGTGCAAAGATGTTAGTGTTAAAGTATGTGGACATGTATTTATTATTACGCTTTGAATAGTTAATAAAGCCCTCTGGATCTAAGTATTTTGCACCTACCGCGTCACGCCTATTCTCCCCCTGCGTTATAAAAGCGTTTCTTTAGTGTTTGTACGTACGTAGTTATTAAGTGACGCCATGTTCGACATCAAATATAAACGTGAAGTCGCTTATGTATCAGTGTAGGAATGTTCTGTAGTATGAATACTTCGCGATGGCTTAAGATTTCTGATACCACGTCACGGGTTGTGTAAGGAACATCAAGAAATTACGCCGAATTAGTGCATGTCCTTCATTCTGCATGCGAACTTAACCGTCAAGGAACGTAACTGTGATATATATTTGTATTCAGAGCACATAGTAATTGAAGATGGGACTTTTCATTACAACGCACCATTTCCGCAGGTTTGTCTGACAGTTCGTAGCCTTGCAGACCCAGGGTCTTGTACAACTGGCTGCAGTCCTCTGCTATTCACTTCTTGTGTGTGGCATTCTGATGGAACCCAATTATACACACAGCCTCTCCTTTTTCAGCAACTACCTTTTACCACTCACATGAAATGCGCGAACCTTTTCATTCATTTCAGTTTTTACTCTTTCTGGTGTTGTGATTACTGTGCTGCAAGAAGTGATGCCACGTAGGTTGGTAGATAGGTATCAATAACAGTTATATGGTTCAGTCTAACACAACTGGGTTTTTGATCCAAAGCTACATGTTTCTGTCGCGGTCGACCATCATCAAGCCATAAATACAATATTTAAAAAGCAGGTAAAAAGTAATGCACTATAATAATATCACCTAACATAAAGGTGATGTATTATAAATTATATTTTGTACCTGCCTTTTAAATATTGTAGCCTATTTATGGCCTGATGATGGTAGGCCTCGACCGAAACATGTAGCTATTGAATAAAAACTGAGACTGAGACATATAACTCTTTGTTATTGCATATTTTAAAAACAACGGGATGAATTTTATAATTTAGATAGTATAACCGTTGGAGATAATTATTTACTTTATTTAGACGAATCAAAGTTAATTCTGGAATATGGCGATAGAGAGTGCAGATGTTAGGAGGGAAGTCAGTAGCATCTGGTAGCTAACAGAAGGTCATTATGGTAGCAGGGAGGAAGATAGGTTACAAGAGCAGAGAGTGAGAGAATTAGAGGTTAGCATAGGATAGGAGATGTTGCATGTTAGTACAAAGGATACTTCAGTTGGTCACACATTTGTCAATGTCAAATTTAATGAGGTTTTGGAGTTTGTTGCGTCGTCAAAATTCGAGGGTTTGACACTTTTTCGAAATGTAAATCACGAGGGGGTGGATACCGTGTCAGTAACTGTAGCACATTAGAATTGTCCGGTAAAAGACGCTCATACGGGGTTCACATACATTACGTTAAGGGATACCGCGTCAGTCATTAGGAACCAATGGGGAGATAGAATACACAATTTTAAAGTTTTGGACCTATTGGATGATTGCTAAATTTACATATGACCAATAAGACTAGTTAGGAAAATTCGAGTAGGGAAGATTTTGAACAAGGGAACCAGGTTTGCTTACAGTAGTGAACGACACACAAGTATTTCGGCTTTCTTAGAGGGAGGACGCGCGATCGCATCACTCCTAAATTTCGGCTAAGATTTACAGACAAAATCCTTTAATTAGAAATTAATAAATTACTGCTACGGAGTACAGTGATTGAATAATTGTGTTAAATTGGACTTAATTGGTTTATACCAGTTTCGGAGCATGCAAATGACAATTAATTAACAAATTTGTGAAGTACAGTGACAATGCCAAACAAAAAAGTGATCCGTGCTACGTTTATTATCGTATACCATCGAAACATGTAACCATTTAGCGCCCATTGAGTTGTAATAAATCAAACTAAAGATACTTCAGATTATTAAGAAAAACTTAAATAATCGTAATGGCTCTTCTTTGCTAATATCCCGACACTCAAACCAAGTTAATCCCTGTAAATTAGGTTTCATGCAACCGACTGAGATAGTAAATTGTGCCGGACGGTTATAATAGGTATCGGCGTTTCAGACGAAACTGCTCTCTCCACTTTAAGCATAGAAGAACATCAGATTCCATTCTATTATTATTACTTGTACTGCAGTTTGTTTCTTATTTCGTCATTGTGTATTTTGTACGTTCTTGATAATTTGAAGATTCAAGTCGTCTGCGAAGTCGCCATCTTAAGGTTAAAGCAATCCATGAAACTTATCTTGGGGTGCTTGATCATAAGGATGAAGGCACTACAATTCTTCAAAATGTCGTTAATTATCCTGCAGTCGACAAGGTTTAATTTTGCAGAAGATTTGACTATTCAGAAACACTGTTGTTAGACGCTCGAGTATCGCATTTTGCATTTGTTCTCAAATAAATAATGTATAGGCCGAATCAGTCATACTTGGTAACATGTGACGAGGATTGTTATACAAAACGCAAGATTTTAGGGAGACATCACTATGGTTAACCACGGCGTACTGACATTCATTCTAAAGGATCAAAGCTGCGCAAAATGTGAGCCCTCAATATGTAATACAGTGTTCAGAAGCAGAGCACAGCAGAAATGAATTACTTTTTCGTCCTGCTACAGAGGATTAATATAGGTTCTATCTGTGTATTCTTAAATTATTTTATAATTCGCGAAGTATCTCATAAGATTACCTTTCAATAAGAGACCATCATACAAAGTGTCCATTTGAAAGTGGAAATCGTCCTGTACGCAAGTTTATCGGGCATTAGTGCCGTTGCCCATTTGCGATTTTCTGTCGCGCGATTATTTAGTCGCACAAATAGAACACACTGTTTTCAGTAGGAATGCGCGCTAATCGCTGCTTTTATTTAGTCGCATGTGCGCGCATTCCTACTGAAAACAGTGTGTTCTATTGGTGCGACTAAATAATCGTGCGACAGAAAATCGCAAGTGTGCGCCCAGCCTTACTCTGACTTACCTGCTGCAACTTCATCGCAGCGCGTTCGATTACAGTGCGTCATCTGATGGCTTAAATACAGAGTCCAGTTCATAATCTGCGCAAAACAGAAGCACATTTTTGCTTGTTCGTGAATATGAAGTAAAATGTAAATTGTTATTTTTGTTCGTGAATCTTCAGCATAAAACGTGTCGTAGCAAATTTAAAAGTCGATTTCCCGGTGTCTCAATTCCTTCGAAAACAACAATGTAATGACTGGTGGACAGATTTCGAAAAACGGGTTTCTTGTTAAAGAAGAAGTGAGAGCGACATTGCGCCTTATTTCAGAAGATGCATTAGGTGATATCGGAGCGCGGCTAGAAGCATCTGCACGAAACTTTTTATGACTGTTATTCCAGGAAACTAATTTATCGTAGTCGTCCGTCCACACAACCGCAAAATTGCTTTATCTGAAATCATACTAATTTACATTTGTGCAAAAACTCTAGAATGCAGATTGTGTTGCGAGAGTACGGTTTGTAACTGATTCTGTGAAGCAGTATGTTGTGGTGAAATCGACACATTGCTAACATATTTGAAGGTAACATATATTCTTAATTCACGTTTACGTAAATACTCAAAATAACAGGTACTTGTAGACAGGTACTCTTATACTTGTACAAAATAACACGTAGGAAAGTCACATATTACAGGAATATCGAAACCAGGTCTTACCTTTAGCCCAGTTGTGTACTACAATGGTCTTTCTCTGAATTGTAATAGGCCAGGGGTGTCCAAACCGCGGCTCGCGAGCCACATGCGGCTCTTTGATATATAATGTGCGGCTCGCGGAAATATGTTGGCTGAGCTACTTTTTGCTTTACAATTCATATAAAAGGTAAATAAAATTGTTCAAGCTTTATAATTATTTACCTGGTATAAACTGAGAGTCCGCTGGATTAAAACGTAAGTTTAATGTTCATGGTGAGTAAATATATTTAAGAACTTTTGTAACAAAATGTGCATGTAACAATAAAAAACGTGTGTGTAATATTTGTTCATGTCTTGCGGCTCTCAAACATCTGAAGTTTATCGTATGTGGCTCTTACTTTAAGCAAACTTGGCCACCCCTGTAATAGGCTGTACTCTTCATTGTCATTGAGAAAGTTGGCTCCAGCGCATTGGCGTACTTCCACATGGGCTTTCGAAACGTACATAAAGGAGTACAAATATTTTTGTTTGCTTCTCTCATATGTTGCAAAACACTACTTCTTTGAGAGCACTTGCTTTTGTGACACTTGATGTTGGGTGCTTGTGATTCCGCGGGTGTGAGGAGGGTAACATAATCTTATATATAAGGGGCGTGTTGTCATGCTTTATTCACGCGGTTTAAAGTATAAGAATAGGACGTGCCGTATCTAGGGACTTAGCACATTACTGTTTGGGTACACACTATTAATATAATAGTCGCATTTAAAGCGTACTGACCTTCACATTACAAAATTAGAATCTTACTAAACAATGTGGGTCACGTATTTTGGGTATGGAGGCCCAGTTTTTGCTCTTGCACATGGCCGACCAATTTCAAGATACGCCACTGCCCAAGCGGCTTTGTTTTTAACGTGTATTCGGGAGGTGTCCGGCTTACATCTCGGCCGTGATACCGACTAATAGGCTATGTGTGAGAATTTTGGTGGTTTGCCAAGTTACTTCTGTCATGTGCCTTACATACTTTTCAGTTTCTTATGCAGAGCCGCACAGAGAAATTGGAGGCCCTTAGCCTCCTATCGGTACACAGACTATGTATGTACATAATGCGCTTCGTGTGGTTTGTCTTCTATCCATTAATTGATACTTTCGCATGTATTTACAGCATATATTCGTTTTTCGACACAAGCCCTATTCACACCACAAAAACACGCTGTTTATTTTAAGTTGATACATGTCTTACAGGTCTCAAAATTATTCCACGTGCGCATTTTATTACACGCAAGCGTCTAAAAATGTATATTTTTTTATCGCTAGGAGATGCACTCCCGGAACCTGGCTGGCCTGAGGCCCAGGGCAAAATGCCCCATTTGACCCTCCCCTCTGTGCGGCCCTTTTATTATGCACCAGTCGCCATATCATGCTACGCTAAGTGACGTACAGTCTGAGCGACTGACATAGTTGTAAAATAAATCACAAGTATATGGTTAAGTGTAAATATGCTGAATACACAGAGACTGGAATATGAATCTTCAAGATCATATTTCCTTCCTCCTTCTTTTGTAAGCAACGTCCTCGTGAAACGTAATATGTAGATCAAGGTCGTATTATTTTTTATTCCCTCCTTTGCAGTAGTCTTTCTGTAATTTGGACTTCGTTTGTAAGCTACAAAAATTGCAAAACTTTACTCAAAACTCTGCAACTAAGTACTTTCGTGGGATTAATGAAGTTAATTAGTATTATTGTTTATGGCGTTCTTATCAGTGGTCAGATGTTCGAGGACTTTTTACGATTTTACATGACAGCTACGCAAATATATAATACAGTGGGCTGCAGAGAAGAACGAATTAGAGATAAAATGAATGGGTCATCTTACTGAAACCAACGGGGCATAAAAGTAGGTAGATACGTATCCTCACATAAAATAAACTGCAACTAGTTCCAGAAGAAGCCATGCCTTACTCTGACAATACATACACGAACACAGTTCACTAGAATGAATTCGTATAGTCTAAACGATAAAGTTCAGATTTTTATTGTAATAAACTGCGATTTATTTCAGGGAGTGGCCACTTCTATTTCAAAACAACTTGTAAGCAGTGCCTCACTCTGTATCTTAACAAGAACAGATTTTACATAACTTTCAAAGTGAAGAAAAACACTCGTCCCTTTTCGAATAACAGGCTTAGGAAAGCAGTGAATTTGCGATATAAAATAAAATATTAAATAAAATTAGGCAATGTAGATAGAAGGTTTGATGTTGATTTGTGGGTAGGGTGCAACCAAAAATCAACTGACTGACCCAGTAACCCGCCCCGCCAAAATCCCAATGTCTACAAGTTAGGAGAAAACTAAAAATAAAAAAAAAAGGCTAGTGCCAGCGAAGAGAAAACTTTTTAACAGTTGTAGAAAGTTTCAGTGCTGACAAAGGTTAAGTGTGATGAGTCACCCATTTGTCTTGAAAAGAAATGGATAGTGATGCCCCTGAAAGGGCAAATGATTCTCTGCAAATCATTGCAAGAATCTGGACTGGGCAGCCATTATATTTTCGAAAGAGAATTTGAATGGGACATATATTATTTGCTCAACAGGGCCACTTGATTTTACACACACGTCACAGATTGACCAAAACAATCAATTTTCAAAAACATTTCCTGTTCTAAATTTGGGGTGTAGAAAGGGAAACTTTAAGCCAGCTTGTTAGCAACTTCACCTCCGTGTGGAATACAGTGCCGAATCTGCTTCGGTGTTTTGTAGAATGCTAGGTACAGCTACAATGAAAGTGAGACAACGCTTTAGTTGCATTAATACCAGTTAGAGAGTTGATCAGAAAATTGTGTATGAATCAGAGTGTTAAAGTACGACTGGACCAAGGAGACAAAACAAGTGTGAAGATTGGAAGAGGAGTCAGACAAGGACGCTGTTTGTCACCGATTCTATTCAACTTGTGCAGCGAATACCTTACCAAGGATGATAGCTCTTGAAGGGTTTGGAGACTTCAAAATAGGGGGAAAAGTAATTCGCACTGTGAAATATGCATATGACGTTGTGCTACTGGCTAAGGAAGAAACGGTGCTACAGGGCATGATTGATAGATTAATTGAAATTGGAAGATCCTATGGAAGGAATTGAATGTGGAAAAAACTAAGTTAATGGGATCTCAAGGCTACCAGTCCAATACAGATTACACTGAACAACAGTGAAAATGCTTCGGAGGTGAAAGTAGCAAATCTTTACTAATTTTGGGGCGCTGAGCACGAATATGACAATTAAAATTGTTAATTGGCTCTACTTTCAAAGATCTGGTATGGGCCCCAATTTCTACACTTTACACTGTTTTTGGCGTTGAGCGGTTTAGGGCAACGATCTGGCGACTCTTAACGTGAAGAGAATGATGCAGTCAGCATCCAGGCATTGCATCAGCCTACTTGCTGTTCATCAGATGGGTGAAGCAGTGCAGCGGGGCAAAGTGGATGATGAAATTAGCGTCCAGCTATTGCCACTCCCAACGTTTTGCATTTCAGTCCCTTCCAGGGATTTGCATTGTACACACGTGTGTTTCTCATTTAAAAAAGTCGTCTTTCGCAGCGTGAAGTGTTATAAATGCCTTAAAAGTTTTATACAGCCGTTTCTTGGCCGAACCTTAATAAGGATGCAACGAAAATGCGTGAACAGTACAGATAATTTTTGTTATGTTTGTGGGGAGGTGACGTTTTCATCACAGAAGCGTGCCATAACCCCGATCATCAGGAAAGCCTACCATCTTTACTTTGGATGCCAGATTGGGGACCAGGGCAAGAGCTGGGCCCTGCACATTTGCTGCAGTAGTTGTGCAGCAAACCTTCGAAAATGGTTGAGCCGCAAAAGGTGATCAATGCCTTTTGCCATACCCGTGGTGTGGAGAGAGTAGATGAATCATGTCAGTGACTGTTACTTCTGCATGGTGCCCCCCCCCCCCCCCGGCAAGGTTTTTCGAAGAAGGAAAAGTGGACCTTACGCTATCCGAATATACCATCTGCTATGCGGCAGTACCTCACGGTGAAGGACTTCCCGTTCCAGAACCTCCAGAAATAGTTACACTGGAATCGGAAAAAGAAGAGGATGAAATTTGTGATATATCTGAGCCATCAACATAAAAAGATCATGAATTCGCACACAACGTGATGTCTGCTGAACCACACAGGATCACACAGAATGAATTAAACGATCTTGTCAGAGATCTGGAACTTCCGACAGTTAAAGCAGAACTGTTGGCGTCGAGACTATAACAGTGGAATCTCCTTGATGACAATGTGAAAGTGTCTGCGTTCCTTTCCCGCCAAAATAAACGTCTGGCTCAATTCTTTAAGAAGGAAGGTAACCTTGTCGCCTGCAACGATGTTGATGGTTTGATGACAGCCCTGAATATTAATCATAAGCCTGAGGAATGGAGACTGTTTATAGACTCATCGAAGTCAATTCTAAAATCTGTTCTGCTCCACAATGGCAACGTGTTGCCATTAATTCCAGTTAGTTATGCAGTCAATATGAAGGAATCATATGACAACATGAAGCGTCTTCTAAACTGCGTAAACTATAAGTAATACCAATGACAGCTTTGTGGAGACTTGAAAGTTGTTGCAGCAGGGCTATACGAAGTTTTGCTGTTTCTTATGTGAATGGGACAGTCGGGCAAAGACTTCCCATTACAAGAGGAGGGACTGGCCTTCCCGACAATCACTGGAACCGGGAACAAAGAATGTACAGCACCTACCGCTGGTAGAATCCAGCAACATTTTGTTGCCTCCTCTACACATCAAACTAGGACTCACGAAGAACTTCGTTAAGGTTATGGATCAGACAGGGCCAGCGTTTAGGTACTTCGCTGAGAAATTCCCAGGAATCAGTGTTTCAAAAATCAAGGAGGGTGTTTTCATCGGTCCTCAGATCCGCAAGCTCCCGAACAGTTCGACCACATTCTCAGTGGCAACGAGAAGAGTGCGTGGAATGATTTCCGTCTCTTATCAACCAACTTTCTAGGAAATAATAAGGGTGACAAATACAAGGAACTTGTTGAAAACCTGTTGTTGTCCTATGAGGAATTAAGCTGCAATATGTCTTTAAAGATCCATTTTCTGCACTCTCACCTGGATATTTTCCCGAAAAACAGTGAAGAAGTATTACAAAAGTCAAGGAAGAAAGGCACATCATACATACAACAAAACGAAGGAAGGCTAACTGGATTGAACACATCTTGCGTAGGAACTACTCTCAGAACACGTTATTGGAACGAAGATAGAAGGAAAGAGAGAAGGGACAGGAAAATGTGGAAGAAGACGTAAGCAGCTGCTAGATTACTTTAAGGGAAAGAAAAGATGCTGGAAATTGGAAGAGGAAACACTAGATCACGCTGTGTGGAGAACTCACATTGGAAGAGGCACTTGTACACTTGTACACTTGTACATTTGTCGTAATAAGACTATATACATTAAAAATGTACGGTGAAAATAACATATAGCATTATAACTTTTAAGCAATAGTAGGTAATAATTTCCCTACTCATCTTTCTCTGTAATGAAGGAAACTTTTCGAGCAAAACTAGTGACAGTATATTTCACTCTTGTTCAGTAATTACAGTCACAACCAGCATATATATTTTCGACACAATTACTGAACAAGACTGAATATACTGTGCGTGTACATAGCAATGAGGATGTTAAATATTAAGATCAAAACTAGTGACGTTGGCTCAATGTCGGACTCGGAAAAACGACAAATAATTTGTGGTAGAAGAAACAAAACTAGTGTCTGATTAGTTCCAGTCGAAATACTGCAACACAGCAAATGCAGGCATCGTAGGCCGAGCTTGTGGCGATACTTTTTCGAAAATAAAATGATCTGTTTCATTTGTGAAAATTTGAGTGTAAAACAAAAACCCTGCTGAAAGGAATGGCACTGAAGTTTATGCTCTTCCAGAAATTTGGAGAACCTTTTGCCATCTCATTGAGAGCTGTACGTTATAACTGAGGATGACGTATTAATAGAGAAGAAACACAGGTATCCTCATGCGAATTTTACCGACCTCATATTCCTTCACGTAATTGATAAAATAATCGTTGAATTGAAAGGTAATTCAAAGAAAAGAGTGGCTTGTTGCAGGCTATTAGGGCGTTGTATCCACTATGCAAGTCCTCCCTCGATAAGCTACCACTCATGTGAGGGGAATATTGAAGCAGCAGTGAGACTTTCATCAGCGTTGAATAAACGGTAGAGGAAGGAAATTAATATGAAATAAGACACCGTCTTAATTACTGGGCCTGTTTCGAAAGTACTGGATGACATTCTATGAAATTCAAACCTGGAAGTACCTGCAACAGCAATTTCAGCATTTATGGCTGTTTGTGAAACGACCTTTTCCTGTCGCCGCCGGCTGAAGACCTACCCAAGAGACAATATAACCGATGAGTGATTTAGTGTCTTTGCTGTGCCTGCTTTGGAGACAGAATTTGTGAAACGGCTTGATTTAGAAGCTGTAGTAGACAAGTTCGACTACGGGCACCAGAAAAGAATAATTCGCCAAAAATAATAAAGTAAAACTAATAACTGTTCTCAAGCAGCGTCTCAACAAAAGTTGCAAAATGCGCCTTTCAGCTTCGCCATGTCCATCCGTCCTTCCAATTAATTAGAATTTTGAATGTTCGTTAAGTAGGACTTTAAAAGCGGATAAAATGACTTTGTTTGAGTATGGTCCATCCCATTGTGTGGATGTAATTATTGGCCTCTCTAAATAAAAAGAAGCAAATGTGTGATGTTATTGTCCGTATGTTCGTATTTCAGAATTATCTTTGTCTTTTACGATTAGTTAAAACATTTTGTATATTTTGTTACAAATAGCTGATCCCACACGAAAAATTAGTGGCCCACCCAGAGAAAAAATCTGGTACAGCTCCTGCCCAGGAAGAAATTTGTCTTGCTATTCCTGTTTTTAACATCAGGACGGCATCAGCTCTGAAAGAGCGTTCTGTGATGCGCCCGTACACTTGTGGTTTGCAAAGGTTGTGACGTTATTCTGGGAAGTCGAAATTTCCCATTGCATTCTGACCCAGCCAAAATCAGACTGTTCTCCATGGCGAATTTCCCGCTAAGAAGGACGATGAACTTCATTCGCCCTTGAAATAACAGCAGACAAAATATATTACCCTCGTTTCATTGGCTGTCGCACCGGTAATTGACGAATAAAAATTTGTGGAAGGTATGTGCCCTGTTATGGCGTCGTAAAATTGAGGGAGAATTTGCAGTGTTGGTAGAAGTGTTATGCAAATGAACTGTTGACAGGTCTTGCCAATTCGCATTTCCGTATTAATTGCCAAAATATTATCATGCAGGAGTTGAAGTTTCGAAGTAACTAAAACAGAACAAAACAACAGTATGCAAAGCTAAGAACTACATTCGTAAAGGTTAGGACTACCCTTGTACCGCCAACCAAAAAATATCTTTATGAGGAGTGAACGTAAAAGGAACTTGTTTCCAACTGAATGTGATGCATAGGAGTGTTTATTTCATAGGCATTAACCTTTGAAACAACTAAATTTATGCTAAGATAAGGAGATCTGGATGTACAGGGTCGTACGCATGTGAACTTTTTTCATTGATAAGACGTGTATATTTTAGCTTGGTTGTTGTGTGGTGATATTAGTTCTAGTGCTAGCACTCCACGCGTCGGTTGGTTTGCTGGTCAAGACGTTGTGTACTTCTGTGAACGACGACAGTGCTTTACTCTGCTTGCACGAATTAGTCATGCTTTTTCCACATTGATTTTTTGTACTAGAAAGGACATTATTGGGTTTCAGATTCGTGCTCTGCGGAAAGAGAAATAAGTTTGCATTAAGCAAACAAGTAGACAAACAAGCTAGCATAGAGCTAGTTGAAGCACATACAGTTTTAGTACCAAAGGCTAATATATTCCAGCCCATCTTAATGGTGTTCCTAAGTAGTTCCCAGAAGATGACTGAGCTTTTTCTGCATCGCGTCAACCCCATTTACTACTCGGACTATTCAGATACACTGTTTTCCTTCCATGGCAGAAAGCCCTGTTTTCTGTCTTGAAATATAATTTGTGCCTTTTCTTTCGCATTTTTTGGCTTCAAACTTTGAAGCTTCCTTAGCGAAAAAGGATTCAGGCCTAAAGTGGCAGTTCATAGGTGTTTGGTATCTTGGTGATACAAAAGGGTTAAATTTCCACCACTTTCCCTGTCACACGGCTGCAAAATATTTGGAGTTGGGCTGTATGAAACATATTATATCAGAAGATACAAATCATCAATCTTCCATCATGGATGTCATATCCAGTGTGAGTATTACAGTTATAAACAATTGACATGATTTATAAGGAGAAAATGTTTTCTTTATAAAATTATGTTACACAACATTCTCCATTATGTTAGCAGTTAAAAATTTATTGGCAGGTTAAACCCTTGAACCCTGAAGTTTGTGTACATTATATTTAAAACTTCAGGTGTATCCACACAGAAAATATGGTATGTGGATATCTTGTACTGTGTTCTATGAGTGTGTCTGTGATCTTGTTTTAGTAATTGGTGTGAAATGTGATACAGCAAAGATACATTGATTTTGCTTTTGCATTTTTTCAGCCAAGATATTATGGCATTCTTATAATCATCTAGCAACGAATTTGAGTTAAGCATGCACAAGACATTAATTTGGGTGCCAAAGCATTATAGATTTAGCCATCTTTTGTATGCTAGGCACATTTGTGTATGAAAGTTCCAGCCAAGAATCTGTTGTGTTCAGAATCTAGCATGTCAAGTTGAGTGATTGTCTCCTTAGAATTGGAGGCTACTTTCATGAAATGGAATGAGTATTTAACCTAGATCAGGCCCACTCAACCTGTAGCTCACACACATCATGTTGCCTGCAGCACAGTGTTATGTTGCCCTTGGAGACATTTGAAATGAGACAGTGTCTTTTGATTCTTTCCTGACAAAGCCAAGATAGAAGACCTTATTTATGGAGACATACATTACATTACATTATATTATATTACTAATTTTGTAGAAATGTACTAAAAATAGTGACACCCTAGCGTAGGTTGTGAACTTCATTTTTAAGTACATTTTTCCTATTATTATGAATATATTTGTGTTTCTTGTTATGTATAGACAAATACAGACATAATATTATAGTATGAATATACATATACTTATTCATTCTTCATTCTGTGTGTTGAATTTCATGTTGCCTGCATGCAGACCAAATTTTGCTGAAGTTGCCTGCACCACATAAAAGGTTGAGTAGGCCTGACCTAGATTGTAGGGTCTGTATACTTATTGTGTTTAAATTGTATCATTCCATTGCTCATCATTGTATGACGCAAAGATTCTTTATATCGTAACTCAAATTTAAATTTTCGGAATGCCCACGTTGGTACATACTGTTTTCATACAGTAACAGATTTTTAGTGCATTTTTTGTAGTACCAAGAATTCATATTACTTGAATCCCAAGGTGACTGAGAGAACGTAATGATCTCATAAATCATTTAAAGTAAAATAAGATGAAAGTATGCAACCTGCTCCTCCTCCACCTCCTCCAGTTTCTAAAGAGTACCTCAGTTGTTTCGTATGAAAGCCCAGTGCCTATAAGTTGTTGAAAGTTTACTTTATACAGAATCTAGGATAACACTGTTTGAATAAAGAAACTGCATGATAGTTGCACAATTTGCCTTGGAAAGTACATACATTGGTGCAGCATTTCTGGACTTTTTATAGTTGATGTATCAGAGAGTCAAATTTCACATACCCCGTTTCAGTGGCAGTGTAATTTTTATCTCGGACAGTGTTACCTTCTCAATAGAAACACAATACAGAGACTTGATTTATACCATTCA
The DNA here is from genome assembly GCA_021186555.1 of Reticulitermes speratus. Taxonomy (NCBI): domain Eukaryota; kingdom Metazoa; phylum Arthropoda; class Insecta; order Blattodea; family Rhinotermitidae; genus Reticulitermes; species Reticulitermes speratus. The sequence goes on along the minus strand of JAJKFL010000042.1, from coordinate 25,766,625 downwards.
AAAAAGAAGGCTGTAGTAGGGAAAGTTGTCAAGATAGGCCCCATGGCAGTATATGAAATGTAAATCTCATATTCCCCTGGGGTTGCATATGTACTCCCCAGTTCAGAGCCAAGTAATTACAGTAAATTATTTCAGTGAGCCTACTGAAGTAAGACATGTACATAATTATTTTTTCATTACATGCATACATAAGAATGTTTATTCTTTTGCAGAACCCTGTACTGAAATCATTTCTTGTGGGGTCTTTCTCTGGAACATTCTCAACTATAATATTTCAACCACTGGATCTGGTTAAGACCCGACTCCAAAATCCAACATCAAAGGCCTTTGGGTAAGCAAGTTAAAAACAGTCATGAAAAATGTAAGATTTAATGCTCTCATGTCATAGATAATGAAGTATACTGTCCTTTGGGGTGTGATACCATATAGTCTTGGTAAAAATTAGGCAGCGTTGTGGAGGCAATATGTTCCTTTGAAAGATTGGTAAATTTCTACCACATTACACAGTGTCACATTCCGGAAGATATTATTCTTCAGTCATGAGGAAATTAAACAATTTTTTTCGTTTAATTACATGTAAAGATATTAATTAATTAATTAATTAATTATGACTTTAAATTAATGGAAAGAACTTAACCTAACATCACAAGAGTCTGGTTTTTAAGTAGTTTTCATTATACACCTGTTTATTGCATTGTGTTCACTCTGTGCTGCAAATTATATTGTTCAGCAGTAATTTCATTGTATGTTGTTTTCAGGGCCAGGCCAGGACAGCCATGTGGAATGATAACTATTGTAGGCCATATTCTGCAGAAAGAACACATCTTTGGGTTGTGGAGGGGCATGACCCCCGTAAGTTTTGATCCACTGATTGCCATTGTAACATTTCCTTTGGATATAATTTGTGTGTTTTATGTTAAGGTTCCAGAGAACACTTATTTTGACAGTAAACATGTTGTGGAACAGCAAAATTTCATTTTGTATATTTATTTTCACAAGGATCCGTGCTCTCTGCTAGCCATTTAACCACCTTTAACCCACTGTATGCTAATGAAGAGCCTGGTTTTTAGGCACAGTGAAAGCTCAGAGAGGTACCTCACAAGTCTGAGTTGCCTTTCCCATGTAGTTACCTCTTTTGGTATTTAAATAGAATTCTGAGTATATATTGCATGTCTGTGGGAAGCTTCAGGGAGTTAAAACACTGGAAATAAGTGGGTTTGGAATGTAGTGTTGTGAAAGATTATAGCATTGTGTTTGTTGTTAGGCATTATAAAGTGCATTAATAACTTAAGTATGTTCTTGTTGCAGTCACTCACCCGCTGTGTGCCAGGTGTAGGGCTCTACTTTTCCTCCCTCCATTGGTTGAAATCAAATTTAACATCTGGTGATCCAGGACCACTTGAAGCCATATTTCTGGGCATGTTGGCTCGATCATTGAGTGGGGTGTGCCTCATACCAATCACCGTCATCAAAACAAGGTTTGAGGTTGGTGAATAGTTTGCCTGTTGATGTAGAATGATACCCTGTTATAACCCTTTGAAGCCTGAAGTTGATCCAAGTATTTGTTTCCTACCTTACAGTAAACAGACTGTATTTCTGTTGCAAGTACCGATCTGCTGTTTAGAGGAATAATAACTGTTTACTCTGAGATTACAAGACACACATGAATGCACTTTGTATGCAAAAGATAGGATTTTTAATGTTAAAACAGGTGGTACATATTATTGCCACTCTGTTTCAAGTGTTAGTACGCTGGTTATATGGTTGTACATAGACAACAAATATTTTGCCACGATGTGTATAAGAATAAGGAAGGCTATGTCTTACTACTGCATCCATTTTGCTTTCAAAATGACATACAGACAGAAACATTTTGTTGTTCAGATGTGGGTCCTGAGTGTGACATCATGGATATGGTGTGATAAAATCTTTTCCAGACTGACTGCGAAATGACACTACTGCTGCTAGCATGAACGTCTGCCCCTAGTTGTAGATAAAGTAGCGTCTGCTGATTCATTTCCTTCTTCAAATAAGGCTGTAGTATGTATGGTTATTGAGTACTGTTTTCTTAGTAAAGTGTGGCTTGCAATTTTAGCATACCTAGAATATTGCAGACTTGAAAGGACAGCATGTCCGCATCATGTGCCGTGGAAACTTTGAAATGTTGAAATTAGGTTTTGGAGAGCAGACGCTAGGAAGAAAAAAAGCTTTTGAGTGGTTTTCCATGTTCAAAAGTGGTGTGACCTATGTTGAAGATGCAGAATGCTCAGAATGCCCATGATTGAGCAAAAGTGATGAAGAAATGGATTGAATGAAGGGACTTATTCACGAAAACAGAAGATTCACTATCTGTGACGTTGCTAACATATTGGGAATTTCACGTGGGTCAGTTCACGTAATTTTGAAAGAGTCTGAACATGCTTTGGATTGCCGCCAAATTTGTGCTGTGCTTGCTAATTGAGGAGCAGAAGGAGAATTATGTCAGCACATGCCAGGACATACGGGAGAGGCTTGAAAGAGATGCAGAATTCATTGTGAAGGTAATCACAGGTGATGAGATGTGAGTTTATGGGTATGACCCAGAAACCAAACAATGGTTATTTCAGTGGAAGGGCCCATCATCTCCATGCCCAGAAGGGAAGACAAGTTTACTCAAATGCAAAGGGCATGCTCTTTTTATACAATCATAGAGTTGTACATTATTAATTTGTTTTACAAGGATGAACTGTAAATGTGCATTACTACATTGACACTTTACAGCATCTATGAGAGATGTTGTGGTGAAAACAACCTGAACAGGGAATTTTGACAACACATCTGCTCATTCTTCTTTGTCTCTGCATGAATTTCTGGCTAAAACAAAATGACTGTTCTTCCACATCTTCCCTACTCATCAAATTTAGCACTGTGTGACTTCTTTCTTTTCCCAGGAACTAAGACAGTGTTAAATAGGAGAAGAATTACCGTATATTGTCGAATCTAATCCGCACTTTTTTTACAGTTTTAGAGGGCTAAAAAATCAGATGCGGATTAGATTTGCGTGCGGATTAGATTCGCGGTCTAGAGCTGGATTTTGGAAAAATGATTGAGCTGCTGTACAATATAACAATAACGTAATTAACGTAATTAATAAACAACGTAAGAACAATACAATACAATAATCTATTATTTTATTATTTATTATTATAATTTATTATTCATCAGACTCGCCGTCATCACTCATAATTCGAGGAATGTTCAAAGATCTGGCCTTCTTTATCGCCTCCTCGCGAGTAGATCATAACTCACAAACAGTCCAGTCTTGCGTCTCTCTTGAAAAAACGTGAAGACTGCATCATCAATTTCAGGAAATCGTCCTTTCTTGGGTCCAGTGAATTTCCTTCGTGACGCCTCACACCCGCTGATCGCTGCCTTGTGTTTCCGCCATAGTCGAACGTTGCTTTCATCAACTCCAAAAATTGCAGCGGCTTTGCGGTTTCCATTCTCCTCTGCGCACCGAATAACTTCACGTTTGAACTTTGCCGTATATGAGAGTCGTTTAGATTTCAGGTGTCCCTCTTCCATAACTACGGTACACGACAAATTGGAACAAGCACCTCCCACGTTTCAACAACTAAAGATCAGCTGGCTTCAGACGAGATTGCGCACGTCTGTTGAGAAAGACCCCGCCTCTATCGGTATGACTCATCGGCCACAGGCGTAGCGTCGGATTTTAACGCATTGGTAACATCCAATATTATTCAATCAGTCGCCCCGTGGGCAAGGGGTGGTTGAAGGAAAGGTGCGGATTAGAATCGCGAACTAACTTTTTTTCGTTTAAGAAGTCGCCAAAAACTGGGTGCGGATTAGATTCGGGTGCGGTTTAGATTCGAGAATATACGGTAATGATATCACCATGATTGAAGCAAAGTAATTGAATTTTCCAAATTCCAAACAATGCACTTTATGAAATGCTTCAATCAGTGGCATGGTTGCTGGGCTAACTGTATAATGTCCCAAGGAGATTACTATGAAGGCAACGGCATTGATTAGAAAGTAGGTGTTGTTATGGAGAAATAAATTCAATCTGGAAATTATTTGATTGCACCAGCTAGGGGGGTTAACATGTTAGAACAATGTGCTGTCTTCTTGTTCATGATCATCACTCATAAACATTGGTATTCATGTGTAAAACTATGTAGCGTAACAAGCCTGAGGATCAGACTCTGAATATTTAGTGTCATGGAGACCTTAAATTTTATATTTTAGGAACATTCATATCTGTTTGGCTAATGTTCTAAACAATAGACAGTACTTACACACAGCCAACACAACGTTGTATTGTTATTCGTAAATAACTTGTCACATTACCCCTAGCAACATATTTCAACTTTAAGTCATCTTTAGGCTAATCTGGTAAGCATAAAAATGTAAAAATTCTAAAATTATGTAAATTTTAAAATTATAACTTTAGTCTGAAGGTGAGTAATTAAAGTCAAAACATGTTGCTAAGAGGTAAATGTGGCAAGGTATTTATTATTAATAATATAAAGTTGTGTTGACAGTGTATAAGTACTGTTTATTATTATAGATAGCACACTGGGATGCCATACTTTGGAAAAACCATTCTCAACTTGACGCAGGTGAGGTTCCTGACATTTAGGGTGATCCTTATGGTAAGCTGACCCAGACATACTGCAGTTTAGGCTTATTTCTCAGATCCTCATATAGGGTTCAAATTTTGACAGTGTGAAATATATTGACTTATGTGTGATGCTTCTTCTTTTAAATCAGTCGTTTACTCCATGTAGTTTACAGTATCACAGAATATTGTAATTACTTCATAATTGAGTAAAACATGATTATTTGATATATATATATATATATATATATATATATATATATATATATATGCTAACTGTAACTTCAGTATAATTTAATCACAGAGTGGTATCTACCGGTATGGAGGCATGACAGAAGCCTTGAAGACAATATACAGTACTGAAGGAGTTCGTGGTCTGTGCTGTGGACTTGTGCCTACATTGTACAGGGATGCGCCATTCTCTGGACTTTACTTCATGTTCTACACACAGACAAAATCGACTATGCCATATGGTAAGGGCTAATTTTTCTTTCAGAAAACATTTCTTCTAGCACTGTTTCTATTTATGCTGGTCGATCCACAAAACGTCTCCAGTCTCTTCCTGTCTACCTGCAGTCTTTCCTTTGTTATTTCTTTTCAGTCATTTCCTCTGTTCCTGACATCTTCCAGTACCTAGATGAAACCTCAGAGGACATACTCACTGAGCAAGTTGGTCGAAGCAGTGATTCTTCTGCCTTATATTCCAGAGGTGTCCTATTCAACTCTTGGGACACTAGTTGTCCTGACTGAAGGTTTTCGTTAGTCCTTCCAGGTAAATGCTGGAGTAGTACCTCAAATTATGCCCCAACTATTTCCACATCTTTTTAAATTTGTCATTTACTGTCATCTGGTGCTGTATAGTTGAGCTACAGGCAACATCATCTTTGAAAGTTAAGACCTTCAGCTTCAAAAATGATTCTGTTCTTCATCAAAATTGGTTTCTAGGAAGATACGGGAATGATTGTAGCTAAGTTTGTAGCAAATTCCAAAGTTTCGTTTGAAATTCATTAAATAGCCTGTCACCTGCTCCATATTGCACTTATTCACTGTGCCTGTTTTAACATATGTGCTGATTTTATGGATTGTATAGATTATATCTGCAGTACAACAACAAATGTATGGTAAAAATTGCCATTTTCAGGGATGTGACACCATGTGGTCCAGTAGAAGCGTACGGACATCTCAAAGAAACCTGCTGCCCCAATCATAAGTGTACATGAGTATGGTGTTACATCCCAGAAGTCTTCATAGTCACAACTTTGAGAACCTCAAATCTCACAAGCATATGACAGAGCAAAAGAACTAATTGAACTTTTGTGTGTGTGAGCTTGCCATTTGTGTGCAGTTTTACTGACACTGACTTAAGAGTAATTAATGTGTGCCTTCAGTTAATTACTTCCTGTCTACAGCCTGATTCATTGTGCCTTTTTCTTTCTTTCTCTTTTTTAGAATGGCTTCACTCAAATTTTGCAGCACCTGTTAATTTCTCATGTGGTCTGGTTGCCGGACTTTTAGCATCAGTTGTCACACAGCCTGCTGATGTTGTTAAAACCAAAATGCAGCTCTACCCCAATAAATTCAGTGGTGTTCATAGTGTTCTGATTTACATACACCAGGTGAGGTGCTGGTAATTGTATGTGATGTCTTGTTCAAATAACTTTTTAGTGCTAGAGTACAGACTGACAGTATCAAGTTGTGAAATGTATGCATATTGTAATAATTTGGGCATGTTTGCTCATATTTGTTTAATTGCCTCAAGAACTATAAGATGTGTTCTAGGCATAAAGTTTAATATTCATCTTGCTCTGCAGCTTTTGTTTGAACTATTTTCCTCTCTGACTTTTGGAGTATCACATTTAACCTTCCAGCTTTTCAAAAGCTTCATTCTGCAGCCTCTCAGATTGCCCATGTTACTTAAAATTATGGTGTGGTCAAAAAATATCACAAAATTGGTCTCTTAGGTATTTAAATTTGCGGTGTCTACATGTATTTGTATTTTGCTTCCAACAGAGATATGGTATCCAAGGCTACTTCAAGGGTCTGGTGCCTCGAATGTTGCGAAGGACATTAATGGCTGCTATGGCATGGACAATTTATGAACAGGTCAGGTCTGCATTAAGACTGCACTCTTTTTTGGATATGATGCCCAGTAGTCTGGCCTGAAGATGGGGGAATCAGGTTTCCCCAAAATGATGGTAACCTTCAACCAGATAACATGACATCACATCCCAGAGAGCCACACCCTTCAACATCTATATTGACAATATGCCAGCATGTTTGTAATGTACTGGCTTCCATGGTGACATGATGAAACAACCATTTACTTTAATTTCCTGCCATTTGTTGGCAGACATTCAGTGCCATGCTTTTTGTTTCTCCGTAGCATCTATTAATCTTCAGTTCACAGTGGAAAACACCCCATTTCAACTTATTTTTGTGCTTTAGCTGTCAGTTTTCTTGTGTGCAAGTAGTAAATGAGCACCTTTCACTGAAACAAATTGGAATGGGTTATGGTTGAAATTTAGAAAATACCATTGTGAGAACTTCAAATATAACTTTTCTGACTGTCATTTCAGTGATTGGCATGCCTGATTTTTATTTGAGGTGTTCTAGATTGAACCCTTTGCCCAGGATTTGGGTATGTTGACTGCAGTTTTATTGCAGTAGATAGAGGGTGAGGTAGAGCCCTGAAATAGGCTACAACCACTTAGGTTCCACCTTCTTCCCAATGTGCCGTTCATAGACATTGTATCATTTATTGCATTATAACCCATGCTGTTGATAAGTTACCTAAGTGGCTAATATCACAGAGCAGAGTTTTTGACAAACTAGTCATGACACCCCATGTTCACAAGAACACAGCACTGGTACGTGTCTTGAGCCAGTTGAATCCTGTCTACATTCCATCCTGTTTCTGTAAGATCAATTTTGGCATTATCCTCCCATCTGAATGCAGTCTTCCAAATGGTCTCTTCCCTTAGAATTTTCCAACCAAAATGTTGTGTGTGCATTTCTCATCTGACTTACGCATGATACATGCTCTGCCCAACTCCGCTTTATATCCATTTGATGAAGAAATGTTTGTCCACTGTGCCCTAGGAGTGACCATGACACATGGGCAGAGGAGAATGCCATGAATTGCCTCACAAACTCTGCCTTTTGCAGTTACCTTTTGGGCATTTTAATTAGGCATCCAAACCCATGAAGTATCTCATTTAAAGAGTTACATAAATTTAAACACCTGTCCTAGGTCTTATAATGCACACTGTGCATCCTGTCATGTTCCTTGTAGTAACAGAATGAAAGGAAACTAAATTATGTCAGAAATACAGTTGCATCCTTTTTACAGAGCTATAAACTTTTGGTAAAATTTGTACAGGTAGCCCTCGATTTACGCCGGGGATGCGTTCCTGGACGAACCAGCGTAATTGGAATCAGTGTAAATTGAAACAATTTTTATAATGTAAATCAATGGGAAGTCAATGACATGCGTTCCCGGCACCCAAACATTGACGAGTAATATAATGGCATTGCATTTAAAGCTCTGAAATAAAGTAAATATAATAAAGGGAATTTAAAAAATATATATTGTACACTTACAACCGGCAATGGCGTAATGAAGCAGCGTTAGTTCTCTGACAAAGTCCCTGGTTGAGAATTGTCATGTTTTTTAAAGAAAGCATGCAGTGTGGACTGTCGTGATTTCTTCTTTTTTTCTATCAAAATTTCATGATAAGGCCTCATGGATGCCATAATGCTCCTCTTCGCTGTAGCACTCCGCTCCCAGTCGTGGTCAATCTCGCAGAGCTCATCAATACAGTCATCTCTGCTATTATGCGATAGTTGCATTCATGTAAGATGCCAACCTATATAAAATGGCTAATAAAAATAACCCCGGGACCTCTGCAGAGATGAAATTTGTCCTTTGATAGGTTAAAGCGCCGGGAATGAAATCGCATAAGAGCAAACTCACATATGCAAAAGTTTACATTTTACAAGCAGCTTTTACCGATTAATCAATCTCATTAGAGCAAATATGTGTTAACGAAACATATGTAATTGTAGAGATGACTGTATTTATAATTTTTATTCAAATCAGCGATCTAAGAATTACGATTTAGTATAAGAAGCAGTACGAGAAAAATTGTAAAACGTTATAAATAATAGTAAAATATATTTTTTTCACTTTTTGACCTGGTTTCCAAATCGGCGCAAATTGATGGCTGCCTGTATTCAGTCTTGGTTGGCAAGTACTGGAGTACTTATTTGTTGCTTTTTCTTGTCTCTACTGCTATAAATATAACCATGCCAGTTCTCATACACACACATAGCATTCATATCACTGTTTTTTTATATGAATGGTGATTTTAGTAAGTGACTTGTCATATGTGTGCTGTATGTATTAAAGCCCCTGTTTAATATTTGTCTGGTGGAAAATTTTGATACCTTCAATGAAGAAGAATCTTAAATGGAGTTTGTGTCAAAATCAAACAAAATTACTACTGTGGTTGTAAAGACAATATATTCACTCTAAATTTAAACCTAATGATGTTTTTCTGCTGTCCATTGTATGTTTTTGTATTTATTTATGGGACACAAAAGAAAAAAAAAAACTTGAAAAGTAGACTAAAATAAGACTTTCACTACTCAAGACATTCTATATACGTACATCCATTATCCTGTCAGCAAACTGGAAAAAGAATAACATGGAGGTATTACAAACATGACTGCATTTAGAACAATCAAATGCTACGTATTAAAGTGTAAATATGAAATGAGTTGCGTGCATATATATACCTGAAATGTTAATTTTTAAAATAATTGAGGAGTGAAATCTGCTGTGCTGATTGGGTGTGATGAATGAAGGGCAGCTGTCTGTCCAAATGTTGAATGAAGAGTGCCTCTCTGTCTCTCTCTGTCCCCCCCCCCCCACCCCCACCCCGCCTAAATGTTGAATGAAGAGCAGCTCTCTGTCTCTCTCCATATGTTCAAGTCTGATAAATTGGTGTCATCAGTCTTGTAGGATCACAAGTATCCCTTATCAACTTCAAACCTTGAGACTGCCTCACCAAATGTAGGAAATGGGGGTTCCTCATCTTCCTCTTTGTCACTGCCACCACTTTGCTCATGGTTTCCACTTGTCACTGATTGAAAGAGTGCCTCTATGGTCATGGTACCTGTTGTCATACTGGTTTGATCTTCATTCACAAGATCTGAGAACTTGAAGTTGCTGGGATTGAAATTCTGTTCCTCCAGTCTTCTGCTCCATCTTGCTCACCATCTTCATCAGAGTCTTCTTGACACTTGAGGGTCAAAAGTACACTCTGCAATAATTGGAAATCTGATGTTGCTTCACTTCCATTGCTCATTATATGGCATTAATTACACAACCCAGACTCGGAGTTATGAACGTGAACCCTAAGTTGAGGCTCCAAACAGGTGTGGGGCAACCCAAAACCACCAAGACAGCCATAGGCTCTGGGTGAATCAGAAGTGCTAAGAAGGCAGGAAGGTTTATGGATGTTTTGAGCAACAATCCTAATTCAGTCCCTTGTTGAGAGTGGTTGTGTCGACTTTACCATGCTTCTCTGTATTTACCTCTGGTCTAGTTGCCGTAACATTATTCTGTACCACACAGCTAGTCTGTTGTGTCAGATCTAAGAAGAGACTACTGTACTTAATTGTGCAACCATCTGGCGGTGGTGTTAGTAGTTGACATGTAAGGTGGAGTAGCTGTGTAGTATTGGCAGAACAAGAGCTATAGGTCACCATAGTTTGTCTCAGCAATAGAGATGAGTGATCAGCTTTATGCTCTGGCTTTTTTACCCTGTGGTACCTATGGGCCCCAGAGCTGGTATGGTTGGTGTGGAGAAGAGAAAAAATATAGGCATTGTTTTCCAATATACAGTATTTACGTGCACAGTAGACAGAGGCAAGTGTTGAGTTTTCGTGCTTTATCCCTGGACTGTGTGAAGCTCCATTACTTTTTGTAATGTGGTGTTTACACATTTATACATAGTGAGAGGGGGCACGTTTGGGAGGAAGAACTGTGTTTTCATGTCTGTCATTTCAGTAATCATGTCTATATGCATACCACTAATTAGTTAAATTATTTCATGTTAAAGTTTTGCTTTGGTAACAATATCTGCCTCAGATGTATGATGTCAATAAGTAACAAAACTTCTTTCTTACTGTTTGCAGGTGACAAGAAGTATTGGCTTGAAGTGACATTATAGCAGATATTTCGTATGATTCTCTCTCTTCAAGTTAGTACAATAACATCAAGCTAAACGTTTCTGACAGCTGATGAATGGGTCAAGCCAAATTAAAATGAAATAATTGGCTTACTGAGTCCGACCCAACTCAAGCATGCAGAAAGGATTCACAGAGGTTTTACAGCTTCTCATGTCAGTGTAAACTTCAGTTTCAGTTTCACTCTCCTTCCTGATTTCTGTGTCCTGAAGTGATAGTAAGCTAAGTGCAGTTTCTTGTATATTGATAATGGTTTTCCTTTTATTGTGCCAAAGTGCACCCATGTAATGTGTCAGTTCCATTGTTGATGTATACAGGTAGCCCATGTTTTTTGTTTTGGTTGTGTTCCTGAGAAAGTGGGCATAAATCAAAAATGATATTCCCATAATAAATGGAATAGGTGGGGTTTTGGGTCAGTCATATTAATGACAGCCTGTTTGTATGCGGTACACACACACACACATCTACTTATTATTTTATTATTGTGTTGCAGCAGTTAATATCATGTTTTAATCTTTGTAAATTGAAAAGGAATTGTAAACAACTTGCATACACTTGGCATGAATGGTACATGTTCCATATCTTTGCTGTCATTGGTGATTAAATTCACTCTCATGGACTTCACAACTCAGTCACTGTATTGCCACTGTTAAGATTGTTGTTGTAGTTAGGTTAGGGTTTCAGTTTTGCCACTTTCATATAAGTAGGTATGATGGTGGTTAGGTTAGGTGTTGTGTCAATTGATGTCGTCTTAGTTTCCCTGTTCCTGCCTAGTTTGTAGTTTCTGTACTTGTCACTTTTCTGTAGATTTTCCATATCACCATCACAGATTATTAAATTCACTTTCACAGGCTTTAACTGCTCAGTCACTTTATTGCCCACAGTTCATACATGTTACCACCATTAAAATTATTGCTGCAATTATTTGTTGTCCTGTCAGTTCTCTTTCCTCAATTGGGTGTCATTGTGGCATTTGTAGGTAGAGCAAAGAAATTGTCTTAAAGGCAAACAGACAAACCCATTGGTCTGAACTAAGTGACAAGCACACAGTGACTGACTCCATTTGCATTGAGTCCACAGCCTCCAAGTTTGTTCTTTGCTGTGGGTTTCATACACGCTTGGCAGCATCCTAGTGCACAGCCAGCTGAAGGGTGTTACACTAAAAATCAGAGGACATAAATTAAGAAGTGGTGTAAAGTGGCAAGGGGCGTTGAAGCAAAAAGGTGTAAAATGGGCACAAAACAAGGGTTATCTGTATATACATTTTCATGTTATGTTTCTGATATTTAAAAATGAATGTACTAATAATCTATTTTGGTACTGTGAAGAATTATATATTTTTATGTGATGTTTTAGTTTGTTTATGTACCTTTGAATGAATGTATAACAGAAAGTAATAATGCGTGGAGAAAGAGGTGGAAAAATTTATTCACATGTAAATTGGTAAAATGCAGTACAACTGGTTTCAAACAATGAAAACATTTCAGCAGTAAGAGACAGTACCTGGATATGGTTGCTTTACTCGCAGTATAAGTGGCCAGAACTTTAAAGAAGCAAAACACTCAAATGAAATTAAAAGTCTGCTCTTGTAATTAGAGAAAGATGGTCTGGGAATGAGGATTAAAGTTACGTGCATGGTGAAAATTTCATAAAATGTTTGGATGTTCTGTATGTGTTCACAGTACTAAACAGAAAAGTTGCTTTTATGGTGTATTATGTGGCTTATTAGTGGATCTCCAGAGCTAATAGTCATGTAGTGAAATTAGTTATTCAGAGGTAATGTATAGATGAGAACGTACTTAAGTCTAGATTACAGTCACCAATACAAGTTCACAAGGCTTACTCTCGAGGAAACATTATATTATTCTTGCATTATTTTTCTGGAAGAATAAATGCAAGTATCTGATTTGTTGATGCAGTTATATTTCACTAACTTCCTGTGAATATGGGGTATAGGCTGAAGTTATTTTTGGACTTGTGCTTTTACAAGTATCCCCATAATAGTGTAGGAACATTGTGTGACTTGTGTGGTCACTTTAACACATTAACCATTTAACATGATGTCACTGTATTGTGAACCTGTATTCAGTATGGTCTATGGCATTTAGAGGCCACTCCCATGTACCTAGTGTTGGCAAAGATGGTGAAAATTGTGGCAACCTCTATTTCACCTGCCTAGCCCTTGTTCGAGACAGACCTGTGTGGGTGCCTCTGCAGAATATTTCCTGTCTTGGTGGTGAGTGATGTCATTGTGAAGAACATGGGATGGAACTCCAGGCTGATCAGAGGCAAGGGTTTGCTTGTGACACCAATGAGAACCCCTGCTTGGCATATGGACCAGACAGATCTGCCACTGTTCCTTACCATTCCATTGTCACCCCCAATGCTCTGAACACTGTGGTCACTAAAGACCTCATCCTTCCTGTTTATCAGTGTCTGCTTTGCACTCTTGGATCACTTGCCAGTCCTGATTGACACTAGATGTCTGTCATCCTTTCAGAACACTCCAGGCCACACTGATTTCCAAAGAATGGACTGGGCCACATTCAAGGCTTAAGTCAAAGACAGGATCCCAGATAACCCAGCAGTACCTGACAAGAAAGCAACCAACAAATGCATTTAGGAACTGTCTAGTGCCATCCAGGAGGCCTTTGCAGTATCTGCTCCCATGCTTACCTGTGGCCATCTTTGCCGGCTTGTATTCAGCACAAAATACACCTGAAGAATTAGCTGATGAAGCACTGGCAAGTCATCAGTGATCCCACCTGCAGCTGTCTCCAGAAGTCAGTAATTTACACATCAGCTGAACAAGGGGAGGAATTAACAGTGGAGTGGTATGCTAGAATCCCTGGACATGAAGAGCCAGTCAGTATGGAAGGTGAGAGCAGGGTATGTGAATCCTGACTCCCTTACCCCTATCTCACATCAGGGGGACTCATTCTCTCAGATCTTGAGAAAGCAGAAACCTGGCTGATAGCTTGAGATCAGTTTCAGCCAGTAAATGATGTATCAGAACTGGCAGTGATTGAAATGGTTAATGGGGTGATGAAAGCATATGCCTTTACCCCTGCAAGTGAACCCCAGTTAACCAACCCACTGAGGTGCAAGAAGCCATCAGAATCTCAGGGGCAGCAAGGCCCAAACATTATACTAGGTACGCCCAGAAAGTAATGCAACACATTTTTTTTCTCATTCACAATTGATTTTATTAAAACTTCAAATATGTCACATCATTACATGAATCTTTGGCTACCTAAACCTATTTTTCAACATAGTCTCCTTCTAAATCTTTGGCCTTACGCCACCGAGATGCGAGAGCCTGTATGCCTTCGCGGTACCACTCTGCAGGTCTCTGTCGCAACCACCTCTTTACTTCAGCAATGACTTCCTCGTCGTCCTCAAACCTCTTTCCGCGGATTGCACCTTTCAAGGGACCGAAAAGATGGTAGTCGGAAGGAGCCAGATCCGGGCTGTACGGTGGATGAGGCAGGACAGTCCACTGAAGTTTTGTGATGGCCTCTCGGGTACGCAGACTTGTGTGTGACCTCGCATTGTCGTGTTGAAGAAGCACTTTTGTCGCATCTTTATGGGAACGAACTCTCCGGAAACGCTTCTTCAGCTTCTTCAGTGTTTCCACGTAGACGTCCGAGTTGATCGTTTGGCCACTGGGCAACACGTCTATGAGAATGACTCCTTCACAGTCCCAAAAGACTGTCGCCATGATCTTGCCGGCTGAGGGAACTGCTTTAAACTTTTTCTTCCGAGGAGAGGTCGTGTGATGCCACTCCATGGATTGCCTTTTCGTCTCGGGCTCGAAGTGATGAATCCATGTCTCATCACCCGTGACAATGGTGGACAAGAAATCGTCACCCTCAACCTCGTAACGAGCAAGCAACTCGGAGCAGATGGCTTTTCTTTGTTGCTTGTGCTCTTCGGTTATGTTTCGAGGGACCCATCGGGCACAGACCTTTGAATATTCTAACTGGTGAATGATTTTGTCTACGCTTCCCTTACCAATACCGAGTACAGCGGCCAGTTCCCTGGTTGTGATTCTCCGATCGTCTCGAATAAGACTGTCGGCTCGTTGCACTGTTGCAGGCGTCACAGCTGTTGATGGGCGGCCCGAGCGCGGGAGATCAGACAGAGTGCCCCGTCCTTGTTCTGATAACGCCAATCGCTTCGCCCAACGGCTGACGGTGCTTTTATCCACTGCCATGTCTCCATAGACCTTTCTTAAGCGCCTGTGAATTGATTCACTCGTTTCGTTTTCTGCCAAAAGAAACTCAATTACTGCTCTCTGTTTAGAACGCACGTCACTTGCAGACTCCATTTTGAAAGCTCACTACTGCGCTGCTATCCAGCGGGAAACATTGCGCCTATGTGCATAAACGCGGGACATTTTAAAGATACAGCACGCAAAATATCATTTTTATCCAACAAAATTGGGCCGAGAAAAAAAATGCGTTGCATTACTTTCTGGGCGCACCTAGTACTTAATAGGGTCCTGAAACATCTTCTTGAGTCAGCAATAAACTTTTTCATGAAAGTGTGAAAGGTGTGGGAAGAATGGAGAATTAGCAGCTAGTGACAAGACACTGGCCACTATGTGCACAAATTACCTTATATGGCACTATATACATGGTTGCAGAATTTGGAGCTTCAAGTCTGCTGCTGTCATCAATCTTCCCAAAATCTCTCATCACCCAGTAAATGATCATCTGTGATCACAAGTAATGCAGTCCTTTCAATTAACAATCTTCTGCTTCCTCAAACCCATTGTGGCTACTAATTAAAGATGTATCATGCATGGTACCAAGTATAGAATACTGATAAAGGTCAGTTTAGTATCGGCCATAGTGATGTTCTAGCTGGGTCGTTATGTAACCTGTCTAAGAGAAAAATCACCAACAGTGTCGATAATAATGATGGTGACAGCGTAATTGGATGGGTCTTTATACTGCTTGTCACTGACAGGTTCCTTTTCATAACCACATAAGACAAGATTTTGGTCTGGGCTATTAAAAACTATGTGCACTTCTGAACATGTTACATACAGTAGTTGTAAGAGTCGCATAATGTTGACGCAGCAAAAGTCAAATTTGGGCACAGCTGTAGCCATACAGAATAAAACAGAAACTAACAGTATTAACTTGCACGCATGAGAAACAACCACACTTCAGCTCAAATTATTTTTGAGTGGAATATATCGGTTAATAGTAATAAACATTGAATTACGTGACTCACCCCTGTGCCACCACTACTGAAGTGAAAAATTGTTCTCCTGGGTCGACAACAGTTAATACTGTTTATCAAGCCTTATCAGCAAAGAGTTGGGGATTCGATTACCACCCAGTATGGTTAAATTATTGAAGTGTGTTATTTAATGATGCTGTCAATTGCTAAGATTGTGTAGCGTCGGTGGTAGATGAATGAATATGGAGCGGTGGTGGAATGATACTGACGGGGCAAACCAAAGTACTCTGATAAAAAGCTGTCTCAGTGCTATTTTGTCCACCACAAATCCCATGTGGACTGGCCTTGGGCTGTATTAGGGCCGCTGCGGTGAGAGGACGGCGACTAACATCTTGAGCCACACTCAGGTTTATAAGAGAGAAGTATTTTATTTAACGGCACTGTCAGTTTCTAAGCTTATGTTGCGTCGGTAGTAGAGGTACGAAATATGAGCATGGAGCACTGGTGGGATCATGCTGACAGGGGAAACTAAAGTATTCGGAGAGAAACCTGTTTCATTGTCACTTTATCCACGATAAATGCCACATGGACTGGCCTGGGATTGAGACCGTGCCTCTGTAGTGAGAGGCCGGCGACTGACCGCCTGAGGCGTAGCACAGACCACCCCGCAACACATTTGAACTTTTTCATTTTTAATAATATCCAATGACTCTGTTTTATTCTATTTCATTGCCTTATAACATGATCCTAGTGTGGTGTATGGTATGGGTGTTCGGATGGATAGGTCCCGAAACAATTGGCCCGTAATTTATTAGGCTTTAAAATATTAACCATTTTTAAAACTGTAACATTAAATATTTACCTTACTCATTTATATAAGTTTCCGTTTGCCAGAACCATGATAAGTGGGTCCCTGTCACAACGGCATGGCGCATCCTCGGGTTGCGTATGGAGGAATGGCCTCTGGATATGGAGGGTAGCTGCGAATACATTGCATAAGCAGTCACAGACAACCGACAAGGGGTGGCCCTCCAGCTTGGGGTTTGGGCGAGGTGCTAACAACTTCTCACCGTAAAAAATTATCATGTTACGAAACACTATACGAAGTCTCGGACCTGGACTGATTCTTTGGTACAACTTAAACAACGGAAAAGGAACATGAGATTTGGAACAAGGAATGTGAGGAGCCTGTATAGGTCAGGGTCACTTATGACAGTGGCCAGGGAATTAGCTAGGTACAAATTAGATTTAGTGGTTGTACAGGAGGTTAGGTGGGACAAAGGAGGCACAGTAAGAGCAAGGGATTATCCTTTTTTCTATGGAAAAGGAAATAAAAGTCATCAATTGGGAACAGGATTTTTGTACATCAGAGAATAGTATCAGCAATTAAGAGAGTAGAGTTTGTTAGTGATAGGATGTCATATATGGCACTGAGAGGTCGCTGGTGTAATATCATTATTCTGAATTTGCATGCACCAACTGAGGAGAAAATTGATGACTCAAGGGACAGTTTCTATGAGGAACTAGCACAGGTTTTTGATCATTTCCTAAGTTCCATACGAAAATTCTGTTAGGAGACTTTAATGCAAAATTGGGGAGGGAGGATACTTTCAAACCGACGATTGGGAATGAGAGTTTACATGAGGATAGTAATGACAATGGTGTTAGAGTTGTAGATTTTGCCACATCATAAAATCTACTGTTAAGAGCACGATGTTCTCGCACCGAAATATTCATAAATACACCTGGACCTCTCCTGATGGGAAGACTCATCAGATTGATCACATATTGATATATAGGAGATGGCATTAAAGTATACTTGAGTGCGAAATTTCAGGGGAGCTGACTGTGATACGGATCACTATCTGGTGGTTGCAAAAGCTAGGGAAAGACTGGCTGTAATTAAACAAGCAGCACAAATGTTTGATGTGGAGAGATTTAATCTCAAGAAGGTAAGTGAACTAGAGGTTAGGAAACAGTATCAGATAAAGATCTCAAACAGGTTTGCAGCTTTGGAGAACTTAAATGTTAGTGAGGACATAAATAGGGCTTGGGGAATACATTAATGAGAGTATCATAATCTCAGCTAAAGAGAGTCTAGGGCTGTATGAAAGGAAGCAGCATAAACCATGGTTTGATGAAGAATGTTCAAAATTTTTAGATCAAAGGAAGCAGGCTAAAATGCAGTGGTTACAGAATCCAAACCAAAGTAATGTAGATAATCTGAACAATGTAAGACGTGAAGCTAGTAGAGATTTCAGGAACAAAAAGAATGAATATCTGAAAGCTAAAATTAATGAACTTGAAACAAACAGTAAGAACAAGAATATCAGAGACTTGTATAGGGGCATCAATGAGTAAGAAGGGTTACCAGGCTAGAACTAATGTAGTAAAGGATGAGAATGGTGAACTGGTTGCAGACTCCCACAGTATCTTGGCTAGGTGGAGGAATAATTTCTGTCAGCTATTGAATGTACATGGGGTTAATGATGTTAGGCAGACTGAAATACATACAGCAGAGCCACTGGTGCCTGAGCCCAGTGACTCTGAGGTTGAGGTGGCTATTGAAAAGTTAAAAAGGCACAAATCACCAGGTATTGATCAAATTCCAGCAGAACTGATTAAAGCAAGAGGTAGGACAATTTGTTCCAAGATCCATAAACTTCTTAATTCTATTTGGAATAAAGAGGAATTGCCTGAGCAGTGGAAGGAGTCAATCATTGTACCTATTTATAAGAAGGGTGATAAAACAGATTGCAGTAATTATTGAGGCATTTCACTTTTGTCAACCACATACAAAATTCTATCCAACATCCTTCTGTCAAGGTTAACTCCATATGCAGAGGAAATTATTGGGGATCATCAGTGTGGATTTAGACGTAACAGGTCGACTACTGATCATATATTCTGCATTCGTCAAATACTTGAGAAAAAATGGGAATACAATGAGGCACTGCATGAGCTATTTTTAGACTTCAAGAAAGCCTATGATTCAGTTAGGAGGGAGGTCTTTTATAATATTCTCATTGAATTTGGTATCCCTATGAAACTAGTAAGGCTAGTAAAAATGTGTCTAAATGAAACCTATAGCAGAGTCCGGGTAGGCAAACATTTGTCTGACACATTTCCTATTAAGAATGGTCTGAAACAAGGAGATGCTTTATCGCCATTGCTTTTCAACTTTGCTTTGGAATATGCCATTAGGAGGGTTCAGTCAAACCAGGAAGGCTTGAAATTAAATGGTACACATCAGCTTCTAGTTTATGCTGATGATGTTAATATATTGTGCGGAAGCATACATGCTATAAAGAAAAACACAGAAGCTTTAGTAGTCGCTAGTAAGGAGATTGTTCTAGAAGTAAATGCTGAGAAAACTAAGTATATGTTCATGTCTCGCAATCAGAATGCAGGACAAAATCACAACATAAAGTTAGATAATAAATCCTTTGAAAGGGTGGAACAGTTCAGATATCTGGGAACAACCCTAACAAATCGAAATTCCATTCAGGAAGAAATTAAGAGCAGATTGAAGTCGGGGAATGCTTGTTATCATTCGGTGCAGGATCTTCTGTCTTCCAGTTTGCTATCCAAAAATACAAGGATTAAGATATACAGAATTATAATTTTGCCTGTTGTTTTGTATGGGTGTGAGACTTGGTCTCTCACACTGAGGGAGGAACATAGGCTGAGGGTGTTTGAGAATAGGGTGCTGAGGAGGATATTTGGGCCTAAGAGGGACGAGGTAACAGGGGAGTGGAGAAGACTACATAACGAGGAACGTAATGATCTGTACTCATCACCAAATATTATTCGGGTGATCAAATCAAGAAGAATGAGGTGGGTGGGGCATGTAGCACTTATGGGTGAGGGGAGAGGTGCGTACAGGATTTGGTGGGGAGACCTGAGGGAAGGAGACCACTTGGAAGACCGAGGCGTAGATGGGCGGATAATATTAAAATGGATCTTCAAGAAGTGGGATGGGGGGCATGGACTGGATTGATATGGCTCAGGATAGGGACAGGTGGCGGGCTCTTGTGAGTGCGGTAATGAATCTTCGGGTTCCATAAAACGCGGGGAATTTCTTGACTAGCTGACGACCTGTTAGCTTCTCAAGAAGGACTCTGCTCCATGGAGTTAGTTAGTTAGTTAGTTCCGTTTGCCTGAAACGTGTGGGCTGTATGTGATACAGGCGGCACCCATAGGGGGGGGGGGCTGCCAGGTTGCAGCCCCCCTTAAATCGAAATTTAAAAAAATCACATTTTGTACACATGATTATACGAAATGTTTAATGTGATTTACCCTTCAGCCGAAATCAGCGACTGAAATCTGCTGATGACTAGCGCATTGGAATTGTGTAAATAAAATAAAAACTTGGGAAGCCGTACATGAATTTAAAAAATCAGGAAGATTAGAGCTTGTGATTTAAATTAGATGAATTAATCATGGAATATTAGTTATATTTATATGTATATAAATGCATTTGCAAACAATGTAATGTCACAATTTTATTAATTAGGTCTATGTGATTTCACAAAGTAGTTTTTAAAATCAAACATAAATTATATATATATATATAAGCCTATATATCAGGGTCAGAAACCCCCCTCCCCCCACCAGTGAAAAATTCTGGCTGTGCGCCTGATGTGGTGAATATTTAATTAGAAGATATCAATATTCCTTGTAGGTTTTTATGTAAAATGGCAGTTTTAAATCACCGGCAAATCGAAATTCACTTTTGTTTATGCGGATAAAGACGATAGAAATACTTCTGTTGGAGACATTAAAATGTTATGTAAATTATTCTCATTCTAACATCATCATCACTTAAATTCATCTTTCATTACTAGAAACCGTTTTAGATATGTACTTTGCCTGCAGCGATGGCAACCAGCGCCTGGAACAGTCGCGCTGTCCACCCACACTTGTTACGGCAGTGTTCGCATTATAAAATGATGGAAATGCCTTTTCAGGATCTTAATCCCAGTTCCACAATTCAGTCCTAGTAGGTCGTGACTATCGCCTGACCTTGTTCAACTTATCTAAGCACTGACTGACAGACAGTTAGACAGACAGACATCTCCTTTGTTGATATAGTTATCAGAAGCGCCTGAAAATAATCCTTGAACTTTGGATCGAGTGGATGACGCTATAATTTACACTTCTCGCATATATAATCTGTACTGTTTTAGCGAAGTACGTGAAGAGTCATACTGAAATTTAGAGAAATAGTTTCGTGACTTTGATCTCCTCTATCAGCAATACACTAAGCTCTTGTGAGTGAAATGCAGTCGCCAATGATGATGTATGGTCAGGGCCAGATACATTTACTACGATATAAGTGAGAGAAGATGAAGTGAGAGGCAGGGGGAATCGAAGTAAAAGAAATACCACTAACGGCAGAAACGTATTTAAGACGAGAAGCGTTCACACACGCCAATGTCACCGAGAGCTAGGATCGCAGTAGATCAATGTTTAATACCCGCTACTTTGTCACATGGTTATGGTTAATCTGTCTCTAGTCTCCGTGCTGGTAACTTCATTTAAACGTGTTGTAGCCATCTTCCCCAGTGCTTCTTTTGAGTTGGCGTTGGCGCATCGTAGGTAGTAAGAGGCATAACGTTCTCTTGATGTCAGTTTTTGTAGAAGGCTCTATCAACTCTCCCTCTGTTGTGACTAGCATTTCGGTAAGGCAGAGCAGGTACCCACTTAGCACAAAACATAAACCCCCGTGCTCCCGTACTCAGCATTGTAAGATAGCTTCATCCTCAAAATTTATGTTGATTTTTCAGCGAGGAGGACTAAATGTAACGTCGTGCTGTGTCTGGACTGCATCCCGAACTTACCGGCACGCAGCAGCCCGCTCTGGTTTATTTCACTTAGGATCGTAGAGAGTAGGTGTTACCAAACATCTTGCTAAGCGTGTTGAATTTTCGACTTTTCTCGTCCTTCTATTGATTCTTTTTTCTTTGTCTCTCTCTCTTTCAATTTACTTGTAATTAAAGAGGGAAAACTTATTGTAGATGATAATTGATTCTTTCTTCCCCTTGGGTTGCTTCTTTTCTTGTTTAGTGCTGGTGCAGTAAGAAGCTCTGTAGGACTTCTGCTCACGTCGTCATTTGCAGTTTTATCTTCAAATGATTCATTCGAAGACACAGGGCAGTTTTGCGATGCGGTTATGTCTCGGATGATTTCTTCGGGAAGCTTACGTTCAGGATTTACAGAACGACATTGTCTCGGAATCCGGAGAGCATATTAGCAGGTGTCACTGACTATTTCCAGACTTCGCTAATAATTCAGCCTCATCTGAAAATAAGACAATTTACTCATGCTCAAAACATGAACACAAAAAGTACAGTGGGAAAAGGGTAATCGAAAAAAAAAAATACTCCACAGCTCTTCATTAAGTTTAGCCTAAAATTTGCATTTAATCACATCTCGGTAGTTCATAAGTGAAAAGACTAATAGAAGGACAAAAACAGCATTTCTATCGTTTCTAAGTATGTGAAGCTTATTTTTATATACATGCAAAAACATTGGAGGTTTAACAGCCCGGGCCACTTTAGGACACCCATGTTTTACCATATATTTATGTTGTTACTCGGCCTTGTAATAGTACATAACCGAAGCAGTCAATAAATTCTAGAAGTGCCTTTAATAGGCTTTCTTTCTGTGTACGCTTTCACTGTTTACCTCCATTAACTATATTTAAATTTGAAACTTTCCTTACGTAAATTCATCAATGATATTTCTCAGAAACGTGCGTGTACTAACTGGCAGCAAATTTTCCTCCCCTCAACCCTCCCGGCGCCTCGTTTTCTTGTGTGCACACCAGTATATAGCGTGCAGGCATAAACCCGTCCTGCATTGTTTCATAATTTTTCACAATTACCGCTAAATTCAAAATTTGGCTGCCTTGTGCGCCCCGGCCACCATTGGCGCAGTATTTTAATCTTCATGGCTTAAACTGTCTAGAGATCTTTTCACTGATAATATTACATATCAAGGAAGTCAAAGCAGAAGAGTTCTGTTTCATGGCCATTTATTTCGTTTGTAGCATGGGAAGTGTTAACAATAATGTTATAGCCCTAGATAAAAATCTGAATTTATAACTGCAGTGTATTGAGAAACACTGTCTGAAGCGACAAATCATTTTGTATATTTTTCCAAGATGTTAAATTTTAATTTGGCACTGATTTTCGTTTATAAAACGAAACAGCTTTCGTGAACACGTGATTTATGTTGGGACTAACGATGTTTGCGTGACGCGATGTTGTTTATTTCTGAATTGTTCAGGTATCTACGCTTTGCGATAAGCGTCTTTTGTCATAGCATAAATATCTTATAAGAAATAATCAGGAAATTGT
Organism: Reticulitermes speratus; assembly: GCA_021186555.1. NCBI lineage: Eukaryota > Metazoa > Arthropoda > Insecta > Blattodea > Rhinotermitidae > Reticulitermes > Reticulitermes speratus. The sequence continues at coordinate 25,743,195 of JAJKFL010000042.1, read as the reverse complement.
TGTGACGCATTTTGAATTCAGTAACAAATACAGGCTTATGCCGAAATAGCAATGTTTGAAGTTTAAAACCGTTAAGTAGTGATAAGCTGAGAACAATACACCTCGCACAGAAGGATTGCATTAATTACGACAGTTATCAGACGTAATGCTACTGTAATTAAAGTGGAGATGGACTGAGATTAACTGAGTTATATTGTTAGGTACAGTATTCACGACACGCAGTTACCGAGGACTTGAAACATCAGATTACGGCTAGTGTGTACAGTGTGAACATTACAGTAGCAGTTATGACGGCCGTAAGAAGGCCCAGTGCTTCGTGTAACAGCGCACAGTTGGCAGAAAGTAGTGGTACTAGTAACTCTGGTCGGTCAAAAGAAAATTACGATAACTCAGCTGCAAAAATGAAAAGTGACAGCCAAAATAGTGAGATGAAATGTGAAGCGTGCGCAAACAAATCTGCTGTAAATGGTCAGATTTTGACAGAAGCTGTACGTGTGGGACCGACTTATTTGGAGGCAAGGCTCCAACAAAAGGCTATTGAAAAGAAAAATGACACCGACAAATGGCGGATAATTAGAGACGTGTTAATGATCAGTCTCGCCTTTATGGTCCAGTTCACTGCATTTCTAGGTACAAGCCACCTTCAAAGTTCGGTGAACGCTGCTGATGGTCTGGGCACCAGGTCCCTCATGACAATCTACGCGGCACAGTCGCTGTCTGCTATATTTTTACCAGTCCTACTAATAAAGTACGTATAACACATTTACAGTTCTACAGTTCATTGCAACAGGTTTCTTGGCTATCGTTTTTCGAACAAAACAAAGTAACTAACTGCAAGCTCTACACGAAAGGAGTTCTTGCAGTTACATGCGTATCGTGAGTCCTTGTGGTCGGACAGCAGCTCGTTCGGGGAACTGAACTGATCTGGAGGACATTTTGATGTCAGCTCAGTCGAACCGCCGATTGAAAGTCTAAGCCAGGGCCTTTTGTGTCTGTAATAAAATAATAACACTCAACAAAGTGCCGTGCACGTATAAACATTTAGGGCCCTATTTACGTGCTTCCTTCCCAGGCGCATAAGGAAAGGAAGGAAACGTGCAAAAATAGGTCGTTGACGTGCGCACTTGTACATACCGTTAGCCAGGGTCGGCGCAAGGGTGTCTGGCGTAGTGGGCGAGCTCTTAGATATGACCCCAAATCGATTGGCAACAGTTACCGACGTTTCGGAGGAACTTGCTCTCTCCATTTTTAGGATGCAAATAGTTAAATACTGCTTTGCCCCTGAAGATGAAAGCAGCATGTTTCTCCGAAACGTTGCAAGTATGGTTCGTATACCAGACGACTTGAGTCTTCATCAACACCAGTGTGAGGACCTCAAGGCTCGCAAACTCTGTTAAGCTAATGTAAGAATACCATCACTGTATTTTTCTGTAACTTTCAAAAAGCCATTTTTAGCATTTAGGCTATATTTTAATGTTGTGACTTCATAACTTCATGCAATTAGGTAATCTGTGGAGACATACAATTACTACTGCATATATTATTAATATTATATTACAGTGCTTTTCAACTGGTGGTAGGCGGCATGTCGTCCTGTAGTAGGCGAAGGCGAAGGCGTTAAGGAATGATCGTTTCTTTCATAATCCAGTTTCAAAGATCTTAATTACATTATTAAAATTTTTGTAAATGTGAATGTAAATGTGTCTCCGGAACCCAAACATTATGTTATTGTTTGACTAAAAATAAAGATTGCCCTGTATCGTCTAATTGCGACTGACGACAGATTATTGTAACACGTTTAAACACGTCATACAGCGCGTCAGACCCGAAAAACTGAGGATCCTAGAATACGCTGGTTATTTTACTAGCTCTTCAGTTACATTGGTAACGGTGGTCACTACTGGGGAAAATACAGAGTCCTAAACCCTTGAAAACTCACTACCCTCAACATGTTGTTGCAATATTTTGAGGGTACAAGGGAGAGCGGCAGGCAAGAAATAAAAAAGATATCCTGCGATAGAGACAAGGCCAAATATACTAACGCGAAACTCCAGGGACTGGGGGGCAGTGGCCCGCAACAGAACATTGCTTATTTGTATTTTCTAAGAGATTTTTTCACTAGCTGGAAACAAGTACAGTGTCTAGTGTTGCGCGTAAGTTAAATGTTATTTTTGTGATATGCGAGACAAGAAGGTTGAACAGCGGTTATATTATATAGCTACTTGAAATTTCATTAAGACGTGACTTTCGTGCTTTTGATCCAGCAAATGTGCAAACAAGCAGTTTCAAACCAAGCTTCTCAGCAACTTCATATTCCATTAAGAGAATGTATATTCTAACCAGTCTTTCTTGCGCCATTTTTGAGCATAAATACATGTTTAATAATTTCAGTATGGAAAAATATCCTTCGTGACTGGCCACATACGCAGGGAGTGTCAAGAGAATACGTAGAGCAATAAGCATATTTGTGACACTGGCTACCATCGTTTTCTTACATATAAATTTCAAAGTGGTGATGATTCACTTTTCTGAATCCGTCTCGCAATAAACTGCAGCTCACTACACAAATTTAGAACACAAATAGCATTGTTATTACCATGTTGTACTGTTTTTATAATTTGAAGTATGTTCAGTTATTTCGTTTGATGTCGCACAGAAAACCAGAGAAATTATTTGATACACATATGTCAACTTTTGTCCCCGATGATATTATTTGTGTATCCAAGACTGAAAATTAAAGCTAACTTTTCAATTTGCTTGGGATTCTGAATTGGTTCATTGTCCACCTCATGTATAAAATAGGCCTACTTTTTCTCTCTGCTAATATTCATTGACTCTGGTTTTAATTATGGTGATATTCCGAAATTCTCAGCAAGTTTCTGTGCACTGAACAATGGTTTCTCAAATTGTTTGCCATTCCTGCCGTTTACATATTACTTTGATGATTCTTCCAGCTGCTCAATTGCACCATGCGCATCTAATACATTGTCTTGAATTTTTGTTCTGACTTGTATTAATTTCAAACAGAAAATAGTAGGTACATACGTACTAACCATCCGATAACACTCAAGTACCTGAATATTTTAGCCTTCAGCTAGAGACTTGCTTGCCTTTATTCGGTTGGTCCTCAATTGTGACAGTATTAAGAAGGAAGTGTTAAAAATGGTACCGTTCCTTGGGAAAACTAGAGGCGAAAACAAGCTTTAAAGCTTTACTGCTAGCATTCCGGAAATTAACGTTTTATGCACAAAAGTATCAGTTACAACAAGAGCCACATGTGGCGTTGGCTGAACTGAGCTACGCAAAAAGATCCCACTTCGCCATGCTTTTTAGGCTCATTCGCAACACTGCGAAAGGCGACTGTTAAGCTTCGTCACGTCTGCCCGTTCGTCGATCCGCACGGAACAACTCTCCTCCAACTGGACGAATTTTCGTGATATTTTAAACTGGGGACTTTTGCTAAAATCTGTCAACCAGCTTAAGTTTCGTTTAAAATGTGACCATAATAACAGATACTTTAAGTGAAACCCTAGGTTACGGAGTTTAATGACATATTGTTTAAAACTTCTTTGGTTGAAAAGAGTTTCGCAAAAAATGTAGACCTATACAAAATCGAAATACACATTTAAGTCAAAAAAATTTTCCCAAAAATCGTGCAGTTTCTGAGATGGTTACAAGAAACACGGCACAGTCGGAGACGCCAAAGAAATAATATGACATCAAATAGGCCCTAAATGTGATTTGCATGCCGGATAATTAAGGCAGAAACACAAACATGGAGTCCAATCTGCATGAGACGCAAGAAGGCCGACAAAGTAGCAACAAATCAACAGCCATTATGATCTGTGTAGCCGTATTGTACGTATAACTTATAGTAGGCCATAAACTAGCGAAAAGGCTGTTATTTCAATGCACTGTTTTCCTTGTGTGAATTCTGGTAAAATGTACAGAAATAAATGTCTGAAGAGGCTGTGACTTTGTTGGAATATTATTTCTTTTCAAAACACACACACACACACACAATAATACACAAATGGGGGACAAAAATGTGGGTGTACCGATACACAGTAAATCTTCCGTATTTGCGAACTCAGTATTAGCGAATTCTCTTATTCACTGTAAATAATTGCGTATCTAAATTCTCTTATACACGGTTATGACTGAGGCGCGCTAGATCTTCTGTAACCGACTCACCTCTATATACATCGTTACCAGTCTGGCAACGCTGCGGGTCCTTGCCTTTAACAGGCTTCAGTTGTCACCCTTATTTGCATTAAAGTTTAATGCCATGAACATGGATGAAGAACAATTACGATGACGACGGTGATCCGCCTAATCAAAGGCATTTAATTCTGCCAAGACTGATTAGCAGAAATAAAGAGAAAGAAATTGAGAAGGAAAAATAAAATGTTGAAGAAAGGAGAATTGTAGAAAACCCACAGCAAACACACACACACACCGGCTGACAGCACATTTTTCCTTATTTAGCTTTGCCATTACAAAAGCTATTGTCAACCATATTGCTAGAGATAAGACGATGCAGCGTGCTGTATTTGTAATACCAAATATAAGAGTTACTTTGTACGCTTTGTTGTATGCACTTTGGATATATGCAGCAAATCAAGTTGATATTCAATTTCTGTCCATACATATGTCAAAAATTTTGGTGCCACACTGTTGATCAAGTGTCGATTCAAGTGCATTAAGATATCAAGATTTTGGTTCAGGTGTTTGGTGCAAGGACACTTAGTCCTTTATGCAACTCCAAAGGACGTAGCCAAAAAGTACAGTCAGGTGATTGTGAACACCATGGGAATGGCTTATACCATTCAAACCAGTCTTCTGGTTTAGAAATTCCTGTTCAGTTAAATTCCAGTTTTATGGGGAACCATCTTTTTGAAAGATGATTAAATGCTGAAGTTCTTGCACATATGGTGCCACAAATAATTTGAGCATGTCCAGATAGACATTTTACAATTTCTTCTATAGGTCAGTAATCTGGTTATGCATTAGTCAGCACCTCATATTAATCTCTGGGCTGTCACTAATGCGCTCAACAGCTGCATGTGGCATTCTGGACCCTCAAATTAGCACATTTTGGAGGTTGACGTTTCACCTGACATAGAAACGTGCTGTGTCAAAAAACTGTATATGCACAACAAAACCGTTGTGTTCATCTAAGTATCGGGCCAGTCATTCAGGTTGACTGACTGCACACTTTGGTCTTTGTATGCATAAACCATTAAATTTTTATTCAAACCCTATGCATTGTTGTCATAGACAATTTCAATTCATATGAGTGTGGTGGATGTATTGGCTTGATGTAAAGAATCTACACTTTCTTCCAAGACAGAATGACATCTGGCTCTTTCCTTTACAACCCACTAATGCTGCAAGAAATTTCCTCTTCCACTCTATGATAGCTTCATTGGTGGAAACTTAATCTACACACAGTGATAATTTCCCTACACTGTAATTGCAGACTTGGACTCTGCAAGCCACACTACACACTATGATTTTAATGCATGGTCACCGTAGTGGGTTGTGACTGTAGTCCCGTCACCTCTCCATAGTCACCATATCTTTCAAAGTGGACAAAAACTTTATGTATTAAGGTACAAATGCAGTAAATCGCATACTTTTTTCTTCAGTGATTTGATTAATATTATGGTTTGTAATAGCAAAAGTAAATTATACTCATCCTATATTACTTCTAGGCATCTAATGTGCAATACAATATATAAATTTTATAAATTTGCTATCTGTACTATCAACAAAAATTTTAAATTGTACATATTATTTGGGATAGTTAGACTTTTTGGGGCAATGGGGATATTTCTGGATGATTCTATGGATTTATTCCTGCTGATTAATAAAACTTTTATCAAATTTCATTTAAATATTATATATATATATATATATATATATATATATATTTTACCCAACAACAATCATTTGAATTTTTCAGTATTGCCAAGATACTGTATTTTGTACTGACTGCTGCTGCCAGGGAACCAAATATATAACTTGAATTTAATAAACTTCTAACAAAATCCCCTTCCCCTAAGTTTTGGAATATACTTCATAAACATACTTTTATGCTTGCTACTGTAGGTTGGAAATACACTCATGGTGCATGAGCAGGTATATCTCTGGAGTCCTGTCTGTTATAAAGTGGGGAATGACCAAAACATTTATGACTTGCTTTTCCTGCTTTGTTTAGGTTTACATATTTTTAATTAAATGTTGTTTTCTTGGCACTTAGGTGGCTGGGATGCAAGTGGACTCTGGTGGTATCACAGATGGCCTATATGCCATTCATTGCAGCTCAGATGTATGCCAAATTTTACACCTTGATACCAGCAGCCCTGCTGGTTGGCATAGGAGCTGGACCCTTGTGGTGTTCACAGAGTATCTACATCAAGACAGTTGCTGGAATATATGCTGAACATGAACAACTTCCACCAGCAACCATCTTGCCCAGATTTTTTGGAATTTTTTTCACACTGTACCAAACATCTGAAGTATGGGGTAATTTAATTTCATCATCAGGTAAGGATGTCTGCAAGTTGTTCTAGATACATGCAGTGACATCTTTTAGCTCTTGAGTGTGTATGAATAAATATGCTGCGCATTTAAAGTGAAAATTCATAGTTCTTGTAACGTGTGAGTAAAACTTTGTACAAAATGTAAGGCATTTTAAAAAATTTTTAAGTTCACACAACAAAATTAAAATACTGTAAGAATGACAAAATTTTATACGAAATATGGAAAAAAACATTTTATTATGGGCAGGAAATAACTCTCTGGCAATGCCACCCAGATTTCATCCTGCTACCACCAAAGCCGACCACCATATATGATGATCCTGTGCCACATCAGTCCTCTTCATATCCCACAAACTACATCTTTAGATCACTAGAGTTGAGGTTCTGACAGTGGTGTTGATAAAGATTAAAGTCTTCTAAGATGTTATGTCATGTCAACTGATGAGTGGTTAATACAGGTGTTCCAGGACTGCTTGACCCTGAAGATGAAGCCACTATGATACTTCGAAACACTGGTAAATATTTACCAGTTGGAAAAGTGGAACATTCCAGAAGACTTAACCGTTCATAACTCAGTCCACTGTAAAATTGGAACTTGAGGTTTTTAGATGGTTAATATTGAGATTCTGGTATTGTGGGTTATACCATTGTGTAGTCTGGTAGGTTGATAAAAATGATGTTGGAGGAACCTGGTGAATCCACCTTCCATGTTACCCTGAAGCTGGAAGGAACATGCTCCATTCAAACATTATTAATCATCTATCAAACTACATGTGTCATAATCTAGAAGACTGGAATCTAAAAGCCCCCCCCCCCCCCACCCCCCCCCCCCCCCCCACACACACACAAATATACAAACCCGGTTTATTCTTAGTGCTTGAAGTGGCTGTTTTAAAAATGTTTTTTCTTGATTTCACTGCCATAGTAATGTTAGGTGAGCTGCATAATCACAATGCTCCTCATTACATATTCTCTGTTCAAAACATATGCAGTATGTCTTGGGTGTAAAGATGTTCAGGGTAAGAATGTTATACTTAGTGCAACAGTTCTGGCTTTTCCATTCTGTGAATGCCTCTGGATTTTCAGTTTACTTCTTAGTTCCTTGGTTCCCAGTTGTTTTTATGCATGCTTATATTAGAGAAAATTTACATCTGTTTTCAGAGTTGCATTCACAGAAACTATTTATGAACCTTTACATAACTTTTACCTAGAACAAAATTACTGACTTGCTTCTCTGTTTCTCACATATTGATTAATGTCTGTCTTAACAGTATTTTCAGCTAGTAAATCTCAAGAAGACAATAACTACATTAATATTAGCACAAACATACTGGAAACTTGTGGCTATAATTTCTGCCCTGAAAGTGAAGTTACTGCAGAGAACCCTAACCTTGATAGACCTGCTGATGAGAAAATTTATACAGTTGCGGGTATCTATCTTGCATGCATGGCACTTGCTTCCTTCATCATTATATTTGGTGTTACTTCACTGAAGAGGTAAATCTAAGAAATTTAATTTTAGCTTCATCAATATTTAAGATCTGTTTTGTAGGCAGAAGTTTCTTTTATTCGATCCTGTAAAACAAGTCCATTGAAGCCATATAATTGCTAGGCTACTACAAAGTACGAATTACACAACAGTATACAGTTGTAAGCGATGTAAATTTTCAGTTTTTGAAACAAAATGCACTACTTAAAATATTCATAATAGATGTACTGCTTTAAGCTAAACAATGTTGTAGGAAGGTACAATGAAAAAGTACTTGTAGGAAGTCACTGTGTGATTTTGCCATGACTAAATTATGATAAAATATTTTGAGACTTCTTACTGTCATACAAGTGCAACCTGGTCCACGCTAGAATGTCTGGGATTCCTCCTTCAGATTGCAAGCCTAAGCAGAATTTTAAAAACATCTCACAGGAAGCATTTTGCTAATTTCCTTTATGATAGACAACTACAAATTATTTTGTTTGGTACATTTGTGACAGTACACAAAATTGGTATACCATAGTTCACAGTTACCTAAATCCAATATATTTACCTGTTATAAACCTTCCTAATAATAGGAGATTTCTGATAAATTTCATAGTTTCATATGCCTCTGCATGTAAGTTTATACTTATAACATGACACTTGTTTTGTTTTAATACCACAAAGCGATTTCATTCTCATATCAAGAATAAATACCTTTAAATGCAATGTGATGATGATGATAATGACAATGAAGAAGAAGAAGAAGATGAAAAAAAGAAGAAGAAGAAGAGATGATGATGATGATGATGATGAAGAAGAAGAAGAAGAAGAAGAAGAAGGGAGAGGGGAGGGGAGGGGGAGGAGGATGACAACCATGACAACAAATACAATTTGTAATAAGAAGATTCATATCTACATTGTTTCTTCAAAATGTAAAACAAATAAACCAGTCCCAAGGAGACCACTGCCTGTTTTACTGGATTTTGAGTCAGGTACATTCAGTTATGATGTTCAAGAAGATGTAACTGTAATGTTTCCGAGTTGTGTTATAATTATTTTTATATATGACCTCTGTGTCCATAATCTTCCTTCGAAAGTTGAAATATTTATGTCATTAAGATACTTCCAAGGGGGTCCATGAAATGGCACAGAGAAAGAAAATTGGAGTATTCCCTCAGTCACATGATGTCATCCACTTAAGAGTCACTGACATGTCTTCTAATATTTTGTAGCAGGTCATGGAGGAATTGGCAGCTATGCCATTTCCCTTCATTATGCAACTGGATGAAAATATTGATGTCTCTCAGTGCAGTGTGCTTCTAGTTCTGATCTGTTATGTGCATGCTGACACCATCAAAGAAGAATTCCTGTTTGTGAACCCCTTTGGGACAATAAAGAGGCTGTCAATATCTTCAAAATAGTGAGAAGTTTCTTTATCAATGTAAAATTCAAATGTACAATAATCTTGAGACAGTATTATGTGCACAGATGGAACACCTGCAATGCTTGGCAGCATATCTGGTTTTCCTGCTGCTTTGGTAAAGAAAGTATCTCCATATGCCTTCATAAATCATTTCTTTCTACAGCAGCATGCATAGGCATTAGGCAGCTGCCAATAATCCTAAAAGAAAACTTGTTTACTACTGCGGAAGTCCTCAGGTTCACCAGAGGCCTGGCCTTAAATCACCATCTTTTCAAGGTCTTCTCACAAAATGGGAACAGAATATGAAGCCCTTCTCTACTACACAGCAGTATGCTGGCTTTCCAGAGGGCAAGTCTTGAACTCTGGACAAAAGTTTCACTTTTATTTTGAAGTAAAAGGGAAGCCCACTCTCAGAATAATGTGACAGTGTGGAGTTCATTCATGGCTTGGCTTACTAGATATCTTTGCTATAGAAATTATGTACCTCTTTCAATATATGGCCCTCGAGTCACCACTGTGAATGCTACTGAAACAGTACAAACTCTTTTGGCCAAGCTGCAACTCCAGAAGAGTGAACTGGACATAGACAACTATCCAAAATTTCTAATGCTGGAGGAAGTGCTTCTTCAGGCTGAAGCTGAAAGACAAAGCATTGTCAATTTTTGTGTTGGCAGAAATATTTGCACCTGTAAAAAGTGCAGAAGATTTTTTGAAGGTTACTCTGCTCAAGCAACCTTAAAATTGAAACATGGACTCTAATCTGTTCTTGCTGACATAGTCATAATCAGTGATGCTGACCTTCCCAGACATGACCTCACTGACTTCAGGAAAAAGGAAATTATGTGACATGAATTAACTGAAATAGTCTTGGAAACTTCTGGCATTCCTTGACATACATGTACACTTGTCTTGCAAATTAAACTATGGGATCTCTGATTCAATTTGCTGCTACATAGCTGTATAAGTTAGGGTTCTGAGCATATGTTGCCTTCAAAACAAAATGCCAAAATCAACTGGATGTCAGAGAAGATATGTGTGTTGCCATGTCAAGGACCACTCCATAACTTCGGCTTCATATTCAAGCCAACCACAAGTAGACTTCTTCTTTAAATTTACTTTTAAATGGAATAAATGTTAATTTTTGTTTTATTTGCACAATTTGGATTTGATTCAGCTCCCCCCACCCCACAATTCTATTTTTTATTTTTTTACCCATGGAGTGACCATTAATATTTTCATGAAAAAACGAGAGTGAGCCATAATTATTTGTAAAGATTGTTTTATATTCTGTCTATGTGGAGAAAATTAATTGCCACTGCAAAACTTTGTGTGTATGTGTTTATACGCATTTTACTGTGGCAGCACAGGTTCATAGATTTTATCACATTCTCAAACAGGTAACTCAAAATAGGTTATAAACCACTGCTCTATGATATATTTTATATGATTCTTCTGTGAATGCCCTGATCTCCCAATTGTTACCTTCCCTTGAGTATTTACAGCCCAAATTCTGTACATATGCAATTCTCAGTGTCCCAAAGCGTGCTATGTAGTCTGACCTCACCTTCCCTAATTTAATCACTGTACCAGGATTATGTGAAAAGTATAAATTGGGTTACTCGTTACACAGTTTTCTCTATCTTTATGTTACTTCCTGTTCCTTTGGTCAAAATTATTTCTTCAGTACCTTGTTTAGGAATAATGTTAGAGTTATATACTTAATGATTTAAATACATACATCCCCAACCTACCTTTTCTCTACACGAACGTGCACGCTCACAATACATGCCTAACAATTCTGAGCGTTGTATGAAGTATGGTGCATGAAAGCAAACAGGGCAGCGAAGCCTGTAGGCAGCTGTGAGTGGAGGGTGTGGCCAGTGAATTTAAGGAAGGACTGGGGCCGGGAGTAAATGACTCGTAGGCCAAAAGAAGTCCTGCTCGCGTAAATCAAAAGTACCGCGAAGTGCGGCCCAGTTGTAAGGCTGTAGTTGTGGGGGCCAACTCGAAAGTCTCCGTAGTTCCTCCAAATGCTGAGACTTTAGTAGATGGGGAAATACGGGGAAGGTAAGCATGGTTCGCAGTCGATATAGGTTCGCTAAGGTGTGTGCTAGACATTAATTGGTATTGTTCCTGGACTGATGTTTTCGGATAAGGTCATATTTGCGAATTTTCAGGTTTTTGCAGCGGTGTAGCTGAGGAGTTCCGTTATTATGGGATATGACGCCGTGTCAAACCACTACACTGTCTCGAAACGTCGGGAATCGATTACTCAGTGACATGATAGAATATCCCAGACTAGAAACATAGGGGACTAGTTCTACAGCGGATTGGATCTCTAACACAAAGTGTTTCCGTGGTGTAGTGGTTATCACATCCGCCTAACACGCGGAAGGTCCCCGGTTCGATCCCGGGCGGAAACAATTTTTAAGTCACGGTGTTGTAAATCGCACGTGTATCTTATACGGATATTTTTATTCCTTCCTAATATTGTCCTATTACTGTCACACTGCTTAGCTTATGGTGGAAGAGTTTCTAATTTTTTTCTCTTTTCCAGATACAATAATGAAGGATCTACAGTTGATACAGGACTGTCAGGAGTTCAACTCATGGTGGTTACTGTTAAACTACTGAGGGATCGCAGACTGTTACTGCTCCTCCCACTGACCCTCTGGATGGGAGTTGAACAAGTGTTCAGGGGAGCTGATTACACATCCGTAAGCATGATTATACGTCTATTGGCTGTGCCCATTGGATTCGTATGGAGCTACAAACGTGTGTAGATAAAACGTTGTGTATGCTTATGAGAAATACTTATTCGTCAGTATTTCGAATATGAACGGCACTTCGCTTTGCGTAAAATTCAAATAAACCAAGGCCTTGTTTTACTTCTTTTTGCTCTAACGACACTTACACACGTACACTTAATTTACGCCCTCTCATTTGCGGTTTAACGCCCTTTGGCTGGTTCAGTGCCGATAAAAAATGCGTTTTATCCTTAATTAAACCTGTAATGCGTTCTAGTAATTTATTATAGAATTTTATGCTTGCATAGTACACACTTTTTTTTGATGATGTAAGGTTTGTTATCTGTCCCTGGAGTTGTAACTTCTTTCTAGTGTTAATGCTATGCTCAGAAAAGTTAAAAGTGAAATATTCCAAATTATTTACAACAAAAGCCATTAAAGATAATAACTTACATGTTGTGATGGTACTGTCAGCATTTCCAGTGCTTTGAAAATAGGTTTATGTGAAGTTCAGGATCTTGCCCCTGTCATAATTCTGGCAGTTTTCCCCTGTACTTGGAAAGACCATTTCTGCATTTTTATTTACTCGAAAATGTAATCCCATACTTCTTTATCGAATGGAAATATGCAAAGTAGATCATTTTAAGTTTGTCTAAATTATTAAAGTGATAAATAAATCTTACTTCAAAACAAGCACTACCCAATGTTGTAAGTATCTGCTCAACGTGATCTTCCCAATCCACGTGTTCATCAATTCCCAAACCAAGAAATTTTGTTCCTTTTTAAAACGAACATATGTACATCTAATATACATAATAATGTATGTTATGCATATTATATGTGCATATATTGGTTTTATAAATGAGCAATTCACAATGCACGGAAGGAATCATATCAAAACAAGAAATTTTATATTTCTTACTTCTTTCATTTTTATCCTCATAGAGAGCTTGAAATGAATTATCTTGGAAATAATTTAAATTTAATTGTATTATATTTTAGGCGCTTTCGCAAAATTGCAAAACGTGACAATTAGCTTCGTCATATCTGTCCGTCCGTCCTAATGTGACAACTCGGCTCCCACTGGAATGATTTTCATGAAATTTGATATTTGGGGATTTTTCTAAAATCTGTTGAGAATGTTGAAATTAAATTAATATGTGACAAAAAGAACGGGCACGTTACATGAAGACCTATGTATATTTATGATATCTCGCTTAATTATTCTTAGGATGAGAAATGTTTCATACAAAAGTTGTAGATAGAATCAAAACACACATTTTATGTTCAATTACGTTTTTTCGAAAATCGTGCCGTTTAAGAGATAATGTGGAAAAGTATGGTAGAGCTAGAGAGGCTACAAATGACAATATACTACGTAATACGGCGCATGCACTTTGCATGCTGGATAACTAAGACGACAGACACACACTCAGAATGTGTAATACTTATTCCTTTCCCACGGCAACAGTGATTAAGCGAACGCGGATCAATGTTACGTTGGTACGTATGTTGCCTCTCTTGTTCTTATCTATCGTCAAAGATAATCCATTCGTTAAAACCCATTTACTCATATGGTTCAACACAGATGCAGATCTCATTTGCAGATCCTCTAAATTATTAGCAGTGTTTAAAACACTTATATCGTTTGCAAAAGAATAGCAATTTAGAATACGATTTTATCTCAAGAGGAAGATTATAAGTATGTAGTACAAACAACAAAGGTGCCAGACTTGATCCCTCGGGAAAACCACATGTGTTTTTCTGCAGGCCAATGCCTGTTGTTCTGGGAGTCCACGTATCCACTGAGATGAAACCAAGCGTAATCACTAAACAGAATGAGTCTGGTGCCCAATTATCCAGGATACACACCATGAAGGTAACAGTTCACAACATTAACTTCTGGTAGGCCTGCAGTTAGAGTATATATCATTCAGAAAGAACCAATCCTCCAGTGGCTTACTCATTGTGAGTAACGTCGCATATCTATCAAGCTGTCTATGCTAAATCGCGTGTGGGTATACCATTGAGTGGGCTGAGTTTTGTACGATACGCGAGCCGACAGGAAGTGACCTGCGATATTTGTCAGATAAAATAATGTTTCTGCATAAAAAGGATTCTCCAATCTCGTGTGGATGCCACATACTGATGCACGCTGAAGAGCACGTCTGCTGCTATGCCACATGTAATTACCATGCCAAATGCAAAGCTTGAGTGCATTTGCGTTCTATATTTCACAATTTTCCTTTTAGGGGCATTCCTTTGTTTTGCCTTTTGCTGCGAACCTTGAAGCTGTCTGAAGTTTCACTCGTCTTCTTCTCTTCCTAGTGAACAAGTTTTTCTGACACAGCGCAATCTGTGGTTCAGTGAAGGCTTATTCGCAATGGTCGCAGTGATCGTTCTCGTCAAAGTGTCGGTTATAAATATTGACAAAAATGTGTCAATTGAATACCGACTAGGTGCGGTTTAACAAATGTAACGTGTCCACAAATGTTATTTATGTATACATATGTACATGTATGTATATATATACACACGTTTAAGGGCCTGTGTTTACTGCCCTGCCAAATTTCTTTAGAAGCCCAAAAACCGCCGCTTGATGTATATGTCGTCTGACAAAGGGAGTCATTCAACCTTGATTTCTTTTCTCACCACAGGGATACGTATCCTGCTCATGGGGAATCAGTAACATCGGGTATGTGTTGATTTGCTACGGGGTTACAAATTCGGTGGCTTCCTTTTCGACGGGGTACCTAGTTAAACTGACTGGGCGCTTCCTTATGGTGCTGTCTGCTACGGTGATCCAAATTGGCATAACGGTGACGCTCTACGTTTGGACTCCAGACCCAGCTAACAGTCCCGCCGTCTTCTTTATCATTTCTGGTCTGTGGGGTATCACAGATGCCATCTGGCTGGTACAGATTAACGGTGAGTCTCAGAGTAGAGGACCAACCTTGCGTCTAATTCGAATCGCGGGCGATGACGTCTTCTCTTACTTGAGATTTTCTTGGTTCCTTTTTCTTTGCAGGAAGTGTATCAAAGTAGTGTTAACCGGAGTCACAAATCCGTGGTGTCGCACATGTAAACGAAAAAGGGAATGAGTTTTTTTAGCACTTTACCAGTATACGCCGTTGTACACAATGCCCCATGTTTCGATAACTTTCCCAGATAAGACTCGACCGCTTATGTATCTAACCTATTAACAGTTATACCACTGACAAACACACAGTGGCATCAGCTGACAATCTACATGCTGAGGTCATTAAAAAAAAGCTTTTTCCTTCGAAGGGAGGTTATTTCTTTTTATCAGTTTCAAAATTTTAATTGACTAATATGATAATATGCCGATCCCAGTGGCCGTGCGGTCTAAGGCGTGGGTCTGCGGCCGCTCGCTTACTAGGATTGTGGGTTCGAATTCCACCGGGGGCATGGATGTTTGTGTTGTGTTTGTTGTATAAGGACGGTAGCATGGAACGTAAAAGTGACATGAAGGACGAAAAGGATTTAAACAGTACAAAAATGGATCAAAGGGGAAAAACCCCGGAGGAAAAAAAATAATAATAATCCCGCCGGGGTCATGGATTTCTGTCTCTTGTGAGTGTTGTGTGTTGTCAGGTAGAAGTCTCTGCGACGGGCTGGTCATTCGTCCAGAGGAGTCCTACCGAGTGTGGCGTGTCTAAAGTATAATCGTGAAGCCTCGAAAAATGAGGCGGCCTAGGGGCTGTCGAGCCATAGGAAATAGAGGCATTTAAGAAATTATTGCTAGAAATTTTGAAAACTGAACATTTTAAAATGTGTTTTAAAGGAAAACATTGGCACTTATTTAAATCTGGTTACACGACCAGCTACTGTTCTTCATTTCCCGAGATACACTTTCAGATTTCCTTTAGAGTTCATCAAGTGTACTCTAACGTCCTTTGGTCGAGAAACTTTTCAATGCGTTTTAAACTTTCTACGTTTTTTCACCTGTAGTTTAGTTAAAGATGCTTTCTTTATCTCAGGCTACGTAACTTCGAAGAGTAGGAGGTTTACAGCGTAATAAATTCCGAAGGAAGCATCATTTATCTATTTGAGGCACTATCCCGATTTTGATTCAAGGGACTGAGAAAAACCGAGAACATTCTGTCAGAATAGCCGTTTTCCCGGCCTAGATTTGCAACCATCACGTCCAGGATACAAGATTAAAGCGTTACAGCCTGCGTAAATTTGCTCGGTTTTAACACTGGTGAGTGATAAACTGGCAGACCGAGACAGAGTAAGCACGCTGTATGACAAATGCCGGGCTTGTCTTTGTAGCCTATATGCCCATGCAGGCGAAAGTTACTCACAGCCTCGCCTTTTCCGGGTGCCTGATGAATGTTAATTGTACGTATTTTTTAGGACTTCCTGCACGAGAGATCGGTTCTTTGCAAAACCTACACCTACAGCACCAAAAGATAAACACAGAAAATATGCATGCTCCAAGTGCGATTTGAGAACACAATCCCAGTTTTCGAGTGGTAGAAGACAGTCAAATATAGGTTTTAATAATAATAATAATAATAATAATAATAATAATAATAATAATAAAGGGAAACCGACACCATATTATAAATATGAACCACAATCTGTGTTAGAGAACTCATATTATAAACTCTACTGTGACAGGTCCATAACAACTAGCTTATTCGAACTGTCCATAACAACAGACCAGATATAGTTATGTTTGACAAAACCATCAAAGAAACATATTTAATGGATGTAGCAATTTCGAACAGTCGCAACCTCTGCAGCACCATCACCGAGAAGCTCCAGAACTATACAGGCCTAAAGGAAGAGATAACAAGAATACGGCATCTGAATGCAGTCTATATAGTACCATTAGTCTAATCCACAAGCGCATTATCTCAACAAAATTACACGATAGTTTGAAACTGCTGAATCTTCGCCCTGTCCATATATTCTCATGCAGAAAGCAGGAATACTTAATACATGCGTTATAGTTCGAACGTTTTTAGCAGAATAATTAATAAGAAGTGCTTGGTCAGTGACCTGTACTCTTTGAAAACCAGCCAAACCGATGTGAATTTAGAATAATAATTCATTTTTCTTATTATTTCAAATGTAAATTGAATCCCTGTGAACATGTTTTTCTCCAAACCAAATCTACTTTTACCTACTTGGTATCGTACTTAGATTTTCTGTCCATATTAGTCTGTTCACAACGCCAAGTTGATGATATTTATTTTTATTGAAGCTGAGTTTTGACCTCGTTCTTCTTACGCTTCTTTTACATAAGATCAGTTCCTACGAGCTCTCTGATGGTTATCGCAGTTGGTGGCGTAGTTACGTAACTAGTCGTTATTCTTTTGTTCGAATCCATGGCCTTTATTCAACATCCTTTAAAGTGATTACTGGTGTTCCTCAAGGACCGGTCCTTGGGCCGCTGTGCTTTAATGTATCTATCATTTACCTCTGCAATTTTACTAAGCACTCGATATATTTTTTATTTGCTGATGATATCAATAACTGGTTGTACACGTCTACCATCTGACATTGATTCCATTCGTTGTTGGTGTGTTGCTAACCCTATGACACTTAGTATTGACAAAACCATATTCATTACCTTTACAAGGAAAATTAATGCAATCAATTATAAGTACAAACTGTGTGATAAATGTATAACCCGTACCGACTCCATCCAAGATCTAGGAGTACTTTTGGATCCTAAACTATTTTTTCACCACTATGTCGACTACATATTTCTCAGTCACTCAAATTTTTGGGACTTATACGTACGTTGACCTACTCTTTTTCTACTATTGACAGTTTAGTTTTGTTATATTTCATCTCAGTTAGATCTAAATTAGAATATTCCTCGCCTGTCTGGAATAATATTATGACAAATGCCGCCAATAAGCTGGAAAGCATCCAGCGGAAGTTTACAGCTCTATGCTTCTGTAGATTTTTCCCTTATATTCCCTACAATTATGCTTGCGCACTTAAGCTTCGAAAGTTACATACGTACTTCACAAGTCAGAAGGCATCACCTACATGATCTTTTTTTGTTATTCGTGTTTTCTAGAATCTAAATTTTGTCCTTCCTTGATCGAAAAGTAGTCCCACAGTTCCGTCTCGTAACATTACAGACTTCACCCTGTCTTCTGTAGCACACAAAAATTGCCCTTCCGCTAGATGTACATCAGCTGCAAATTCGGTATGCAGTGATATCGATAAATTTAGTAAGCAAATTAGATCTTTGAAACAGATTTTACGCTAGCAGCACGTTTCACTTGAGTTATGGTTTTAATTATTTAGCTAATTTGTGTTTCAATTTTGGTATGCAGTGATATAGATATATTTCGTAAGCGAATTAGACTTTTGAAACAGATTTTACGCTAGTAGCACGTTTCATTTTAAATAGGTTTTAATGATTTAGCTAACTGGTGTTTCAATTTAAGCCATAATTCAATTTTTTTATTGTTCTGTTGTGTTGTTTGTGTGTGTTTATTTGTGCAATTTGCGTTGTAATGATATTGTACTAGCTTTCTAATTGACCTTTGAGCTGTTAAGGTAGCACTTTAATAAATGAGAATTGAATTATTATTATTATTATTATTATTATTATTATTAGTAGTAGTAGTAGTAGTAGTAGTAGTTATTGTTGTTGTTGTTGTTGTTGTTGTTGTTGTAGAAGGAGGTGGAAGAACAGGAGAATAAAATGTCAAGTAGAAGTTGTGTATTTCTTAGGCTATCGACATAAATTTAAGTTTATACGCCATATGAAAACATGCTAGGATTTTGTGCAATTTAAATATGACGAACTAGTTCGAGACCTGAATAGTATGAAAAATATCTCATATCTTACAACGTAACAAAAGTAGCCACTGTTTGACTGTTCCTTGTATGCGGAGAAAACATGTAAGAATTTAAGATACTGCGTGTATGATGACTGAAGCCATTCTCTTTCCACGCAGCATTGTACGGCACGTTGTTCCCTGGCAATGAATTAGCAGCCTACAGCAACTTCCGCACGTGGAAGTCAATGGGCTTCATCATAGCATATGCGTACAGCCCGAGCCTATGTGCATACGTCAAACTGCATATCGTACTCACTTTGCTCATCTTCGGAACAGTTGGCTTCTGCATTGTCGAGTGGTTAACAAGACCACACAGAAAGAAGTAATGACTGCTGTCCACATGGAGTATACTACAGGTGCATGGTAAAGATGGGGAGACGGTGTCCTTTATTGTATACCTGTAACTTTATTTAAACCAACCTATTATTATTGCTTGCTGTTACCAATTAACAGAAGCCTGGATATTAGAACGTAATAGGTTACAAACGCTTCCTTTTCATGTCCATTCCAATCTCTGTAGACTATTTGTTCTCATGCTGCCATCTACTGTTTTATGCCACAGGGCCTCTGCCGTTCCTAGATTTAACATCTCCTCGGAGCGGATCCCTTCTTGAGAAGTCAATAATCCGGCTACTCAAGGAATTCCACGCGTTTTGTGAAACCAGCTTACCACTGGTCGCTATCCTCAGTGAAACGAATCCAGTCCACAACCTCCCACCGTGTTTCTTGAGGATCTGTTTTAAACATGTGAACCCTAGTGATTACTTTATATAAAACCAGGTTTAACACTTAAAAGTTCTACCTTCTGCCCACAAAGTGTATTTGTGTGTTTTTTATGCTTCTCAGAATAAATAGCGATATTTCGCTAGACAGCATTATATGAGTGGCTTTTGTAACCGAGAAGGAGAGTTTAGTGCACAGTATGAACTGAACATTTAAATATAATTCCTGTTAATTTTTAAACCGTTAATCTCTTCTTCCTATGCACGTCGTATTCTAAGATAGATCTACCTCAATCATTTCACATTGCCCATATACCTGGATGATCTGATGCTTGACTCCTAGCAGAATTATCTTTGCCCTAACGTGGACATCTGTTCGAGTATCAACCGGCAACTGGGAATCGTGACCGAAAGATGGAGTTACCTTTCCCGCCCTCTGTAGGCGCTCTCCGGATAAAATTTTAATCATCTCTTCTCGATGTCACTAGCTATTCATGAACTTCCTGTGTAACATTTCCTTTACGTTACCTCCGCCTTTGATATGGCTGGGTTACGTAAAACAGCTAGTTTCCGAAGTAAGTAGGCTAGTCAGTAGTCTAAATTAATTAGCAGAAAGAGATAACAAGAGACTCTTAAAGGAAACGTGATGTTGCCTTGTTTGTTGGTAGAACAGCAGAAGAGGGATGGAACTGACTTTTCAGCTGCTCCGGGCATATTGACGAACATCATGAAGACACGAAACTCGGAAGCGAATGCTTCCCTATTTGTCGCAGAACAGCTCTATGCAGAAAAATAAGAAGAAAAGGAAAGAGAGACGAAGAAATAAACAATGTCATTCCAATAAAATTTTTAGCCCGAATGTCACTTGTATCACACTGACACGTTCCGTGTCATTCAAAGCTTTACTGCCACCTGTCCTGCCTACCTGCCATTTCCCGACAGTACGGGGAAGTCTACAATGATGTGACCTGCTTTCCCACATTCCATATTTCCTTTACAGTGTCCCTTCTGTGAACAGTACAGTAAGAAGAACGGTAGTGACAATATACTTGGAATCTTGAACCGTGAAGATGGGACCGATACGTTGTCCCGAAACGTCGGTAAATAATTACCACATGACGCCGTGTAATTACCCAGAAGACCACAGATTTCATCAACATCGCGGCGGAAGCCTGAAATCAAGGTAGTGACAATAATTCAATTCAATCCAATTCAATTCATTTCTAGTTTATTAATTTGCCGAGTCAACAGCCAGATGCCCAATTACAGAAACAGCACAACATACAAACACAAATAACAACGGACAATGAACAGAACACAAATAAAACGAACACAACCAAAACAAACAAACAAATAAAATAATACTTAAATAATTAATAAGAACACCTTGTAATAATGTAGTAAAATAATATCACACCTAAGTGTGACAATTTGCCTTCTGTATACATCCAATTGATTACAAACTGAATTTGCTGCAGCTGCACACCGGCCGGAGGGACAGTTTTTATACGATGAACTAGCATGAAACAAAGAAAGTCTCGGAGGTTCCGAGTGGGTACTCGTAGAACAATAATGTCCATGGTAGATGGAGAAGATTTAGAGCCCAGAAAAACAATAACAAAAAATCCATCAAGTTGATGTCTTCTCTCATGTTAAGTACGTAAATTAAGTACTTGAAGAGCATTAGCATAACTATAATAATAATAATAATAATAATAATAATAATAAAAAGGATGCATGGGCAATTCCCACGTAACTTATACGAAAAACTGGTGGACAATGAACAGTCATATCGAAGGATAAAACTTAATCAAGGGAGAAACAGAAAGTACAATAGTGGCAGCACAAGACCAAGCAGTTAGTACAAACTATTTTAAAAATAAAATTTTGAAGGAATAAATTGACAGTAAATGCCGCATATGTAAACAGCATGAAGAAACTATTGACCACGTAACCTCAGGATGCCCCATTTTGGCGAAGAATTAGTACTTGATGAGACACGATAAAGTTAATGCACATTTACTTCACTCAGTATGCAAAGCACTAGGCATCGAAATGACAGACAAATAGTACACACACACACACACACACACACCAGTATGTGAACATGAAGACGTGACAGTGTTATGGAATCAAGGGGTACATACAGACAGGGAGTTACGGCAAATAGGCCAGATATAATAATTAAAAACAAAGAAGAGAAAACATGAATACTGATAGATGTGGCAATACCAGCGGACAAAAAATGTTATGCAAAAGGAAGCTGAAAAGAAACTAGAATACAAGAGTCAATGAATAGAGGTACAACGAATGTGGAACATGAAATGTATGATTATACCGGTAATAACTAAAGCCATCGGAATAGCAAAAAAGTTTAAAGAAGAATTTGGAAACCATACCAGGAAAACATTCAATATATTCACTACAAAAGACAGCTGTACTTGGAACATCACACATAATACGGAAAGTATTGCAGTCTGAAACTTGAAGCCTGAGCGGTGGGGATCAATGTTGGTTCAAGAGAAGTACCAGGAGAAAAGGCCTGTGACAAGGGACAACATAACAACAACAATAACGCGCATAATTAACAGCCCAATGCAAATTATGAAGCCAGCACGAATACATAAATACACAAGCACACAGGTAGAGCACAATTACACAAACAAACAAAAAGAAACATACAGAAACAAGGTCAGGTAAACTTCATTTTAGACATCTCGTTTTGATATTTGTAACGAAGGTATTATATGAACCGTCAATCACAACAATTTATGTTATACCTCTTCATATATTTTCAAGCTTCAACATGTTTTGGGGGCAAGGGAAATCATCAGGTATCAACAATAAAAATATCTAGAGAAAATTATATATGTATAAATATGAAACCTGTATTAAGAAAGAGGTCTCTTTCTGTTACGTATAAAGATTGGGTATTTTATAAAATCGTAATCTCAGTGTGGTTAGGCCGAAACAACTGCAGCTTACCTGAGAAGTCTAAAATGTTTATTATTATTATATTAGACTTAAAATTTGAAGTTTTAAATTTGTTTTTTTTAGGCCCACTCTTAGTGCATGCTAGATTTGTAGATGTATTGTTATTTTAGACCCTGCGTTTATAGACCTAAATACAACGCTTGACCCCAGAATTTTTTTGGGGGAGGGGGGGGGGGAAGGTCTGAACCTGAGGTTGTATATAATTATACAACATGTTCTATGGACTCACTCACTTAATTTAAAGCACAAGGTCTTATCTTCTTGTTCTTAAGTTTGTCGGAGACTTCCTACGTTTATTTTACTTTCCAAATTTCCATGGCTGATTTCTGCTGAAAATCGCTTAAAATGTTTGATATAGTTGTGTCTATAAAATCTGTATGTTTTTAAATTTCGAATTTGGCGACTGCAGTCCGGCAGCCCCACCTTTGGGTGCGCACATGGTAAACACTATATTATTTTCCTTTCTCCCCGTGATGTTAGGTAGAGTCCATGTTGTGTGGTTGTTATAGAGTGTTATTTTTTTTAAGTCTGAGGGTATATTACGGCTTTCTTTTATTTTGTTGTAGAGTCGGAATATTTCGGAGTTTTGAACAGAAATATGTGTTTACGGGGGGTAGTATGTATAGAAGGACAGCTGCGTCTGCACCGTGCACAACCTATTGGAGTACACCACTATCTCATAATGCGGCCTGGGTTAGGACACCGTATAGTCTGGCACATTGGTAGGAATATTTTGGCGGAGCATTCTCTGTCTGTCATCACAGGCCATCTGAAGATGGAGACGGTATGTTCCGACGGAAAATCTCGGTACTCGCCAAGGAGATTACACGGTCCCGTTACTCGGAAGACTAAAATGTTGAAGTTTTCTATAATGTTTTGAGTGTTTTTGAGTAGAAGGGTTGCGGGGGTGGTGTTATAGGCTATGGTATGGTTACGAGGCTGCGTTAGGGATTTCAGGCTACGTAGTTGTGCAAGTTCTCACCAGGGAGCATGCTTTAACGACAAAGTTCACGACCACAGAACATATGATCCATATTAACGACAGACTCCGAGCTGAGCCGGGTAGAATCGTGCATGCTCTGATTCATGTGTTCATGTCCCCGTCGCAATTGGAGTATTAGTACACCAACTTGGCTGTGGTGGTGGGTGTAGGTGTTGATCGAGGGGTGTATACATGTAAGTTCAAAATGTGAACAGGTTAGGGTGTGTACAGTGTTAATACCTTTGTGCGTGCATTATCATACGGACATATATATACATTAAAGTATTTTTGTGTGTATTATATGTGTGTGTTTATATAACTAGGTTGCTAACATCCATTGCTCTCAATGCTGCCAACGAGTTCCAAGCACCAGAACTACGTTTTGTTAACGTGATTATTCGTTCGTGGTTTGTTCATAGTGTATATAACAAAGTTGGTATTATATTTAATTCTGCACATTTTGAACAAACATTTTCTGATGTATCGTTCAACAAGATCGAATGTGTGATAGCGTGCCAATGTAAGTGTGGATGTTACAACTCTTGACATAAATGCGGTGTGTGGTATAGTGATGGCGCGGGATTCAAAATTTTCAATTTCTTCGTTTAGTTGTGTATGACTAACAATGAAGGTGAGGGGGGAAAATTTGCTAATAAAAATTTACAAAATGATGTACTCCATGACACAGGCGTTCTTTCAAAATGTCATGCCGTTTCACAGTACACGCCTAAATGTAATTTGACTTACTCACATAAGAAAAGTACGGCCTTCGCTGCTCCGATTATCATGAAACACATAGTATTGTGTGCGGATCTGCTATACCGAATTAAATCCAAATCGGACAAATGTGGAAAGCAAGTACAGAAATCCATGTATACCAATAAGTTAAGTCTGGCTTACACTGCGCCGATTTACACGAAACTCGTAATTACGCAGTAAATTTTTGTGGACACCTCTTCTACCGAATTTTATCCGATCGGATGAAAACTACGAAATCCGGGCAAAGTTTCATTTACGCCGTTAAGTAAAGTATGCTTTTCACCTCTCCTGTTTTCATGAAACTCATAATTCTCCAGCGGTATTAAGTGGAGATATTTTGTACCGAATTTCAGCCAGGTGGGCCATGAAGTATGGAAATTATGGGTATAAATTAATTTACACCCGCAAGTAAAGTATGGCTGTCACTGAGCCTGTTTTCACAAAACCCACACATTCTTGACAATTTTTTGGTATAGAACTCTTGCACCAAATTTAATGAAAATTGAGCAGATGGTTTAGTCCCTGATGCCAGGTTGCAAATGGATGGGTGGATGTGGTCTCCACATAAGTCATTATGTTTTTCACTTATTTATGTATTTATTTATAGCTCGCTGCTTTTCAGAAATTTAATGTCCACGCTAAGCGAGGAGAAGTATGGTTGGTACGAGTTCCA
The DNA here is from genome assembly GCA_021186555.1 of Reticulitermes speratus. Taxonomy (NCBI): domain Eukaryota; kingdom Metazoa; phylum Arthropoda; class Insecta; order Blattodea; family Rhinotermitidae; genus Reticulitermes; species Reticulitermes speratus. The sequence continues at coordinate 25,718,034 of JAJKFL010000042.1, read as the reverse complement.
CTTAGCATTTAAACCCCGTCTACTATACAGTAAGCATCATGTTGCAGTAGTCACTATTGATAGAAGTATGCGCTGAACTGTAGTCACTGCTGACTGATGTAGGCCTGTACAGTGAAATGTAGCAACAGTGTTATGTTTAAGGTGGTCAGAACTTCTGTACTGAAGCCTTTTTATTCCTAATGATGTATAGCACACGGGTGTATAATTGTGGTTTTTTCAGTGCAAAGCAACCTCATTCTGTAGTGCAAAAGAAAAACTTAATGAAGTGTCATTTTTCCACAGCTGCATGCTCCAGAATGCATTTTTTCATGTAGAAATAGTATGAAGACTGCTGCCAGCTATGCGGGAGTGCTTTTTTGATGAAAGCGGCTGATCACAGAAGTATTCCAGAAATTTATCAGTGTTTTTGTGTATCAATTTGCACATTGCTTCAGTCAGTGTTAGCCTATTACCTGTATGTGTTCTTTCTATTTAAGTTCTCATCAGTTTCTGTTGCAGTGACACCTTAAAACTGTATTTGTCAGGACAGTAGGCACTCATTAACCCTTTCAGGATGAACCCCACATATACTGGGGTCTGTCTAGCATGTCCACAGGGCAAGTCTTGAATGTGCTCATTTCTGATTTGTGCTGTTTATCCTCATACCAGTGCTGGGTGCACTCATGCTGAATGATCAAGTGTTTGAATTTTGCAGGTGTTTAAAGAATGTACTTTGGACCAGTATTAAATCTTCTTTCCAGGCAAAATCAAGAGAATAGCCAAGAAATTAGTAAAACCTGAAACTTTGAAAGAAATAAGTTCTGAAGATCATATCAGTGCTTGAAAAACGTGTTTTGTTTTGGTCATGAAGTTACCAACTTTTTATTCATTATCAGTTTGTTGAATCAGTGCTTGCCAAAACAGTTAATACTGCACTTGTAATTCTTTTAATCCTGGTGTTCTCTAAGATTTCTGTCTCTGGGTTGCAGTGTATTAGTGTGCTTCAGTGATGTGCCTTTCATTATTCTCTTTCTTCTTTTATTATTTTTTAAAATTTGAAATTTTATATAGTCTCTGTGTTTTTTTTTTTACTCAGGTCCAATATATGAGTCCTTCTGTTTTCCATACATTCATTTGTTTGGTCTAATCTTCCTGATTCATTTAATGTCACTTTATTCATTCAATTAATTTTCATCCTGATTCCTGCATCTTCTGTGTTGTGTGTTGCAATAGAACACACACAATTACACTACATTATGAAACTGGGTTCTTTATGCTACTTGGCCAAAAAGGTACCGAAATGCAGTTCCATATGTTTTGCCAAGGTGATGTATGACCTGTCAGGATGTATAGACAAGAGACTAAACAAAGGTATATAAACTGGCCTTGAGATTTTTCTGTTGTACAGTACATACTGGTGTGGAAGCCCTGTAATTTGAAATATTTGTACTTTCTGCAAGATTTTTTGTCACTATAAATATATACTTCTTTTATAACAACTACACACGTGTGCCTACTCACTCATGCATGTGCACGCTCATTCTGTGACTCTCAAGTACTGCTTGTATTAGTGTAGTACACATTTGTTAAACAGGGTTTATTCTGGTTACATGTGATGGTATGTTCTGCCAATATGTTTGTTCATAAAACATGGAAATGTATTTTGTTTGGGTGAGGGGAGCAACACAGTATGTTTCCCCACTCATTTGTAACATTTGAGTGCCAGTAGCTTCTTGTCAAGAACGAAGCTTTTTCTTCAGTATGTAAGTGTAAATTAGTTTCACAAGTATCACACCATTTGAAGACAGATCAAAGGAACAGAATACCAATATTGTTTTGAAGATTAAATAAAATATTTCTTGAAACTGTCTTACTTGAGCAGTGTTAGAATCCACTGTTTACATGTAAATGAGAAAGAGTGAGTACATGTCAACTGTTTGTTACTTTGGGCCTTGAAGACATATTTGCTTCATAGTAATGCTCTTTTCCCCTTCACTCCTTCTCTCTTTTATACCCCTCCCAGCCTGTCTCTAAAGAAATGAGTGAGCCTGCATGTTACAGTCAGTTAGTGTGAACTGTTCCACGGATACTGTACAGATTATTCTGCAGTCTGCTGTTTGCTTTACAGAATAATTCAACATAATGAGTTTGTCTGGAGAATCCACTGAGATTGGTAATATACTTTCTGGAACAGAAGTGGCAAAGTATGTATTAATTTCATTTATAAATATTTATAAATTAATAAGCAATTAGTAAAAATTGTGTTCACATTTTTCTCCTAACTCTTATATACCAGTCATCAGTACAACAATAAACCAAGGTATGACACTGATATTGTGATTTACTATTATTGTTAAAATTCCAATATGATATGGTGTACAGTCTTGTAAGTATGACTGTGAAGCTGTTGTCTTTTAATAGTTTTGTGGTTGCACTGAAAATAACAACTAATTTAGGTAGCTGTAATTACTCCTGCATGAAGTGAAGCTTTTGTCATTGTAGAGAACTGGTTTCACAAATTTTAATCAAGGAAAGTCATTAATGTGGAAGACCGGATCATAGAATGGAACTAGTACCATGAAAACAGAGCCTAAATGTTTAAACAGAATCAAAACATTTTAAATAGTTTCTTGGTATGTTATCCTTTGTATGAATTGAATCAAATACAGTAGAACCCAGATAAGAAGTCCTCGCATAAGAAGTTTTCCCCTGGAAGAAGTCTGATTTTTAAAGTCCCAAAATCCTATTGCTTTTAATAAGCTTCCCTCTTAATAAGTCTTCCTGCTTAAGCAGTCCCTAATCCTCTGGTCCCTTGAAAGACTTCTTAACAGGGTTCTACTGTAATTCCAGCCAGTAATTTTTCATGTATGAGAAATACTGAAGTATGGAAAGGTCAGTTTCATTACATTTTTCTTTGGTGAGTAAGGATACACTCTGAGATTTGTCATCTTCTTCAATGAAAAATAATTTTAACCATTCTCATTACACTACCTGTTTTTGTATCTTAAATTCCTTTGTGTTTCTTCTTTCAGTATTACTACATGGCCAGAGGCTTAGTGTACTGGTTAAAGTTGTTTACTTTCATGTGACCAATTCTCTAAAGAAACATCTGTCTGCAGAGTAGATTTGTTTCTTTTACGTCTTTTGATGTCTTCCACTGCTTGTATCAGAGCGTCAGGTTCAGTGTTTACTGTGGTGAATGTTTTCAGAATTAAAGCTAATGTTAGAGTTTAACTTAAAAGTGCAGTCTAAGGAATTTTATAGTTCAGCTTATTGGCAGTATGTAAGGATTTTTTTTATATTAACATTTTGTGATAGTGCAGGGTGAATTAGATATTAGTAAAAACCCAGTATTTTACTTTGTTCCACATCGTACGATATAAGTACTTAAAATATGTGTTCTTTTTCTATCTTCTGACATTTGTAATATTTTATGTGCTAATCAGAAGGTTGAATTCATATGCATATTTATGAATGAGATTATGCTAGATAATTACTAGATATTTGGTAACTTTTTTTTTTACAGTGAAATACGCGATGCCTTAAAGAGTGATGTAACAAAACTATGTGAAGAATTGCCTGGTTTCAAGCCAGGTTTGGCCATTGTACAAGTTGGTGGTCGAGAAGACTCAAATGTTTACATCCGCATGAAAATGAAAGCTGCTAGCCAGATTGGAATTGAAGCCACTCATATAAAATTACCAAAAACGATCACTGAATCTGAGGTAATAACAAGTCTCTTTTGTTTATATAGACACTGCTCCACAATTTGGGATGCAAAAATCAGTGTGAAAGTACAACTTACAATGTTCTGCAGACTTGTTTGTAAGTTACTCTTTGACGACGTGATTTCAGACTTAATAAGAGAAGGATTTGGGGAGCTAGAATAGTGTAATCAGTATACTGACTAGGCTACAGGCTGTAGAATTGAGGAATCTTGGTTTGCTCTCCAGCATGGTCAAGAGACTTTTCTCTTCACAGTGTTCAGACAAGCTGTGAGACTCAACTGGCCTCTTATTCAGTGGGTACTGGGGACACGGGTGTGAAGCTGACCACTCACCTCTAATCTCTATCTAGTGCTGAGGTTAAGAATGAGTACCTCCAGACCCCCATATGCCTTCTTGGCTTGTATGAGAATAACTTTACCGTTACCTTTAAGAGAATAACGTATTTTAAGTAGTTGATCACATGTCATGCAGTGCTCCTACACATTTCAGCCTACATGGGCATGTTCGGAGACACTACACAGAATATTACTAGGAGGTACTCAAGTTTTAAATTTGTATAAAATATGTATGAAATGTGTCCTGCACATACCATATATTGTACAGAGACGTGTTTTGTATATATTTTGTACAAATGTAAAACTTGTGTATGCCTCATAGTAACATTCTTTGTGGTTTCCTTGAGGATGGATGTTTAGGCCGAAACGTTTGGGAGAACAATTAAATAATCTGTAGTTGTGAGTAGCAACTGTTGTGTGTTTTGTCAGTTGTATTACTAGCTAATCTAGGAACTTAAATTCATGAAATGTTTTACATTTTGTTTGTTTTATTAGTAATGAAAGCTTAATATAGCTCACAATATAAAAAGTGATTAAATGAGAAAAGAGGGAACACTTACCACAGAAAGGGACAGGTGACTGTAACACCAAATAGTCAATCCACACAACGAACTATGTTACTTCGAGGTAGGAACTGTGTCAGAGACATTTTGTCAATATATCTGTTGATTCTTTTTTGAGTAACACTCCTTGTTTTGTGCCATCCAAGTTTTATATTTTTGGTCCATGGAATACACAATTTTTAATAATTGGGACACATTTTGTATTACAGCTTTTGATGAAATTGAAGAAGCTGAATGGAGATCCAAGTATTCATGGAATAATTGTACAGATGCCACTGGATACAGACAATTCTATAGACTCTCACCTTATTACTGATGCAGTATCGCCAGAAAAAGATGTAGATGGGTAAGTCTACGATGATATATTGTCACTTGAAGTGTGTTTTTGTAATTAAGCTGGTCAGATTGTTTAATGTCTTGATGTGTGTGGGTTTAATCCGTACGTCCATTTGCTATTAGTAATGTATTCTGTTGAAGGCCATACGTTCATTTGTGGTTTAACCTGTGTGACAATATCTTGCTTGATCGTATTGTATGATCTCAACAAGGTATTTTTTGGGTAGGTACTGACTGTTATTTCTGTGGAAGTTTCTATTAGACACAAAAAAATCTGATTGTTATACATAGGGTCAAAAATCCCAGGTGTCAGGTTACCATCTGATTGTATCTGTATTTGGTGTATGTGAACTAAAATAATGATTTCCACCCTGTACCAAACATGTAGAGGTTGTTACTAGCTCAGTAGCAGATTTACTGACATCTGCTTGTATATTACATACACATTAAAACAGGTTGTTGCTAGGTCTGTACCAAATTTGCTGACATTGCTTGTATATAACATACACATTAAAACAGCGGTTGTTGCTAGCTCTTTACCAGATTTACTGACATCTACTTGTATATTGCATACACATTAAAATGTTTGTTAGAAAAGCCAACATATGTACCAAAATCATTTAAAAATATGAGAGATAACCCAAATACTGATTATTGTAGAATTTCGTTTCTTATATAAAGACAGTGGGCATGGTATTGGTAACAGGTGTAATGCATGATTCAACATAGTTAAATTAAATTTAATTTGAAGTGTAAACAGTACAGTACATAACCTTTAGACGAGAGAGGATGATGAAGCATATTGGTGTCTTTGCTTAAGCATTTATCAGTCATTAAGCTATGCTGATCTTGCAAATCTAATTTGATGGCCATCCACGACTTTAAAGTAATACAGGTGTCTTGTCAGGATGTTATGAAGTTGAATTTTTGTTTTGATTTCTGTAAATCATTATTGTGACATTTTGCATTCTGTATGGCCATACATAAGCATTCTTTTATCCTGATAATTAATGAAACACCATCTCTTTACACTACACTTAATTCTTTTATTGTAAAAGGCTTCATAATATATTTCTTTCTACAGTTTTACCTACATATGCATTGTTACAGGATATCTGGATCACACAATCCTACATTTATCTATCTCTCTACATTAGTTTTGTTTTTTTGTGTGCTCTCTGTATCATTAGGTCCAAGTTTCGGGTCATAACCCATACCAGAACCATGGGCCCTCTTAATAGGGCCATGAAGGGTCATTAGAAGACTAAGAATTATTGCTGTATACCGTTACTGTGTCATTCAGATAGTTTTTTTTAAGTTGACTTAGATCCCACTGAATAAAATCAGCATCTTTTCTGAATACTTCCAAACTTATTTTAGATTATCTTGGCACCAGACCTTTCGGTTGGATCTGCAGACTTTATTTTGATATGTTAGAGTAACTGGCTACTGGTTGTTAAGAATGTAAAGATAAAACCTTATGACGTAAGCAGAGAGATTTTGTTGACCTTTTGGCCGTCAAATGTTTGAGAAATAGAGATAAAATGTGGTGACGTAAGCTATAAGGTTTGGTTGACCTTAACAGTCTTGGATCTTGACCTTTATTTTGTCCACACCATTAAGCAATAGCTTTATTATGTTCAGTGACAAACTTAATTTATGCATCTTCCTGGAACTTTTTCTTTTATTTACAGATTAAGTTTTTATAATCTACATTCATCATTTTTTATTCCTGTACCTTAAAATTGTAACATTCGTGTCATGATGAATGTACTACCTAATGTGTTTCCTTGTTACATAACCAGGAACCTTTCCAGTGTGGCTCACATATGCTTGTTCTTCTGAAGTGTGACAGCATGGTATCATAACAAAGAAGCCCACAGCATGAATCTTCAGTTCTTTAAAAACCCCAGTCTTTATATATTGTAATATGTTACTTACAGATTAAATACAATTAATGAAGGAAAACTGGCTGTGGGGGATCTGTCTGGCTTCCTACCATGCACACCAAATGGGGTCATGGAGCTTATACGGAGGTAACAGATGTTATTTGTTGTTCAGTGTACTTAGTTTCTGCACCCACTGTGGATGTCTTTGTAAAGGCCAATTCCAGCTGCCATATTGAAAACACTAATGTGTGTATGTTCTTATGTGTATATGCTACTGAATTATTAACTTCTTTCATATGTATATATAATTTATAGAAAGACGGAAAATTTTAATGTATGAATAAGTATGTAAAGTAACAGTGATATAGAATTTGTGGATATTGTTCTCCTCATCACAAAACACTTTCATACCCTTGCCACCATCCCTAATTTATTTTCCTCCTAATGCAGAAGGCTGCTGTTGGCCATTCCTACATATGTGTCTTACACAGAGCATGACTTTTGATAAGTATTTTTTAGTCCTTTGTGTTATCATTTAAGCTTATTTTCAAATAACTAGTGGATGAAATTATGTTCTTGGAGAAGAGGTCACTGCCATTTACAGAAATAATTTCCTAGTTTCAAATAAAATGAAGTTTCAATTGTTTTGCTTGTTGTAGGAGTGGCGTTCAAATTGCAGGCAGCCAGGCTGTTGTTCTTGGGAGGAGTAAGATAGTTGGAACTCCTTGCTCTGAATTACTGAAGTGGCATCATGCTACTGTGACAGTTTGTCATTCAAAAACAAAGTCTCTTGCTAAAGAGGTATGGTACCGCATATTGTTGAATTATTGTTGCAGACTATACAGAAGTGTGATGCAGAACTGTGTATATTACTGTATGTATTGATCCGTATGAAGTGAGCATGTTGCAGTGCAGTAATATTACCAGGCATCACATCTTCAGTATTCTGACATATGGATTCCCTTGTTTCTCTACTGACATATATTTCTCACCTAAGAATCAATAATTTTGGGAAGAATGGATGTGCATCATTTATTTACTTACTTATTCATTTACAATTTTTTCACGTTCACAGAAATATACAACCCTTATTTGCACCGGCAAATGTATTCTGTTCCATCTGTACAGCGGTACGTATCTGCTCACGCCACAACATTCAACACTGCTCTCTGTGTCTAGCGACTCAGGTTCACACGCGTATGCCACTTCTCGAAGCAGTTCACTATACACAGACCAAGTCGCACTTCTTGCAGAAATACAGCGTGCTCCGTGTTTGCTTCTGCAGCGAACAGACGCGACACCGCCTTTGCTTTCCTTTGGAAGGCCAGTGGTTTGAATGCTTTACTTCTAATCGACTTAGCTGGGACGCAAATGGACTTGGCCTACCCCTGGAAATGCCACTCGCTGTCACATTTTTTTCATGCGAATGGATAATCAGTTCGCGAACCAGAACCTCCCGGAAATTTTTGTGGGTCATCTTGCCGCCACACGACTTATGGATAAGAAACACATTCAGTATGGTCATGTCTGAGGTGGAAAAACAGTTTCTTTGTCCACTTCCACGTTCTCCGGGCAATTCCGTAGCTGTTCACCATTCTGTCTGACTTGTCCACAAACCCCATGTAGGTATTGTAGTCTTCTACTACAGTAGGTTTGATAGCACGGCCAGATTCGTCAGAGAAATTGCCTTCAACGGGAGGAGCGTGTATGTTCGTGAGAATGTAAACATCACGCCTATCTATATTTCTTCGATCGTAACATCAGGTGGCTGTGCTGAAGTGCTTGCTGTGTCTTTGGATGCCATATACTGATGAAAGTAGCGATTCTTGTCATCTAGTGTAATTTGAAAAATCTGCCTGAAGAAGAGAATGAAGATTGAAAAGGGAGAGGATTCTGCATTTATATCTGAGGCAGCTGATCGGTTGACGCCATTTGGAGGTCCAGTGAAATCAAAGACATTTGACGAATCCCCGGCTCTTCTAGCCCGAAACGTAACTTTGGTTTCCTCAGTACTGTCTTCGTCTTCTGAGGATGAGGACTGCACACGAGATTCCATAAGTTCGTCTGTCTCTTCCAATTCCTCATCAGATTCCTCATCCATCAGTACTTCCTCTATTTCGTCTGGCTCGAGTGGTTTTGAATATCTAGCTCGCATCTGAGGTTCCATTTCCAGGGGTCCCAAATAAACCGAATAGATGAAAGTTATTGACAATTCACCACTGATATAAAATTTGTCTATCAAATAATGATTGAGTCACTGGGAAAGTAATGCAGATGAAACTGTGTCAGTAAACACTGAAGAACAAGTAGAGATAACAACCAGTAAGGAGTACTTCCTTACAATCCGCCACTGAAGTTATGCAATATTTACCAGTTCGGCGCCGATAAAGTAACCTCAAACACGACTGTGAAAAATACCACCTGAAGCTTTGTCAATAAATGTTACAAAAAATTGTGGATTGAAGTACATAACCAATCCGCCACTGTCACACTATATATGCCAGTCCGCCAATGCAAAACAATATCAGATACACCACACTGCTACAAAAGCTGCCAGAAGACTAAACTTGAGCCCTTCCTGGTCCAGCTTCTACGTTTCAACGTCATTCAACGGTCTACTGTATTTCGCATGCCACCTCTTTCAGCTGATAACCATAGGTCAAGTTCGGTCATAAATAATATCGAAACCCGGACTGCCATAAATGACATCATTGCTCATGACGAATACCAGACCTGCTGGTGGGGCCCTCAATGGGTTTGTTTGGGTTTCCTGCCAAAGCAAACACTGTCAGAGCTCAAAAACGTCACGCGTGCACAGCGTTAGATATATCTAACATTCGGCCACTGGGGATTGCAGGCTGCGTTAGATATATCTAACATTCGTACTTTAAAGGTTAATAATAGCCTGTATAGCTTCAGTGAAAAAAGTTGTCTGAGAAAAGTTTTGTTTACAGACAGCCAAAGCAGACATTTTGGTAGTAGCCATTGGTCAGCCTGAACTGGTGAAAGGTGACTGGATAAAACCAGGTGCTGTTGTCATTGACTGTGGAATAACTGCATTGCCAGGTATGATCAATTCTGTTGCAGTTCTCATTTGATCTCTCAGAATTTATATTCTGTGTAATTTTTGTATTTATGAAGGAAAGGGGCAGTTCAAATGAGTGCTAAAGTATATTCCTGCATTGCACTGAAGCATTCCATTTTTTGTTGTTGAGTGAAGGGTGATAAGATTTTCTTTGTGTCTGTCTGTCATATAGACTATGGTAGTATGTTCCTATTATTGTTCTGTGCACAGTTTATTTTTATGTAAGGGCTCCTTTTGGTATGACATGTTTAAACATCTTCCTTGAGGAGGTTAGGCCAGAACTCGGGAAATTGAGTTGTGTGGTAAGTGTGACCGTTATGATTGACTCGTAGACAAAATTGGCCTTACCAGTTATGAGTAAAGTGTATAGAGTGAATATGATAGGTAAATTTTTAAGTTTCATGCTTTTTGGTGTGGTGAAGTTCATGTGGTGTAGGAGAATAGGTGAGCCCCAGAGTGAGAAAACATTCATTTAATCTTAATTTACATGTGAAAGTTAAGTAATAGTGATACTTTTTTTATAGATAAAACTAAGAAATCAGGTCAGAAGCTAGTTGGTGATGTTGCTTTTGAGGAGGCAAAGAATGCTGCATCCTACATCACTCCAGTGCCTGGAGGTGTAGGTCCTATGACTGTGGCTATGTTAATGAAGAACACTGTCCAGTCAGCTCAGAGGGCAGCTGCTAGGCTCAAAAGTACTGCTTGGAACTTAAGAGCATTACCGCTGTCAGTGGAAATACCAGTTCCTAGGTATAGTACATATAATTAATCAGTTATGCTACAGCACATGTGTGCTGTTCTAACTAATTTTCTTCAGCTTCCAACAACTGCATATGGACTCCAGCTCATATTTCTTTTATGTTTTATTGTACCATTGTTCATTATTTATCTTGGAATGAAATCCTAACTATTTTGATATGTTAGAAGTCCTGATTTTCCATTAGTTGTCAAATATGACAGCTTGAACAAGTGTGGAAAGTAGAATGTACTGACTTCCAATAGGTCTGTGATCACAGATTTTCATAGTCATCCTGGACGTACCTGAGCTGGGATGGTTGAGTCGGTATATGAGATGTGACATTTAAGTTTGTGGAATGCCCCTGTAAAAGCTGTATTTAATTACCGTATTTTTCGGTGTATAAGATGCACCAGCGTATAGGACGCATCCCATTTTTTATGCAGATTTTTTGGAAAAAATAATTTTGGTATATTTTATCATGAATATATATGAATATATAATTGAATAAAAAATACATTGATTTTTCAGGGAATTCATACATAACAAATAATCTAATTAGCAAAAATATTTTAAGTTGCATTAAAGATATTAATCTTCATCCTCAAATCCACAAAAATCGTCATCTTCAGAATTATATACACTTGAAAGTTCTTGTGAATCAGGAACCGAGTCATCACTGTCTTCAAACAATAAATTATCCTCTGTACTGTCAAGGGAATTACTAATGCCACACTTCTTAAAAGATTTAAAAACCATCTCGGTTTTCACTGCATCCCATGAATTCTTAACCCATTCACACACTTTTGAAATAGTGGGCTTCTGCCTTCTTCCTGTTGGCTTCTCTTTAAAATCTGATGGCTGCATCCAGCTGTTCCACTTCTCCTTCATGAATCCTTTAAATGGTTTATTAATTGAGACATCTAAAGTTTGAAGCTGGCTGGTTAGTCCTCCTGGAATTACAGCTAACCTAGTTTTCAACTCCACTAAGTTTATTCTTAATAGCTTCAGTTCTGTGACATCGAAACGAATCCCATCCTAGCAAAGCAGGTTTCTTTAACAGTCCATCAGGATGTCTGGACCACACCTTTTCTATCCATAATTTCATCCCTTCCTCATCCATCCATCCTTTTGGGTGAGCATGAACATAAACTCCTGCAGGAAGTTTTTCCTTGGGTAATGTCTTTCTTTTAGAAATCAAAAAAGGTGGCAATTTTGTCCCATCAGCACAGCATGATAAATCAACAGTATAATGTGTTTTCCGTGACCACAGATTTTAACAATAATATTTTTTGCACCTTTGGAATCCACCGTCTTGTTTGAGGGTACATCGAAGGTCAGAGGGACTTCATCCATTATTGCTATCTGTGAAAGCTCAAATTTTTCCTGTTTCCTAGCATTAATGACGAATCTGTGAAACTCAATGATTTTATCTTCGTATTCAGCTGGCATCTTTTGTGATATTTTTGTTTTAGCCCGCATACATAAATTATTTCTCTTCTTAAATCTAAAGCACCATGATGGTGAACCTGTAAAGTCAATGATATTTCTGTCCGTTGCCAATAATCTTGCTCGGTGAATAAACATTCTTGTAGATACTGTAATACCAGATCTTCTTTGATCTAATATCCATGTTTTTAATTCTTCTTCAAGTTCTGGCCAATTTGCAGTTCCTCTATGGAGATTGCGATTATTAGGATTTGCCTCTTTTAACTGCTGCTCTTGTTTTCTCCAAGTTCGTATCATTTTTTCAGTTCATGGCGGCCCAAATTGCCGCTCTGCTGCCCTATTGCCATGTTCCTTTGCGTACTCAATGACAGCACGCTTGAATGCAATGGTATAGCAATGTCTGCGTTTCGGGTGAAGACTGTGCAACTAGAAGAACTCAAACTGACATCACCAACATGTGAGCATGTGCTGAACATGCATGCCTGATGGTTTACATGAACGTACCAAGGAACGTAAACGAATAGAGTAGACTTTGACAGATCAAAATTCCCTGTATTTTTTGGCTTATAAGACGGTGGCGTATAGGAAGCACTCCATTTTTCAGACAAATGTTTAGGTGAAACAAGTGCGTTTTATATGCTGAAAAATACGGTACTTACATACTAATAGTTTTCACCTTTGAAGTAGTCTGCTTGCACATCAATACATTTAATGAGTCAGTGTTTCTGCTGTTCGAATCATTGCTGAATCTTCTCTTCTGGAGCATTCTTTAGGATGGTTGTCACATGGAGACCAAAAAATGCACGCATGCCCAATAATGTTAGGGTATTGTTCAGTTTGAGTTTTTAACAAGGTCAGAGGACCAGCGTGGTTACTTGTGGCTGTTCATTGGAGAGGACCTGAACTTTGGCCACATGTTTGGATCTTGCATCAAGACAGTCCCTCTGCTCATGACATCCCCCCCCCCCAGAAATGATGAGATGAGAGCATCCAGATTTGGCCTTGTATTACTTTTGGCTGTTTCCAGAACTGAAGGTGGCTTTGAAGGGCCACAGATTTTCAGACACTGTTGACATTCCAGGACATGCTATGAAGAGCATTCCTGAAGAGGGGTTTTGCCAGTGTTTTGAACAGTAGATCACTGACTCACTAAATGTACTGCTGAGCAAGCAAACTGTTTCAAAGATGGCAGTAACAATTACAGTTTTTTTATTGTTGTACCTTGTAGTAATGAGGCTATGGGCTGGACAACTGAAGAATCATGGTTAGATTTGTGGCAGGTGCAAGTGATTTTTTTCTACTGCAAATCATCCAGACCAGCTCTGGGGTCCAGCTAGCCTCCTCTTCAGTGGATACCAGGAGCTCTTTCCCTGGGGGTAAAGTGGTGGGGGTGTGAAGTTGACCACTCCCTCCATCTAGTACCAAGGTTAAGAATGAGTGGAACATTACCCCCACTTTGCTGTATGTCTTTATGGCATGCACAGTGATTTTACCTTTTTACCTTTAGCATACACTGATATGTCACCAATCTCTCTCCAATATAATACTTGAGAAATTACAATATTGTAACTTGAGGCTGTAGTTATTCTTCAGGGTGTATGTGAAAGTGAGGAATGTAAACGGCCTATATTTTTACATTACATGTGACTTGATAATGATTCATGGGTCTCATATTGAAGAAAGTTTCAGTGTACCATAACAAATTAAGTTTATAGTAGCATGAACATTAACTGTGTCACTTATTGTGGTTTTTTTTGTTACAGCAACATTCAGATTGCCAGAAGACAAGAGCCAAAGGATATAAGTCAGCTGGCAGAAGAAATTGGTTTGTATCCCAGCGAAGTATTTGAGTATGGACACAAGAAAGCAAAGATTGACCTTTCAGTATTGAAACGACTGGAACATCAAAGTTCTGGGAAATATGTAGTAGTTGCAGGGTATGTATTATTATTTCCATAAGATGGTCCTTCTGCTCTGTAGTGTTATATGGGTTTGAAACTTGGTATCTCATTTTGAAGAATGTAGGTTGAGGGTGTTTGAGGGCCAGATGCTGAAGAGAATCTTTGAATGCAAGAGGAGGAAGCTACAGGAGACTTGAGAAAATCTGTGTTAGAAAAAAATTGTCAGATTCCAACAGTTCTGGTTGTTTATGATGCAGAGGAGGTCACACCATATTACGTAACTATGCTACATATGTGGCATTAGTGGTGGCAGAAGGTGATAGGAGATGGTCAAGTGCAAGTATTAGATGGAGGAAGAATATGACATGTGTCACCTCCAGAGTCCCTGACTGCACTGAGCAGTTTGTTTCCTGTGAGATGTTGGGTTACCAAGCATCATGTTGCCTTGTCTATTCGGGGACAAATGTGTGCTTGTATTGTCAAAATTTGGCTGTATAATACAGCTGCTCTGTTGCCAGTATTTTAAATGAGCACAGAACACCAAGACACATTTGACACATGGTGAGGGAGAGTTCGTGGTAGGATCTGCTGCAACTTCCTACCTGGCATTAATAGCATTCCTTCACCTGTAGAACGACATATGTCTCTGTAAGCCTCCCTTCAAGAGGTTATAACATTCACGTGGCATTCCCCAGTAATACACAGGACTTGATTACTGCTGTCAGATCCATATGCATGAAACGCACACTCTTTCATGGTCCATAGCTCAGCATCATAAGGTACACGTAATCATCATGCTGCCTGTCTAAAACGGCTGGTACTGTCATCACACTTAGTGGGACTTTATTTGCACAGATTTTTATATGCTGTTACTGCCACATAAGATTCTTCATAAATGCCCTTCATGTGTGAAGTTTATGTACCAGTTATTATTAACCATTTTTGACCTGACACATGCTGTTAATTACGGGATGATGTAACATACCAGTGCCTAAGCACCGAACCATATAGGCACATGCAAAGTAGAGTTAAAAATCTTGGTACATTCTAATACTTGTCACTACATAGAGATGAGTGGCCATCTTTGATCCAAGGAGACTGGGTGTCCCTCAGAGCATTTTGGGATGTAGTGGTAAGATGAAAGTCACTGCTTATGCTAGGGGTCAAGTTTGGTCACATGGCCCATTGCCGGTTAATGAGGACTTTTTCAAATAACTGATGCAAGAGCTGGAAATTTTGGAGCTGATGTCTTGAAATGAGACGTGTGGGGGCTATTGAGAGCTGTATGAGAGAATATCCTGTTAAATAGTACACTGGTATTAGTCAATTCCATTTCTCTTAGAATTTGTGTTCCTGAATTTTTGTTCTTGTTTAGAACATTTTGTTGTTCTGAGCTAAAACTAATGATACACATGCTGGCATAAGTAAACAAAATAAATCAATGTAATTCATGTTTGTTTGTATTTTTACAATAATCTGCTGCTAGAAAAGGGTTCCTGTTGCTGCCATTGTATGTGAAAATTTATATGTTCACATAAATAATGCTCTTTATCATTACTTTTGAAATAAGAAAGAGCCCTGGTGCTTAATCAGCTTTGTTTTATTCCTGTTATGCAGATTATTTACTTTGTGATAAAGAACAATTGTAAGTTCTGACAGTAAGGTGTAATCACTTCATGTTATATACTTCAGGATTTTTCTTGGTAACTGCAGAACAGTAGGTTAAAATACATCATTTAAATGAGTGCTGTAAATCCCCATAAATTGATGAACTTAAAAATGAACTTCTGTTAAGTGTGGAGTGAAAAACATATGAGTGCATTGGGCTGCTGTCTTCTGGATTTTGATCTTGTGTGATGTGATGTGCTTCCCTGTGATTCAGTAGTTAGTTACCAACATTTCAGAAGAACCTGTTGCCTCCTCGTTCAGCATAAGAGGATTTGTAATGTTGCTACTGTGAGGCGTTTGCAAGCACGTGGTCAGGCAAAAGAGATGGTTGCTCCTTCCGTCAAATCATGCTAAACCATAGTGAATGAATTCACTTCACAGAAGCAGTGCATATAAAAACTCACTATATAAGATTTCAGGAGTCAAGATAAAATATATAACCGTTATTTTATTTTAATGGGTCTTATACATGCTGTTTGTATAGATGCTGTTTGTTTTCAGTAAACCAGTGGTTGAAAAATACTGTTTCAGAGAGATATGTATTTTTCTCTTTCCATGTCTGTACAGTGTAAACTTACTATGGGTAAGTCCACAAGAGTTTCAGATTACATTCCCCGTATTAAACATAAAATTCTGTAAATATTTATGATAGAGTAATGGACTACTTTTGTAATGACTTTGTTTTCATTGCCTAATGTTCTACTTTTCCATACTGGAATTTTTGGAAGTAACTCTTGAAATCTATAGTATCTGTTTATGCAAGGCATTTTGCAATTAGCAGTGTAGATAATTGTATACACTGCTAATAGCTGATTATCTACGCTGCTAATTATAAAATATCTTGCATAAGGCCAATTATAATTGACCTTATGTTTGTCAGTAAATTGGACAAATAATGAACTCTTGCCTCACCCTTGCAAAACTTTACTTTCTGTTGGCAATTTATTAACCGTTCTTTTAGTTCATATTACGACAAATTTGTGACTAAATACATTTTTGTTCTTTGTGTAGAATCACTCCCACACCACTTGGAGAGGGCAAAAGTACAACAACACTTGGTCTTGTCCAGGCCCTTAGTGCACACAAGAACAGGAACTCCTTTGCATGTGTGCGGCAGCCATCTCATGGTCCTATATTTGGGATTAAAGGTATGCATTTACATTTTATTCTTGAACATTTCTTTTATGCATGGACTTAAGAAAACCTGTAATAGTTGAATTTCATATGTATGAAGTGTATTATGAAAGGGGCAGTGGAGGTCACAAACATTATTAATTGCACAATAGACAAGGTTTTTCTGGAGGAATCTGCCATACTTCAGGAGAACATTCCTTAGGTGAAAATACATTGATATAGCAAAAAATACATATGTCCAAAGTTGAACGGTTATGGAGATAATGGTGAGGTAAATTTTATAGAACAAAAACTCTTATTCATTTATTGATTACCAAATACATTTCAAAATGAGGAGGAATTTGTAGTTCCTGTAATATTGACACCTGCACTTAACATCTAATTAACATCTGAGTGACATAAAGACATTAATTAAGCAAGCAAAACTCTCAATAGCTTCATAAAAATTGTCCTGAGGGTTCCTTACATGTGTGCAAGATTTTAGGTTCATGTTGTAGTGTTGCTGAAGATTCAGATCTTCTCGGATGGTAAATATTTGCCAGTTGACATGGCATAATATCTCACAAGATTTAAATATTTGATTACATGTGTGTTGAATGATATGACGTTATCATATGCTAATTGAAGCTACACAGCTTGCCAAAATGTTCTTCAAAAATTATTCTTTTAACCGGCTGTTTATAAGGTTGTTAAGGATGTTAATATTTTTCATTTTTTTAAGTATGAATAATGTACTTCTGTACCAATTTCATTATTTTTGTGGAGACTACATACATATGTTATTTTACTCTAGAAGCACACAGCACAGACATATTTTACGGTGCTTATACGTGGTGTGATCAAATAGTTACTGGACTGACCATGAGGTGACACTACTGCTGCTAGCATAAACTTCTGCTGCTAGTTGTAGATAGAGTCTGCTGAGTCATTTGCTGCTTGGAATAAGGCTGTAGCATTTGTGACTGTTGAGTCATGTCATGTGTAAGTACAAGCATGTGTCACTTCTTTTGTGATTTTGGCATACTGTAGCGGAACATTATTGGAGCATTTATATACTAGTATTGTTGGAGCAGTTCGGCTCTCCCTCTCCACTGTTCTAAATATAACAGGAAGGACAAGGGACCAGGTGTCCCGCGTCAGTTGGCGTTCAGTAAAGGAATGGACTGGACGGAGGTATTGTGTTAACGTTTATGTTGTTATAATGGAAATAAAGTTAAAACCTTTGAAAAGAACTGTCCTGTAAATTGATGTATATTAATTTACAAAAAGTAACCAGCAAAGTTCGGTTATAATACCTAGAAAATGGCAGACTTGAAAGAATGTTGTGTTTGCATAAAATTTTACTTCAAACTGGGTAAAATGTTACAGAAACTTCTGAAATGTTAAAAGTAGCTTTTGGAGAGCAGACAGGGGGAAGAACACAAGTCTTTGATTAGCTTTCCAAGTTCAAAAGAAGTGTGACCTCTGTTGAAGATGCTGAACACTCGGGATGTCCAACAACAAGGAAAACAGATGAAAATGGATTGAATGAAGGAACTTATCCTCAAAAACAGAAGAATTACTACCTGTGAAGTTGCTAATATGTTGGGAATCTTATTTCTTTCAGTCCAGAACATTTTGAAAGACAATCTGAACTTGGTGCCAAATTTGTCCCCCCACCTGCTTTGTCTGTGCATGAATTTCTGGCTAAAAACAAATGTCTTGTTCCACACCCTTCATACTCACCACATTTAGTGCAATGTGACTTCCTTCATTTCTCGAAACTCAAGATGGCATTAAAGGGAAGGAGGTTTAATGATAAGCAAAACATGGGATGCATTTATTGAGCTTCAAACAGTGCACTTCACAAAACGTGTTGAATGTGGTCTGATTGCTGGGATCACTGTATGAAGTCTGAAGGAGACCACTTTGAAGGGGGCAACATTGATTTGAAGGTAAGTGTTGTTATGGAGGAACAAATTCAGTCCAGAAACTGTTTAATTGCACCACATACTTCATAGTAAGTCTCTTCTTTCTAGTAAATTTAATTGTGTTACACTCTAGTTTAACATATGTGTACTTTTTAACAGGAGAATTATTATTGAAAATTGAATACTGAGGCAATTAATGAAATCTTTTAGTAAAATCTTATGATGCATCTTGTTTTTAAATGCTTCCACCTATGTGAAGTTTTTAACAGAAATTGTAAATTGATAATTACACTAGTCACGAATTTTCAATTTCATTCCAACAACATGGATGAAGAAATTAGCTGTATTTTACTGAGTCAAGTATGCTGGCAGCGAAAATGACAAGCAAAATATCATAGCACCTACTGATTTTATGTAATGGGGATCTGCCATGAATTCATAAATATTGATTGCAGTTGATCTTATGTTGAAGGAGTAAAGGGTTTCAGAACACAAAGCTTATATTTCATGCTTGAAAACGGTAAGAACAACCTAGAATATGCACAAATTAATAATTTTAAATAATATAATAATTATAAAATAATTGTCTTAATTTTTGTTCATATTTTTCACTCATTCAAATAAGGTAAAGGTAAACTTTACCCTGTAGCTTTCCATGAAGGCACAGAGGGGGAGTAGAGGCATAGCTCTACTCTCTCTTTAACCTTGGCACTAGATGGGGTGGGTGGTTAATGCCACGCCCCGGCCAATTTACCCCTGGGAATGATCTGGTACCCACTCATTCAAGTCCCATCTGAAAAGGAACTACGTACTTAAAAAATGATAAGTTCTAGTATCTTATTGTTACTTGTTATGGGAAGTTTCACTTTCCCTATGGAGAAACCAGCAGTAATCTTTCCATCATAGCTGGATTCCACCTTCTTCATACACTTTCTCCATTTTGCCTATATCCTGATGAAACCGCTTACTTTGTTCAACACGAACGGCTCCTAGGTTCTCAAGAAAGAATCTCAGACGCGAGTGTCAGAAATGGATTTTCAGTGACATCCAACATCCTAACTTCTGGTAATTCTGTAGCTGATTTTGTATGATTTGGGGATAAATTTCCTCCTTCTGTTGCCCAGAAATCCACAAACTGATAATTTTAAGAACATCCATGCAGCTAATTCAGTGGAGTTCAATTTCCTTTCAAAGTTCTTGTCAAACATAACATCTCAAATTTGTGGGCCAACAAAGACCCCTTGTTGAACTTTGGCATCACTGAGCTTTGGAAACCTAAATAGTATTCAGGTATTTAGTCTTACAGTAAAAAGATACCCTGCAAGAGAAAATTGTTAAAATTATGGTAGGTGCAAAAGCTAGAAATTTATGTTGAGGCCTGTTTAAGAGATTACAGATTTTTACCTTTTCCGTGTGAGTATTTTGAATTCTGACACAGAATTCAAAATACTACACAGTTATTCAAAAATACTACACAGTTGCGGACATTTATTTATTTTAACTTGCATTTTAATGTGTACCATGAATGTATAGCTGATGTAATTTGAGAAAGGTGAGCCCCTGAAGATGAACCATAAATTGGTTCGAAACATGTCAGGCATTTTTTAATAAAAATTTTGTTGAATAACATAAACAGTGTACATTGGTCGCAGTAAGATTTATTTCACTAACAGTGTTTGTACTGGGTATTTCAGGTGGTGGTTCTGGTGGAGGGTATTCACAGGTGATTCCTATGGAGGAGTTTAATCTTCACCTGACGGGTGACATCCATGCTGTAACAGCAGCCAACAACCTTCTGGCAGCTCAGCTTGATGCTAGAGTTTTCCATGAAAAAACTCAAAGTGATAAATCACTTTATGATAGGCTTGTGCCTGATGTACAAGGGAAGAGAAGTTTCTCCAAGATTCAGGTGAGAATGCTGGCTACTAAAACAAAGAGTATTTTGCAAGGTAGAATACTGCTGAAGATTCAAGTCTTCTGTGGTGGTATGCTGTGTTAGCTGGTAAAAGTTGCTGACATTTTGGAGGAGTGTAGTGCCTCCATTTTTGGGGTCAGTCATTCCAAGAAGACTTTTGTTTTACTGCTTGGATGGTGTTGATGAAGACTGAAGTCTTGTGGGTTGTTACACCCTGTTGATGGGTAATTTGTTGTCAAAGCTTCAGAAGCAGTATGCTCCTCTGAAACTTCGGTAACTTAGTCGTCACTGTATAACATTTCAGAAAACTTGAATCATGGTCAACACCACTGAGAACCTCAATTCTCACATACAACAGTGCTAATAGGAATGCTGACTAATATGTATTTCTTTCTGTAACATTAATTGACATACTAATGTCTAAGGCATGGTTCATCTTGTCAAACTTTATGTATCGTCACTTCAGAAATTGTCCCCTCCTTACAATGATCAAACCATTTCTATAGTACCAGTTGGTTGAGGCACTGCGCTACAAGCTGGAAGGTCGCGGGTTTGATTCCCGATGGTTTCATTGGAATTTTTCTTTGACATAATCCTTCTGGCCGCACTATGGCCCTGGGGTCGACTCAGCCTCTAACAGAAATGAGTACCAGAAATATTTCCTGGGGCGTAAAGGCGGCCGGTGCATAGCGCTGACAACCTTACTACCTTCATGTGCTGATTGTCTTGATTCCCAATGGTGTCATTGGAATTTTTCTTTGACATAATCCTTCCGGCCGCACTGTGGCCCTGGGGTCGACTTAGCCTCTAACAGAAATGGGTACCAGAAATATTTCCTGGGGGGTAAAGGCGGCCGGTGCATAGCGCTGACAATCTTACTACCTTCTTGAAATCTGGAAGCCTCAACATCCTGGAACACTCAGGGCCTGTACAGGGATTGCTTTTACCTTTTACCTGTAAATGTTACTGAAGTCTAATTCTTTTTTATTGCAGTTAAAGAGGTTAAAGAAACTTGGTATTAACAAGACTGATCCTGATTCTCTTACACCAGATGAACAAAAGGCTTTTGCAAGGCTTAATATTGATGTGAACACAATTACTTGGCATCGCGGTGAGTCATGTTTTATTTCTTATTTATTTCATTACACCTACTCAACTACATAGATCGTATAGCATTGAAGAGGATGGTGAATTGGGAAGAAGCAGTTATGACCAACTTTGAAGTCCCATTCAAGCATTTTCTTGAAGGGACTGAGGTTAATCATGATAAAAACTAGTCAAGATTGCCACCATTTGAGCTTGGAATCAAACCTCGAACATCCAAAATGAAGGCAGGCTTATTAACCTCTGTCTTGACATTTATTGTCAATCATATTAATGCATTCTTCATAAACTGTATACCAGATTGAATATAAAGTACTGTAGCAACAATCTGAGATGTGTCTACTTTTGCTTCATACATTTGTGAGGCTAAGAAGAATAGCTACAAGAATTTTCATGCTGTTAGAATGATTCTGCTACTGTATCAGATTGCAAGGAATGTCGTTACCAATTTTTTCACCCGAGTATGGTCATAGGGGATTAGTGTTTGCATTTGCAGACACACATTCCAGTATGCCAAAATAATCTCAAAATTGGTCAGGTTGAGCATGTGTTCTTTCCAAGGGGACCAGATAAGACAAGATTGTAGCAGTGCTGTGCATATGTGAACTTATTTTATATAAGGCCTGCAAAGAACCATGACTGAAGTATAGTGTGGTGTTATAAAGTTCTTTGAGTGTTTTTGTTTATGGTAATATTGATAAGAACTTTATGAATGGCTGATTAGGTACAAATCACCTTTCACTCAAGTGATCATGTGAATTGTGCATTTTACTGTCATGTCATATTATTCAAAATATTAGTGAATGTTTCAGTCAAATATAGTCACTATGTTGATATTATGTATGTATAGGACTATTAAGATATTGAATGGAGGATGATGAGGTAGGAGGGTAATGTAGCACACATGAGAGAGATGATAAATGTGTACAAAATTTTGGTCAGAAGACATGAAGGAAAGAGCCCGCATCGAAGATCTAGTGTAGGTGGGAAGAAGATATTAGGCTGTGGCCACGTGGAAGCAACTTCACATGACTAGCTGATCATACATAGTCATCAGGCAACTCTCATCAGATTAGAATGGTTACACTTCAGATGTGTATGTACTACTTTCAGTTGCAAAAATGGATGTGTTGTGTGAATTTCTGTTCCTCGATAATAGTGTGTTGTGTGGTCTAGTTATTGAGGAAACTCAAAGGGATTGCTGTGTTCATGATATTTACAGCAAGAGGTCGACAGAAGGACAGTTTAATAAATTTTTCCAAACCTTAAGAAAGATAGGTCCAATATTATAATTGACAAAGAAGGAATTCTGCAAAGCACTACAAGGCAAAATTCTTCAGATGTTCCATCTACAACTACTACATGTCAGAGAAATAATAGACCTAGTAAAAAGGCATATGAGATACAAGAGGAATTCAAGAAGTACTTCTGTAAAGAGAGATTGAGTAAAGGAAGAAATGGACTGAAATTACATGTTGTGAGATGTGAAGAAAGAATCAATCCAGAAGTTTGTTGTCAGTACGGACCAGTGGCCATTGCTACTGATCAAACAATATTATAAGCATATGCCTGTATAATATTAGAATGTGCAGCATTATTCAGATATGCTTTATTAAATTAAAATTGATTACGCTTAAAAAAATACAGTGTGTCACTACTGAAAATACAGATATTTATTACCTACATGGCTAATTCAGTTCCTCTGCTACATCCATCCAGAATGATCTGCATAAGTCCTGATTGTCATACTCTTTTTGGGTCAGTTCCCATAAAGGTTCCCTCTCAAACACTAAAGAAATCAATTTCTCCACATGCATTTCTGGGTCAGACTTTGTCAGACTGACTGCTTGAAAACAAACTTCTTTGTTTTGAAAATCAAGCCTGATGACTGCACACAACTGCAGACAACTAAACAGCTCCTAATGTGACCACACACATCTGTACCTGTATATTTGTTTCAGTCTGACGACTATGCACGATCACTTAGTCGTATGAATTTGCTTTCAGTGTGACGAAAGCCTTAAACTGTATCTTGAAAGAAACAGGGTGTGAGGCTATAGACAGGATTCATGTGGCTCAGGTAGGGACCGCTGGTTGGATCGTTTAAACACAGTGATAATCCTTCAGGTTCCTTAAGAGGGAGGGAATTTCTTAACTAGGAGAGCAACTATTAGCTAGTGAGAAAGGAGTGTGTTGCATCGAGTCATTTATAACAACCAGAAGCACAGCACTGGGCAAGTCGTGTAGTGTTCAGGAATGTTTGTATCAAAGATATAAATGTCTTGTTATTCTGGCATTGTTTGTATGAGCATGTGTAATGATACTAATGTTTGAAAGCTGTTCTTCTATATAAATCAGTACTGAGTTACAAGAGATTCATCTTGGCAGAAGTAGGTGCTTTATGTGCAGTATGTTTGGGACACAGATGGTAAACCTTTTGTAGGTTGTGTGCCAGAACTTATAGTAAAAAATCTCTGCTTTAGTTTCATGTGTCTGCAACTTTTAGTAAGCTTTTAACAATCTGCATTTTTATAATGTCATTATGTATTTCACTGGATGATTACTTAAGTTTGCTGTTGAATCATAGTGGCTGATGATGCACATCAGGCTTACAATCAATCCTCTTCAAAGTCACACAAGCAGCATTGCTTGTATCAGTTAGTCTACTTCTGAAGTCAGATTTTACATAAATAATTTCATGTGTATATGTAGATGAAAAAGTTGTTAACAATGCCACTGCTAGTTTCTTCAGAGTACAATATGTTGCTGGCAGTATTCCAAGCTTGAGTCAGTTTATCTTAAACTTTAATATTTGTTTATGGTATGGACCCTCCTAAATTATTTATACTTTGTTTCTTCAGTATGGTTACTTAGTTCAACACACTTTTCAGACCAAATTGAGCTGGCCTGAAATTCATTAACTGTAATTATCTTTCAAAGTTAATTAGAAATAATCTACTCAAACACTATGAGCTGTAAGTTTTTCAGTTATACAGTGTAAGGATGCTTTCAAGGATTTCAGTTTACTTGGTGTGCCTGAAATCTGACAATTTTGAGGAATACATTTCTTCTTCTGTAGTAATAATATCGGAGAAAGCTTTCAAATCTTGCATTTCTGAGTCAAGAATTTTAAGAATATTAAGATGCTTATTCAGCTGAAGAAATTGCTTTAAGCTTATCACTGTTGAACTCTCTTTGGTATGCTCGTTTTGAGCTTCTTTCCAAATGCTGTAATGGTACTGAATAAGACGTCATTGGGCTTCCCTACATCTAGTGAATGAAACCTTGCAGTGTCACATTTAAGTCACTCAACTGAGCACAAGTCAGTGAAGAATTTTACAGTGGCAAGCCATTGTATGTCATCTACCTGTGGATAGTGTTGCTTTTATTTTCCTCCAAAGACAGTTTTATTTCATTCATGCAATCAGTCCGTTGAGCTTGCGCCTGTGAGTAAGCTAATAGACACTCTTGTACATGAGGAAACTACTATGCACTGAATGAACCTCTTTCAAAGCAGTTTAAACTCTCTTTTTTTTTAAAGTGTTTGAAGCACTGAAGTTAACAATTCAGTGACAATTTTTGTTATATCTTCCTTCAAATTCAGACCTATGCTTCTTGATGAATGTTGTGATGAAAAGGTTGAATGATCAACATATTTTGGAAATAACGTTAAAATTTCTACTTCCCTGCCAGTCATACCAGGAATGCAGTTGGCAGTAAGAGAAGGTATTTTGAAATATATTTCAGAATCTGAAAACACATTGACAGTAACACATACCTAGTTTCATTGTTATTTTACTAAAATAGCCAACCTGAATAGTTATTGACAGACTTTATTGTCTATCACAAGTGCAACTCTGATAACTGAATGGGATGAAGACTTGAAGTCTGTGCTTGCATCAGCACAAATGGAACCATAAGTTCAAGAGTGTAAATTCATTTTCAGGTGCTCATGAACATTTTGGTTAATTCTGATTACCCTGCCCTCCAATGTTTTTCAGCTGACAGGCAGGTTTTTGATGTGTTCTAAAATCTGTATCTTTGAAAAATTTTACTGTATATGCTAGCCACACTTGTTTTAGAAATTCGCTATCGGTAAATGGTCTGCCCTGTCTAGAAATTCGTTAATGGCCTTGAAACTTGCAGGTGTAACGTTTGAAGCATTTGCAGCAAATTGATTTAGGGAGTTGGTTGTTAAATTTGTTGTTCTCAGCACATGTGATATAAGCTGTTTTTACTGCTCCTCACTTTGCAGCTAAGTACTTTTATGCTAGTTTCATCTTGGAGCTTAACAAATGAAGTCCTGTTAAAATGCCTTTAGAATCGATTGCATAAATTCCATGCTACTCCTTTAAGTCATTTTCAGGCGTATGTTGTTTAGAAAACATTTCCAGCACTTGTGAAATGACACACAGAAAATCATCTGTGAGACATCCTTTTCTAAAACTTGGACAGTAACAGTTGGTTGCAATTCATCTGATTTAAGTGGTGGAAATAACACATGCAGGAACGCAGCAAAAACTGGAAACAAATTGGGAGTTTACATCACTCCTTGCTTGCCATTTATGGTGCAGCTGTGTGATTATTGCCCAGCAAATGATGGCTTTTACATATTTGCACAGTGTTGCATATACAAACATAAATTTCTTTTATATATCTATATACATATATTTTTTTCCAATCCATGCGTTATAACTCCATTTTTTATATTAACCAACAAATGCACACAATTGTCATAGATTCACAATAATATTTTTAAAAACACTACACTTCTACATATTTCAGACCTTACTGTTCCATCATCAGGGAGTACATCAATTGTTGTTGCAAAAAACAGTGACATAACAATATTTTGGTCTCTTGCATATATAAAACAAGTGATGGAAATTATTCTATGTAGTGAGTATATGTAGTGGACCGAATTGTTGCACAGTAAATTAGAACAGTGTGTGGATGTGTGGGAGCTAAACAGTGCTTTTTAAAAATATTGTTGTGAATCTGTGACAGTTGTGTGCATTTGTTGGTTAATATCAAAAAATAAATTTCTTTCTCACCCATACACATCCACATGTAGATTACAGTGATTTTATTAGTAATTTAGTTACTTCTTTTTATCAGTGTATTTCTTTTAAACAAAATTTTGCATTCTCAGCCATTTTTTAGCATGCCCCCAAAAGTGAGCAAAGAAACCAGTAGTATCGTTGCATATCGGTTCTTATTCTGTGTCTAGGACAAAATTGTTACAGAGAATGAAAGAGCGAGTTGCAGAATGACCTGATCTAGTGTTAGTGAGGTCTCAGTAGAACTCTCACTATATGATACTATCTTTTAACCCTTTGCTACTCCTAGTGTATTAGAACATAGTGAAACAGGATGTATGTACCCTTCCTCTACTTATGTAGTAAGACATAGCAAAATCTTATTTAAGTTTAAATACCCAAGAGAAAAAAAAACTGGGCTGATAGCTCTACATGTTAGTGTTGTGAAGGGACTAGACAAAGGAGTAAGTGTTCATATGTATGGATTTTTTTTATTATTATTCTGTACTTTGTTTTGTTAACAGTTGTTGATACAAATGATAGATTTTTGAGAAAAATTACCATCGGCCAGTCACCAACTGAGAAAGGTTACACCAGAGAAAGTGGATTTATAATGTCTGTGGCTAGTGAAATCATGGCCATTCTTGCTCTGTCCAAAAATATGCAAGACATGAAGGAACGTTTGGGTAGAATTGTTGTGGCTGAAGATACTGAGGGCATACCTGTTACGGCAGATGATTTGGTGAGCTTATCTTTTGTATATAACCTGTTTTGGGCTATTTTTATTGTATGTTTACATAATTTATGTTTTTATGTATTTAGAGGAGATTAAGTAAATGCTTTGACATGTAGTAACTCACATTTCATGGCAAGAGGAAGAGAAAAATAGGTGCCAGTCAGGAAAAGGAAAGTAAGTGAATAGACAAAATAGAAACTTGATAAATGGAGGAGTTTGGATTGTGTGACTACTGTCTTTACATTATTACAGTTAAACATTCTAGTAATTTCTTCATAAACACAATCCAGACTTGTTGAATTACTTAGGCTCATGTAGGAAGCAACAATAACAGCAGTGTGCATCTGCAGTTTATATTCTTTGAACATGATAGTGTGAAAAACAGTGTGTACCACAGGAAAAGGAATACATTTGATATAGAACATAATAATAAGTGACTCATTTTCTTTTGCAGCAGTAACATTGAATTTTTCCACAGGAAATACCATTTGGCAATTGAAGTTTGTTTATATTTCCATGTAACAATAAAATTAATGGAGTGTACAGAAAAAGTCTGTTATGTTATTTTGTACAAGCATAAGTTTTTTTCATGGCATAATGCAGACTTCATGCAATATGTTGTATGATAAATGTAAAGGTAAAGTCATCGCTTCATATGCCATGAAGGCATATGAGGGAGTAGAGCTGTAGCTCCACATGTTCTTCACACTTTAGCACAAGATGGAGGTAGGTGGTCAGCATCATGCATTGGCAACTTCATACCTGCAGGGAGAGAGCCTCTGGTACCACTGACTAGAAGGCTGGGTGGGCTGTAGAGCCAGCCTGGACCTTACAGAGAGGGGAAAAGTCTCTTTTTCCTGCCAGGCTGGCTATGCCTTTGGCTTGTATCAAATTGAAAGTGGGCATAAAATAAAATAATGTGTGAATAAGAATATTCAGGTTCCATAATATGTAGGGAATTTCTTGACTATCTGAGGACCTGTTAGCTTCTGAGGAAGGACTGTGCTCTGTAGAGTTAGTTAGTTAGTGAGAAAGAAAGATTTTAGGTTATCACAGCAGTAACTCTGATGATCGTAGCTCTGCCATGTAGTCTGGTAGAGGTATACTAACATTTCAGAGGATCCTGCTTCCTCTGTCATCAGGGGAGATTTCATGTACTAGACTACGTGGCATCACATTCAAGAAGATAGCAATCTTCAAGTAATTTATACTTGCAGGGTGCCACAGGTGCTATGTCTATCCTGCTGAAGGATGCTATCAAACCAACATTGATGCAGAGCCTGGAAGGAACCCCTGTCCTGGTGCATGCTGGTCCATTTGCTGATATTGCACATGGCTGTTCTTCCATTGTAGCTGATGGCATTGCACTCAAACTTGTTGGACCAGACGGCTATGTTGTCACTGAGGCTGGGTTTGGCTCTGATATAGGTCAGATGTTTTAAGCATATGGTTTATAGTAAATCATCTTGTCAGCAATGTGTGTAATTGACTTAGAAAGCGATAGTAGATCTCCTGGTCATATGACTCTTATTCCTGTTTTTTTTATATGGGAATAGTTTTTACAGCTTTGTCATTCTGTATAAAATGTACAGTACATGGAACTATGATAGTAATGTATAATATAACTTTTGTCAGCCACTCTGTATGTTTTTCCATTGCTCTTACATTGGCGTCATAATGTGTAGTGCAACTGTTGTCCACTGCTCTGTGCACGTATCTCACCCACACTGCTGTTCAATGTAGCTGTTGTTATTCACCACTCTGTACACTAGCCTCATATATACTAGTGTATAATGCAGCTGTTGTCCACTGCTTACACTAACCTCATATTAGTGTATAATGCACCTGTTCTCCACTGCTGTGTACACTAAATTCATATGTATTAGTGTATAATGCACCCAGTACCCACTGCTGTGTACATTACATATTAGTGTGAACTCATACATATTAGTGTATAATGCAGCTGTTGTCTATTGCTTTGTACACTAGTTTCATGCATGTTACACATTTCATTATTTTATGATACTGTCTCTGATCTATATTGGTGCACTTCACAGTAAGGTCAACTAAGCAGTCCAGGCAGAACACATAAAGCCTGCTTTCTTATTGCATGATCCTATAAATTTTGAGTTGCTTATGATATGTGTAGGTAATTTAAGTTTGTACGCGAGCCATGGACTGCAATCTGGCTCATGTGTTGATGATCATAGAATTGAATGCTTGCAGTTGTGTTTTACAAAGTGATATTAGTTTTTAGAAGATTTTATTACTCAAGTACAGATGCTGTCTACATTAAATTTGTTGGTGTACCGTTGATGTTTTACATTCAGTTATAAACACTATTTCATTACATAATTTATAGGAGTGTTTGTGATGTCTCTTCATACAGCATTTTTATATCCTAGTTCTAGTGGAGAAACTGAAAGCTAAATGAACATTTTGCATTGTTGCCATGTTCTGCATTCTAAAATCAACTGTTTTCACAAAAGCCGCACATTCTTGGAAAGTTTATTACCATACACCATTGAAGACCTTATATTAAATGCGCTAGTGTCACTTCTCACAGACGTAAACACCTGCCCTGTTATTACTGATCGTAAGATGTTAAAAAAAGTACAAAGTTGGGGTAGCCTCCAGTGGTATAATTTCTGTGCCAGATTTTTTGAAAACTGGAGTACTGGATCATATTTTTATATCATGCAACTATATATCTATGCTAACAAGCATGGGGGGTTATTAAAATTCGTTACAAGGGACTGTTACCGTTTCAGAAATTAATTATCCCATGGAGTTAATTAGATTTTCCCGTTGGAATCCATTGAGCATAAAGCAACATTGAGACAGAACTGAAACTTGAAAAAGAGTGAATTTTGGTGCAATGCTAGTGGATCAAACTAACTCACAGAGCATAGTCTGTCTCTAGAAGCTAATAATCATTCAGGTGCTTAAAAAATTCCCTGTATTTTATGGAACCTGCATGTTCATTATTGTGTTCACAAGAGCGAGGCCCTAGTCCTCATCCTCGGCCACGTGAATCCAGTCCACGCCCAATTTCTGTAACTTAAGTTTTAATAATATCCCCATATCTAGGCCTAGGTCTTTCAAGTGGTCCCTTCTGTTCAGGTTTCCCAATCAGAATCTTGTACACATTTTTAATCTGTCACAAGCATGGCACTTGTCCCATGCATCTCATTATACTAATAATAATATTTGATGAAGAGTATAAATTATGAAGCTTCTAATTATGCAGTGTTTTCAGGTATCCCTTAACTATCGACCTGTAAGATTCAAGTATTTTCCTCAGCACCTTCTTGTCATGTATCCTCAAATACTTCTTTTAATGTGGAAGACCAAGTCTTATACCCACACAAAACAATAAGTAACATAATTTCTTGTATTTAAATCTATATGTTTCAGATAGGAGACAGGAAGACAGTGTTGTGAACTGAGTGGTATCAAGTATACTCCAAACTTAATCTCCTCCTCCTCCTTAATTTAAGTTTTGATTTGTTTTAGATTTTTTCTGCAAATGTTTTGAATTTTGTCACTCCTTTGAAGGATTTAGTAGCTATCGTTATGTTATATTTTGTTCTGAACTCTGGTGTTGAGGTATGAACATGTACTAGAAAAGTACCAATTTCTTGGGCTAGAAATAAGTAGTCCTGTGTGTGTCATTATAGTATTTTGCTCATTCCTATCTTGATGTGTTTTAACCAGGGATGGAGAAGTTTTTCAACATAAAGTGCCGGTATTCAGGAGCATTACCTAATGCTGTAGTACTAGTAGCATCAGTAAGAGCTCTGAAGATGCATGGTGGTGGACCCACTGTAGCTCCAGGCATTCCGTTAAAGCAGGAGTATGTGGAGGTAAGAGTGTGCTCTTTAGCAGTGTGATATAATGAGTTTGTGATTTGAAGTCATTGGAGTGAGCTTTGTTTTATTTCTTTGCAACAGTTTTTGTACAACTTAAAGATGTAGGGTGTTGTCTTTAGTGTTACATATGGCACTTACAAGTGAAACAATTACAATTTTAAGGCAGAAAAAGTATGTATTAAAAAGAAAACCACTATATTTGCATTCTTGGGGCCAATTTACCTCAGCATGGTGAGGCTGAAGGGTAGGTAAGCAGGGTTTGATTCCCAGCAAGGGAAGATGTGTTTTTCTTCCCCATCATATCTAGATTGGCTTTGGGGCCCTCTTTGGCTTGTTGGGATGGGTATGTGGGCCTCTTTTCTTGAGGGATGAAGCTGACCAGTCACCACCATCCAGCGCCCATGTGAAGAATATTTGGAACCATTCCTCCAGTTCCCCATAAGGATTTGTAATATAATGTTTAAGGTTCCAGTTAGATCCCAGGTCAGTCGATGAGGGATTTGTAGTGAACAAAGTGGCACTAGGTCAGGCTTCCCCACACCCCCCAAGCACTTCAGTTTTCCCATGCCAGGATCATTCCACCAATGCTCCATAATCTTTAATTGACCTGTTCCTGATGCTATATAATCTTAGTAATTGACAGCATCATGAGCTAACACACTTAAAAAATTAAACATGACAACATTAACATTATCTTACAAGAAACATTTTTATGAGATCTGAGGATTTCAAAACAGGGACTATGAAGATTGCTGTCTTGTGGAATGTGTTGCCATATAGTCTGATAGACATGTCCAGATATTTCAGAGGACAGGAGAGGTAGCGGGTTCTGAAATGTCAATACACTTCTGCCAGACAACATAGCATCACATGAAAGAAAACAGCAATCTTTACAAACATTTTTGTTCACATATTTTATTGAGTTAAAAGTCTTGTTTTGTTTTTCCTGAGATGTGAACAAAAGAGTAAGTGAAAAAATAAGAATTTGTAGGATTCTTGGTATGGTTATGTTCAGTAATCATAATTTCTGATTCCAGTTTGGCCTTTCCATATATCCATAGTACAGAGTGTGGATGTGTCAGTCACAGTGTGTGCTTTTACTGAAGGCCACATGATACTGATTCCCAGAATACTGATTATCACCTCACCAGTCCTGATGTTGGGTTATTTATAAATTAAACATTTTGAGACTGTTTGTAAAATACCGTATATTCTCGAATCTAATCCGCACTTTTTTTACAGTTTTAGAGGGCTAAAAAATCAGATGCGGATTAGATTCGCGTGCGGATTAGATTCGCGGTCTAGAGCTGGATTTTGGAAAAATGATTGAGCTGCTGTACAATATAACAATAACGTAATTAACGTAATTAATAAACAACGTAAGAACAATACAATACAATAATCTATTATTTTATTATTTATTATTATAATTTATTATTCATCAGACTCGCCGTCATCACTCATAATTCGAGGAATGTTCAAAGATCTGGCCTTCTTTATCGCCTCCTCGCGAGTAGATCATAACTCACAAACAGTCCAGTCTTGCGTCTCTCTTGAAAAAACGTGAATACTGCATTATCAATTTCAGGAAATCGTCCTTTCTTGGGTCCAGTGAATTTCCTTCGTGACGCCTCACACCTGCTGATCGCTGCCTTGTGTTTCCGCCATAGTCGAACGTTGCTTTCATTAACTCCAAAAATTGCAGCGGCTTTGCGGGTTCCATTCTCCTCTGCGCACCGAATAACTTCACGTTTGAACTTCGCCGTATATGAGAGTCGTTTAGATTTCAGGTGTCCCTCTTCCATAACTACGGTACACGACAAATTGGAACAAGCACCTCCCACGTTTCAACAACTAAAGATCAGCTGGCTTCAGACGAGATTGCGCACGTCTGTTGAGAAAGGCCCCGCCTCTATCGGTATGACTCATCGGCCACAGGCGTAGCGTCAGATTTTAACGCATTGGTAACATCCAATATTATTCAATCAGTCGCCCCATGGGCAAGGGGTGGTTGAAGGAAAGGTGCGGATTAGAATCGCGAACTAACTTTTTTTCGTTTAAGAAGTCGCCAAAAACTGGGTGCGGATTAGATTCGGGTGCGGTTTAGATTCGAGAATATACGGTAGTAACTATTTGACAGATTTGTAAATTGTGTTCTTGTGCATCAGGAAACTTTTGACTGAATTTGTGAGGACTCTTATTGTCGGAACTGTAGCATTTGTATCATAGAGGAATGCTTGCTGCTCCAATAGAATCTACATAGTGATTGTGGTTGTTGCACACGGACCTCACACCCTGTCTAGTCAGCACTATGGGAAGGAGTGTCTCTAGCTGTTTGTGATAAAATAATGACACTGCATATGCAAATTATGCAGAAATTAAAAAGAAAACTCTATATGAATACACTGTTTCATACATTGTTGTTTGTCATCCATACTTCTAACCAAAGATATATTCATTCCCATAATTGTTGGCCTTTCCCCTTTTCCTGAACTGTCAGGTTTTTATTACATGTGAAAGAAAGCATTACAGCTTATCACCCACACATTCAGTAGTGCTGAGCTTCACTACTTACAGGGCTACATGCAAAATGTGCTTAAAAAGTGTATGAGGTTTAATCATCCAAAAAATTATGCCAGAAGATTGGAATTTGAAAACTGTGTGAGAATAAAAATTAATACCAGGATACTAATATATTCAATTAAAATTTTACATCTTGTACACTTGAATGTTTTCCAAAAATCTTTCTGTGAAAGAAATAATGTGTGATTTCTTTACACCATCTATAATTAAATTCCCTGTACCATGTACATACATACGACATCTAGCAACACTGAGGGGGTGTACATTTGTCGTGTTATTGTTTTGGACGCCTGTGTGAAGAACTTGATCTGTATCTTACCATTAACCAACGAATTCCCTATTGGAAAACAGAGGTTTCTTACATACACTTTCGAATGGCCAAAAATAAAGATGTGGCAGAAAAATAAATATTTATTTTCTAAACTTTCTTTCAAAGGTTTATAAACTTTGAGTGATAACTATAAAAGAAATTATCAGTTATAGTAAGTTGGACATGAATAAGTGAGGTACTTGTATGCGGCAATGAGTAAAACCAGTATCATGTGGGCTTCAATATGGTATGTGTTGTTTTTATTTTCTTCATCTGTTTGTTTAGTATTTTTGTTTTAGTGTCAAAAGAGGCAAATGAAAAGTAAAAGCAAAATGCACCTTCAAAGTTCAGTTTTTTACACCAACTAATGCACACACAAAGTATTATCCAAAACATATGTTTGCAGTGTAGATGTGAGTGGCAGGAATTAACACATTGTTCTTTTGTAGCCCAATACAACCAATGCCAATCTTTTGATTCCTTACACCACTTTTGTGCATTTAACAAACTGTCATTGTTCATTACTGCTTTATGCATTGTTAATAAATAACTAACATATAATGAATGTAGAGATGGTTTTTAAGTTTGTATTGACTGTAAATAATAAGCATGTGTGTTCACATTAGGAAAACCTTGAACTGCTTGCTAAAGGATTACCAAATCTTCAGAAACACATCAGCAATGGCACAAAATTTGGAATCCCAGTTGTTGTTGCCATCAATTCCTTTGCGTAAGTAAACTGATTTGTTTCTTCCCCCATTTTTAAAATGAAATTATTGGTAGTTAACTACAGTAAAAGCTCGTTAATTTGAAGTGCTCGGGACAAAAAAATCAGGCTTCGAATTTATGATTTTGAATAATGCAATTTTTTCAGTTCACACTTATCTGTTATAAAGTTAGTTAAAATCATGACATAACATTGTAACCTATGGTTCTTTTATATAGCAGCATAATTATATCATAAATTTTTTTGTTATTTATTTTGTACACTCCTATGACGTGATGTAATACATTTAACACAGAAAAAGCCCGCATAAAATGTTTACGTTTGTCAAACTTATTATTTATTTTCATTGTTTCTTAAAATAGGAGTTGATTGATCTTTGTTTCAAACTGTTTTTTTACACTTTTGACACAAAATCTTGAAGTTCATCCATAGCTTTCATGATTCTGTCATCTGCATCACTTGCACTTAACTACTGAATCCAGCACTGACAACGCCATTAGAGCATCTTTGCAAGGGTGTCGGGCGGGGATGGGCCAGGTTTCCTCCATCTTCTCTTCTTCCTTGCCTACCACGTGCTGTGCGCTAGGGCCAGGGCCATCCAAACTTGTCGGCTGACCAGTGGTTGTTGGGACAGATTTGTCAACATTCAGAAACTCGTCAATAGTACTAGGGCAATCAATGTGGCCTTGCCTTTCCACCCATTGACAGTCTTCTTGATCACTGTCGGTATTGTCTGAACTTGCAGTACCGAAGCCATATTTTGTAAAGCAGTTTTGAATTATTGCAAGCATGGGATTCCCATGCCATGGAGACACCTGGTATGGCA
This sequence comes from Reticulitermes speratus, assembly GCA_021186555.1. Classification (NCBI taxonomy): domain Eukaryota; kingdom Metazoa; phylum Arthropoda; class Insecta; order Blattodea; family Rhinotermitidae; genus Reticulitermes; species Reticulitermes speratus. Next base: position 25,682,209 of record JAJKFL010000042.1, on the reverse strand, counting down.
TCCTAGATGTTCCATTTTGTTACTTCTTCTACAGGAACATATCTGTCTATTTCTCGCAACAAGAAACGTACTAGACACCTTTGGTACGCTCGTTTCATACAATAAATGATGCGCTGGCCCAGTGGTTGCATGTAGCTGGTGGTGTTTGCTGGTAGGTACAAGAGGTGCACATGTTTCAGTGTAAGGCCCTCGCTGTTGTGGGCAGCACACTGATCCATTAACCTTTCAAGCAGCGTGGCTTTTCAAACTTTCCAACAATTAATGGACGGAGCTTTTTGCTACCATCTGCATTGCAACATAACAAGACCATCACATGGTCCCCTCCTTGGCACTTCTCTCCCTTTAAAGCTAGAGTTCTCTTTGGTTGTGCATTATAAGAAAGTGCTGTTTCATCCAGATTGAAAATGTCCTTTGCAGCATACTGGGTGACGATTGGTTTCACATTTTGTCGCCACTTCTCTGCCGAATCCAGGTCTGCTGAAGCACCTTCTCCACTCACTGAGTGCTATGTAATGTTATGTCTCTCTTTGAAATGCTGCAGCCATCCATTGGAGCATTTAAAATTAATGCCCATCTTCACGGCTATTTCATCAGCCTTCCCTTTCATCGTTTGTTCATCCACTGCAAGCCTGTTCTTTTGAGCATGGCAAAAACCACTCAAGCAGCTTGTCTTCCATATTGTCATGTTTTGTGCCATGAATCCTGATGTGTTTCAAAATATTGCACCCTTGCGAAGCTTGCTGGTCAATAGAGTCCCAATTTTTTAAATACGTTGATAGAGTGGAGAGTGGGATTCCATAAGCCTGGGCTATTTCACTTTTACTACTTTCATTTTTGTCCACTCTAATCACCCCCAGTTTTTCCGCTATTGTCTTTCCCATGTTTTTTCTCTTCTTTTTACTCATACTTTCTGCACTATGTGGAATAAACAGTTTAAAATAAAATAATGTGATAGACATCCCAGCACTTCTCAACGTACGAAACGTGTGCTTTTTTAACCTTGACTTTCACGGTAGGCAGCAGCACACGTTGTGATTCTCGCTTGCTTCACCGGGATTTGCTGCCTGACAGATAACATGATCTGAACTGCGGAATTGTGAGGGGTGTACAAAGTATGTGCTACTGAGTTTTGTTTAAAGAAGCGCAAGTTTACGCTAAAATAATTTCGAATAATCCAAATTTTAGTCGCCGTTGGGCAGGAAAACTACTTCAAATTAAAAATTAACCGTATTTCGAATTAACCGGTTTAAATTACATAAAAAGTCCTATACTTTGAGCTGGAGAATGACATTTGCTTTGAATTAACCGATACCGAATTATTGAGTGTTTACTCTATTTATCACCTTTCATGTTTGATAAATTTCATTCAGAAATGTTGACTGATGTGTTTTAGAACTGATACAGTGGCTGAGTGGGAGTTGTTGAAGAGAGCAAGTTTGGAGAGTGGAGCTTTTCGTGCTGTTATTTGCAAGCATTGGGCTGAAGGTGGGGCTGGAGCCACAGAATTAGCTGATGCTGTTATTGAGGCATGCAAGCAGCCTTCAGAATTCAGGTGCCATGTACTTTCAGTTTCTGTTATGAAACTTACACAGAGTGAGATGTAGGAGGCATATAGGACATATTTATTTGGAGGTTCATACACATGTATTCTGTCTTGCCAGGACACATGATTTTCTTTGTTATACAGTGCTTCTACATGATATGAACATTTCCTGTACATTTTTAGATAAGTTAAAGCAAACAGTTTGTGTTCAGTAATAGGCTTAAAGAAGTGAGCTCATATAATCAAAATGGTTCATATTACTGTAATTGTTTCATTATTCCAGGGGTGGGGCAAACATTCTAATTGATTGGCCATAAAAAGGAGAATTTTAAAGGCTTTGCAGAGTGAAATGATGAAAATGTGCTAAATAATTAAGGAGTATGAAAAACATCAGATATTTGGTCACTTCATTGACTCTTCAGTATTTTTTAAGATTGCTGTTCATTCTGCAAGCCATACTGTGCCTGTTGTTTTATGTACATTTATTACTTTTGTTTTGAAGACGGGATGAACATCCCAAAAGTTCTCAGAATGTCACCAATAATTCTTTTAACTTGTAACTTATGACTGGATAGTCAGAATAGTGCCCAGTGGCATGCATTGGTGTGAGTAGTGTTAGACCATCAATTGCGTATAGTTACACCTTGATATATGTTCAAGTGGTAGAGAAATGTTGTTAAGTATTGGGACAACAATGTCCTCATTCAAATATATAACATAATGGAGCAGTAGCAGAAATAGGCAAGGCAGCACCTTCATGGAATTTATAAATGTAGATGTTTGGTCAAAACTTGGAGATGACAGCCCTGTCTGCAACAGACTTGAAGCTGACTCTAGGAAGTTCGCACAGAATTAAAAGATGTTCACGTAAAATTGGCATACAGAATATTATGTACAGAAATACAAATACTTTGCATGTAAAGTTTAAATGCTAGTTCCTAAATACCAGATCTTACATATACTTGTATCATTTTTGTAATGAATATTTGAAGCTTTGAATGGAAACTTGGTCTAGCTTTTTATAGGGTAGGAAGTAGTATTTTCAGTAGTCCTGCATATCTTGCAGAACTGAATGCTTGTATTCTCTGTTCAGATTTTTATATGATCTCGATCTTCCTCTGGAGGACAAGATAAGGAAGATAGCACAAGAAATGTATGGTGCTGGTGACATTAACCTTTCAACTGATGTACAGAAACTACTTGGAAACTACAATAAACAGGTAAGGGATTTACTGGTTTTAATATATTAATTTAACAGAGTATTTTAAATGATTTGAATGACCTGGTTAATTTAGTTCAGTAGTACACATAGCCCTTGTTTTATGCTCTGGTTGTGTTCCTGAAATAGTGGGCGCAAATCAAAGAGGTGTAAATTAAAAATGATATTCCCATAAGAAATAATGGAATGGGTAGGGGCAATCATACCCATGACAGCCTGTTCATATGACCTATAGGTACAGGTATATATTATATTATTATTGTCTTACTGATATTAATATAGAAATAGATAATTAATATTAATTTTCAGCCTGTGCATAAATTAAAAAGGAATTGTAAACGACTGTGTATGCTTGTCACAGATGGTACATGTTCCGTATCATCACTGTAACAGATGACTAAATTCACTCTCACACCCTTTACAACTCAGTCAGCATCCATGTGCGCAGCCAGCCACATGAGAGGGTGTAAATTAATTATTATTTTATTATTATTATTATTTACTGCAATTGGGTTTTCACCCGGTGGCAGTAGTCCTTACACTAGTACACACAATACAAATGGACATATAATATACATAAAAATAACAATACAAAACAAACTATACACAATTACAAAACAAAATACATACAGTAAATACAAGTACACACATTAGAACACCGTACACACATTACAAAAACATCCACACCTTACAAAAGCATCCACTCCTTACAAAAGCATCCACACCTTACAAAAACATCCACACCTTACAAATACATCCACACCTTACAAAAACACCCATACACATACAAAACAAAATACATACAGTAAATACAAGTACACATATTAGAACACCGTACACACCTTACAAAAACATCCATACACATACAAAACAAAATACATACAGTAAATACAAGTACACATATTAGAACACCGTACACACATTACAAAAACACCCATACACATACAAAACAAAATACATACAGTAAATACAAGTACACATATTAGAACGCTGTACACACATTACAAAAACATCCACACCTTACAAAAACACCCATACACATACAAAACAAAATACATACAGTAAATACAAGTACACATATTAGAACACCGTACACACATTACAAAAACATCCACACCTTACAAAAACACCCATACACATACAAAACAAAATACATACAGTAAATACAAGTACACATATTAGAACACCGTACACACATTACAAAAACATGCACACCTTACAAAAGCATTCACACCTTACAAAAACATCCACACCTTACAAAAACACCCATACACAATACAAGAAAAACACACACACGCACATTACAAAAAGCACCCACACATTAATTAATTTCAGTGCGTAGAATATCCTTAGTATAAAGTCAGACCAAAGTACATGATAATTATATCCCCCAAGAACTTAATTCACTTCACTTCACTTCGAAACCAAAGCACTTCACTTCACATCACTTCACACCCCTTCACTTCACATCCCTTATTTTTATTTAATCCCCACTTAAAAATCCTTAGCTTGTAATGACTTTCTTGACCCTTTTTCTAAAAGTGCTTAATTTACAGGGGAAAGTCGCTAGTACGCTTGGACGTAATTGGTTCCAGCTTTTTATGGTCCTATTTACAAAGGAATATTTACCTACATCTGTTCTTTGTTTCCTAATCCTAATTTTCCGACTATGATCGTCCCTACCCAGGTAGCATGGTTTTAGCAGTCTATCCCCTATTTTCCAAGCCCGTCCCCTGGTGTATGCTTTGAAAAGGGCGCATATTCGGGCTATCGCTCTATGCTGTGTCAATGTTTCCCAACCTGATTGATTTGTATTATTTGCAAATTTTGCCGCTCTCTTTTGCACGCGATTCAAAGCGCTTACCTGACCTTCTCTGTATGGGTCCCAACACACCGCTTCATACTCAAGTATCGGTCTCACTAGTGCCGTATAAGCTAAACGTTTCGTATTATTATTTGCCCTTTTGAGTATACGCATTACGAAATGAAGAGCCTTCCATGATTTTCTTAGTGTATAATTTACATGATCTGCCCAGCTTAGGTCGCTGCGTATAATTATTCCTAAATACTTAAAGCTATTTGCCTCTGGAATTAGTTGATCCCCAATACAATACCTCAGTTTACCTTTCACCCTAGCTCTGTTGAAGCTTACTGCTTTACTCAGCAGTGTAAATTGGCAAGGGGCATTAAAGCAAAAATGCATAAAACAAACAGGTGTAAACCACGGGCTGGGTGTAGTAGTTAGCATGTACATATTTTGGAAGTATGTGATTCAGAACTTAGCTGGCAGGTTCTTCACTGTTTTTATGCATTTTCTCCAGGAAATCTGCAGGATAATACCATCTTCAAGAGGACATCTGACCCTTCCAATTTTTGTTATTTCTGCTATTTTGAGCTGTAACAGCATTAATAATATGGAAGATTCCATAGAAGTGTAGTTCTTGATGAGTATTGTCATGTTACATATTAGAACTTTTCTGTGAACAGTCACTGATTAGGCTGTGGTAGTGACATCAGTACATTACAAAACAGTCTGTAGAGGAAGGTTACAAAGTGGCTTGGCAGGAATCTGGCATTTTATCTATGTGTGCATGCTTGGAATTATTTAAGTACAAAGTTTTGAAAACCTGAGGTGGAATTTCTTTGAGTGGCATGGTGAGTGATTTACAAAAAACAGATTTGTTACCTCTGGCACAAAAGCATTGTGGATGTATGAAATGATTATCATTTTGGCATGTTCAAAAGAAGAAGTTGCCAAAATATGCCTGTTAGCATTGCCATGTCCAGCTGTCCGTCTGTGCACATGTAACAACTCAAGAAATGATGAACAGATTTTCATGAAATTTTGTAATGAGAAATTGTACTAAATTTATTGCCAGCTTCCAAATTTTTGGTAAAATCAGTCAATAGCCAGTTCACATGCATCTTGAAAGTAACTCACACATCTGATGTCAAACAATGAAGTGCTAGAGCCTGTTCTAAAAGAACAGTCATTGCAGGCATCCAAACAAACTGCATTCAATTTGGCAGTTATATTCTTCTTGATATTCTTAACATCCTGAAATTTTTTGCTTTAAGGAGAGGGAATAGATACAAGTCAGTTGGCACAAGGCCAGATTAATAAGGTGGGTGGCTTTCTCCACCACACTGATTCGCCAGGAAGTGCTCTTCTGTCATGGCACAATGAGTGGGGCCATTGTCATGCAGAAAGAACCAACTCATAAAAAATTGTGGCCTCACTCTCAAAATCTGCTTCAGTAACCTTTCCATCATCTGTACATAGGATTCACTGTTCACTGTTTTTCCTTCAGGCACAAATTCTTTGTGTATCACACCCTGGTTGTGAAGAAAAAGTGAGGATCCTCATTTTTATCTTTGACTTTTGCAAGCAGAAATATTAGGGCCTTGGTGATTTTGTTTTCCACTCCCCTCCACTTCATGCTTTGACATTTGTTTCAGGACCTTTCTGAAACACCCAAGACTCATCACCACTAATGATGCAATTAAGAAAGTGTGGCTTGGTCTGACAGGGTGATGAAGTCTTCATAAATTGTGTCACTGTTCTCCTTTTGCTCCTTTGTGAGACTGTGTGGAACAAACTTAACACAGATCTTCCTCTTTCCCAAATTTTTGTGAAGAATCTGATGAATTGTCTCCCAGTTAATGTACAATTGATTCTACATCAATTTTAAGGTAATTTGATTGCCTTGGGTTAGCAGTTCATGAACTTTTACAACTGTATCCAGATTTCAAGCAATTGCAGCAGTCCACTACTTGAATCGTCTTCGAGCTCCTTATGTCCCTCCCTGAATCTTTTAACCCTTTGGTGCTGAACATTATAGATTTGTAATGTTCAGTGTGATGCTCAAAACGCGAAATGTCAACTACTGCTAGTGGCCAATTATGGTCACCCTTATGCAGCTCTTTAAATTCCAGTCACTGCAGTCTGCTGTAGATCACACTGGGCATTTGATTCTGTCACCCAAGGGTTAAACCATTTGAAGACAAGTGTACAAGGTACAGCTTTATTTTCATATATAGTGTCGAGCATTTTGTGTGTTCCTGTAGCTGTTTTTCTGAGTTTAGAGCAAAAGTTGATATTTGCTTGCTGCTCCATGACAACAAAGAAAAATACAACTTTTGTGCATGGCTGCTACAGATGAATTGATTTGGCCAGAACTTTTTCACTGGCTACAATTGGTTTATATGCTACACCATACTTGCATGATTGCATGAGTCCCAGAACTTTATTGTTTGATGTCATAACTCGCTAGATAGTTCCTGGAGTGTGAAGTGTTTCAGAAAAAGTTGTGGAAAAAAATGAAACGCACATTTTATGCTTAATATGCCTGGTCACACACAGCCTACAGATTAGATTTAAAGAAATGGTAAATCAGAGTGCAGGTGATAAATCAAAATAAAGTCAAGGGGAAAAGAAATAAGGGATTGATTTAGACTTGAAATGGGTCTATTGGTTGACAGGCCATATCCAGGTAATGATACCACAGATGGTGAAATACAGCAAGATTTTAAACATTGACACAACAGTATTTTTGTGATAGGAGTAAATGAAGGTTTTCTATGTCATTTTTGCATGACTTTAGAAACTGTAGGTAGTCCGTTCTTGGGTGCTATGAACATAGAACTCAAGAGCTATATATTAAATTTTGAGCCAGTGGATAAACATATATGCTATTTACGGATGAAAGGCAAATTCTTTAATATTACAATTATCTGTGTGCACGCACCAACTGAAGAGAAAGATGAAACCATTAAGAATTCATTTTATGATCGACTGCATAGGACTTACGAAAAGATGTTGAAACATGACATTAAAAGAATAATAGGAGACATGAATGCTAAAGTAGGTAAAGATTTAATGATACCTAACATTGGTAAGTTTGGTCTTCACAATGTGTCTAATGACAATGGGACAAGACTGGCTGACTTTTCTGTTACCAGAAATTTAGTGATCAGCAGTACTATGTTCCCACACAAAAAAAATACACAAGGAAACATGGGTATCTCCTGATGGTCTCACCAGGAATCAGATTGATCATGTAATGATTGATGCAATGCATGCCTGAAATATAATTGATGTTAGAAGCTATAGAGGTGCTGACTGTGACTCAGACCACTTTATGGTCAAAATAAAATATAGACCAAAGATAGCAATCTTGAATAAGTCCACTGGTGGTAGAAACACCAGGTTTGATACAGAGAAATTCAAAGATGTATCAATTTATAAGGACTATCAAAGTACCATTAAAGACCACATTGACAGACAGAGTGCTTATGATCAAAATGACATTGACCAAAAATGGACATTTATCAAACAGAGTATACATGCAGCTGCAGAAGAAACAATTGGGAATGCTCAACCAAAAAGAAGAAACCAGTGGTTTGATGAGGAGTGCAATAATGCCATTAAATGGAAAATGATATAAGGAAAAAGATGCTGCAAAGGAAAACTAGAGCCCTAGTGGATGAGTATAAGAAGGCGTGAAGGGAAGCAAAAACTATATGCTGTGAAAGAAAGAAAATTTTTGAAGAAAACCTTATTCTGGACTTACAGGAAATGTATGGTAGAAATGAAATTAAGAAATTCTTTGAAAGTGTCCGTAATATTGAAAGAGGTTTCCAACCAAGAACAAACTTATGTAGAGATAAAAAAGGGAATCTGGTCACTGAAGAACAACAGGTATTAGAGAGCTGGACTGAACATTTTAAAGATCTTCTGTGTAACTCTCCTGAAGAAACGACCATTGATGAAAAAAATACCGTATATTCTCGAATCTAATGCGCACCCAGTTTTTGGCGACTTCTTAAACGAAAAAAAGTTAGTTCGCGATTCTAATCCGCACCTTTCCTTCAACCACCCCTTGCCCACGGGGCGACTGATTGAATAATATTGGATGTTACCAATGCGTTAAAATCCGACGCTACGCCTGTGGCCGATGAGTCATACCGATAGAGGCGGGGTCTTTCTCAACAGACGTGCGCAATCTCGTCTGAAGCCAGCTGATCTTTAGTTGTTGAAACGTGGGAGGTGCTTGTTCCAATTTGTCGTGTACCGTAGTTATGGAAGAGGGACACCTGAAATCTAAACGACTCTCATATACGGCGAAGTTCAAACGTGAAGTTATTCGGTGCGCAGAGGAGAATGGAAACCGCAAAGCCGCTGCAATTTTTGGAGTTAATGAAAGCAACGTTCGACTATGGCGGAAACACAAGGCAGCGATCAGCAGGTGTGAGGCGTCACGAAGGAAATTCACTGGACCCAAGAAAGGACGATTTCCTGAAATTGATAATGCAGTATTCACGTTTTTTCAAGAGAGACGCAAGACTGGACTGTTTGTGAGTTATGATCTACTTCGCGAGGAGGCGATAAAGAAGGCCAGATCTTTGAACATTCCTCGAAGTCGTTTTAAAGCCAGTAAAGGATGGGCCATAAGGTTCATGCGCCGAATGGGGCTGGCGTTGCGGCATAGGACGACAATATGCCAAAAGCTCCCAAAAGATTTTGAACAAAAGTTGTTGAATTATCAGCAGTACATCATCAACCTTAGGAAGACGGAAAATTTTCTGATGGGGCAAATTGCCAATGCCGATGAAACGGCTATTTATCTTGATATGCCACCAAACTACATGGTGGAGAAGAAAGGTGTAAAGGAGGTACTTTTGAAAACCACTGGATGCGAAAAGCTTCGCCTAACAGTGATGCTGGCAGCAACTGCTGATGGGAGAAAACTACCACCCTTGCTAATTTTGAAAAGGAAGACTTTACCCAAATCAGAGGCGTTTCCAAAGGACGTTATCGTCAGGGTCCAGGAAAAAGGATGGATGACGGAGGAGCTGATGTTGGAGTGGCTGAAAATAGTATGGAGTCGTAGGCCTGGAGCCTTCTTAAATCAACCATCAATGCTTGTTCTTGATGCATTCAAAGGGCATCTCACTGATTCCGTGAAGGACCAGCTCCGCAAGATGAAAACTGAGCTTGTTGTCATTCCGGGTGGAATGACATCAGTGTTGCAACCAATGGACGTATCCATTAATAAGCCCCTTAAAGACAGGTTGAGGCAACAATATCTGACCTGGATTGCGGATCCTGCCCGTGAGTTAACAGCAACTGGAAAAATCAAACGCGCAGCTTCTTCAGAAGTGGCGCGGTGGGTGTCGGCTGCATGGAAATCCATCCCGGAGAGCATTATCGTCAGATCTTTCAAGAAGTGTTGCATAAGCAATGCTTTGGACGGAACCGAAGATGACATTGTATGGGAGGACGATGTTGAAGATAAAGATGATAGTGACTGGGTGGAGAGCACGGATAACGATTCAGTTATGAGTGATGACGGCGAGTCTGATGAATAATAAATTATAATAATAAATAATAAAATAATAGATTATTGTATTGTATTGTTCTTACGGCACGTACAGCAGCTCAATCATTTTTCCAAAATCCAGCTCTAGACCGCGAATCTAATCCGCACGCGAATCTAATACGCATCTGATTTTTTAGCCCTCTAAAACTGTAAAAAGGGTGCGCATTAGATTCGAGAATATACGGTATATTATGGACCTGAACCATTTATATCTCCACCCACAGCTAATGTGGTATATGGTGTTATTAGAAAACTAAAGCTTAACAGAGCTCCAGGTGATGACTGTATAAATGCTGAGCTAATTAAGAACGGAGGTAAACATCTCTGGAAATGTATATTTGACCTGATTTTGGAAATATGGAGTAAAGAAGTTATGCCAGCAGACTGGAAAACCGCTGTCATCTGCCCTATACATAAAAAAGGCAGTAAACTGGAGTGTAACAACTATCGAGGTATCTCCCTGTTAAATGTCACATATAAGATTTTTACTAACATCTTAACTAAATATATAGAAACTTACACAGAAGAATTTTATATTATTTTCACCATGCATTTTTTACAGTTCACAAATTATATACCAACGAAATGCACTATATTTTCACTTTATATTCTTTATTCTTTGGTATGTAATTTGTGAATTACACAGAAGAGTTTATTGGTGAATATCAGTGTGGTTTTCGTAAAGGACGGTCTACCACAGACCATATATTTTCATTGCATCAAATCATGGGAAAATTTTATGAACATAACACACAACTACATCAGTTATATGTTGACTTTAAACAGGCATTTAATAGCATTAGTCGACCATAACATTTTTGAAGCCATGAAAGAATTTAGAATTCCAACCAAACTAATTAATCTTACCAAGATGACTCTCTCTGATACACTTAATAAAATTAAAATACAGAGTAAGTTTTCAGAATGTTTTATCACTAACCGTGGCATTAGACAGGGGGACTCACTGTCCACATTACTGTTTAACATCGGTTTGGAGAAAGTTATGAGAGAAATAATAATAAACCCTGGTGGGACAATTTTTAATAGATCCAAACAATATATGGCATATGCTGATGATATAGTAATAATTGCTCGAAATACTGAAGCTTTAAATGAAGTTGTTTCCCAGATGCAGCCAGCAGCAAAAGAAGCCGGACTGATAATTAACAGAACAAAAACAAAATACATGGAAAGCAGCAAGAATAGAACTAATGGGTTAAGTAATATCATGCTAAATGGGCAACCCTATGAAGGGATTTCAAGTTTTAAATATTTGGGCTCTATGGTTGCATATAATAATGATGTTATGGTTGATATAAAAGAAAAAATTGCAGCTGGAAACCGCTGTCTCCATGCTCTGGACAATGTTTTAAAGGCAAGATATGTTGCAAAAAAAAATTAAAATAAGAATATATAAAACTTTCATTAAACCAGTCATAATTTATGGCAGTGAAGTTTGGACGATTACTGACAGAATAGCTTCTATCCTGATGGCTTGAGAAAGGAAAATTTATGGTCCCAATTGTGAAAATGGAGTTTGGCGAATTAGAACTAACTTGGAACACCAAAATATATATGACACTAATATAATATCAGATATTAAAACTAGAAGATTGGAGTGGCAGGGCCATGTGGTTTGAATGGAGGATTTTAGATTACCAAAGAAGATTTTGAATGCCAAACTGGATAAAAAGCAGAAAATTGGTAGATTAAGATGGTTTGATGACGTCCAAACTGATATAAGGACATTAGGAATTAAGAGATGGATGTACAAAGTACAAGATAGACTAGAATGGGCAAGAATCACAAGGGAGGCTAAGGTCAAACTCAAAGGACCATAATGCCATAGAAGAATAAGAAGATGCTTGTCACACACAGCCTACAGATTAGATAGAAAGAAATGGTAAATCAGAGTGCAGGTGATAAATCAAAATAAAGTCAAGGGGAAAAGAAATAAGGGATTGATTTAGACTTGAAATGGGTCTATTGGTTGACAGGCCATATCCAGGTAATGATACCACAGATGGTGAAATACAGCAAGAAGATTTTAAACATTGACACAACAGTATTTTTGTGATAGGAGTAAATGAAGGTTGTCTATGTCATTTTTGCATGACTTTAGAAACTGTAGGCAGTCAGTTCTTGGGTGCTATGAACATATTTTTTTAAGTACCCTGTTAGCCAGTTTTATAAAATAAACCATTACCTCATGATTTATGGAAAGGACAAACAAAGGTAATCACATAATCTGAAGTTTTTGTGGCAACTGAATGCAGTACAACTCTCTCGGGCTATCGGCTGTGTCAAGTGGTTGAAGTGCAAACAAACCATCTCCATTCGTAAAGCTCCTAGATGTAGAAGATGGAGATGGTTCTCAAAATGTTGGGTTTTTCACTGTTGAAGCACCTGACATGGATGGTAGCCCAACAGAGTTTTATTGCAAAAGTAATCATTTTTGTTCTCTTTCACATTCCTCACCAACTTAAGATGTGGGGTCTAAATTCTCTTTCCTGTATTTTTAATATGCAGCTTCCTGTATCAAATACTGATTGAACCAGTTACTGACTTTGCCAATATGCTAACAAACACATTGCAATGGATAATGTAGAGCAGCATTCAAAAATTTGTCCCCTGGATTTGAATGCATGCTACTTTGCTAAGATATTTAATTTTTCCATGCCTTGACTAATAGCCTTCCACAGGAACAGAAGTGGCATGGGACAGATCTGGATAGTAGGGAGATTGCTGAAGCACAGTGATATCATTCTTGGTCAGATACTCCTGTACAAAACAGACTAATGAGTTGATACGTAGTCTGGTTATTTGAATTGTGGATTAAAAAGGTAGCACTACTTGTATCAAGTGTAATAACCCTGTTCAGAATGCCGGAATAATTCCACTCTGTCAGTCATATCCAAACTAACAAGTTATCATTCGTTATACTGACCCTCTGGGATTTTGTAGAAGAAAGTGTACTATCTCTCTTGTCTCTTGCTCTCTCTCTCTGTCTGTCTTCCTTTCTGTCCCTCCCTCTCTTTTGTCTCTTGCTGTCTATCCACCCCTCTCTCCACACACACACATACACACACACCACCACCATGGCCTCCGCCACCGCCGCTGCCACCACAACCACCGCCGCCGCCGTACAATGCTTGTTAAAGTCATTCAGAACAGCATGGCATGTGTTATGTGACATCATCATCAGTTCATCTTTGGCCCTCTCGGATGACCTCTTGAACACATGCAGTGATTTCCTCTTTGCATGTTACAGCTGGCCTTACCTTCCACAAGCCAACCTCCAATGATTCTAAACTCTTGCAAGTTTTTAGGCTCAACCTTGACCTACCTCCATCCCACCATGTTCCAGTTTCACAGTGCTCATCCTGTCCTTCTCACTGCTGCCTCATTGGTTTGCTTTATTTTTCCTGTCAGCCAATCACTGGTTAGAATGGCTCTATATATTCCCATATTCACCTCTTCTGGCATTCTTCTTGGACTTTTTGACCATTGAAGATGGGACCACTATGTTGTCTTAAAACAGCAGGTACCAATTACCCATTGATGCGATACTATCTCCCAGAAAAACAGAGATCCCATTCTAAGCTGTCCTTGAAATGCCTTGGCCTGTCTGTGTCAATGTTCAAACTGTGACATTATGATTGCTGAATTTTGAAAATAAATTCACCACACAAAAATTTGATGCCTTTCATGCCCTCTGTACACTAACTGAGTGCATGTGCTCAGAAAATAGACAGCTGTTCAGTCTTCACTAACTTTATTTCTGTTTTATGTATAATGGCTAATAACTGGTTAAAGTGTGTACAGTTTAAAACTGTTTTTTGTGGGTGTGAGAGTCCTGCATTATTAGCGGTGTGTACTAGCTGCACCCTCGCGGTAGCGCAGTTGGTTGAGGCACTGCTCTACAAGCCGGAAGGTTGCGGGTTCGATTCCCGGTGGTGTCATTGGAATTTTTCATTGACATAATGCTTTTGGTCGCACTATGGCCCTGGGGTCGACTCAGCCTCTAACAAAAATGAGTACCAGGAGTAATTCCTGGGGGGTAAAGGCGGCCGGTGCGTAGGGCTGACAACCTTGCCAACTTAATGTGCCGATTGTCTAGAAATCTGGGAGCCTCAACCTCCTGGAACCCTAAGGGCCTGTCCAGGCCTGTAATGGGATTGCTTTACCTTTTACTGGCTGCACCCTATATTAGTACTGTATTTACTGTGTTATGTGTATTGTGTTTCCTTATTTAAATAAATACTGCATTGTGAAATAATTTGGTTGTAGAAAAAAATGATAAGTTTTTCTTTGTATAAAATTTATTAAAGGTTACAGTTCTGGCACATTGTACCAGTAACAGAACCTGTGACTTAAAATACATGAAACTGTAGTAGTGTCAAAGGTCATGTGCAGAAAGTTTTAATTACATATCTGCAGAGAATTATGTATGTTGTTTGCAAATGATACTACAGTGCAATTCAGACACCATTCTCTGTTGAATTTCCAGGGATACAATAGATTCCCAGTGTGCATGGCAAAAACATCTCGGTCTCTCACTGGAAATCCTGCAGTGAAGGGAGCACCGACAGGTTACACGCTGCCAATTACGAATGTAATGGTCTCAGTTGGTGCTGGTTTTGTGATTCCACTTGTAGGAGAGGTAAAATTTATATTATCACAAATTTGTTCTTTACAATATAGGGTCTTTACATGGAGTATTGAAGTCATGTTTGTGATAAAGTTACCGAAATGGTTATGTTGGTGACATTTATTGGCTGTGAATGTTTGTCTGTAAGCTAATAATTGAAGTGCAGAAGAAATTCCAAGGGTGCTTGTAAAAGAGATTGAGTATCAGAAGAGCTTTCTTCTGTAGTTTATCACACTCTGTTGCATTGACAGATGCAGGGTTCTACTGTCAGTGACAGATGTGAGGTTACTGAGAGAGTGCTCTATAAAAAGAGTTCAGTAACACTTTTATGGTGCAGCAGGAATGGTACTATTCATTGTAGCAGTACAGAGAAATTAAGTGTTGAGCATACTGCCATGAAGATAGATTTAAATTCTCCAGTTCTTTGTTTCTGCACTTCCTTCTGGTTAAAATGTTCATAGTTTAATAAATCTTAAAGATACCACATAGCAACAAAGAGCACTTTAAGAGTTAAGAACGCACTAGTTTGCCACCTTTTGCCGGGGTGTCATAAGGCTTTGAATAGAAGCATGGTTATGTGTATAAAATTGGAAGTGCAGATTAAAATTTTAAAAATGAAAAGCTGACACACGTGTTCTGTATGTACACATACGAGGGCTGTCCAAAAAGTATCCGACTATATTTTTTCCCGCAGTAAGTAATGGCGAAAGGGTGGGGAAACTGAGCGTAGTGGTAGAAGGGACTTTCATGCGCATGCGTGATTTTTTGCTGCCTCGCAACACCGCCGGATGCGTCTGTCGCTGCCAGATAGCGAAGTGGTGTTCGTCGCATTCTCGTTTCGCTCAAGATGACAGAATGTTTGGAGCAGCGATACTGCATCACGTTTTGTCAGAAACTTGGGGATACCCAAGCGGAAACAATCCGCAAAATTCAGCAGGCTTTCGGTGATGATGCAATGGGGGTCACTTAAATTAAAGAGTGGTTCAACCGCTTTAAAGATGGCCGCATGTCGGCGGACAGTGACCAGCGTTCCGGGAGACCGTCAACGAGCCGAAATGCTGATGTCATTGACAAAGTGCGGACATTGATCATGGAGGACCGTCGTTTGACCGTCCGGGAAATTGCTGATGAGGTTCGGATCAGCAGAAGTTCCGCAAACACGATTTTAACTGAGGATGTGGGCATGCGAAGAGTGGCGGCAAAATTTGTGCCCAAGCTGCTTTCGCCGGAGCAGCAACAACTCCGCCTTGAGGTCGCGCAGGACATGCTGGAGTGCGCCAACAGGGATCCTGAGTTCCTGAAGACTGTGATCACTGGTGACGAGTCGTGGGTGTACGGATATGACCCGGAAACCAAGGTTCAGTCGTCACAATGGAAGCATCCAACATCCCCGAGGCCCAAAAAAGCACGGCACGTTCGGAGCAATGTGAAGGTGATACTGACTGTTTTCTTCGATTACCGGGGTGTTGTGCATCATGAGTACGCACCACTAGGCCAAACTGTTAATAAGGAGTACTACCAAGAAGTCCGCCGTCATCTTTGTGATGCAGTTCGGCGCAAGAGACCGGAGCTGTGGGACGCACGCAACTGGCAGCTGCATCATGACAATGCCCCAACTCATTCATCACAACTGATCCAGGGTTTCCTGGCTAAGCACGGCATTCCGCAGGTTCGCCAGGCTCCCTACTCTCCTGACATGGCTCCTTGTGATTTCTGGCTGTTCCCGAGATTGAAGACACCGCTAAAAGGCTCCCGTTTTGACAGCCGCGAGGACATCATACAGAATGCGACGGCGCAGCTGCATACCATTCCAAAACAAGCCTTCCAGAATTGCTTCCAGCGATGGAAGGACCGCTGGGCTAAGTGTGTGGAGTCACAAGGGGCCTACTTTGAAGGGGATTAGGTATTGTAACCACCCAGATACAGAACTTTTTTTTCCCGGCCCAAGGTCGGATACTTTTTGGACAGACCTCGTACATACACAAACTTCAGAATGGGGTGGGGGTTTTATGAAGTCTGTATTTTATGTCAGTGCTTTGTACAATGCCCCTTTTTTAGAAAACTGATAAAATTATACTTGAACTTAATGTATAAAGCAGGTGTTATATTTGACTGATTAGAATTAACTAATGCCATGGTCAAAGTCCTTCTTGGAAAGCTTGTAGTTCCTTGATTAATGAAGAAATTGCCGGTGTGTAATGGAACCTGAAAGTCTGTTACCATGTTCACAAAATCCCACCACTTGTCCCTGTTCTGAGCCAGATCAATCTAGTCCACACCCTCCCATCCTGCATCTTTAAGATCCATTTAATATTATCCTGCCATGTGTGCCTAGGTCTTCCAAGTGGTCTCTTACCTTCAGGTTATCCTACCCAAACCCTGTATGCATTTCTGTTCTCCCCCATACATGTCACATGCCCTTCCTATCTCATCCTGCTTGATTAGATCATCTGAATAATAATGATGAGAAGTACAAATCATGAAGCTCCTTGTTATACAATTTTCTCCAGACTCCTATTACTTCCACCCTTCTTAGGCCTAAATATCTTCTTATCACTCTCCTCTTGAACACCCTCAGCCTATGTTCTTCCCTCAATATGGGTTACCAAGTTTTACACCCATATAAAACAACAGGCAACATTATAGTTCTGTATATTTTAATACCGATATTCTTAGATAGCAGTGGGAAGGTGAAAGATTCTGGAGCAAATGGTAGCAGGCATTCCCTGAATTTAATCTGCTCTTAATTTTTTCATGCATGCAGATTTGTTTTATTGGAACAAAAATTAAATTTACACAATTCCATTTATACACCATCCAGTGTTAAATTTATTTGAAATTTGTTAAGTAGCTCTGCATGTGAAACTTGTGGGTGGACATATGCAGCCTCCCACCTATCACTCAGTTTATGCAAAGAACACATAAAAAGTTAGGCTTCAGTCTGTGTAACCTTAATAGTGAGCATCCCATTGTGTGTTTTTTGTACCTAATTACATCGCTGGTATTCGCACAAGAGATTCAGGACAAATGAGTATGTTACTAATTTTATTATTAAGGTTTGACTTTATATGCATGTTGCACAGGGGAAAGTCAATTGAAATTAGTGACTTCCATGACTGGTATTCTCTGTATTTGAACTACATGATTAATGCTTCAGTAGGAACTACTTCCTACCATAAAACTAGTCTGTTTCTTGAGGTCCCATGGGGCAGCAGTAAAACTGCTACCTGGGCTAAGCCATGTTAATGCTACTATAAAGAAGGAAATAAATGTCACAGGAGCAAGCTGTACATATTATAAATTAACAGCAGTGACACACCTTATTATTTTATTCATGCTTACTTACAACAGATGTGTTTTTATGTTTCGTTCTTGTAATGGGGTGGCTGATAGCATTATTTACAGGTATAAATATGTCGACTGTTTTGATTGTCAGAACAAACACGACATTTAAATGTTGTGTTTGTTCTGACAATCAAAACAGTCGATTATGTACACAACGGGAAGATAATACCAAACTATAAGTATGTCATTGATTTCATGATGTTGCATTTCAAATTATGAAATACTGAAACGTGTGATAAATTTAATATTATTCATTCTGTCATTAAATTGTACATTTGTCGGACTATAAATATATACTGAAACATGTGGTTGCCAGGATCATTGTACAGAATATCACAAACATGTAAGGTGTGACGTATATTCACAGGTGTTTTGGATAACATGTATCAGTTTCATGTGTATTACTTCACCATCTTTCATGTGTGTGATCCTTAAAATTCCATTTTCGTTTATATGTAATTGCATATTCAGTACTGTTGTGTATACGGTTTGGAAATTACTTTCTGACTACATTGACAAGAATACTGATGAGTTTTGCAATGTATTCTGTATTTTTTATATAGATTTCCATGATGCCTGGTCTTGGGATAAGACCAAATATTTATGACATGGATATTGATGCAGATACTGGTGAAATTCATGGCCTCTTCTAATGTCATGCAGCAGAAGTCATTATGAAGTCTGAAGAGAATCTGTCAATTCACTTGCAGTTTTTATTGAAGTGTAACTAATTACACTAGCAGTAATGATAAGTTAAAGGTTTTCTTGTATGTATTCTGTTATGAATGAATTATGAAATCTAATGCACATTATGTTTAGCAGCCCTGTTTAGAATATGAGAAACATAACATAAATTAGTGTTAGGAGTTTTGATCCTCAGATGTTCAAGAAATCATTACTGCTAAGAATAAGCTTTATATGTAGCAAGAAGCTTATATGGTAGAGTTTTGATCAAAATTTTATAAATGTATAATCAAAAGAGCTGTTAATGCTTTGGCAACATCAGTTCATGACAATATATATTTACTGTGCTTAAGACTCCTTTATTTTCAGAACATTCTTTAGTTGCATACACCTGCATCTATGCACTATACACACCTATCCAGTTTATTATGGTCCTGAGCACAGAAGCTTTATCACATAGGAAGGCTGCATGTGCGAATTTAGGAATGTATTTTTCCTCTGCAATTCAGCTTCTGTGCAGCCTTGGCACATTCTGAAAGTATTTATTCACACATGACAGAGCTCTTGTCTTGAAATATTAAAAATTTCTCTTCGAATGTTATTGCAAAGAATGTGGATCCTCACATTGTCTCCCACAAATAATAATGATGTGGATTAAAATGTGGACATACAGGAGGCTGAATACCTCTTCTTGGGCTGTCACTGAAAAGTTTGCTGTGTGGGCTGTGACACTGGCTCACTTGAAGTAACAAATTGGACATTACACTTGGACAAACCAAAATTCGGTTTTCACACTTTTAATGGACTCTAAATTTGGAGTAGGTTGGACTGCTGACTGTTCAACCCAAAGCTGTATGTGACTTTTCAACCATCTCTCACAGGGCATTTTGCTCACTGGGAAATTTTAAGTAATTTTAACCAGTGAGGTGTATGCAATATCCTCTGTGAAAGACTGGTCATTGGATGGTGAAAGAGCACCTTTTTTTGCCTGACCAGCCACAGAAGTTGAAGTCATGTGTGTCAGGTGTCACAGAGATGTGAGTTCTCACTGTTCTTATCAGTTTGTCACTGAGGTACTGTGGTGAATTACCTTTTATTTATTTATTTACTTTTTTCTCCCCCCCCCCCTCTCTCTCTCTCTCTCTCTCTCTCTCTCTCCAATAGAGGTGGTATCTCA
Organism: Reticulitermes speratus; assembly: GCA_021186555.1. Lineage (NCBI taxonomy): Eukaryota > Metazoa > Arthropoda > Insecta > Blattodea > Rhinotermitidae > Reticulitermes > Reticulitermes speratus. The sequence goes on along the minus strand of JAJKFL010000042.1, from coordinate 25,662,208 downwards.
CATCAGTATTAGGAAAAGGATTTGGAACTTGTGCAGTTCAACTTGAAAATAAAATGTTGTGTTAAATGTGTTAACATTATGTTAAATTGGTATAGAGCTCCTTCAGGATTTATGAAGTGTTTGGATGGTTCTCTGAATTATCCGTATAATCCAAAACCTGAGTTTATTACTTGTGGTGACATAAATATAGATCATCCCAATAAAAAAAAACTACTAACCTCATGACTACCAACATATAATTTTTCCAGCAACAATTCCAAACTACTTGAGCACGGCAATTGATAATATTTTTGTGAATAATATAAGACTAAATTCGTCTTTTAAATCTGCCACAGTAAATGGACTATCAGACCAAGATGCCCAATTTCTTATTAATTAATAATATTGATACAGCAACAAACATAATACTTGGAAGCAGACAACAAGAACAATAAATAATGAAACAATCATGAATTTTCAGCTTCCTAGAAATGGAATATGGGGACATGTTTATAAAGACAATGATACCAACAATATGTTTAACTCATTGTTATATACTTTCTAAATATTTTTGTAGCCAGTTGTCCAATTACATATAAAAGTGTAGGCAAAAGAGAGAATGATTATATTGCAAACAAAATGAGTCTATACATATGCAGCAGGAACATTAGTGATCCAAAATTAAAAACATTTTATATTAAGTATTGTAAAATTCTGAATAGTTACAAGGGAAGTTAAAAAAACCGCATGACAGTAGCCTTAGAGCACATCCAACATTTACTGAGAACTGGAATTCACATCAAGTGGGTAGAGAAGATGCTGATTTAGTTTTGAAAGACTCATGTCTTCAACATAAATATGTTGTCAGAACCCATATTATTTGCTGGTAACACTAGTGTCATAATTTCTGGTAAAAATTTTGATTTCTATTTAGTGTCGAACATAGCTCTATCTTACATGAGTAAGTGGTTCACTGCCAACAAGTTGGCCCTAAATCTAGATAAGACATATATAATACAGTTTATAATGAATAATTCTCCACAGTATGCATTAAATATTGGTTCTAATAAAAAGTGTATATATATGCTAGCTGTTCCAAAAGTTCTCGGACTGTGTGCACAAACCGCCAGTTAAAGTCATATGATAGACACATAATGATTAGGCATAGTTTAGCAGACTGTCTAGATTCTGTTGCTGTTTTCCATTCCATCCTAATGTGCTTTATTCTCTAGTAAGAAAATTATTTGATCCAAAGAAAGTGTGCACCAGCAATTTGTTAAAAATGTGATTAGTACAGTTTGTTAAAAACATCATTTGGTGATGAGGCTTTAAGCCGATCAACAGCATTCGAGTGGTACAAACATTTTAAAAGTGGCTGAGAATCATGAGGTGATGATTATCAGTCTGGCCACTCATCTGCATTGCTAACTGCTGTAGAAATCAACATAGTCGATGCCTCAGTGCATTCAAATTGACAACAGCATGAGAAGTGGCAGAAGGTGTAGGAATACCCGTAGTATCATGTTTTGCAATTTTAACTGAAAAGCTGGGCATGTGTCTGCAAAATTCAATCCATGACTTCTCACAGTTGAACAAAAGAAGTGACAAAACATGTGTGCAGACCTTTTGCCACAAGCTGAAGAAGATGAAAACTTTAATGAAATAATTACTGTGGATGATGACACATGGGTCTAAAGGTACAATATCAAAACAAAGAAGTGATCTTCACAAGGGAAGTCAAAATCATCCCAGGACTGACATAGCAGATTTAATGTGAAGGCCATGCTCATTGTTTTGAACTGTCGGGATTTGATGGTGTATGTGTTTGTTCCTAGAAACAGTGAATCAAGAATTGTATCTGACCATTTGATGGTGTTTGCAAGAAAGCAGTATAAATGAAATGACAGGAACTTTAGAGGGAACACCATTGGTTTCTTTACCACAACAATGCTCCTGCACACACAGCACTCTGTCGAGAAGTTTCTCACAAAATCATTGTTCCACAGCCACCCTACAGCCCTGGGATCCCCCCCCCCCCCACTTTTTCCTGTTCCTGAAATTGAAAATTAGTTTTTAAAAAAAGGGTAAAGAAGGTAAAGTTTACACTGTCCAAGCCATTAAGGCATAGAGGGGGCATACAGGTATAGTTCTCTTCATGCTTATCCTTGGCACTAGAGGGAGTGAAGTGGCTGCATTCACTTTATCCCCTGGAAAGAACCCTGATACCCATTGAATACGAGGTTGGGTAGACCCAAGAGCTGGTCTGGATGGCTTGGAGAAGAAAAAACTCTTGCCCCACTGGGGTTTCAACCCCAGATCACCAACACATAGTCTGATCACTACACTGACTATGCTATCCCGTCTCGAGTGGCCGTGTAGTTAATACACAGAACAGAGACATAGCCTACACCCTAACCTATGTCTGTCTCGGGTGGCCATTTAATGCCTGCTCGTATAGAAAAGGAAAGTTTGAAATGAGCGCTCCAAGTTGAAGGAGGGAGTTGGGGGCGCGGCCACAACGCTCCACGCCCCTGAGCGTACGTGAACTTCGTCACAGCACACTGGATACATAGTGATCAGGCTAAACTACATTAGTGCCCTCCTGGGCTGTGGGCATATATTAAAATGGATCATGAAGAAGAGATGGGAGGGGCATGTAGCAGGTATGGGAGTCAGGGAGGTGAATAAAGAGTTTTCGTGGAGAGACCTGAGGGAAGGAGGAGACCACTTGCAAGACATAGGCGTAGATGAAGGATAATATTAAAACTGATCAAAAGAATGAGATGGGCGGGGCATGTAGCACGTATGTGAGACAGTTAGGTGCATACAGGATTTTCGTGGAGAGACCCGAGGGAGGGAGACCACTGGAATACCTAGGCGTAGATGGGAGTATAATATTAAAATGGAACTTCAAAAAGAATGAGAGGGGCGGGGCATGAATCACGTATGGGGGACAGGGAGGTGCATACTTGGTTTAGGTGGAGAGACCTGGGGGAAGGCGACCACTTCGAAGACCTAGACGTAAATGGAAGTATAATTTTAAAATGGAACCTCAAGAAGAATGAGATGGGCAGGTTATGTAGAAAGCATAAGGGACAGGGAAGAGTAAAAAGTGTTTTAGTGGAGAGACCTGAGGGAAGAAGGCCACTTGGAAGACCTAGGCGTAAATGGGAGGATAATATTAAAATGGATCTTCAAGAAGAATGAGATGGGCGGGTCATGTATCACGTATGGGGGAGGGGAGAGTTGCATACAGGATTTTGGTGGGAGAACTGAGGAAAGGAGACAACTTGGAACACCTAGGCGGAGATGGGAGGATAATATTAAAATGGATATCCAAGAAGATTGAGATGGAAAGTGCATGTAGAAAGTATTTGGGAAAGGGTGGTGCATATGGGATTCCATGTAAAAGCAACAATGGATTCTCTTCGCGCTGTTGTCGCGGTACACACTATTTCGTATTGATGTCAACAACACACACGTAGTCACGTCTTCATTGTGCTCGCAATTTAACCACATCTGATTTTCTCGACATATTTTTATAAAATACCTACACCAAATTTCACGAAAACCCTTCCAGTGGCATTTTAATAGATACATGCGAACAGACAGACTGACATTCATCACGAAACAAATATCCACTTTCCTCGTGCAGTCATTTATTGCTCTTTGTCATCGAAGCACACGGTGTTCTCTGTAAAGCACAGTCTGAACATAGCTTTAAGGGTCGTGGTTCCTACAATTATTTATTTTATCCATAAGATTTAACACAGACACACATCGTTATTTCTACTTTAAGCTCACGGTGTTCTCTGTGAGGTACGAACTGAACGCGCCTGAAACAGATTCTGGTCGCGACTTTTGAAACGCGCCCACACTATCACATCACACTCAGGCAATCAGCGCATGCGCACCACTGTGATTACGTAATAACAGCCAGCTGCGGCTACTTGGTGACGTGTACTTCCGCCAATCTGCGCATGCGCAACACCACTACATAAGTACTGCAAAGCGTTGATTACCCTCTGTGGGCTGTGGAAGTTCGAGCTGACTGTATGTTTGAAGACATTGCTCTAACTGTGATAATTAATTACATCGCAATGGTAAAAAGATGGTATGTACAAAACTTAATCAAATTCGTCAGATACATAACTGAAATTATTAAACATTATATTGATGGGAAAAGATAGTTATTGTACATATGGGTTTAATTTCGCAACCGCGTATTCATTTTTAACTCGGTGAATTGTTGAAGTATGCTTTATAGGCCGAATGAGCAGACGGAATTCTGGTGTTTATTGCAATAATGTTTGCTGGTAGCAAGCAGTTTGTGATACGGGGAAAAGAGATCTATATTGAATCATGTCGCCGCGAAAGTTTTAAAACTTATATAAAGGTTAATTTTGTTTTATCAAGAACAGTAGTTCCTCCGTTACGTTCCACATTTACGTTCCTGCATAATATTTATATCAAAACAATGTGCTTCGTACATATGACCACTTACTACGTAAGAAATTGTAGTGACAGTGCTGGGGATGTTACGTGTGTGGTATATAATTATTGTGATACGACGTGTTGGGGTGGACATGTTACGTGTGTGGTATAATTATTGTGATACGACGTGTTGGGGTGGACATGTTACGTGTGTGGTATAGTTATTGTGATACGACGTGTTGGGGTGGACATGTTACGTGTGTGGTATAATTATTGTGATACGACGTGTTGGGGTGGACATGTTACGTGTGTGATATAGTTATTGTGATACGGCGTGTTGGGGTGGACATGTTACGTGTGTGGTATAATTATTGTGATACGACGTGTTGGGGTGGACATGTTACGTGTGTGGTATAATTATTGTGATACGACGTGTTGGGGTGGACATGTTACGTGTGTGGTATAATTATTGTGATACGACGTGTTGGGGTGGACATGTTACGTGTGTGGTATAATTATTGTGATACGACGTGTTGGGGTGGACATGTTACGTGTGTGGTATAATTATTGTGATACGACGTGTTGGGGTGGACATGTTACGTGTGTGGTATAATTATTGTGATACGACGTGTTGGGGTGGACTTGTTACGTGTGTGGTATAATTATTGTGATACGACGTGTTGGGGTGGACACGCTGCCCACATGCTAAGGATGACTGAATTCTAAAGCATCTACATGGGCCATGTTCAGTCACCGCGAAGATGGTGGGACAATGTTCCTCCGAAACGTCGTAAAGACTTTACACTACACAGTGTGAGGGCCCATAACACAATAATTTGGGCAGCATCTGCCGTGAGGATGGCAAATATAAAGCAGTAATTATAATAATTATATTATATTAATATTTAAACAATGCCACTAAAGAAGGCACAAACTTACACACAATGTGATCAATGTTCCAGCATTTTGCGACCGTCTGCGACAAAGCAACCTGTACTGACAACAGCCTGAGTTGCGATGCCACAACTCACACTGACATTAACGTAACTTGCGAAGCATGTGCCCAAACGGAGTGCAGGTAAGTTACAACTTGTGAACAATCAATGTAGGTTATCAAGTGCGGTTATTTTGACACGCTGTTATTTGAAGACGATATTTGTGTTTGCACTCAGTTGATCACACAGTGTTGAGGTAACCAGAGAAATGCGCACTGTACGTCGGCAAGTTGCAGGCCTTAGCTGGCTCAGTGTGCAGAAACTGGCAGTTCTGGAATAACGAACGTAGAAATGGAATTCTAAATCACTTGATCAGTCTATAAAAACATTGTGTGTGATTTATGTTCATTAGCAGAACTGTGTTGTCTGTAGGTCACTTCGCAATAAAAATGGGAATTACTATCGTAATTTAATTCCCAGTCATACAGTATGTTTGTCCAACCACCACAGATCAGTTACTGGTGATCAGCATGTCTTTATCACGTCTATGTGTATAACAATGACCTAACAAAGAATTACATATCATAATGTCCGAGGTGAATGAAAGTTGAAAAGTATTTTGATCTTCTGTAGTTTTTGAATATTGGATGCAGCGTGTTTTAATTGTCTTGCCAGTAACGTCTGACTGCGACAGACACAAAGTGTACGTCACGAGGTGCCACATCTTTACGTGTTACAAGACGATACTAATACTTTATATATTTCCTTCCAGTGCTGCTCAGTATGATGATAAGAGAAGTAAATGTATAATTGCTGAATATGAGAAGGCCCTGGAAGAACACAAACAGAGAATCCGGGAACTGGAGGTAAGTAATTAATCCTTTATTTCATAAGTAGGACAACGCGACGACAAACGCAAATAAAATCCCTACACAGAGTGGACTTTCTAGTACTGATGTATTACTGTGGACCATAATCATTACTGATAAAATTATTTCATAAAAATAAAGTTAAAATGTATCCAAGCTTTTATAACGTAACGTTTCTTTTCGGGAGGGGAGAGTGCGATACAATTCATTGACCTTTACGTAGAATACAGGTTGCATCTGAAGAACACACACACACACACACCTAATTTAGTCTTCTCAGTAAGTCTTACTGTAGATTGTGCAAAGTTCATCAAAACCAGTCCACAATTCTCAGTGACAAAAAATTTGGAACATGGAATTGATCTTTGTGTTATATTTCCGTTTCATGCGTCTTGTGACAATAAAGCACAATACATTACTTGCAAGTGTACACATATTATCTGTTCTGAACAACATAGCTCATATTGCAATGTGTTGTTTCTAACAGGAGCAGCTGGCGATGTCTACGGCAGCAGCCTCGTGTGACCTGTCTGACGTAGACAGACTGGAGAAAACAATAAGGAATTATGCAGAGAAACGGATCATAAAATGGTAAGTTAATATATTAATATATTTGTATTAACGGTGATCGGAGTTTATGTTATTTACTTCTGGACACTGCAGATATTGAACATTTAACAACAAAAATTATTTATCATATGCAAGGTGTACAAACGTTTAAGAATAAGACTGTGACGCACTTGTTCTGTGACAATAAAACTCCAACGCAGAATACTTAAGTATTCCGTATCAAAGTATTTGTACATTGTACATTGCAGCACTGAGGTTAAGAGAAAACACTAACCGTCTTGACCCTCTCCTCTCATTACAGGTCAGATGACTGCGAGTGCAAATTGCAAATTGTACAACTCGCAGATCAAATGAAGATGTTATTAAAAAAGAAGAGCGTGGCCAATGATCTGCCAGCTGCTGCCACCTTTCCAGCGACCTCCTGCAGAAGGCCCAATCCTTGTGTAGCTGTGGCCACACAAGTAGTTCGGCCTCATGCTGACGTCGAAACACAGGCCGACATTGATGTGCACAGCGAACAGAGGGCAAGGTAAGTTCAGACATTCTGCACAGTTGTTTTGATATATTGTGACCAATATTTGTGTTTACACGTAGCTGCATTTCATTTATCTCGCCTAATGCGACCAAGCACAATATCACGTTGGACAACACTAATATCACCTTTCAGGCGTGACAGGTTCAAACTCCGTTGACAGTCATTTTCAAATACTGTACTTAAGTACAAAAACACGCTCACAACATTTGTCATGACATCACATTCATTTTTCGTTTTCTCAAAATCAATGGTGTCATTATTACAGCGCACTAACAGTTCATGTATTTGTCCCACAGTGCTGAGGAGTTGGACGAAATGACTGACAATCTTCAGTTTGGAAACTTCAAACGACGATCTGACCCGTACAGTTGAAAGGCTCGAGGAAGAGATTGCACTTAAGAACGTGAGTACTGCCTGTCATATCAATGTGGTCCAACATTTCACTTTATCCTTAGCCTGCCTAATCCAATCCATATCACCAAACTCTTTAACGCACATTTCAATAAGCAGTACTGAAAGCAGACTGTATTAATCAGAGTCACGCCTTCAGCTGTGCAAATGCACACTGTGAGCAATGACATATACCGTGACCTAGCACAAATGCATACTGCGAGCAATGACATATACCGTGACCTAGCACAAATGCACACTGTGAGCAATGACATATACCGTGACCTAGCACAAATGCACACTGTGAGCAATGACATACCGTGACCTAGCACAAATGCACTCTGAGCAATGACATATACCTTGGCCTAGCACAAATGCACACTGTGAGCAATGACATATACCGTGACCTAGCACAAATGCACTCTGAGCAATGACATATACCTGGCCTAGCACAAATGCACACTGTGAGCAATGACATATACCGTGACCTAGCACAAATGCACACTGCGAGCAATGACATATACCATGACCTAGCACAAATGCACACTATGAGCAATGACATACACCATGACCTAGCACAAATGCACACTGCGAGCAATGACATATACTGTGACCTAGCACAAATGCACACTGTGAACAATGACATATACCGTGACCTAGCACAAATGCACACTGTGAGCAATGACATATACCGTGACCTAGCACAAATGCACACTGCGAGTAATGACATATACCGTGACCTAGCACAAATGCACACTGCGAGCAATGACATACACCGTGACCTAGCACAAATGCACACTGTGAGAAATGACATATACCGTGACCTAGCACAAATGCACACTGTGAGCAATGACATATACCGTGACCTAGCACAAATGCACACTGCGAGCAATGACATATACTGTGACCTAGCACAAATGCACACTGCAAGCAATGACATACCATGACCTAGAACAAATGCACACTGTGAGCAATGACATATACCGTGACCTAGCACAAATGCACACTGCGAGCAATGATATATACCGTGACCTAGCAGAAATGAGTCCACACCATTCCTTAACAACCGACTGTCAGACATTCTGTGCCTGTTTACTTAATGGAAGCACCTTTAATATCTTAACCGTTGAAACAGAAGACATATAAACAGCTTCAGCTGGCTCAGTGTAGTTACAAATCCATCAGGTCACACCATTCTGCAAACCAGTCGGCCCAAACCATATTTTACACACCAAACTACCACAAACCATCTTATAATTGCAGCACTTGAAAAATAAAGTCTTGTGAGATATGGCAATTGGTATAAAGTCACTGAAGTTTCGTAGCAGTTTGCTGCCTCCATCTGCAGTGTCTATGCAGTCCAACGAGGCTCTGAATGCTTAGAAATCAGCAATTATTTAAAAAATTTGTCAAGTTAATATCTTGTCATCTTAGTTTCTGTGGCGCTAATGAAACGCAATTTGATAACTGCGATAGACCTCTCGTCCTTTGCACAAAAACACGTGACTGGTCCACACTTTAAATCATATTAATTCATTCTACAACATTTCACTCCTTCCTGCGACATCAATGTCAGTAACATTCGTACTTCCACCTACGCCAAGGTCTCCCAACAGACTTCCCCTTCTTCAAGGACACATTACATTCAAATCGATATCCACCGGTGTGAAGTTGGTGGCTGTCAAAACAGTTGTTTCGTCAGCACCATATTCTGTGGCTATTTGAAGACGAGTTTAATGTAAATTAACATATGTTAATATACACGTAACTTTATATTCTGCTTAATTTAGAAAAGCGCGAGGTAGAGATAAAGAGGGAATAGAGGCATGGCTCCATGTATTCTTGATCTCGGCAGAAGCTATATATTAGTAGCCAGCTACACGCCTAGGACAATTTACCTCAGCACCCACTGTGTTTGTGGCATGTGTCCGACAGCCGGTCTGTTCTATGTCAGTAACTGCACGGTGTCTCACCGCGCCACTAATCAATCTCCGATCGGTTGCTGTGCAGCCGGTAGACAAGTCAATAGTTAGTAGCAAATGTGAACTCACGAATTGTCCTTTTTACTGCATTTACATTTGGGAGTTTGTGTGGCCGGGCTGAGGTGCGTTTGACATATATGTTGTACGTATTGTTCATGCAGTAATACTGAGTTATCATTTCCTTCAACAGAAAACAATGGACGACATCTTGGAAGACACCAGACAACAAATACATCATTTACAAAAGAAATTCCTCGACGACCATCGCGAATTGATACGACAGAATCGTGCTATGTGCGACGAGTTGCAATCTTACAAGGTAAGTACAGTACACAGCAGACAGTGCAGTACTAACGGTCCTGTTGTCATAGCGTCGTCCGATGACAATCATGTCACGCTTAAGCGGTACTTCTCACATGTCACAGAAGTTATAACAGTGTAACGATTTAAGCATTTGCAGCTAATGCACTGACGTAACACATGCTGTATCTGATCTTTCAGAAATAAATTCTGCTCTCAGATACAGTCTCATATATTTGCATTACAAAGTAATATTTCCACTTTCATTTTGACAGCTAAATTCCAAGATCACTGACCTTTAGGCAGGTCATTAATTCTTAGGCGCAAATCTCCGAAAGGCGACTATTAGCTTCGTCATGTCTGCCTGTCCGTCTGTCTGTCGGCATGGAACAACTCGGTCTCACTGGACGGATTTTCATGAAATTTGATATTTAAATGTTCTTTGAAGATCTGTCGAAAAAATTCAGCTTGCGTTAAAATCTGACAAAAATACCGAGTACTTTACATGAAGACCTACGTACATTTATGGCAATATCTCGCTCAATTATATTGTCAATCATATTGTCATCTGTGGCCTGTCTGGCTCTACCATATTTTTCCACATTAGCTTATGAATCGTACGATTTTCGGAAAATGATATTGAACATAAAAAGTGTGTTTTGATTTTCTCTACAACATTCGCCTGAACATTCCTCGCTCTAAAAAGAATTGCACTACATATGATCATAAATGTACACAGGTCTTCATGTAAAGTACCCGTTATTCTTTTCAGATTTTAATGAAAGTTGAATTTTTTCCGCAGATTTCCAAAAAATAATCCAGTAAAAAATTTCATGAAAATTAGTCCAGTAGGAGCCAAGTCGTTCCATGCGGACAGACAGACAGACATGATAAGCTAACAGTCGCTTTCGCAATTATGTGAATGTGCATAAAGATAGTGACTTGTACTTTTACTTTACTATTTCGGAATTTGTGTGGCCATGCTGAGTTTAAGAATGTGTGTGAGTGTTTGATATTGATGTTGAACGAACTGTGCACGGTTTACTGTACAATGCATTGTGTGTGTGTGTGTTTGATATTGATGTTGAACGAACTGTGCACGGTTTACTGTACAATGCATTGTGTGTGAGTGTTTGATATTGATGTTGAACGAACTGTGCATGGTTTACTGTACAATGCATTGTCACATTCTTCCTCAGGAAAAACGGGACGATCTGCAGCACGCCAGGGCACAGGTGACGGCTTTAAGATCCAGGTATTATAAAGAGACGGCAGCACTGCAGCGCACAGTCGATCAGCTGCGCCAACAACTGAACGTAAGTACTACATGCCAACATCAGACAGTGAAGTATTGACGGACTGTCTTGTCTGTCACAGGACAGTCTGCATGACAGTTACGCCACCTTGCCAATTCTTAGTCTGCCTGTCAAAGCTATGGCAACACAGTACCGTAGATATGTGTGTGTGTGTGCGCCCGCTAACAACCACTGATACATCTGACTGCTTGTCACGTATCTTTTGATCTGTAAGGTATTCACAATTGCACACAAACCGCACTGTGCAAGTTCCTATGTACGTTCTGCGGTCCTCACGGCAGATGCTGCCCAAATTATTGTGTTATGGGCCCTCACACTGTGTAGTGTAAAGTGTTTATGACGTTTCGGAGGAACATTGTCCCATCTTCACGGTGACTGAACATGGCACATGTAGATGCTTTAGAATTCAGTCACCCTTAGCATGTGGGCAGCGTGTCCACCCCAAAACGTCGTATCACAATAATTAACCACACACGTAACATGTCCACCCCAACACGTCGTATCAATAATTATACCACACACGTAACATGTCCACCCCAACACGTCATATCACAATAATTATACCACACACGTAACATCCCCAGCCCTGTTACTACAATTTCTTACCACCTCTCCTACATAATGGTGGCAGTTCCGTTCTAATTACAATATTTACGGTCTGTCCACAGGAACAACGGCCCCGACACAGACAACAGACCGAGCACCACCACCAGCGTGACCACAGGCACCGGAAATTCTGATCACCACGCTGGCCGATTGCATTGTAACATCAGCCCTTTTCAGGGCCAAACCGTCCACTTTTACGGACAAAGCGGCCACTTTCAGGGCCACGCCGGCCAATTGTAGGGCCACATCGGCAAACCAGCCGTTTTTATTGCCAAAACGGCCCTTTTCAGGGTTAATAAGTTAGTAAGTTAATAAGTAAGTTAGTACGTAAGTTAGCCTTCAGGCTGCGGTGCGAGGGCCCTTAATAAAAATAATAAAGAAATATATATATATAGTAAGTTAGTAAGTTAATAAGTAAATTAGTAAGTAAGTTAGCCTTAAGGCTGTGGTGCGAGGGCCCTTCATCAAAAAAATAAAAAAATGAGTAGTAAGATAGTATGTAAGTAAGGTAGTATGTAAGTAAGTTAATATGTAAGTTAGTATGTAAGTAAGGTAGTATGTAAGTAAGTTAGTATGTCAGTAAGTTAGTGTGTAAGTAAGTTAGTATGTAACTTAGTATCTAAGTAAGTTAGTATGTAAGTTAGTATATAAGTAAGTTATTATGTAAGTAAGGTAGTATGTAAGTAAGTTAGTATGTAAGTAAGTAATTATGTAAGTAAGGTAGTATGTAAGTAAGTTAGTATGTAAGGTAGTATGTAAGTAAGTTAGTATGTAAGTAAGTTAATATGTAAGTAAGTTAGTATGTAAGTAAGATGGTATGTAGTAAGGTAGTATGTAAGTAAGTCAGTATGTAAGGTAGTATGTAAGTAAGTTAGTATGTAAGTAAGTTATTATGTAAGTACTTTAGTATTTAAGTAAGTTAATATGTAAGTTAGTATTGAAGTAAGTTAGTATGTAAGGTTATCAAGGTTTTAAAATTCTGTGTTCCATCACTATGATATTTCGCTCGAAAACACGAATTCCAGATAGCATCACATCCCTATCTGGACTAGTGTCTCGGATGTGGATATGACATCCTGTGCATGACGCAGGGTTTCATATCCCCCCTCCAGGTCCTGTGCCTCACCGTGGCGAGGGGGTGTAACAGTGAATGGTGCCTGCTTCTATATGGAGCTGCTGTAAATACATTGCAAGTGCTTGTAGCAAGACTGGATAATTGTAAGCTGACGTTTCGAATGTATATTACTGGGTTTTGAAATGACTTCACAATTTCCTGTCATGTTCCACAATTTTCCGGATATCTGTTTGTTAAAACACGTTATTACCCGCCATATTTACGTAGAAACTTGTCTTAAAACTTTATACTATTTGGTCACCAAATCAACTAATAATTTCAGTACAACTGATCATAAACTGGTATAGGTTTGTACTGTATCTGACACACAAAAAGTCCCTGCATACAGCAGCCATATTAACTGGCATCCTTCACTGGCCAAAGCAGGACACGATAAAAGCTCGAAATGTCTACGGTATCCGAATTGTCACCACACACCCACACAAATAACCACTCACCTGCGACTTCCGCTAGGCGCCAGTAGGTAAATATCCTATAAGATTGTATTAAGTACTGCTGAGGGGGACGGCGTTGATTAATGCCGTGTTGACGGTCGGCGGAGTCCAAGGGAGTAAGAAATGAACATTTGAAATTACAAAAATTATTTTCTGCGTTCAACACACTTTAAATGGTGTAGCCAAGTAAAAGGAAATGTAACAAATAACTGCGATTTTTTAAAGTCATAGTTTCAATAGGGCGTGACAACTTTCTATCAAAAAACCTGACAGCACCTGTTGGTGACAGTATTTGTCATATTTAACGCTGTGAGAACATCAATTCGCGCAGAGTGCATAAAAGGAATAATTGAGCCTCGAACTTGCCGACATTAACAAATGACGAGAAGAGAACTCGTTTGCAAGATCTACGTCCCCATCATAAGACACTACAGAACACAGATTATCGCTACAGAATGATGAAATGACTCTACTACATAACCACGGGCTACCGCTAAGAACTCTCTCGTAAGATCTACCGTGACGAGTCTGTAATCCGTGAGCGTGGGAAACAAGTTGTCTGTGGTGAGACAGTTCATTTGTATCTGTGAAGAGCTCGATTGGTAGGTTGTGGCTGGCGATCTGTGCTTGTGGGTTTGGGGGAGACCGTGGATCGTGAAGTTGCGTATTTTGGAGGTGTTGTGAGGTTAATATGGTACGTATATACGACTGGAATATGGTCGTTAATCATGGTATGGTAACTTATGTGTTACGAAGGAACCTAGATATTAGTCCATGAAAAAGAAGAACTAACATTTTGTAAACATTAGTTCCTTTGCGTCAGTAAGATTAAGGTTATTCAAATTGGTATTATTGCGGTTGCATTGTTCGGTATTTGTACTAAGATAAGGGCCATCGCATGTAGTCACGTATCTCATAGGCATATATACTTGTATGTTTCAGCCATTTATGTCATGTTTTAGACATGTAGCCAAATAAGAATGTATATCTTAATATTATGCAGTCTGTCGTTTTACTATTGAACACCAACTAAATACACCTTTTTTAAGGTTTTAGACTCGTGTGTAGAATGTATTATGAGATTGTGTTTTTGCTTAATTTTATGCACATTATTTCATCAAGTTCGTAATCAGTAGATGCTTGTATGCAGTTCCATAAAATTTGCCATTGGTTTGCACATTCTAAATGAATATTATAAAGACGTCCATAAGTGTATTTAGCTAAATTGTAATAATTGGAAAATTAAAATACGAATTTTAACTTCAAAGTCATGTGACAATATTAAAATAAAGTAAGATAGGAGATGCATGAGGAATATACATACAGTTACAAGAAATGCCCAACAGAAAACTGAACTAATGTACAATAATGGGAGGATTAATGCTGTCAACCGAAACAAAGTATCCTAACTTAACCTAACCTATATAACTAACTAACTCCATGGAGCAGAGTCATTCTTGAGAAGCTAACAGGTCATCAGCTAGTCGAGAAATTCCCCGTGTTTTATGGAACCCGAAGGTTCATTACCGCATGCACAAGAGCCTGCCACCTGTCCTTATCCTGAGCCATATCAATCCAGGCCACGCCATCCCATCCCACTTCTTGAAGATCCATTTTAATATTATCCTCCCATCTATGCCTCGGTCTCCAAGTGGTCTCCTTCCCTCAGGTCTCCCCACCAAAATCCTGTATGCACCTCTCCCCTCCCCCATACATGCTACATGCCCCGCCCACCTCATTCTTCTTGATTTGATCACCGGAATAATATTTGGTGATGAGTACAGGTCATTAAGTTCCTCGTTATGTAGTCTTCTCCACACTCCTGTTACCTCGTCCCTCTTAGGCCCAAATATCCTCCTCAGCACCCTATTCTCAAAAACCCTCAGCCTATGTTCCTCCCTCAGTGTGAGAGACCAAGTTTCACACCCATACAAAACAACAGGCAAAATTATAGTTCTGTATATCTTTGTCTTTATATTTTTGGATAGGAAACTGTAAAACAGAATATCCTGTACTGAATGATAACAAGCATTCTCCAACTTCAGACTGCTCTTAATTTCTTCCTGAATGGATTTCGATTTGTTAGGTTTGTTCCCAAATATTTGAACTGTTCCACCCTTTTAAAGGATTTTTTATCTGCCTTTATGTTGTGATTTTGTCCTGCATTCTGATCTCGAGACATGACCATGTACTTAGTTTTCTCAGCATTTACTTCTAGACCAATCTCCTTACTAGTGACTACTAAAGCTTCTGTGTTTTTCTTTATAGCATGTATGCTTCTGCCCAATAGATTAACATCATCAGCATAAACTAGAAGCTGATGTGTACCATTTAATTTCAAACCCTCCTGGTTTGCCTAAACCCTCCTAATGGCATATTCCAAAGCAAAGTTGAAAAGAAATGGCAACAAAGTATTTCCTTTTTTCAAACCATTCTTAATAGGAAATGTGTCAGACAAATGTATGCCTACCCGGACTCTGCTATAGGTTTCATTTAGACACAAACCTATGTAATCCTATCACAATATCAAAGTCAAATCAAATAAAGTGAAAGAAACAGTACAGTCCTGAGGAGTGAAATATCACGTGTGTGTCCAGTGTGTAAATGCAGTATAAAAGTAAAATATAGACACCAGGTGCAATTATTCAGTCATAACATTAACGAAAAGTGAAGTTGAACCAGGTTGAGCCGATATACACCGCCATTGACTAGGATCCATGACTGTACCGTAATGCAGTAGAGCAAGTATGGTATATAGATGCAAAGGGTTTAATAGTTTATTGTAAGAGATCTTGTATAACTTTCAGTAACTTCAGCATACTATGTGGAAGTATTCAGAACATAGACAGGTTCTATATGCTAAGAGGTAAAGCAATCCCATTACAGGCCTGTACAGGCCCTTAGGGTTTCAGGAGGTTGAGGCTCCCAGATTTCTAGACAATCACCACATGAAGGTGGTAAAGGTTTCAGTCCTACGTACCGGCCGCCTTTACCCCGCAGGAAATATTCCTGGTACTCATTTCTGTTAGAGGCTGAGTCGACCCCAGGGCCACAGTGCGACCGAAAGGATTATGTGAATGAAATATTCCAGTGACACCATCGGGAATCGAACCCGTGACATTCCGGCTTGTAGCGCAGTGCCTCAACCAACTGCGCCACCGCGTAACCCTGGTTCTATATGATACATAGTTTTATATGAGGGTGTTGATGTCATAAAACATGCAGATTATTTCACAGTAATGCACAATAGGTGGTGAGGCATAACACTTGACTGTATACAGTTCTTCATTCATGGGCTATTTGAAATCCTATATAATTTCTGTAATGAAATCAATATTTCTGCCATCTGTTGATTGCCTATCTTGTGGAATTCTTGGTATATTGAATCACAGTGACAGAAGCTTAAGTCGCAGCAGCTAGCACACATGAACAAAACAGAAAATATAGTTTAGTTTAATAAATTATACAACCAGTACACAAATCTTTTAACAAGGTTTTTAACATAAAAAACTGTGTTTTAATAATTTTACTATTATATTAGACAATTTTACCACAATAGTGGTACATAAGTGCTGTATATTCCCATGACAAGATGTATTTTGATTTAGTGTCTTTTTACGAACGAGACCCCCTGAGGATAGACTGAGGTCCGAAACGTATGTAGGGGCGTATAATAATATAGACGCTACAATAAAAGTGGTTCAATTGTGTATCAGTTGGTTATAAATTTATTAATTCATAAAGATGCATGGTGATATTAATATGAAATAGTTTAGTTTAGTCTATATTTCATCCTAGAAATCATTACAGAACGATAATGGACATGTCAAGAGAGTAATTACAATCAAAGTACAATAATTACAACAAAAACAAGCATTTAAAACCAATAAGACACAACTACATACATATACAGAACAACACAGAATACTAATTAACACAGTACACAGATATAAAGTACAGGAAATTACAATATGGAAATACACCATCAATACAATTCCTACAAATGAAGAGTCAATTGTTATAAATTCCTCCACAGCATAAAAATTCTTTTCAAGAAGAAAGTTGATAAACATCTTTTTGAATTTTATTGTCAATCTGACACTTTTAATTTCACTAGGTAGTTTGTTATAAAGAAGCACACCGTTGTAAGCAATACTCTTTTCAAATAGTTTGGTGTTATGACTTGTAATGAATAAATCTGACTTATTCCTTGTATCATGTGAATGAAACATAGAATTAGTTTTGAATATACTTAAGGACATTTTAGTTTATAGCAGAATTTCATAGATATGCATACACGGCAGTGTCATGATCCTTAATTTTGTGAAATATGGTTTGCAACTTGTAGTGCTTGAAATATTAGCTATTAATCTTATTGCCCTTCTTTGTAGTTTGAAAACTTTCTTAAGATTTCTAACATTTCCCCAGAATAAAATACCATACTTCAAAGATGAATGCAAGGGTGCAAAATATGTGGTTTTAACAATATTTTTTGCAAATGACTTGATTGTTTTTATTGCAAAACAAAGTTTACTTAGTTTAATTGCTAATTTTTTTACATGAAAATCCCAATTTAAATTATGGTCTAGCTAGACTCCCAAAAGTTTTGTTTTGGATACATAAGTAATTTATCTATCTTTCAATATTATGTCAGGAAATACTATATGTTTATTTAATTTGCGATGAAAGCCTAATGCCAATGATTTATCTTTGTTTATAATCAATCCGTTATTGTCAAACCAGGATAAGATACTTTTATTAATTGTATCCAAATTTAAAATTAGGTCTTGTATGTCTTTACCAGTAATTAAAATGCTAGTGTTATCAGCAAAGAGGGTTAGTTTGATGCCTGTGTCATCACTGATATTTGTATCTATATCATTAGTATATATTAAAAGTAACAGTCTAAGCCAATACTAGATTTGGGTTTGTGTGTGTAGGCTACAGTTAGACTCTGAGTTTGTGTGTGCATGAACCAAGGTTAGGCTTTGGCCTTGGCTTTGTGTGTGTATAAACCAAGGATGGGCTTTTGGTTTGTATGAAGTTAGCTGTGACAACGCTTACTTGGGTGCTGTCAATGTTGGAAACACATATTTACTGCAGCTTCTGATACATATGACTGGAATATCAGGGCACAAATGAAGGTATAGATCATTATTTTATTAGCATGTTCTTTCATAAATGTTGTTTCTCTTACATGTGTAACAGTCTCCTGAGGTGTTGGTGAATAATGAATTGCAAACACTTTGTTAATAGAATTGACTAACCTTTGCCATTATTATATATTAGTTCTACTTATCCATTGGTGTTCATGTGTCGTAAAAGCCATATTATTTGACAGGGCCAGAATCACTCTGCTGGTGGAGGTAGTGGAGGAGATAAGAGAGATGATAAGGATAAGAAGAAGAAGTATGAACCACCAATTCCTACGCGTGTTGGCAAGAAAAGGAGAAGGACAAAAGGCCCAGATGCAGCTATGAAATTACCTCAAGGTAATACACAGTGTGCCCGTTAAATAATGACAGTGCCTTTATTATGAAAGAAGGAATGAATATATTTAGAAGTTTTTATTACAAACTTTCATTATAATTGCCTGCCAACTCCACACAGTGCTGAGATCGTTTATACAGGTCCTTGAAAGCACGCTGGAAGTCCTGCAATGAAACTCCTTTCAGTTGTTCGGTCACATTGAGTTGGATGTTCCTAATGTGGCTGAAACACTTTCCTTTAAGGGCCAGTTTCACCTTTGGGAAGAGAAAAAAGTCTCCCAGTGCCATATCTGGCAAATAGGGGAGATGGTGGATCACACAGAGTGATTTGGAAGCAAGAAACTTATTCACGTTCAATGCGTAGTGCTGCACAAACCTCAAACAAATCTTCCTTTTCTGCAAATCTCTTTCCAAAAATTGCCTGGCCACTTCCTTACCGACTCCAGGATGTTCAGTGAGTAGCCTAGTGGTTATTCACCTGTCCTGCATCACAATGGTGTGGGCTTTCTCCAAATTTTTATTGGACCGAGTGGAAACTGGCCGGCCTGAATGAGGATCATCCTCCAGTGACTCCCTGCCTTCTTAAAATGCGCGAACCATCAGAAGACTTGTGCACGATGCAGACAGTCACTGTACACATTTTCAGGTCATGGTACACTTCCATGGCAGTTTTCCCCGATTTAAAGTTGCTCCATGTCGAACATTTTGACATATGAAACAAACACATGCTTTCTTCAATGGCAATAAAACGACAACTACCGATGCTACAGAGATGAGCATGTGCTCATTGAAAAGAGCACACTCTAGTGGTCACAGCCATATACTACTTTGCTAATCTGTTCGCAGGATGCTCAGAAAAAAAATCAGTCTCATTATTTAACGTGCACACTGTGTATGTTCAGTGTTTCAATGTTTAATTCTTAAGACATTCCATTTTGGAGCATCTGCTCAGTAATCAGAAAGGTGTTTGTTTTAACAAATGGCAGGGCAAGAGCAAGTTTTGGAGAAAGAAGGCCCCATTTTTTCATGAAAGAATTAAAAGCAAAAAAATGAGTAAACCCAATGTGTGAAGATGAATGGCTGAACTTTTTTAAAAACCTGTAAATAACAGTTGGATGTGAGGATGTAGAACACTGTAAAGCTGATGAATACATGGAGCAAGGCACATTTTATGAATTGTACAAGTTTCTCAGCACAATGAGAGTAAGAAACATTTGCAGTCTATGGGATAAATATGGGCAATATGAAAAGTATTACTCCTTGTTATTGTAGTAGTAGTCTGCTGGTGCCTGGCTACCTGGGCAGGCTAGGAACACCCATTTACGTAGTTACCGTGGAAACCTTGCGACCTGTGGAGGCAAGGCACACTTCATGGACACAGTTACTGTGGAAACCCCATGACCCGGGCAATATATATATTTATAGTATTTACTGACTTCCATATAGTATAAACCTCACCATGTGCAAATTAAAATGTGTAAGTCATAAATGGTGATGTTTCAGCTTTTGTATGCATTTGTACAGGTGATACATGTATGAACATAATGCTGCTTTGTAGACTGTTACCTGTGTTATGCAGTGTGAGATCGACAGGATACCAGTTCTTAGAATACAGTGCAGATTTATTTAGTGGTCTGTGGATCAGAAAATTGTAGGAACTACTGCCCTAGAGCAGGGTTTTCATGATGCCAGGGGTGTTGTGAAGTTTGCTAAGAATGGGGAGATGTGTCTTTTGATAAAGACATGAGGTATCATTGCTTCTGTGTTCTTTGTACTCCATTGTTAGTGGTTTATTGTTCTTTTTTACCATTGTGCTTATTTACATAGAATCATATTGCCCACCTATCTCCACAGTTACTCCTATTAGTAATAATTGGACAGATTAGCATAGAATTTTAATAGTAATAATTGAATAGATTAGCATAGAATTGTATTGCCTCTGCTTTAAGATTTGTGTTGTGAAAATGTGCCTGCAAGTGTTCAGCAAGTAGGGATTCCATTTGACCCAGTACTCCTGGGACAGCCCAAATTTTGTAGGCTTTAAAGAACTTTGTCTCAGTGCCCACAAAGTTGGGTTTGGGGCATCAGATGTCCTGGGTTTCTCTAAATCATAAAAATATGACATCTGTCAACCAGTAAGTAATAACGATGGAATAGGAGAGGGAGAGGAATGTGTGTAGATTAATGATTTTAGAGTCTGGACTGAGACTGTGAAGAATGAGGAACAGATATGTAAAGAAAAACCAGTTAGTGATGTGAGTGTCTGAGTGAGTAGTAGTCATATTACTATTTCATTTTTTGTGTCTGTATGGTATAATTTTTTATCAGAGTTATCTTATAGTAATATTAATAAATTACTCTGCTTTTTTATTGTGTGACATGTTGAAAATTTTATCATCTCCCCCTCACCCCTCTACTCCCACCATCTAAATGTTATTAATTGTCCTGGTATTTGGCTTATGAAAGATGGGATCCCTTGCAGCAAGTGTATTTAAGAATGTTGCAGAACACTGTCCTAGAATATACAAGAATTAGTTGCAGCTTTTCATTCTTGAACTTTATGTAAGAATGTATTTTCATTCCACAGAAAGTACAGTTAAAGTAGATTTCTTTTTTATATAAAACTCAAAAGTGGACAAATATTGGGACATTTACAATTATTGCTTAAACCTGCAGTGACTCCACACACAAGATGTCGCCTGAAACTTCTAAAGCTGGAAAGAATCAAAGATTATCTTCTTATGGAAGAGGAATTTATTCGTAACCAGGAGAGACTTAAACCTCAGGAAGAAAAGATTGAGGTAATTTGTTGAATTTTTTTATATATATAAGATATACTGGTATGTTCTTTAACCCTTTACTGCTGAACGACGCCTATAGGCGTCGCCCTTTAAATGTGGCAAGAAGCCGAACGTCGCCTATAGGGGTTGCTAACAGTGTGTCGAATTTGGAAGCATTTTTTTCACCCCTATCGCAGGTAATGCGAAAGATTTATACTGGGTAGGTCTGGTGAATGTCACGGCTTCCTTGTGGAGTGAGAATTACTCCCCCTCCATCCCTCTAACCCCTCCAGAAACCCGTTTTAGATGTCAACACTTTTCAACTACGCATTTCGTTTAAGTGACTAATACGGCTCCAAACATAGCATGGGTTTGTTTATCTCCTCGAACTGGAGTGTACTGTAGCTTGAATTACTACAGTGGGCTATGACTAGTACTAATTGACGAGCTGAAAGGTTGTCAGTGGCGTACTGTAACTCGTAATTGTCCGATAAAATTATTACACAAAAACTGGAGATATCCGCGAAAATCCATGTTTACAGCTACAGGGGGCTCACAGACGTGTCTCTTGTAGTTCTGGGCACTCTTTAGGCATTGTGGGGCAGTAATGTGCAACACACAGATGTCAAATATAATAAAAACATCGTGGGTACCCTTGAATACCTGGATGTTTACCCAGCATTGACATTGTGGCTTTAGATCTGTTTTGCTGTCACCATACAAGTATCCAATATATTCGTGGCATTAGGTTCCTACAACTGTGCCCAGTAACACACAACAGTCTTTGTGAAGTAGAGCAGTGTGATAGTTGTCCTGCAATGGCTACCAAGAAAGTGAACCTGGATGAGCAAGCCATCAGTGAATTTCTGGTTGCAGACACGGACTCAGAAACAGGTACTGAGGTTAGTGATGTGGAAGATGAATTTTTTGATACAGAAGAAGAATACGAACAACTACAAGCCTCAGCACAAGAAGACGAGCCACAGGCTGCAACAAGTGGTGGAGAATTACCAACCTGGGCACCGCCTCAAGGAAGGAACACCAAAATCCATCCTTTTGTCGGTCCAGCAAAAGGTGTGAAAAACTGTGAGGCTCCACACATCAACAAAGACAGCTCTCCACTCTCTGTGTTGATGCTGTTTTTCACACAAATTTTTCAGCTGCTGGTGGAACAGACAAACTTATACTACCAGCAAGACTTGGACAGACAAGCCGGACCTAGCCGCCGACTGCCTGACATTACGTTGCTGGACATGATGACTTTCATTGCCTTAGCACTGCAGATGGGACACGACTTGAAAGACACACTACATGACTACTGGTCTAGACTTAGACAGTTTCACACTCCGTTTTACGGTGAAACCATGACACGAGACAGATTTTTACACATACTGCGATTTTTGCATTTTGCAGACAATTCACAGAGACCCGACCAAGGTGAGGGATATGACCGACTTTGGAAACTAAGGACCGTGTTTGACACATTGAACCAGGCCTATGCTAAATTCTATAACCCTTCCGAGCATTTGGCAGTGGATGAGGTAATTGTAAAATTCAAGGGCAGGGTCATCTTCAAGCAGTATATTCCCAAGAAAAGGAAACGTTTCGGCATCAAAATTTACAAACTGTGTGACGAATCGGGGTATACATATGACATGAGAGTGTACTTGGGTAAAGACTCACGCTCCGCCACTGATGACATGACTGCAACACACGCAGCTGTTAGACATTTGACTTGCAGAGTTGAAGGCTTGGGACACAAACTATTTATGGACAATTTTTTTTCGTCACCGAGACTTTTTGACGACTTAGAGAGACGTAAAATAAATTCATGCGGGACAGTACGACCGAACAGAAAAGACATGCCCCCTGACTTTGGACCGAAAAAACTGAAACTGAAAAGGGGCGACGTAAGGGTGAGGACCAGGGGAAATTTGACAGCGTTAGTTTGGAAGGACAGACGAGACGTTTACATGCTGACTAACATGGACCCGCCACAGGCAGAAGGAAATTTTTGTGACGACAACAACCGCCCTGTGAAGCCTCACATCGTGGCATGGTATAACCGGCACATGGGTTACGTCGACAATTCTGATCGTATGGCCAACAGCTATTCGATGAGTCGACGTAATTTCAAGTGGACCATGAAACTGTTTTTCCACCTTCTGGATCTAACAGTACTCAACAGTTGGATTCTGTTATCTTCATGTGGGGCTAAATATACCCACAGAGATTTCAGACTTCTCCTGGTGAGGAATTTGATTGAAGAAGCTGGAAGAAGCCAAGATCGCCCCACCCCCAGTTTGGTTGGAAGGCCAAGTGCGGCTGCAACAAACGTTATGAGACTCGGCAGCCGCCATCACCAACATTGGCCAGCAAAATCCAACAAAGTACGCTGCCGTGTTTGCTCAGCGCGTGGCGTCAGAAAGGAAACCACATATAAGTGCGCCAAATGTAATGTCGGCCTGTGCGTGGTGCCTTGTTTCGCGGACTTTCACACAAAAGTGAACTTGTAAACCACCAAAATTATCTATTGTGATAGAATAGTGATCCAAGGTGCCACGGATCATCTGCAGCAGCCAGAAATATGTGAGTAATAAAATATTTACACTCGATTTTATAAAATGCATGCAATTCACAGGCCTAAATTTATTATAAAAATAAGTGAACATTTTTTCCCGAATTAATCAATTCATAAACACTGCGAAATTTTATTTCCTGAAATTTGATGCAAAAGTGTATGAGATATGATTTTTTTTCTAAGAGTAAGCGTTAAGAATTGAAATCCATATTTAAAAACCTCGGCAGGGCACTGTTGCACGGGGGCATTTAAATCCAGCGTTAAAGGGTTAATCATTTAGAAGTTTTTACATTGAGTACTGACTTCTTGTTCTTTGTCATATGATTTTTGATATGTTGAACTGTTGAATCTACTTTCTGCATTTGATAGTTCCATGTGTCTCAGAAAGTTTGGCACACTGCTTTTGTAGAAATGTTATTGTGTTATGTAGTCTGGAAGATCCTGTCATACTTGTCACTCAGACTTGTTAATATTATGAGGGTGCCACTACATATATCACATGAAACTTAATTAATAAGCATAAAAGTAAAATGTTTGGGCAAAATGGTAGAGGTATTAGGGAAAGAAACTTATAATTGTTTCACAGCAGCTGTAGGTACAGCAAGGTGGTTGACAGTTATGGGTTCACCTCAGGGCTGTTCATGTTGGATTTGTGTTGTAGAATGTGGTTCTGAGCCAGCTTTTCTGCTTTGTGTACATTTATTTTCTCCAGCCAGTTGTTCTACTGATAGTTCATAATGGTGTACACTTGCTGCAAGATGTACAACAAGCCTAAAGAACTTCAACAATTCCAGGTTTAACTTCGTGACTGGAATTGAAGTAAGGAAGTTTAGTTTACTCATAGTGAGATCAGCCACTATGATGTCAGTTTTTAATGTAAGCTGCAAGTACGAATCATTTTAGTATGTGTCAAAATGAAGTATCTTTCAACAACCTTAACAGATATTAATGAGGTTTATGGTGGAATTGGGAGAAAATAAAGTGTTAAGAATTCTTGTTATTATTCAGTTCATATATGTTATTACCCTGTATATTATCCAAATGCAAATATAACACAGTTTCACTAGTTGCTATGTACTGTGTGAAATGTGATCTCTCTCAGGAAACAGTGTAAATTTTAAGTGCTTACAAACAAAGTGCTGTCAGAAGTATTTGAACCTAAAATAGGATAGAGGGAACAGCTTAGGATGTGATGTAACTAACTGTGATTTATAGTGCAGGATTTGTTGTCAGAGTGGTGACTATGAAGAGTTATCGTGTCTGGCATGTGATGCTATGTCATCCAGTAGAAATATACTATTCTTTTCTAAGATTCCTACCTCCATCTTTAGGTCGGTAGATTACACCATGTGGAGAGAAATAGTGCATTATGTAGGAACTGTAGGAAAGAACCAGGAGCCACTGGCAAGCCAGTAGGAGATGAAGGCCTTCATGGTTGACCGGGAGTGTGAAGTGGCAGAGCAGAAATAGGAATTCAGGAAAATAAGTTCATGTACATGCTCTGCCAGCTCCACAGCCCACACGCATGTCTCCCATGAAGACCATTTTGTCCTTTTATCTCACCTGCAGCCGCTGGTTCTGTCCTCTAGCTCCTGTGTGCTGCACTTTTTTCCTGCATGGGTTATTCTGCTGTCCTGAAGATGGAGGCAGCAGGCTGTTCCAAACATTGGTAAGTACAGTAAATGAAAAGTAATGCCTCCATCTCGATTACGTTTGTTTTAATAAGGATGTTTTAATAAGTGAGACACGAAAATAATTCTTTAAATGAGCTCTTTTATCACCTGTATTTACTTCTGCACATAAATCACCACCATTCTCCACACACTTCCGTCAACGATAGACAAGTTTTTCAAAGCTGTCATGAAAGAACTCCACACTTTGTTTCTTCATCCAGGTCCTGACAGTCCTTTCCACCTCTTCGTTTGAGTCATACAGATGTCCATGAAGGTCTTCCTTCATTTTTTGAAGCAGGTGAAGTCGCAAGGCACCAAGTCTGGACTGTATGATGGGTGTGGTAAAATGGTGAAATCCAACTTCTCAATTCCCTCCATGGCCCAAGTCTGGGTTTGAATTTTATTTTCGCAGGTGAACCTTTCTCATAATATTCAGTGGACTGATGCTTGGTTTCAGGTTCATAATGATGCAGTCAAAAACTCAATCACAGCACATTGCTTAAAGCGCACCAAAGAGTGCTCAGTGCAAGCTTCCATTTCACGCACAATAGCAACACAACCTCTTAACACAGCAACTTGCTGCCAACTGAGGTGAAAGAACAGATACTATAGAACATGTCCCAACTTGTAGTGCATCAGTGCTGCCATCTGTTGGCTTGTTATAAAGTTGGAGGCATTACTTTTCATTCACCCTTCAACCAGACTACATGTGTTATATCCCAAGGACAGTAATTATCTTGGGGAATGTACACTTATAATTCAGATGGAGGTGGGTGTGTGGGAGTGAAGTTATGAGGCTCAGAAGTGGATGGGACTGATTTAGGATCAAGTCCACTGGGCAGTGTATAGTATTAGCAGTGTTATTTTGTAATGCATAAAAGGAATGTGGCATGTGTACTGAAGAAAACATAAGGAAGGGATCTTCACTGTTATGTAATGAATTTTGCATATCTTGGCTTCAGTATATATTTTGGAAACCATTGCAGAATGGTACTTTTGAAGACAGAAAATTTAGTAGTTAAAAATATTGTGATTTATTTGAATAGAGGTCACTGTGTTTTGTTGCAGGAAGAGAGATCCAAAGTGGATGACCTGAGAGGAACTCCTATGTCTGTAGGAACTTTGGAGGAAATTATTGATGACAATCATGCCATTGTTTCCACTTCTGTTGGCAGTGAGCATTATGTCAGCATCCTTTCTTTTGTTGATAAAGATCAGTTAGAACCTGGATGTTCTGTATTGTTGAATCATAAGGTAAAATATAAATTTTATGTTGTCACTAACAGGAAATGAATGTCATCTTCAAAGTGGCCACTCTCTGACCTCCACAAATTCCATCATTCCTGACATGCCTGGAAAGACTGCTAGAAATAATTTTCCAGCAGTCCTTTCAGGGTTTTTGTCATTTTGGATTTCTTGAAGTGATTCAGGATGAGACCCTTTCAAGAAGATTGGCTCTAATAACAAAAAGTCAAACTGGGGCCAAATCAGGAGACTACAGTGAATGTTCAAAACACTGATGTTTGTATTTCAGAAAAAAAATAGCAGTAGGGAGGCAACTTTGATATCCTAGAAGTATAAGGGAATGATTTTGACCTTTCGTTTCATCTTTGTACTGTGCACATTTCCTTTGGAGGTTTTTTTTTTGGGGGTGGGGGGGGGAGGTAATACCTGAAAACCCAGGTGTCATCCCTATTCCTCCACCTCAAAAATGGTGTCTTCCAGCAGTCTTGATAATAGCTCTGAGAAAATTTTTTTATCTTAATGGCTTTGCTGTGCTAAACTTCGTATGCATCTTGAATCTCCCAACACAGAATATACAACCAAAGCTGTCATGTTTATAATGCAGAAGCTTGAGGCAGGGACTGAAAAATTGTGAGTGTGATAAACATAGCTGTAGAAAATAACAATGAAAATATACACACCAACACCTATAAGGTGAGTTAGTGTTTTTCACTCACAGGAGAGGGTCGTATGATCACAGAAACTTAAATTAAGCCATGTGGTAATGAAAAGGCACTGTTCGTTGGGTCACCAGGCAAAATAGAGAGACTCAAGATGATTCAGTTGTCAGTACTGTTCGCCATCACATTCAAGATTTGTCAGCTGGTACAGAACATGAGTAACAACAAAAATTAACCTGCCAAGACAGTTGAAAATTATGACTGGTGATGAAAAATGAGAACTGTCTTTGGCAAGCTTAATTATGCATATTCTAAATATTACAAACTGAACATTTAGCAGGCAGTTTAAACTGTTGTGGTCTTTAAAGATGGTTTGGGATAAAAGTCTACAAGCCATGTGGTTCTGAAGAATGTACGTAACAATATGACTGTGTATTTCGGCAAAGATATAGAAGATGTGACTCCTTCAGTGAGAGGTACGAGGATTAAAAATGTGTAACATCAAGTGTACATGGGCAAGTTATCCTCATCTCCAGACTTGCTTGATGATTTACATATTGAAACTAATGGCTGTGATATTGTCAGACCAAACTAAAAGGAACTGCCCAAGGACTTTGGGAATACACTGAAACTGAAACAGGCTGATGGTTATCTTGGCAGCCATAGTATGGAAAGACAGAATATAAACATGTTAACCAGTATGCATCATCCTCCAGCATTGGATGTCTTCTGTGATGATTGTGGAAATGCTCTGAAACTAGCCATAGTACAGAACTAAGGCACAAGGTGTATGTGGACAAATTTTACTGCATGATGAACATTTGTTGCATTAGCAGATGGACCTGAAAATGGATAAACCAGGTATTTTTTCATCTCTTGACCTTTCTAAACAGTTGTGTCCTACTCACATTTTGTGGTTCAGAATTAGTACCTGATATTTGAGAGGAAGGGGGTGCATCAACCTGAAGATGACCCCATGGGGAAGACACCCATTCCATCAGCCAGCCAACCATACTTGATGTATGCCACAGCAGACACTGGCTGTTGAAAGAAAAAGTAATTAAGCATTCTGTGTTGTTTGGAAAACAAACAAGGACAAGGTTTTTGCAGTGTTAGTCTTTGCTTCAAGCTGTACCACACAAAACTGCATTTCTGCAGACTGACACCATACCAGAAACATTCAAACACACACAGTTTTCCTGTGTTGCCATTATGGTTATTGAAGTGTGAGTTTTTGAACAACAATATCTTGATGAAATAACAAGGCCCAAGGGTGCGGATTTTACAAAAGGGATGATGAGGTAAGCAGAGGTATATTTGAAGTGTTTTTACATATTTTGGTCTAATTTTGTTGTTCTGTTGAAAAACAACATAAGAATGGCTGCTTTGAGAAAACTGTAAATATTTCAAGGTTTTTATAATCATCTTGGGGGGGATTAGTAAGTAAAATTGCCCCTTAGAAGTGGATGGTTTAATTACAACTAAATCTAAATATCCTTAAACAATGTGTAAGCATTTTAAACAACTATGGTGAAAGAGAGTTTTTGGAAATATACAATAATATGAATAACAGGACATTATATTCCCATTCAGCTGCTAAGAAGTATGTATCATGGGAAACTATTCCATTTTGGCCGATAAAGGTTAATTAAGCACCACACAATGAAGCGGCAATTTTTAACCTTTGAACTAGAATGGTCCACATGATACCCCAGCTGCTTTACCAGTGAGAAAGTAGGCCCCTGGTGTGCATTGGACAGGCAGCTTATTGGGCCCCAGAGTTAGTGTGGACATGGAGAATGAATA
Organism: Reticulitermes speratus; assembly: GCA_021186555.1. Lineage (NCBI taxonomy): Eukaryota > Metazoa > Arthropoda > Insecta > Blattodea > Rhinotermitidae > Reticulitermes > Reticulitermes speratus. The sequence goes on along the minus strand of JAJKFL010000042.1, from coordinate 25,632,490 downwards.
TCTGCCCCTGCTGGTAATTGGAACACAGATTTTCCAGTGGTTTTGCCTGTTGCCTAGTCAGTATACGCTCATCCTTCACTTTTCGTGGGTTGTACTTTGCGGTTTCACAAATTATGTGACTCTGACCCTTCAACCGATAAGAGCTTCAGAATTGTTCAACACTCGAACAGGTCTTTGAGTCATACCACATGATGTTCAAGGAGTTTGGGGGGGGGGGGAACACAATGTTTCTACAAAGAAAAGAAAAACACTAAAAATGTACTAAAACATTGTTTTGGGGAGGTGTTCAGTTGTTCGAGGATTTATGATTTCCACAAGGTGTCTTGGAACCCAACCCCCACGAAAAGCGAGGGATGAGTGTACTGACTGAATTATCACAACCTATGTTTAAAAAAATATAAATTTGTTCCTGTCTGTGCTATGAAGGCATATAGAGGGAACAGAGGTATAGGTGTACTCATTCTTGACCCCAGCACTGGATCTAGATGAGTGGTCAACTTTACGCCCTAACCACTTTACCCCCAAGAAAGAACCCGGTACCTATCGATAGGAGGCTGCTTGGGCCCGGGAGTTGGTTTGGACGTTCTTGAGAAGAGAAAAATCTCTTGCGTCTGCTGGGATTAAAACTCCAGATTGTCAAGCCCATAGTGTGGTCACTATACTGGCTACGCTATCCAAGCTCCTATCACAGCTTGTGTAAAAACCTAAATCAAAACAAATCCAGGCCTTTTAAAGCCAGACTGTTTGAACTTCCTGTTCAGAAAATTGGCAGTTAAACATACAACACTGTTAATGCAGACAAAAAATGAGCTTGTGAGAGGAAAAGTGCTAGTCAGAATTCTTGAGCTTCATTCAGAAAGTTCTGCTTGCTTTGTAGTGCATCCACCACATCTGTTACATTGTAAGTGAGTCCTTCATAGTTGCAGAACCTGGCCCATTTGACAGACATTTTCACAAAGGCTAATAAACTGAACCTCTTGTTGCAAGAGAAAAATATTTCCACATTCACTGCAAGGGACAGGTTTTGATCTTTTCAACATAAACATGAGTTTTGGCTCAAGAGTTTGTAAAACAAGGTTGAATAGTTTCCAACTTTGATTTTTTTTTTTTTTTTGGCAGAATATGAAACATTTGAAGGAAATAGTTTCCAATGAAATATCCAACATTTTAATGGATCTCAGTGCATTTTTTTGAGTACTTCGTTTCTGCTACTGATGATGCATTCTGAGTGAGAAATCAGTTTTAATTTACAGAGATACTCAGCAACATGTCAGTGCAAGACTTAAATAGATGTTAGCTCTATATGCGGGGAAAAATAACAATGATTTATTGTTGTATGAGTTCTGATGCAGTCTTCATTAAGAATATCGAGACATGTGTAAATCTGAAGCACTCAGTATTGCCTCGTTTCTCATAACTTATCTATACGAAGTTGGATTTGAAGTTATGTAGCCATGAAATCAGAATATTGCAGTAGACTGGAAGACATGTGGATATAACTAGCCACCATCATTCCACATTTTTGACAGCTTGTCAACAGATTTGTAGGAACACCACTGTTCATTACAGCAATACAATGTGAAGCAGAAAATTACCTTCGCTATGTTCTGAGTCATTACTGTAGTGCCAATTCAAGTAAGCAGAGTAATGGTCTAGAAGAAAGAATCCAAATACATGACTGAAATTGATTCACAAACCTAAGAAAGTCACGAGGAACTTCACTTCATACCAGAGAATTCAGTTTGATTGTGATGTTACTGTGTTCACTTAGCCTTCACATTGACTTTAGATTAACATGAATGTGTTCCACCACATTAAACTTTTAATGTACACGTTTTATTGTGTGACAGTACATCATTTTGTTTTAAGACGAGAAGGGCTCTGAAACAAAAGACGGGAAACACTGCAAAAAAGTATTACTGTGCATCAGATTCTTGCAATCACAGAGATGATACTGTTTTCTTGTGGCAGGTACATGCAGTTGTTGGTGTTTTATCAGATGATACAGATCCTATGGTGACTGTAATGAAGTTGGAAAAAGCTCCACAAGAAACATACGCTGACATTGGAGGTATGTAAAACTTAGTTGATTTGAAGTCTGAATGTTTCCCACTAGTTTTTGTGAGTATTTATGCTGATGCCATCTTCTTCTGTGGGAGTATGTGCATTACAAAGAATCATGCAGACGTTCTTTTACATGCCAACCGTGAACTTGCTCTACAAATAAATATACAAGGTGTGATCAATAAGTCCTGAGACTGGTTCAATAAAAAATAATCTTTATTGCTTATGGATAAAAACACTTAATCCCGTTCAAAATAGGCTCCTTCTGAAACTATGCACTTATGCCAGTGGTTCTGCCATTGTTGGAAAAATCTTTTAAATGAGTCTTTCAGAATACTACTCAGGTTCTTTGTCGTATTCTATTTGATGTTGTCAATGTCATTGAATCTCTTTCCTTTTATTGGCATTTTAAGTTTGGAAAACAGTCAGGAGTCACAGGGAACCATGTTGTGGGAGTAGGGTGGTTGCTGAACCATAGGAATACCATGATTTGCTAAAAAAAACCTGAACCAAGTTAGCTGTGTGTGTGGGTGCATTGTCGTGCTGCAGAGCCCATGCACGAGATTTCTGTTTGTTTGGCCTCTTGCGATAAATGGCAAGTCTCAGTCACTTCACAACCTTAACATAGTAATGTTGATTTGCTGTTTGACTTTTGGGGACCTATTCATATTGAACAATCCCTTCCATATAAAAAAAGGATCAGTGTGACTTTCACTTTGGAACACACCTGACGCGCTTGCTTTGGTCGTGGGAGACTTGGGTGACTTCCACTGCGAAGATTGACGTTTCATTTCTGGATCATTTCATAAACCCATGTCTCCTCACCTGTGATGATGTCTTCCATGACATTCGGATCCTCTTCTGCCTCTTGAAGGAGATTAGTGGCGACGCACAAGCTGTGTTCCTTCTGCTCAATAGTGAGGACACGAACGAATTTTGCAGAAATGCATTGCATGTTCAGATCCTCTGTCAAAATGGCTTGGTGCGTACTGTAAGATATGCCAACCTCTGCAGAAATTTCACACACTGTAAATCGCCTATTTCCATAAATTAATTCTTGCACATATGTAACAGAATAATCATATCTGGTTTTTGACAGTCACCCAGATCGCGGATTGTCATTGACTGAAGTTTGGCCTTTTTTAAACCTCCTACACCATTCAAACGTGCAAGTGCGACTCAAGCACTCATCACTGAAAGCAGTTTTAAACACTGCAAAATCTCTGCACCGTTTTTTTTTTTTTGCAAGTTTAATGCAAAACTTGATGTACACACACTGTTCCTTCTGTTCCGACATTTTGAGCACGGCCTGAAATGTAACGATTAACCAAAGCTGGAGAGACGGTTGCCCAACGGTTTTGGGCCATCCTTTGTGCCATGGAGAGAGGAGACTCAAGGTCACATTCCAGCAGAGAGGCATGTCCCAACTCCTCCCCCTAGCTTAGTTATAGATCCAGTCTCAGAACTTATTGATCACACCTTGTAGGTAGTACTAAATACAGGAACATTATTGTATCTGGCATCTTGCATCAGTCTTTACTCAGACTGTTTCACCGATGGCATGCATTGCAGTGATTGCCGCTATTCTGTTATGCATTGAGTTGGGGACCATGAGTTTGAGTTCAGTGTATTGGAGTTAATATTAGGAAAGGCTCACCATATTTAAAGAAGGTGCTGGAAATTGTTTTGTTTGGCTTGCAGACATGTAGCATATGTAACAACCACTTTATTCATTGCAGGTCAAAGTTCTGCTGGTGAAACTGAAAACACTGTTGTACTCTGAATGCTTTCTTTCAGATCGTCTGCGGTGTGAGAATTATTATTATACTATTTATCTTTTCACATATCTCACAAGTAAGAATCCCATGGATTCAGATCTGGGTGATGAGGAGGCAACAGTCCCCTGCTTAATATTCTGTCACCAAAATCCCTCTCTAAACAATTCATAAAATTTAATTAAAAATCATTCCATTGTAACACAAATGGTGTTACAATCGGTGTAACATAGGGTGTGAATTTGTGGTCTCTGAAACAAATGGGTGTCAGAATCCTAATTTGATTTTTTACTTGTGGAGTATGTTAACCCTTCATTGACACTGGGATTTAAATTCAGACTACTGCCCAGGACGGAGGGGCTTTACAGTACCCTTAAATGCATTCACAAATGTTCAGTGCACTGGGGCCGGCAGCACATGAAAAATTAAAGGTCTGTGTAGTACATGAAGGTGGGCATTGGAGGGTTAAAAGATGATGTGTATAGTAATAATCCTTGCACTGAAGACAATCTGAAAGGAAGCTTTCAGAATGATATGTTGTGGTATGATGGTATGCTTGTAAATTAAATTATATGGTGTGTTGTGATGGTGTGATTTATAATTGAATTAAAAATTAACACTCACTGAATGACAGATATGTTCAGAAATGCATAGAATTGTTTGTGGTGTGAGCTGATGCACTGTTTTGCTGAAAAAATATGTAGGTTCTCTTGTAATTGAACAGGTATTCAGAAAATGCTGTCAGAATGTGTGTTATGTAATGGTGTGAATTGATGGTCTCAGAAAAAATTGACCCAATAATCCTAGTTGCACTCATATTACACTGCACACCAACATTAATATGTAAGGCACTTTGTGGGTTAACATGGGAAACCTCTTATTCTGAAAGCTGAAGATTCATTTCTTCTGGAATGTGACTCCGTGTTTTGGCTATATACCGTATATTCTCAAATCTAATCCGCACTCAAGTTTTTGGCGATTTCTTAAACGAAAAAAGTTAGTTCGCGGTTCTAATCCGCACCTTTCCTTCAACCACCCCTTGCCCACGGGGCGACTGATTGAATAATATTGGATGTTACCAATGCGTTAAAATCCGACGCTACGCCTGGGGCCGATGAGTCATACCAATAGAGGCGGGGCCTTTCTCAACAGACGTGCGCAATCTCGTCTGAAGCCAGCTCACGCCTTAGTTGTTGAAACGTGGGAGGTGCTTGTTCCAATTTGTCGTGTACTGTAGTTATGGAAGAGGGACGCCTGAAATCTAAACGACTCTCATATACGGCAAAGTTCAAACGTCAAGTTATTCGTTGCGCAGAGGATAATGGAAACCGCAAAGCTGCTGCAATTTTTGGAGTTGATGAAAGCAACGTTCGACTGTGGCGGAAACTGGGTGGAGAGCATGGATAACGATTCAGTTATGAGTGATGACGGCGAGTCTGATGAATAATAAATTATAATAATAAATAATAAAATAATAGATTATTGTATTGTATTGTTCTTACGGCACGTACAGCAGCTCAATCATTTTTCCAAAATCGAGCTCTCGACCGCGAATCTAATCCGCATCTGATTTTTTAGCCCTCTAAAACTGTAAAAAGGGTGTGGATTAGATTTGAGAATATACGGTAGTTCCCAATTTTTTGAAGGATTGTAGTATGTTCATCTACAGAGTTAAGCAATCTTCACAGAATGCTTGCTACTGAAGATGAAGACACTACCAATTGAATCTTCAGCAGCACTGCTGTTAGAACCTCAAATCAAGTCACATGAGGAGGAGGAGCATAACCAAAGTGTTCATCCCCATTCTGTTTTATATAACAAGAATCACAGTAGGTTCAGTCAAACAAAACAATTCATTTATTCAGTATTACCTCAACAACATTTTTCAGCCCAATCATCCATTCTTGTCAACCCGATGATGGCCCATTGGGCCGAAACATGTTGTTGAAGTAATACTGAATAAATGAATTGTGTTTGACTGAATCTACTGTGATTATTGTCAAAGTGTTCATCTTGAACTGAATGTTCTTCCTAGGAGGCCTGCTTACAACAGTACACTGTTAGGGTTGTGCCGATATTGTGTTGGTTTACCTGCAGCTATGATTCCTAACCAGAATTGCTACACAGTTTGCTATAAAATGACTGAGTTGTGCTTGTGGACATCGCATATATAATGTCCCATTATTTCATTTTTTTGCTGAGGCACTCATGTAAAACTGGTCATTACTGTGTTGGTTCATGTTTAGATTTTTGTAGCTGCATGTAGCTTGCACCCACATTTTATGGTAGTATGTTTGATGTACTTATTATTCTGCAGAAAATGTGTGGCACATTTTTTTTAGTTTACTACAAATTACTTTTTTCTTGGAATTTAGCATATTTTTCATTTTATTTGGTCTATAAAAGTTTATTTTGGAAAACCAATATTCTGTTTAGTTTTTATTCATTGTCAGTAGAAGTTGTATCTCAGTTAAGTAACACTGCTAAAGGATAGGTGGTTATTCTGGGTAAATAAAATTTTTGAATGTCTTTTTTAAGGTATGGATTATTGGAATTGACAGACTTACTGTATTATTTTAATATTACTTTAATTAGGTTTACATAATGTGAGTTGACATGACCCATTTTATTTTGTTAACTCCTTTGTGGTGTGAGGGTGCAAAGTGTACTTTCTCTCTCTCTCTCTCTCTCTCTCTCTTTCTCTCTCTCTCTCACTCTCACTCTCTCTCTACACACACACACACACACACACACACACATACACATACACTGTAGAAACGATTAAAAATTGTTTGTAGTATGTATTGTATCTTTATTTACAATTTCGTAATTATGCAGGAAAACTTGAAGCATATGTTTCTGACCTCTGAAATCTTCGCCAGCTTGAACCAGTTGTACAAGTTTTGATGATTTGATCCTGAGAGCCTTTTTATTTATAAGTTGTGGCATGAACTTTGAAGTACTGAAATAATTTTCTGTTACTATATTTTCAGTGGTTATATTTTCCTGCTCTTTTGAAAATTGTATTGCTGAATACACACAAGTCTTCACTTCCAGTTCGTTGCATATTACAGTAGAACCCTGTTAAGAAGTCTTTCAGGGGACCAGATGATTAGGGACTGCATAAGTGGGAAGACTTATTAAGAGGGAAGCTTATTAAAAGCAATAGGATTTTGGGACTTTAAAAATCAGACTTCTTACAGAGGAAAACTTCTTATGCAGGGACTTCTTATCCAGGTTCTACTGTATTTATTATTCACTGCTCCTTCATGTTTTGGCCACAGGATATGACCATCTTCAGGGAGCTACAAACTTCATAGACATATACAGCATATATTGCAAGTAGTCATACATAAATGGTAAAAATGTACATGTTGGTGTCTGCATACAATGTTAATATTGTGATGTCAATCTATAAGTAGATATTATGTTAAACCTGTATTAAAATTATAATACAGATAAGATGTTAAAGTTGCATAATGTGCTGTATCCAAACATCTGTGGTGGTGACATAATTGGAAGTGAAGGTTTGTGTGTATTGGACAATTGCACAGAAGATGTGTAACATTAAATTTATACTGCTAAAGTTTGCTTCCCTGGCTGACATTCATGTTGTATCTTATTATTTTCATTATTGGCTGTGTAGGTTTGGATACACAGATCCAAGAGATTAAGGAATCTGTGGAGCTTCCTCTCACCCATCCAGAATATTATGAAGAAATGGGCATTAAACCCCCCAAAGGAGTTATTCTCTATGGACCACCAGGTACTGGGAAGACTTTGCTAGCCAAGGCAGTGGCTAACCAAACCTCAGCCACATTCCTGAGAGTTGTTGGATCTGAGCTCATACAGAAATATTTGGTGAGTGTGTGTGTAGCATATGTACATCACACATTAACACTTTAACGCCGAATTTAAATGCCCCCGCGCAACAGCGTCCTGCCGAGGTTTTTAAATATGGATTTCAATTCTTAACGCTTACTCTTGACTTAAATGAAATCCACATTTGTGAAAACAATTCATGATTGTCATACATATGACACAGCACCGTGATTCTGCAATGTAATATAGTGTATCCGAAACACTTACTTTCGTGAGTGTTGCGTCATGAAGCAACTTGTGATCAATTATGGAAGTAGATTTTCATACAAGTCTTTTGTAATAATAATATTTTAATGGCCTGATTATTCCCTGATCAAGTGTTTGGAGAATGCTGGTGCAGTTTTGGGGGAAAAAACATAATTTGCATTCTTTGTGTAACTTGTGTTTTGGGAATGAGCAGCACTCTAATCCAAAAAGTAAAAGCTTTATGTTTTGGGTTCGCAATTTGGCATCTAATGCCCTTAAATAGTCACCAGAGGTGGCCTGTGTAACCTCTGCTTTTCTGTTGGCTACGCATTTTGTGGGCAGCTTTCTGACATTTTTCAAGAAACAAGGGTTTTGACACTTTGCAATAACTAATGGTGGGGGTTTGCCATTACCATCTGCATTGCATGTTAACATAACTGTTATCCTGGCCTTGTAATTTTTTCCACCCCTTTCAAACTCATTGCCTTATTAGGTGGAAGCCTGAAGAACAGAGCAGTCTGATTAGCATTATAAACATTATTTGATTTGTAGTCCTCAGAAATTTTGAATAACTGTTCCTTTCTCCATTCCTCCACTGTTGAAGAGTCTGCACTTCTGTGCTCTCCAAATACAGTTTTGTAAGCAACACTGTGTCACTGCTTAAAGCTATTGATCCAGCCATTAGAGGCTTTGAAATCTTCAATGCCCAACCTTGTGGCAATGCACAGAGCCTTTTGTCTCAGCACTGTGTCATTGCTTACTGCATTGCTGGCTATAGCGTTTTTTAAACCACACAGCGAACAAACTCCTCAGTTCTTGAAATGTGACTGTTTGAGGCTCTTCTTTTACCATAGAGCCTGTCACATTGTGTGTAGCACTGTTTGGTTTCTCCTATTTTTAAGAAAAAAAAATATGCTCAATGTTGACAGCACAATTTCTATTCTGACAGCCATTGCAACACTTTTCCTTATTGCAATCCATTTAGGCTAGGCTATCCATTTTTTATTGAATAGAGAATGGTTGCTCTTCATTGGTTCACTCATAGTGATGAAAAATGGATCACAACCAGAAATTAAAATAAAACTTTTTGATAGTTTAATTTGTAGTAGGTTCACAAAGCAGCAATAACATAGCATCTTAATAGGAGTGGGCAACTTCTGGTTACTTACAGCAAATCATCATCAGAAAAAAAAAACTGCCAGTTAAATCCACAGTAGATCTAGAAAGCAACAAGCACATGGAACTTGCAGTCATTTGTAACTTCTATCAAAAGACATTTGTTACTATACACGCTTAGTTTGGGAGGAAACACAGCTCCACTCTGCTAGTGTTACCTTGAAGCCAAAGAATAGTAAGGTTATACAAAGGCAGTAGAGGAGATTGGAAATTATAATTGAAAATCATTCCCCCCCCTGATTCAAATTTAAAGTACTTAAAGCAACAGGCCAGTTTAAGCTGTTTGAATAAAATACAATATTTTTCATATGGAAGTTTTGGTGGTGCTGATGAAAAATGCATAGAAATGAGGAAAACGGAATCAAGGGAACGTAAAATCCAGGCTTTATTGTACTTTGCAGGATAATCATCTAACACTTAAAACTACAGATGGTTTTCTGTTTTTTAACATAACTGAGAAGTTCTCTGTTTCTGTGTTCTGTTCTTTACACACACCAGAAAACATTTAACTCAATTCTAGTATGTGTATTTATACTCTGTAACTATAACATTGCTGTTAGTGACTTTATACTGATGATTCAATTCTTTAGGGTTTTGACAGTAGTGTATAACATTCAGAAACACTCTTCTCTGGTCTTCATCCACTGTCTAATGTATAATTGAAGCATATTGTCTCAGAAGTTGGTCTGCCTCTGTCCTTATAAAACATTTTTGTTTTTGTAGGGAGATGGACCTAAGCTGGTAAGAGAACTGTTCAGAGTCGCAGAAGAGCATGCACCTTCCATTGTATTTATTGATGAGATTGATGCTGTTGGAACCAAACGCTACGATTCAAATTCTGGTGGTGAGCGTGAAATACAGAGAACCATGCTGGAATTACTAAATCAGTTGGATGGATTCGATTCTCGAGGAGATGTGAAGGTATGGAGTGTAGTTATAAGAAATTACTATCTTGTTGTTCAAAGCATGCCAGTTCAGCATACGTACTGATGATAAATTACCGACTCAACTACTTAGCATTAATGATAAAATATTTGTTTTGTATTACATAATTGATTTGAAGGTTGTGATGGCTACCAACCGAATAGAAACTTTGGATCCAGCTTTGATACGACCTGGACGAATTGACAGGAAGATTGAGTTCCCACTTCCAGATGAGAAAACAAAACGTCGTATCTTTAACATCCATACATCACGGATGACTTTGGCACAAGATGTAAATCTGACAGAACTTATTATGTCCAAGGATGATTTATCTGGTGCTGATATAAAGGTGAGACTATCTACTTTTTGTTATGTTACCCAAAGAGAAACTGAGGTGAAGAGGACCTCTTTTCTGTTTGTCAGAAATTCTGGAAATTTTCATATTTGAACTCAAGATATTAATAGATTGACTGTATCATGGTTCCACTGAATGTTGTAGCACAAAAGTTCCTCCTCAATTTAATTTTGTTTTCTGTCATGCTGAGGTAAGACACAGATGAAGGACTTTGAGTGCTGACAAGGGAATTTAAATTTGTAGATTCACCACATGAATACAACGTAAAAATTAAGTGTAATGTATGCATTCATTTCTTGAAACTGCAAGTAGTATGTAGTAAATGACCCCCCTTGCACAGTGATTCATTCTTGGAAACACCTAATGAAATCATGCAAATACCCATCATGTGGCATTCATGCATCTTCACCTTGATTCTGGCCTCGAATTCATCGAAGTGGCGAGCTGTGACCGGAGTACACTGCTGTTCAGATATTGCTACCAAAAGCATTGCAGGAGGGGAAGGGGGGGGGGGCAGGGGCAGATAAATCACAGAATCTTGGCAGCCAGTTTTAAAACTCTGGACCTTGAGATGGGCCAGTATGAAATGCTTTGCTCAACTTTTACCTTAGATACTCTTTCAGTATGAGATGTGGGACCATCTTAGTTTGATGACCAAATTTATTTTGATAGAATTCATGACACCCATGTACTGACTTACATTCGTCTTGACTACTACTTGTGTCTTGCAAAATTCACATCCCTGAGCAAACCTATGGCAAGAGATGTTACAGTGTGAGAGTGCTTCACTTACTAAGTGGGCCATGAATCGCATGATGTCAGTAGACATAATATTCAAATTTTACAGTCAGAGTTTGTGAGGGGTTTCCTTTATCAGTAAAAGAAGTGTGTGTTCACAAATAAACTCTGCACCATTCCGTCCAATAAAGTGAAACCCTTATCCATCGTTCCCATATTCATTGTTTTTACCACAAGGATCATTCATTTCTTCTGGTCCTGAAAAATCACCCATATAAACAGTGTGTAATTATATTGGATGCATCATTCCTCGAAGTGTCCTTTGACCATGCCAGTTGTTCAGAATTCTGGGTTCAGACCCACAGTATGCCCAGAATAATTATATCTGTGAAAAAATAGTGAAGTAACAAGTTTATCGAATGTACAGTAGTGGTAACCTGCCCATATTTGTAATTATGGTTACGGCAGTAACGGCAATTACAAAATGTCGCCATGCCTCAGCCAGGTGAGCGGAATTGGGGTGAAACTGAGAAGGATGTCATTACATGTGTAAATTTAATTTCACTGTGCTTAAGAAAGATAGTGCCATGCCTGTGCCTATTTTCTCAAAATTTGCAAGTGCACAACAGCATTATATTTGGATCCCTTATAATGAATTTCACCCAAAATGGAAAATACCGTATTTTTCGGCATATAATACGCACCAGCATATAGGATGCATCCCGTTTTTTATGCAGATTTTTTGAGAAAAAATACTTTTAGTATATTTTATCATGCATTTCTTGAATAAAAAATACATTGATTTTTCAGGGAATTCATACATAACAAATAATCTAATTAGCAAAAATATTTTAAGTTGCATTAAAGATATTAATCTTCATCCCCAAATCCACAAAAATCGTCATCTTCAGAACTAGATACACTTGAAAGTTCTTCTGAATCAGGAACCGAGTCATCACTGTCTTCAAACAATAAATTATCCTCTCTACCGTCAAGGGAATTACTAATGCCACACTTCTTAAAAGATTTAAGAACTATCTCGGTTTTCACTGCATCCCATGAATTCTTAACCCATTCACACACTTTGAAAATAGTAGGCTTCTGCGTTCTTCCTGTTGGCATCTCTTTAAAATCTGACGACTGCATCCAGCTGTTCCACTCATCCTTCGTGAATCCTTTAAATGGTTTATTAATTGAGACATCTAAAGATTGAAGCTGGCTGGTTAGTCCTCCTGGAATTACAGCTAACTTAGTTTTCAAATCGCTAAGTTTATTCTTAATAGCTTCAGTTCTGTGACATCGAAACAGATCCCATACTAGCAAAGCAGGTTTCTTTAACAGTCCACCAGGACGTCTGGACCACACCTTTTCTATCCATAATTTCATCCCTTCCTCATCCATCCATCCTTTTGGGTGAGCATGAACATAAACTCCTGCAAGAAGTTTTTCCTTGGGTAATGTCTTGTTGTCATACAGTTTGTGAATTGACAGTTATTACAGTTCACCATCTCTGTGTGGTCTACTTAGAAACAGTGGGGCCAATGTCACAGGCACACTCCATCAAAATAGAAAACATGTCCCCGAGTTAGTAAAATCCAAGAAGCTAGCAAAGGGAGAATCTATCACTGCTGAATGCAATGGGATCATGGTTATGAAGTGGAGAGACAAGAGAGAAGTGTCATTCATATTCACATTCCATGACAATACAATGCAGACACAAAGTGTAAGAGGCACCATGGACATGAAAGATCAAATGGTTCAACCATACCTAGTGGAAAGAAAATGAGTAAAGAAATGGTACCTGAAAATTTTTCATGAGGTTGCTAAATGTAGCATTTCATAATGCATTCGTGGTATACAATAGTAGAAACAAAACACACGATTTGAACTACAGGTCAGATCTGATAAAAGCCGTCATTCTCACACATAAGCCACAAGTCCTGCTGGACCTGACCATCAGAAAGACTTGGGTAGGCACTTCATGGAAAAAGATCCTCTTATGGTGGGGAGGAAGCAAAACCCCAAAAAAGGTGTGCTGTTTGTTTATTACAGAAGAAAAGGCTGGAGTCGATATATTGATGTCCTGACCAAAAAGCAGGCTTGTGCGTAAAGTCCTGCTTCGAACTGTTTCACATTTAAGTTGACCTTTGAACGAACTAACAGCTGAAGTCCTAATGTAGTGCTACAGTAGCCATAACATTCCTGTTGTGTATCTTACCATGAAAGTGTTTTGCCTGGAGTGGAATGCGAGTCAGTAAATTATATTTTCAGCCAGAGACAAAGAGTGCTATTGTAGTGCAGATATAATATTGATAGGAAGAATGTATTTAGTCTCATGATGGTGCAGTGTTACAGTCTTGTTAAAAACATGACCCCAGTAACATAACTGAAGTCACACTACATAATTATGCCAAACTGAAACATCTGTGCAAGTGGACAAGAAACAAAATTTATGGCAAAATCACACAAAATTATGTCATCAAATCTTCAATATAAAATTGGCATAATATAAAGCAGACTGTGGTAAGTTATGATGAAAATGTCAAGCTGTTATGTTTCATAGTTCTCAATTCATGTAACATTTGCTAATGTAAGTGAAAATAAGCCAGGAAGCCAGATTTATATACCATCTGCGGGAGAAGACAAAGAGTACCATTTAAATACCGTCTGGAGAGGTTAACTCGGTACAAGAACTCAAAACCCAAATCATGAGTTGTGTTAGTCCAGTTCATGGTACCAAAGCCCATTCCATGAGGATTGTATCCTAGCAACAGCAGAGTAAGTCTTCTACTTGCTCTGTAACCACCCCTCTTCATAAAAACCATGTTATGAAGCATCTCATAGAATCTCAGAATCAGATTATTGGGAGTCTCTGTAGGTGAAGTTCATGGATGAGAATTAGTGAAGTTAGATTTATTACACACACATGTGGCATGATGACCCTATTTTTTTAAGGAAGGAAAGTAGGTTAAAAAAATGCCAGAGGAAAAATAAAGTTGTCCCTGTGCATGGTATGAAGGCATGTGTGGGACCAGAAGTGTAGCTGTACTCATTCTTGACCTCAGCACTAGATGGAGGTAAGTAATCAGCCTCACACCTTAGCTGCTTTACCCCTGAGGAGAGAGCCCACAATACCCATTGAATAGGAGGCTGGGTGAACCCCAGTGCCAGTCTAGGCACTTTTGAGAAGAGAAAAATTTCTTGTCCCTGCTGATAATGGAACCATGATTCCTTGGTTGTCCAAACTATAGCCTACTCGTGTGCTGACTACACTGTCATGGCTGTTGATGTTTACTCCGTAGGTGACAGCTGTCACCCACGGAGTAAACATCAATAGTAGGACGAGTTGATTGACCCCAGAATAAGGCTATTAAGTGACATTAAAATATCGATGGCAAATAAAAGTCTGTGAAAAGTGAGTTGAAGGCAGAATCATAATAGAAGAAATAAATAAATTCATCAGTGGGAAAAATATAGTGCAAAATATGTAACCTTAATGGGGCCTACACCAACGTACACTGAAGTAAACAGCTAATTACTCGACTAATATTGGTCGTTTTAAGTGAAGGATTTAAAAGCATAAAAAAAGGAGAGGAAAAGTTTGTCATTGTAACACTTTTTAATTAGGAACTAGTATCCTAAATTCTGAAGTTTTAAATTATACACCACACCGTTTGTGTGAAATGACGCACCGTCAAGAATTACAAGTTGACTGTAATTTATATTTTATGTCATTCGTGAGATTTCGCAAAAATTTACATTTTTACCTTGAGTTGTAAGTTTTTGTAGAAAATAAACACCTGATGAAGATCAGCTTGATTGAAACATGTGGTGTTTGAAAAAATAATAATGAATAAAGGTTGTGTCAGGTGGAATACGTAGTGTTATTTATGTAATTCTCTATACACAACAGGATGGATAACATCAAGTTGGTCTGTACTATACTGCATACACTAAAATATCCTACGGCATACTGGTTTGCATATGAGTATTTGGAATTGCTTTACTCCTGTCTTATATAGTGACATCAAAGTATGAAATTTGTTCTGTAGTTGTGCGATTCTTTGTAACTTGCCTCTGATTCATTACATTTTAACTTATGACTCTTCCCAGTAAATCAGATGTTTAGTAGGAAGTTCCAAATGACTGGAATGATCTACCTAAAATTAGCAAATGACTGGTGCAGGAACTATTATTCCAAGTTACATGGTTACAGATATATATATATATAGACACTGAATAGTGTGAGGTCTGAATTAAAATGTACTTTGGTAACAGCATAACTTTGTGTTTGTTTGACATTATTTTTGTCACTGTTTCAGGCAATTTGTACAGAAGCAGGCCTGATGGCTCTGCGAGAAAGACGGATGAAGGTAACGAATGAAGATTTTAGGAAATCTAAGGAGAGTGTTCTTTATAGGAAGAAGGAAGGTACTCCCGAAGGTCTTTATTTGTAAAATGTAGAGAAAGGTTCTTCAGTTTTGAAAGTTGTGTATTTTCATTTTGAGGGAAAAAATTCATAAAATATATAAATTTGTCATGAGCTTCATTCACTCTAATTCCCGTAACTCAGCATTCAGAAATAATGTTAATAAATTTATTGATTTGGTTTTGTTGATGAATGTATTTCAAACCACACTTTTTGTCCATAATCCACTGGTGACATCTCAAATGTTGCAATTATTCCTGTCATATTAAATGCACATTTTCCATATTCATTGAGTCACTAATCAGTCTTCACATACATTTATTTCTTCAGTGCCATACTCCACTCATTTAACAACTGGAAATTATCCTGTTTTATCCTTTCTAGTGCATTATTTACATAATCTCTTTGATTAGCAATAATATCAGACAATGGTTTTATAGTGGAGAGTTCCTTGTTTTCTTGAAGGTTGGTAGGTTCTGTCTGACACAGCTGACACATGCCTATTGATGTTTTCTCTAAAGTGGTCTTTAATGAGATGGCTGCAGATTCACTGTCTACCTCAGTATGGTGAAAAACTGTGCTGTAAAAAAAAATATTATTTAATTTGTCTTCTAGCATTTAAATATGTATCCAATTTTACATGGGGTTATGGTTCCTGCAGAATAAAAGTGAATCAAGAAATTTTAATAAATTTAAATCTCCAGATACTGTAACTGTTGTTAAAGTACATAGATTGGAATGGCTTGGGCATGTCATGAGAATGGATGGTGAAAGGACACTAAAGAAGTTACACGAAGGCAAACCAGGAGGAGGGAGAAAAAAGGAAGACCTAGATTAAGGTGGATTGATGATGTCAAGTTGGATTTGAGGAATATCGCTGTAAAAGGATGGAGAACAAGAGCTTTGGACAGAACAGTATGGGCATATGTCATGGAGGAAGCCAAGGCCAAGGGCTGGAGTGCTAAAGAAGAAGAAGATTACATGTGAGGTTTTTGTGGCTGTGGAATGCATGTTTTGATGTTCTGTGTTACAGTCCAGTGTAGTGTGTAAGTGCTTATCAGTGTTTTGGAAGAACATACTGCCTCCATCTTCAGTGCTGTCTTGAAGGTTGGCATGGATACCATTTAGCTGAACTCTTAATATTTTATGGCATGGTATTTGCTCCAGTCAGCATGTTAGAAGACCCAAAGGAAACTGGCCTATGTGCAAGGAGATGGTGGCATTGAGACTGATAACCATGTACCAAACTCCACAATATCACAGCCCTTAAGACCACAATATGACAGTATCTGGTACTTGTGTATCATGCATCCCCATCTTGAAATTTTTGCTTTCCTGCAATAGTGATAATGGTCAGAAAATTCCTCCTACACGTGCAGTATGAGAACTGCATATAAGTAGTAATTGACATAACTGACATAGTTGTGTTGTGAACTGCTTCTGTGCAGTTATAAAGTGGAACGCAGTGACGTAGTGTTTGACAAAGTGTGTTTTCATACTGTGTTCTTATAACACATCATGGGGAAAATATACTGCCATGGATGACAGTAAGAGTGGGAAAGTTTCACATAACAGGATCAGTGCTGGTTAGGAAGGAAATGTGAAAACGACATGTTGTTACTGAAGTGAAAGTACATACGATAGTGGCATTGAAGTATGGTTCATCTAAACATCTGCCTTCAGTCTGCTTAGTTGTTCACTGTAATACATTACAAAGCTCAATTCTGTGCTTCAACAAAACTACTGAATTTATGACTCGCTTAAAAGTACGTTTGATATCGATCTTGTTCCTGGATATTGGCACTGTGTGGAAGTGGATGATTTTGCTGTAGTTTTAGAGGTACTAACATCGGCAGAACAACCAAATTCCACAATCTCAACACCCAAAAAGAGGATGAATATCAATACTGAATCAGCATGAAAGCTGTAAGTCAGTAGACTATAGCTGTACAAGTTTGCAGGCTGTCAGAATGTGAAAAACAGATATGGTATATGGAGGCGGTTTCTTTCACATCCATTCAAAATCACTCAACAACCCAGTCATATTTATTTTGATGCTTCATAATACATGTTACTGATACAGCATTATGAAATACAGAAGAGGAAAATAAAAAAGGGTAAATCATCTGATATTCAAAATCAAATATGTCATAAATATAAGCCATATACTTACCCAACAGCTTCACCTGTTGACACTTTACAAATATCATAAATACCACAGGCTGTTACTTATTCCACAACATATGCCATAAGAATTTGCACCAATGTTCTCATTTACTGTTAATTTGCTTTGTCATTTATACAGTAGAACCCTTTTAAGAAGTCTTTCAAGGGACCAGAGGATTAGGGACTCATTAAGTGGGAAGACTTATTAAGAGGGAAAGTTTATTAAAAGCAATAGGATTTCGGGACTTTAAAAACCAGACTTCTTACAGGGGAAAACTTCTTATGCGGGGACTTCTTAACTGGGTTCTACTGTATTTGAATCTCCTTGTTTTGCAAGCCTTGTGCTCTGCTCACCTTATGACTCCCTTTAAATAGCCCAATGATGATGCAGCTTGATATCCTTCAGCATATCCCACGTCAAAACCCTTCTGGAAAACTGCATCCTTTCCAGCTGCTGCACCATCTCGAAAACCAGCCTGAAATTATCAGAGACTTGTTATTTCAAAAGACTTTTCCTCTGCTATGCAAAATTCTTTGTGTTTATTTGTATTTGCTATTGTATAAATATGACATTGTAAGAGGTAATGAGATCAGTGCTTCACATACTTCATTCCTGAAATGACACTTTGTAATTTTAATAATAGAAATCAGTGTTAAAAAGATGCGTAACCTTTTAAAGCCTAGCTGTTACTTTACATACCACCAGGTTTACCTTGCAAAAATTCTACAAGGTGCGCACATTGCGTGCATGGGTTTTGTACAGATCTCAGAACAAACAGTGACTTTTGTCTTATGCCACATTAACAGATTTGTTTTGTATAACTGAGGTAGAGAGTGTTTACTGCGCGGTATGCACTGAGTCCTTATATAAAACACGTTTTGTCTTTAAAGGGATAAAAAAAGTTCTTGTAGAGGTTTATGTCTGACTCACTGTACTAGTGTCATGTTTGGTATGTCCCTGTCTGGGGAATCCGTGATACTTGCAGTGTTTCTAGAATACCTACTAAATTGCTTAAAATAGAATGACACAGTTTGCTGCATTTTGTACCTTTGAGTATAAAACTTGTATCCACCTCATGTAAAAACTATGAGCAATGTGATGGCACTTCAGTCAATCACAACCCAAAATGGTGATCATGCAAGATAAGGCTGAAGGTCTTGTGTGGCTTCTGGAGTCAGAATGAGAGATAAAAGTGCAAAGAAAGTACTGCCATTTATGGTAAGACTGTGCCTTTGAAACCAACCATCATAAAGTGGATGAGGAAGCTTCTTGTGACAGGCATTGTGTTGCAGAGGAAAGAAGCTGGACAGCCTTCTAGCCTGAAAGAAAGTGTGCACTGTATAGAGTGAAACTCCCTACATATGCCTCAAGGAGTCATCCTTTGTACTTTGCACAAATTGAATTTGTCTACAACAATGTATACGGTTCTGCACAAACATTTAAAGCCTTAAGCACACGAAGTGCAAATGGGGCAGTTATTAAACTGAATGACTGGCCAAAACATGAAATTTTGCCAGTGACATTCTAAGATGTATTGGTCATGACAAAGGTTTCCTTGCATGGACATTGTTTGTGGACAAAGCAACTTCCCATGTCAGTGGGAAAACCAATCACCACAACATGTGAATTTTGGGGTCCAACAACCCATGTTCACATTTCTTCTTGGACTGCTTGACCCTGAAGATGAAGGCACTATGATCTTTTGAAGTGTCAGAAACTTTAACTTAATGACACAGCATAATATCCTAGGAGACATGAATCTTCAGCAGCACTGCTATGAGAACTTCAAATATTGCAGTCCACATGCTGTTGTGGAGCACATTCATGACAGCCCAAAGATTAATGTGTGGTGTGGCTTAATACATGACCCAAAATTCACAGACAAAATAATATCTTAAAATGCTTAAATTATTTAGGCCATGTTTTGAGTATTCTTTGTCAAATCATGATTTATGGTGCTTTAAATCATAATATCCAAGGCTGTCTTTGGTATAAGTTGTAATATTCTAATACTTTTCCAAGTCCTATTCATGTCCACATTATCCAAGTTTTCTAAAGCTATGTATCTGTTTGAGATTTTAACCAAATACAGTTCTTTGACTTCCACATTATTTAGCTTTTTGACCTTGAATATGTCCACACCAAACGTGAGAACCTGTTTACTTACTGGTAGTCTCTCCTATCTGCAACCACAAGATGGTGGTTAGTGTAACAACTAGCTTCTAAAAGATTGGACATAAAATATACTAGAACAGCACTTTCTATCAAGATGTTATTGTGATTTGTGTGCCTTCCCATCAGTCCAAAAAGGTTTATAATGCAAGTTTGGAACACTGCTTTTGAGAACTAAATGTTTAGTGTGGAACAGTTTACTGCCATAACCCCATTACCATTACGAGCTTGAGGTGAACTCATATTCTCAACTATCAGTCTGAAAACATCTTCTTTCCCAACATTTACTTTGAAATATAGTGGTATTTTCCAAAAAATTGTCCAAGACCTATATATAGCATTTCATAACATGCTGGTTTTCTTATACTGAGGAATACTTAGGGCCCAGCCCATCCCCATAGCTGGAGGATTGCTCCTTGTTTGCTGTCCACAACTGCTCATTTATTATATATGTAACAATCCTCCATATCTGGAGGCAGTTTTCTCCATCTGCAACATGTGTCATGCTGTGAAAATAATGGACCCACCTATGTCTTCTATATAGTTTACCACAAAAAATTTTGTGGGTTGTAAGATACTTTATGTTTATACTCTAATGTACACACTCATCCTTCTGCCAATATTAATCTCTATATTAATGTGTCATGTATAACCATGTGTGTGCCCAGGCACACCCAAATGTCTCAAAATTTGGTATTTTGTGCCTCATTTTTAAAATAAAGTTTAGGTGATAATTTAAAAAAAAAAAATTTTTCAGTTTCTTAGTTGAATAAACTAATGTCCCTTATGACCAAGTATTCAATGAATGTTCACTTTTAAAAAATGAAAAAAATTCTGTGGGCACATGCTTATGTATCCAACTTTCTGATACACAGACAAGAATTAATTTACAAGTTTCCTTAAAGGTCCAGTAATTGTATAGCTGGAAATGAACTTGAGAGGAAACATTTTCACTTACTGTTCATGCACCATATGGTTCAAAGATGGACTGCAAATACAAGAATTGATTTAACCTGCTGGTTTTAAATGCAATGAATAATCTCAGAGACAGACAGAGAGAGATGTGAATGCATTCTGCTGTCAGCAGCCAACCCAACCAGTCAGATCCATGCACCAGGGAAGTAAGCCTCAGTGCTAGGCTCTCCAAATCATTTTCTTCTATTTACAACCTCACTTTGTACTGTAAAGAAACCTATATGAAGTATTGTAATTCAGAGTGGTTGTAGCATGGTGGTGGGCACTTTTTCTTGATCAAACATTTACGTAAGTACAAAACTGGAAGTATTATTTAGCATAAAATGTTTTCCTACTAGGATTTCAACAACCCAAGTATGAGGAATTGTGTGTGTGTGTTCTAGTGTCTGGGATTTGTCATCTGGATCTGCCTTATGTACATAGCTAAGCAGGCACAGTTAATGGCCTGAATAATTTTGTTGCACCTGTAAATTTTACTTTATACATTTACAACCCACTGTGTTAGTGACTAATAACAATAAACTTTACTAAGTAAAGATTTCACTGGAGGTACTGGTTTGACATGTTTCAATTCAGAAGAATCATCTTCAGGTACACATCCATATGTAAATACAAAACATGAACAATCTCAGGAAAAATTAGTAATATAAAAGCTCATAAACATTATCTTGTATTACAGGAATAACTTGCCTTGTCTCAAGATTTCTGCATACACAAGCTGCTAATCCCTTTCGTCTTCCAAAACTACAGTTAACACACATCCCAGTCTTTATTAATCTTTTACCCAGTTTTACAAATATGTGCCTGAAGATATTCTCACTCAAAACATGTTGCACTAGTACCACCAGTAAAATACTTATGCAGTAAAATTGTGTTCATGTACTATAATTATTTTTATTGTTACTGGTCTCTAAACTTTTGTTTGACATCTACAGTACAGTACTTTGATTAAATAATTACAGTTAGGTTGAAATAATGAAAGCACATGCAGTCACATCCCAGGAGACAGTAATTTTCATCTGTCATTTATGTTTTATTTCTTTGGCATTTATATTGCATGGATATAGAAATATGGTTAAAATAATATCATCAGCAGCAGCAGGGTATAAGCCATACGGACTTGTTCAGTCTTCAATGGGTATTGGTCTTTCTATCTTTTCTTTGGTTGACGTACGTTTCCTCTGCCAGTCAGAGTGTGTAATAATATGATAAAGTGGAAAAATAATACTACAATTTTTGAACACTCATGTCTTCTTGCATATTATGCTGTGTCATCTGGTAGCACTACTATTTAACAGTCAATATCGTATAACATTCCAGTCAGTTTGAATCTTCAGCAGTACTGCTGTGAGAACCTCAAATCTTGCACTATAATTTTCACCACTGCCACCAGGTGACAACCCAATCGCAGTTAATAAATATCATATATAAAATATCCAGTAAGTAGTTTGCAATTAATGATGGTCATGTGTTAATTTTCTGCATAAATTTCTTTTGAGTTTTGATGAATGGTTTACCTAAACTCTTTATTAGGTAGTAACAACTTTCCATTCGTCTGTATACAAGGCATGTAGCATTATAACAGATGGAATTACAGGGAGGTACAATACCAAGTTGGCAAAAGTGGCAGTGCTTCTGACTTGTATTAGGAAATTACTGGTTCAAATGTCAGCTTGGACACACTACTGACCCCTGTATCACCTTTCTTTTTTAATGGCTGACAGTCTTTAGCTAAAGTCTCACAATGACATAGGACGAGAGGTTGTTTAACTTTTATTATGACACCTTTCCAAGATGGGTTTATTTACTATTCCCAGGTTGAATAAGTGACTGTCAAGGTCATGTAACTGGCATCACCTGGTTCCGGTTTGGCCCTAGTTCTCTTGACTGAACATTCCCCAAGGAAGGAAATCCTCTGAATTTTTTTTTTATCCAGGTATGGATTCTCAGCATTTTAGATTATTTCTGTTCATCTAGTCCTTAACAGACCCTTTAGCAACCCTTTCCAAGATTCCACAGATTGGTTGAAGTCCTACTAATGGATATTCAGCTAAAGCTACAGGCTGGTTCAAGTCCTAGTAACTTTTTAATACAAGAAAAACAACAAAGAGCAAAGTGAAGATACTTTTCTATCCAGTGCACCCTCAATATCGATAATAGCATTGCTTTGTTTTAAAGTTCCCAGGCTTCAACCATTTGTCCATCTGATAAGTGCAGTATTTTGATTAGTACAGGGCACTGGTAGGATACTGACAAGGGAAAATGGAAGTACTTGAGAAAGACCTGTCCCAGTGCCACTTTGCACACGACAAATCTCACATGGGCTGGCCTGAGATCAAACCTGAGCTCAGCCTCCACAGTGACAGCAGTGACTAACCACCTGAGATATGGCATGGCATAATTTGGAGTCACAAACTCATCTAGGTAATATACAAATATTCAGCTCTTGCCTAACAGAATGCACTGTGCCTCCATGACAAAGACCAAGTGGTAATAATTGCTATTTACTGTAAGGTTGAGAAGAAACAAATGTACTCTGTGGACACAACAGGGATTTATGTTAAAACTGGACTTCAAAGGGTTAATAGATGTTCAGGTCCAGTTCTTTTCAATTGAGTAACAACCTTGTTCCCTTCAATTCCCCTTTGTCTTGGCACCCACCTCAGTTGTACCTTGTTTTGGTTAGCCAGTTTCATTAGGGACAGATGGCAATCCCAGACCAAATTGAGAGTTGATCTATTAGTTGTCAGTTGCTTTGAATGCAGCCTGTCTTATCAGATAGAATATAGATATTTCCATATAGTGTATATAACATCTGTACCCTCTACAGCATAAGCCTAAATTACCAAAAGATGAAGCTAAGCGTCCTCCTTGTGCCATATCTGTACATACATACATATACATTTCATGGATCCAACACCCATCCTATGACGGTTGAATATGAAACATGTCAAGCTAATATTGATTGCATTACACAACTTCGTCATCAGTCACAAATTGATCAACAACAGGTTTCACAAAATACAATACAAGTACAGTATGTAATACTTTGAGTATATGATGTATAATGGTTGATTTTGGATATGGTTATGAAGTAAGAGATCTTCAAATCATTTATCAGAATAACATGTTCAAAACATTTCAAGTGTAACTAGATGATGTTCCATTCTTGTGATAAAAATTCTTCTACAGAATAAAATGCATGAGTAAGAAGATACCTTCTCAAAGCTGACTTAAAAATCAATTTATCATTTTGGAGTTTCAATATATTTGAAGGTAGACTGTTAAATATCTTTATAGAGGAATAAGTAACACCTTTTTGAATGGAAGAAAGCCTTACTGAGGGTATGTGTAATTGAATTTTGCATCTTGTATTAATACCATGCATATAAGAATTTGTTTGAAATTCATCCAGATTGTTAACAACAAACATCATCAAGGAGAAATTATATAGACTTGGGACTGGTAATATTTCAAGTTTTTTAAGCCAATTTCTATATGAGCACCTTGAACCTATTCCCAACACAATTCTTACTATCTTTTTTTGAATTAAGAATACCTTATGCATAGTAGTTGAATTGCCCCAAAATATTATACCATATTTTATCAAAGAGTTAAAATGAGCAAAGTATACGATCCTCAGTGTCTCTATATTTAGAATTTGAGAAAATCTTTTCATTACAAAACATGTGCTCAACTTATATAGTAAATAGTTTATATGATTCTTCCACGTTAAGTTAACTACCTAATTGTAAACCTAGAAATTTTATAGTATTTGTTTCAACAAGAGTTTGGTCAGGATAGATTAAGTTTATTGGACATTGGGAAAATCTAGTGGGTGTAAATTTGACTAAGTTTGTTTTTTCTGCATTTAATACTAACCGATTTGTCTGAAACCATTTGGATACATGAGTTAAAACAGAAACTTTTGATTAAGTTCATCATAATCACTATTAGAAATAAGTATACTGGTGTCGTCAGCAAACATTATAACATCAGAGTCTATATCAACTGAACCTGGAAAATCACTGCTGTATATATTAAACAGCGGACCCAAAACTGAGCCCTGTGGAACCCCATATCTAACAGTTTCCCATCTTCAACAGTAGTTACAAGTATGTGAGAACTTTATTTCCACTCTTTGTTTCCTGTTAAATAAATAGGATTTAAACCAATCTAAAATTGTACCCCTAACACCATAATATTGTAGTTTGTGTAACAGAAGTTCATGGTTTACACAATCAAAAGCGTTTGGAAGGTCACAGAAAACACCTGTTACATATCTTTTCATATTCCAAGCATTGAATATAGTTTCTGTTAATTTATATGTAGCATCTGTTGATACACCCTTTCAAAATCCATCCTGATCAGAAACAAGTATATTATGGTTTTGTAAATGTTAAGACTTCGAAATATCAGTACTTCAAAGATCTTGGAAAATTCAGTAAGTAAGGAAATTGGTCTGTAGTTAACTGAGACTTTTCACCTTTCTTAAATATAGGGTTTACTACAGAGTATTTTAGACGATCCAGAAATTTACCTACAGTTAGTGATTTATTGAAAATATATGCAAGAAGTTTACCAAGGTAATCTCCATATAGTTTTAGAATTTTGTTTGATATGCCATTCTTTAAAGAGGCAATTGTACAAATTATTTCAGCTTCAGTATAGGGATAATTATCATCTCAGAAAAACTATCTGCAAACAAGTTCCTAAAGAATGTAAGAACAGAGTCAATGTTAACATTATCCATATTCAGTCTATCCACTAGGCTTCAATGTATTGGTTAAAGGCTTCAGCTACATGATCTATTTGAATATTTGTCTTGTCTAATTTGAATAATGAGGGTGTATAATTATTATTATTCACTTTTCCTGATTCATTCTTTATAATTCTCCATATAGTTTTTTATTTGTTTTCAGCCGATAGCAAATTGTTACAATAATTTTGTTTTGCTTTTCTGATAACTTTTCTTACTATAATACAGTACTGAGTATAATATGTTTTTATTATGGGGCAGTTACTATGTCTGCGTACAATATGGTGACTCTCTTTCCGTTTACAAGATAATCTTATCCCCTTCATCAACCAGCAGCTATTTTTTACTATAGATGTTACATGTCACATGGGGAAACAAGATTCAAAGTGTATTAAAAAGGAATTTAAAAATGAATTGAAGCTTTTGGTAACATCATTCTCAGACAATACGTCATACTAAGATTCATTTTTCAACAAGTCAATAAAATTTGTTAATGAGTCCTTTGTTATTAATCTTATTCTACTTGTTGATTTACTACCCTTATTTATAACAAATACATTCCTTAAAATTAAATGTTGTGCATCGTGGTCTGAAAGCCCATTAATTAATGGTGATACTTCAAAAGAGTTAACCATAGAATTATCTATATAAATGTTACCTATAGCTGAGCCTGAGTTTTTGTTAAATCTAGTGGGGAACTCTACAATGCAAAACAAATTATAAGTTTGAAAGAGTAATGATAATTGGAGTTTAAAATCAGTATCTATTAAGAAATTAACATTTAAGTCATCACATATAATAAATTCTGTTCTAGGTTTATACAAGTGTTTTAGGGTTAAGTCCAATTGATTTAAAAAATTATAAAAATTTCCAGAGGGTGATCTGTAGATACATACTACTATAACATAATAATTTCCAAGGTCGATTTGAACTGCACAGATTTCAAAATTCTTCTCTATACAAAACTGTGAAACATCAAGTAAGCTGTGTTGCAAGTCAAACCTAGTGCCATTATAGTTAGTGTGTGAGAAGTTGGAAGATAGATTATAATTTTCTGGGTTAATTGTTATTAAATTTTGTTCCGTTAAGTAATGCTCTGACAAACAGATAAGGTGAGGAGTAACTTTATGGCTAATTAAAGAACAAATCAGTTCATCATGCTTAACTTTTAGGCCTCTTATGTTTTGGTGAAAGATAGTTAAGAGTTAAATTTTTATTTTTCAGCTAATATATAGCTTTCTCTTATATCCATAAAAAATCATCACTTCTAATAGTACGTTTCTTTATTCTTATGGGCTGCTGGTCCAAATCTTGAGGTGAAAGCTGAGTTTGACTGCTGCTATTGCACACCCCAACATCAATTTCTTCATTTGTCGTGGACCCATCTGTATACCAGACCAGTCCCTCACCTCTCTCAGGTAGAATCCTCATTTCCCATTCATGTCTGTTAGGCAATTTGACTCATTGGTTTACCTTATACATATCTTAAGTCTTATTTTGTCAGCCACCATCTGTAGGACTCCTTCATTATCAATACATGTGTGCATGATAATTCCATAGGGGTTTTGGTTTTCACTGTTTACTGTGGCTGAGTCTGTAAATTTCTACCTGTGCCTTAGCCTTATCTTTGGATGTAGTCGAAGGACTCACAGGAGCACCCCATGTGCTAATGTGCTTACAGCTCCAATTATACCCAGTCTTTGGCAGTTTTTTAAGTTCATCCCTACTGGCTTTGTATTTGTCCTAGGCCACAGCACTATAACAGCATTATTTATGAGCCTTACTACCATCATATACATTTCACCCCAATATTTTCCTGAAATGAACCCATACAGTTCCAAATTGCCTTCTTGTTACTTTGTGTAGGTACTTCTTCCATTTCTTTGCCCTACAGTCTGAGTTACTGGCAGCACTGTTAAATAAGCTACAAATAAATAAATATAATAGCACTGTCTGTGGGTTATGGCTATGTTTAGCACCTCATAGTTTCATGAATTCAACCACTTGAAATCTAATTTTTTTTGGAGCTGTAACTTTGGTAAGGCTATTAGGTTTGTATTTCTTTTTAGCATATGTATTTACTGTGAAGTTTAATATATTTATTTCATGTAAATACACCTTTACAATCCTTGTAATTCTCTCAAGGTGTCATGTAAGATATACAGCAGCAACTTTTTGTTGTAAAGACACATAATCTGAGTTTTAACTGGGTTGCCTCATACATATGATCTATGGTTGCCTCTGTACATGGAGTTAATGTAGCTTAAAATGGGTAATGCAACGCGTGATTTGAAGCTTACGCCGCGGTGTAAAAAAGATCTTTGCTCTTCTGGGATGTTATGCAGCGTTGATTAGTAGTTAGTTACCAACGTTTTGGGACCGATAGGTTGTCCTGAAACGTCGGTAACTACCAATCAACGATGCGTAACATCCCAGAAGAGTGAAGATCAGGGTCATGCAAGTTTTTACAGTCGTGCATTTGAACTGGTCTTATTCATATCACTCTTCTCCCATATCCACCTGAATAAAAATTATCTTCAAGCTGTTTACAAGCGCGAAAATGTCGAGGTTATGAGCATGTGCGTACAGTACTAAAAAAGAAAGGGGTCTTAATATTTTTCATACATCACTAACGGTTGTACACATCTTGTTCCAAGCACCGATATCCACGTCACTACGATCATTTTCGTTTTTGTTATCCATCACAGAACTCTAAAATT
The DNA here is from genome assembly GCA_021186555.1 of Reticulitermes speratus. Lineage (NCBI taxonomy): Eukaryota > Metazoa > Arthropoda > Insecta > Blattodea > Rhinotermitidae > Reticulitermes > Reticulitermes speratus. The sequence continues at coordinate 25,604,168 of JAJKFL010000042.1, read as the reverse complement.
AGTACATTTTACACACGGTTACGAACACAAATGTCTCACATTTTGCCACTGTTGTTGTTGATAAATCTAATTACACAACCATAAACATGCAATTCAACTTCAGCTGGCTCTTTTGAAAATGCAGTGTGCGCAGTGTGGTTTTCTGTGATCTGTGGCGGTTGTATGCTTTGGCACGTGCAGCACAGAGGTTAGATACGTTTATCAATTCTGGTGTTTGTTCATTGTGTCCTTAGTTACACTATGACTACAAACAAAAGAGAAGACTCTGTACCGAATGAAAATGTTGAAGCGTCAGGTCTGGAATCCAGTGAACACAGGTGAGCAATTTACATTTGCGTGCTGTTACAAAATAGCTTTTTTGTTTTTGTACATTTATAGTGTTTGTTCACTGTAAAATACTTACATGTTAGAATTCTTATAGCTTGGCAGTGTTTCACGAAGATTCTGATGCTTTAAACTCTGTCTTTTTTAGAATTTTGGCTTTAGCTAAAGCTTCAGCCAAAGGCATATCTGATAAAGATATCCAGAATGAGATTCCTGATCTGCGTCCTGATCAACGTGCTAGCATCATCAATAGATTACTGGCACAGGTAATTTTATTTTGAATTGAATAAATAATGTTCAAAGAATGTGCCACTCTGTAGTTTAATGGTAATGTAAATTTGCCCAGTTGATGTTACATATATAAACAAAAGAAAAAAATTCAAAAACTTTGAGCCTTCACATGCGATAAGTTGTACATAATAGCAAGGACATAGAAGTTGAATTACACTTTATGTACAACACAGCAGTATATACCGATTTCTATAAGGTTTAATTCAAAACAATCAGTTTAGCATGTTTTACAAATTGTGTTAAATTGTATTTAGTACCTTTCTCTTCTTTTTAAAGGTTATTTTTAATTCATGTTTATAGGAAAGACAGTGAGATCACATTGATGTTGCTTGCAACATAATGGTGTGTAGTTCATTATGATGATCTCTTTATCTGATGATTTTTTGGATATATCATCATCATCATCATTCCATTTTATTTCCATAAATCCATCAAGTACAGTAGGATGTAGAAATAGTCATTAATAGTAGATTAAACTTAATTAATTATAGATTGCAATATACACATACGATTCTGCATGATAGCAGTAGGCATTTGTTCATTTGTTCATAGACTGTCGTAGATATCCATAACATAATTACTAAATAATGTGTGATCAAGAATGGAAACTCATGTAAAAAGTATAAAATCAGGCTATTAATATCAGATGTGATTATATTTAAGTATTATGATTAAAATATCCCTCAAGGTATAAAAAGAATTAGAAAGAAGAAATTCCTTTAGGGCGGGCCCAAAAAGTTTCAAGTCATTCTTTAAGGCTTTTATATTTCTTGGTAAATGATTATATAATCCTATTCCCATATAATATGCCCCTTTTTTAAATTTGGTCAAGTTGGTGTTTGGCGGATGTAAATTAGCATTATTTCTTGTATTGTAATTATGAATACCCTTGTTCATTTTATATAATTACATATTATTGATTGTTTATATTAGCATGGAATATATGTATTGTGAATAAAAGGGAAGAATTTCCATTTTTTTAACAGATCCCTACATAAATCCCTAAAACCTGAATTTGTCATAATCCTAACCATCTTTTTTTGCAGTTTAAAAATTTTTATACTATTTCACGAGTTCCCCCAAAAAATTATGCCATAGTTCATAACTGAATGTGCATAGGCAAAATATATCATTCTTATGGTCTTTTGAGATACAACAGTTTTAATGGATCTTAGTGCAAAGCATACTGAATTCATTTGAGCTATAATTTTATTGATGAGATTTTCCCATGTTAGGGAGGTATCTAGTGTTAATCCTAAAAATTTTACACTAATAATATTAGAGATGAAATAATTATCATATGAAACAATTGTAACAACTATCTTATCATTCCTAGTTTTAAACACCAAAGTATGTGTTTTATTAAAATTTAGAGACAAAAGATTGCATTTAAACCATTCATTTATATCTAGGAATATCTTATTCATTGCTATTTTGAAATCTGCATTGTCATAATGAGTTACAAGTACACTAGTATCGTCTGCATATAAAGTAATAGATGTGTTCCTGCTTGCAACTTTAGGCAAATCATTTATATAAGGAATATAAGATGTTAATAATGATATGGTTCTATAATTTGATATAAGCTTATCACCAACTTTTGTAAATTGATTTAACTATGGAATATTTTAATCTATCAGGGAATACTCCTAGAGATAAAGACTTTTTACAAATATAAATTAGTGGGGAAACAATAAAAGGTAAGCTTAGTTTTAGTATTTTTATAGAAATCTCATCAAAACCATATGAGTTTTTTTGTTTTTAATGATTGAATAATATTTTGTATTTCATAAGTTGAAGTACAGTGCCACTGAATATTTGGAAAGGGATACTTAAAATTTTGAAACAAATAAGTTAAAAATTTTAAATTGTCCCCACTTTTATTACTATCTCTTTTAATATTATTAACTATTGTGTCTGCCACTGATGTAAAATATTTGTGAAGGGAGCGAGCTGTGATATCCTGATTATATGTTAACCTATTGTTAATTTAACGAATGAATCCCTATTTTGTGACCTGTTGTATTTGTTTCAGTTTTAATAATCCTCCATGTTTTTTTCATTTTGTTATCAGATTTTATAATAATTTTATCATAGTATAGTTTTTTTGCGGCTTTTATAGTGTTGAACAGTATTTTACAATACTGTTTGAGAATTATATCCTTACTCCGTCTAGTTATCAAATACAGTTCTTTTTTCCTAGCACAGGAAATCCTAATTCCTCTAGTTATCCATGGGTTATTTATTTGATTCGATAGAACTTTTTTCTTGAGAAAACAAGATTGAAAATTTCTTAGGTGTTTATGAAATTATTAAATAAAGTGTTTACATCATTTGTATCAGTTTCCCCAAAGACATTTTCCCAGTTTTCATTACTTAATTTTAACTGAAACTCAAAAATTGTACCTTTGTTAATATTTCTAATATATTGAGGGGTGGGAATTCGTCTTTGCAGCGTAATATTTTTCAGAGTTAGCAATTGGGCATCGTGATCGGATAGGCCATTAATAATGGACTTATACTATACTTTCTTGTTTTATCTACAAAAATATTATCTATCGCTGTCGCAGAATCGTCCGTAATTCTAGTAGGGAAATAAACAGTACATTTAAGTTATAAGTTGATAGTACATTATCCAATTGTTGTCTTATGACAGTTGTCAAGGTAGTTTACATTAATATCTCCACATATAACAAACTCTATCCTAATATTATATAATTGATTTAAAGTAGCATCCAATTTCTCTCAAAAATAATTAAAATCTCCTGTGGGTGACCTATAAATAGCTATTATAATAATATTTAATTTATTCAAGTTCATTTTGATTGCACAAATTTCTGTATCATGCTCTTTACACCTATGCTGTAAATCGATACGTATACAATTTATAGATTCGTGTACAAAAATACTTACTCCCCCATTTTTTAATTTTTGTCTGCAAAACTTAGTTGCTAATTTATAATGTTCTAAAGATATCATATCAATTTCATTATCTCTGAGGTGGTGTTAAGTTAGGCATAAAATAAGGGGGTACTCTGGGAACAATAAACTTGTGAATTCATTAATTTTGTTTTTTGAGCCTCTTATCTTTCGATGATATACTTGTATCTTAAATGAGATACTGGTATTATTATTATAATATGAGTTTGAGTTTTCATTCTTATTCTTAACAGGTTTATCATTTAGTTTGGGAAAAGAATTTACCTCACAGAAGCACATACTGTCCAGGTTAGCACAGATGTTTACAGATTGACTGTTCTGTTCATGTTAGTAACTTACGTGGGACGTTCAAATTTAAATGAGAATTTGCTTCTAAAAAATTTATTTACAACAAAATGGAAAAGTTTTACACACTACTTTTCAATGTAGTCCCTGTTGACTGAAATACACTTGTGCCAACGTTCTAGAAGCTTCTTAATTCCAGTTTCAAAGAAGGTTTTCGGTTGCTCATATATCCAACTTTGCACAGCTGCAATGACCTCATCATTATTCCGGAATCTCTTGCCTCCTAAAACCCTCTTCATTGGTCCAAACAAATGATAATCAGATGGAGCTAAGTCTGGACTGTACGGTGGATGAGGCAGGACATCCCACTTCAGTTTCAGTAGAGTTGCCATCGTTAAAGCCGCAGTGTGAGGGCGAGCGTTGTCTTGGAGGAAGCAAACTGAATCCTGCCTTTTTCGTTGCTTTGAGCAAACTGTCGGCTTCACTTTTTCATTCAGGAGAGTTGAATAGTACTGCACATTGATGGTCTTTTCACCAGTGAGAAAGTACAGGTGAATGATACACTTGGAATCCCAGAACGCAGTAGCCATGCTCTTCCCCGCTGGAAAAATTGCTTTTGCTTTTTTTTGGGGGTGGAGAATGGGTGTGTTTCCACTGCTTACTTGCTCTTTTTGATTCAGGAGTGAAGTAGTGGACCCAGATCTCATCACAGGTCACAATTGAGTCCAAAAATTTGGCTCATTCTCTCTCGTACCGTTGCAAAAGTTGATAACGGCCACTAAATGTCTTTTCCTGTGCTCCGGTGTCAGGAGCCGTGGGACCCACCTTGTGCTCACTCTACGGACTTTCAACTCGTTGTGCAGACTTCCTTCAACACTCCCTACACTAATTCCTACTTCCTGTGACAGTTCAAGAACAGTTATGTGACGATTAGCCCGAATAAGTTCACCAATTTTCAAAACATTGTCTGGATTGACAGAAGTTCTTGGTCGCCGAGCATGAGGTTCATTTTCAACACTGTCTCGTCCTTCTCGAAATGATTTTGCCCAACTGAACACCCTTGGCTGTGACCAACATTCATCCCCAAACTGTGCTTGAAACCTGGTAAAGATTTCAGAAGGAATGCCACCTTCCTTGGAGGCCTCCAACAAATCTATAGTGAAAGCAGAATGACTGTTACAGATATCAATAACCAGGCACATCTAACGGCATTTTAAGAATTTTATATACCAATAATATAGCTGTTGTAATTTCAACGAAAGAGCCCCTGAAGATGAGCCTTATATAGGCTAGAAACATGTTGGGCAGCATTTAATAAAAATTGTGTTAAATAACATAAAACAGTGTACATTTGTCTGCATAAGATATATATAATTCTTTAAAGTAGACTGTGACCACTTCCTTAACATCCTTTTAAATTAAATAATCCTGCCATTTTATGCCATATAATGTCTGGAGTTGAAAAAGTGATATTAAATAATGTAGGGACCACTCATTTGTATATCACACTGTAATTCATTGATCCCACAAAAGGAATAAGCTTGGAAAGGGTGTACTGCATAATATGGTACATCAAATTTGCACTTTTTAAACTCTGCATGCTGTCTGTTATAAATGGTATTTCAGCAAAAGAACATAAAATGTGTTGGAAAATTAATATTTAAACAGTGTATAATGCGCACTACTGAATTTGGACTTAACATTTGAAATGGTTTATAGAAAAGTCTGTAGATGCCTTATATGAAGAAGACTTTGTTATTGGTCGGTATGGCTAAAAATGAAATTGGAAAGTTAAGGTTATGCACAGATATCTCATACCAAATTTCAGTAGAATTTGCTTTGCAGTTTGATATACACTGAAAAGTCTGTTTATGACTTTGTGTACTGTAGGCTGTCTTTCATGGTTGAGTTTTGCTGAAAATCAGAATGGCCTGACAGTATTTTCATGAAACCTTTTCAGACTAAATTAAACAAAATCTGGGAAACATGTTTGTAGTACAGAGAAAACATTATTGTGTTTGAAGATGTTTTGCCATAGGATAGCAGTTGCCTGTAGTCAGATCATAGTTATCAAAGGAGGTGGTGCAACCCTGATGTAATGTAACCTCTTGTAGCACTTGTCACATGCAATTGAGCAATAATTCAAGCAGATCTGTTTGGTTCTTTAGCTGTTAGTCTTTCAATCAGAGTGGTGAACTGCTATTTGCCATTTGTTGGTTATTTGTATTAGACAAGTTGTAAGTTTGATATGATGTTGTCTTTACTTCATACCCTTCTGCAGAGTTATTATGGCCCATACTGTGTTAGGATTGAAATGAAAGAAGTGTTTGCTGTATACTAGAGGCATTACTTAGCACACATGTTTCATTTATAGAGCTTAATGAATTTCACTCAAAAGATTTTTGATGGACTACAGTTGGCTTCATTTATCTTAACTATGTACATATTTTCCTCCTTAAGTAGTATGTGGTTAATTATTCATTCTTTTATTCCAGGGATATTTTGATTTGTTTAATCAAGGTGGCACACTTCTGTATAAATTAAAAGATCCATCTACAGCTCAAAAGGTGAAAGGTGGAGACAATGAAGAGAAGATAGTGTACAATATCATTGTAGAGGCTGGCAATAAGGGGATTTGGATTCGAGACATCAGATTCAAGTCCAATCTGATTCCTACGCAGCTCAATAAGATACTGAAAATTCTGGAAAACAAGAAGTTAATTAAAGCTGTGAAATCTGTGTCTGTGAGTATGATCATCAGCTTTTCAGGTTTTCAATGTTTATGATGAAAATTTTCAAAGTGAATGTTGCACTTTTGGCTTGGAAGTACAGTATTTAAATTGCTAACAATTGCCCTGTCATGGAGGGTTTATAAAGAATTAAAAATACAATTTTTTTGGTTTGATATGAAAATATGAAATTTCCTCAAATAAAATCAATCATTACGGCTGATCCTTAGAATTAGTTGTGTGATGCCACTGTGTCAACAACAGGGCATATCCAAAAGTTCCCAAATTGAGTTGGTAATGAAGTGAAATATACGCTTGCCTTTGTTATGGGTTGTTTTGATGTCCCCTTTAATGCAGTTGCCTGGCAAGTTTATACAATGGATCCAGCATTTTTAACTCTGCTAGAAGCACCACTGGAACTGACTTTTCGGCACTGCAATGGGGGTCAGCAATTGTTTGTGAATTTTAGGGGCATCCTTGAAACTGTCCTCATAGCTGCAGTTTCATTCTTGGAAACAAGAAGAAATCACAAGGGTTCCAATCAGGCAAGTAAGGAGGGTGGGGGACTACAGACATGTTTTTAGTGGTCAAAAATTGCTGCACTGTCAAAGCAGTGTGTACGGGAGCATTGTCATGGTGAATGAACCAGTTCTGATTCTGCCATGGTTCCGGATGTTTTTGGCAGACTTACTGCGTCAGACATTGCAAAATCTCCCAGCGGTAATGCTTGTTGATTGTTTAGCCTGGAGGAACAAATTTCTGCTGAACAGTGCCCTCACAGTCAGAAAAGATCACCAACATGCCCTTGATCTTTGACCTGACTCACCTTGCTGTCTTCAGATGTTTACAGGACAGGCTGTGCCACTGAGAGGACTGTTCTTTGGCTTCTGTGTTATAACAGTAAACCCAGGTTCCATCTTCTGCATTCCTTATGCAGTTTGAAGCAAAATTTTGTGCATTGTACCTACGAATTATGTAAAAAATATGGCTTGTACTTCCTGCCACAACAGCAAATGCCCATTGGAAGCAATTCAGAGGGTTATGGTTGCAAAAACCACTAGACTGACTCAGAAGATGGTGACACTGTGGCAGCTAATGGCAGAAAGGTGTGCTATTTGCCATTGTTGGTCTTAGTGGCAAGTTTGGGAACTTTTGGTTGCACCTTTGTATTTTCTTTAATTGGACTTTCCAGGTGATAACTAATTTGCATTCCCAGTAGCCTATTTTGGAAAGGTAAAAGTGGAATATAAAGTTGTCCCTGTGCATGCCATGAAGGCGTATGGGGGAGTGGAGTTTCAGCTTAATTCATGCCTTATGTTGGCAACAGATGGAGGTGAATGGTCAGCTTCATGCCTTGGATACTGTATGCCTGGGAAAAGAGCCCCTGTTATCTATTGACTAAGAGGCTGGGTGGGCCCTACAGCTGGTCTGAATGCTTTGGGGAAACAAAATTCCCTTGCCCTTGCTAGGAATGAAACTACAGTTCCTCAGTTGTGTGGCCTGTTGCCTAGTCACTGTACTGATTGAGGTGTCCCAGAATGGTAATCGTAGTCTTCAGACACATTCCTAAACAACAAGCCACTTCACATTTACAGCAGGCCTCTGTATATTCTTTGAAGGCTCACTGAGAGTGTCTTTTTACATTTGTCTGTATTACTGGATTTGTGTATGGAAGATGATTTACACTTGATTTTCTGTGAAGTGAATGTTATACATAAATTTGAATGTATCTGTTAACACATGCATGCGCTTGCATGCGTGTGCACACACACACACACACACATTCTTATGTTGATACTGATCGTAGTTTTTATTTATTTATTTATTTTATTTGTATTTGCAAACATTAGGATAGCACAACTTCTGTTACAAGTGGCTTTGTCAGACAATGCTGTCATGTCTGGATGGAAAGTGTTTAATTATTTACAGCTGCATCAAATTTCAAAATCTGTGTTTGACAAACATGAGACCTGCTTGACTATTCTTGTGTATGCCACCCAGAAATTGCTGCCATTTGGCTTTCTGAAGTTTTTGTTGTGAGAGATAATAGCAATTTGAAAAGTGAAAATTAGTTGACAGTTTAGACTTCTGTTAGTTGAATGTAATGAATTAAATAGAGTTATTCATTTTTTAATCTAAGGTACAGTAAAACCCCTATTTAATGAATTGCTGGGGGATTAGAATATATTTCACTAAATCGAGGTTTTCATTAAATGGAGGTTACATTGTTTATATGGAGCTATTGTCGGGACATGAAAAAATCCTCACTAAATCCGGGATTTCACTAAATGTGGGAACATTAAATCGGGGTTTTTCTGTATTTATCATGAACCTCTGCACTGACAATTTGATTATAGCTGGAAAAGTATTCCAAGTTATTAGTGTTTCTTTTTTTGTACCATGACTTGCTGCTATTGAAACAAGAGTCTGGGTAGAACTGCCATATGATGTTTTAAATTAATAATTAAAGAAATCAGCAGTAAATTTTTGTACAAAGTCTCTTCTAGTATTGATGTTTCTGCTGTACAATAGTTTTCTGATATAACTTCAAACTTATTATGTTTATGATAATTAAATTACAAAAATTGTAGTTTTCTTTATGATCTTTGTACCAGGCTTCACATGCCTGGCTTCACTAGTTCATTATCACTGTCAAACTGAAAGACGTGTGAGGAGTTCACATGATTTTTGTGTACTTATTTTGCATTGTAAAAAACTACTGACACAAGAGTTGCATTTCCTTGAAAGGCCTATTATAATTTAACATTTTAGGTCCCTTCGTAAATGCACCCAACTTGGAAGTCTGCATAGCTGCCATGTTGATATCATTGATGGCAGGAATTTCAAAAGTACAAATGAGGTTTGGCTTCTAAGGGCTTGATATTCACACCAAGTTTTGTGACATCTGTTTTGTGGGCTCAAGAATGTTATTAGGGGGACCGGTAGATAAACACACTAGCATGATGACACCATTGAGCAATTCAGCTCAAGCGGGAACTCTTCCAATTTGCGAGGTACTTATTTGGAGTCTTGGCTCGGACACAGCAACCTGACTGAGGTTTTCTGTGGTTTTTGTTAGCCCTTCCAGGACAGTGCCTTAAATTAGGCCATGACTGGTACCTTCCACATCCTTTGCAGTGCATTTCTCATGCCATTTAATCAGTTAGTGCTATGAGTTATTGACATTATCATTAAATGATTCAGTTGATAGAAGTGAATGTTTAATTAGAACTTGAAGATAGAAGTCTTTTATGTGGTAGCAATATATTAAGACATAAGGACAACAGGAAGTTGGATTTGTTTGTTTATTCAGAAGATAAACACTGCAACAACATGTTATTGATTGTTTGGATAGGAGTGTATTTGGAGTGGTGTGTTAAGAAACATCAATTAAGGAAATGTGTGTGTTACATGTTTTCTTGCAAATTCATGAATTTGTGATAATGTTAACACAACAGTGTGTCTTTAAAAGAGAGTTTAATTGAAATTCACTTTGTTGAGAGAAATGGAACAACAGTAACAACACTTATAGAAAAAGCACTTGAAAATCGGAAATTTTGTTTCAGAACACACCTGTTTGTTGTTAATAAGGAGGTGCAGTCTGAACATTTCTGTAGTTCCAGCAGATCATGGAAATTACTGAAATGGCTTGCATTACATCTTGTTATTCTACACTGGACTTTACACCTGTTTTCTCATTCATTTTTATAGGCAAGCAAAAAGAAAGTATACATGTTGTATGATTTGGAACCAGATCGTTCAGTGACTGGGGGCGCCTGGTACTGTGATCAAGACTTTGAGGCTGAATTTGTGGATGTGCTGAATCAGCAGTGCTACAGGTATTTGCAGCAGAAACTGGAGGCCACCAAGGACTGCAAAGGAGGTCCTATTGCTGCTCAGAACAGTTCGTATGCATCATCCAAGGATGTGTGGAAATATATAAGTGAGCTCGGTATAAGTAAGGTAATTACAAGTGTAATGGCTCATGTTTATATTAGTACTGGGTTTGTCATTATTAGGTGACAGACTTCGATGCAGTGCTGTATTAATTTTGACATTCCCCATCTGAATATTCGCTTAGTAATGTCATCTAAGTAAGTAACTTACATTGGTACCACTTTAGAATGTTTTGCTTATGGTCAAGAGTTTTGAACAGTATAAGATCAAAAGTTGTATAGTGGTGGAAATAATATTTTTCGCTACTGTAGACCTTTCTACAAAATAAACCATATTTTCCTTGGTTTACCAAATTGTTTACCAGTGGCACAGAAATTCCAAATTATCCATATTATTTCAGTTTTTTCATTTTAATATCCACATAACCAAAGCATGCCGACTGGATATGCTGAATGAATTGTTTTGTTGTGATTGCGACATTGGTGTTCTGAGTTGGTCTGTGTTGAACTACTTGATATTGGTACATGGTTGACCATGTAACCTTCAAGGTTACTCTTTACCTCTTTTTTATCATTATGTACTAATGTGGTACGAAGCCAACTGGTGTATCAGTCGTGGTCTGGACTTGTATTTTGAAGTGCCTGGTTTGAATCTTGTCTTAAGACGCTGGCTGTCATGACTGGTTTTTTATGATTTTCCCCCAAGGCAAATGCTGGGATAGTTCTTCAGTTAGTCCACAGCCAGTTCCAAATCCTTTCTATCATTGCTCTGTAGTCTGAGATACCAACAGCACAAGGAGGAGAATTGATCACATTTCTGGCACACATCGCCATGATTCCATTCAGCTGCAAAAATCTACAGACTGCAAAAATCAGCCAGCTGTGTGGCAGAGCTCCTGAAAGCAGGATAGAAAGTTTTATCCATGGAAGAATGGTGGGATATTGAACTATCCAAACAATGATATGTAGGTATGGAAAGTGCAGTAGGAAATTAGACTTGCATCTGTGAGAGCATACCAACCCTTACAGATTTTATCTTAAAAATTGGTCACCCAAATGGTGCATGAAGTAAAATGGCATTAGCAATGTACTGAGTTCTTCAGACTGCACTGCACTGCATTGTTAAATTTTACACTAACTTTGGATACTGCTTGATGCTTCTGCCGATAATGCAGCTTTATATTCAACTTTTAGATACTGTTTGATGTCTCTGCTGATAGTAGAGTTTTGGGAATGCTTGGACAAGAGAAGGCAAAGCCATACTTATTCTTCAGTAGTGGAAGCATGGGGAAGAAGAAACATTTTTACTGTTGCAACGAACTCCTCAATTTTAAATATCATAAAGTTCAGCTGAAAGTTATTATGGAGAAAAGATGTGAGCCACAGCAGTCAGTTGTTGTTTTCAACTGCGGGAAGGAACATTCTGTTGTTATGTCTTTCTATACCTGTGATGTTGAGTGTGATCACTTGTGCTGTTGTTTCTTCATTAGAGTTAACAAACAAGTTAATCCGAGTGATATTGATAGGCTGGCGTTCCAGTATATGAAGTTGAATGTGAGCATATAGACTCTTACATCATGTTTTGTACAATTCACTCAACAGCTACTAAAATGCTGGGTTTCCATCAGATAAATCTGGTGGGGGTGACTGAAAATTATCTAGTTTGTAGAACATTTCCTTAATCTGGATAACTAAGGAAAGCGTATACTCGTATGTTGCATTTCAGAATTGAAGCCTTTCATGAGTTCCTTGTGCTGGTTTCTTTTGGAACTGTACAACGTAATTTCTGTGTGATGTGTAAGGTGTCATTGTTACACATTCTTATAGGGTATCAAAACATGGGTAAAGCAAGATATGACACAGCTGCTTCTGGAAGACTAACTGTGCATTCTGGTGAAAATAATGCAGATATTTACAAAATGAAAGATTAAATTTTAGAAGGACTTGTAGATTTACTGGATTTTGTTAAATAAGATACATGGAGGTCTCGATTTACACAATTTCTTTTTGCATGATTGCAATTTAATGTGACTTGAAAATCTACACCGTTTTTCAAATTTACACGATAATTTTTGGTTTAACGCAATTTGGCATGGACGATCTGTGGCCGTGCTTGTCTTGTGTAGGAGGCTAGCAGGAAATGACGTCACTCTCATGCCATCAGTCACATGTATGAATTGATTGCATTGGTGATATAACCACATGATTCATTTAGTTTCCTCTTCAACAGCATTGGTTTTTCTTACCAATATGAGTGAGAAACATACATCTGCATCACCTAGTGCAGTCCAAGTGAAAAATCGCCGAAAGACGATTGGTATTGAAGATAAATTAGATGTAATAAGCCGACTTGAAAAAGGTGAACGATTTGTTGCTATGTGCTGTAATGTTAGACTTGCTCGTAGTAGCGTACATACAATTTGTGATAATCCCGATAGAATTAAAGAAAGTGCTAAGTCAGGAACTAAAGTGTTTGTTTTGTGTAGCAAGACTACCATAGTCCTATCTGAATGAACCGTACCAAAAAACTATGGCTGTGAGTCTCTTACATTTTTATTGCCTTACAAATAAATAAATATATTGTATAGAAATATATGTGTACTGTATAGAAATGTATGTATACTGTATATACAGTATATATATACTGTATAGGTCCGTATGTCCACTAGTGGTATAGTCTTACACTATATAGGATGAGGTCAATCCCCTAACCCCCAGGAAATACACTGTTTTAAATGGGAATTCTGTGTTTGATTTGTGTGACATTTTTCAGGAACGTAACCCTGGTGTAAAATGAGACCTATCTGTATTTAATGAGACAAATAAGGAGAAACCTGCTAGGGTTGGTCACAGAGTGACTGAAATGATGTTGCCTAAGAGCTTTGGCTTGTGTAACATTTGTTACTGCATAAAGGCTTCATACATTTGACTTGAACCTTCAAATTAACATAATCCTAATTTGTTATTAACAGGTCCAGTTGTCAGTAGAAGATATGGAGACAATTCTAGATACCCTTCTGTATGATGGAAAAGTTGAGCGATGGATAAGAGGAGACAACGACCGTTGGTATCGAGCTGTGGAGTCCTTACTGCCAGCACCAAGCATTGTCCGTATCCCTTGTGGAGTTTGCCCAGTAAGTATATTAAGACTTATCATTAACAGAGTATTAACATGATTAATAGATTATATAATTATAAATAAGCAGTCAGCATCCATGGTCTGTGATACAACAGTTATGGGAGGAATGGAAATTTATTCCACTTGTCATGTAGTAATCTTAACTTCAGCATCATGGAGTAAAAAAAATGACTGCACGAGATAAATGGCAGCAACATATCTTCTTCAAAAGGTAAATGCTAGAAATCTGTTAGAATAGAGACTTATTCAAAAATTACAGAACTGGGCTATTAGTGATAGCATTGATGAGAAGTGGGAATATAGAACAGTCATTAAAGCAAGTGGCCCATGCATTGCTAGGTGAACATAAGAAATGTATGACTAGAAGAGGGCAAAGAATCTGGATTTGAAAGGCATTTCAAGGAAAGAAATTGCATACACTCTATTTACTGCCCCATAAGACACTACTTATGATAAGATGCACCCTATAATTAACAAGGTATTTTTGTTGATTTAATAGCCTACTTACGTAACATTTCATCATCTAGTGTTAACGCACATGGACATTTTTGGGGACATTTTCCAGGAAACAACAAAATACCTCTTGAGATCTGCGCTTTTCTGGGATATTACACGGCGTTGTGTGGTAATTGTTTACCGATGTTTTGGGACAACGTATCGGTCCCATCTTCATGGGTCAAGAGTCTGAGTAGGACCCATGAAGATGGGACCGATACGTTGTCAGGAAATGTCGGTAAATATTTACCACATGACACCACGTAATATCCCAGAAGAGCACAGATCTCATCAACATCGCAGCGGAAGCCTGAAATCAAGAAAATGCCTCTTGCAAGATATAAGACAATTTACATCTTAAACTAAAAATGGAAGAAACGAAAGTTTTATACAAGCCAAAAAAAAAACTGCTGCTAGAACCACGGTAAAGCATGAGAAGTACTTCTAAGTAGTGTAGATATAGACACAATTATTTGCATATAAAGTAATTAAATATAATTTACTGGAGGCAGATATGGCTCAAGTGAAAAAAACAGCGGGTCTTCCATTTTGTGATTGCTGAGTATAGGGAATTAAAAAGTGTGGTATTGGGTTTTCTCCAATTGCTTAATATGATTACCAGGTTTCATGAAAATCCAGCAAAGGGTTAAGAAGTTAAAATGGACACACGCTTGCATGCACACACACCTGTGCATATGCATGCGTTTATACGAAAAGCCTACTTTTTTTCCTTTGTCATTAGGAAGGTAGGCTAAAAGTAGAAATTGGGTAATATAAACCTAAAATTGCTTAGATAATGTGGACTGTTCCTACAATTCAGGTTGCTCACTTATTGAACTTTTGCTGGTTGCAGTGTAAAATGCCAAAGAAATCAGCTAAAGTCATATCATTTAAGAACAGAAAAGAGACGTTTGTGAAAATTATAGAGGCATCATTGGATTTAGGCCACAAATTATTACTACAACTTCAAAGAAAATACAAATATTCTAGATGTGTTATTAGATGAATAGCATGGTTTTAGGACATTAAGCCCATTAATTGAAAAACAGAGAATGCACTTTAGAAATACATATAGCGTGTATAAATCTTGTTGAGGCATTTGACAGGGTGAATTGCCAGAAGTTTTGCAACCTGTTACAAAAAATAGGCTGTTTGCAGCACTTAATGCTTGCCACAAAATTATGTTATGGCACAGTAGTTGTACTAGATTCAGGATGGCAAGTTCCTGAACTTCTCTTTGAGCTTCATCATTTCTTTGCTGCGGTCTTCAAACATTTCAATACTCGAAGGTGACTAAGGAAATCTTTACGACAGCCAACTTGTAAAGTGGTCATGCTGCCATGATTGGCTCCTCATAAGGGTTTTTTGCAGGCATGCCTTTCTTGCTAGCCTTTTAGTTGTTCCTCCAATCCTGTCACATGCACCTCTGCCATGTGATGTTGCAAACAAGTGGCATTAGGTGTCCATAACAAAATCATCATCATGATATCAGAGATAGTGACATGTTTCCTCCTTTTTTTACTCTGAGGCAGTACCATCAGAAAACAGTTAACCTTGGTCCAGTCTTTGAATTTGCAAAAAAGAAAGCTGCACAAATTGCTTAAAAGCAATTTTAAGCAGGAGGCAGCACTCTGTCTGATTTTACATTTGTAGTTGACTCCTTTCTGAGCCACTGATTCCTGGCAGTCTGAAGCATGTTATTTGAGGCTTCAGACTCTTGGATTTTCCTAATGGACCAAGTGCTGCACTCCATCTCAGTCTGTTTATACCTCCTCACACCTTCCTCCTTTTTAATTCTTCCTCATGTCTCACTCTTACATTTGTTCCTCCTGCCCTCTCAGGCTCATTTGCTCCCTCTATCTATTTTGCTTGTTCTCTTACACTATTCTTCCTTCTCATTCTGTCTTTGTCTCTATCATCCTTCACATCTTGCATATGTTTTATTCTGTTATCCTTCTTATGCTTAACGGTAGTTGTGGAAGCGAAAGAGCACAGTGTAATACCACATTGTATGCATTAATGCAGTCGTGTCTGCTGCATACTGGAATTGATTTCATAGAGATTTTATAGTTGGTGTGAATGTTATAGTGAAACAACCATAGTTGCTTTTCATTTCAGGTTCTAGGAAACTGTAGTGATATTGGATCTATAAATCCTAAGAAATGTGTTTACATGAAGGAATGGTTGGAGTAATCGAAGAGGACAGAAATGTGTAAATGAAAAAATAAATTAAAGACCTTTATTTATGGTGACTGCCCAGATTCACACTGCTACTGCTGTTGCACAAGAATGAAACTGGTAATCCCACTGAGGAGTGGAGTGGCATGGAACTGAAGTTACAAAAATAGAATATTATCAGATTATGGGTACAGTTGTCATTGTACACATTATGAAGGCACATGAGAGAGTGGAAGTATAGCTCCACTCATTCTTAACCTTGGCACTAAGAGCAACTTGAATGATAAGCTTCATGTCGCAGCTGCTTTACCTCCGAGGAAAGAGCCCCCATATGCATTGAATGGGATGCTGGGTGGGCCCCTGAATTAGTCTGGATGCTTCAGATTAGAGGAAAATCTCGTCTGTGCTGGGAATTGAACCGTGATTTTTTTTGTTGTCCAACCTGTAGCCCAGTCACTTTACCAGCTACACCATCTGGGCTCCCATGGCAGTATTATGAATATTCAGTGCACAGTGTAGTCACTGTCATTCTTGCTTTGACTGCCATGGCAGATAGAGGATATGTTGTAATTCATGTTCATGTGACACTGTCACATGGAGTGGGGATGATGTCTTTTGCATAAATGCCTGTAATATACATTTAAATCCAATTTATTGAAATATACACTTTGTGCATCTGTTTACTTGTAAAGAGTGAATATGTGCCAATATAGAAACCTGAAATTCAACACAGTGTACATGTGTATGGCCTAGATGTATAATAGTAATACAAGTCTATCAACCTGAGCGTGTCAAATGAATAACATTGGAGTGAGCATATACTGTATGCACATAGATCTTTCTTCAGCAGGGCACATCAAAGAAAACCAAATGCCCTTCTCACTATGTAGTGGTTTTCCATGGAGCACATGTGGCTTGGCAGCAGACCAGTATTGATTATTTTGTTTATTCACTTGCCACAAAGCTGGAAATGAGCTTTATCACTCATGAAGTGGTCCATGAAGGTAGCGTCTGCCACCTTCAACTCCAGTAACTAATGGAAAAACGTGATACAGGCATTTGTGTCATTAGTGGTGAGAGCACAACTACCAGCCTGTATGTTTGAAAACAGATCCATGTGCAATGTGGGCTGTACTGTAGTCTGAGAGGTGCCCACTGCCTGCAACAGCTTCCTTTTTGACCATTGCAGACTCCTCACAATGGCTTCCTGCACCATATCAGTGACCTCCTGTGTTCTCATAATCGTGGGTGTTCCTGGAGGAGGCCTGTCACGAAACAAACCCATCTCCCACTGTTCTGGTACCTATTTCCATACTGACCTATAGACTGTGCTTCCCTACAACCATACTCCTTGTGTAAGTATAGATTTCCATGTTGACCTATCAGACTGTGCTTCCATACACCCACAGGGGAGAGGGGAGATAGTTGGCACACTTTTCTTTTTGTATAATTTTCCACATTTTCTCTGTACTCGTTAAGTTGAATGTGAGGGCACAAGTGTGTAGTAACACTCTTGGGCTACAATCTGACCTACATAAATTTGATGCTATTTGTAAGGAATAGGAGAGGAAGGCTTTTTCCCTAACCTCTGCACATGTGCCAACCTGCCCCACAGATGGGGCAAGTTGGTTATGTGACCAAAATATATGGAAAATCAAGGTGCCAATTTTTCAGTCTAAAAATAACAGACAATTATTAGTATAATGTTTTGTAATACAAGTGTGTCAGATACAGGTTTCACATAACTACAAGGTGTTATTATTGTAATAAAATAGTTGAAAAACAAGAAACATTCAACACGAAAATTCAACACATTTACATAGATTGAAAAAGGAGATCAGAAAGAAAGTTAACTCACTATCACACTAACTTACCAACAGGAATATACATTTTCATTCTAAATAAAGTATTCCAATCCCTCCAGACTGGCAATGTAAGCAAACAAGTTTGGGACTGCCATCAGTTCATTGTTCATGTGCCCACAGCTTGCAGTCTGTGCACTTAATCCACATGTCTCTGGATACACCAAGACAATAGAGGCAGGAAGTATCCTCGGAGTCTTCTTTGTCAGTGTCGCCCGCATTTTTGGATTTCTGTGTTTTGCTTGTATGTTAAATAACAGTCTTGGTGAGGTGCTTTTCATGTCACCCACTCTCACCCTTTTGCAGTATCTTGCCAAAGTTTGAAGAGGAATATGAGAATCCTTCGCTGCACTTGTTATTGACCTTCCATGTTTTTGCACAGCTCTCGCACCTTGTAGCAGTCCGTCAATGCAAATATTGCTCCTATCTGACCTCTTCTTGCAGGTGTACATTATTTAGCTTAAGAAGCTAAGGGAGAGAAAAAGATCAGTGGTAAGAAATAACCACTAAGTTACTAGCCAAAAGCATGGCAAGTGGACACACTGAGCCAACAAGCCCCATATTGTGTGAGCGGACATGCCCCGTCACCACCTCTTCATGTTTTACACTGCATCATCCTCAAACACAAGGGAAGTCTACAGTTCCCACTAGCGCCAGTGATAGCCAAAAGGAGGTATCATTCATGGGTGGCACAATATCACATGTAGCTATAACCAAATTTTAAACACAAAACATTTTATACAGCAGTGGAAAAATACTAAGTTGGAAAAAATAAAACACCAGACCACGCTTCAGTCATAGTTCACAAAGCACTGACGCTTGCTGACTGCTGTCTGGAGAAGCTCTTGAAGAGTGAAAATTGCCAGATATTGCTATCCTGTGCTGTCATTGGGAGTTACGGCCCTTGTGCTAACTAGCCCCCCTCTCCCCTACACCTTGGGGAAGACGCACTGACTCTGTATTATAGACTCTGTTTCGATAAACAATTCTACCACTTTCACACACTTCCCAACATAGCAATGCCCCAAGCTGAACTAATCTCCACAGACTACTCTGCATGTCACACCCCCACATACTGTGTTGTATTACAATGTGAGAAACAAATGCCAGACATTCCTTTGGCCCTTGACTAGGCCAGGTGCAACACTATAATACTTCTATTAACAGAGTCCAACAAATGCACTTATAGTCAGTTTTGCTATATTACTATTACATACTCTTATAATCTCCTACATGTTTCAACCATTTCTGGGCCATCATCAGGGAGAAAACTGATACAAGAGATGTATAAAACATTTGTATATATAGTGTTTAAGAAATGCAGTTCATGCATCTACAAAACATAGCAGTGTGCTAAACATATATGGTGCAGTATTGGTTAAAACCTGGAGAATTAAAATTAACAGAAGTGTGTTCAATATTTACATATAAAATTGCAATACAGTATAAAATCTTTGCATTCAACATCTACAGTAATTTATTCAATAAAACTCCAGACTTACACTACAGACCTCCATGCAAGGGCCGTATCATAAGCTGTTCTTACCAGGACATGGTTTTGAAATGAAGATTGGAGACACATCTTTGGTAGATGTTTAACTTGGGAAGCAAAAGTGAGGTATCATGCCACTTGGAAGATGAACTAATGAGAAGGGTAGATGGAGGGGTCTGGGATAACCGAATATGACATGATGCAATGAAACACAGGCTGTACCACAACTAAGTCCATTATCACAGCAGACCCCACATTAAGATTTAGGCACCTGGGTCATCATTTTATGAAACCAGGTGACTTTTGAGGACATTTCTGTCAGCAGGATACTGCACTTTATTCAAGGGGCGGGGGCTGCTGAATGAATGAGCTAAAGGGCTGCACGGTTGAAGTGCAAGGGTCACTGCGGTGCCTGCTGTTCTGTATTCTATTCTCTTCTATCGCAGCACACCTGTGTGTCATGTATTTTTAACTCTCAGACAATTAATGTGAGAAATTCATGCAGTTATTGTGTGTATTATAGATCTCCCTGATGTTTGGTCATGACCAAAATGTGTAAGTTAAAAATAACTGATATAGTGGATTTATTGCTTGACTGTTTTATATTATATGACAATTAAGTACAGGTGAAAGATAAAAAATTCAAATTCATTGTAACACAACATGTTTAATCTAAAATGTGACATCTTTTACATCATGCTAGTGTTGGATATTGTGTAACAAAGTGTCAAACTGGCAACCACAGATGTAAGGAAATAGAGCAGTTTCCAAACTTTACTTAAACTTTAAATAAATTACATATCATCTAATCACCCACAAATATACAAATACTGAGGTATTTGCACATAGTACATCACAAACAACAACAACAACAACTACTACTACTACTAATAATAATAATAATAATCCTTTTACAGTCACTCTTATGAGTACTTCACAATATTGACAATTTGTGTGCATACTTCAAATACATTTATGCACCAAATGCAAACACAAATCTTTTTTTTTTTAATTCCAGTTTATTAAAAGGCATCTATAGGATAAGTATGTAAAGTTTATGCAACATATCATGATGGCACAGAGGGAGTAGAGGTATAGCTCTACCCATTCTTAACCTCGCACTAGTTGGGAGTAGGGTCAACTCCACACCCTGGCCAGTTTACCCCTAGGAAAGATACCAGGTACCTGTTGTAGAGTAGGCTGAATATGTAGGCAACAGTATTTTATTTTACTTTTAATATGCCTGGGGGGTGCGCGGTGGCGCAGTTGGTTGAGGCACCAAACTGGAACATCGTGGGTTCGATTTCCGATGGTGTCATTGGAATTTTTCCTTCACATAATCATTTTGGTCGCACTATGGCCCTTACCACCTTACAACCTTACCACCTTCACTTGCTGATTGTCTAGAAATCTGGGAGCCTCAACCTCCTGGAACCCTAAGGGTCTGTCCAGGCCTGTAATGGGATTGCTTTACTTTTAATATGCCTCTCTTCAACTTTGGTGCAAAAACTCATGCCAGCAATTTTTTCACTGCAGTTTTAAACGTTTAAATCCTTCAGAAGGAAAGCAGTTTTATGTTTAAAATATGACAGTGCAGAAGTCCACACAAATCAAAAGATCAAACTGTGGACTGAGCGCAGTAAAGACCTTGCTCTGCCTGATTATCATCTGGTTGCACATTGAAGAATCCATTTTGTTGTTACAATTATAGAAATGAGAAGGCTATAAAGACTGCTGTACAGAAATGGTTGCGTGAGGCTGAGAAGACTTTTATCACACTGGAATTGATGACTTATTTAATTTAGGACAAAATACAAATATACATGGATTAATCTGTATATATATTGAAGAGCCTGTGTATACTGTAAATTTTATCATGAACAGAATTACTAGAAAAAAAATGACATGGCTTACTTTTAGGGTAACACTTATAGCAGGAACATGGTGATGTTCACCAATGACAGTCTAAAGGTGTGTGAGATCTGTACGAAGGTTTAGTATATCAATAGATTTTTTGGCATCAAGTTGGAAGACTCCAATTTCTGACAGTACATCATCTTCTTGTAGGCCTTCCACGCCTTCATCCATCAGACAGGACTTTAGTGTATCCCTCAGAAGAAGGGCAGATCCTTTTGGAAGATTCAACAGAATGCATGATTCCTTCACCCTGTAAAATGAAAGGCAGATTCTTTAACATAGTTTGTATTTCTATTTTGTATTATTTTATTACATTCAAATAGATCCATACAGGCTGATACAATCACTGGATGTAAAATACGTCAAGTAAATACAAATTACTACATTATATATTACAATTTTTAACATATAAATCAATTACAAGATAATAAAATAGGCATTATATAAAATTATTTATATAAAATAGTACAATACCAAAAAATTTCTTCAGTCAATACATTTTTTGATCAAAATTGACACTAAAACATCTAAAATAAAATTGAGTTTGCACATACAAAACAATTTTAACAATTAAAATATTTACAATATATTTGTAAATACCTGTAGACCTTCACTACAGCAAAGAGAAAATTGTTTCTGCCTTTTGTCTGGACTGAGCAATAATCTATCTCTTTGTGGTATTAAACACATGTAAATACATTTTTCCCAGTTTTATTACTGACACATAATTGTCTCAGAGAGTCCAAGCAACTTCATCAGGTTTTTAATTCTGTTGCCTGAAACATCTTGCTATAACTACAATTCTTGCCTCAGGAGAAACATCAGTCGTCTCATCAAAGCAAACGAAGAAACACTGACATCTGTCTACATCTTCTTTAACCTTCAGGAGGTGGATTTAAATGCAAATTTTATCTCTTGATGGCCTGAATTTTTCTGCCCTAGCATGGACATTTAAATTGCTACCAAGCAAACACACAGAGACTAGCATATGACATGCTATGCTATTCATCAGTACATTTTAGAGACCAGCATGTGGTGTCTTAGGATCATAAAGGTTAAGTTGATGTGAGATATCACTGGCTAGATACTGTTACTCTTTCACTGATAGTATTTCTACAACATGGCAGTTGCTTAAGCTTTTATTACTAAAATATTTAAAATAATGAATCCACACCTGACAACAGCATTTCTTTACTGTACTCCCATATCTCACTAATAGCAAATGGAAAATGTTAATCACAACCACATTTCAACATCTATAACTACTGAAGATCATTTTCATTCTTCCCACTCAGGTGCATGCCACTTTACAGTAATGGTATTTTGCACATCAGGAAACACAAAGGTTAATGTTTTAAATACAGGCATCCATAATATGCTGTACACTTACATTACCTTTTCATTACTTCAAAATAATACACAACAGAATGTACATTCTCTCCACACACACCCGCCTACAGAATGCATTATATACGTATAAAACACTAGACTACAGGAAGTTTCATATAAGTAAGATATAGCCCATTTACAGACTGGGTCTTGTACGTACATACATACATTCCATGGATCCATAAGTCTGTTGAAGTGACAACTGGATGTGGAATAAGTCATAATAAGTACCACGTGCATCAAACTTGCAGTGTTTTGCTAGATTATGACAGTTCGAAACGTTGTGTATGTCCTCTGTATAAATTTGTATACTCTTTCAAAGTTGTAAAGCTCTTTTTGAAACACCCTGTATACAGCTATAAAGACTATAGAATTTTACATTTGAACACTTATAAACGTGTTACATACCTCACTATGAACCATCTTTATACACAAAAAATTCATCTACTGAGTAAAAGGAGTGTGTACTTAAGTATTTCCTTAATGCTACTTTAAATTTTGTCTTTTCATTCTTAAGACTTATGAGACTCAGAGGGAGTCTGTTGAAAATTCTGATACCGGCATAGAATGTACTTTTTTGAAAACAAGGTAGGTTGGCATTTGGTCTATGCAGGTGGTGCTTATTCCTGGTGTCTATACTGTGTATAGATGAATTTGTTAGAAATTTTTCTTGATTGTTTAAAATAAAGTTCATTAATGAAAATACATATTGACATGGAATAGGTAAAATCTCTTAATTTTTTAAACAGACTTCTGCATGGAGTTCTTGGTTGTGCACCGACCGTAATTCTGATGATTTTCTTTTGTAAGGTGAATATCTACTTATTGTTGGAGGAATTACCCCAAAAAATTATTCTGTACTTTATAATGGAATGAAAGTATGCGAAATAAATTGATTTAAGAGTGTTGATGTTGCTGATATGATACATTGATCTAACTGCATAACATGCTCCACTTAACTTAGGAACCATTTGATCAATATGATTCTTCCAACTTAAGTGGTTATCAATTTGTAAACCAAGAAACTTTGTGGTTATTGTCTCTTCTATATACTTTCCTCTATAACCAATACATAATGCACAGTGTGGTGAATTTTTTGTTATAAATTTCATAATATTTGTTTTATCAAGATTTAGTACTAACTTATTAGCAGTAAACCATTCAATCATACGAGTGAGAACAAGTTTGCCACTGTATAGAAATCTCCTAAATTTCTGTTATATATTATGACACTAGTGTCATCAGCAAAAAGTATTGGTTTTGATATGGAATTTATTTTCCGAGGAATTTCGTTTGTATATATTATGAACAATAAAGGCCCCAGAATTGATCCTTGGGGAACTCCATGTTTCAGTGTACCCCAATCAGAGAAAAGGTTTTGAGTTGCATTACGTGATTTTATTTCTACTTTCTGTCTTCTATTAGTTAAATAGGATTTGAACCAATCTGCAGTTACTCCTCGAATGCCATAGAAATGTAATTTAGCCAACAAAATTTCATGATTTACACAGTCAAAAGCCTTTGCCAAATCACAGAAAATTCCTCCAACATGCATTTTTTGGTTAATAGATGTAAATACACTATCTGTTCTCCTGAAGGTAGCATTTTCAGTAGATATCCCTTTCCTAAAACCATGCTGTTCTGTGACCAGTATGTTGTTAGTATGTAGATGTTGGCTTAACCTGCTGTGCATAGCTTTTTCAAATACTTTATGAACAACAGTTAATAAGGAAATAGGCCTATAATTTGTCATACTAGTTTTGTCTCCCTTCTTGTATAGTGGTTTTACTACCGCAATCTTAAGATCAGGCAAAACACCTGTATGCAGTGAGTGATTACAAATGTAGCTTAATGGGTGGCTAATGAGAGATGCACAAGCTTTTATTTCATCATAACCTGATGATTTTTTGGGTTTAAGGGAATGTATTGTACTTTTAATTTCAGCCTCGGCGATTTGGATTGTTTTCATGCTAGGGAAGTTTCCTGGAAATGAATCTTCTAAAAATGAGACAGCATCTCCTTTCTCTACTTGCTGTATGCTTAATTTTTCAGTAATTGTTAGAAAGAAGGTATTGAAGGCATTAGCCACGTTTTTTGGATCCGTTAATTCATTGTTCATAAGTAAGGAGGGCACCTGTTCCATGGAATGTACTTTTCCTATCTCTTTCTTTATAATGTTCCAAGTTGTTTTTATTTTATTATTAGATTTTGCTATAAGTCTGTTGTAATGTTGCTTCTTAGCTTCTTTGCTTCTTTTATAACTTTTTTTTAGGATTCTACAATATGTAATATAATGTGCTTTATATTTTGGATCATTGTTTTTTTTAGTGAAGGTGTATACAGGTGTACTAAAGATGCAAGTGTATTCATCTCTGAATATAAAGATCATAAGAAATTAATGTACATGCCTGAAGCAAGGAAAAATTGGGGAGACAAGGATTCAGATGTGATCCAAAAAATGGATTGCAGTGTTTACACACTGCTGTAGTGTCTGTGGCTACCAATTACATTGTCAAGAGTACAGTGTAATTTTCATAACTAGGGTGTTTTCTATTTGGTCTGTCATAATAAAAAGTCAACAGAAAAGTTACACTTTTATGGAGGGGCACACCCAACGGGGGGGGGCTGCAGCCTTCCCCGCCCAAATCAAAATTTAAAAAACACAGATTTTGTAGACACAATTGTATTAAATGTTTTACATGATTTAGCCTTCAGCCAAAATCAGCCACTGAAACTGGCTGATGACTAGCGCATTAGAATTTTAAAAAAATAAAATGAACTTAGGATGTCTTTAAAAAACTGAGATTAGACATTGTGATTTAAATTAGGTGAGTCATGGAACATGTAGTTTATATTTGTATTGTAGCGACCCGGACCCGGGGAGCCTGGGTTCCGTCCCCGAGTTTGGTGGATGAAGTAGGAGAGCAGGTCTTGTCGATTAAGAGTAATAGCTCACGACAGTCTGCTCTATTGATGTATTGAGTAGTATTTAATGGTTATAAAAAACTATTACATTGGAAGAAAGAAAACTATGTGAGTGCGAGCACAGGAGCTGTTAGCTGCTAATTTCAACGTGACCCTGGTGATGTTGACTGTATCGCTGGTGCCAAAAGAATCCCCCCCGAGCTAGCAGACAGCAGGTAACATACACGCACGTCTGCTGCATGTTACGATATATTCCAAACCCCTCTTCTGTCCTTGCATTCCTTACAAAAAAACACAAGGGTTGCAACCTCGTTTCCCCACTTTGCCAAACGTGAAGGAATTGTTGCATTCCCTCTGTTTGGGTGTGCACCCTGTGGTCAGCGGGCGGCCACGAGCCCCTGGATGCTACAGTATGTATGTAAATGCAGTTGCAAACAGTGTTATGTTACAGTTATACTTATAACGATGATTTTTATTACATAACTGTTAAAATCAAACATACATTATATACAGCCTCAGGGTCAGCCCCTACCCCAATGAAAGTTTCTGGGTGCTTACCTGTTTTTATGTACATTAGACAAACAGACATACTCCTTTACTTCAAGAATGGCTGTTTTCTTTGTCACTACCACAGTATATAGTACGTGTAGCTTTAAAGAATGAGTAACACTCAGATTAAGAAATTAAAGATTGAGAATGAGGATTTGATTCATATCCAAAAATTCAGCATCAAAACTTGCGCATGTTCTAATATTTCTGGGTATTATCTGGTGAAGTCTGTGGATTAAAACAGGAACTGACTGGGAAAATTAAATTTTTCTGATAATGATGATGTACTTACTGAGGAAAGTATATGTCTGGCTGCCGGGTAAACTGTCCAAAAAGTGCAAACATGTTCCGTGTCATGTCATACTGCAACTGCATGGCCCCACCCTCATTGAAGTTGTTCTGTAGTATTACTTCTTCATAAATAAACTGTAATACAAATTAAGCAAAATATTGAAGTATGCACTGTACCTATGTTTTTATTGCTAATATTTTGTCAGATTTGAAGCTCTTATAGCAGCCAAAAATGATAAAATCACCTTGAATGACAAGCCATATTTGTTCAGAGTTGAAGTCCACCATTTCAGAAACCTACTCTTTCTCCATCATTAGGAACTGACCATGCCAAAAGTGACATGGATAGTTGCACAAGACTTCATATCTAATGTTTATTCTCATCAGAAAGTTTTGATTTCTTAGGAAAATGAGATTAGAATAAATGTAGGAAATCTTTGATATACATACTGTGGTCTGTATAGTGACTATGCTATGGGTTCAATGACTGAGGAAATGTAATCTGTGGTCTTCTGGGTAATTACACGGCGTTGTGTGGTAATTATGTACCACACGATGCCGTGTAATTACCCAGAAGACCACAGATTTCATCAACATCGCGGCAGAAGCCTGAAATCAATTGAGGAAATGTAGTTTGATTCCTGGCAGGGCAAGAGGGTTTTCTCTGCTGTGAGTGTCCAGACTGGCTCTGAGACCCACCCAGCCTCTTACTCACAGGGTACTATGGGCTCTTTCCCCAAGGCCAAAGTGGTCAGGGCATGAAGCTATCACTCACTTCCATGTAGTGCCTATGTTATGAATGAGTGCAGCTACACCTCCACTCTCTATGACTTCAAGACATGCAGAGGGAAACTGACTCTACCTCTGACATTTTTAAGCCTACTTTCCATTCTTAAAAAATGTATGAGTTATGAGATCACTATGCTTTGAGTCTGATTTTAATTTTTGACCCACTTCACTGATTTTCACTAACTTATGTAAAAAAGTTGTGCCACCTGAGGCTATCCCAAGGCCATATGTTCAAATTTTCTGCAATCAGTAATAACACCGTGGTGGATGTGTGAACTGAGGCAGAAGCAACCCAGCACCACTTATTTTAGTACCCTGAAATGATGCATGGTAACAGATCTTGTAAAAATGTGCAATATTTTTGTAGAATGTAAAATAACAATATGATTACTGCACAAAACTGCTTTTTCAGCTTTAGGTTAAGCATACCTACACACTACACTGAAATGCTGTAAGTCAACAATTACAAATATGGTGCTGATGCAAACTTTGAGGTTATATATAACAAAATAAAAACAATAATAATAGTGGTAATAGGTAGAGATGACTAGAAGTCTCTGAAGTAGGAAAGTAGGTTTTATGCATTCTGCTCAGGACTCATTAGTTTCAGAACTGTAGTCCACTAAGGACTGTCAGTACACTTTTGTGTTAATGTGGTTCCCACATGCTTTCTTGTTAATGCATTTCTAGGCTGCTTTCCTAAAGACAAGTGGAGTTAACGAGTAATCTGAGTGTGGGTTTTCCATTGTTAATACACTGCTGAGCATTATAAATATGTTCAAACCTCACTGAGTAGCTAACAGACTGACTGGCTGCTGACCCTGTTCCTAAGTCTAATTCACTTCCTGAGGACACATTTCTCCACTTTCACATTATTCTTCCATTTTCTTCTCATATGACCATATTTCAGTAGATTCTCCATCTGTAATTCTGTACACATTTCTTGCTTTCCCCAACTAAGCTACATTCCACGTCCATTACACTCCCGTTGTCACCGTGCAGCCTCTTTGATGTATACTCCTCAACCTAGTAACCAATTTTTTTTTTTCCAGATTACCATCTTATTGAATGTTGTGCTGTGTAGTTTTGTAGATAAATACCAACATAATCATGATAATGCACTGCCATTACCACCTCATATCTCACTTTTTAGAGGTAACATAGGTGCAGACAACTTGAAAAAATTATGTCAGAGTAAGGCTCTTCTTTAGTGTTGTACATGTGTGCTTAGTATTACAACTAATTACCTACCCTTGTCATGTTGAGAGAACTGTACTTCTTTCTTCATATATGTATGTATATATGTATGCATGTATGTATGTATAAAAACAGGCTAATAAGAACACCATGGTGTGTGTATGTGTCCCATGCCAATTCTTAAACCAGTTACCTAATTTTCACGAACCTTGTATGAACATTACATCAAGCAGCAGATTTATCATGTCTCTGAGTGCAGAAAGATACAAACTCAATCTGTGTGTGTTTGTATATGAAAACACTGTGGCTGGAACAGGTACTTACTTGCTACTCATCATATATGAAGCTCAGATATTCTCAGGATGACTGTGAAATGTATTCAGTTGAACAAAGTGTTCATTTGAAATACTTTAGCTAAGTATGCATCATGAAAAAATATCCCACATCAACAGTGCTATGTAAAAGAACAACACACAGAATAGTTGAAAATCTTCATGTGACAGGTTCAGTGCTGGACAAACATAAACTGTATTTTTCTCAGTATGAGGCACAGTTTATATTATATAGGAAGGTGAAGAGCCCAAATAACGTACTGGCATTCTGAAAATCCCCACTAAGTTCATGCAGTTCCTTTACATGACCTTCAAGTTGTAGTGTTGTGTGCAGTCAGTGTGCACAAAACCACAGGCCCATGTTTTTCAAAGAAACAAATTCTGATTTATGTTAAATAAATCCTGATATCATTATTCAGGGAATTAACACAACAAGAGAAAATTCAGGACACTTCAATTTCTTTGCAAGTATTCAAAGACAGTTGTGGAAGAGAAATTGATAAGATTTCCAACAGGAGCTTTATCATGTGTCAAGAAATATATTTAGAAGGCGTGAGAGACCTGCTTAGGAGCTGGAAGTCAAAAATTCAAGATTTCTTCCAAGAAATAGGGGAACTTGGAACTGCAGGGATAAATGTACTCTAAAATTCATGAAGAATGCAGGCTATGTATGCAGTAACACTTCTGTGACAGCCACCATGCTCAGGGACACAATAAAAAATACTCCCTGTACCATTGCAGCTGACCCCTATGTCATACTTTTTGATTTCCTACTAACTCCAAGGTGCAGAGTCGTTCCTGAGAAGATAACAGGTGCTCAGCTAGTCAAGAAATTCCTCGCATTTTATGGAACCTGAAGGTCCATTACCACATTCACAAGTGCCCGCCACCCATCCCTATCCTGAGCTTTTGATTTCCTACAGTAAGTAAGAAGAGTATGGAGGATGCATGAACAAGAAACATACGCTGTATATGCGTTCTGCTCAGGAAAACCCCATATAAAGCACCTTTGTTAGGATATACGGGAAGCCAACATACGTGAGAGGGGGGAAAAATCCAGTGCCTGACTATATTGTCATTCATATGATATGGGGAAACACAAAGTAGAGTATAGTAACACTGTATGGTTAAATGATTTAATTATGTAACAGTATTCATAAAGCAATAGAAAGTGTATATTTCTTCCAGGTGGAAAGTGTGCTTTATGAGTTCCAGCTATTGTCAAACATTTAATTTTATTCATTTTATTTTGTGTTGTTAGTGGTGGTTATGGTGGAAGTTGGCTGCCTGTGCTGGTAAATGTTTGAAAGTCAGGATGCATAGGAAATATTTTATACTGGTATCATTCATTTATACCAACATATGCACATAACAGAATTAAAAGTCATACATAAGCTTGAACTCCCATACATGTTTCGGCGATTAAATCACCATCTTCAGGAAAATCTAAGTACAAAGGAATGCATGATACCAATACATTAATCTCTTATGTACAATATTAAAATTATAAAATGTATAAAATTGCAGCCATAAATACAACAATGTGGATAGTATGGTTATTACAATGTTGATATGTTCTTAGTCAAAATGTAAAGTTTTTACAGTACGTGCAATCATATGCATACAAACATCTAATCTTAATGTGTTTGATCTGAAATGATCAAGTCCTTGTCACATGTATTGGTGTGTACTATGTAGGGAGGTGCTGTATACTAAACTAAACATATTACACACCAATACATGTCAAGACTGGATGTTTTTATGCATATGACTACACATACTATAAAAACTTTGAATTTTAACTAAGAAATATCAACACTGTAATTACCATAGTGTCCACGTTGTTGTATTTTATGGCTGCAGTTTTATAAATTTTACAATTTTAACATTTTAATATTGTGCATAAGAGATCAATGTATTGGTATTATGTATTCCTTGTACTTACATCTCCCTCAAGATGGCGATCTAATCGCCAAAACATGTAGGAGGGTACAAGCTTATGTATGCCTTTTAATTCTGTTATGTGCATATGTTAGTGTATAGGAATGATTATCGATGCAATGAACAGAATGAATTACAGCACATTTTGTACTAGGGTGCATTGCATGTGAGAAACTGGTGGTATGAATGTACCACATGCCTGGTTAAGATGCTGAGCAAGTGTCTGCCAAGCTGCACTGAACAGTAGAACAGATAGCAGTTCTTGTAGTTGATGAAGTCGTTCAGCCAGTACTTGGAACATGAGGCACACACTTGGTGTTACTGTTGGGTTCACCAGTTCCTTTGGTGAAGCCATTGCAAACCATCTGGAACAATGGGAGGTCTCACGTTTATCATGAACTCCACAAAGGCCAGAAACTATTTCAATATCTTAAATACAGCCATTCATGAAAACACATATTTTCAGCATACTTTACTAAACAGAAAAGCTGGCCTACGAGATTGCCATGCTGTCTATCTGTTCTCAACTTTTGAACGAAATGACTTACTTTCATTAAATTTGGTTTCAACATTATGCCACTGGAAGCCACTACCTCCTCATATTTCTGAATTATAATAATTAACAACATGGTGGATGTACAACCTTTTGATATGTAAGCAAACATTAATACTACTTAATACAGAATTCTGAAATGATATGTGGCAAAACATCTTCAAAAAATATGTGACTTGTTTTCAGGTAATTTTTTGTAAAATGTAAAACAACAGTACATCAGCCATGTCAAGAATTCCATTAGCTTTCACTCTGACACAGACATTTAATTGACTTCCTGCTATGAATACACAAAAGAAGACAGAACATAAACAATCCTAAAAACTGTGTATGAAGTATTGTTTTAAGTCTGTAGTTACAAATGTGGCAACAGTGCAAAGGGTTATGTTCAACAATTAGTGCAGAATCTTGACAGTTTGAGTCAACAGGACTTAGGTTGCCTCAAATTACCAAAATGCTCAGACTACAAGAATTTCTCTTGCTTTTAGCAAGAGTTAGGGTACGTTAAAATACATTCTTAAGTCACCTAAAAATACACAAGAATACACAAAGAAAACAGCTGAAAATACAGTAATGTCTGAAAGACATATGTGCACACAGAGATACACACTGAAACTGAATTCTGTACACAAAATGAGAACAACCTTGACTACAGCACATCAGCTCAGGAAAACAGACACTCGAAGAATCAAGAATGCACTGTGTAATGTAAACAGCAATATAGTGAAACTTGTATGTTACATTCCTTGATTCTACATTTTCATTGAGTCTATTCCACTCATATTTTTATTGGTACTTCCATAAGAACAATATTACATTTTCCTGCAATATATGCTTGTGCTTTCCAACCAGTTCCTTTATTATATGTCCAATCTGAGCATAAATTGGCCTGTTGCTAATACTTTAAGTATTTTCAATCGGAAATGACGAAAAAAAATATATTCAGGTATAATTTCTTATGCGACATCAATAGCGACTTGAAGCACAGAGCAAATGATGCTCGAGCTGGTTCATGATCGTGTAGCAACAGGTGTGACCAGAGTGATCTGAATGGCTGCTGTACTGCAATGTGGAAAGCGAATGGAAAACTACCACATTATTACTTTTCCTGGATATTCTCTTCCAGAAACAGAGACAAATGCGAGATGTTTCCCCTGGAAACAAAACAATCTAGAGGTAATCTACTCCCCCATTTGGATCTCCGGGAGGGGGGGGGGGGAGTGTTTCTAGAGGAGACACCATACGGTAGGAGTTACAGCGTGGACTACAAACAGAAGCAGAAGGAACAGCACAGCTTCAAGATAGGAACTTGGAACATAAGGACTTTGAATCAAGAAGGAAACTCGAAAATTTGAAGAAGGA
The DNA here is from genome assembly GCA_021186555.1 of Reticulitermes speratus. NCBI lineage: Eukaryota > Metazoa > Arthropoda > Insecta > Blattodea > Rhinotermitidae > Reticulitermes > Reticulitermes speratus. The sequence continues at coordinate 25,571,292 of JAJKFL010000042.1, read as the reverse complement.
GATGCAGAAGAACGTAGTGTCTGTGCTGGGAGTTAGTGAGTTAGTGAAGTGCAGTGAAAGGGTCAAGGTGAAATAAGAAGTGGTGATTATACAGTGTATTATTCCAGGGGTGACAGGGCTAAAAGAGGCGTAACAATAGTAGTGCATAACAGCATAGTGAAAAGTGTTGTTAAGAAGAGTGTGTATAGTGACAGAATCGTTGCTGTTAAGTTGAAGGTAGAACCAGTAAGTATTTTGATAGTGCAAGTGTACATGCCAACATCGGAGTATGAAGATGACGAAGTGGAAGAGATGTATGATGTAATTGAAGAAATTCTTGAAGAGGATGGAAAAGGCGAGACAAATACGATGATTATAATAGGAGACTGAAACAGTGTGGTTGGAGATAAAGCACATCACAACAGTGTTGGACCATATGGACTGGGAAGGAGGAATCAGAGAGGTCAAATGCTCAATGACTTCTGTGAAATAAATGAGATTGTTATAACAAACACATGGTTCAAAAAACCTAAAAGAAGATTGTACACCTGGAAATCACCAGGGGATAGGAGTCGACATCAACTGGACTATGTACTAGTGAAATAGGGATTCAGGAACAGTGTGAAGGATGTGCTGACACTGCCTGGAGCAGATATTGACTCTGACCACAATTTACTGGTTGCAAAGATCTGCACCAGATTGAAGAAAATCATAAGGTTCTAAAAGCAAAAACCAAGTTGGGATTTGGAGAAGCTATATGCTCAATGACAGGAAGTACACGACAGTCTAGAAGAAAAACTTGTGCAATCAAATGTGAAAGTGGGAATGTGGAAGTGCAGTGGAACAATATCAAGAAATGTGTGTTAGATACTATGAGTGATTTGGTTGGAAAAGTCGAGAGAAGAGCAAGAAAACCATGGATTACACAGGAGATGATCAGTAAAATGGATGAATGAAGGAAATGGAAGAATGTCAACAATGAAGAAGGAAGGAAGAACTGCAGAAGACTGAGGAACGAATTGAAAAGAGCCACGGACAACACCAAGAAGGAATATCTTTACAGCATATGCGACAAGATCATAGCATTTCAAAGAACAGGACGTTATGATTTAATGTGCATGAAAACAAAGGAACTCGTGTGCATGTCCACGTCATGACCCCTGGGCAACGCCAGTTGGCGGCTAAGACATGCAGGGGCGAAATGTGGGTTCCAGACATTAATTCAGACATGAGAGCTTGGGGAGCATAACCCCGACAGAAAAGACCTGGTCCTCCGAGGTTAACGGGGGTTGGACTTCAGGCCAGCGACCTGTCTCTGGAAAATGCAAGTGCTAAGAAAGCTCAAGTAGGGAAAGATAGGATGGATTGTAATAGACGACCTAGGCATGCAAAAAGGACTTAGGATGATATCATCGGCATTGGCACATGGAATGTACAAACATTACTAAAACCAGGTAGAATGCAGGAAATAGCAGACCATATTAAAAACTCACAAATTAAAATTCTAGCACTACAAGAAATAAGGTGGAAAGGATAAGAGCAAATAAGAAAGAAAGAATATATTATGTATTACAGCTGCGATCCAGATAAAGCAGGTCAAAATGGAACCGGATTCATAATCCAGAAGGATTTAGAAAAGAACATTATGAGTTTTGAACCAGTTACAGATAGATTGTGTAAGCTCAGAATACGAGGCAAATTTCATAACATAACAATCATAAATGGATATGCTTTGATAGAAGATAAGGAAGAGGAAGAAAAAGAATTATTTTATACACAGTTGCAAAAATCAACAGATAAGACGCCTAGAAACGACCTTCTAGTAATATTTGGAGATTTTGATGTTAAGATTGGTAAGGAAAAGGCATACAATAAAGTTGCTGGTCAACACATGTTGCATGATAACACTAATAATAATAATAATAATAATAATAATGGTGAATTCCTCTGTAATTTCGCAATAGATAATAATTTAATAGTTGCAAGTACTCAATTTCCCTATAAAAGGACTTATACAGGTATGTGGCTCTCTCCAGATAATCTAACACTGAATCAAATAGATCATGTTTTAACTGGAAGGAGTAAAAAGCGAATGATAATAGATGTTAAAACCTGCAGGGGATATAAGTGTGACTCGGATCATTTCCTAGTCCAAGCTCTTGTAAAACAGAAATTAGTAATAAATAAGGTAAATGGAAGTAATGGTAAAAGATGGGATGAGAAAGATTGATATAATACATAAAGAAAAAATGAGTGAGTATAGAAATAAAATATACATTGAATTAAATAAAAGACCTGAGAAACAGGATGTTAACGGAGAATGGGAAAATATAAGGGATGCTATAATTCAATCAGCCTCAGAAGTCTTAAAGCAAAAGAGCAATGTCAAAAGAAATGAGTGGTGGGATGAAAATTGTAAAAACGCTGTTAAAAAGAAAAAAGAGGCATGACAAATATTTTTACAGAAAAGAACTCGTAATTCTCAAGAGATGTACAGAATACAAAGATTACTGAAAAATAAATTATGTAAACAAAAAAAGAAAGAATGGATTAATAACAAATTATTGGAAGTTGAAAAAGCATATAGAAGAAACGATGCAAGGAAATTTTACAAGGATATTACCGTATATTCTCGAATCTAATGCGCACCCTTTTTACAGTTTTAGAGGGCTAAAAAATCAGATGCATATTAGATTCGCGTGCGGATTAGATTCGCGGTCTAGAGCTGGATTTTGGAAAAATGATTGAGCTGCTGTACGTGCCGTAAGAACAATACAATACAATAATCTATTATTTTATTATTTATTATTATAATTTATTATTCATCAGACTCGCCGTCATCACTCATAACTGAATCGTTATCCGTGCTCTCCACCCAGTCACTATCATCTTTATCTTCAACATCGTCCTCCCATACAATGTCATCTTCGGTTCCGTCCAAAGCATTGCTTATGCAACACTTCTTGAAAGATCTGACGATAATGCTCTCCGGGATGGCTTTCCATGCAGCCGACACCCACCGCGCCACTTCTGAAGGAACTGCGTCACACCCGCTGATCGCTGCCTTGTGTTTCCGCCATAGTCGAACGTTGCTTTCATTAACTCCAAAAATTGCAGCGGCTTTGCGGTTTCCATTCTCCTCTGCGCACCGAATAACTTCACGTTTGAACTTTGCCGTATATGAGAGTCGTTTAGATTTCAGGTGTCCCTCTTCCATAACTACGGTACACGACAAATTGGAACAAGCACCTCCCACGTTTCAACAACTAAAGCTCAGCTGGCTTCAGACGAGATTGCGCACGTCTGTTGAGAAAGGCCCCGCCTCTATCGGTATGACTCATCGGCCACAGGCGTAGCGTCGGATTTTAACGCATTGGTAACATCCAATATTATTCAATCAGTCGCCCCGTGGGCAAGGGGTGGTTGAAGGAAAGGTGCGGATTAGAATCGCGAACTAACTTTTTTTCGTTTAAGAAGTCGCCAAAAACTGGGTGCGTATTAGATTCGGATGCGCATTAGATTTGAGAATATACGGTAAATAACATATGATGATATGTAGAGATAAAGAAGGAAAGATGTTATATGATAAAAAAGCTATTTTGGAAAGCTGGAAGGAATAATTCAGTGAGCTATTGAATATAGAGAGTAATTTTGAGAAAGAGGAAATAATAGTGATACCTCCAAATGAAGGCTATCAATTGAATGAAGTAATGAAGTAAAGAATATAATAATTAAACTGAAATCGCACAGATCCCCGGGTCCAGATAACATACCAGCAGAGTTGCTTAAAAATGGCGGGAGTCCTCCTTAAAAGTAGAATATTTAAATTGATACTGAAAATCTGGAAGAAAGAAGAAATGCCCAAAGATTGGTCTGAAGGGATTATATGTCCAATTTTAAAAAAAGGAGACCGCACACTGCGTAACAATTACAGAGGGATCACCCTCTTAAATGTAATGTATAAAGTTTTTGCAATATTATTATATAATAGATTACAAGAAATAGTCCAAAAACAGTTAGATTTGCAAATGGGATTTTAGCCAGGAAGATCGACAATTGACAATACTCATATTGTACAACAGATATTTGAAAAGTGTTATGAATATGATATTAATTTATGCAATCTGTTTATTGACTTTTCACAAGCATTTGACGCAGTGAACAGAGATAAATTATTTGAATATCTTGAATACTATCAAACTCCGCCAAAGTTAATAAAGTTAATAAAAATAACTCTGCAAGATACAACAGCAAAGGTTAAAATTAACAATGAAATGACTGAACTAATAGAAATAAAATCTGGAGTAAGACGGGGTGATCGGCTATCTACCCTATCTACCCTGCTATTTAGCATAGTCACAGATGTTATAATTAAAAAACTCAATCCAAGGGGAAACATTTCCACCCGATTAATGCAAACATGTGTATATGCCGATGATGTGTTGGGTATATCCAGAACACAACAAGCAATGATCGATACCATCACAAAATTAAAAGGAGAAGCGTCAAAAGTGGGCCTGACGATAAATGAAAATAAAACAAAATATCTATACTGTACAAGAAAGGTATCGAGAAATGTACCAATTTTTGAAGAAACAAAAATTGAACAAGTGAATCAATTTAAGTATTTAGGTTCTATAGTTAATAATAATAATAATTCAATAGAGGACGAAATAAAATAAAGAATAGCTGCAGGAAACAAAGCTTATTATGTGAATAAATACTTTTTCCAAAGTAAATTATTTTTAAAGGTGGCAAAATTAAGATTTTATAAAGCTGTGATAAGACCTCTTGTTACATATGCTTCTGAAACCTGGGTACTAAAGGAAAACATTACATAAAAATTACTAAGATTTGAAAGAATGATTTTAAGGAAAATCTATGGTCCAGTTAAAAGCCCAGATGCATCATGGAGATTGCAAAATAATGAGGAATTAGATAGGATAATTAGAAAGCAAAATATTGTACGACAAATAAAAGCGAAGAGACTTGGATGGTTTGGGCATGTACAAAGAATGGAAGAACATCGAATAACTAGGAAGATAACCAACTGGATGCCAACATTATTAAACAGACCAAAAGGAAGACCTAAAGAGAGATGGTGGGACAGTGTATGTGGAGACCTAATAATTGTGGGAGTACAGGATTGGAAAAAGAGTGTTTTTGACAGAAAATATTGGCAAGGAATACTTTTGAGCAAGCCAAAACCCATCCAGGGTTGTAGAGCTTAATAAGAAGAAGAAGACAAAGGAACTAGGTTGGAAAGAAAAGAATGGGATTCAAAACATGGCATTGCAGGCTCTCAAGGAAATACAATAATAGATCAGAGACGAGTACTGCAAATTTGGGAGAATTACATTACAGAGCTCTACGATCGAGCTAATTGACCAGAACACCTAGAAGTCGAACCTGAAGCTGAAGTAGATGAAGACGAGAAAGGCCCTTATATTTTGCAAAGTGAAGTGGAAAAAGCTATCAAGGAAATGAGGGCTAAGAAGGCTACAGGAGATGATGATACACCTGGGATGTACTCAAATTGTTAGGAGAAGATGGTCTCAAACTAATGACACGGCTGATCAACAGCATACATGTAACTGGGGAGTGGCCCAGTGATCTCATTGAAGTTAAAATGATTGCCTTAAAGCCCAAAGCTACAAAATGCAGCGACCATTGCACAATCAGCCTCATCGCATATACAGCAAAGATAGTAGCGAGGATACTTAGAAGAAGAATTGAAAGGAAGACTCAGGATGCGCTTAGAGAAGATCAATTTGGATTTAGAAGAGGCAAAGGAACTAGGGATGCAATTGGGATGCTGAGAATAATATCAATGAGGAATTGTGTGCTTGCTTCATAGACTGGCAGAAGGCATTTGACTGTGTCAACTGGACCAAATTAATGCAGATCCTAAAGGGAACTGGGATAGACTGGTGCAAAAGAAGATTGGTCAGCAAATTGTACATAGAACAGAGTGTTAAAGTACGACTGGACCAAGGGGAGACGAGAAGTGTGAAGATTGGAACAGGAGTTAGACAAGGTTGCTGTTTGTCGCCCATTCTGTTCAACTTATACAGCGAGTACCTTACCAAGGAAGCTCTTGAAGGGTTTGGGGACTTCAAAATAGGAGGACAAGTAATTCACACTGTGAAATATGCAGATGACCTTGTGCTACTGGCTAAGGAGGAAATGGTGATAGACTAATTGAAATTGGAAGACGCTATGGAATGGAAATGAATGTGGAAAAAACTAAGGTAATAAGAATCTCAAGGCAACCATACCCAATAAAAATTATAATAGATCAAAAACAATTGGAGAATGTGGAATATTTCAATTATTTGGGTAGCATGATAACAAATGATGCAAGGTGTATACATGAAATTAAATCTAGAATTGTCATGGCAAAAGCAGCATTCAACCAGAAGAAGACTCTTTTCACCAGCAAACTGGACTTAAATTTAAGGAAGAAACTAGTAAAATGCTACATTTGGAGCATAGCTTTGTATGGTGCTGAAACATGGACACTTCAGAAAGTAGATCAGAAATACCTCAAAAGTTTTGAAATGTGGTGCTGGAGAAGAATGGAGAAGATCAGTTGGACCGATCATGTAAAAATGAAGAAGTATTACACAGAGTCAAGGAGGACAGGAATATCCTACATACAATAAAAAGAAGAAAGGCTAACTGGATTGGTCACATCTTGTGTAGAAACTGCCTTCTAAAACATGTGATTGAAGGAAAGTTAGAGGGAAGGATAGAAATGATGGGAAGACGAGGAAGAAGGTGTAAGCAGCTACTGGATGACCTTAAGGAAAAGGGAAGATACTGGAAATTGAAAAAGGAAGCACTAGATCGCACCCTATGGAGAACTCACTTTTGAAGAGGCTACGGACCTGTCATAAGACAGACTACAGAATGAATGAATGAATGAATTTCTTATCTCCTCTACTAACTTTGCATGTGCTCACTATTCTATGGCTTCAAGGTCATACCAGCAGAATAGAGCCATGAATCTGGAACCACCTGTCTGAGTAGAGTGTGTGATGTGTGTTGATGCGTGTTTTATCAGGCGATGACACACATGACACGCTCTTCCTGGATGAGATCCCTTCAGATCACATACAATTGAGGCAGATGTTTTTATGCATACTCCATACAGAATGTAAACAACTACGAAATTATACTTGGAACTGCTCACTAATACATAATTTTAATATCATAATATTGTAATTTTTATAATTATCATTTTATAAGTTTAACATTTCAAACATTTCAATATGGGCAGTGGTTGGGCTCATACGTTTTTGCTCCATAACTCCCTGAGGCTGGCACCCTGGTGCTGAAACGTGTAGGAGTTTTAATAATTGTTATGAATTCTATTTTGAGTGCATTTGTTGGTGGATGTGTTCACTGTAGGAATATGCACAGTATGAATAATTATATAAAATTACTTTTAACATACTTATAATTTCAAGCAGTAAAATAATTCTGATTCATAGAGTATTTGATCCTATTACCACCTACGCATGTGACCAGCACACTAACCAATGAGTTAGGCTGTATTTTATTTTGGAATTACAAATTTACATTATGTAAATATAACACAACACAGAACAATTATAAGACTGGCCACCTCTGCAATGCGAAAGTAGGTTTTGTGTGTTCAGCCCAGAACTTCATTTTCTTTTTTCTGTTTAAATTAGTAGGAATTAATGTTCTTAATATATGTTTACACTGATGTCACTTTTTGACAAAACTTTATACTTTAACTGGTGGAGCAAACAGGTTGGCAAATTGATGACCCTGATTTGTATTTGAGATATAACTTGTTTAAACCTCTCCAACAGTGCCAGCTATTCTGTGTATGGTACATCATACAAACCCTGATCCACATAAATGTCCTCTCACATGTTTAATTTTGGATCCTGTCTGAAAAGTAGACACATGAAGTTTAGCATGGCAACATAACAATCCTCATTCACTCACTTGTCTTTCCTGTACTCACGACTACGAGCCATGATGTCCATCATGACAGCTTCACAGAGAGAGGTGATCAGCTCATCCTTCATCCGCAACAGAAGTCCCAGTATGTCATCAAAGACTGTTCCTTGGAGACCTTCCAGTTCTAAGCTGTCAGTTCCTTGGTTTGTACCAGCATTTTCAAACTGCACCTTGTAATACTGCAGCTGTAGGAAGTGCTGCAAAAGAAACACCATTTTCTGCACAGTTTCATGATTATTTTGATATATTGACAATTATACTTGGCACACCTGACATTTCTGCATAATATTTGTTCATTTCCTCCATGATTTTCACCTACTAATAATTCTGTATGAAGAATACAGGGCCAGATTATGAACATAAGATAACAGTGATGAAACTTGAGCTTCCAAAACAGGAGGAAAACTGCTGAATGTAAGACTGAACATTACAGTTGAGTGGTTGGCATTTACTGCTTTGTATATGGCAGGTCCCAGGTTCAAATCTGAGGCGAGAGACGAGTTATTCCGACTGAGTATATGTGGTTTTCCTCAGTACTTCCAAGCAAATGCCATGATGCTACCATAAATTAAGCCCTGACTCCTTCCTTCCACATGCTTTCTACATCATTATGCACTAATATCCCATCATTCACTATTGACAGCACCTTTAAATATGCCATAAATAAATAATATAAGACACTGTCCAGGTATGTCAGTTCACCAGAATTTGCACTATACTTAACTTCCTCAACTATTTGCCTTCCATTCAGATGAGCACAGGATATTGCTGTTTTTTTTTTCCTTTTATATCTGACATGTCTTTAATTCACTCGGTCTTCATCCTGTGTATAATACTATGAAATGATTTAAATAATTCCCAGATTTATCTGGCACACCAAATACTTTGAACCTTGCACTGACTTACTCTCTTGCTGTTTTACCTACCCACTCACCAAATCACTCTTAGCCACCCACTTATTCACTGATGCAAGATATCTAGTCAACAGTTTTAACCACCACAGAAGTACACCAATGAATTCTGTACTGAGCCAGTTTGACACAGTTCACATCTTTGTTACAAATTTTCGTATGGTCCATTGTAATCCTGCTCTATGTTGACTAGAGAAGAATGGACCAAAGGACCTGGGTCCCCACGTATGGTTAAAGGGCTCGTCTAGTATACTGATGGGTCCAGAATGCAGGGGGGGGGGGGGCAGGAGTCTATGGGCAATCCTTGGGTAGGAGGCTCAGTATCTCTCTAGGAAAATATGTAACAGTTTTCCAGGCCGAGATATATGCTATCCTGGCCTGTGTCTATGAAATTCAAGCTAATGCTAAATCAGAGAAATACATTAGTATTTGTTTTGACAGTCAAGCAGCTTTGAAAGCTTTACAGGCTGCTAAAACAATGTCTCCATTGGTACGGCAGTGCCGAAGGGCATTGAATGATATCTCCACCTATCACTCTGTGGGACTCTTGGGTCCCCAGACATTCTGGAATACGTGAGCTCGCAAGGGAGGGTTCTTTTTACCATTTTGTTGGACCGGAGCCGGCCCTGGGGGTTTCAAGGCAGAGTATAAAGAAGAAAATTCAGTGTTGCTTGGATAAACAGCATATGACACTGTGGCAGGGTCTTGCCAGCACTCAGAGACAGGCTCGAGAGTTGATCTTGGGCCCTCGTACTGCTGCTAAGACCAAGCTACTGTCCTTTAATAGGATGCAATCCAGGGTACTTATTGGCCTTCTTACCGGACATAACACCTTGAAAAGACACCTTCACATTATGGGACTGAGAGACAGTCCCTTGTGTAGGAAATGCAGAGCAGAGGAGGAGACCTTAGCTCATGTCTTGTGTGAGTGTGAAGCCCTGGCAACACACACATGCACTTATCTCAGTTCCTTCTTTTTGGACCATGAGGATATCAGGGGACTAAGTCTAGGGTTGATTTGGAACTTTACTAAAGGGACAGGGCTCTCATGACTTGGACTCAGTTAAGAGGCACAAAGGGCCTGTAAAAGACCTACGTGCATCGGGACCGTAAGGGCCTATCCCATCTTTGCCTATTAAAATCCGGCATGTTTCTTGTTTCCTCCATATGACACACATACATAGCCCATTTCTGTGATCTAATTGCCACAACTACTGCTATTCAAGGAACTTATTAATCTGCTTTAGGTGTAACATTATTACTATGTACAGAAAATTTTTCAGTATATTTAATTCTTACATTTTCTAACAAACTGCCAAGCTTCTTACATTTCCTGTCCATCTCACTGCATGAATATTTAGTTCCCACTTCCTTACTTTTATAGTATGCTTGTTTATTTGGCCAACCTGTTAACTTATCTGCCTACTACAAACCCTCTAGCTCTACACCTGCCTCAAAGAGGTCGGAATAAGGTCATGATCAGCTCCAAGCTGCAATGCCAATAAATGCAATGTGTGTGTGGGTATATACCATCAGAAGTGCATGAGTCATTATAGGAATGTACCGTAAAGCCACCCCATTCTTGCAGCACCAATGCTAGGTAGCTGATGGTGTTGAGGATAGCCAGAAGCCGTGGATTCAGAGGCTCTGAGGTCTCATGTAACAGCTGCAGTAAGCGAACCCTGAATTCATCCAGCAACTCCAGTTGTAGTTCCAAGAATTGGAGCCGATGCCCAGGCTGCGGTAAGCTGCTGTATCGTTCTGTTATTGTAAGCAGCAGGGTGAGGAAACTCTCACCACATTCTGTAACCCCTGCTCATCACGTTCAGGAGTTCCTAGTGGAAACCATGCTGTATCTGAGCTTAACATGGCGTCCATCTTCTCACTTGCATCTGCATGAAACTCAAAGTCATAAATGGACAATTCATTGGATTATAAACTGTTAATCCTAAGGTAGCACACACTGCTTATTACTTTATAATGCCATGTCAAATATGAGGTAGTAAGGCATAAATATGACTATTGTAGGAGTATTATGAATGATGAACAGGGCTGGCCCAAGGCAAGTGGGTGCCCCAGCTCAAACACACACACAAACAAACAACATTATTTTTCTCCATTTACAACATGAACACTTTGTAAATGTGGGGTGTACTAGTCAATAGTGTGGTCTATAGGTGTCCTCTGCTATCTATCATCAAAGAACCTCCTTCTTTAACAGCCGGTAGTCAATTAGCTGGTCAACAAATAAAACCCAAAAGTTCATTGTTCTGTTCAAATGTGTGTATCCTGGACATGAAATCAGTCCATATCCTCACACCTTAAACCTACTATAATATTAGCCTCCCATCTATATTTAATCTATATTTCCCACTGTCTCCTCCCTTTGAGTTTTCAAATTAAAATTCTGTATGCATTTTTCATCTCCCTTATGGGTGCTATGTGTCCTGTCCATCTCTTGCAGCCTTATGTGATCACCACAATACTATTTAATAAAGCATACAAATTATGGAGATCATGCAATTTTTCCCAGCCACCCACTCTCCTTTTAGGTAAACATATTCTACACACCACTCTACTCTCAACCACTGACTCTAAGTTCTCCCCAGGGTGAGAGTTTCACACCCATATAATACATGAGTATCGAAATGATGATCAGCAGAGGAAAACTGAAGAAACTTGAAGAAAATCCTGTCCCTGTGCCCCTTTGTTCGCCATAAATGTCACACTGTCACCCATGACTGAACTCTGAATTCTGCGGTAATATGCCAGCTTCTAACCATTTGAGCTATGGCACTATGGCACTGTCAACTATGGATGTACATCATAATTAAAAACATGAATATATATTTTAATAGCTTCTTTGGTATAGAAACTTGTAAGACATGACTCACATTTCTTCTCCATACTGATCCATTTCAAAAATATTTGAGCTTGAGTGAGAACACTGATCACACTGGGCTGAGAGGATGGGTAACCAAAACTTTCCCGCAGTTCACGATCAAACCCGAGTGTCTCATCCACAGTATGTGAGAAGAGTGTATCATCACACTGCAGATGTGGCAGCTCTGAGTGCAGCTTTTCCACTACCAGCTGTACCAGTCCACGCATAAACTCCAGCTGTGACAACATGTGGAAAAACAGTTCTAAACTTCTGACAATTATAAACTGTGTCTGCAACTTTCCATATGTTTTTAAAATTATCACGTAAGTTTATATCTGTAGTGCATGTTTATTTATGTATGTCAGCTTTCTGTAAAACATGAACAGAATAAATGCAACCCATTTTGTTTGTTCTTCAATTATAAAAAAAATATGAGTTGGATGTATATTAGCCAATGCAGATTGAACTGTCAGATTTGGACACTGATGCACATACTTCTTGCCTGGGCATAATATATATTTGTACCTTTAAAACTCTGTTTCTTTCTGAGACAATAATGTAGCAATAATTATGTATTTTGTCTCATCTTGGTTCTCAACATAAAAAGTAAATGTTACAGCAATTTGTATGTCTTTGTCCATAGCTGTGTAAGGATTGAAGGAATCAGCTGCTTTGAGTGTTCAAAATGTGGAAACCAGATGTCCGAAACATCACACATGACAAAACCTGGTGTTCCCTCACAACCCCGAAAGCAAACACCAATCCTTAATGTAGAAATGACGGAATCATTTGAAAGGGAGAGCAAAGCCTGAAGACTGTTGCACCTGATGGTACATTATGAACCACAGGTTTATTGCTGGGGGTACTGCCATCAACACGGAGAGGTACAAGGATGCAATTCGCCTGAAATATCATGAAGTGTGGGCAACCAAAACTGGGGCTTCTTGTGTGATAATGTCCATGAAATCATCTGCAGCAACGTGTCAAGCATTATTGTACTGTGGTTCGCTGGCACCCACAGAAATCTCTACCTTACATCATGCAATTTTTGCCTTCTTCTGCAGATGAAGGACTAGCTAAGGTTGTCACTTTGAGGATGTAATGCACATTGAAATGGCTTTGAACATGCAATGCAGTAGGTTACAAATGGTGACGTCCAAAAATGTTTTCAACAACTGTACAAACTAGCAGAAATGTGGGGCTGTTGAAGGAACACATTTTGAAGGCAGCAGCACCAAAAGGCTTCTGGAACTGATACCACACAGGCCTCCTATTTTTGCATTAAATGGATACTACAGTACTGGACAGTTGTAAATAACCATATAGTTAACTGACTCTTAAAACAATTATGCAGTCCACAGTGACATCTAGTGGGTTGCACATTGCTAATGAAACTTCACTGAACACACTTTACACTGTTTGTGCACATGTACCACATACTACAAACATTCCTGCTTCATGCTGTTAAGCTTCTTGAAGGAAATATGAGCACTAAGTAACAGTTACCTGTACAATGACATGGAATGCAAGAATGGATAAATCACCTTAGCAGATATGGGGTGCATGTTATTCCTATTCAGCACAGGCTGCACCCACTGGCTTACAAACTTTTCATGATCCCGTATCCATGTGAGTGTCTGTGTAAAGAACCACTCTGGCTTGTCAGGACGGTTTGTCTTCTTTGCTCCATAGAAGTGAAATAAGAATCGTTTCCTTAGCGGACGAACCAGTAGGGAAACTGGGAGGCACAGAGGAGCGAAGTCTGTCAAAAGTGCTGATGTCACTACTGGTTGGTCCAACAGATCTTCACTAATTTTAGGTTAAAGAAATCACTTCTATCACCACTAGAAAATTTCACAAATACAAGCTAGTTGGGTCACTGTTTCTGAGACTTCATTGTTTGTGGAAATTTTCTGGCCTCAAAACTTACACACACAAAATAATTTAGGAACAAGAGCACACTCAATCAAAACAGGGTGGTTCATTAACAAAAGACAAGGACAAAAAATTGATTTTCCACAGTTCAACTATAAGTATTCAGAGATATGTTTCTACGTATTCTCTTTTTTCTTTTCTCCCTTCAACACATTATGTTGTATTCATAACTTACACACGATATTGTTATAAGCCTGATGTAAAGGTAAAGGCAAAGTTCACCCCTAGAACAGGCCATGAAGGCCCAGAGGATGAGTACAGGTACAGCTCTACTCTTTCTTTAACCTCAGTGCTAGATGGGGGAAGATGGGCAATGCCATACCCTGGCCACTTTACCCCTGGGAAAGACACCTGGTACCCAATGTACAGGAGGCTGGGTGGACCCTATGGCCAGTCTGGACAGGTGATAAACCTGATGTTTCTAATGAAATCTGCCATTAAGGAAATCTGTTAAATTTATTGGCAGGACTCCTGAGAAGTCAATGATCCCCTATACTGAGCCGCATGAATCCATTCACACACTGTTTTTTCAAGATCAATTTTAATACTATCCTTTCATTAACCTTTAAAGTACCAATGTTAGATATATCTAACGCAGCCTGCAATCCCCAGTGGCCCAATGTTTGATATATCGAAAGCTGTGCACGCGTGACGTTTTTCAGCTCTGACAGTGTTTGCTTTAGCAGGAAACCCAAACAAACCCATTGAGGGTCCCACCAGTAGGTCTGGAATTCGTCATGAGCAATGATGTCATTTATGGCGGTCCGGGTTTCGATATTATTTATGACCGAACTTGACCTTTGTTTATCAGCTGAGGAGGTGGCAGGCGAAATACAGTAGACCGTTGTATGAGGTTGAAACGTAGAAGCTGGACCAGGAAGGGCTCAAGTTTAGTCTTCTGGCAGCTTTCGTAGCAGTATGGCATATCTGATATTGTTTTGCATTGGCGGACTGGCATATATATAGTGTGACAGTGGCGGATTGGTTATGTACTTCAATCCACAATTTTTTGTAACATTTATTGACAAAGCTTCAGGTGGTATTTTTCACAGTCGTGTTTGAGGTTACTTTATCAGCGCCAAACTGGTAAATATTGCATAACTTCAGTGGCGGATTGTAAGGAAGTACTCCTTACTGGTTGTTATCTCTACTTGTTCTTCAGTGTTTACTGACACAGTTTCATCTGCATTACTTTCCCAGTGACCCAATCATTATTTGATAGACAAATTTTATATCAGTGGTGAATTGCCAATAACTTTCATCTATTCGGTTTATTTGGGACCCCTTGAAATGGAACCTCAGATGTGAGCTAGATATTCAAAACCACTCGAGCCAGACAAAATAGAGGAAGTACTGATGGATGAGGAATCTGGAGGAATTGGAAGAGACAGACGAACTTATGGAATCTCGTGTGCAGTTCTCATCCTCAGAAGACGAAGATAGTACTGAGGAAACCGAAGTTACGTTTCGAGAAGTGGCATACGCGTGTGAACCTGAGTCGCTAGACACAGAGAGCAGCGTTCAATGTTGTGGCGTGAGTCGACACATATCGTTGTACAGATGGAACAGAATACATTTGCCGGTGCAAATAAGGGTTGTATATTTCTGTGAACGTAACATCACACATTCCTACGGTGTAAAGCAACGGGTAAGTACAATAAAAATCCACAGAAGTGACATAAAATATATTACACTAAATAACTTTTGAATTTATCAGAAAGTTCCGCGAGTACGTTTTATTGCTAAAAATTGACACTTCGTCCATAAATGTAGAAATTTACTCTCTTTCAAACAGTTTTTATTTCATAATTTTATATTATATAGGGCGGAAAATATATCTGTTTTTGTGGAGGTCTGCAATTTTAAGATTTAAATGCCCGAAAAAGTCGGGCCAGCAGGAGACTAGGGGCTTTTAAAAGTCGGTACGTTAAAGGTTAATACCCAGTCTTCAATGCTGCCTCTGCATTTCACCTTCTACAAACAGAAATTCGTATCATTTCTAGCTGTCAAGTAGATAAATACAAAGACATCAAATTAAAAGGAGAGGAAATTAAAAAGAAAAAAATGTGGTATTATGTTGGAGTTATACAAATAAAAACAAACTAAAATACACTACTGTTGATAGACACCCAAACCATCTTTAATAAACTCTGACTTGTTTCAGCCCAGTTGGGCCATCATCAAGGAGTCACACAAAATATACTGGGAAGCATCAAAGATTTTACATTGTATGCAATACCAAAATATGACAGGTGCAAATGTAAAATATGAAGAAGTGATTTAAATTTCAAGTTGTGATAGCAATATACGTACCTCCTGAAGAAATCACAATTGATCTTATTACATATCATTAGTAATTAAAAGTATTATACATTCCCTTAAACCCAAAAAATTATCAGGTTATGATGAAATAACAAGTAAAATCTTAAAAGCTTGTGCATCTCTCATTAGCCACCCGTTAAGCTACATTTGTAATCACACTACATACAGGTGTTTTGCCTGATCTTAAGATTGCGGTAGTAAAACCACTATACAAGAAGGGAGACAAAACTAGTATGACAAATTATAGGCCTATTTCCTTATTAACTGTTGTTCATAAAGTATTTGAAAAAGCTATGCACAGCAGGTTAAGCCAACATCTACATACTAACAACATACTGGTCACAGAACAGCATGGTTTTAGGAAAGGGATATCTACTGAAAATGCTACCTTCAGGCGAACAGATAGTGTATTTACATCTATTAACCAAAAAATGCATGTTGGAGGAATTTTCTGTGATTTGGCAAAGGGCTTTTGACTGTGTAAATCATGAAATTTTGTTGGCTAAATTACATTTCTATGGCATTCGAGGAGTAACTGCAGATTGGTTCAAATCCTATTTAACTAATAGAAGACAGAAAGTAGAAATAAAATCACGTAATGCAACTCAAAACCTTTTCTCTGATTGGGGTACACTGAAACATGGAGTTCCCCAAGGATCAATTCTGGGGCCTTTATTGTTCATAATATATACAAACGAAATTCCTCGGAAAATAAATTCCATATCAAAACCAATACTTTTTGCTGATGACACTAGTGTCATAATATATAACAGAAATTTAGGAGATTTCTATACAGTGGCAAACTTAGTTCTCACTTGTATGATTGAATGGTTTACTGCTAATAAGTTAGTACTAAATCTTGATAAAACAAATATTATGAAATTTATAACAAAAAATTCACCACACCGTGCATTACATATTGATTATAGAGGAAAGTATGTAGAAGAGACAATAAACACAAAGTTTCTTGGTTTACAAATTGATAACCACTTAAGTTGGAAGAATCATATTGATCAAATGGTTCCTAATTAAGTGGAGCATATTATGCAGTTAGATCAATGTATCATATCAGCAACATCAACACTCTTAAATCAATTTATTTCACATACTTTCATTCCATTATAAAGTACAGAATAATTTTTTGGGGTAATTCCTCCAACAGTAAGTAGATATTTACCTTACAAAAGAAAATCATCAGAATTATGGTCGGTGCACAACCAAGAACTCCATGCAGAAGTCTGTTTAAAAAATTAGAGATTTTACCTATTCCATGTCAATATATATTTTCATTATTGAACTATATTTTAAACAATTAAGAACATTTTCAAACAAATTCAGCTATACACAGTATAGATACGAGGAATAAGCACCACCTGCATAGACCAAATGCCAACCTATCTTGCTTTCAAAAAAGTACATTCTATGCCGGTATCAGAATTTTCAACAGACTCCCTCTGAGTCTCATAAGTCTTAAGAATGAAAAGACAAAATTTAAAGTAGCATTAAGGAAATACTTAAATACACACTCCTTTTACTCAGTAGATGAATTTTTTGTGTATAAAGATGGTTCATATTGAGGTATGTAATACGTTTATAGTGATTTTAGTTTATAGTGTTCAAATGTAAAATTCTATAGTCTGTGTAGCTGTATATTTGTATATTATAACTTATTCCACATCCAGTTGTCACTTCGACACACTTATGGATCCATGGAATGTATGTATGTATGTATGTATGTATGTATGTATAACATTGTGAACAACTTGAAGTTGTATATATGTTGGAATTTCATACTTCACATGGCAACTTCTTTCTGCATTTAAATATTTTGTCATAACATTGTCATTCAAGATTTTATTCAGGTGTTTACACACAGCTGCCATAATTATAATTCTACAAATGTAACAAGAGATTGTGCATATAGTGTCAGATTTATGTCCTACCATATGTATATATATACACACATGTAAACTTAAAAATAATGTCAAACAGCATCCTTATAGCAGCATGACAATGACCAAATACAATGGTTAAACCTGTTTCACTGAAATTACTGGTATAAATAATTACATTTTAAAACTTTTTAGAAAACTCAGAAATTTTACACTTGAATTAAACACTTGAATTCTATATCACTTTTGCATATTTTACAGTTGCAACTGAGTTATTTTTTTACTGCATAAAATGTTAAATCTCTGATGCTTCCCAGTGTATTTCATGTGACTGCTTGATATTGGCCTGTCTCAGCTACAACATGTTGGATGCTTACTGAAGACAGATGGGGTGTCTCCCAAAATCATTGTATTTTAGTTGGTTTTTAATTGTATATGGTACAAATAAGCAAGAAAATACAGTATATGGATATCATGCAACACTACAAGATGGTGAAGTTAGTTATGGAACTATGGCAGAAACACAGCTTAGAAACTACTGATCTAGGGAGTCACATACAAATTAAGTTTCTGATATTTAAACTCAAATTGTGGTTAGCATACATCAATTCGTCACTTCTATACTTGCATGTCACTTCATTACTGTACACAAAATGTAAACACTTCACTGTAACCTCAGAACGTTTATCAGCTTTGTGAAGGATACGGCAGTTGGAGTTTCAGCAGAAACTCAGTTAGTAGCTCGAACTGGTGAAGGGCATCTGGTGGTGGTGGGGCAGATAAGGTGTTCACAAATGGCCACTTTATAGCTTGCAGTACTGCTTCAAACTCTCTACCATTACATACAATATATAAACAGAAATAAATAAATACATATATATATATATATATATACATAAGTATCAAAGTTCACACCGATATTACCAACAAAGAAACACTTGTTTTATATTTTCATGGTAACTTGTAAATCAGTTTGCCAGATGCTACAATGGCAGTGAAAACAGACGATATGCGAGCTTTAGTTTGACTGATAATGCCAATACAAAGATACAGGGGAGAAAAGTACTGGTGTGAAAAGAATAAAAAAAAAGGATATATTTTGCTTGCAACGTGGAAATTGTGAATACTAAACAAATTGTAAAATTGTCAATCCTTTCACTGATCTTGCTTGTACCATCTTTTATGTAATTCATAACATGAAACAGTGGTTCTGCAATGGTATCAGAAACTAATATTCTATTTCCATGCCTCAGTTTCGTTCTGTTGTGCAGGGGTGGAGAAAGTACGGCTCACAGGCTGGAAGTAGCCAGTGAAAATAGAAGTTGAGTTTATGATAATATTCAGGCATTATTAATAATATGGTCTTTTACTGATTTCTGATATGAATACACAGTACAGATAAAGGGATGTTAACTCTGAAAACTGAATGAAATAGGTAGGTACATGTAGAAGACATAAAGCATATTTTCGTACTGCAGGATTTCAGTCTGCAAACTTTGTTTTGTTTAATGTCTTCTTTAGGTAATAAAATGTATAATCCAATAATCAAACACAACTAAGCATCTGGGCTAGTCTCCTAAACCACACAATCACACAGACATATCATGAAATCAGATTTGAGTTAAACATTTTTATAGCTTGTAATTGCATACAAGACAAATTTCATTACATCTATCTACATTAAATTTGTCAGTCTTTAACTAGGTTTCATGTGGTTGCCATGTTTTGTATCTGTCAATATATAAATGGTATTTCATACAGCATTTGTAAGTAGCTTTATGATCCATTGCCACATTCAGTTTTATATTTTTGGCTTCAGTGGCTGTCAAACAAGAAACTAAAAACCGATTTCATGCAGTTACCTTGCTGTTGTTTTTAGGACATACACAAAGTTACTTAAATAAAGTTTTCAAAAATCTATTATCATACATTATTTCAGGACCTTACATGAAGTCACGTTAATGAAACTCCCACCTCAAAAGTTTGTGTGTTTGCAATCTTGTCTTTGATCATTCTAGGAAATTCGAAAGTACAAGGTTTGCATGGCCTCTGAAGCATAACATTAAAATTTTGTGTAAACTGGTTCAAAAGTTGAAAGTAAAAACAGACACTAAGCCAAATTTCTTTCCTTAAAGAATGGCTAAAAACTGAGGTTTGGATGTAAATTCAAATTCAGAGGTGTTTACTGTTTGATTTATGACATTACAACTGAGTGAGCCCATTTTAGATTTGTCTGATGTATCTCAATACCCTAAGGATACGAATCAGTTTAGTATATCCCATCTGCTAATTACTAGTAATGCAATTCTTATGTATTTTGATCCTATCTATAAAGAATATTCTGTCATTAGTAGAAACATTGACTATTTTATAATGTTTGAACTTCAAAGGTTTTGGTATGAGGCTCTCCAGCCTGTGGTCACTGTTAGGGATGCAAGTGAAAGTATGAAATTGCCCAGGTATACTGCAGTGCAAGACTCCAACACAGTGCACACAAAGTAAACAATCTAGTGAGCAAATGAAGATGAGTGTGTGATATAATGTGTCTGGACCAAAGCTAACTAAAACTAACTTGCAGTGAAATGGTTCACAATATGTACTGTTGTAAATTGTAGCTAGGAAACAGAGCAATTAATTACTATTTTTAATAAATGACAAATTTACCCTTAATTGGTTACTAAAGCACATTTGTCAGAGACAATCATATGATTCTAAGAACAAGAGAAATTTGACTTGCTATCTGCTGCTAGTGAATATACCCAAACTAAATCACATAACCTCCAAAATGTACAGTGCTTTGCAAAATGTTTATTACTTTTAAATTAATATTAATTTTTTTATTTTCTGTTCAAAACTAAGGTGATTGTGGGTGACAGATAAAACAAGTCCCTACAGCTGCAAAATTTTCATTAGATAACACAAATAAAAGTGTAGTGGCTATGTCTGCAGGTTAAAAACAGAATATCATAATATGAAAATCGAAAATAAAATTTACCCCCAGTCATTAGGAAATTGTAGATTGCATAATAAACACTGTAGCCAAACATCGAGTTCGAGCCCCAGTCGAGCCTCCCCACCCCTCTACGTGAGGAAGGGGAAACATTTTGTTTTGTGTGTGTGTGTGCGTGTCCAACCTCAGCCTCAGGAACAACCTCTGACCCTCCGACCTTCTCGTTTCCCTCTATGATATGGGTAGAGGGACAGAGGAAAATAAAAGAAAAGGGAGTCAGGTTGGAGACAAGAAGGTGGAGGAGGAAAAGAAGGGCGGCAGAAGGAGACCCGCCATGACCGGCAACAGTCATTTTAGAGAATATAAAGAAATCTGGGAATCCACATTGTAACTGGCACTAGTGAATGTAATGGTGGTGATTAAAACAAAGGTGTGAACACACTCAATCGAGAGTAATCTATCACGCCGTTGTGGGTACAAATGAGATCCTTTATGGATTGTGATGACACTGAGATGCAATACTGATGGTTATGAGTGCAAAACTCGCTAAACTCACTCAGAAGATGGCGATATTATGGCACCAAGTGGCAGGAAACTTTACTACTTGTCATTCTCAGTCCTAGCAGTAATTTGGGTTCTTCTGGATACCCTTTGTATTAATGAAGTGACACCAATTGTCATATATATAATAACATTTTATAGTAATTGTTGTCTTGTTAATATAAGGGCAATAAAAGTGTCTGTCAGCAGATTCTTCTTGAACTACTATCAAACTCAACTACACTCTTATATTCACATGTGCGTGGCACCTGTGCCACACACACACTGAAAACCCTAAGTTAGAGATAAATCTATGAGCATATACTCACGTGGAGAACTTCTGTTTGAGTAGATTGTGCCAGAAATGTAAAGTATCACTGAGGAAGGCCACCAGATACTGGCATTTTGAGTGCTGAAGTTGCTTGTTCAGACTGCAAAGGGACACATACAGTTCCACACATTTACGGTCATCCTGTTCTGCTAAGGCTGACTCCAGATCTTTACTAAGGAACAAACACAAGAAACTGTTCAACACTGAAAACGGGAATTCTCATATGTTTTCCTAGGGTTAATTCTTGTAATACCAACAATGATTAAACTGACAGTAAACTAATTTATTTAAAGCTCATTTAATTACTACCAGTAATACAGACTATATGGCACTGAATGACTGGATACAATATACAGTGAATGATGAACTGAAAAGGATATGGAAGGATAAAACATGGCCTAATTTAAGATACTATTCTGGCATTTCTCTGTAGGAATTGAGGAAAACCACGAAATATGTCAGTCAAGATAACTGATATCCTGAACAAGATTCAAACTGGGTATCTCATGAATCCAAGTCAAAAGCATTACACTCAACCAACTTACTGAGTCTGATGCAATAAAGGTCGCAAATGTGAATGAGAATAACTCACAATACAGTATATGCTCTTCATGTTATAACCAATACAGTTACTGCAAAAAAATTGTTAAACACAAACTTCCAGAACATTAGATTCTTATACAACTACTGTGTCTCACAAGTTTCACATAAAATTTAATCAATATTATGATAGTATTTTTTATCTTAATACAGGTGCAATGAAAATGGCTCAGAAAAATTTAATGTTTTATTGTTTCACTTTGTGTAGTTTAACATTATACAATTGAATTTCACAAAATCATAATATAACAATAGTTAAGAAATTGCTAGGAGATGTGTGAGAATTTAAATGCAACAAGACAAGAGGAATAAATAAAAATGGGGGCCACAATGATATCAAGAGAAGAACAGACTCGAGAAGGGTCTTCTATTATTCATCTGAAAGAACAAGCATCAGCTTACCAAACTTGGTCTCCTTATATGGAGGGAAAAATACATAGTGCAGATGAAGTGGAAGTAATGGAAATTACATACAAAGGAACTTAATTATAATGACAGTTCATTAAACCTTATGACTAGCTGACAAGCACAATTTTAGTATAGAAGTTTCTGTGAAGGCTATCATGTAAAAAGTCAACATGAAATCATAAAAAATAAGAAAATGTGTCTTGGCTGTTGAACTGGATTGAAGTGGCTTAGAATTAGGTCAAATGTCGAGTTTTGGATTGACAGTGTTCCATTACCAGAATTTCAATTTTATACAGTTCCAGGTTCTACAGTCTTACTCTAATCCTTACTGCTGCAGAGACTGACATGCTTATATGTGCAATGACAGTACAAAGGATTTCATTCTAGTCATACACGTTTACAGGATCACCAAATAAAGACCAAACCTGAATACTCTGATAAACAAACACTGACTTAGAATCAATTTTTCACTTGTAATTGACCAAGTCCTCCCTTCCAGTATAATTTGGTCATAAAGAAGTACCTTTTTTCTGCCTTCTCAAAATGTGCATTATAGACATGCATATTTTATGTCAACATTCTTCACATAAGGCACCAAAACATATTTTACATTTGGCAGAGTGGGTTCTAGTTCGAATTTTTCAGACTGATTTCTGAAAGAGGAAGCAGTCAGGCTGCCATATACTGTGTACATCTGTGTCTTGCACTATAACTTCTGAAGAGATTGATTTTCATGAAACTCTGAAGAAGAGTAGAGGAAGGTCACCTCAACATCACGTTCTTCTTAAAACTGTATGTACCTTAGGGCTCAACAAATCCCACGCACCAGGTCGATATGGCACCCAGATAATTTGTCATGGCACCTACACTTTTGTGGGCCAGAATAGCATAGTTGGTACAGCAACTTGCTACGGGCTGGACAGTCCAGGGATCGAATCCTAGTGGGGGCGAGATTTTCCACAACCGTCCAGCCTGGCCCTGGGGCCCACCTAGCCTCAGTCTCCTATACAATGAGTACCAGGTCTCTTTCCTGGGGGTAAAGCGGCCAGGGCTTGGCATTGACCACCCACCCCATCTAGAGCCGAGGTTACAGAAAGAGTAGAGCTATATCTCTACTCCCCCTCTGTGCCTTCATGGCCTGTTCTAGGGTGAATTTTACTACTTTACTTACCCAGACTTTTGGAAAAATTTACTGTACATTCTCTGCTTTTTTCATTTGAAAATCCAGGTCCAATAAGCACTTTGTTACTATGAAGCTTGCTCAATGCCACCAACTAACTCCATGGAGCAGAGTCCTTGTTGAGAAGCTAACAGGTCCTCAGCTAGTCAAGAAATTCCCTGCATTTTATGGAACCCAAAGGGTCATTACCGCATTCACAAGAGCCCACCACCTGTCCCTATCCTGAGACATATCAACCCAGTCCATGCCCCCCTATCCCACTTCTTGAAGATCCGTTTTAATATTATCCTCCCATCTATGCCCGGGACTTCCAAGTGGTCTCCTTCTCTCAGGTCTCTCCACCAAAATCCTGTATGCACCTCTCCCCTCACCCAGACATGCTACATGCCCTGCCCATCTCATTCTTCTTGATTTGATCATCCGAATACATTTGGTGACGAGTACAGATCATTAAGTTCCTCGTTATGCATTCTTTCTTCTCCACTCCCCTGTTACCTCGTCCCTCTTACGCCCAAATATCCACCTCAGCACCCTATTCTCGAACACCCTCAGCCTATGTTCCTCCTTCAGTGTGAGAGACTAAGCTTCACACCCATACAAAAATCAGGCAAAATTATAGTTCTGTATATCTTACCTTTGTATTTTTGGATAGCAAACTGGAAGACAGAACATCCTGCACTGAATGATAACAAGCATCCCCTGACTTCAATCTGCTCTTAATTTCTCCCTGAATTGAATTTTGATTCATTAGGGTTGTTCCCAAATATTTGAACTGTTCCACCCTTTCAAACGATTTACTATCTATCTTTATGTTGTGATTTTGTCCTGCAGTCTGATCTCGAGACATGACCATGTACTTAGTTTTCTCAGCATTTACTTCTAGACCAATCTCCTTACTAGCGACTACTAAAGCTTCTGTGTTTTTCTTTATAGCATGTATGCTTCTGCCCAATATATTAACATCAGCATAAACTAGAAGCTGAATGTGTACCATTTAATTTCAAGCCCTCCTGGTTTGCCTGAACCCTCCTAATGGCATATTCCAAAGCAAAGTTGAAAAGCAATGGCAATAAAACATCTCCTTGTTTCAAATCATTCTTAATAGGAAATATGTCAAATGTTTGCCTACCCGGACTCTGCTATAGGTTTCATTCAGACACATTTTTACTAGCCTTACTAGTTTCATGGGGATACCAAACTCAATGAGAATATTAAACAAGACCTCCCTCCTAACTGAATCATAGATTTTCCTGAAGTCTATAAATAGCTGATGCACTGCCTCATTGTATTCCCATTTTTTTTCAAGTATTTGATGAATGCAGAATATATAATCAGTCGTTGACCTGTTACATCTAAAACCACACTGATGATCCCCAATAACTTCCTCTGCATATGGAGTTAACCTTGAAAGAAGGATGTTGGATAGAATTTTGTATGTGGTTGAAAAAAGTGATATGCCTTGATAATTACTGTGGTCTGTTTTATCACCCTTCTTATAAATAGGTAAAATGATTGAGTCCTTCCACTGCTCAGGCAATTCCTCTTTATTCCAAATAGAATATGTTTAGTTTATGAATCTCAGAACGAATTGTCCTACCTCCTGCTGTAATCAGTTCTGCTGGAATTTGATCAATACCTGGTGATTTGTGCCTTTTTAGCTTTTCAATAGCCATCTCAAACTCACAGGCACTGGGCTCAGTCATTAGTGGCTCTGCTGTGTGTATTTCAGTCTGCCTAACATCATTAACCCCATGTACATTCAATAGCTGAAAGAAATTATTCCTCCACCTAGCCAAAATACTGTGGGAGTCTGCAACCAGATCACCCTTCTCATCCTTTACTACATTATTTCTAGGCTGGTAACCCTTCTTAAAGTCACTGATGCCCCCATACGTCTTACACTGTTCAGATTACCTACATTATTTTGGTTTGGATTCTGTAACCTGTGTTTTAGCCTGCTTCCTTTGATCTAAGAATTTTGAACATTCTTCATCAAACCATGGTTTATGCTGCTTCCTTTCATACAGCCCTAGACTCTCTTTAGCTGAGATTTTGATACTATCGTTAATGTTTTCCCAAGCCCTATTTATGTCCTCACTAACATTTAAGTTCTCCAAAGCTGCAAACCTGTTTGAGATCTTTATCTGATACTGTTTCCTAACCCCTAGTTCACTTAGCTTCTTGAGATTAAATCTCTCTGCATCAAACTTCTGTGCTGCTTGTTTAATTACCACCAGTTTTCCTTAACTTTTGCAACAACCAGATAGTTATCAGTATCACAGTCAGCTCCCCTGAAAGATCGCACATTGAGTATACTTCAATGCCATCTCCTATCTATCAATATGTGATCGATCTGCTTATGAGTCTTCCCATCAGGAGAGGTCCAGGTATATTTATGAATGTTTTGGTGCGGGCACATTGTACTCTTAACAACTACATCTTTTGATGTGGCAAAATTTACTACTCTAACACCATTATCATTACTATGCTCATGTAAATTCTCATTTCTGATTGTTGGTTTCAAAGTATCCTCCCTCCCCAATTTTTCATTAAAATCTCCTAACAGAATTTTCATATGGTACTTACAAAAATGACTGAAAACCTGTTCGAATTCCTCATAGAAACTGTCCTTTAAGTCATCACTTTTCTCCTCAGTTGGTGCATGCATATTCAGAACAATGATATTACACCAGCGACCTCTCAGCACTATATATGACATCATATCACTAACAAACTCTACTCTCTTAATTGCTGATACTATTCTCTGGTGTACAAAAAAACCTGTTCCCAGTTGATGATTTTCATTTCCTTTTCCATAGGAAAATGTATAATCCCCTGCTCTTACAGTGCCTCCTTTGTCCCACCCAACATCTTGTACACCCACTAAATTTAATTTATACCTCACTAATTCCCTGGCCACTGTCATAAGTGACCCTGACCTATACAGGCTCCTCACATTCCAGGTGCCAAATCTCATATCCCTTTTCCCTTGCCGAGGTTGCACCAAATAATAAGTCCAGGTCCGTGTCTTCGTGCAGTATTTCATAACATGGTAATTTTTACGGTGAGGAGTTGTTAGCACCTTGCCCAACCCGAGTACCACCCCTTGTCGGCCGTCCGTAACTGCTTATTCAATGTATTCACAGCTACCCTCCATTAATGCCACCAACAAATTGTCTAACTACAAAAATCAATTCAATGTAATATGAAAATATGTGGAAGGAACTCTTAAGAATCTTTGCAATGACTGGTGCAGAAAATGGAGCATGGAGCAGGACTTGAGTGGGTAGGTTTTGCACATACATATACAATGCTGGACGACTTTGTTGTGTCATCCAAAACAGCAGGCTGTGGGGTTTTCTTATATAATTTTATCCATATCAGCAAAGCACGACTTTTTTTCCTTAATTTTTCATCTCCCGTGCAACAGCCACTGCAAGAATCCATCAGTCAGCCTTCCCTTCTGTTATGAGAGGGATGTGAATTATGTCACACACTCTTGTAAGTTTATGGGTATGCTCATGCTCACCTCAGCTCCAGGTAAGATTTAACTCATCGATTTGGGCGGAGTATTCACACGGAACACTCCTGTGGTTCTCGAGTGCAATTCAGTTTGCTTTAAAAATATTCAGACCTACTGGATAAAGATTTGGCTCTTACTGCATTACTTTTGGGTCAAACATTCTTTCAAAGGATACCTGTGCTCACATGAGTGGCCCACCATATGAGTACAAGTGTTGCTACAAACAGATGCATTTAATGCATTTAAATGTGCGCAAAGAATATTTTCATATTCATGAGCATACCATTAGTGTGAATCACATTTATGTCATTCACACTGCCAAAGTTTGCAGTTGGGCTGGAATACACAGCTGACCAAAATATCAGATTTCAATGCATAACACTAGTAAAATGCTTGGCCCCTCCCCCTTCCTACTCCACTCAAATCCATCTTGTGGGGAGGATAAAAGAATGCCACTCAGTCAGCCAGAAATTTGTTGTTAGGGTTGTGTAATAATGAACACTGAAAGAGAGACCTTATTCTAAAACAAACACTCAGTGTCTGTTTTTTGTGCCTTCTCTGACTCTTCAGAATAGAATAAGATGTCTAGGCAAGGCCACATTGAAATTGCAAAGAATGTTGCTTTGGTTTCTATACAACACAAGAAATTGTTCCATTTCAGTTTAGCGCTGTTTTACTCACATATCTGATTCTGTTTCTTTCTCTGTTTATTATAAGCAATAAGAAGGAAATGTGTGAAAAATGGGGAGACAAGAACATTCAAAATAAATGTGCTTAACACAGTCTTTTACAGCATTGCGATGAAGACAAAATAAACACTCTTCACTTGGCAATAAATTTGATGGTGCCACTGTGAATGAAGCATCCTCAATTAAAACTGAAGTTCCATTGGCTTGTGAGATGGCATGCAGAAGTTTCAGCAAACAACGTGCACTCCTCTAAGTGCAAGGACAAGAACATTTCTGCAAGACTGGTACAAGGAACTAAACTGGATTACATTCAGTAAGAACACAGGCATAGCAAGTAGCAACATATAGCCTCCTTTCTGAGTATTTCAGATGAGAATTCAAAGACAGTAAAAGGATTTGCAGAGCCTTTCAGGTTGGAGACATTTAAGAAGCAAGCCAAAGCATTCCAGCATCAAAGAAACTGAGAAAGTCATAACAGTGTTGATTTCAGAAGCTACCCCCTTGGTCACATGTATGAAAAAATGGATGAAGAAGTGTTTGATCACTCAAAAGCACTTTATAATTTGTTCTATCAGATTTATTTGCATTTAGTTTTATAAGCTTTTCAGTGTGTTTTTGGACAAAACAAATTTGCAAATATTGGTGTCATTTCAGAATGTCTGCGATGTGTATGAATATAGTGCGATTTACTAGACATACACACACAATACCAGCACCAACAACAGTGGAAAGTTTAAGTTTGTCAGTCACTGCAATTAAAAACCACACAAAAAAGAAGCGTGGCTCCTACATCCAGAGAAAATCTGTCATGCCAATCTCAATGCATTTTGTTTATAACTCACAATACTAAGTTCTGAGGACAAACATGAAGTTAACCATTGTATAAATCCCTGAAATAAGGATAAATGGTCAAAAGCATTCATGCTTACCTTGTATCTTCAATGGATTTGACACACTGCAAATATGCTAAAGTCCGTTCTAAATTATCTATCTTATCAGCATATTCTCGTAATTTAGCAGCTGTTCCTTCACCCTTCATAAGCTGATTTCTGACAGCTAAGCTAAGGGAATCAAACTTGTCAGTAAGTTTCTTTATTTGAACACTAGTGTCTTCAACGCCTTTTATAGCTGCACTTACTTTTGAAGGTACTTCACTACTGGCAAGTGAAAGCTGAAATAATAAGAACAGATTTTAGTAAACTACATGGAACGAATGCTCAGCTCACAGGTGCCCACTAATGTCTCTGTGCAGGTAGTTGGGCTGGACTGTTGAAGACACAGGAGTATGAGACACACACAATTGAAGACCTCATAATCACCTTAATATTGCTATCTCTGTCATTCCAGCCTACACACACTCTGTTAGGATGTTCAGCGCAGGGCAGTCAGGTGGGCATGCCTGGTTTATAGGATTAGTCACAGTGTAATAAAGGAACAGGGTTCAGAACAGTGGGTTAGTTTAACCTCTCTTGATCTGATGGACAGTACAGTAGATACATCCGCAGAAAGATAAAGGACAGCTAGCAATTTATTGATTAATCTATATGTCACATAACAAAATAATTTCAATACCAGTGTTTGTACATAATTCTTTATTTCCAATATTTTTATAGACAAAATCAA
The DNA here is from genome assembly GCA_021186555.1 of Reticulitermes speratus. Lineage (NCBI taxonomy): Eukaryota > Metazoa > Arthropoda > Insecta > Blattodea > Rhinotermitidae > Reticulitermes > Reticulitermes speratus. Next base: position 25,541,527 of record JAJKFL010000042.1, on the reverse strand, counting down.
ACAAATATTAACAAGTTGTATAAAATCTTTTGGGTTTTTACCCGGCGTCATTTTTTGGTAAGAAACCAACGTTTCGGAACTACTCGTCCGTCCCATCTTCACGGTCTCGAGGTGAACCAGGAAAGGATGTCAGGAGGTAAGAGACGTGCTTAAACAGGAGTAGGGTCCAGTGGGTGGTTTGAGCGGACGAGCCAATCAGGAAGAAGGGGGAGGTGAGGTGTGTGGTGATAGGTTCTGACAGAGACTGGGAGGGGGCAATGGGTCAACAGTGGTGGGGTTATGTGTGTATATATGATTTATGGCTTGTACCCACAAAGGTAAAATAGGACCGGATGGGAGGAAGGGGAGCCAAACTCTGAAGAACAGGTGCTAGAGCATTTTACTGGATGGGATTGAGGGGCAGAGAAGGAGAGTAGCTGTTTTCTTTCAAGAATTGTATAATGAGTTTCCAACATTCGCTAAGTATCAATCCGTCTTCCCTGTTGATGTTATTAGGGTGCTGAGCCACCTCAATGGCCTCCATGATAAGGCAGTCCAAATATCCCGATTTGGTGGAAAGAATTTCAACATCTTGGAGCAAGAGTTTGTGGTTGTAGCCATGTTCCACCAAAGCTGATTTGTCCAGTTGTAGTAGCCGGATGTTCCGTTGATGTTCCTTTATCCTGATTTCAATGGATCTTCCCATCTGTCCGATATATACAAGTCCACACTCGCAAGAGATGCTGTAAACACCTGGAGGAAGCTGGACATTTTCTTGGTTGGCAGTGCAACGCTTTTGATATTATGTTTGGATAGCAATCGGCTGAGGCGGTTGTACGTGGTATGGATGTACGGTAGCAGCGCAACTGACACTGGTTTATCGCGGAGTTTGGGTATTTTGGTATTGGGCTTGATGGTTCAGCGTATTAGCTTGCTGTTGTAGCCATTTTCCTTGCAGGTAATTCTGAGAAAATGCAATTCATCCTTGAGGCTGTTGCTGTCACACAGACAGTGGGCTCTGTGAACCATGGTGTTGAGTAGAGCTTGTTTACTGGAAGGATGATGGTGCGAATTAGCATTCAGATATAGGTTGTTATGCATTGGTTTCTGGTAAACTTTATGTCTAAAGGTTCCATCCGGTCTCTTGTATATATCAATGTCAAGGAACGGCAGATGGTTGTCTTCCTCCGTTTCCATCATAAATTGTATGTTTTGGTTTATACAGTTTAGATGGGCCAGATGGTGACATAAATATAAATCATCTCAATAACAGTGAAAGGAAAAGCCAATTAGAAGCTTTGGTGCGAACTTATAATCTAACAAGTATAGTAAATTTTCCCAATAGAATTCAAGGTAATTCTACTACAGCTATCGACAATATTTTTATTGATATTACTAAAAGAGACAGTTATTCTATATGTCCAATAATTAACGGATTGTCTGATCATGATGAGCAATCCATAACATTTAATGCAATAAATCTGAAACCGCACACTAATCAATTCAAAGTAATAAGGAAAATTAATAAATATACAATAAATGATTTTCTAACTAAACTAAGTTATGAAACATGGGACTTAACCTTTTCTAGTGATGATGTTAATAAAATGTTTAACTCTTTCTTAGATACCTACTTGAAGATCTTTTACTACAGTTTTCCATTAAAAAAAATTCAAACCATTAATAAATGAAGCGATTTGATTACTATAGGAATAAAGACCTCTTGCAAGCATAAAAGAGAGCTTCATATAACATGTAGGAATAGCAATAATCATGACTTAAGAAACTATTATAAAAAATATTGTAAAATTTTATCTACAGTTATTACGGAAGCTAAAAAACTTAAATATTATAGTAAAATTCAAATTCCAGTAATAAGAACAAAACCATATGGGATATAGTAAAATTAGAAACCAGTAAAAATACAAATAATGGAAATATATGTATATTGAATGTTGATGGGAAATTAATCAGAAATCAGCAAAAGATTGCAGATACTTTTAACAAATAGGTACTTCTTATCAATAGCTGAAAACATCAATGCAAAAAACAATCATAACTCTACATCAAAAACTTACTAAATATTACACCCATTATTTTCTACAAACTTTTACGAATCCCTTTCCAAACACTAAACTTAAATCTTTATCAACTAGGGAAGTCGAGAATGTAACTAAATCTCTTAAATTAAAGAATTCCCATGGATATGATGAAATACCTACTGAGTTATTAAAAATAAGTTCTCCATTCAGTAGTTCTCCTCTAACCCACATATGTAGTAAATAATTATCAACAGGAATTTTTCCAGACCATTTAAAATATTCAGAAATAAAACCTTTGTTGAAAAAAGGTGACAAACTAAATATTTCTAATTACAGGCCTATATCACTTCAAACTTCATTCTCTAAGGTATTGGAAAAAGCTATGAATATTCAACTTCTTGAACACCTAAATAAAAATAATATTTTAGCAGAAGAACAATCTGGTTTTAGAACTAAATGATCAGCAGATAAGGCCATATACAAGCTAACTAACGAAATCCTAAAGACCTTAAACAGTAAAAGTTTGATAGGAGGCATTTTTGTGACCTTGAAAAGGCCTTTGATTGTGTTAATCATAAAATCTTATTATCTACGTTGGAATTTTATGGTGTAAAAGGTAAAGCTAAGTTATGGTTTGAATCGTATCTCAGAAACAGGTATCAGAGGGTCTTAATTACAAACAACGATCTTAACCTAAATGATTTCTCTACTTGGGAAAAAACAAAACATGGATTTCCACATGGATCGATCTTCGGCCCCTTGTTATTCCTTCTCTACATAAATGATTTACCCAAAACTATAAATGACAAAATCATACCTATATTGTTTGCAGACAATACTAGTTTACTAGTTACAAGTCCAAATCTAAATGACTTCCAAGTAAATATAAATACTGCTTTCCATTGTATAAATGAATGGTTCAAAGTAAATCTACTTTCCATAAATTTTAATAAAACACATTACATTCAGTTTACAGCTAATACTAATAATCCCATAACTAATATTAAAATTGCTTATGACAATAAACAAATTACAACCATATCCAATATTAAATTTCTTGGAATATATATCAATGATAAAATAAATTGGAAATGCCATATTGAACATATTAAATCAAAGTTAAGTGCGGTCTGCTACATAATGAGATCTATTAAACCATACATGTCTGTAAATACCTTGAAAACTGTTTACCACTCCTATTTCAATTCAATTATAAATTATGGTTTACCATTTTGGGGTAACTCACCTCATAGCATAAAAATCTTCAGAATGCAAAAGAATGCAATTAGAATTATGCTGGGTTGTAAAAAGAGGGTCTCATGCAGAAATTTATTTAGGAAACTGGAGATTTTACCTTTGGCATCTCAGTACATACTTTCTCTCATGTTTTTCGTGGTCAAAAATAAGAACAAATTTATAGTAAATTCAGAGATTCATAGTATAAATACCAGACAACATTACAACCTTCATCAACGCTTATCAAATCTGACAAAATATCTTCCACCACACATCAAGGATACATCAGATGACTTTAAGAAATTCGAAGCACAATTGAAACAGTTTTTACATCTACATTCTCTTTATTCATTACAAGAATATTTTCATTATAAATCCTTCTAAAGGCATTAACTTTCATCCTATTCTATATTAAAATGAGATGGAACTATCAGATACATTTAACAAATAATTTATGTTTATAGTCACCCTAATTTTATAAATTTTATACAATTTTTTAATATTATTTTATATTATAATGTTTTATCTTATTTTATCAAATTATTATAGTGTTTTGTACTGCTCACAAGCCTTATTGTTGAGGACATTTGACTGTCTCAAGCCACGTCATTTTCTAGGTAACTTCTTTGCTTTTGGCATATAGTGTATTTGTCTATAGCTACATTTTAGAGACCTGATAGGTCTTGGTACTCTGGCCCAAACTGCTCTCTTATTGTGTATGTTAACACTATCTTGTACCTGACTTGGAAAGAACGAGTGTTTTGTTTTCCATATATGTTGCCATACATTTAAATTTTAACAATTTTACTTCTTATGCTATTTTCTAAGTATGTTTGTTGATCATCATCATCATCATTTATTTATCCTGTTGATCAAAATACATTGATATAGGACACGTGAATATATAATTTCACATTATTAAAGTAAAATAATATTTAGTCTACTTGTATCAGTAGCCAATATCTCAGAAATCTTCATTCAGATAATCTCCTATTGTATAGTAGCACCCCTTAATAAGTAACTCCTTCAATTTCTTTTTAAACTGGTTGATATTTTTTATTTGTTTGATATTGTTAGGCAATTTGTTGTAGTAGATACAGCCCGCTACTGATGGTTTACTGTTATAGATTTCTAAGTTATACCCATATATATGATAATCCTTATTATTTCTTGTGTTATGTGTATGTATTTGTTTCTTTACAGTGCAGTTACACTTTTCTTTTTCATATAGGATTGTTTCTTGAATGTATAACGAATATACTGTTAGTATCTTTTGATGTCTAAAACTATCTTTGCAAGATTCCAAGTATTTTAACCCTGCAATGTACCTTACTGCCCTCTTTTGAAGAATAAAAATTCTTCTAGTGAGTGCCTCAGCACTTTGTCCCCATACGATGATTCCATATGACAGAAAGGGATACATCAATCCGTAATATAACAATCTTCTTCCATTTAGATCGAGTAATTTTGATAGTCTATTAATTAAAAATAGGTTTCGGCTGATTCTACTACAAGTTTTTTCGACATGATCTTCCCAGCTCAAGGTGTTATTAATTACTACTCCCAGGAAATTTGTACTTTTTACATTTGCTATTGCACTGTTCTTTATTAGTATTTTTAAATTACTTTCCTGTCTGCTATGTTTTGTCTGGAAAAGGATGTAGTGTGTTTTTGATGGATTTATAAGTAAATTATTTATCTCGAAATATTGCTCTACAACACCTGTGTTTGCTGCAGTTATTTTTTGGAGTTCATTAATAGTGTATATGTGTTTCTGTTAACATGTTCTGTATCCAACATATGACATTTTATGAATTTATGGAATGTTATAAAATAAATGAAGCCGATCCCAGTGGCCGTGCGGTCTAAGGCGTGGGTCTTCGGCCGCTCGCTTACTAGGATCGTGGGTTCGAATCCCACCGGGGCATGGATGTCTGTCTCTTGTGAGTGTTGTGTGATGTCAGGTAGAGTTCTCTGCGACGAGCTGGTCCCTCGTCCAGAGGAGTCCTACCGACTGTGGTGTGTCTCAAATGTGTGACCATGAAACCTCGACGAAACGAGGAGGCCCAGGCCCATATAAAGCTGTCGAGCCATACAAAAAAAAATAAAATAAACTAAATGAAAATCGAATCTTCAAATTTAGTACGTGTCATATAACTGGGACATTTCAAAAAGAAAGAATACTCCCTTGCTCCCTGAACCAAACCACAGTAATCCGATTCATCCACGCGTGTTGTCACAATTTATGTTACTGACAGTTAGTAAATGCCCAGGAACAGCCGCATTTAAGCCTTTATTCTCGATTCTCTACGTTACACCGCAACTTACCGATTTCTCTATGGAACTTTTCTCCTCTTGAAGCTTCTTATATAAATCATGGCTTCTCCCAATACATTTTACATCCTTTCCGAATTCAAGATTTAGTTTCTTTATGGCGTTTTGCTTCAAATCCATCCCACCAGCATTCACACACTAATTCACCCTTGCCCTTCCATTCTCTCCAAAACGCGTGCAACACCTGTTCCACCGATTAATGAGCTATTCCATGGATTAGAAGTATTCACCGGCCGACAACACAAGGTTCATGGATACTAACATACTTAGGCACGGATTACACAGAGCGCAGATGTGCACGGTGCTTCTTTCACGCTACTGGCCAGCTAGAAAACGATCAGCGTAAACTAGCAAATGAATAGCGATTTCAGCTTCACTCGCTCGGATTTAGTAGCCAGCGAGTTTACATGCTTTTATGATTATACAAGGCGAGTTTAAAAGCCGCTAGTGAATTCGCTGGCGAGTGGCGTCAAAGTAATACATGCCTAAGGAAAACACGTGGCATCCGTCTCGTATCAAATGCCACTACACATAGTAATCTGTGCATCCCATCGAGCATGGACATTGTAATGTGTGATTGCCGGTTTCATCGTGCAGCAGTGTGTTAAGATTTGGGTGAAAATATTGTTGCGTGGTTTAGCTGCAGTATTCTGAAACGGTGGTGAATGTTTATTATGGTGGTCCAAATCAGGGGATTTATTCAGTATCTTTGTAGAGTTAGTTGGGACAACAAGCGTATGTTGAGGTTGGGTGTACCATGTTACCAAATTTGTGGTTACCATAACCTTAACTGTGAAAAATATACGGATTCCAAAAACAACGCATTGTCACGTTGGAATGTCTCAAAGCCTGTTACAACAAGGAAAGGGAGCACTGTACAAAATGCTGATGATACAAATATGACACCTATAGATTATCGCGTGCTATACAGATTTCCGCATATAACAGTCTGCGGTTTTGTCAACAAGCTTAAGAAACACTTCACAACAGTGATGGCCGTAGGAGTTCCTGCAAGCTATCTTTTGAGATTAATGGACGTTATCAGCAAGGATACGTTTTTCATCTTTATTAGTCAAGGTATCATTTGATTTCATTGATCTTTCGTTACTCGGAGTTGAAGTTTATATTTCTTCACATACGTTGCGTTATGAAATATTACGTATTTCGTGAGGTAAAACGACTTCCCATACTCTGCTTTCGTGTGTCACTTAGGTTTAGTAACTGTGAGGATTAAAATGCAAATAAATCCTGTGCCATTCCAAGTTTTAGGCCAGAATGTTATCAAACAGAATGGCACCTCTCATAACTAACTAACTCCATGGAGCAGAGTCCTTCCTGAGAAGCTGACAGGTCCTCAGCTAGTCAAAAAATTCCCCACATTTTATGGAACCCGAAGCTTCATTATTGCATTCACAAGTCTATATCCTGAGCCAGAACAATCCAGTTGATACCTCCCTCTCCCACTTCTTGAAGATCTATTTGAATATTATCCTCCAATCTACACCTAGGTCTTCCAAGTGGTCTCATTCCATCAGGTCTCACCACCAGAACCATGTATGCACGTCTTCTGCCCCCCCCCCCCCCCCCCCCCCCCCCATACGTGCCACATGCCCCGCTCATTTAATTCTTCTTGAGTTGGTCACCCGAAAAATATTTAGTGAAGTATAAACTTCCTTGTTATGTAATCTTCTCTACCCCCCTGTCGCCTCGTTCCTCTTAGAGGGCACCTCTCGTGTTAGGTTTAATTTGTTGTAGTAGCTTTGCATAATTCAGTTTCAATTAGGGTGATGTGTACCATTATTGCATGTATTTCAATTTAAGTGAAAAATGTAGTGACAAGTAAGGCATTTAGTTATGATAATTAGTGTTTTTGTTGGGTTAGATTAGGTTGTGCTAAGTCTGGCTGTTCAAGGTTGATGGAAAACCTAAGGTGATTTTTGACGTAACACAGCCCATCCTGTTCATGCATTTATTACTTTTTGGTAGATGACTTTAATGCTTCTTATCAGCAGATTTCATTTTTCTGATAGTACGGGCAAGTGTTTAATTAACCGTAGATAAAATGGGGTTAAAGTATTTATTTACTTACTTAATGTAGGACAACTGACAGGGAATGGCGCTCTAGCTTGGGGGTTGGGTGAGGGGTTAAGAGGTCATCATCAGAAAAGAATCGACATGTTACAAAATGTTACACAAGGGCTTGGACTTGAACATATCTGTTTGAACAATGTGAGCAGTGGAAAACGGACATAGGATATGGAACTTGGAATGTGAAGAGTCTGTGAGGCAGGACCAGTAAAAATAATTTCAAGAGAATTACTGAAGTATAGGTTAGATTTAGTGGGAGTACAGGAGGTCAGGTGGGGCAAGAGTGGCACTGAATGAGCAGAGGGTTATATTTTTATGGAAAGGGAACTGAAAATCTTCAATCAGGGACATTTTTTTATGTAAGAGAACCATATCAGCAACTAAGTGAGTAGAGCTTGTTAGTGATTGGATTTTGTATATATTGCTAAGGGGTTGCTAGTGTGATGTTATTGTTCGGAATGCACATGCCTCATCTGAAGATGACTCAAAGGGCAGGTTCTATGAGGAATTAGAGCAGGTATTCAGTCACATCCCTAAGTAAAAGGTAAATGTAAAGTTCACCCTAGAACAGGCCATGAAGGCCCAGAGGGGGAGTAGAGGTATAGCTCTACTCTTTCTTTAACCTCGGTGCTAGATGGAGGTGGGTGGTCAACGCCACGCCCCGGCCGTTTTACCCCCAGGAATGACCCGGTACCCATTGTACAGGAGGCCACATCCCTAAGTACCATATAAAAATTCTGTTAGGAGATTTTGGTGCACACCTAGGATAAGAAGATATTTTTTCAAACTGACAGTCAGGAATGAGAGTCTAGGTGAAAATAATGGCAGTGGTGCTGAAGCAGTAAACTTTGCCATATCAGAAAGTGTAATTGCCAAGAGCACAATGTTCCGACATTGAAACAGTCATAAATACTCTCCTGATGGGACGACTCACAATCAGATTGATCAGTTAGGGAGCACCAGTAAGGAGGTTGTGTTGGCTGCAGAAACATGTTTCATTACATTATAGTATCTTAGAATTTGATATGGTAATTGCTGTATGTATCTTTTTTTCTCCATACATGTTCTGGGATTTCTTCCATCATAAATATTGTCTTGTTCATCTGGGGCTAGTCCAGGGCAGAGCCACAAATTATAGTGATTATACTAGTGAGTATAACTGGCTATGATGAAAGAATAAAACATACATATCTGTGCAAGATTGAAGTTTGCAGTCTTGATACTTGCTTGATTTGAAACTGCATGCCTTAACTTTATATGTAAATGGACCATTTAATTTAGAATGTAAAAACATTTTGTTTAAACATAAGGGACACCTAACAGTGATTCCTTTAAAAAAAAATGGCTTCGTTTATCAGTGAGAAACAATTTTGTCATTTGAGCCCAGCCGAATAAACATGTTACATACTTGTCGGAATCCATAACGGTTTTATTAACATGACAGATTCTAAATTAATGCAAAATTGATTTTTCTTTTGTGTTGCAGGTGGTGTGATTTGCTGTGTCTTGTATTCAATTGGTATGATCTTCTATAAACTTGTGGGGTCTGTCTATCTTAGTTCTGATAGCAGCACAGTTAAAATCTCATATTTGGATTTCTGGGGCAAACGTGTTGATGTTTGCTGTCCATTATCAGATGTTGTGCCTTTTTCTGATATGAGTGAGAGAATTACGGATGTTTATGTAAACCTGAGACGATATTCTACACCACAGAAACTTAATTTTACCCCGCGTTTTGGAAATGTTCTTGACACTAAGCTTTTTACTGATGTGTTTGGTAATGTTAATGAATTTGAATAATAGTAAGAACTAGAGTCTGTAAATAAAAACATTGGAATGATAACATATTAGATACTAACCCTTTCAGGATGGTTTTCATATACTTGTTTTACTGAAGAAGCTTTTCACAACTGGGTGCTTTCCCATATGGTTTCTTTTGCAACTGGTTTGTTAAACTGCTGTTTACATCAGTTACTTTAAGTACTTCTCTGCTGAGTGATGTACATGTATGTTACTTTTGCTACATGTAAACTTTTGAATGCTGTACCAGGATGATAGGATGATGTGGTTTTCTACCTTGCAGGCAGGGCACTGTACTGGTGCACTATTTGTGCTGTAGATCTTCAGTAAACATATAAAGCCATACTATTATGGAATTGGGAGCTGGGTTAGTGTACTCGGTATAGCGACTCGCTATGGGCTTGATGGTGTAGATCTTCAGTAAACATATAAAGCCATACTATTATGGAATTGGGAGCTGGGTTAGTGTACTCGGTATAGCGACTCGCTATGGGCTTGATGGTCCAGGGATTCAAGCCTGAAGGGGGCGAGATTCTCCACACCCATTCAAGCCTGCCCTGGGGTCCACCCAGCCTCTTATACAATCATGGGTCTCTTTCTTGGGGGTAAAGGGGCCGGGTCGTGGCATTGGCCACCCACCCCCATCTGGTGCTGAGGTGAAAGAAAGAGAAGAGCTATACCCCTGCTCCTCCTCTGGACCTTCATGGCCTGTTCTAGGGTGACCTTTACCTTTTATTATGGAATTATATGTTTTGACATATTGGAAATTTATATTGTTAAATTTTGAATCATTTGAAAAACAATAAAAATGTGAAATGTATAGTAGTTTTTCTTCTGGTGTGTGTTACTAGGCAAAAAACCGCTGTTTCTTGACCTTGGTTTGCAGACGTGACTGTACATTCCAGCACACATCGTGGATAAGTTAACACACAAAATGTAGTTATGTGTAGTTATATGTATGATTCCTGCTATTGCTGTACAAGGACTCCTTTAATAGCACTGTTTTCTTGGTTTCACGAATACACAGTACTAAATGAAACCACAGTAATTGAAGCACATTTTTGCATGAGGGTAGTGTAAAATACATTAATGCTTTACCAAAAATGTGATGTAGAACAATAATTATGTAGCAGACACTTGTCATTTGTGCATTGTAGTTTAACTTATTCGCCAAGAATTGTGGTGGCAGCCCTCATGAGTCATGGTGTAGGCCCCTAACTCATTCAGGGTCAAGCTTGAGCATGAAATACATAAATGGCCACATATGTTTTTTTCACTCAGTAGCTCCCTAGGTAGGATGCAATATGAAATGTTTTAATTAGGTTTGGAAAATGTGATTTACTTGCTGATGGACAGAGGAATTAGCATGCTGGAGTTGGATACCATTATGGCATGAACAAATTGCCATTTTTATCAAGAAAATTTAAGACAAGATTAGGGAACCGTTAAGGCCACTTCTCCAGTGAGTGGGGAAATTTCTTTTCGAAGTTGACCCCTTTCCCAAAAAGATGGAAACGACCTTGTGTATATGCCTGAAAGATGGAGATGGGGGCTGTTGTGGCACCATACAAGGTGTATAAGGACATGCAGAAGAAGGCAGAGCAATCGACATCACCTCTTTTTCTTCACTAGGTCTTCCTGCTCCGCGTTGCACTCTGTTTCAATGATTCACCCCAACAACTTTCAGCCAGGAATGCTGACATCGTTCCAGTAAACACTGCTACAAATATTGCTTGCTATTAATCAATATTTGTATATTATGATATTCATATTTTTGTTTCCCATAACCCCATTTTTCCCATAAGATTTTAACTCTGTGCATCATGCTGTCACTGCTCATGGTATTTTCCAAGAACCCCCATGAATACAAGGGTTTGCTGTATATTAAAAAAATGCCAATAAAGGACTGTTTATTAATGTGCATTATGCAATGACAATGTAAGAACTACCTGTTAACTCAGCTTTGCTTACATTAAACTGATGCTCACCTGAGTTCAGACATTTCGACACATGTAATTTCACTTGTAAATTTAAGCTGTTATGTAGTGTTTTCCTCAGCACTGGTAGTATTAGCTTTGATTAAACATTTGAAAGCTATGATGCTTCAATTTGAGGGGTAAATACAGTGAATGAACATACTGAATTTGAGCGGTTTACTGCAGAGTACTCTCAAAGTAATGATGCATATGCAGCTGGTCAACAGGTGTGTGGTTTGCTGTGTAGTACAAGAATTTATATGTATAAAATATACACATCTGAAGTACACTTTGCCAAGCTTGTTGTATTTAAGCAACATTCATACTTCTTAAGTGATTTTATTTTCTTTATTAACATGTTACAAACATATGTACAAGAGAAGCTGCACATATGCCATGTTTACAACTTTCTTTGGACACATGATCATGATTTGTTACAATCATAAAACACTCTCAACTCCATCTGTAATGTGCATAGGCTCGATTTGCTTCACACTGACGGTGCAAGTCTTGTTTCTTCTTGACCACTCTTCCCTGAAATGCATTTACACCATCTTAACGGTACAAATGGTGCTGAGAGAGGGAAATGCCATACATTTTTAACCTCAAGTGAGTGGTCAGCTTCATATTCTAGCATCTTTACTCTCAGGCAAAGAGCCTCTGATGCCCATTGCTAACACCAGGCCAATCTCAATGTGGCAAAGAGAAACTTCCCTGCTTCTTCTGGGAATTGAATGTCAGTCATCCAGATACTTTACTGATATATTATACTGTAATATTTATGTACATTTGTTTATGTGCCTATGTTATTATGCTACATTAACTGCTGACCTTACAGTCAAATGAGCTGTCACAGGATATTATGAAGGATGTGACAGGAAATGGCCATGGCTTATAAAAGGTACTGCCGCACTAGTTTTGTAAATGGACAAAGGAAAACCATTAAAAGAGATCTATAAAGTAGGTTCCTGACATGAATTTGAAGCAGGACATTACAGAAAGCACTATTAGAAATCAAATATCCCTTGTCCACTTTATAGTCTCAATCAGTTAGGTTCTAAAGTGGAAAAGACTGTTCTAGCAGCTGGGATAACTCAGTTGGTATAATAACTAGTCTACGAGCTGGATGATCCAGAGTTCTATCCTCAGCAGGGACCTCCCCAGCCTCTTACTCAATAGGTACTGGGTATACTTTCTTCTGGGGTAAAGAGGCTGGAGCTTGAAGATGACCAGTCACCTTCATGTATCAATGTTACGAATAAGTGGAGCTGTACCTCTACTCCATCTGTATGTCTTTACAGCACAAAAAGGGACACTTGTTTGATTTCTAATAATACCTACATTATTTGCAGCTATGTGGTGTGCGTGGAATAATCATCATAAAAGTAGTTATGAATTGTCTCCATATGATGACCATTTTTGCTTGCACGAAGAACAGAGGTAGAGATCTTCATTTGCATTTTACTTTCAGATGTGAGTAATTTCATTCTCTTATCACCATTTTCACAAATCCAACAAACCTGCACGGAAAATAACTTTCTTGTATGGTATATATCTCGGGAACAGGCAAGACAGTGACTACACACCTGATTTGCTGCTGCATCCACCAGTTCCCACGCAAGTTTCTCAGGGAAGTGCATTTTAGGATCCTTGTCCTTGGCAGCCAAAATTAACCACTTCATTGCCATGAACCGGGATCTGCTGTCTGGGATAGGGACAGGAACCTGTACAGAAAGTAAAGAATAAATATTAGAAAGTAAAGGCACCAAACATAATTTTTGAACAGCATCTTTCTCAGAAAACAATCAAGATTTGCTACTCTTCTGTATCATTCTCTTTCAGATGCTGTTGTTATAATGACTCAAATGACAATTACTTAGCAGCAGTAGTAGTAGTAGAGACTGTTGTTGTTACTTGTTAGAATTGGTTTCTGTGCATATTTTATATTGGAAACAACCAAGATTGGTAATGGCAGTGGTGTCAGGATGACTTGCTCAAAGTGCTGCCACTGGTAATAGACAAATTACCTGTACTGAATGTGAGGATTTCATCTGTAGAAGGTCTCATTCAATTTTATATATTTTGTTTACATGAAGGTCATAAAATTAATGTTTAATGCTGTCATCTCAGCATTATTCAGTTGACACTGAAGGAATTTTATACTGTTTGCATCGAAGACTGTCAGGTTCCATTCAATGTGGTACATATCAGTCCAATACAACCTCCATGTTATATTAGGCTGAAATATATCAATTTTTTTTAAACTGGTTGATTGTAATATTGTGATATAAACTGTACTTTTACCTGAATCACATTTTGATATGGTGCATAATCATATTTAACAAATAAAATAATTTGTCTTTCTCCAGCACACTGTCTAGATTTTTGACTAGCTTCAACAGTAGATTTACAAACCTGTACAGTGTGATATCTGTACCATTCCTAAGTACCAGGTTTATGCCTATGAGAAATGATGGTTACAGCCACTTGATTAATTTATGGTTTAATTATGCTGGTAGTAGCTAAAATTATATAGCAATGAATAGTAGAATGATCTGTGAATAATGAATTGGAAATGATGCAGAAGTGGTCATGGCCTAACTTGAGATGGTCACAGTGTTTGCATGGTGGGTGAGGTAAACTACAAACAAATTCAGGCTATGGATCAGAGGCAAGCTCTTGTGAACACTGTAATGAACCTCTTGGTTCCATAAAAGGCAGTGAATTTCTTGACTAGCTGAGTGACTATTAGCTTCTCTGGGTCTCCATGGGTTAGGAGTTCTGATAGATACGGAAAATGGCATTGTTAGACCTAGGATAATCATGAATGTGATCCACATGTAAAAGCTACACAAGAGCTTGACTTTTCTTGTTTGTTTTCTCTTCAGTTATGTTATAATCCCCTATGAAGTCTGAGATTCTGGAACATCAAATTACAGTAGGCTGATTGTAAATTTTAAGAATTAGAAAGGATGTGAAAGGAAGCAGTTCATATAGTTCTGTGGATGTCCTGGGAACAACAGTGTGCTGGGTGAATGACTTAATAACCCAGTCATGGAATTCTGCTTAAGCAGTTCAATGAAATTAATGTATACGTACTGATTAAGGACAATTAAATAGACAGTGAAACATACTACCAATATTTTTTGTGGACGTACTGAAGGAAACAATGAAAGTAGCAGCATTGGCAAGCATGATTAACAGAACATTTTCACTTTGAAATTGGCACGGTTTCATCAGAAATGGAAGGCTTCAACTAAATAATTGTCAATTACAGGTCTTAAATTAACGTTTTTTTCATTATTTTTGCATGTCTAAGTAGAAAATGTACAATTCTCAATTTCTGTTGTTTCCTTATGTTTATGACACATTTAGAGCTTTCTTACAACTATTTTCTGCATTCCCCCCCTCCATCTCAATCACTTGAGAAATGATAGTTTTCACGGTATGTCAAAATCTAAAGTGACATGGACAAACTGTTTCCAGTGCTGCATGAGTAGTTGTATTTTGATTTAAATATCCTTTTGGCATCTGTAGTCACATTATGAAGATTTCATTCTGCCTGACTTACAGCCACTGCCTATGCCATTTCAGAAGTAGCCAACCTGGTATGTCACTCCACCACGCTTGATGGGTGTCAACTGGAGTACAGGTTTGCTGTTGATTATGGCAGCATGGAAGATCTTTAATGGATTTGTTTCAGTGGAGGCTTTCTTTTCAGGGTCATCCACACTATGGTACCGCTGCAACTGGATTCTCTTAATTTTCTCAAAAGCCTGAAGAAGAATAATTTGTCAAAATACAATACTGCAAATTAGAGTTAATGTATGCAGATGCTATTGAATTGTTTTAATATAGATCAACCAACAATTAAGAGGCAAAGAGTTTGCTTCCTGTCGCATAGTCTGACAGGCATTCAAGTGACACAGCATTTGCTTATTTTTACCCGTTTTACATAATGGACATCAAAATCTGCTGGGGTTTCTAAAACGTAATAATACTACCTCCTCCACCAATTCCCGCGCCAGAAGTTTCCTTCCATCCCTCATCACAAGGTTTATGAACTTCCTGGTAAAAGAAAAAATTGACTTTTAAAACATGAATTCCATGTGCACATGCAGATTTCTGAACTGTCTCAGAAGACTACACATATATCAAATATAAGTTAAATGATTATGTGCTGATAAGTTACCATATTATCCAAATATCAGAACACCACTGTTCTAAAAGATACTATGAAAGTAAATAATAAAAAGTACTGATCAACTACAGTGCTATGCACTGAAACAGAAGAGTCTTCAATTACAGCTACCAAATGTTGAGACTTCAATTACTAACATACTTTTGTAATACCATAGATTATTGACATGACATCATGATTAAAGCTGATATAAGTACGCACAGAGGACAGCTTAATGTACAATGTTCAGAAAAATAAGTATACTTTTGGTATTTGGATATATATATATATAATGTGTAACAATGAGTATCCAGTATGTTGTTACCATTTTGTCACTATAAAATGTAGAACCAGTATGTTCAGTTACAGAGGACAAGTAGGTCATTAACAGATGCAACTGTAAGTATTCAGATCAAATAAATTCAGTACTTACTCAGATGTTCTAATACAGTTAATGCCGCATTACAGAGCCAGGTATGCTATGTTGCATCAATCAGAAAACTTATATAAATGACGAACAAAACTTTTCAAAACGTAAAGCTTTAATGATGGAAAATGAATTAGTGTGTTTTGGAATGCCATTAAGTCCTTAAAATACAACGGCAAGTAACTACGTTACCACAATCAAATTCCGGATTTTGTTTACCGGTATTTATGGGTTTCATAAGATTCTCGGAAGAAAGTTCAAGCAGGGGCTGTGTTTCTAAACCATGTTTTGAAATTAGTATTCAGATGATGCTTCAAATGACGTTTACCTATAATTTATTCGGTATTAGGTATGTTTAAGTGGAGCAAAATATTCTTACCTACCTAACAAGATCATCATGGAACACAGAGCATGTGGCATCAGCGCGTGCTGCTTTAACTGGTACATGTAAGATATTTTCTATTTCTGCGGATTCATACATTGATTCTTGCTTCTCCTTCTTGAAAACAGGCTCCACAAACTGTGGGCCATACATGCTGTATGAATTCACAATATTTACTGATCTGAAAGCAGAAAGCATTACCAATCATTAAAAAACTACACAAAAACACAAATTTGTGGTTCAGAATAATGCAGTGAACCCCTTTTATGTGTACATATTCGCATGTTAACAATGGTTATGCGAATTTAGGTTATACGCCCACTAATACCAGCAGATACAGCTGATATGATATACTACATCAGCTGTAAAACTGTATAAATGAGAAGTTTTACAGTACACATACTTGTATAAAGCTACTGCACTATTAATAAAAACATTTTTTCCGAATATTGAACCAAAAATCCTATTCACAGACGCCATATTTTTTTCCGGATATAGCGAACACTTTGAAGAAGCCCAGTCGTGTACAGCATGTCTCGACATCTGCCATTCTCACGTACGTTGTTGATGTGCTTCATTCCCTATAGATGGCAGAGAAAGGCACTTGTGCCAATCAGTCTACAGCAGCAGTTCCAGTAAAAGTGGAGGTGTTCCTTCACAGTAATGTATGTTCTGAGCGGTAACTGTGGAAATTTTCAGTCTGTACACAATTGTAGTTTCGTACGGTAGTGTTGAGCGACCGAGGACGCGAGTCTAGTCGTAATGGCAGACAGGCAGAAATGCTTTGTTTCCCGAGGCACCGCCGGTTAAACTTCGTGTCCATGCGTCTTTTCAGCTCTTGGTATAAAGACGTTTTAAGTACAGTAGCTTATCTTGCTCCCGACAGTTAAGAGGTCCGTGTCAGCTTTCTCGGTACAGATGTTTTAGGTATCCTTCACCGAAAATGCTAGAGGTCGATGTCAGCTTTCTCCATAAACCCTTTTCTATAACCCCTTTCCTGTCGTATTTACAAGGAAAGGGAAACTCCTGGTTTCTTTGAACCTAATTTTTTTGGAGTTACCTTTGGCCATCCATATGTTTTGCATCAGTCTGGTGTCCTGGCTGTCAGCCAGCCAGTGCCAAAAAAGGCTAAGTAAAATCCAAAGACTTGCTTGTTTGGGGATAACAGGGACCATGCGCACTAACCCAATGGGTGCTATGGAAGAACTTACTTGCCTTCCTCCACTTGATTTGGTCGTTCAAGGCGAGGCAAGGTCAGCTGCTCACCAATTCTGGAGTCTGGGTTGCTGGCCCTGCCTTAGCCCCAGTCGTGTACACTGTTGTGTTGATGCAGCTTCAAGAGTCGGATCCCATATTCAGTATGGGGAACAATATAATGTGGCCAGAAAACAATTTCGAGCCCAAGTATGGGGTTATTATGTTAACTGGAAAGGAGTTGACCAAAGGACCCAGGCCCCCTCTTGCAGTTAAAGGATTCATCAGGTATACGGAGGGGTCCAAAACGCAGGAGGGAACTGGGGCTGGAGTCTTTGGGCGATCCGTGGGTAGGAGGCTCAGCATCACCTTAGAAAGATATAAGGCAGTCTTCCAGGCCGAGATATATGCTACCTTTGCCCGAGTTAATGAAATCCAAAAGACTATTAGATCAGAAAAATACGTTAGTCAAGCAGCTTTGAACACTCTTCAGGCTGTTAAAACAACGCCTCTATTGGTACAGCAGTGCCAAAGGATGTTGAATAATATCTCCGCTCACCAATCTGTGGGCTCATTTGGGTCCCCAGGCACTCTGGTGTAAGTGGAAATGAAATTGCTGATGACGTTGCAAGGGAAGGTTCTGCTCAACAGTTTGCTGGACTGGAGCCAACCCTGGAGGTCTCGAGGCAGAACACTAGGAATAAGATCAAATGTTGGCACTCTGACCAGCACTCGATTCTGTGGAAAGCCTTACCAGCACTCAGAAGCATGCCACAGAATTGATCTCGGGCCCTAACCTTGCTGCAAAGACTAGATTATTTAATGGGTTGTAATCCAGGCTTGTTACTGGTTTTTTAACTGGACATAACACCTGAGAAGACATTCCTACGTAATGGGGCTGATTGATAGTCTTTTGTCTAGCAAGTGCGGCGCACAGAAAGAAACTTAAGCTCACGTTTTGTGTAAGTGTGAAGCTTTGGCCACACGTCGACATTCCTAACTGGGTTACTTTCTTTTGGACCATGAGAATGTCAGAAATCTGAGCCCGGGAGCTATATGAAACTTTATCAAAAGGAAGGGGCCCCCCCCCCTATGAATCCGAATCTGGTTAATGGGCACAAAGGGCCTGTTAAAGAGCTAAGTGCAGATGGACCGTAAAAGAGAGCTCGAACTCACTACTCATTTATTTATTAGGTCATTCATTCATTCACTCAACCCCATTCCTGTACGTCACTTAAGTTCCACTCTCATGTTGCGATGATGTTCGTGATTGGGTCTACAAGCCCCTGCAGTCTGTCAGCTATAGACATTTCCGCCCTCCTGTGCTATTTACAGTGGCATGATTGTGTGTGACAAATGTGTCTAAATGCGATATTGCAAGTAAATAAAGATACGGCTTTTGGCTAATTTGCCTCCTAATGTGTGGCTTCCGAAACTCGTCTAGTAGGCCATTCCTGCTAATCACTCAGCTGGTCATGAACTTAATTCCATGCCTTCACAGAACACAAAGGCCACCATTGGGTCCTGTCTGAGTATTCAAACTAGTTATCACCTTCAGGTATTGGTTCTTGAAGATTCATTATGATATCTCCCATCAGTCCGTAAGTCTCTTGCGTGACTTTTCTCTTGAGGTTTCGTGACAAATTCTGTATTCATTTCAAATCCACCATATATGCTACGCATTCCACCGATCTCGTGTGCCTTGGTTAGGCATTGTGTGTGCTTGTGTATAGCTTTGCAGTGCCACAATTCATAGCCCTCATTCTCTCTGTGTCACGTGCAGCTCCCACCTGCCTTCATGGAAGGTTTGTAGTCTCATTGTGGTCATTTATGTTCCCCAAATTTGCCTTTTGTCGTTTAAACTGACTTGATCTGACCACAGTAAAATCTATCTTGTGAAAATACTTGTTGCAAAATTGGCATCAGATGTAGCGTATACTGGAGATAATTAATATAACATTTTAGAATTAATTATATTAATAAAATTAGCATTTTAATGTAAGGTGTTCAAGGCGGGAAAAGTTGAAGCTGCTGAAAAGTAGGATACACTCAACAAGTATGCCCATTGCCATTCGGCTTAGATTATGTGTTGGTTGTTGGTATGTTAGTCTTAGTTTTCCAGTAACAGACCTTGCAACAGCCACTCAACTTTTTGAAATATAAATAATCAGCCATGCAGGGTCTGCTAGAATGGAATGCTAGTCTGTAAATGCGTACTGCGCTCTGATTGCGTGTCGGAGTGCGGAGTTGACAGAGGTGCCGGGCGAATAGTGGAGAAGAGCCGACGAGCGTAGCTGGCGATACAACTGTCTGTGTCTCCTGCCCCGGGTGCTGCTAGGCTAGACGGTACTGTCGCTGCTCGGTGGACTTACATCAGTTCAAAAAGCAATCAGTAGATCTGTAATGACTGATGTCTGAACGCCAAGGAGTTTGTGAAAGGCATACTCTCCCCCGCTCCTCCGAAATTGGAAAGCTAGCAAACTACGTAATTTGCGCAGCTGAAAAATTCCGAAGGTGTGCACTGACCCACGAATGGCATGTGAAATTCGAAATTCATACGTGTATGATTTCATCACAAAATAATGCAGGCAGCAACGAGAAGTCACACCAAACCATGCGAATGAAAATACTGGAAACTTTTTCCCGTGTTTCCCTTTGTTTTCATTTTTTACTTCTACCATTTTTTCTTTCTTTTTCTCTTTCCTTTTCCCTTTTCCCACATCTTGAGTGTTCCCTTTCCCTTTCCCCGGTGGCTGCTTCATATGCCAACCGCCCAATACCCTTATTAGTCTTCCTCACTCACCATACCGCGGACTCGAAACCGCAACTATCGGCACACTGTCACCTCCTACCATTCCTTGCTCCACTTTCCTGCACAGTCCTTGTTTAACGCATGAATCAAAATCAATCACGATTCGCCTGAGGCAATCTATTTCTCTCGCGCACGTGGACCGGCAGAGTTTCACCCTATACAAAAAAGAACAGTCCTTTGTAAACCTTGTAAAATATCTCGGTGTAATCTTTGATGGAGGAGTGACATGGAAAATCCATATGCAAACGCTCGCAGCGATGGCTCTCGGAATATTCATTAGAGTCTACTCGCTATTCAGAAATGAGCGATTAAGCGCTAACATTAAATTAACCCTCCATATGGCACTTATTAGGCCTGAAATGAGTTATGCCTGCCACGCCTGGGGAATTTGCGGCAGACACTCATCTCTTGAAATTGCAGCGCTAGCGAAAAAAAAAAAAGAAAGCCACGCAGGTGTGGCGAGGCGTATTGCATGTGGCTTTCAAAATTACGTACGTGCATAATGTCATCACAGTATTATGCACACAGCAAGAATAAGTCACACGAAATTATGAGAGTGAAAATATTTCGTAACTTTCCCATTTCACGTTGTTCTTGTTCTTTTTCCATTTTATTTTTTATTTTTCCTTTCTTTCCACACGTTCCATTATTTTCGTTTCCTTTTTCCTTGTCAGGGTGGCTGCTTGATGTGCACACCGGACTATACCTTCATCTTCCTCAGCCACCACACTGCAGACTCCAGTAACGGCCCTTTTCAGGGCCCCAACCGTGCAGAACATGTCAGATATAATTTATCATTGCCGCGCTTTCCGGCAAGACCATGCATAACGCTTGCTCTCGTACACGTTCCGAGCAGCGGCTTGAAGCAGCATGAAGCGAGTGACTGCCCTTGAAATTAATGTAGGTAATTCAAGCATAATTTGCCATACAAGCCTGCATTGACAGCGGACCGCTGTACATAGTGTAATATTGTAGTGTACATATGACGTATGACACAATAGTGATACAGCGCAGTATATTGCAGAGAGAGAGAGAGAGAGAGAGAGAGAGGGAGAGAGAGAGAGAGAGAGAGAGTGTGTGTGATTTACTATGTCTAAACTTTTCAAGAGGGCATTGAAGGTTTTCTGCGAGTGTGTACGTTGTGATAAAAGAGCACCAACAAGTTTAAAGCGAAATCCTCATCTTGTAAAAGAGTGGCCTGCGTGGGATGACCCATGCTTTCACTGTCAGATTAGGTTCTGGCGGTCTACGCGTACGTGACAAGTAACAGGCCTAAACTCCCGAGCGGGGCAAGTGTTTCATTACAGACGTAATGAGAAATGTCGGAAAGCAGGTGCTTTTGGCGATTTGTTCCCAGACGACCGGAGCAGTAAGAGGCGACAGGGTATGGAGTTGAGGACTATGTTGATGAGTGAGGAAGGCAACCGGTCGCCCATCGGCGAGCGGGCATCATACGTCAGGTTAATATAACAGCCACCGGAGCAGATTTTGAAGATGTAATTGTTTGGGGGGGGGGGGAGGGAAGGAAATAGAATGGATAGGATAAAAATGGAAGGAAATGTTAGTATTACTACCACTGTTTAGCACTACCACTACTGAACACCTGTACTACATGATCTGAGCTAAGCACTAGGAACACTAGATGTTAAACAGTACTACGTGCAATTTTTTTCTTCTTGGCAGCGTGATATTATAAATTGATCGTGCGAACATTCAACTGAACAGCGCCATCCCCTAAATTCTCGCCTCATCCGTACTGTTCGTGGTAATGCATTATATGGAGAGTCAAGTCTTGTAAGATTTTTACGTCACTTATGGCCACATCTTTCAGTGTAGTAACTCTCAACACGTGGGCAGGAACCAATAGAATGTGGGAGATGTCTGAAGCAGGGGCGCACCCAAGGGGGGGGTGTAGGGCTGCAGCCCCCCCCAAACCCCCCAAAACTGAAATTTAATAAACACATATTTTGTAGAAATTATGATATCAAAAGTTTTACGTGATTTCCCCTTCAACCGAAATCAGCCACTGAAGTCGGCTGATGACTAGTACATTAGAATTTTGAAAAATGAATTAATAAAATTAAAAAGACAAGAAGATAGGACACTGATTGAGTCATGGAACATGTAGTTATATTCGTATGTATATAAATGCAGTTGCAAACAGTGTTATGTTATATTTACAACATGATTTTTATAGCATAATTTTTAAAATCAAACATAAATTATATATAGCGTCAGGGTCAGCCCCCCTCCCCCCCCCCCCCCCCCCAAGGAAAAATTCTGGGTGCGCACCTGGTCTGAAGCGAAATGTTGAAGCTGGCCGTCTGTGGGAAGTGTCGCCAAACTTCTGTACCTTCAGAAACCAGTATAGGCGTAATGCTGATTTGAGAACTCGTACACCTTAAACCTTGCGCATGAAACGGACTTTGGAAATAGCACCGGAAGCGCCAGTTAGCGAGAGACGGTTGGACATGAGCCTTAACCAGATCATTTGGTGCTGTGAGTCTCAAGAAGGACTCTCCTCCATGAAGTTAGTTAGCTAACCAGTCATATTTCGATATGTTTAATGTACGATTATTTCAGTATTCACCTAGCCAGCTGTTTATCAATCTTCCTTACGAAACCTGAACGCATTGCTTGTTCATCCTGTCCAAATTACTTCTCCACTCTTTTAGCACCTTATATAACGTAACTGCAGTAGCAACAATGAACATGGTATGCATGCACAGTGTATAATTAATTTTTGTGCTTACAAATTCTTATTTCTGTATACGCAGGGCTGACCCAAGATGTGGGCGCCCTGGGCAGGTTAATAATTTGGTGCCCCAGGCAGGCTAATAATTTGGCAATCTTTAAAACTGATATTCTTTAAACTTTTTCGGCCTAGTACAGGGCTTGCGAAACTTTTTACATTGTGTGCCTATACTGCTGACAATTTTTGGAGAAATTCTTTCACATGAGGAAACCGGAGTTTGCTAGCACCATATTTCCAATTATTTTAGTGATGTCTTCATGCCCTTTATATTTTGGCACCCTGGGCAGCAGCCTGGCTTGCCCACCCCTTATTTCGGCTCTGTGTGTGTGTTGGTGGTTATAAAGATGGTGATGGTGCACATCAGGTGATTTTAATGTAGTTGGGCTATGCACAATTCAAAATTATGCACAGAAACAATTATGAAATTTACAGTCCTTGCTGGGCTTGACATTCAGAAATTTTTTGGTACAATAATGAAGAAGAAAATGTAAAATTTTTCAGAATGAGCCCACATTCACTTGAAATAAGTTTTATACTTCTATTCAAGTAGTAGCTTTTTTGTGGGAGAGGTTATTTCAAGTTCAGTCTGTGTCAATATATGCAATAGAATATGCCACTCAACCTGTAGGTCATGGATGTTGCCTGTGGAGACATTTGAAATGAGAAACGATCTTGTAACCCTTTCCTTGGGAAAGCTGAGATAGAACGTTGAAGCAGTTTTGAAAACTTACAAGCTGTTTATTTATGGAAACCCACATTACATTACTAATTCACTTTGTAAAAATGTGCTAAAATTAACAACAACCTAACCTAGGTTTTGCATTGTATTTTTATCAATTTTTCCTGTTATTATCAGTATATTTTTTATTGTACATGATGTATAGAAAAACACACAGGTAAAATTATACACATAATTATACTTCTTCTTATTCACTCTGATTTTCCGCACCTGTCCAGACCAGCCGTGGGACCCACCAGGCCTCCTGTACAATGGGTCCCGTGTCTCTTTCCCGGGGGTAAATTGGCCGGGGCGTGGCTTTGACCACCCACTCCCACCCAGCACCGAGGTTAAAGAAAGAGTAGAGCTGTACTATTTACTTCCCTTCTGTGCCTTCATGGGCTGTTCTAGGGTGAACTTTAATATCTTGCATTTTCCGAGCATTATGTCAATATTTATTACAAACCAACTACAAGCACTAATTCAGCAATAAATATACTTTATTAGGTTACATTATATTTTGATCCAAGCCGGAACATGTCGGAGAAAATATAATGTAAAGTAATGAAGTACTAAGTGTATTTAGTTGCTTTCTAATAAATAATACAAATTCGAAGTTTGCTAAGATTTTGAGTGTGTTTGTGAATCCTGCCAGGGTGGTTGGGGAGAGGGTAGGAAATATTGGATCTTACTAGATGATCTGTGGGTAGGACGCTGCGTTACCGGCGTCATGCTACATAGTCCTGTAAGTTGTCACCAGGGAGCATGCTTTAACCATAGTCACTGAGCCGTGCCGGCTACAGTCACGCATGGATCTCTTGTAGATGGCGCTGTAGATGCGAGAATCCATCGACGGGTGATCACTGGTGTTTCTCAGCCCTCTTCGCGGTGCTGTAAATATGTACATGCTGTACGAAACGAGTGCTGTTGCGGAGCTTCGTTTACGTTCGTTAGGAACAACAGAGCGCTGGGTGAGCGATTGGAAAGCACAGTCATGGAGTTTAGCCTAGCGCTGTTGGGGCATGGGCTAAAAAATGTAGCGTAGTTTATAATCTTTAGTAAAGAGTACTTTATTAGCGGACGGAACAAATGATTTACCTCATTAGTGGAGAGCATTTTATTTTCGTTAAGGGGGCTGGAAAAGTGTCCTAAGGTGACGAAAATACGTATGAAGTGTTTTGTACAAGAGCGTCCAGTATATTTCAAGATGGCAGAAGATCAGGGAAATTCCTCCAACCAACTGAATCAAGGTGTGTTTTTCAGATTCGTAAATAACTTTTGTAATTGGTGTTACAGCGTGGAAGAAAATGTGAAGTAGTTTGTCGTTGAACAGCAATTTTTGTGATTATTCCTTTATGTGAAATTTGGCGTGGCAATATTGGGAGTATGCTGCAGAAATGCTTGGAATCTGTATGCACTGGGCGACAGTTTTATGTCATTATTTTTGTAGCTTCATGGTATGGTTTTATGTATAACAGTTTTTTGTTTCTACATTGTTTGCGTTATTTTATTTACTGCATTGTGGCTGGTTGAAAGGTTTTTGTATGCTTCTGATTCAGACGGCATATCTATGACGGTGTAATATGAATATGACCCGTGGAAATGTGAAGGGAAATGGAATGTTACAAAAAGTGACTGTAAAAACTATGACTTAAATGTGTCATGCGTGTAGTTCTGATAATTTTTAGTACCTTGGTAAGATGGGCTTAATTCAGACATATGTATATTTACTTTAACCCTGTATGGCAGTTGGTATAGTGTTTAGACTATGGGCTGTAAAACTGAAAAGTTGTGATTCAATTCCTGACAAGGGCAAGAGGTTCTTGATCTGTCTAATGTGTTTGGACCAGTTCTGGGGCCCACTTGGGGATGCTTTTTCCTGGGGCAAAGTGGCTGGGGGTGTGAAGTTGACCACTCACTCATATCTAGTACTGAGGTTAAGGATGAGTGGAAATATACTGCCACTCTACCATATGCCTTTGTGGCATACACGGGGACCTGGAGCCCTTCTTATTAAGCACTGAATAGTTTATTTGGAGGTAGAGAAACGTGAACTTACCAAAGTCTCACACTATAGTTCCTTGAATTACCTGCAGTGGTGTTGCAGAATGCCTTTTGTTTGAAATTATTGAATGGGTCTTACAGGTACTTACTTCTGATATCGTTGTCATACAAGTGTGTTCCAAAAATGAGGATATATTTTTACTTACAGGCAACTGCAAAAGTAAAGTTGAGGAAAACGTGTCAGGAACCTCAGTTTATAAAATGTTTTAACAGAAAATTTTAACTCAAATAATGACTCACTTCTTTTGAATGGAACCATGAAAAGAAAATTGCAAACAACTGACACAGGGCCATAATGGAGTTTGTATATTTATTTATTTATTGACTTATTTATTTATCCATTTATTTATAGGTAATGATGCGGGCAGTAACTCAAACTATGTAACATCAAATTTTGATTGAATTGGAGTGGATTTAAGGTACTATTCTGGCATTTGCCTGGCGGGATTGAGGAAGTCCATAAAGAGTAACTCGGACTGTATCACATCAAATGATGAAATTAATTGGAAAGGATGTGGAAAATGTGAGGCCTAATTTAGAATACTCTTCAGGTATTTGCTTTGATAGGTTGAGGAAGACCGCATTGTAACCCAATCAGGGTAGCATGTGTCCTGGCTGAGATTCAAACTGGGCACCCTCTGAATACAAGTCAGGAGCGTGCTGCTGGAGTCAGCTTGCTCTGTGTTAGTATAATTGTGTGTGCAGGAAGTCTGACAATAAGTGAGATTTGATTTTCATGAGTAGTATTCCATAGACAAGGAAAATAATTGTAACTAAGGAGGGGAAAAGTGATTGTAAGGCATTAAACAGAGGACTTCAAGAAGTTTGTCTCTTCTGGGA
The DNA here is from genome assembly GCA_021186555.1 of Reticulitermes speratus. Classification (NCBI taxonomy): domain Eukaryota; kingdom Metazoa; phylum Arthropoda; class Insecta; order Blattodea; family Rhinotermitidae; genus Reticulitermes; species Reticulitermes speratus. The sequence continues at coordinate 25,514,700 of JAJKFL010000042.1, read as the reverse complement.
TATGACAGCATGTTAATTTGTAAACACGTGATGTTGTTTGGTGGGGGGGCCTTGCTGCTCCCTTCTTGAGGTTAGGCTGTGGAGGCAGCAGCCTCGTTTGGAAGGTCAGTAACTATATGCCAGTTGACGTAGTAACATGTCTCAGAAGACTTGAATCTAGATTAGCACTGTGACAACCTCACATCTTTTAAGAGGTGTGCAGGGTTTAAAAAATAGACACAATATTTTTTCCAGAAACACATGTAGGGAAGCTGGATATATGAATAAAGTAACTGAATGAATTAGGCAGCTAAGTTATTAGAACTAAATATTTAAGCATCATGTTGCATTGGTCACAACATTTCACTATAAATTTCAATTGATTATGGCTTGTTTATACCTTGATCTGCTACGCATTTCAGTACAGCTGTGCTTTTTGACTATAATGTTCAGGATTGTCTTGTAAGGTGTGCCTCGTATTTCAGTATTGTCTGTGATGTGTATTAGAATTTATTCCTCAGTATTACTGGAGGTTCAGTGGTTAGTTAGAAGTATGCAGCTATCAGTGTGTGGCAATGGCAGAAATATATGTCTAAGCAATCACACCACCTACAATAAAGTGTGTTAAGACTGTACTATTTACATTCAAGATCATAAAGTGAATAATACTGGTTACTTGCATTGCTGTTGGAGGACTTGTTGCTGTAGAAGTGAGGATTGTTATATCAGCCAGATTTTAACTTTATCAGCTTTTAACTGGTAACATTTTCAACCAGTTACCTGTTTCGTATTGATTGGCTGATAATTTAATAGAAACACATTTCATTGCAAAAGATGCTGACCAGTTTGTGAGTAAATCGGTAGCTAACAGTAATTAGAAACATTCAACAAGTCGGGAAGTATCTGCAGGGCATAACCTTTCTGGTGCATTAGTTGTCTGTATTATTATTCTGTTTCCTGTTATTTGTGAATACATATTTCTTTTGCAGTCTGAACACAGTCATTTCTAATTTTATGTTATTCACACCATGCATGTTCTTAAAGTTAGTACCAACTTATACATTCGATAAAATACATTAACGAGCTATTATAAAACTCCTACATGTTTCATCACCGAGGTGCCATCATCAGGGAGCCGTTCAGTAAAAAGGAATGTAGGTCCCACATGCCAGTCTAGGTATTATGTCACCCTTAATCACCTCTGTAAGTGCTGCATAATAACTATATTAGCGTGTTGGATCTACATTCCTTTGTCCTGAATGGCTCCCTGATGGTGGCACCTCGGTTCCAAAATATGTATAGTTTTATAATAGCTCGTGAATGTATTTTATCCAGTGCATAAGTTGGTTGGTGTAATAATTACAGTCACTTCCTTTGTTTTTTGAATGGGAGGATATGTTGCCTTTAGGTCATCAACTGTTTATCTGGCTTTCTGGCTGTGCCTTATGTATTTCATTTATATCATGAACATCATACTACAATTCTTATAATTCACAATTTTAAAACACCAACATATGCACTATAGTGCATTTGTTGGTTTTTTTAAATTGTGAATTATTATCAAAATGCACGGTGGATATAATGTGAAATACAATTCTTATAGTTGTCTTGTAAACAGCAAGCTATCATGTTTCCTGTACTTATATCTTAAAGGGCGAGATGTTTAGATTGTTATTTGTTTCTTGGGCCTCAGTTCATACATCACAGAGAACCCAGTCTGTCTCCATTATAAAGACCAGTCAATAAATACACATAGGTAATTATGCACAGTGTCTGTTATTTTTATCCAGTTTTAATCAGAATTGAGATTTGTCAAAATAATTTAGTAAACATCCCAAATATGAAGTTTCATGAAAATCTTTCAGGTGGGAGTCATGTTGTTCGCTTTGGGCACGTGGACATAATTAGGCTAGTAGTCACTGCTTGTTTTATGAACATGCCTTCAAGTAGGTGGGTCAGAGTACTTACATGGTATAGGCAGAGACCAATGGACCAAGTTCATAGCACTAAAACAAGCCCTGAAATTAAGTGTTGTCATAAATTATAATCATACTGTATATGTGAAGAACATGGAAAATAGTTACTGTATTTAAAAGTAAATTGTGTATGCAGAGTTTGAAGTATTAATGATGTAAGGTTGCATGCCTTAACTCAGTAGTGTGTTTATGATCTGTCAGAGTAATTTCAGAGGTTTTCTTCATGTGATTCGCATAAACTGCAGACACAGTGATTCAATGGAAATGTCACAACATGCACCAGAGGTTATGTACTTCTTCCATTGGTCAGGCAAATGATCAGTCTTAGCTTTGTGATCATCCATGATTGGGTGGCATGAGGATGCTTTTTTCATGGCTTTTGTGATTAGACTGGCATCCCCAAAGTGGCTTTGTTACCTGAGAAAATGAAAGGTAATCATATGAGGAATTTTCCAGGGAATAAGAAAAGTGGGCCAGCACCTCCATGTTGTAAGCCTGTAGCAAGCTTTATACATCGTGATGGTGTTAGGGTGCTGCAGTGTGTGGAGGAAAATGACACCACATTAAATGCGTTATGTGTGTTTCTGACAGGCAAACCACAGCATAATACTGCCCCATAATATGTTTGTGTCATTAAAGTGGTTTGACATGGCATGGGTTGATAATGAAAGCACCACCTTTTGGTGGTCAAAGTATATGACATGCATCATTTTCAGAGGGCAGTGACTGCTTTGTAGAATCTACTTCCTTCATGAGATGGGGGGTATTCAACACTTGTTCTGGTTCAGTTGAATGCATCCCTGACACATTTACCATCAGATTGTGATATCCCTTTATTAAAGCTGGAAATGGATATGGACAGCATCCTGTGTATAGTGTGATGGTAACTTTGCATATGTGGAGTCTGCTTTGTACAGAACGTTGTTTCCACAAAAGTTCATTGAGAATGCAGAATGCACTTGCTAGCAATCTCACTTATGTTGATGTTGCCATACAAAAAATTCTGCATGTGCACGCAGTAACTGCACATGCATGCTTTACAATTGTTGTATCAGTGGGAGTTGTTGGAATATCAGTGTTGCAGTTTCTGCTGCATCTTCCTGCTGAGTATGAATGGCATTCACACAACATTGGTGATGTGGGTCTCTAACCCCATTATCAAAGCTTATGACAGTGACATGATATTGTTACCAACATTTGATCTTATGCCCAAGGGTCAGTCATCAAATAATATTGCATGGCATATAATTTCATAACTAACGAACCTTCAAACATCCTGCATACATCCCTGGTCTGGCTCTGAGTGATACTCATCGGTTCCTAGCGCTGAAGCAGGACACGGACTAATATCAACAGGGAATAGAAAGCTCATCCCATGGCAGGGGCTAGGTGGAAAAAGAGTAGAATGGCAGTACAGTGAAATGTGAATTGTCCTTGCTACAGTTGAAAATAAATAACCTAAAACATGTGTGTTGAGGGTCTCACAGCAATGTTGCTGAAGGCCCATCTCTTCTGGGATGTTACACTGTCAGTTGGTAAATGTGGTAGTTACCATGCAAGTGGTCAAGCAATCCTGGACTGCTTTGGGCTGCTTGACTTTGATGATGAAGGCAGTATGATCCTTCAGAATGTTGGTAACTATTGAGCAGTCAACAGAGTGTAACATCCCAGAACACTTGGAGCTGTAGAATTCACTTTCATTAACAACTTGTATTTCCAGTGGTCACATTCTACTGTGAATATAGAGGGCATTTTAAAGGTGAATACAGACTTTTGACCATTCTTTCCAAATATGCAGGCCAAGAAATGTGTCACTCTGCACACATAGACTTTTAGAATTTTAGGGTATTGGCATTCTTTAGTCTTCCAGTTGGAAAAGGATGCACAGCTACGAAAGATCTTTGCTCTTTTTCAGTTCCATATCCATGGAGGAGTTGTGTAGCCAAACAAATCTGCTTATGCAGTGTATAAGTTTATAATAAAATTTGTTTGTTGTGGGTATCAGCTGTTGCATACTGTCATACATTGTCTAGTTCGTATATTAAATTAGGCCAAGGACATTTCAGAATTTTATAAATATTATTTCTTGATATACAAGTTAAAGTACCAAGTCAGATATGTAAAATTTCAGATACATTTATCAGTAGTTTTTTGGGCGTGTTCTCAAAGGTGAGAAAGCACCTTTTAGCTTTGTCATGTCTGTCCATCTGTCCACATGTATCCACTCAGCTCCCACGCGACTGATTTTAATGAAATTTGATATTGGAGTATTGTATTAAAATCCGTTCAGAAAATCCAAATTCGGTTAAAGGTGGACAAACATATTGGGCATCTTGCATTAAGACCTAAGTTTTCATTATTTCAGATGAACATCTTGCCTCCATTATGGTGTCAGAGCCCAGGAAAAGAAACGTGAAATTATTGCCAGTCTTATCGGTATTTATTTGGTTTAAGAATATGGTGTTACCAGTCTGTTGCTTTGGTTTACAGAACAATGTTTTAGGTTTCTGCTCCTTTTGTGTGGGGAGTATCAGTGCCCAGAGAGCTTTGACCTAATGATATGCTCTTTGTCCACAGCTGTGTCTAACAGTAGCCGTACCAAAAACTGGATGTAAGAACTGCAACAGACGTGGACATGTCAGGTTATATGGTGACATTTTTCTTGAGCATGCTACTCATGTTATGGTAACACTGCTAGAAAGAAACTGTGTGCAATGATTTCCTGACACCTGAGATTGAGCTAGATTGTTGTTATTGATACTTTTAATTAGTTTTATGTTTATAGAAGTGAAAATTACAGCTTGATGATGTAGATCTGTTGATGATGCTATGTGAATGTGGGCTGTGTTACCAACATTTGAGAGGAAACTGCTGCCTCCATTTTCATGATGGAGGGTGGAGGCAGTGGATTTCTGCAAAACAGTGGTAACTATCTCAGACTACATGATGTCTTAACCCAGAAGATTGTCATCGTATATTACCCTAAATGGTATTATCCTTTAGTGTATTTTTTAATGCTGTGGAGAGCTTGTAAAACTACATTCGGCACTCAGTCACAACATGTCGCAAATGTACCTGTCTTCACCTCACAGGGTCATTGTCAATAAGGGAAATTCAGAGCTTCGAGGACATGTCATTTCAATGTGGAAACAGTGATGAACTGAAAGAAAAGGCATGTCTGTTCTCATTGTAAAAGTGAATGGGTTATTGAGTGTCATTGTATTGGATGCAGTGGTTATTTAGTGGAAAATGAGATAAAAAGAATATTATGCATGGTAAACTGTACATAAACAATTTTTTGGTGGAGGGGGGAGGAGGTTAAGGTTTGTGTCAGAACAGACTGATGGATGTGTAAATGAAGTAACTGTGGATAACTAGGCTGTTGGCTGCACAACCTAGGAATTATGGTTTCCAACAGGGGAGGAGGTTTTATACCACGTTTGGGGCTGCCTGGCCTCCTGCACAGTGGGTACTATGGTTAAAGCAGCTGGAGCATTGAGCTGTACCTCTGCTCTCACATCCCTCATGGTGTGCACAGGGATAACTTTACCTTTTCATTGATTTCTTAAAAATGATGTCCTCCAAGTAGTCATCATTCCCTTGTTCAGCTGTAAATGAAAGTTATGCATGACTCACAGAATCATATAACACAACTGGATGCGTAATGTAAAGGTTGAAATTCTGGGTGTCGGTTGATGAAATGATTTTTGTCATATATGCCGTCTTCTAGCTGCACTGCATTGCTGGAAAAGGAATATCACCAGAGCAGGAGATTACGTTTGTTGGAGATGTGTTTTGTAGGACGTTCATGGCTTGTCATGTGCAGTGGGCAGTAGTCCCATTCTGTTGGAACCAGACCATCCACATACAGTCTCTGGTTCAGATTGGGCAGATGTTTTTGTAACATTTCAACATACTGATCAGCATAGGCATAACTTGGGGGGGGGGGGGGGCAAATGCCCCGATTATTTTTTCCTACCTGAGAATAGTTTTCTTTTGGCTACTGAGTTGGAGGGGCAAATAAAAAAATTGGGGCAAGAGTGGGGGAAAGGGGTGTATGTATATTAAGGACTGATTCAAACCAATCTTCCCCCTCTTTCTAACTTGACTCCCTGATAAGTTAAAGTTTCTAGTACCCATGGTTGATTGTGCCCCCACCCCAATGTTATTAGCCAAGTTACCCCTATGCTAATCAGATGTAATGACTACTGTCTTACCAGTATATGGAAGTGTAACAAATATGGACCTTTTATTAGAAACAGTGATACGCCATACCACACAGTCACATTTGCAGAATGTTATGGCTGCTTGTGTGATCTTTCATGGTTTATGTCTGACCAGGAATGCATTTGCTGCTTGTTAATGTAACTTAGTACATTAAAACGTGCCTCATCTAACAGCACTGTCATCACCAAGTATTGCTGATTCTCAACAACACGTAGGCCCAAATATCTTTGAGCAAGTTTAACATTATTGTTTAATTGTTGAACAACCTGAATGTGTGTGGGTGGAATTTAAAATGTAAATTTAAAATCCTGTAGGCATTTGTTTATGTTGTACTGGGTGCTTGTGTTCAGTGTGAATGGAACGGGATGGGATGTTGTCTGAAGGATCTCTAACACTTGCTGCTATGTTTTCTTGCGTACAAATTTGGCAAGCTCAGCCACATTTCCTGTCAAGGACAGTGCCAGTTAACCTAACAGATTAGTGTGTCATTTGATGTGGAAATGATGGAGGACATTGTGTCAAGCCCACATGACCAACTGACCAGTGTTGAAAAACGGACATTGCTGTGGCAACCTCTGCTAAACTGCAGTGGACAGTGTTGTTAATATTTGTCAGCTTGGAATAGTGTAAAATGGCAAACCTCACAGAAGACACTGCAGCCACTCTGTTACCATTCATGATCTGCGGATGTAAAGAAAGTAAAAAATAGTCAGCTTGTTATGGAACAGCCTGTACTATCCTGGAATTCGTCTGGAGGGACTTGAAGAAAATTTTGAGGAAACCACAAAGGATAACTGTTGCCCCGTCAGAGAGCTCAATATGATTCTTTCGAAATGCAAGTTAGACACATTACTGTTGTACTAAACTGTTCAGTGAAACACTTTTAGCTATGTGTGTACTGTCTTTTAAAGTCAGAGTTACACACTTGTATACCCTTACACTGGAAACCAAGTACTGTGTATGCATTTTCCATTTTGTTAGTGCTGTAGTATTTTGGTGAAAGTGGCATGCAGAGTGCCACAACATGAATAGGTGCTGCCACTGTATTAGTGAGCATGCTCTAGGTTGACCACAAGCATTGTCAGACCACTTGTTCCGAGAACAAGTATTGAAAATGGCATTGTCAGTATTGTATTTGTAATTTTCATCTTGGACATCGTGTTGTGTTACATAAATACAAAATAGTTATTAATTACCATCAACGCAACTAATTTTATTTATTATATTACGTATATATGCATGTAAAAGAAGGCTCTGGTGATGGGCCTCTCTCTCCATGGGGACCTTGGAGGGGGGACGTCTTGACCAGGACTTTGAGAGACAGGTAAAAGAAGGCTCTGGAAACGGAGAGTCTCTCTGCATGGGCTGTGAGAGGGGAACGTGGAGGGGGGGCTACTTTACTGGGGACTTTGAGAGATATGTAAAAGAAGGCTCTGGTGACAGGCATCTCTCTCCATGGGGGCCCCGTTGGGGGACCTTGGAGGGGGGACTTCTTCACCAGGGACTTTGAGAGACAGTTAAAAGAAGGTTCTGGAAATGGAGTGTCTCTTTGCATGGGGCTCTGAGAGGGGAACGTGGGGGGGACTTCTTTACTGGGGATTTTGAAAGATATGTAAAAGAAGGCTCTGGTGATGGGCATCTCTCTCCATGGGGGCCATGTTGGGGGAACTTGGAGGGCGGACTTCGAGAGACAGGTAAAAGAAGGCTCTGGAGGGGGAGCGTCTATCTCTCTATGGGGGCTCTGAGAGGGGGACCTGGAGGGGGGCTCCTTTACTGGGGACTTTGAATAACATGTAAAAGAAGGCTCTGGTGACGGGCGTCTCTCTCCATGGGTACCTTGGAGGGGGGACTTATTCACCGGGGACTTTGAGAGACAGGTAAAAGAAGGCTTTGGAGACGGAGCGTCTCTTTCTGTGGGAGCTCTGCGAGGGGAACCTGGAAGGGGGGCTCCTTTGCTGGGGACTTATAAAGATATGTAAAAGAAGGCTCTGGAAATGGAACATCTTTCTCTATGTAGGGGATCCTGGATGGGGGGTTTCTTTACTGGGGACTCTGAGAGACATGCCAGGGAAGGCTTTGGAAGGGGGGCATCTCTCTCTTCACAGAGGCTCTGTGAGGGGAACTAGGAGGGAGGGCTCCCATACTGAGAACTCAAGACACATGTAATAGAAGGCTCTGGAAAAGGAGCATTTCTTTTTACAGGGGTTCCATAAGGGGAACCGAAAGGTATTTAGAAATGGAGGCCTTGTCCAATATGTTTATTGGGCCGGAACCTGTACTTGATATATTTTTCTGTTATGTATAACTTAGAGTGTTAATGGCCTTATGTTGGGCCACAGCACTCTAAGAAAGCCTCTGCATTTTAGGGGGCACAAAGGGCCTATTAAAAAGGCCTATGTGCATCATGCCTCTAAGGGCTTGAACCCATTAGATATTCTATGCAGCTACATGTTTTAAACATTACATGGTCATCCTCAGGCAATTTAAATACATAACAACCAATACTACAATTGCAAACATCATTGATGGGGTCAGATTGAGATTGGTATTTGTAGTTTCTGTCAAATTGGTTGATGCCATCTTTTGTTGTGTTTTGTCATAATATATGAGTATCTGTATATCATTATGGTAAGCTGCAGACAAAATGTAAGTTTTTATATTCTTCTAGTATATGTGTTTTGAGCAAAGTGTCATGCACATTTAGTGTTCAGGAGTCATGGGGTTTGAATTCACTTCAGAATGACTGTGGGACTACACAGGCTAATATAATGGGACCATCCCCATTTGTATTTTTCATTAAAAGCAATTATGTCACAACATATTAATCATGCCATTTTGTAATGTGAATCTCAGCCTGAGTCTTTTCCTATCAGTACATCTGCAGAAGCAGTGTGTCCTGTTATGTATATCACAGTATGATCTGGATGATATTTTGAGGCTGGTTGTCTTGTACGTATAACTCATGTGCCTATTAAAACATGGCACAATCTTGCTGGACATTTTAGGCTGCTCTGACACAGGATATGATGTGATATGATTGCAGTGTGATGAATATATGATAGGTATGCCATAATACATGCTTCCCATGCTTGAGGCGATCCACTCCAATGAGATGCATTGCTTCAGTATTGAACATGTCATCAGACATAGAGGACATATTGATTGTCTGATCGATGAGGGGAAAATTGAAGAAGGAGGCAACAAGAAGGAAGTACTGGGTTCACTCTTGCCTGAGAAAGTAGTGAACTTGCAGTTTTGTTGTAACCAGGGATGTAGATCATTTTACAGAATGACACAGGAGGTTTTAAATTTTTAGTAGATGTTGTGAGTGAGGAAGAAAGGTTTCAAGTACATTAAAGTAAGGTGACATTATTTGTAACTTTGCAGTTTCGTTTTTACAAAATTAGCTTTTGACACACAGAAATAAAGAAAGTGTTTGAGATTAGCTAAGTCTGTACATAGGTTGTAACTGTAAAGCGCAGTCCTTCAAATGCTTCGCAGTACTGATTACTTGGAGACCAGAGGTCATTAAGCATGGTTCGATTATTGCTGTCTGAACCTGGAGGAAGATTGTGATAAGACCGAACTGGATTTTGTAATAATATGTTCACAGAGTAGTTGAGGTCGAGTTGGATGACGGCTATGAAGTAGAGGATTCTTTCAGACCATGATCAGTAAGTTTCAAAATTTAAATTTTCATTTTCCATTTCTGCTGGGGATTCATGCTGCAGCTATCCAGCAACAAAATGTGAAGAAATTCTGCATCAGCATTCTGCTCTTTTCTAACAGTGGTTCTGGCCTTGTGAGGTCAATGAATTGTTTATTTACCTCACATTTTTCATGTTTCTGGCTTTTGGTATGATGTTTTAGCTTCGGTGCGAGCATAGGACCAGTTTCTCAATATTTTGCCTTTGAAAACTTCTCTTTCTCTTGGAGAGAAGTTATTTATTTATTCAGTAATTTCAGGTTTCACTTCCAAATAAGCCACCACAGTTTCACTATTCTCCTTTTTGGACATAGGTTTTTGCCTTTCTTTTCCTATCAGAGATGCCAGATTTCCATCCTACTGTTTGCTAGTTATGTATGGAACGAGAAACTGCATTACATCATCCAAATAATATGGTTTCCCTGTAGGTGCTTCCAAACCACTTAGCATTATTCACTTTTCTGGCGGCATACTTAAGCATTTCTCAGATTTATTCAGCGATCTTTGCACAGTGGAGCTATAATGTAGGGAATGAGGGATATTAAATATATGTTGTAACAATGAATATTAGTATATGTCACATGTTACTGTATTGTGTATTTATGTACTTAAAAATTTTGTGTATTAACACTAAGGTTCAGAGAGATTAACGTGCCACACTCCTCTGTTTCAGACATTTCTTTGAAATAATGAAACCAGTTCCCAGTGTTACTTTCAGGTACCAGGCAATGGGAGCCAGTTTCTTGGCATTATTTCATTTCACGGAAGGTAATAACTCAGTTGGGGAAAATTGATTCTGACATATCAGCCGGAAGAAGCTGCAGCCATTTTTTATGCCTTCATTGACTACACAGAAATTGATGGAAATTGATAAATGGTATAACGAACTGTAGAATTTTTATTGGATAAATCAATGGTAGATATTTTTGAGATACATGTTTCAGTACCTCTGGATCAGAGTATTGTAACTACAAGTCATATGTCTCCGTTTTGCTTACGGCTTATGCAAATATTGGCAGATTTTATACAACTTTTGACTTTGGGGTTTTGGCTGAAACAGTGATGGATCAATTTTTGGATTAATGAGACAGCTTTTGGTTGGAAGTGGAAGGATTGAATTTACCGGATCCTGCTCCTTTGTTGTCATATGACAGTGATGAACCATTTCTTCATGAGACAATATCCACAGAGAGTTCTGACTGACAAGAAATTTATTTTCACGTACAGGATTTCTGAAGACCAGAAGAGTGTTGAGTGTGCCAGTGGGACTTTTGCTTCAAAGTTTCACATTTTCAAAAGACGAGTGTGTTGTATCAAAAAAACAGTTCTGTTAATATTAGCTGCCTGTGTAATGCATAGTTTTATTTGTATTGTGGAAGAGAAATTTTACAGCCCAGAAGATTTCTCACATTATAAAAGAAATTCCTCTCTAACAGAAGGTCATGCAGGGCTATGTCACCAAATTCCAAGCTTTCATCCTGCAAGATCGTCTCTGTGATTATCTCTGCTCGACTAGTGGATCTGTTTCATATCAGTGGAAGGACACAGGGCAGCAGCAACAACAACAACAACAACACCAACTACCATAACCACCACAACAGTATATTTAAACTAAGTGATAAATTATAACAGAAATAAGATTAAGATTTAATGACTCATATGTAATATGAGTACATTGTGTTGTTAAAGCAGTTACAGTGCATTCAACAGTGAGTTAACTTACCTGATTCATTCAGTTCTTCTCTGATGTTTTCCCATGCTATATTGAAGTTTTCCTTCTTTGAACAGCCAGTAATTATCTTTCTAATCATGCACAATGGGATGTTTCGCAACAGGCTCACCAGGTTTTATGTTTGCTTCCTCACCCATGCTTGCACAAACTCAAAGGAAAGCATTGTAAAGCCCCACGAGACTTCTGCCTTTTGTAGGATATGTTTATGGCTGTGTGATAACATGACATGACATGCCACCCTATTATATCAGCCTGTCATGAACATGTTATTACTGTGGCATCTCTTTTGTGCAAGGCCCCATTTGAAGCAAAGGGTAGAGTTTTAGTCCAGTGTGGGAGCCCCCTTATGTGGGGGGGGGGGGGGTGTAGCAAAGTCAGTATAGTGACTAGGCTGTGGGCTGGATGTTTCAGGGTTTGAATCCCAGTATGGGCAAGAGATTTTTCTCTTCTCCAAAATGTCTGGCTGGTTCTGGGGCCAACGCAGCCTCTCATTCACTGGATAGTGGGATTCATCCTTGGGGGTGTGAAGTTAACAACTCACCCCCATCTAGTGCCAAGGTTAAGAATGAGTGGAGTTATACACCTCCCCCCTCTGTATGCCTTCATGGCATGGACAGGGACAGGATTCATGTGACTCAGCTGAGACAAGTGGCAAGGTCATGTGAACACAGTAATGAAATTTCAGGTTGTATAATGTGTGGGGAATTTCCTGACTAGCTGAGGAATGGTTAGCTTCTAGAGAAGGATGCTGCTTTTTGAGTTAGTGAGTGGGTTACTATGTATGTGTGTGTGTGTGTGTGTGTGTGTGTGTGATATGGTATTAAGTAACTTTATAATAAATATGTCTATTATGTGATACAGAGCAGGATTTTTTTTCACTCCCGGGCTGTAATTTCCATACCAGAATTTGGATGATCATAAATTGTGTATGAAACCTTTATACAAAGCCTGTTCTTATGTGCTTTTTACATGATAAGAGTACTTGTGGTTATGAGGTTATTTGCTGAGAATAAACATGAAAGATAAATTTTTACATGTAGAAGTTGGAGGTTGAAAGAAATTGAATAGCTGCATTCTTATACACCAAAAGATCATTATATGGAATATTTTTTCATTTTGCTGTAAGAGAAGTCTCATTATTTTTAGGGATTTGTGCATATTTTGCTTGTACTTGATATTTGACTTCTTTTATGCATTTTCTGTAGTTGTATGTCACTAGCAAGGGCAGTAGTAATACATTCACAGTTACAGTTAAATTGTGATGCAAATTCTAATTAATGTGATGCCACGTGAGTGTGTAAAATTAGTATCCATGTCATAACATTTTTATTGGAAACTGCTGCTGATTTTATGAGAAATTCCTGGGTAATTTTTTATATTATGCATTTTCTTGCAAATGACTTATAATGGGACATTGTTTGCGCACCAGTGGTTGCCATTTCGTGGTTCATGATTGCCACCATTTTCATAATTCTTACTGTACTTGTCATTTAGTTGTGATATTACTATTTTTATTTAATTCAGTTATTAAATATTTTTAGATAGTGTCTGATATTGGCATTTTAATCATCAGTATGTCGTATAGGGACATTGTATATGCCTCTCATGGTACATAAGTAATCTTACCATATACATATACTGTTCTCCATTTCTGTTAGGGTTGCAGCTACTGGGCATTCATGACCAGTGTATTTACACTTCAGAAGCAACGTATGTCTATTGCTGTTTCATTGTTTGGCAACCTTTTAGTTCTTAAAGTGTCCACTGTGCAATACCATAGTGGTAAATACAGTAGAACCCTGTTAAGAAGTCTTTCAAGGGACCAGAGGATTAGGGACTCCTTCAGCAGGAAGACTTATTAAGAGGGAAGCTTATTAAAAGCAATAGGATTTCGGGACTTTAAAAATCAGACTTCTTACAGGGGAACACTTTTTATGCGGGGACTTCTTATCCGGGTTCTGCTGTAATAGGAAATTGGTAATTGGGAATATACATTCACAATAGTGTTTAATAAAGGCATATCTTTATTATTTCAGTGCACTCTTATTGTTGAAAACATTCACGTGAAGAATGAGTGATTTGAGTAACTTTCTGTATTCTGTTCTCATTAGGTACACGTATTCATAAGTACGTGCTTAGGGTAAATGATACTCTGGCTGCCTCTGCTGCTGCTGCTACTACTACTACTACTACTACTACTACTACTACTACACAATGCAACACACACACACACACTCACACACATCAATATTCAGGTATACCTCACCACCCGACACGATACAAACATTGTGATTTTGCGGTTGTGAACTTTGTGTATTTTAGAATTTTTGTGTTTAATATTTTAATCACCTCCATAAGGGTGACATAACAACTAGATTGGCATGTTGGACCTACATTCCTTTGTACTGAACAGCTCCCTGATGATGGTACCTCGGTGCTGAAACATGTAGGAGTTTTATAATAGCTCATGAATGTATTTTATCCAGTGCATAAGTTGGTTGGCATAATACTTAAACACGACATGTTGATATGATTGTCATGAATCACTACATTGCTGTATGGGTTCCATTCACAGTACTTTAAACATCAAGATGATACTTAGCTCAGTCCACATGCTACTCAGTAATGCATCACTGTTGCTGTTGTCACTTTGATTCTGTATTGGAAATCTGCTAATTGTCTACTTGTTTGGTGTATGTATTGTCCTTTCAATTCCTCTAATCGCGCTGGGAAGTGTTTGAGCAGGATTAAGTTAGGAACTTTTGGGGACCATAGAATAAAGCTGGAAAGTGGGTATGGAGCATGGCTGAAACACTGTAATGGCAGACAGTGCTACATGCTGATTGCACATTGCATTGCCTTGCATTGCACTGTTACATAACAGCACACAGCAAAACTATATGTTTCATCATCCAGTGTTGCTGTCTGCAATCTTCTGTTTTGTTCAAGACAATATATGTCTTCTTCAAACCCCAGATTTTTTTCTTGGACACTTTGTAAGTATTTTTTATAAATAGTAAAGTTCACCCTAGAACATTCCATGGTGGCCCAGAGGGGGAGTAGAGGTATAGCTCTACTCTTCTTTGTAGCCACTGTGCTAGTTGGGGGTTGGTGGTCAATGCCACGCCCTGGCCATTTTACACCTTTTGGATATTATTTTAAATGTTAACTGGGTTACACAAAAAAAGAAGAAGGGATGTCTTAAGAAAAGAAATTGTGGTTACCTCTTGAGAGGGTCTGCCTCATCATGTTTTGCTTGCAATACACCTCTAGCATTTACCCAACTCGGTATTTTTTGTATTTTTTTAATCAGTTTTGATTCTTTGTAGCAAGATCTTTTTTATTTACTTTATCCTTTGTCTTTATTGGTAATGTTTAGGTTTGAATGCTTATTGTGCTGCTGGAAGTTTTGTAAATGTTTAATGTTGTTTTCAGTTGTTTTCAGCTGTGAAATTACACTTAGTTAATTGTGATTGATTTGGACAGATATCGTTAGTAAATGTAGGGTATAACTGTTCGTGATTTACATTTTTATATTTGTAGGTTTACATGCAGAATTGGTATCCTGTTGTTTATATGTGATTCTGTCATTGAAAATAGATTGTGCTGTAATCCAGTGTAATATTAATTGCTACATTTTTTGTCAACCCCAGATTCTTTTAAGGTTCTCACTGTTCTTCCCACCCTTCATCACAGGAATGTTGTGTGTCATAATATGATAGTTTGTATTTGAGCATTCTGTTGTATGACAGCATAAGTCATTGATTACAACCACCTCTACACACAACCTGTCTTTTTATGAACTGCCAGTTCAGTATCATCATGTAGTGTGTTTGCAACATGTTTCAACCTCAGAGGGTCATTTGCATGGCTTACTTCTGTTTGGAAATTACTCTTGCTGTGTTATAACTAATATGTACAGAAAATTTTAAATATAAAAAAGTTACAAATCTGCCAAAACACAATACTTAATTTTAAGCAAAGTTAGTTACATGAATTGGCTACATGGTTCAGCCAAAAGGCCATCTTCAGGTGAAGTCAATATCAAATACATCAAGGAAGGTATGATAAAATTTGGAGAGGTCTCGGTCTTACATAAACGAATAGAGTACACTTTAGTTGGAAGTAGTGTATACCAGTATTGCTTTGAGTAGTTGTATACAACTGCTGAAAGACATAATGGGATATAAGAAATTCCAATTAAAGTGTGTCGTATTTGTGTATGTACAGGCGAGGCCTCTCCCAATTTTATCATGCCTTCCTTGATGTATGTTATATTGACTTCTCCTGAAGGATGGCTTCTGGCTGAAACATGTAGTGATTTCATGTAAGTAACTGACTGCTTACAATCAAGTAGTTGTGTTGACTAATTTTTTATTTTTTATATTGTACATAAAATTGTTACTAAAAGTTTGCACTGATACCTGTGACATGTATGTGACTTAGGAATTCATATTTAAGAGTAAAATAAGAGAATTCAAGCTGTGCATAATATTTTTAGTTCTAAAAGTCTTCTCAGTAATAGTATGTCATCAATAGTAGTATCAAGAAGATTGGTGATGTTTCTCTGATTGGTTCATTGTGTGTTGTTAATGAAGGGCCAAGTGACTGCATTGCACTGGTGACTGTTGTGTGTTTGGTGGAGCCCACCAGATACCTAAATGTAAAAACAGTGACTTAAATTAAGGATTTCTGTTACTGCAGAATACATTATATTGTCATTTTTTCTCAGTGAAAAGCCTTCTATTATTGCCATCTTGCCAGTTGCATTGCTGTGTTACTTGCTACATTCTACAATTTCTATAAACTACATTTTCCACCAGCCATTTGTTAGATCTTGCACCTTAAAATATGTGGCATTCCCAGTCTTTGCAGCTTCTTTGTGACCATATAATTTTCCCATTCCTTGGTGTATAGCTGCATTTAATACAGCATTGTTAACCAGTGTAGGAAACCATCAGCCAACACATTTTCATTTTGTTGTGATTTTCATTAATATGTATTGAATATTGTAGCCATTTAGAAGACGTGTTGCCACTTAAGTATGTGCATTAATTGCAGGTTGACATTTACCATGTGTTACAGCTGAAAGACGCAGACAATTGAAGCTGAGTTTCACACCCAGTAACTTCACGACTGGAGGAAGCAGTGGTACAACTTCATATCAACCTCCATTGTGAGTTGGTTACATGGGTACTGTTAATTAAAATCTCTCCTTGATCACCAAATACTGTGTTTACTCATAAACATAAGATGACCCAACTTCACAGTCGTAAGTTTTCAGGAAAATACCCATACAGAACATTTAATTTTACATGCTGTTATATGGCAGCCCACCCATTTTTCAGATCATGAATGAAGGAAAGGTTCTCATCTTATATGTGGGTAAATATGGTGTATGATGTGAAAAATTGTATAGCATTTTACAAAATGGATACTGTATATTAATGTCTGTGAATGATAAAGACTGTTTCTAATTTTTGGGTTGTGGTGGTATGTGTTATGACATTGTGTAGTCAGGTGGATGATTACTAACATTTTGGAGGAAGGTAAGGTCAGCGGGTTCTGCCTTGGAGATAGAGATATTATGCTTATCCGAAATATTGGTAACCACATACCAGACACCGCAATGCCATAATCCAGATAAACAGTCTAAACTTTAATTACACCCAGCCCTCATTTTACACCCATTTGTTTTGTGCCTTTTGTTTTAATGCCTGTTGCCAATTTACACCATTTCTTAATTTATGCCAGTTCATTTGTGGTTTAACACCCTTTGGCTGGATGCATTCTATTATGCTAACTCCTTATTTCTGATGGGAATATCATTTTTGATGTATGCCGTTGTTATTTATGCCCCCTTCTTCAGAAATGCAACCAGGGCATAAAACAAGGGCTGGGTGTACTGTGAAAACCTCAGATTTGTTTTAATTTTTAATATTGTGAAGAGGTCTACAAATTTTTTATTGTAACTTTCGGAATCCCAGTGCTCCAATTCCTTTAACCCTGGTGGGGAAAGATTGCTATACTTCTTGGGTAGGAGATTGGGTTGGTTCCTTAGCTGTTGTGAAAGAAAAGAAAAATTACTGCTGCCACCAGGAATCAGATAGGAGTTATTCTGTCCAAGCTATTTATTTTACTGATAGATCCATCATGGGGCTCTTGCCTATTAACCAACTTTGTGGAGCCCTTCTTGGGAAGCTGATGGCTATGATTAATGAATAACCTTATTTTGTGAATCAAATTCCATTGTCATGTTCAAAAGAGCTCTGACTGGATTCTTACCATGCATGTGTTGAATCCTTCCTCCACTCTCACACCCTATTTTCTTTCCTTCCATATATGCATGGATCTCTCAAGTGGGCCATTCCCACAATTTGAAAAAGGAGGTGCAGAAGAACGTAGTATCTGTGTCAGGTGTTAGTCAAGTGTGGTGGAAGGGACAAGGTGAAATAAGAAGTGGTGATTATACAGTGTATTATTCCGGGGGTGTCAGGGCTGAAAGAGGCGTAGCAATAGTAGTGCATAAAAGCATAGTGAAAAGTGTTGTTAAGAAGAGTGTGTGTAGTGACAGAATCATTGCTGTTAAGTTGAAGGCAGAACTGGTAAGTATTTTGATAGTGCAAGTATACATGCCAACATCAGAGTATGAAGATGACGAAGTGGCAAAGCTGTATGATATAATTGAAGAAATTCTTGAAGAGGGTGGAAAAGGCAAGACCAATACGATTATAATGGGAGATTGGAACAATGTGGTTGGAGACAAAGCACATCACAACACTGTTGGACCATATGGACTGGGAAGGAGGAATCAGAGAGGTCAAATGCTCATTGACTTCTGTGAAACAAATGGGCTTGTTATAAAAAACACATGGTTCAAAAAACCTAAAAGAAGATTGTACACCTGGAAGTCACCAGGGGATAGGAGTTGACATCAATTGGACTTTGTACTGATGAAACAGTGATTCAGGAACAGTGTGAAGGATGTGCAGACAATGCCTGGAGCAGATATTGACTCTGATCAAATTTACTGGTTGCTAAGATCTGCACCAGCTTGAAGAAAATCATAAGGTTCCAAAAGTGAAAACCAAGATGGGATTTGGAGAAGCTATATGCTCAATGATAGGAAGTACATGATAGTCTAGAAGAAAAACTTGGTGCAATCAAATGTGAAAGTGGGAATGTGGAAGTGCAGTGATACAATATCAAGAAATGTGTGTTAGATACTATGAGTGATTTGGTTGGAAAAGTCGAGAGGAGAGCAAGAAAGCCATGGATTACACAGGAGATGATCCATAAAATGGTATGAACGAAGGAAATGGAAGAATGTCAACAATGAAGAAGGAAGGAAGAACTGCAGAAGACTGAGGAACGAATTGAAAAGAGCCACGGACAACACCAAGAAGGAATATCTTTACAGCATATGCGACAAGATCATAGCATTTCAAAGAACAGGACATTGTGATGTAATGTACATGAAGACAAAGGAACTAGGTTGGAAAGAAAACCATGGGATTCAAAACATTGACTTCGAAGACTCTCAAGAGAATATAATAATAAATGTGAGATGAGTACTGCAAATATGGGAGAATTATATTACAGAGCTCTACGATCGAGCCAATCGACCAGAACACCTAGAAGTCGAACCTGAAGCTGAAGTAGATGAAGATGAGAAAGGCCCTTATATTTTGCAGAGTGTAGTGGAAAAAGCTATCAAAGAGATAAGGGATAAGAAGGCTACAGGAGATGATGTACCTGGGGATGTACTCAAATTGTTGGGAGAAGATGGTCTCAAACTAATGACACAGCTGATCAACAACATATATGTAACTGGAGAGTGGCCCAGAGATTTCACTGAAGTTAAAATGATTGCCTTAAAGAAGAAACCCAAAGCTACAAAATGCAGCGACCATCGCACAATCAGCCTCATCACCACATACACCAAAGATAGTAACGAGGATACTTAGAAGAATAATTGAAAGGAAGACTGAGGATGTGCTTGGAGAAGATCAGTTTGGATTTAGAAGAGGAAAAGGAACTAGGGATGCGATTGGGATGCTGAGAATAATATCAGAACAAACTTTGGACATAGATGAGGAATTGTGTGCTTGCTTCATAGACTGGCAGAAGGCATTTGACCATGTCAACTGGACCAAATTAATGCAGATCCTAAAGGGATAGACTGGCACGAAAGAAGATTGATCAGCAAATTGTACATGGAACAGAGTGTCAAAATATGACTGGACCAAGGCAAGATGAGAAGTGTGAAGATTGTAAGAGGAGTTAGACATTGTTGCTGTATGTCACCGATTCTAATCAACTTATACAGCGAGCACCATACCAAGGAAGCTCTTGAAGGAATTGTAGACTTCAGAATAGGAGGACAAGTAATTTGAACTGTGAAATATGCAGATGACCTTGTGCTACTGACTAAGGAAGAAACGGTGCTACAGGGCATGATTGATAGACTAATTGAAATTGGAAGACACTATGGAGTGGAAATGAATGTGGAAAAAACTAAGGTAATGAGAATATCAAGGCCACCATACCCAATAAAAATTATGATAGATCAAAAGCAATTGGGGAATTTGGAATATTTCATTGATTTGTGTAGCATGATAGTAAATAATGCAGTGTGTACATGTGAAATTAAATCCATAATTGCCAAGGCAAAAGCAGCATTCAACAAGAAGAAAACTTTTCAGAAGCAAACTGGACTTAAATTTAAGGAAGAAACTAGTAAAGTGCTACATTTGGAGCATATCTTTGTATGGTTCTGAAACGTGGACACTTCCGAAAGTAGATCACAAATACCTGGAAAGTTTTGAATGTGGTGCTGGAGAAGAATAGAGAAGATCAGTTGGACCAATCTTGTGAGAAATGAAGAAGTATTACACAGAGTCAAGGAGGAGAGGAATATCCTACATACAATAAAAAGAAGAAAGGCTAACTGGATTGGTCACATCTTGCGTAGAAACTGCCTTCTGAAACACGTGATTGAAGAAAAGGTAGAGGAATGGGTAGAAATGATGGGAAGGCAAGGAAGAAGGTGTAAGCAGCTACTGGATGACCTTAAGGAAAAGAGAAGATACTGGAACTTGAAAGAGGAGGCAGTAAATTGCACCCTGTGGAGAACTCGTTTTGGAAGAGGCAAGGACCTGTCATAAGACATACTACAGAATGAATGAATGAATGAATTAGAACATAAGGGCAACTGTTAGTTAAAAAAATTGTTAAAAAGACAGTCAAAGTAGATTTTGTCCCGAGTAATGTCTGGGTAGGTACTGAGTGAGGCAGGTGGATGTGGCCTCTTGCATACTACTCTGTGCTTGCAATTAACATACAATATTTTAATATCATACATGATTTTAACTTTGAGATTGCTGATACTGTATACTGACTACGGCTGTAAATAGTAAATGTACACACTACTATTCAGTGATATACTGTAACTTGCTCACGTCTATGAAAATTACTCCCTGTTGATGGCTACGATGGTTGGCTGAATCACGTAGGAGTATATATAGAATTATTGTGCGTTAGTTGGCAATAGTAAAAACCTATAGGCAGAATGTAATCATTTGAACAACAGCTACCATAAAACCTGAAAATTATACAATAATCTCGTGAATATCAGACCTAATGTGCTACCTTCTGTATGAAGGAATGTCTGGTGATTTATACCTTCTCATTTTTCCGGTGGCAGCTCAAGTACTGATGACTGATCTGTATGAATTTCAGTCTGCGTGACATTTTTAATGGACTGAAGCTCATATCTTTTTGTATTGTAGAAATCTTAAAGTTAGATAACTGTTCATGTCTTCAGATTAATTCTGTATTGTTAACCCTTTGTAAATTGATTTACAGCTCTATGCAAATCTCATATGTATTTTCTTCTTTGTTTGAAATTCATGAATTTTTCACTGTCACATATTCCATTTTTGTTCTGAAAATTTTGCTAGTTTTGTGTTGTATGTTGTTAGATTATCTGCATTTATTTGGCTTGGGTTCCTAAACCATTACAATTTCCTGTGTTTGAATAATTTTAAACACTTTTCTTGTAACTGTGGTTCATTTGGCTTAACTTGGAGTGATGTAGTCTGTCTGGCTGAAGTTTTGACATTGCCGGTTCTGTATTCCCAAGTCCTGTTAATGTCCACATTATCATACAAAGGAAAGTAATCCTCCCATCACAATGGATCATTACAGGCCACATATAATCCTTGACAGTTGACATGAGAAGATTAACCCTTTGGCATGAAACAATACATACACTGCATGACAGGGTGCTGGGCTCAATTCCCAAACGATGCAGCATATGCATCAGCCAATTATGGCTATTCTTGTAGAGCCCTGTTGGGATTTTTTTCCTTTTTTCCCCCCAAGAGTTTTCATGAGAAAATTAAATCCTGTAATTTAAATTTGTGATTTTGCAGATTGCAGTGGGAATTTCATTTGTGTGCCAAAGGGTTAATGTATAGAAAATATTAAGGAAATGCATTTTACATTTGTAACTTAAGTATTTAATTGTATTTAAATTAGTGTTGAAGTCTGGAAAGTATAGAAGAACGGGGACTTAGGCGCTTGATCATATTTACATGTTTCAGGTGTCGGCAGTTTCAACCTTCTTCCAACTCGGCTCATGATGAGCAGCTCAATTCCAGCCCAGTTCGGATAAGGACAGGGTGCCCATCTCGTATCCGCCCCTTCAACCAGGATTCTATACCTGACAAATCACGGTGTCTATTTCTTATTGTGCTAATTAACAGTGTTGTTATTGTTCTAATTAACAGTGTATTCTTATTCATATACTGTTTAATTATTTTTACGTTCCAGAGACAGGTTGCGAATGTGCCAGAGTATGCAGTCCACAGGCAAGTTGCAGGTGTCACCAGAATCGGTAAGCTAGTGATGATGCTGCTTTAACATTGTCGCTGATGCACATTATGTATGTTATGTTGTCCATCAAAATGAATTAATGAATAAGCTTACTCAGTATGCAACTGGCTGTTGGATGGAGGATGGATGCAGATATATTGAATGAGCAGTTGCAGACACATGACAAAGTTTGGTCCTCCAGCTTGGGTATGAGCAGGTGGCTAACAGGGAGACAGTATAGTTTAGTCGGTATAGTGACTAGGCTGCTAGATGGATGAGCAAGGAATCATGGTTCAATTCATGGCAGGGGTGAGAGATTTCTGTCCACTGTGTTCAGATCAGTTCTGGGTCCTATCCAGCCTCCTCTTCACTAGGTACTGGGCGTTCTTTCCTCAGAACTAAGCAGCCAGTGTGTGAAGCTGACCATTCACCCTGTCTAGTGTCAAGGTTAATAACAAGTGGAACTATACCTTGACTGCCATGTATGCCTTCATTGTGTGCACAGGGACAGCTTTTAACTTTACTTTGCAAGGGGCTAACAAGATTAGGAAATGTTACCCATGGTCTTTTCAGCTACTTGTGTTTGGAGGCTGACAGGTTTCAGTCTCAGCTGGGACACTGCCTATCCTGACAGAAATTTTTTTTTTTTTTCAGTCTGTCCTGGAAATACTGAGATGACAAGTAGTAAAATTAGATGATATGGACTCCCACATACTTTCCAGTTCAGTATTCATGAATCGTTCTACTGTTCAGCACTATATAGTCTGAGCTGCTGACAGTGTTATTAAACCATAAATAAATAAATAAATAAATAACATGTAGTGGGCTCTTGGTAACAGTAATAAACCTTTGTGTATCATAAAAGGCTAGAAATTTCTTGGCTACCTGAGTGACTGTTATCTTCTCAAGAGAAATTCTGCTCTGTGGTGGGCTGGATGGCCAGGATTTGGTCCTGGCAGGTGTGTTAAGTTTTTTCTCTTTATTAATATAACCAGAATTGTTCTGAGACCTTATTCCCCTATCCAGTGGAAGTGTGTACTCTCTCCGTAAGTAAGGGACAGAACACATAGGTATGCTTCCCTCCATCTGTTTTGGAATTTTACCATTCCCTTCACAGCACAGGAATAACTATAACTTAAGAATCAAGTGGAGCAGTTCTCACTGACCTGTATTTTTTCCTCTGGCACAACAGCCCAACTTGGGCCTAGGCTGCCTCATTGTTGAGGTTTTGAGATCACACACAGTAGACACACACACCTGGTAGGTCTCCTCTGAACAACTGATCAGCTAGTTGCAAAGGCTGTTACCTACACAACACACAGCAAACACGAGAGACAAACATCCAGTCCCTCAGTGGGATTTGAACCTGTGATCCCAGCAATTGAGTGGCTGCAGACCTATGCTTTACGCTGCACAGCTGCTGGGATTGGCCACTTCCTGCATACGTATGCTGTATGTATTGGTAAGGACCATAGAAGGTTATTTTGCCTTGAAGGTGGGCACAGTAAAGATCTCCAAAATGTCAGCAGTACTGCTCACATATACACATTGGTGTCACCCAAAACCACAGTCCATATATGGAGACAAATTTGTATTAAGTATCAGTATAAATAGATAGCAAGAGGGCACCATGTATTTGCTCACACTCTCTCCTCTTCATCTTTCACTGAATTAAAGACCTTATGGACATTAGCACCATTTTGTGTATGATAAAAGCAAATGGTCTAAACTGGTAGCCAGACAAATATTTTGGTTGCCAGCATAAGATCGATTACTATATTCTAGTGTCCTGTGGCTGTCATGTCTGCATGGTGCAAAGGTTAATTCATTCTTGTATTGCTTGTCCTAACACCCAAACACCAGGCATAATATAATGTCAAAAGAATTGAATTTAAGAAAGTTATTGAGTAGCTGGGTGGAATAACAACTTTAGTTCTGAGAAGTGGTTTTGAGAGAAAAGAGTTCAAAGTTCTGCCTATCTAGGAGTATGGTGGAGAAAGAAAACTTAGAACACAGTAAGATTCTTGTGCGAAAACAATAGTAGTTAACTTACACGTATTGCACCCAGCTCTTCAATTATTATGGTTTATCACTTATGCTGATCTTATCTTCAGGGTATGGTTTGTAATTTTTTATGTGCCATAAGTGACTGACGTTGCCAGAACTAAAAAGCCATATGCTGAGTGGAAAATTAGGCCCTGTATTTTTTAACCTGTGCATGTGCAAGTGATAGAACCACACACATCCAGAAGGGACTAGCTAACAGGACTGACATTGTTCTTACTATCTTTTAAACATTGTAATTATGTGTAAATCATTGGAGAAGTTACTGTGGCAGCTCCTAGTCAAAAGTGATATTATGTTCAGAATGCATAGAATAAGATAATGGGAATGAACGATACATGGATATTCTTGAATGGAATGCATTTTAAACCATTTAACACATTCACTGCCAAAGTCGACCATAGTCGATTTAAGTATTTACGTTTTAATTTGCCAGTGTCGACTTTAGTCAATCTAAAGTTCACTCTGCCCTTTTGCCATAAATACGCCACGCACACAATAAGTTCTGTCAAGAAACATATTTTACATCTTTATTAATGCCTAGCTGATGTAACTAGAAAAAAAATATGCATTTGGTCATGTACATTAGGGTAGAATATCATAAATATGTCACAACATTTGTTTAGTCTCCAGCTGAGGAAGTGATTTGTGAGGCTGCAGTCAGTACAGTGTTTCCTTTCTGTGAAGTTGTTTGTGAGTTTATTTATACATAGTGCAATATGGCTACTAGGAAAAGAAAAGTGCTTAGAACTGAAGTAGATATAGTGGCTTCTATTGATGAGGAACTTGCGAATGACAGTGATTCAGACGAAGATTGTGTCCCGGAAATATCGAGTAGTGAGGAGAGTGATGATGAGAACGACATTTCAGACTCAGGTCTGGGCCCTAGTGTAGGGTTTTGTAAAAAAAGATCGTCAACCAAGTATTCCAGTCTTCACAGGAAATCCAACAGTACAGTTTGCTGTTCAAAATGGAACAGATATGATGGAATATGTTGATAATTACATCACTCCAGAACTCATTCAAATTGTAGTCAACCAGACAAATTTATACGCACAACAACAGATCGCGACAGTGCCATGACCTGTTACTAAACATGCACGTAGTGAACAATGGAAACCTGTGACAATATATGAAATGAAGAAATTTCTTGGTCTGATGTTCCTTACAGGTGTAGTTCGAAAACCAATATTAGAATGGTACTGGTCAACAAGAGGCATTTTACTAACACCCATTTTTTCACAAACGATGCCTAGGAACAGATTTCAAATTTGACCAAGGACATGATAGAAGAGGCAAGAAAGTTTAAGAAGGGTGAGGTCACTTTTCGTAGGAAACAGGATGTACTATTGGTCACGCACCAAGATAAGAGACTCAAGAACATGATTTCAGCACTTCACACTGCAGCTGTGGTAGATGACTCGAGTAGACGTACTGGCCTCACAAAGAAAAACCTAAATGTGTAGCAGATTACAGTATACACATGCATGGTGTTGATACAGCTGACCAATACCTTGCCTATTACCCCTTCATCTGTAAAACTGTAAAATGGCCTAAGAAAGCCTTTTTCTGCCTTCTCCAATGTGCAATTTTCAATAGTTATGTTGTATTTACAAAATCCAACCCTAATTCCCACAAATCATTCCTAGATTACTTAGTGGATGTCAGTGAAAATCTTATACACACAAGCGAAGATGTATCAACATCATCATCAGAGTCGCAAAACTCGAGCAAAACACCTACACCAACTCCACCGAAAAGTGACCCACCTGGCAGGCTTGATGGAAAATTGAAAAACCATAAACTCATGCATATCCCTCCTACAAAGAAAGACAAGACACCAACACGAAGATGGGGAGTGTGTATACGGAAAAATATCAAGAAAGAAACGAGATTTGTTAGCGCACATTGCGGTGTTCCTCTCCATTCAGAAGGCTTGTACACACGATATCACTGAAACATTACTAAAGGTGTGCTCAAAATTTCAAATTTTTATCTCTTATAGTTTCCTCGTAATTAATTTTTTTATAAGTCGACGCACTAGTTGTTTAACATTCAATAAATCACTGGCAATTTAACACCGTTGGGGATTTAAATACCCGGAAGTGAACGTGTTAAGTCACAGTGGTACCTAATGTACTACCTGCTGTAACCTTCAAGTATCTTACATTTTATTCATGGAGCATACTTACGAGTTTTGTTGGTGAACCTCAATAAACAATTTATTCACTAAGCATTGTTAACCATTTTGTTTTTGTTTGGGAGATGTATTATGTTTTCTGTAAAGCGATAAATGATTTTTAAATATTAGATGAAGTTCATGCTTCAGAGGGTCAATTGATATTCTGTACAGGTTTACGATTTCACGTCAGATGACCTCCAAGACCTGGGTGAAATAGGAAGAGGAGCATTTGGAACTGTTAACAAGATGGTACATAGGCGGAGCAATACTGTTATGGCTGTCAAGGTAGAGTACTGCTTCTTGATTGTGAAGTTTGCTATAGTTGAAATACAGTGGAACTGGATTTTATGATGAGTGATTTTACACCTTTGTGATTTTTTGCTTGTGTTCATTGGTGTTGATGGAAGTAATATATAAGCAAGGTTCAATTTTCCTTGAATTTTAGTTATTGTTTTCCTAGTCTTGTGTTCAGACTGTCAAACCCATGTTTTGATTGGTTCCGTGGATTCTTGGTGCCACATTGGTATTTCTGTGTACCATTAGGTGAATACAATGATGTAGATGTAGAGGGATGGATGTGTGGTGGTGGAACTTCCAACTTAGGACAATGAGACTGACCAGTCCACAAAATGGTAGTTTTTGAGTTTCATTCATGGAAACAATTGAATTTATTATTATTGCACAGTAGTCAGTGCAATGATTGCTGGCTGGAATATATATTTATAGCAGTAATGAGTGCTTTGAAGAAAAGGAAATTGTTTTCTTTAAATGAGAAAATTAATGCTTTAGCGGAGGTGTTGTAACAGTGTACATACAGCTTTGGTAATGTGTAATGTAGGCAGTTTTCTGAAAATGAAAACAGTTGCTGTTACAAGAACAGGACAGTTAGCTATTGACTTGGTTCATACAAGTTGCTCAAAGAGGAGGCTTTGTGTAGTGTTGAAATTGCAGTGAATGTCACAGTTTGTAATAGTTGGATCAACAGGTTCAAACATTGTCATTGCATAGTTTATAAAATGGTGCTAAGAGCGCATAAGTGTTTATCCCACAGTAGTGATTGTGACCGCAAGGATGTTTATAAATTATGCATTCATGGCCATTAACCTTTAACCCTTTGGTGGCATGCAACATGTTTGCTGCATTGCACCGTCAGATGTTTAAATTGGCTCGTGACACAGCATATGCATCGGCCAGTTGTGGCCATTCTTGTACAGCCCTGCTGGGGGTTTTTCCTGTCCCCGCTAACCACAACCATATGGTTCTGTCAAACACAGCAAGAAGGAATGTTATATATTCAGTATGTCCTCTTCTGACCCACCTGCTTCCCTCTTCTAACCTAAACAAGATATACTTTGATGATGCAGTTTTGTCAGCTGGCCTGCCTAGTTACTTGAGGTGTGGTAACACTTTCAGTTCAGCGTCTCCATGGTTTTTTCACAAAAATCCACTGACATTATTTTATTTCACTAACTACAATTTTTTTTTATTTGTCTGAATTTTGAGCTGTCCAAAAAGAACTGGTGCAAAATGCAGACAATTGTGTGTAAAAACTGAGACACAAAGGGGTGTGGCCAAAAATTTGCTTACCTTGGGCAGCACAATACACAGAGCCAGTACTGCCCACACATTAGTGCAAAAGGTTTGTGCAGTTACCTTGTGGTTGTGAAAGTATGTTTGAAGTGGTGTATTTACCAGTCATCATTGCTTGTGTTTCGGAGGAAAATTGTAAAGCTAGAAAACAGTAAACAAAGTGGAGAATGTGGATGAAGGAGTGGTTGAAGAAAAGGTCGGATTTCAGACATGACAACCTCCTGAGATACCGTATTTACCCGAATACAAGTCTCTAATCCAAGACGACCCCCCAAATAAAACACATCTGCAAAGGGAAACTGTATTATTCAAATCCAAGACGAGCCCCCAAAAATAAAATGTCTGCTAAGAAAAAATATTTTACTATTACGTTCATACACTAAATACACAGTCATGTCAGATTCTATCTACCTTACCAATCAGTGTCACTGTCACCATCTTCACAGTCAGTGCCTTCATCTTCCTCACACTCACTCCTAAACTTTCCATCCTCTTCACTGCCATTCCACAACATCCCATCATCAGTCTTAGCCATTGCACTGGATATTCACTTCTTGAAACCCTCCACAGTTACTTCTGGTGAGATGTGCTGCCAATGCATTATGGTTGAAATTGACTAAATAATACATTTATATTTCTTGGTTTATAAACTTACTTGCACCTTTGAAGAAGATTTACAATTTTCTCAACAGATGGTGTCAGCGGTGCTAAGGATTTTAAACGTGTGTTCTGGATTTTGTGTTGTGTCTGTGGTCTGATCAGTCTGAGTTCATGGCTCTTTTTATGGTTTTTAATTTGTCTGTTGGTTCAGGTTTTATTTTTGAGTCTTGTAGTTAATTTTTAATTGTTCAGTAGCCATTTTTCTGTTACTACCTTTGGTCTAGATCTGTTCTCAGGTGCATATCAACAAGTTTACTGTTTCTGTGGTGCCCAGTGAGTGAGAATGGCTCGATCTGATGGGTCTATGAGGTTAGGTGCTTGTTTACCTGAAGACAGAACCAGAGGAAGCTTCTGAAATGCTGTGCTTCTTTAAAAATTAGACCTTGGACAAAGTCCAAAAAATAAGATTGTGTCATTTATCTTCAGTCATGCTGTATTCTCTGTTTTGTCTACACATGATTATTTGGTGATGCAGGCCTTGGTTTGGCTCTGCATGGTCCTGTTCAGAGCGATCTGGTTTGGCGCTTCATACTCAAATTTAAGACAACCTCACATGTTTAAACACTACATTTAAGAAAGAAACCTTGTCTTGCATTCGAGTAAATATGGTACCTGTGAATGTCTTTCCTGCTAGAATACAACATTCATTAATGCATGTTCCCTTCTACTTTTGGTGAATTATTGGAAATTATATCACGTCTTATTCAAAAATTTTATTTTGTTGAATTTGAAGGAAAACTAAGATATGCTTTCATTTGTAAGAGTGTGCATGTAAATACTAACTCTTGTAATTTAAATCCCAGCATTCTGCAGATTTCACCAGGCATTCAATTCCAGCACCAAATGGTTAGACAGTGGGTTTTAAGTTGAAATAAACGGATCATCACTGCGGGTTTTGTTGGGGTCCTTAACTTTCATTCACCAGGTTTAAATACCCACTGTGCTTTGTTGTGGCTGGAGTTCTTCGTGCCATGCATTGCTATTTAAATTTCTGGCTTACAGTGATTCATAAAATAAATTATATAAATTACACTTTTAAAATTATAAGGTCCAAGTAAGTACTGGATTTTTAAGAAAGAATCTTTATTTGTATACAGATTTGTGAATATCCATTTTGTATCAGGCTTTATTAGACTGAATCTTTTTACGTTTTTTTCCAGTATTTTTATACTGTTAATCTTCATTCTGTATAAGATAAGTACATGTACCGGTACATGCACTTACTATTAAAACATTAATAGTTTTAAAAAACCAAGCCCTACGTATGTTTCGGCCAGTTAACTGGCCATCATCAGGGGCAACTAGCATTCCACAGCATAATCACGTTCAATAGGTTAATCATAAGATGTGTGGGTGTTATATAAAAAACTTTAAAACAATAAAGTTCACGTCGTTCATTGAGACACATGTCTCCAACTTAAACTGTACAGACCACAATCCAAATTTTACTACAGGTAATTAGAAGGTGTGCATATCCCTGATTCTTCAGAAATCTGTTGAAGTTATCAACCAAATCTGTGTCAAGTGGAAAAACATATCATTCTCAGATCATGTTTGCAGATTGTTTGAGGTTGTTTGATGCAAAGATAGGCTGTAGAAGTAGAAAGCTTGCACTCTTTGTAGACTAATGTGCTGCTTATTCTTAGTACCCAAACAGAGGGAGATGTATTTTGTTTCACAAGACTGGATCACGATAGTTGCAGACATGCAGCATTTCGAGGCTCATTACTTGTCAGACACCTCATGTAGTTTGTTTTAAGAACTTACTGTATATTTGTGTTTGTTGCATTTAGTTTGGAGCTTGCTTTAATGCATATGTGAAAGAAAAGAAGGACCAGGATCAGTACATAAGTAGTTTCTTCAACTGTATGTGATAAAAATCATTAGAATATCCATCTTGAAGTTAGAGAAAGTTTTGCTGTTAATTTCTATGTTCATGAAGAATGGTTGCACATTAATGCATAATGTATATGGAAGAAGAGAATGGTATATGTCATTATATATGCAAATTCTTCAGCACACTGATCTGTATAATTATTAACATGATTAGACGAAAGTAACATATATAAGTCTTAAGAATAGATTATAGACCTTTTGCAGTTCATTATTGTCTTATTTCACTTTTTTGCAGTGACTCCACCGAAATGTAAAAATGGATTCTGCTTTACTGTTAGAGAGAGTTTCTCATATTTCAGATCGATCTTACAAAAAAAAATTCTGATACGTTTTCCTCTGTATGTTAAGCATCATCATAAGCATTTCCTGCCCATGTTTTACATGAAATGCCTGTGCAGTTGAGTAAAGTTTAAAGTTCAAGAAATATGGGAGACATCATAACAAGTGTAATGTTGCCTAGAATTGCAACTATGTCCTCATAATTTTAAGACTATTCTTGTTATGTACTTGTATTGAGCATGAAATACATGCTTAAGTCCATTAAGTTTTCTTCACTTTTTCTTTTTGTATTTGTCATATTCCCGAATCATCTGCATCAAATTTATGTAAGGAATTTTTCTCTTGTTTTCACTAGCACATTGTGTAGTCTACACCTTAAATGAAGGAGAGTAGTTTCTTGTTCTCCATAACTCTTGCAGTTAAGTGTTACCTGTAACTATTGCAGTTAATTTGTTTCAGAACATTAATTGACAGTAGGGCACTTAAAGTATATGGTGACACTGACAGTATCACTAAGTAACCTGTGAACCACTCAACCATTTGGGACAGAACATGTTAACTACTGAAAGCTGAGTTATAACTGTATGTAGTACTTGATGCAACATTTTGCCAGCACAGTGTGTTTTGTATGATCTCAAGAAATGGCAATTATTTCCCTAAGTATCATTAACCATTTGGTCTTAACAATGAAGACAGTTTGTTTTCTGTGAGTTATGACCCAAATTTATATGGATTTTTTTCTAAATTATACAGTTTAATTTGTATTCAAAATGTTAAATACTCTCGCTTTGTTTGCAGAGGATTCGCTCAACTGTCGATGAGAAGGAACAGAAGCAGCTGTTGATGGACTTGGAGGTTGTTATGAAATCAAATGAATGTCCTTGTATTGTCCAGTTTTATGGTGCCCTCTTCAAGGAGGTACATTACAGCAATAAGCCTTTTTAACTTAGACTTACAAGATAGGTGTGCGTATAGTTTTGTTCTGTAATAAGTTTTGAACCATATTCTGAACAAAAGAGCTCTCCCTGGCTCAGGTTTCTCATAGATTTCCTCCTTGTTGCTTCCACATTCCATGATAGTGCTATTACAGTTTTCCTATTATCATAACTATCAGTAAGTGATCATTTCATATTTGGTGCTATGTAACTTCTTCAGTGACAGTATTGATAGTTTGCATGGACATTTAACAGTATTATCAATAAACTAACCTGGGAACAATTTCTGAAATCCATTAGGTATATCAAACCTTGCTTTATTTGTGTTGTAAGTGATTGGAAATTTGTTGCATATGTTTCTGCCTCCTTATACTGACTGTTCCTTTCATTTATTGCAGGGAGACTGCTGGATATGTATGGAGCTCATGGATACATCTTTAGATAAATTTTATAAGTTTATCTATGAAAAATTACAAGAGAGGATACCAGAAAGTATATTAGGAAAAATTACTGTAGCTGTAAGTAAATAAAAATGTTAAGTATGACTTAAACTGTTTTGAAAATGATACACGTAATTCAGATAGCTTAGTAAGGTATATCTGTAATTATAAGACATTAAAAAAGACTACTGGTCTTATGACAGGTTGCTCTGGTACATTACAGACTGCAAGTTGGGTGTGCAGCAGGCACATTGTCTGGTTAGTATCAGCTTGAAGTACCATGTTTTAACATGAAGAGCTGAAAATTTGCTTGTACAGTTTCTTTCACCCAGAGACATTCTCTGTTGTATAAGGATAGACTTTTGAGACTGAAACCCATTCAGTGCCTTTGAACATTTTTTTAATTTTAACATAGACAAATATTATTATAACAGTAAAATAATAATAATAATTATTATTATTATTATAATTCAGTTTACAGCCTCAGTAAGCTGCACAAGGCCAAATAAACCCACGGAGGTATAAATTGTATTTCCTTTGCACTTTGTATTAATACTGACAATTATAAGGAGCAGCCCACGATCCTAATCAAAACGGACTGGTAAAATCACAAGTCAAAATAACATGATCTTTGGTGTCCAGTGTGCCTTCTAGCAAACAAAATAAGCAGAAATAGTTTTTGGTTTTATTTCCAGAGCAGAATAGTGGTTTTGAATGAGTAGTCTGTACCCATCCAAAGCAGGGACTTCTAACCACACACGCTGCTTATAAAATTTTAAATCATTCTTGTGTTTACAGGCACACATATTGGAGGCAAGTGCTATAAGGACCCCCTCTATGAATCTTGGTTGTGTTTTGGCCTATTAGAACAAAACAAAGTATAGGAATCAGGAAATAATTTATGGTCAGAACACAAATTGTTCAGCCAAGTCTCAGTCAAACAAGTAACACTGTAATTAGTAGCACAAATGTTATCACAAAATTCGTTTTGTTTGGTCGTAAGACCTCTTACATTTTGATGTAAAATACCAAAACAATTTTTTGATAAGGTATTTGACAAGGATTTATTTGGGAAGTAGGTTCTAAAAGAGCCTGATTTTGTGAGTAACATTTATGGTTCATAATCTTGCAGAAGAACATGCAGCAGTTGACTTTAATTTTTTTAATTTGAACATGTTTAATTAATCAGGTTTTAGTCGGTGTTGCTAGAGTGGATGTTTTACATTGTACATGGGACTGCTGTATCTTGTGAACTGGCACTCAAGCAGAAGAGTTGGCTGCTACTCCCTTGAAATTGAGCAGGCGCATGGTGCATAATTTTGCTTCACAGCAGCATTATCTAGAAAACTCACTGTAGTGTACAGTGTCTTTGGGCTGGTAGAGTAGTGGTGTGATTTCTCTTAAAATACAGTAAAACCCCTATTTAATGAATTGCTGGGGGATTAGAATACATTTCACTAAATCGAGGTTTTCTTTAAATGGAGGTTTTGTTTAGGTTTTGAGCTATTGTCGGGACATGAAAAAATCATCACTAAATCCGGGATTTCACTAAATGCAGGAACATTAAATCTGGGTTTTACTGTATATGCACTTTGTTGCTTTGTGTGATGACTGCAGGGTCAACATGCTAGCTGGAAAAGATAATTGGGAGGATTCTTTATTAGGGTCACTTTATTGACCTTAATGTTTGCAAATTTGATAGTTTCATATCAAATGCTTGGAGTTTGGGCTATTAGTTTGTCAGTATAAAAATTGCCTGTACTGAATTTACTAACAGCATTAGTGTGTCTGAGATTTTAGTGGTTTATTGCTTGCAGACGGTGAAGGCACTGAACTATTTGAAAGAAGAACTGAAGATCATTCACCGAGATGTGAAACCAAGTAACATTCTGCTCGACAAACGAGGCAACATTAAGCTGTGTGACTTTGGTATATCTGGTCAGCTAGTGGATAGCATAGCTCGCACTCGTGATGCGGGTTGCCGTCCTTACATGGCTGTAAGTATCCATTGTCAGTTCACTTTGATGACTGATATCATACAATGTGATCGTCTTATTGTTTATGACTTGCAGGTTAAACAGAAATAGATGAAAATATTGGAATATACCATTGTGTAACGTACATGGCTGGAAAAAGGAAC
The DNA here is from genome assembly GCA_021186555.1 of Reticulitermes speratus. Taxonomy (NCBI): domain Eukaryota; kingdom Metazoa; phylum Arthropoda; class Insecta; order Blattodea; family Rhinotermitidae; genus Reticulitermes; species Reticulitermes speratus. Next base: position 25,480,016 of record JAJKFL010000042.1, on the reverse strand, counting down.
AAAGTAGAGTAGAACCCCCTGTTTAGATTTGTCTTGGGGACAGGGTTTTTGTTCCTTAAATCAGGGGTGCACAAATTTTTCAGAAATCTAGGAGTCACCTCAGAATTCTAGGTGTCAGAAGATTGACATGAAGTTCCACATAGACAGCCCAACAGTATTAGGCACCACCATACAGAATTTAGTCACCTGGGCAACCTGGCACCTTTGATTTGTGTCTCCCTGTCTTAAATCAAGAAGACTCTTGAATGGAGATCTGTCATAATTGAACATAAAATGGCTACTGTGGTTACAAAACATTGTATTTGCTCTGAATTTAAACCTTAGTGATGTTTTTGTTCAGTCCGTTTTATATACAGTATGGCCACAAACAAATGTGGCATTCTAAGAACTTCACACCTACATCAGTTGATAGAGAAACTCAAAGTTTTGTTTCATATAACACTGGTGTTAATTGATGATGCTGATGCAGCTATATGCCACTAGTTTTTAACCTGGCCCACAGCAAAAGAGTTAGTCTGTTCTGTATTTTGTGAAGAGAGGGTCAGTAACAGCTGTGCAACTTGCATTTTGCACACAATTTGACATGGAGCCACCCAGTTATGTATCCGTTTACTCAAGTGCAAGACATTCGATCAGAAGGGGTGCAGTGACAGCCAACAATGCTGGTCCTCCTACTGTGTCTGATGCAACTGTGGGCCATGTTTGGGCTTGCTTCCAAAGCTGCCAACAAAAATCAGTGCACTAAGTTGGTCCCATATGAAAGTGTTTGTGAAATATACCGTATATTCTCGAATCTAATCCGCACCTTTTTTACAGTTTTAGAGGGCTAAAAAATCAGGTGCGGATTAGATTCGCGGTCTAGAGCTGGATTTTGGAAAAATGATTGAGCTGCTGTACAATATAACAATAACGTAATTAACGTAATTAATAAACAACGTAAGAACAATACAATACAATAATCTATTATTTTATTATTTATTATTATAATTTATTATTCATCAGACTCGCCGTCATCACTCATAACTGAATCGTTATCCGTGCTCTCCACCCAGTCACTATCATCTTTATCTTCAACATCGTCCTCCCATACAATGTCATCTTCGGTTCCGTCCAAAGCATTGCTTATGCAACACTTCTTGAAAGATCTGACGATAATGCTCTCCGGGATGGCTTTCCATGCAGCCGACACCCACCGCGCCACTTCTGAAGGAGCTGCGCGTTTGATTTTTCCAGTTGCTGTTAACTCACGGGCAGGATCCGCAATCCAGGTCAGATATTGTTGCCTCAACCTGTCTTTAAAGGGCTTATTAATGGATACATCCATTGGTTGCAACACTGATGTCATTCCACCCGGAATGACAACAAGCTCAGTTTTCATCTTGCGGAGCTGGTCCTTCACGGAATCAGTGAGATGCCCTTTGAATGCATCAAGGACAAGCATTGATGGTTGATTTAAGAAGGCTCCAGGCCTACGACTCCATACTATTTTCAGCCACTCCAACATCAGCTCCTCCGTCATCCATCCTTTTTCCTGGACCCTGACTATAACGTCCTTTGGAAACGCCTCTGATTTGGGTAAAGTCTTCCTTTTCAAAATTAGCAAGGGTGGTAGTTTTCTCCCATCAGCAGTTGCTGCCAGCATCACTGTTAGGCGAAGCTTTTCGCATCCAGCGGTTTTCAAAAGTACCTCCTTTACACCTTTCTTCTCCACCGTGTAGTTTGGTGGCATATCAAGATAAATAGCCGTTTCATCGGCTTTGGCAATTTGCCCCATCAGAAAATTTTCCGTCTTCCTAAGGTTGATGATGTACTGCTGATAATTCAACAACTTTTGTTCAAAATCTTTTGGGAGCTTTTGGCATATTGTCGTCCTATGCCGCAACGCCAACCCCATTCGGCGCATGAACCTTATGGCCCATCCTTTACTGGCTTTAAAACGACTTCGAGGAATGTTCAAAGATCTGGCCTTCTTTATCGCCTCCTCGCGAAGTAGATCATAACTCACAAACAGTCCAGTCTTGCATCTCTCTTGAAAAAACGTGAATACTGAATTATCAATTTCAGGAAATCGTCCTTTCTTGGGTCCAGTGAATTTCCTTCCTTGAACTTTGCCGTATATGAGAGTCGTTTAGATTTCAGGTGTCCCTCTTCCATAACTACGGTACACGACAAATTGGAACAAGCACCTCCCACGTTTCAACAACTAAAGATCAGCTGGCTTCAGACGAGATTGCGCACGTCTGTTGAGAAAGGCCCCGCCTCTATCGGTATGACTCATCGGCCACAGGCGTAGCGTCGGATTTTAACGCATTGGTAACATCCAATATTATTCAATCAGTCGCCCCGTGGGCAAGGGGTGGTTGAAGGAAAGGTGCGGATTAGAATCGCGAAGTAACTTTTTTTCGTTTAAGAAGTCGCTAGAAACTGGGTGCGGATTAGATTCGAGAATATACGGTATGTTCCACAGCTGTTACTGATGCTGTCTTTGCCAGATATAGAACAGAAGAAGTCTTATTGTGGGTTAGCCATTTTCAAAGCCAAAGGCATCTAGTGGCAGTGGAGAGAGCAATTACTGTGACATGGGTTATCTGAAACCAAATTTTGAGAATTTATCTTGTAGGTGTTAAGATCTATGTATGCTGCACATGTTTTCTGTATCATTTTGAAAATGTAAAGTTCTTTTTTTTTTTTTTTGCCAGCCTGCATATATCTTAATATTTATTTTGTGTTACATGAAAAAGAAACTTGAAAAGTAAACAAAAATTTTGGTTTCACTGCACAAGACATTGTATGGGGCCCTTGATAACTGTGCAGTGTATGGTGACCAGGCATGATCATAACAATGATGATGATGAGTTAGAAACATGCTTATATGTATGTGGCTTCAGTCATGGGCTTTTTGACCAATCACATGCATGCTGACTCTTGAGAATCTGTTGTACAATGCTGCTCTAGGTCATAACTGATTCTGACATACTTCCATTGCACATGATCATGGCGTTGTTTACACAATCCACACTCAAAGTTGTGTATGTGAACCCTAAACTGAGGCTTTGAAATGGTGTAGGGACTGAATTTTCATGTCTTAACTACAGGGAAAAAAGAAAGAAAGAGAAAGAAAGAAAGAAAACACACTAGACTTGAGATAAAGTTTGCATTATTTGTATGGGGTTCTGGCCAGGACCAGAACAAATGAACCTAAAATGAGGGAAAATCTTTTGTTAAGAAACCTTAAATTAGATGATACTGGAGTTGCAAGAACATTGGCATTTTTATCTAAGAGTGGGAGATTGTAACACTTGGCTTTATTGCAGACTGTGTCAGTTTTATAATGGTTGTGTTGAAGTATGAACCAAAATGGCAAATTACCTGTGTAATGCTTAGATTGGTTGTAACTCTGCAGTATAGATGCAGTTTGTATGTGAGAGGTGCCAGATTCAAATGAAGGCTGGTATCATTTTTCCTGATCAGAATTTTCATGGTTTTCCTTAGTCTGTGCACAGAAATTCTGACTTCACTGTACATGATTTGTACAGTCCTTGGCATATACTGGCAGTATCATCTTCACAGATGATCACCTTTTGTTTCACTTCAATACTATGGTGTTGCTTTTGTATCATGAAAGGCATTACAGAATTATAGGATTTACTTGCTGTTGTAGCTGACTGACATTTTGCATGTCGAGACCAGCTTTAAGACAACTTGTGCCCTACACATACATGTGAACTATATGGGTCTTATGTAGAGCATCGTTTGCCATTACAACAATTCATATCAAAGTGCATGTCAGAAAATATATCAGTTATGAATGTTGTTATCAAAACCAGTTATCATGTGAAATGTTTGGTATAATACGTGCTTGGGAGATACACTGAAACCTCTGTCCATCATTTTTTAAGGCCCTGCAGGGGGAGAAAAAAAATAATGCAAGAATACCACAGTTGTGAGAAAGCATTGTGTCAGAAACATGAGAAAACAACAATGTAAAATGAAAATCATACGCTTTCCACTTAGGTCTAAAAATAATGAATTACTTTAACACATGTCACTGTAATCACTGCAGGACATACCTTCAGTTTTCCTCTGGCAACAGTGCATGATATTTTATGCCATTAAATTACTATCAGCATCTACCCCCCAAAAAAATCTGAAAGGGCAATTTGGTATCCCTGGTACCCATGTGTTATGTTGTCTCATGCTATTCTCAATATTTTAATCTAAAATGTTCTCCGTATTATGATGATTGAAGTATTGGAAATACACACTTTATTTTCTGCAAAATATTTTGCATGTAATTGTAAAAAGTTTACACTGCTTATGATATTTCTTTCTGTAATAAAGTTGGTGTTGTAAGCCTTACTTTTTCATTTGAGATTATACTGTATTCTATCATCACAGCACTACTAAATAGAATTGTTACCGAAACGTGCACACCATTCTCTTCAAGACTTCTGCTCTTTTTTTTTTTCCAGAACCCAGTGTAGGAAAATAGAAAACTGTCAGTTTGGTGAGGTAAATTTATTTCTTGTTTGCTAAACAAGCACAGTTAATTAGAGGACCAGCAATTGAATGTGACTGGTCCATAGGCAAATCACAATAGATTCCTAGGTTTGTGATACGTTTTCAAGAAACTATGCAATTTATCTCAAATTTTTCAATTCTTTGATAACAGTAGTATTGCTGTTCCTGGAAAATGTGCAGTGTTTCCTGAAAGCTGTGAAACATCGTAAAACTGTGCAGTTGTACTTACAAGACAGCACTATAAAAAGGAAATGTGTTTTAAAACTGTTCATGTATGGTCTTTGACAAGCAATTTTTTATGTAGACAGTTGTCTTAAGAGAAATGTTTCTGTAAGTGATAAGTCTTCTGCAAGGTTACATAGTGCACAAGAATTTCTTCAAAAGATGTAGTGCACATAAGCATAGTATGGGATGTCACTGGGATCAGAAAGTGTAGTGTATTCCAAAAATACCGTATATTCTCGAATCTAATCCGCACTTTTTTTACAGTTTTAGAGGGCTAAAAAATCAGATGCGGATTACATTCGCGTGCGGATTAGATTCGCGGTCTAGAGCTGGATTTTGGAAAAATGATTGAGCTGCTGTACAATATAACAATAACGTAATTAACGTAATTAATAAACAACGTAAGAACAATACAATACAATAATCTATTATTTTATTATTTATTATTATAATTTATTATTCATCAGACTCGCCGTCATCACTCATAATTCGAGGAATGTTCAAAGATCTGGCCTTCTTTATCGCCTCCTCGCGAGTAGATCATAACTCACAAACAGTCCAGTCTTGCGTCTCTCTTGAAAAAACGTGAAGACTGCATCATCAATTTCAGGAAATCGTCCTTTCTTGGGTCCAGTGAATTTCCTTCGTGACGCCTCACACCCGCTGATCGCTGCCTTGTGTTTCCGCCATAGTCGAACGTTGCTTTCACCAACTCCAAAAATTGCAGCAGCTTTGCGGTTTCCATTCTCCTCTGCGCACCGAATAACTTCACGTTTGAACTTTGCCGTATATGAGAGTCGTTTAGATTTCAGGTGTCCCTCTTCCATAACTACGGTACACGACAAAGTGGAACAAGCACCTCCCACGTTTCAACAACTAAAGCTCAGCTGGCTTCAGACGAGATTGCGCACGTCTGTTGAGAAAGGCCCCGCCTCTATCGGTATGACTCATCGGCCACAGGCGTAGCATCGGATTTTAACGCATTGGTAACATCCAATATTATTCAATCAGTCGCCCCGTGGGCAAGGGGTGGTTGAAGGAAAGGTGCGGATTAGAATCGCGAACTAACTTTTTTTCGTTTAAGAAGTCGCCAAAAACTGGGTGCGGATTAGATGCGGGTGCGGATTAGATTCGGGTGCGGTTTAGATTCGAGAATATACGGTATGTGTTTCATGACTGCTGTAAAAATTGACAGTCTTATTCAGAAGTCAGGGTGCCATAAAAGGGAACAGTAAAATGTCAGTGTATGGAAATGGACAAATAAATTTGAAGCTTAAATTTTATAATTAAACATCTCCTAAAGGAAACTAACCATCTGTCTGTAGGATATGTGTTTACAAGAGTATGTCAAGAGCAGAGAAAATGTCAGACCTTGGTCAGAAGTTTGGAGGAATAGAGGTTAAAAAATTCCAGTAATCTGTCAATAGATTTAAAAATTCCCCTTAGAGAGTTATAACCTTTTATCATATATAAGCTAAATATGTTATTTTAACACATTCACTGCCGGGTATTTAAATCCCTGATGTTGTTAAATTGCCAGCGATTTATTGAATGTTAAACAACTAGTGCGTTGTCTTATAAAAAGATCAATTATGAGGAAACTGTAAGAGATAAAAATTTGAAATTTTGAGCACACCTTTAGTAATGTTTCAGTGTATGATATCATGTGTAGCAGCCTTCTGAATGGAGAGGAACACCGCAATGCGCGCAAACAAATCTCGTTTCTTTCTTGATATTTTTCCGTATACACACTCGACATCTTCGTGTAGGTGTCTTGTCTTTCTTTGTAGGAGGGATATGCACGAGTTTATGGTTTTTCAATTTTCCATCAAGCCAGGTGGGTCACTTTTCGGGGCTCATTTCGGTGGAGTTGGTGTAGGTGTTCCGCTCGAACCTTGCGACTCATCTGATGATGATGATGATGGTGTTGATACATCTTCTCTTGTGTGCATAAGATTTTCACTAACATCCACTAAGTAATCTAGGAATGATTTGTGGGAATTAGGGTTGGATTTTGTAAATACAACATAACTACCGTATATTCTCGAATCTAATGCGCACCCTTTTTACGGTTTTAGAGGGCTAAAAAATCAGATGCGTATTAGATTCGCGTGCGGATTAGATTCGCGGTCTAGAGCTTGATTTTGGAAAAATGATTGAGCTGCTGTATGTGCCGTAAGAACAATACAATACAATAATCTATTATTTTATTATTTATTATTATAATTTATTATTCATCAGACTCGCCGTCATCACTCATAACTGAATCGTTATCCGTGCTCTCCACCCAGTCACTATCATCTTTATCTTCAACATCGTCCTCCCATACAATGTCATCGCTGCCTTGTGTTTCCGCCATAGTCGAACGTTGCTTTCATCAACTCCAAAAATTGCAGCGGCTTTGCGGTTTCCATTCTCCTCTGCGCACCGAATAACTTCACGTTTGAACTTTGCCGTATATGAGAGTCGTTTAGATTTCAGGCGTCCCTCTTCCATAACTACGGTACACGACAAATTGGAACAAGCACCTCCCACGTTTCAACAACTAAAGCTCAGCTGGCTTCAGACGAGATTGCGCACGTCTGTTGAGAAAGGCCCCGCCTCTATCGGTATGACTCATCGGCCACAGGCGTAGCGTCGGATTTTAACACATTGGTAACATCCAATATTATTCAATCAGTCTTTCTTTCTTTGTGATGCCAGTACGTCTGCTCGAGTCATCTACCACAGCTACAGTGTGAAGTGTTGAAATCATGTTTACGAGTCTCTTATCTTGGTGTGAGACCAGTAGTACATCCTGTTTCCTACGAAAAGTGACCTCACCCTTCTTCAACATTTTTGCCTCTTCTATCATGTCTTTGGGCAAACCACGATGTACTCTAATTGTGCCAGACACTCGAATTGATTTTTGAAGCAGTTCCTCAGCCAGACGAACACTATTATAATAATTATCTTGATACAGATGGTGACCCTTCCCTTCATAAGGCTCTAGTAGGAGACTTACTGTTTCAGCAAAGGGCCCGCATTTGCCATCATATATCTGCATGTTGGAAATATAGCCTGACATACTTTCACATACCAACTGTACCAGAATACCATACTTTGTTATTTTAGTAGGGTTGTATACATGAAAATGCAAACGACCCTGCCAACCAAGCATGCCTTGCATCAAGTGAAATCTCTCTCTCGGGAATATAATTAGATTTGAAATTATTGACTACACTGTCTAATTGGTCGAATTTTGTACAGTCGGTCTTCATTTGTTCCTATTGCAGTATTGTCGTTAAAGTGTAGGTATCGGTGGATAATTTGAAATCTGTTCCTAGACATCGTTTGTGAAAAAATGGGTGTTAGTAAAATGCCTCTTGTTGACCAGTACCATTCTAGTTTTAGTTTTCGAATTACACCTGTAAGGAATAATCAGACCAAGAAATTTCTTCATTTCATATATTGTCACAGGTTTCCATTGTTCACTACGTGCATATTTAGTAACGCGTCGTTGCGATTTGAATGAGTTCTGGAGTGATGTAATTATCAACATATTCCATCATATCTGTTCCATTTTGAACAGCAAACTGTAGTGTTGGATTTCCTGTGAAGAGTGGAATACTTGGTTGACAATCTTTTTTTACAAAACCCATCTACACTAAGGCCTGGACCCAAGTCTGAAATGTCGTTCTCATCATCACTCTCCTCACTACTTGATATTTCCGGGACACAATCTTCGTCTTAATCACTGTCATTTGCAAGTTCCTCATCAATAGAAGCCACTATTCTGCTTCAGTTCCAAGCATTGTTCTTTTCCTAGTAGCCATATTGCACTTTATGTATAAATAAACTCTCAAACAACTTCACAGAAAGGAAACACGCTACTGACTGTGGCCTCACAAATCACTTGCTCAGCTCAAGACTAAACATAAACGTTGTGATATATTTATGATATTTTTCTACCTAATGTACGTGGCCAAATGCATATATTTTTTCTAGTTATGTCAGCTAGGGATTAATAAAGATGTAAAATATGTTTCCTGACAGAAATTATTGTGTGTGTGTGGCCTATTTAAGGCAAAAGAGCAGAGTAAACTTTAGATCAACTAAAGGTGACGCTGGCAATTTAAAACGTAAATACTTAATTCGACCAAGGTTGACTTTGTTTGTGGATGTGTTAAGGGCTTTATGTGTATAGTGTGCTGTGCACCTTGCAGAACTTGTCTTTGTTACGATTTGACAAGAATGGACATTTTCAGCCTGAGAGGATAGACCCACAGCGAGCACGTGGCTATGATGTTCGCTCTGATGTGTGGTCACTGGGGATCACCCTAATGGAAGTGGCAACAGGACATTTCCCATACCCAAAGTGGAACTCAGTATTTGAACAGCTGTTTCAGGTCGTGCAGGGGGATCCTCCCCGACTTTCTCTGAATGAGAATGGAAACCATTTCAGTACTGAGTTTGTTAACTTTGTGAATACTTGGTGAGTTCTTCAGAATATTAATGTATTTCAGTCTCTAGTGGTTCACATTTCATGCTTACTTCCCCAGGGAAATAGTAAAGAGCTGAACATGCCTTGTGATAGTGGACCAAAAAATACAAACCTGTGTTGAAAAACCAATAACTGTTATCCTAGTTCCAGAAAGTTGTTTGTTAAGAGCCTGGGCAAGTAGTCATGGCACTAACATGTGATGTGAAATGAAACCACAAAAACTGACTTATCCAGACACTGATTTTCATGAAACTCGTGCAAGCTTGATAATTTCTTTAAAGAGAACACGTTTACCATATTTCATGAAAAACTGGTAAACAGTTCAGTCAATGATACTAGGTTACAGACAGACAAATGTGGTCTGCACATAAGGCATTCCTTTTTTGCCTTCATAAAGAATGCCTGAAAAGGGGAGATAGGTCTGTTCATTCATATCTGTCATGCTGTGCAGTTTGCTCCGCATGCTTACATAATAAACTTCTTCCTGTTGTCCTTTCTTTCTGGCACATGTGGTGCAATCAAATAGTTTCTGGACTGAGTGTGAGATGACACTGCTGCTGCTAGCACGAACTTCTACTGCTGCATGTAGATAGAGTAGACTCTGCTTAGTCATTTCCTGCTTACAATAAAGCTGTAGCACATGTGACCGCTGAGTAATGTTTTTTTTAAGTACGATTGTGTGTTGTTCCAATTGCCATTCTGGTGTACCAAGAAAATGGCAGACTTGAAAACAGAGTGTGTCCACATGAGATTTTCCTTTAAACTGGGGGGGGGGGGGGGGGGGGGGGGGGGGAAGTACTACAGAAATTTCAAAACTGTGTAAAGTAGCCTTTGGTGAGCAGACAGTGGGAAGAACATAGTTTTTTGAGTGGTTTTCCAAGTTCAAAAGTGGTGTGACCACTGTTGAAGATGCAGAATGGTCAGGACATCCATCATTGGACAAAACAGATGAACATGTGGACTGAGTGAAGGAACTTGTCCTCAAAAATAGAAGAATTACTATCCATGAAGTTGCTGATGTGTTAGGAATTAATTTGGGACAGTTTGAACACACACCAAATTGCCACCATATTTGTGCCCTGCCTGCTGAATGAGGAGCAGAAGGCAAATCGTGTCAACACATGCCAGGACCTTCAGGAGGCACTTGAAATAGAACCAGAATTCCTTTTGGAGATAATCACGGCGATGAGACCTGTTATTGGGTACAACCCAGGACAAAGCAGGAGGCATATCAGTGGAAGAACTCATGATTTACATGCCCAAAAGAGGCAAAACAAGTCAGCTCAAACATGTCAAGTATGTTCATTTGTCCTCTTCTTCCCCCCTCTACTTTTCCCTTCACAGACTTGTGCATTATAAATTTGTTCCTTAAGGACAAACTGCAAACCAACATTACTACATTGACATGTTATAGTGTCTGCAGGAAAATATATGGTGAAACTGACCTGAAAAGTATAATTTTGGGGGCTGGTTTCTTCACCAGGTTTGGAATGTGTGACAGATGTCCTGACAGAGGTTGGTGTTAGGAACTGGAGGAGGGCCAAAAACTGAGAAAAACTATGGAAAACTTTTGAAAAAGTAATGGCCCACCCAGGGCTTTTGAGGTGCTGCTTCTGCTGATGTTGGTTTCTCCACCATAACAACACATGCTCACTCTGCTTTGTCTGTGCATGAATTTCAAGCAAAAAACAAAATGTCATTCCACACCCTCCCTTTAGTGCCATGTGATTTCTTTCTTTGCCCAAAACTTAAGATGGCATTAAAGGGAAGGAGATTTAATGATGTCACCATGATTAAAGTAAAACCAAGGATCACGTTTGCCCACTCTATAACAGTGAACTTCACAAAATGCTTTGAATGTTGGTGTGATGGCTGGGCTGGTTGTACAAAGCCACAAGGAGTCTGCATGCAAGGGGACATCATTGATGAGAAGGTGTTGTGGAGAAATACATGTAGTCAGAGACTGTTTGATCTCATCACATAAGTAATGCAGTGTGCAGTTTATTAACCATCACACATCAGAAGTTAATTATATATGTACTGTACATACGAGGGCTGTCCAAAAAGTATCCGACTATATTTTTTCCCGCGGTAAGTAATGGCGAAAGGGTGGGGAAGCTGAGCGTAGTGGTAGAAGGGACTTTCATGCGCATGTGTGATTTTTTGCTGCCTCGCAACACTGCCGGATGCGTCTGTCGCTGCCAGATAGCGAAGTGGTGTAACACGTGTTCGTCGCATTCTCGTTTCGCTCAAGATGACAGAATGTTTGGAGCAGCGATACTGCATCAAGTTTTGTCAGAAACTTGGGGATACCCAAGCGGAAACAATCCGCAAAATTCAGCAGGCTTTCGGTGATGATGCAATGGGGGTCACTCAAATTAAAGAGTGGTTCAACCGCTTTAAAGATGGCCGCATGTCGGCGGACAGTGACCAGCGTTCCGAGAGACCGTCAACGAGCCGAAATGCTGATGTCATTGACAAAGTGCGGACATTGATCATGGAGGACCGTCTTTGACCGTCCGGGAAATTGCTGATGAGGTTGGGATCAGCAGAGGTTCCGCAAACACGATTTTAACTGAGGATGTGGGCATGCGAAGAGTGGCGGCAAAATTTGTGCCCAAGCTGCTTTCGCCGGAGCAGCAACAACTCCGCCTTGAGGTCGCGCAGGACATGCTGGAGTGCGCCACAGGGATCCTGAGTTCCTGAAAACAGTGATCACTGGTGACGAGTCGTGGGTGTACGGATATGACCCGGAAACCAAGGTCCAGTCGTCACAATGGAAGCATCCAACATCCCGAGGCCCAAAAAAGCACGACACGTTCGGAGCAATGTGAAGGTGATACTGACTGTTTTCTTCAATTACCGGGGTGTTGTGCATCATGAGTACGCACCACTAGGCCAAACTGTTAATAAGGAGTACTACCAAGAAGTCCTCCGTCATCTTCGTGATGCAGTTCGGCGCAAGAGACCGGAGCTGTGGGACGCACGCAACTGGCAGCTGCATCATGACAATGCCCCAGCTCATTCATCACACCTGATCCAGGGTTTCCTGGCTAAGCACGGCATTCCGCAGGTTCTCCAGGCTCCCTACTCTCCTGACATGGCTCCTTGTGATTTCTGGCTGTTCCCGAGATTGAAGACACCGCTAAAAGGCTCCCGTTTTGACAGCCGCGAGGACATCATACAGAACGCGACGGCGCAGCTGCACACCATTCCAAAACAAACCTTCCAGAATTGCTTCCAGCGATGGAAGGACCGCTGGGCTAAGTGTGTGGAGTCACAAGGGGCCTACTTTGAAGGGGATTAGGTATTGTAACCACCCAGATACAGAACTTTTTTTTCCCGGCCCAAGGTCGGATACTTTTTGGACAGACCTCGTATGTCTGGATTTGAAATTGTCTTTCAAATATGTAGTATTACAGATATTAAATTAGGCACCTTTGCATGTTACCAGGTGATGAAAGTAAATTTTTTTTTTTTGGGGGGGGGGGTATCTTGTGGTGCTGATTTGTTGACTGGGGGGTGGGGTTATGGTAATTTTATCTATTATGTACCTGTTCCAACTCTGCAGTCATGAAATTTGGTGCACATGTACTTAAGGGTTATGTCTGCACCTGGTGATGTGTTCCAAGTTTTATAATTGTAAAGCTTGTGTTTCCTTAGAAAAATGCATCTAAATTTGATAAAATTAACATTGTTAATATGGGGTTTAGAGTTTTCCCTTAAGTAAGTCTGTAAGTTGTTTTGATCTTGTAGCCTGATCAAGGAGGAAATAAAGAGACCCAAGTACAACAAGCTGCTGGAGGACAAATTTATCCGTTCAAGTGATGAAGCAAATGTGGATGTGGCACAGTATGTGAGTGATGTTCTGGACCTGATGGCAAATAATGGAGCTACAGCATTCACCATGAACCAACCTTGATGACACTCATCTACTGTCATTAACATCAAGATTTGGTGGAATCATTTCCCACAGCCCACCTGCTTCCCATCCATAAAGAACAGGTTAGAACATCTCTGAGGGTGGTTGTGTACCATAAAAACTTGGTCCATTCTCTGAGTATTTTGATTGTTAAGTATAGCAGGAGCATTTTTTCTCAGTTGAGATATAGAAATGTTTTGTTATTAAGTTAACCAAAGCATTTCAGTGAGGAGAGTGGTGATACAAGGGCACTAGTCAGCACAGATGATCAGCATGCAGTATTCTCTACATTTCTTGTCCACAGTTTTTCTTAATAAAACTGTGAAGTTCATTGGCTGGTTTCCATTGACTCAGTGCAGTGCTCATGCAATTCTTCAGTTGGGGAAATGGGTAAATCCTGAATCTGTCTGGTGTGACAGGTTTCCTGAGTGTTATGTTTCACTGGTCACATCTGTAAGGAGGTGTCAAGTGTAAGTGAACCAGGAAAAGTATGGTGAAACTGTTGTTGGAAGTTTTTAATATTGCTGCAGATAAACTAGTGATCAGTTGTGCTGGTGAAGAACCATAAAATACTGAACATACTGATCACACATAAGAACCTGGGAAAACATCTATAAAATCCAGTTATCATCATAACTGAAAATATAAGGGTCACTCCATAAGTCATGGAATCTATTTTTTTTTTGGCCAAAAATGTGGCGATGTGGGAAATTGAGTGTATAAATATGAAAGCACGTGACAAACTACTGGTACAATCTCTTAACAAACTTCAGAGTAGTCTCTGAGGTTGCCTTTGGTCCATTGCCAACAGTAAGGTTGGCATTACCTGTCAAATGTCCACTGGTATACATGTCATAGTTGGCACTGTTGCATCTTTGAATGCCTGTACCCCTTGTGCAACTGTTTGATATGGTAGGGCATGATAATCCAGTTCTTCATGTAGCTCTGCATGGTACTCCCATGCATTTCTACTGTGAAGATCTGCTATTTTCACATTCAAACACTGACTGTGTTACTGACTTCCATCTCAGAATGAGATCATTAACATGATGTTGGCACGTGAAATGCATGTGCACTCCTATACATACACCCCATTTGAGGGTAACCTTTACAAGCACATGGCACAGGCTTTCAAACATGTATACAGTGACTCCTCTATCCATCATTCCTGTATATGTTGTTTTCTCGTAAGTATCGTTCATTTCTTCTGGTCCAAAAAAAATAGCCCACATAAACAATGCATAATTAAATAAGATGCATCGTTCCTTGAGGTGTAATTTTTCCATGTCATTTAGAATTCTTGGTCGTGACTCAACAGTATTCCCTGAATGATAGTTTCTCAGAAACAGGAAGTGAAAGTGACATGATGATTTTGGAACACACAGTAGTGATATCTTGTCAATACTGGTAATTACCATTAACCCTTTGGCACAGGCATTGAATTCTCTCTGTGATCTGCGGAAGACCAGAAGTTAAATAAGGGCTGCATTAAGGTCATCTGTATTATGTGGTGTGTGGCGTTTTGAGCATCACACTGTGCGTAACAAATATATAACGTTTGACTCCAAAGGGTTAATTTACAAAGTGCCATGTGTTGGTCAAGTGTGAATGATGGTTGACTGGGGGGAAGGGATGATGGAGAGGCTTAGTTGTAAGGTGGCACTTTTTAGTATAGTATTGTTTTGTATAATTCTGTTTCCTTCCATGTGAGTTTGACAAAAGTTGGTAATTTTAGTGTTAATTGTTCCTGTTATTGTTATTTGTGCTGATAACAGTTGGTAAATCACTGAATCCATATTGTTTTAAAAATGTGAAATATTACACAGTAAAAAAAAAGCAGATGACTGTGGCCATTTTGCAGAGTTCTTAAGGGCACTGGATAACTCCATGGATGTGCAAGGTGGAAACATTTCATTGTTTGTGGACATCTGTGCCACTCGTCTGCAAGATTTGTCATTTCTGCAGAATGTAAAATTTGTGTATTATCCACCAGGAGGAGTGGTTATGTCTAGTAGCTGAGAAGGATGTGAATGAGCTTGCCACACATGGCATTGCCAGCACAGGTGAACTGTGTGATGATCATGAGGGTGGCAGCAGTAGTAGGGAGGAAGAAGAGGGAGATGAACATGGTCTTGAACCACTGAGGAATTTTGCTGCTAACAAAACTGTTAAATCATTCTTTTACATGCGCAGCATTTGCGGGTGTAACAAAGAACATTTTGAACTTCATGTTGGTGGTTTCAATTGAAACATAAGGTTTTGAAGTAAATAGGTATCAGATTGTTTGGGGGGGGGGGGGGGGGGATATTTGCATGGAGGTATTAATGTAACTTTCCATAAACCTACTATTTTTGTAGGCCTAAATGCAAACTGTGGAATTTTAGGTTTTTGTTTTTTCATGTTCCTGACACATTTAATGCTTTTCCCACAACCGTAGTTTTCCCACTTTTTTTTTCTTTCTTTTTTTTCCAATGGTTGCTTCAGAAAGCTGGATCAAGGTTTCACTGTATTCCATTTCCTGCATTGCCATATTTTTTGCCAAAAAATAGTTTTCATGACTTATGCAGTGACCCATGTATAAGAAGAATTTTTGGGTTCTCCATTTTTCATTCTGGCTTGTCTGGGTTTTGTACAGAAGAGTCACCTGGGTGAGGGAGTGTAGTCACCTTCAGAAAAATTGAAGTTTTTTTTTTGTCTTGAAATCACACAGATATTGTATTATAAAATAATAAACCTTGTTTTTAAGTATAAAAGTGCTACATGTTTTGACCCGATCAGATGACCATCATGCTTATAAAAATAGGATATAAAAGGTCAGTTGTATATCATCATATTTGTTGATGAGATCTGCGCTCTTCTGGGATATTATGGAGAACAGAGTGGTAATTCTCTACCGATGTTTGGGGACAACCCATCAGTGTCATCTTGAAGGGTCAAGAAGTCCAAGAAGGTGTGTTTGTAGATTCTGTTGGCAGCTTGCGATTGGATATGATGGTGGAATTGTAGGAAAAGGTATGGTGCTTTGGTCCCTGCAATGCGGGAGAAAGGAGAGGAAAGTAAGCGAGTTTGGCTTTCTTGATTCGAAGTCTTTCAAATCTGTGGACGTGACGTAGAGTTGCCTCCCCATAGAGGTGTACTATGCATGATTTCAGGCTTCTGCCACAATGTATATGAGATTGGCGCTCTTCTGGGAGATCTCATTTACATCACGGCGGAAGCCTGGAATCATGCATCTTAATCATCATTTCATGGAATGATATCTCATCCTTACAATCACATTACAATTTACTAAGTGTGTTGGGTATTTTACCTTACTGTAGCTTAACCAGCTGTATCAAAACTAGGTGTATAAGTTGTATTTCTTGTTTTTTTAAATTGATTTTATATTTTTTGACTGAAAAATTTGGTATATGTACAGGCAGCATAAACAGTTCTAAAGTTGTAGAATTGTATTATATAAACCATTCTTCATTCAGTATGCTAATGTGTTAATTCTTAAATTAGCCTTCTTTATCTTCATTCAGGTTTTCTGTGAACTTGTCTTAAAGTATTGGGAGAGGATATGTTGAACTTCCAGTGAACCTTTCATGGACTTTTGGGATTTTTGTATTTTATAGTGATATAATATTAAGCCTTTGATGCCAGAGTTAAGTGCCCAGTGTACTGCGTGAAATACCGGGGAATTAAATGGCTGCCTGTTACTTTACATGTTCGTGGCTAACTACTTTAGGTGATACGTGGATTTCTTAGTATTACATTCCGTGTTTACTGAAGTAGTCTTTCGGGGCTGAAGGGTTAATATCTCTAAGTTGTGTAGTGTTATATTGTGTAAAATTTCTATGTGTAGTTTCCACATAAGATTATCTTTTCTTTGGCTTAATTTTCTTTTGTTTCTTTGTAACTGTGATGTTGAATTAGATATGTTATACTTTGTCTACATGAATCGGGTGATAGTCTCAAGTATTTCTGATCTGATGGTAGGGTGTGTGTTTCATTCTGAGGTAAGAATTAACACATCAGCATACTGAATGAAGAAAGTGTTACATGTATAATTCTGCAATTAAAACTTTTTTTTACAGTCAACAGAAAACATAATATCACATTTTACAAATATAATGAATACAATTTATTCACAGAATCTTGATTGATTAAGCTACAATAAGGTAACATACCCATTAAAATTAATAAATTGTAATGTGATTTTAAGGTTGAGGTCTCATTCTGTGAAAGGTTAATTGTGGTGATATAAAACTGACTTTCTTTTATGTATTTGTATAAGCCTGTTGATGACCTGATCAGATTGAAACATGTAACACTCTTATTAAAAAATTAGGTTTATGGTTTTTGTAAGAAACTAGTTGTGTTGGGCTGTATTCTGTATTGTATTGAAAAGTCAGAAGCTAAGATGGCTGCCATATAGGGGTACTTTTTGACTTCACAACCGAAGAAAGGTCGTTGATGAAATTCTGTTGGATATGCAGACACGTATGCAGTTGACCATATTATCATCGCCCCTGATGGTAATGTGGCCAAGAGATGCTGCTAAAGTTTCCAGTCAGCAGTGCTTTAAATAATGTGTGTAACTGGTCTTTTATTAATGGAGATTTATTACAGTTTCATGTACAGACATGAACAGCAATCCAACAAAAAGTTCAAATTGTGGAAAAAATTAAAGCTGTATTGTTTAAAGAAATATAAATTTGAAATGAAAATAAAAGCATGAAATGAAGCAAAAGAATATCAGGAAGTAAAACTTGCTTTTTATACATGGGACAAATGAGTTCTTTTATAGTAGTAGCAGCCAGTGCAGTGCACATTTCATGACCATTAATGCATAATACACAAACCCGCATGTCTTGCACTTCATTCCGTTGGCAGATAAAACAGACACAGTTTTCTTTAGACTTCTTTGGGGGTTGTTTCTTTCCTTTCTATTGTCCAGCAGAATGTCTGGCACTTTTCTTATGATCCCAGGTTTATGGCTATCTTATGTTGAAAAGCTTTGTTTTTACTGCCACTGCCAGGTTATTTAACAATAACAATTTTCTTGCCTTTGTCATAAGTTTCTGAGGGTTGGCAGAATGCTTTGGAAGGAGTCTGGTGGTAAGACCTGTGAATGTTCTGGTGTTTCTGGTGAAGGTCCACTGGTTGCATTCCTCTCCAGATTGGTATTGTCTTTCCTGTAAGAGAACATTTCAGTATTCCCTTTGGTTGGTTAATCTGTGCCAAATGTACCAGGTACAGGAGAAACTCCCCAAGCCTTGTTCTGTGACAAAACAGTGGAATCTGGCATCACCATTTATGTCACCATGTTGGGGAGTGGTGAAAAGGTAAAGTAATCCCAATACAGGTCTGGAGAGGCCCGTAGGGCTCCAGGAGGTCAAGGCTTACAGAATTTCTAGACAATTGGCACATGAAGGTGGCAAGGTTGTCAGTCCTACACACCAGCTGCCATTCTCCCTTCATTCTTTATTCTTTAAACAGTATCATTTCTGGCCACCGATCAACAGGCATGTCTACTGGAAACAACAGTGACATTTTCCCTGTGTTCAGCAGCAACCTGTGGAACTTGCTTTCCACCTTGTATCAGGACAAAGGTTTTGTTTATAAGGCACATATAACACCCCTTCCATTGATATAAATGCATTTAGGTTTCTTCATTATTCCCAGTTCTTCCACTGTTGCCTTAAGTTTCAAAAAGTAGACATTAACAGTGAAACATTTTGTTTGTGGGCTCTTAGAATTAAGACTTCCAGCTTTTCAAGCTTCAGTCATGGATCACATTACAAGAAACCCACCAGCCAAGCATGATGGGCCGTTCCTTTTTCATTTACAAATGAATGGAGCATGGTTTCTTTCACAGTATGTGAAAACAAACATTCTCAATACCATTGGAGTTACAGGGTACCCAATATGAGCTAGCTTAATAATTATCTCAGACAACTCTTCCTACTGAGGCATACACACAGTTCTCCTCCCCAACTTACTTTTACTCTGCTTCTTTTGAGCTGGATGTGCTGGAACCTTTAATGGATGGCAGCAGTAGTGGTTGACACCTCATTTGTTGTCACAGCCCTCATTGCTTTCTGTAAGTCTTCCTCCACCCACTAACCTCTTAAAATTTTTGTTTTGTATTTTTTGATCTTCAAAATAAGCAAAGGATTATTTCTTGCAAGTGAGAGAAAGAGAGGTGTTGTATTTAATGATGCTGTTAATTGCGAAGATAGTGCAACATTTGTGAAGATTGTACAACATTGGTGGTAGGTGTATGAAATATGAGTACAGAACATGATGGAATGATACTGACAGGTGAAAATTGAAGTGCTCAAAGAAAACACTGTGCCAGTGCCACTTTTTCCACCATACATCCCACGTGGACTGGCATGGGATCAAACTGCCTGGACCATTGCGTGGCCTCTGTATCTTTTAAAACTCTCAAAAACTTGTAAGGTTAATGGTCATATGGCCAAGGCAGCTATAACTCTCACACAACATGATTCTATTTGAACTAACTTTAAATTGAACAAACAGTAATTTACATCACTTGCTCATGTAGCAGCTGGGTTGGATTTTTTTTGTGGTATACAACTGGTTGAGAGAATGAATATTGATGCTACCATTATGAACTGAAACTTGTCATACTGGTTTCACACTTGACAACTTTCTTTGTGGTGATGCTGTGGATTGGGACACATTCAGCGAGAACTTATTATCAGAAACATACACTGTGTGGTCTTCCAAAGGTATGGCGTGTGGCATCTGTTGTCACACCATACCATCTGACAGTCTTTTTGGCCATACCACCCTCATTGGCTATATTCACTTCAGGTACCTGAAGTAGAATACACATATAAGTGAAGAATTGTCATTATGATGCTGGTAAGGTTGTCTTTGTCCCTGGTGTCTTTATGTGGTGATCATGTTACTGTTACATAACTTTGGGCCGAGCATATTAAGAGACATTGATGTATGCTGGAATCTTTCCAAATGTAAAACTTCACTACAGTTTTAAAGGAGCAGGGAAGATAATACTTATGATTTAAAATGTTGAAGTGTATACTCTGTTATGCAGACTTCCATAAGTGATACTTTAGGCTGTTGGCAATGGAATCCTTGTTGTTTGAGTATTTGGCTGATTTGGAATAAGTACTGTATGTGTTTTATGGAAGTATTGAAAGTGGTTTATAGGCTGCATTGGCATTGCTTCATTTCTGGATTTATTCTGTTGTTGGTGTGTATTTCTATAGATAGGAATGTAACTGGTTACAGTTGATTCTCTTATCTGAAATTCTTGTCATTTTGGATAATCTCCATTATAGTTTGAAATTGGTGCAGCTTGTTTTCTGAAGTTTTATAAATTCTTTATCATGTGTTTGTCAGTAGTGTATAAAGGTTATGATTTTTACACTGTCACTAACTGCACTCAATATTAACCATATCTAAAAGTCAAACATTGTCTCTTAAATTCTCAATCTATTTTGTCATTTATTGTACCTAAAGCTTCCTGCTAGTAGTATGGTACAAATGTGGTGAACTCGGGAAACAAAAATAGCGGTGAATTTAAACTTATTTGACTCCTTGTCATCAGAAGGTGTTTTGTGGATATACAGGCATACCCCGCAGAACGTCCCCTGGTTAACGTTTTCCCAGTACAACGCCTCTTGATTTTAAATGTCCAAACTTCATAGAACGTACGTATCTTTCAATACGATGTTTTTCGGCCAATTTTTGTGTAGGAAGAATTTATATTATCATTTCAAAAACTCAATACAGCATTTTTAACAAAATGATGTGCATGCAAACTGTACATGTTACTGCATGGAGAGCAACTGTTTGTTAACAACCACAATAATTGTTTGGTGATCAGGAAGCAATGTTTTAAGCATTTTACATCCTAGCATGATAATTTGTTACCTATATATAGGTGTTTTACTGTGTTTTAGTTACATTTTAGGAAACTGGTTGGGGGTTTTGGGTTGACGTCCTGCATTATAATTTTTCCCATTTAAAATAATGGGCAGCAGGCTCCCGGTTAGTGTTCTAGTGCAGAACATCTGATTGTCAGGAACGGATTACTGACGTTAAGCGGGAGATGGCTGTATTTGGATATTACTTGTAATGGGTTAACATTCCATATATGCATTCCTTTTGCCAAATTATGATGGCTTGGCATTGCGCATGGACTGGATGACTGAGTTTGATTCCTAACAGGAGCAGTACATGCAGAAAGGATGAGGCATACCTAACCACTTGTCCCATGGATAACATGGTTTTTACCTAAGATAAAGCTGCCAGGTATGAATCTGGACATTCACATTGTGTGTCACGGTATAAAATGCATAGTACATTACTTACTAAGTTTTTTGTACATTAAAATTAATTAAATACTTTAGGAAGCATCAAACAACTCTGCATGCATTCACAAGTCTGGTTTCCAGCATGACTTCACGTGCATTGCTTGTTGGTAAGCATTCTCGTGAAACTATATGTAGTGGAATTGTGCTAAATATGGCTGATGCAACTGAAAAGAAATTCACAGGTGATATATATATATATATATATATATATATATATATATATTCTTTTTTTTCTTTTTTTGAAATTTAGTGGAAAATTAGAGAGTTTGTAAATTAAACACAAAGTGATATTGTATATTTGCAGACAGTGGTAAATCAAATGTTGAGATTGCTGAAAAGTTGGAGAGCCAGTCTCCAATGCTGTATAAATATTTACTATACATGTATAGTTCACTTAATATTGTTATCCTCTGTATAAATGTCACTTGGGAAATGTTTTCTAAGTTGTCACGGCATTTAGAATGATTAATATTGCATCTTTATTTGATTAAAGCCCATTTTGTGAAAATTGGTTGTTCTGTTGTGCAGTCACCATTTATATCATCTGAGGGAATAAGAATTTGCATTATACCAAATACAGCTTTTTATTACGCACCCTTGTAGTATAGGCCAGACAGATGTGTTTCAACTTAATCCTTCAGTGCTGTTCTCCATATATGGTATGGCGTGATGTTTAACCTTTAAAGGCTGAAGAGGAAAACACTGTCCTAGTAACTTAAAACGTCCTTTTAGTACAAAGGGCAAAAAAGTATCCCGCAATGCCATGATGTTTGTAAACTGTTTTGCAGTTATAAGGGTGGGGTTCTTATTCACCATATTTGTCTAAAAAGGTTGTATAGGTATAAAAGTTTGTCTGAAAATTAATTGTAGTTAAAATGTCCACTTATGAGGGGTAATTTTTCTTACTAACACATCAAGTTATTGCAGTACTTACGAATTATTTACAGACCTCTCCAAGCATCTGTTTTCATGTTCTTTTTCTTCAAATTGGCAAACCTATACAAATACACATAATGAAGGCCCTTCTGACAAGTCTCTGTTCTTTCATGATGACTTTTGTAAAATCTCTTGACCCCCTTTATTTCATCAAGAACACTACTGAAAAATATCAGTTCAGTAATAACAATGGTAACATTTATTACCTGTCTTTATGCTCTGCTTTTCCAGTTTAGTGTAAGTTGGTTTTCAGAAATGCAGTTTGGTGTGATATACCTCAAAACATGGGCAAGCACACATCCACCACATCACATTCTGGACACTTCAGTTTCATTCTTGTTTCTTTGTTTTTAGCAGAACACACACAACATCCAATTCCCTTCCCCTCAGAAGGCCAGTGTTTGTTGTGTCTTGTGTCAAGTCTTTGTAATTGGCTGGTGGATGGGGCTTATCTTTGTTGTCTTATCGTGCGAGTTCAAAGCATCCGTCCTGTCTTATGTATTAGGTCCCTCACCTATGTCAGTGTGAATAGTTGGTGTGATAATTGTGAACCACAAGGGGTGAGACTGATAAAACTGTTGAGAACTGTAAATTCCAGAAGGTGGAATCATAGCTTTTTGTCCATTTTGAGGGCCGTATGATAATGGAGTAATGGTTTGTCATGTGGTCAGATTGTCTACTTACCCCTGTCTATACTATGGCCAGTTTTGGAGGTTTCCCATGCTCATCATAGAAATTACCCTCTGTGGTAGAAAATGCATTTCATTTTTCTCCACACCATGGCTGTTAATTTACCGCATGCCCATCTCTGTGTCACCCTGCTTCAGTTTCATTTTCTTTTTAATACTCATATCCATCACTTTTCTGTTTGGTGTAACAGTCCCACAGCAGTTTATGGTCTTAGTACGTAAATTATCAAATAACTCTGGAGATGAGTTGTCCATGAACAATTTGTGTCCCACATTTTCAGTCCTTGCAGTAAGTCCGGTTACAGTTGCCTCAGTAGCTGTCATCGAGGGAACTGCACATTTACTCTTTTTGCCTGAATACAGTCATATTGTACATAGGCCTAGATCTCTTATAATCACAAAGCTTGTAATTTTTATGTCAAACATTTTGTGTTTCTTCAGATTATAGTGTTTGAAAGTGACTCTGCCATTGAAGAGCACAATAATTTGTGTTGCTAAATGTTCAGTTGGGTTGTAAGATTTAGTTCATGAATCACTGAACTTGTCTTTTCCACAGTTGGTTGTGTTTTTTATTTGTCTTGTTGAGTTCATTTTTGTTGTCACTGAAATGCAGAAATTTGAGTGTGTTGGAATATGTCTTGTCATAGTGTTTCATAATATTTCATAGTGCTTAAGATGAACATGTGTCTGTCAGATTCTACTGCCAGTTGTGTTATGTCCCGTTCAGTATGTCACCATTCTAATGCACTGGCAGGTAACACACATGAAGGAAGGCCAGCAGTATATGCATCTTGGGCAGTGTGACTGAGCAGTGCCCTGCCATACGTATTTTATCCCTTTGACTGAACAAACTGAATTGTTGAACAGAAAATGGGCACAAGACACGAAACCACAGTACTCAAAAGTCATGTACAAATGTAACATGTTTGAGCTTGAAGGCAAAGCTGGAATGAGCCATATCGGAAGCAATCGGTCTAGTCTCAGTAAATAGGAAAACCTACCTTGTCTTCGGCCACATTTCCTTTTTGTTGTGACCAAAGCAACAGTGTAAGGGGACTGAAAATTCCTGCATGCATAGCTTCCTCAGTGGCTGCTTTTTATTTGGCAAACCATGATTTTATTCAAACAATTGAGGATAAACTGCACAGTGCAAAGGGTTGCTGGCTGCAGAGCTGTTATCATAATTTATAAGAACAGTAACTGTTTTCGTTTTATTTAACTAATGTTATACATACAATATAGTGTGTCAAATGAAGT
Source organism: Reticulitermes speratus (assembly GCA_021186555.1). Taxonomy (NCBI): domain Eukaryota; kingdom Metazoa; phylum Arthropoda; class Insecta; order Blattodea; family Rhinotermitidae; genus Reticulitermes; species Reticulitermes speratus. Next base: position 25,455,626 of record JAJKFL010000042.1, on the reverse strand, counting down.
ACAAGAATACAGCACTGTATCCCTTATTACACACAAACATTTTTCCTTGGGAAGTGTTATGTCATGTGCCCACCTGTACTACATATTGCATTTACAGTGGTGTCACTACTAGGGTCATTGCTTTTAATCATATCATATATAAGTCTAACAGCAATACTTGAAACAAAGTATGAAGTTTTTCCCAATTTATCAGTTTGCCAATAACGAGAAAATCCCTGGCCAAACTGCCATTGCTCTTAAGTTTGGAAAAAGTAATATTCAACAATATGTCAAATCTGAGCAATTTCTGCCAGGTCAAAAAATGGCAAGAAATGGCTGTCTTTACCGGATTATGTAATTGAATAGCAGTTCCAGTCCATGGCGCTAAATCTTGGAAACACTGTAAAATTTCCACACTTATAACTTCTGTGTCAGCAACATTAGGATGGTCGTCTCCTGAAGCAACTTGCCATCTGCCTCTTTGTTTCTGTGCCTAAGCATGGGAAGCTACCCGAACAGAAAGGTACAGTGTAGTCTGATACATGTGAGCAACTATCAAAAACAAACTTCTAACAGCGCCATAAGCATATACTAATATAAATGTCCAAACTTAGCCAACAATCTGCAGCAGAAATATGTGACAGTGGGCCATTACACAAATCCTTACTGCAGGAAGAACTAAATTTGTCCTTGGTCCCATATTGCACTAACCATTTTAATGAAGGTTTGTTTGGGTTTTCATTCTCTAGTGATTTCAAGAAGCAGTATGAACTCAGTCACACAAATTGCTTTTACCGTCTCCAGCAAGATTGATTCGTGCACAAACCTTAACCACTGCACTCTTGGAACAGCAAGCAGCACCCAAATAAAACACTGTTCTATAAAACATAAACAGGTTGCTGACCTACAGAGCTTGATATACTCATGTACAGTTGGCTTGAGTTTTTTATAGCACATTGTACTCGACTGACATAAGCAGATATTTGAAATGAATTATTCCATAAAATAAAATTGAAAACTAAAATGAACAAATTTAAAGAGGGTCCTAAACCAAGGGAATAAAAGTAAATGGATTGTTTCAAAAGTTAGGGAATGGGTAGATGGATCCATTCTTACGAGTGTACTTTGTATTTGAAGTGTTCAGGTTGGAAAATGTATGACATTCAAAGCATAATATAAGCAGGCACAGAGATGGCCATTTAAAGCAAAATTAACCTCAGCTGTCATGGAATGTTGGGCTTTAAATCTCTATACTTCAAAGGTTAACCACGTGCTGCCCACCAGTCTCCATGTGTGGTATGGATCTGTGCAGCTGCACATTCCCTCTTTTTCTGTAAGTGTATTTTTAACGGTGACTGGAAACCAGTGGAATATCTTTGTGAGGGAAGATTTCTGCCTTCATGTGAGCCAGTTTCTTTTTTATGTTGACATGGGCTAATTTACGGTGAAACCTGGTTAAGACATCCCTGCTTACAATGTTTTCTCACCTAAGAAGTCGGAATAATTTAGTACCAGAATTTTTCTGTATGATTAACTCTGTCTGTCACTGAGGGGTTAAATAAGTCATCATCGTTTCATATCCTGTTTGCATTGATCCATGCAATTACTTGTGGGCAATTTCAGTGTATAAATAAAATTAATGTAAAAGCATTTATATGTGTTTAACAAAATAGAACATAATGTTTAAAAACATTAAATTGTGTGGAAGGATCAGAAACTTCAGGAATTCAGGCATATTTTGTAGTAGACACAACATATAAGCAACAACCAAGTCGTCTTCAAAATATTGCCCTTCTGCACATACACACTTACTCGAGCAGTCCTGCCAATGCAGGAAGAACTTCTGGAAGCCCATGTTTGGTATGGTTGTGAGACCTGCTATTGCATTCAGTTTTATTTCTTCTACAGATGCAAAATGACAACCTTTGAGCCCAACTGTGAGTCTCAGGAAGGCCCAGAATTTGCACAGACCAAGATCTGGAGAATACAGTGACTGGGGAATGGTTAGAATTTTGTTCTTCGCCAAAAACTGCGGCACTGTTAGGATCCTCTGTCAGAATGTGTGACACAGATTTCACAGATGCATGCTGTCATAAGAAATCTTCTTTCAGAATGCTCAAAGGTGATCCATATGAGATGCTAATTTTGTTGGCTATCTGTTTAGTTGTCAAACACCTATCTGGTGTCATGATTATCTGAACGTTGGTCATATTTTTATTATTCCTTGATGGTGCTGGCCTGCCTCTGTCTCCTCGTTTTCTAGTGATTGGTTTTACCAGCCCTGAACAGCCAATTTCTTGAGAACTGCATCTCCATAAATGACCTTACATTGTGTGATTTGAGGTTTTCACAGCATTGTTGATGAGGATTACAGGCTTCTGTTTTTCAGAGTGAATTTGTCCCAGTCTTACTGCTGCACCTACAAGGTATCTCACCAAGTGGTGTCTGATATTCAAAGTTTTATGTTGAGTTCATTAAAATGAGCATTGAAATCAGCAAAGAACGTTAAGGCTGTCAACCACTTCTGATCATATGGCCGAGGGTAGGTTTTGTTTTTTGATGCCCATAAAAGTCTTTATCTCCAGGAAACATTCTGCACAACAGCAACATACATGACCTTGGCAAAGCCACCTAGTAACATTCTTATCCATAGTGCACAATATTGCAAGTTGACTTCCTGCAGAAGCATCTTGAACCGTCAATTGTTAATTCATTGAGAAACAATGACATTCATGATTTTTAATTGTTCCTGTCGCTATAGGATGCAGTGGAAAGGCACAACTGTATATCTGACAGCCTTTGAAAATAATGCAGCAAACCCTGCACTGGATCCAACCATACTTGGTGCACCATCCATTGAAATGGACACAACATTACTTTTGTCAGTATCATATTAAGAATTGCTTGACCCATGGTAGTCTCAGAGAGTCCAGACACCTTCATCAGTTATTTCATTTTGTCACCTGCCACATCTTGCTATAACTACAATTTTTTCCTCGGAAGAAACGTGAGTTGTCGCATCAAAGCAAGTGAAAAACACATCTGTCTAAATCTTATTTTTAGGGAGATTTGAGATATCACTGGCCATTTATTTTCCCTGTCCTTGACAGCATTTCAATTACAGGGCAGCTACTTCAACTGGTTGACAATCTTGCTTTTATTACAAGCTTCTTTAAATAATGAATTTGCACATGACCACCAAATTTCTTTAATGTGCTTACCATGTGAAAAGGGTTTTCCATGTTGACTGATACTCTTAATAGGCTGATAAGTTGTAGCAAGAATGCTGTGTTCAATTTTGCAAGTGTATGGAAAGAGTTAACTGAATATTTCTGTAGATAAATATAGTTTTAGTTCCATGTGTGTTTTGTTTATTGTGTCTTCTAGAGTGCTGTTTGGCAGTGTGGGTTCTACATAAACCAAACACTGAGCAAAGGAAACACGGTGCTTTACCATCACATTCATTCACACCATCCTCCACCATTCCTGAATATCTCCTTCTCTCTCAACTCAGGTGAATGGTATTTCATAATGCCATTTTATGCTGTAAAAAATAAGAAAGGTTAATATTTTAACACATTGTGGACCAGAATATTTTTTACCAACACCTTACCTGTTCCCAGAATGTTTCTGCCCAATTAACATAAAAACATACGCACACACTAAAACCAGTTTAACTTTTCTATTTTGCTGAAATTTGAAATGGGCTATCATACAGAATGGTAGTACTTCTTTTTGGTGTGGTAGCTGGTGTAACATTCTCCTGGATGCAATGTAACCTTACATGAACAGCAGACAAATCTTGTTTACATCATCGTCTTCACCTGCAGACTTCGCAGTCCCTGCAGGGAAATGATCTCTTCTTGGCAGCCACAGTCTTTTGCCAGACTGTGTGTCTTCATGTCCCCATACAACCTTCTTCTGGATCCTGTTGTGGGTCATTGGGTGCTAGTTGATTTTCATCTTCAAGTTGTCACTGATATTGGTGGTTGGTCAGCTGCCCAATATTTTGCAACTCTCTGCAAGAATTTATTGTAACCCATTTTGCTGTTGGGATTTAACTTTCTGCACCTTTAAGGTGTTGAATAATGCACAATTGACCAGCCAAAGCCGATCCTTCTTCAATCACTGCACAGTTTTCTGAGTATGGAATAGTGTTACAGGTACTGATCTACTCTATCCACACTTTTCCTGTGTATTTGTTGTATTCTAGAATGGATTCATGCTTCGTAATTGATTCTCTGTCACCATGTATTTGACCTCTTAACTGTAGAGTTGCGGCATAATGCAAAGGTGATGTAATTCTTTCTTCCCTTTTTTTGTCTTTTCAGATAAACAACAAAAGCTTTTATCGCCTTTCTTTATTCTCTGAACTGCCTCTTTTGCTGAATTTGGTGGACTCCTGTTAGTTCTAATCATGCTACATGCTCTTACTTTTCTATATAGCAGTATGCTACAGACACTGTTACAATAATTGTTCTGATAAACATGATGCCAGAAGTCAAGACAAGGTGTCACTATGGTCAAACTGGTTTCCTCCAACTTCTTTCCTTCAGCCATATAAATTTCCATATTTCTAATGTATCCTTGTTGGCTGTCACGTATGGGAATAAATATTTTCGTAAGAGTTATTTGTGTTTGGTGAAATAAAAATTTATTTCACTTGCAGATTTGTATGTAGATCGCTGGTGCCAATGGTTTGCCATTCCTGTCTTGTCTAATTAAGGGCATGTAATAAAGAGCTATAGTTCCTATATTGAGAATTATTACATTAGAGCTGCTCAGAATGCACAGTTACAAGATCTCTGGAAAGTTATGAGTTTATGGTGAGGCTTCCAGGAACTCTGTGTTGTATATCCTCCCAGGGGAATATAGCCTGCTGTAGGAGTTTGCTGGGCAGGATGTATACAGGACTGAACCCAACATATAATCTTTAACCACAAATTCATAAAATATTAACTGTAGAGTGGCCATTCTTGTAAATCTAGTAGTCACCCAGTTAGTCCATAAATCTTCTACGTTTAGCAGAACTATGCATTAATTTCTATGTTTACACAAGCCCGCCACTGATTCCTGTCCTGAGACAGATGAATCCAGCCCACACCCACCCACCCTGTATCTTTGATTCATTGTACAGTAGAATTCCTTTAATCTGCACCCAGGGGACCTGGCAGGTGCAGGATATATTCTAAGAGTATCAGACAGTACCTAAATTTTGCAACCAGCCCTTAGAGAATGTGCACATGTCAGTTATTTTCATTTCATCATAAAAAGACTTAGCTATTTCAATTTCTATATGCCCTGTCATGGGTTTTCCTTCTGAATGCATTGCTGTAAACCTCTTATAAAAATGTATATTTATTCAGTTACCAGTCACACACAACAAGCTAATTGTAAACTTTTCTGGCGACTAGTTTTGGCTCTAAGATCCGAGCCATCATCAGGCCTTTACACAAGAACAGAAAAGCAGAAAAGTGCAAGTCATTAGGATGGAGATCTCCCCCTTCACATCAAAAATACATTGTAAATGTATATGAAACATGTAAAGATTTGCATGAAGCCTAAGCAAAAAATAGAAACTATATAGTTGTATGACATATGTTAAAAGTTTATGAGTATAAATATTATATCAATAAAATTAATAAGCTACAGTGTTAACTGTGAGGTTCTAAATATATATAAGCAGTTCGGCACATTCCGATGTGTTGGAGGAAGAATATGTCACATGCAATTTTTTTTTGTAAGTCTTTAAGGCAGAAATATTCTTTCTGTAAGCCTTTAGTAGGTTATAATCTTGTTATTGAACTTCCCAAGGTTTCTTCATCATAATGTGTGTTTTCTGAAAATTACCAATGCAAGTTTTCGTAATTATTGGGCGGTAATTACAAAGAAATGTGTTGTACTTTTGGGAGTAATATTGGTAAAAAATTGTCCATTTGACTACATAATCAGAATTTCACAGTGTTTGGGCAAATTATATGGAATGACTTGTTACTGTATATATTAAAATTACTTACAAATGTGATGTTGAACATGCGTAAATATTTATTGCATGATCATGCGCTGTATGTATGGGGTCGGTGTGTGTACGTACTGCTTCTACAGTTGACTACCTTTATGTTTACAAAGTGCAGTGTCTTATAAAGGAGGGGCACTAGTCAAGCGACAATCTCTTTGTGTTACGGTGTCAAATATTTTGTTATATGTAACCTTATGTTTATCATTTGACTTTCCATTGCTGTCTCTCTATAAATATAAAATCTTTCGACTGTATCTAAATGTCATCCCTTCTTATCATAATATAGGATTTTCATAGTGTCGTAAATTTTACCAAAGCATGGCAGGTTTCCAGAAGATGTTAAGAAAATTTGGAATTACAATTATTATTTTTGAATGAAAGGAAATATTCTTTTAATCTTTTTTTGAAGCTTCAGCCAGTTGGTCCTGTATATTTTTACCAACAGTTGTTGCTTGTTAATTGATATACACCACTTTTGAAAATTTATCTCCATTTTTAGATAGTTTTTTTATTTTTAGATGATGTCGAATGGAATTTTTTGTTCTGTATACAATATGTAGTGTATTATGTCTGAAGAGTTTGGTAATGTAATGGGTTTCATTGCCGAAATCCACTTATATTTGCACTAATTTACACTTTATGTCGCTTGAAAAGGCCCTTCACTTTTCCATTTGATTCCATTAATGATGGTAACTGGTCCTTCTTTTTCTTTGTATCACAGTTGACAATCCAATGTTGTGTGAAGCCATAACCACCGGCTGTCAGCACTTTCATGCCTCCTAATTATTTAAGGTTTGAGGAATCATTAATGTTACATTTTTCTTCATGGAATCAGTCAGGTACTGGATGTTATCTGTGGCGAAACTTCCAGTCTTGGGACTATTTTCCTCAACTGCTGAAGTATCAGCATTTCTGGATTATCAGTAGCCAGATTAAAGGAATTCTGCTGTAATATTAACCTCCAGTCTGTATGCCACGATATATTCATATTCAGCAAAACTAATATTCACTGGTTTATTGTAATCAGATTTAGCATAAGTAATCTCCGAGATTACACCTCTAACACACACATTCATATAAAAACTATTTTTGTCACATAACTGTATCGGCACCAGCGTTTATTCTTTCTTAGTTTGTCTGGACATTGTTCACCACTTAAACCAACATACGAGTATTTTCAGTTTCCTATAGAACAATAAAATTTGGCTTGCACATTTTACGTTTTCAACCACCTTTCAACCACTAAGTTTTGTTTTACTTTATACAAAAGTATTTAAAATCTCTTGTGAGGCAGAAATTTTTCTGTGGGTATTAATTGCATAGCAAATCTAAGAAAAGTGTTGGATGTTCATGTTGCTCCTGATTTTGTGTAATGACACCATATTGATGTGGGCTGTGTTACCAACTTTTTGGAGGAACATGTTGCCTCCATCTTCAAGGTCAAAGAGTGAGCTCAGGGAAAATGGTCCTTAATACAGGGAAGCCAACTTTTGAACTTAATGTGGTTGTTCACTCCATAATATTTTACCACTAATCAATACCTGTAAAAGGAAAGTAGGTACATATCTGCAAATTTAGTTTACCATTCATTATGACAATAAATAAGATGAAATGATAAAAGAGACTCTGTGTATCTAAAATTGGAACCAGTGTTTGGTTAGATGCTATGTTCCTAACTGCATACATTTAGAGATTGGTCTATAATTTCCAGGTTTGGTTTGGATTTTGTCTTTATCAGCACTTACCTGTAATTAGCAGGAGTAGCAGAATTGGGCAGTCCATGGCAATTATCGTTCATTTTTGTTTCTCTAACTTTCATACCAATAATCACGTTGCTCTGCTTTCATTGCAGACCACAGGCTGACTGTCGTCCTTGTAGAATGCTTTCTTGTCCCCTGTTTTATGCTGCTTATTGCTGGAATTCAGCCAGAAGATGATTTTCCTTTTTTTCCATTTACTAGAATTCAGTACAGTTGCATAACTCTGGATTATCATAAGATACGTCCCCATTTTCATTCACACACACATCAAAACGTACTCCAATTTTGTATCTAGTAAATATTTAGTGCAAGCGTTCTCAGTATTCTTCGCAAAGATTGCCATAGCCAAACCTGAAATAAGTGAACCTATAACAACAGCGTCCCTTCTTTGAATTTCCTTTCTTCAATTGCATTTCTTGTTGGTTAAATTATTTTGATGTTTTTCTTTTCTTTTGCAGTCATAAGGTAATCTTTGTATATGCTAGTAGTGAGAAGAGTGGCTATCTGTGCAGCCTTCCTACCATTGTTTTATATGTGCTCTAGACTTCAGAAAGAATGCTTTGTTTTCCGTTGGGACCAGATTTACTGATAGAAAACCATATGATATTTGTAGCGTGACTGCTATTTTCAGAATTGGGTGCTTGACCTCATATTTCTTTCTGTTGGTCAGCTCCAACTTGTGGTGCACTATTACAGCAGCCGCGTTAGTCTTCAAATGATGTAAATATAGGACAAGCAACAACTTTTTCTGAGTTGTTGGTGTCATGGGACTAGTGAAATTATTGGAAGTATTTCACACTGAGTTCAAATAGACACTTCATTTTGATTTCCAGGTGGTGCACCAACTAGAGAGGGAAGGGTTAGTTCTTTTCTGCTTGGGAACTGGCACAATGAGTCCTGCATAACACAAAGTAGTGTTGATGGTCTCTCCTTGGGAGAGTGCACTGATCTGAGGTTTCCATTTCTTACCCAGTACTTTTCCTTCTTGATTCCAAACTGCAGAGAAGCCTGATTTATCAAAAGTAACTATTTGAAATTCATGAGTGTTATTTTCATCAGCCACCTTTTCCAACAAATAAAATGAATCATAAACATTTTCCTTATTAAAATCTTCCACTAATACCAATATTTTGTTTGGACTTGTGTGTACCAGCTTTTTATTTGTTATATTCCTTAACTGTTGCCTGTTTTATTTTCTGGTTCTATCCACTGCATGTCTGTCCATTTTACAGCCTCGAGGTGGTTCCTTTGGCAGAGAGTTCTGCCCTGTGCCATTGTCTTACAGTCCAACAAGTGACTGAAGAGTTTTGGGCCACAAAACCATTGATCCATTTGCATGGTATGCCGATTGTTTTATTTGCTGGCATAACCTGTAGACTGTTGAATGCAGTTATGTTGTCTTTGTAGGATGTGTGCCAGTATACACATTGATGGATGGATGGATGGACACACACACATGCACAGTAATCTCTGGACTTGTGTCATCTCGTCTTGCACTCTTCTTCACTTAATGTCGTTTGCCCCCAGATTCATTATATTAATCCAAGTGCACAGATTCATAGATACGTTGCTGCAGATGTCTTTGAGTTGCTGAACTCCCATGATTGATGATCTTGATGGAATTCAGAAGCAGTGCGACCTTGAAGAAGCGGAGGAACCTGAGCCTGGGTCTAAGGGCAGGACCGTGGTGGTTTTGAAGTTGACTGAGGAGCATGGACTCATTGATGCTGGCATCAAGGTGTTTGAGGGCATTGATTCAAACAAGCAGCAATCAGTTACATATAGACAAGGAATTATGAGGATGCTTGCTTTGAAGTCATCTTTGGTGACTCCTGCATAGCCACCTGTACTCGTTGACATTGGAGATGATGTTCCTTTTGACCTGCCCACTGTTCAAGGGAAGTGTTTCCTCCTAAAATTGTCATTTGTTTTTCAGGTTTCATACTTGTGTAATTTTTTTGTAAGTATAAATATATCTGTTCTTCTTGGCCAAAATGGATTGTCTGGAACCACCCTCCCCGTTCTAATGCTGTGTTTTGTGGAAACATCTGTTATGACAACTTTGGGGGATGGCTATATATACACATTAGGCCTGATCAGAAGGTATCCACTGAAAAACTACCAATAATAAACTCATGTTGATGACAGAGTAACTCCCTTCCGAGTGGGCCCCTTCTGCTTGGACACACTTATACCAGCAGCTCTTTCACTGCTAGAAGCACATCTCATACTTTGTTTTGGGGATCTCTAAAAGTTGCTGTGATGCATTAAGTTTGATTGTTTTCGCATCTTCAAAGGATTTACCTTTCCAGGTATTTGTAATTAGGGGGAAGAGGAAAATGTCAAATAGGACCATGTCTGGGGAGTATGGGGATTGATGCAACTGTGGAATGTGGTGTTAGGCAAAAAATTGCTGCACAAATTGGGCCGAGTGCCCTGGTGTGTTGTGTGATGAATTTGCCGCATCCCAGACTGCCATTTTCTCGGTTTTGTATGGCAAACTGCATTATGAAGACCTCTTAGTGCTTCGAAGTAAAAGTGCTGGTTTACAGTTTGGCCTTGTGAAGCATATTCATGGTGCACAATACCTTCTTGGCTGAAAAAAAGTGATAAGCACCACCCTTATCTTACATTGAATTTGGTGCAATTTCTTGGGTCATGGTGATGAAGATGTTTTCCATTGTGATGATTGTTGTTTAGTTTTTGGAGTCATAACTGTATACCATTTTTCATCGCCAGTTACAGTGTGTTTAAAGAAATTTTTGTCTGCGCCTGCACATTCCAGCAAATCAGAGGCTACAGACAGACGGTGTTTCTTCTACTCCACTGTCAGTAGGTGGGGGACAAACTTTGCCTACACATATCTCATGCCCAGATCTTTGGTTGAAGTTGCCTGGCATGAGCCAAAAGAATTCATAGTTCCTCGTGTACTTCCCAAATGGTTAGTGTTTATTCAGCTCTCACCAAATCACATACTTTTGCTGTCACTTCATTTCTGCTGGATGGAGGACGTCTGGAATACTTAACACTTTCTGTGGATGTGCACCCTTCCTTAAAGCAGCAGAACCAGTCAAGAACTTGCGTATGGCTCATGGCCTTTTGTAGAAAGGCAGTTTTAGTCATTTTGTTTCAATTTCCATTGTCTTGAGTTTTGGTCACAATGTGATAACCAAATGTTGCAATTAGATAACCATCTTGTGGAGGCCTTCTGTGTTGTCTTTGGGAGTGAATGAGCAGCTTTTATGCCCTGCTGAATATCAGGTCCACAGATTACAGGTACAGAGAAGTAAGTTAGTGTTAATGCATGGAAACGTGGTGTCACATTCTGACTGCTGCCATCTATTTACATGCTACAGTTAAGTGTGTTCTTAAACAGGACTAATGTTTTAGACTTCACATCTTAATTGGTAACACAGTCCACTATTAGTCATATAATTCTACAGAAATAATACTTCTAGCCATTAACACAACTTAAGTTCTGTGTATACTAGACAATTTATGACATGTTTCTGCCCTCAGTGTTGGTCATCTTCAGGTCAGCATCTTCCTAAGAACATGTAGAGGAACTATAATTTTAATATGAAATATGTATTTATGCATTACGTTACTTGAGGAATTGAGATCTCATAATCTTTACACTGCGATATTCTATACAGATGATTGTTTTTTATTAAAAGTGTGTCTTTATCATTTACTTTAAAGGAATGATTTTGGTTATTGTTTGTGTGTTGGTCTTGTACAGGTACATTTCATCCTACAAGGCTAGTATAAACAGTACTACACACAGTAACAAAAATTCCTGCGTGTAATCTGGTAACTGGGCACTGTTCTGGAGAAACATACTGCCTCCATCTTCAAACAGCCTGCTGACGATAGTGGCAGTTATGTTCGTCTGGAACATTGATGACCATGTATCATACCACATTGTCTTCTAATCCACTCCACATTATGAATATTCACAGTGGTGGAAACATGAAATAAAGAAACTAACAATATAAATTATCAAAGTTTGGATGTTTTATGTTGGGAAGACTCAGCTGCAAGGACTGCATTATGTTCTTTATCAACACAGTGTTAGTGTCACACTGCTTTCATCCACTTGAGTGCTACAATTTAACTTCTTCAAATGAAACAGGAAAGCAAAATGGTGTACTTCCTTGTCACAACCATTGTTATTAAAATAAATATCATGTTAACATTTCACCGAGGCTAACTGCGATTAGTTACAAAAGCAAACTGGAAAACAAATAGAACTCTCCTAGGTGACAGGTGAAGGCAGATAAAATAAATACAGTCAAACGTTGGTATGGCACCACTGTTTGTTCACTGCAGTGTGTGGTGATAGATTGAAATACTGCTATAATAGTTAATTTCTGCCCATGGACTTTCATGGGTGCAAAGTGAAAGTGGCGCTTTATTGGTGGTGCTGTGTTGGGGTTTGACTGTACATACACATGCTTCAATGCCATTTAACATCCTTTAGTTTGGTCCAAGGGCTTAACTTTTTCACACAGTGTAGAAGTAAAAAACTTCTTATGTGAATGTCTTCAAAGAGGGGGAACAAAGTATTTTGCCATTCTGAAATGTAAAATGTTCGGAGTTCTACATGAGTAGATGGATTTAGAGACAACACAACTACCCAAGTTGTACACAACTGTCACCACACAGATGAAACAAATGTAACAAGTACAGCGACATCAAATATGGCAATTTCTGACAGCTATATTTCTTCACAGCATACACAGTGTGGGTTGACAATATATAAAGGAATGAAAGTTCTGTTCAATGCCATCAGATGGAAACGTGTACATATGTATATAACATGCATGCATTTATGCACATCGATGTACACACACTAAAAACTATTTGCTTTGTTAGAAGTTACAGATGAGTAGATGGATTTATAGATGACACATGCAGCCATCATGTGCAACTGTCACCACATAAATAAACACAAATATAATAGATATGTTTACATCAAACAACCTGATCTATGACAAGCATATTTTTACAGCATACCCAATGGCTATGAACTTACGGGTTAAGAAAAGATGTGAAGTGAAATGAATATTAAAATGCCATGAAAAAGAAAACCACACACACACAAAGAACTGTTGACATTGTTAGAAGTTCTACAGTTAATGACTGTGAATACATCAAACATAACCTAATTTCTGGCAGGGGTATTTTCTTCAGAGCACATGCAATTGTTATGCATGTAAGGCCCAGCACTGTGCCATTGTTTAACATCTGTACAACACATGAAGGTTGAAATGATAATGTAACATTGGCATAAGTCATGCCAGAAACCACGAGCATGCTAATTGTAATTAGTTGTAGCTCTGAGGTTGTGCAGAAAGATGAGGCCTTTTTGACATTCTTTAACTAAGTAGATGTGAGAGTCTCTACAGCATACAGATGTAACAGGTTGTGTTGATGGTTTCCTCTCTTGGTAGAATATCAACCAATATGCAGTCCACAGCGTTCCATGACCCTGCAGGCCAGTGGTACATTTCTAGCAGTAATGTTTGACAGCTTATAGGTTATCCACACAAATAATGTTATTCCTTAAATATTATCAACAAAATGTCTTTCATTATTCAGAGAGTTTTTGGTGAATATTATCTCCAGATACTTGTGTGATCATGTAGTTTATTTTACAACTATAATTATTATTGAACGCAGTCTTAATGCTTTTGACATAACAGTAACATTTTCTTACCTTGTGTACAAACAGGTTGAATGTAACAGCACAAGAACTGAGTGTGTATGTTACACAGCGTGGCTGCAACACATACAAAATTAGAATATGTTAGGTGCCAGAATTAATTTACCTAACCTGTGATCGGTTGACTGCACTATTGCCATGTATAGTGAAATATGTGCACTAGGCAAACTGCAGCGCATAAACAGATGCCTGTGCTAGGTGCCAAGTTTCCTGAAGTACCCACCCACTTGCTACCATGTGATCAGATCATCGTCCCTCATCGTATAGCTGGAGTGGACCTTTGGTTTAAGAGGCTTCCGTGATCTGGTCCATGGTGTTAGATGTGGTGTACATGGTTGAATCTGTGCTCAGCCACTGCCGACTTAAGCTTAGACAACCTGACAAGTTGGCAGTGGCTGAGCACAGATTCAACCATGAACATCACGTCCAACTCTGGGACACCAAAATCCTTTCCACCTCTCTGTGCTACATGGTATGGATCATCTGGGAAGCAACTGAGAGTGAGCTCTGTTCCAACAACATGAACAAGGAGGACTGTCTGTGAGCAGGTGATGGAATCTTCACATTCACTCTAAGGGAGTGTTGGAGGCATCTGCAAGATGGTTAGTTTATTACAGCCCCTTTGATGAGGAATGTACATATTCTTATCTTCCACTGGCACTTCTATATGTTCCTCACACAAACTCCACCTTCCATGTAGCTTAACTGTACACCAATACTGGCCACTATGCCAAAACCCTGTCTAGCACATATCACAACCACTCCCACTGGCTCACCATGCACCCATTCTCCACCTGCACCTATATGATACATCCTATCATTCTGCTTGGCTGTTCTTATTCTTCTCGGACAACTATACTCTGAAGACAAAGGCACTGTGATCGTTTGAAATGTTGGGAAGTACTCAGCGACGTGGGATAACACCCCTGAAGACTTGAACATTCAGCAGCACTCTTGTGAGAACCTCATTCGTGCCTTGTGTGGCTTCCTTGTTGTACACACATGGATGAATGTGCGACCTTGAAATGTGAAATTTGCTTAATTTATGGTGAGTTCTTCCTCAAACATGTTTACTTCTTGAGATTTTCAGATCAGGTTGTCAAATATTGAACAAGTTTTGAAAGAGAATCTTAGTTCTGTGCTCTGGAGCACTGTCTATTGTTATTGATGTGTAACATGGCCAAAGTCGTGAGAAATCACTTGCAAGAGAGACGAACTGATGATGTGTATGTGTTTGGTTTGCATTATTGGTCTCTGTGGCTATAATCCTGCACAGGTATAAGATTTAAGTTACTTTATGTGCGCAACCATTTGTTCACACTTAAAGTACATGTTCAGTATATACAGTAGATTCCAGTTAATTGAGCTATCGGTTAATCAGGGCAGCTGTTTATATGGGACAAATCTTAAAGAACAAAACCTACTCGAGAAAATTGCCAGGGATTTCTTAGCTTATTTGGGACAGCATGCTGTTTAATTGGGACAGGGGAAACTGTGGCAGGCAGGAAGCCTGGTTTTGCGTACCCTCCCTCTTCTATTTTCCCTCTGAATCTTCCCCAGTCTTCTAGTGGACGCTTGTAAATGACTCATCAGGAAGCTTGGTTCAACTTCTATGACAAATTTTCTTCTTTCAAAGGTACCATCAGTTATACCAGTTACGAAATATCAGTTAATAGGCATGGATTTGCTTCATGTGTTGTCATGATTATGTGAAGTGAGATCCATCTAGCAAACAAGTTGAGTACTTCAGTAAAACTGGCAGCACATTGTAATCATAGTTTACTTCATATTTCAGAAGAATTTTGGGGCACAACAAAGATTTTGAGTGCTGTAGGTAAATGGTTCCTGTGCTGTGATACAGAACCACTTTGGTATATAGCATATGTTTCATGGATTTGCTATCAAATTACATAGTGGTGACTTTTTGTTTTATAAAGGCTTTATGTTCTGTATTCTGTTCTAATTAGGTGGTTGCAATGTGTAGTTACACTAAAAGGGAAATGATTTGTGGAACACCATGTAAAGGTTTAGCTGACTGGAAGAAGGGCTAGGTTAAGTGGGCGTGTGGTACAAGGGAAAGGGAGAAATCCCCCCCCCCCCAAAAAAAAACACTATTGTTTTACATGAGAATTTGTGTACTTAATAGATTTATACTTACTAGATTTGTGGATTCATTGCTGCAGTTGCATATGCTTTTCAAATGTGGGCACATTTTTGTAATCTGTTTTGTAGCAAAGAAATGCAAACATTTCAAGTTCAGAAATCTAATAAGAAAATTTGAAACCATGCTATCTTTTGGGGACACTCTGTATATTATGGTTGTGTCAGCTCTGTCTCTATTTGACTAAAGAAAATCTTGAACATTTTGCTCAGGTTTTCACATCAGTTACTGTTCTAACTCCCTTTCTAATCATCCTGTAAAATAAACCAGGAACACTAACAGGGCAATATTAACTTGTGTTTAATATTTGTTTAATTGTTTGTGATATTTTCAAACAGCAGTGGTGTAATGTTAAAGTTTATTTTGTATGAGATCAAGTTTATGTAAATATCTTATTATGTACATATGTCATGTTATTTATTTCTTTTTTATGACAGTTGGGTTTAGTCACCATGACATAATAATTGATTGTGAGTCTGGTGGAGGAAGCAATTAAAGTGTAGACAATTAGATATCTTCCTGATGTTTTGACAGAGGCTGAAAATACTTCCTTAACTCTTGGCTGCCCAGTCAGATTCAGTCTTTCTTTTTTCTTGGTGTCTTCACCAGTATCTTCATGTAGGTAATAACTGCCTCCTTCCAAGTCCTTACTGACTTTCCATTCTCTTGATGATCTTCCCATATTATGATGTATGTGACACTACATATTGCTGTAGGTGAAACATTGTCATTAAACAAAGGCTTAGTCAATCAGGCCTGGCCTAAAGCTGCAGACTGTGCAAGAACTGCAAAGCTGTTTCTGAAAATGTCATGTCACCTACAAGAAAAACCTCTGTGCCCCAAGATAAGAAACAGTACTGAAAATAAGGTGTTTTGCATTGGTTTCTAATTTGCAGGTATTAGAAAGTATTTGCAAATTATACATAATAGAAACCCAGCCTGTAAGTTTCAGCCAGATTGGATTATGGAAGGCCAATTAGAACCTGGCTCATTGCCTCAGTTCGTTGGGAAAGAGGTAAGTGTAGCAGCACCACCACATTGTCACAGAAACTTAATTCTGGTGTAAATTTCTAACCACAGTCATTGTACAGGCACTCTTTGTTAGGTATGGTTAATATTTGTACAAAAATGTAACACAATAAACAAGAGTTCTGCACCTTTGTGAAGAGGACAATTGCAAGTCAATGATTAATAAAATTAGGCTTTATTACTTATTGCTATAAGAATTGCCGCCATATTGTGAGCAGTTAATTAAATTCCCGTACCCATTTCCTGTTTAAACGACATATAACAAAGTTTAGCTGTAGAAATGTGTTGCTGTTCTGACTCCTGCTCTCGGCCAGCTTTTGCTGTGATACCCGTTCATGTCGCGTTACTGTTCCTTTTGATTTTTTCGTACTACAAGGGACATAAGACAGCTCTCCAAAAGTTCCCGAAATGTATCAGAAAAAAAAAAAAGTAGACACAC
The DNA here is from genome assembly GCA_021186555.1 of Reticulitermes speratus. Lineage (NCBI taxonomy): Eukaryota > Metazoa > Arthropoda > Insecta > Blattodea > Rhinotermitidae > Reticulitermes > Reticulitermes speratus. Next base: position 25,438,511 of record JAJKFL010000042.1, on the reverse strand, counting down.
TCAAAGTCCTAATAGCCCTCATCCCCGTCGAAATAGTCCCCTTGGGAGCGTAAACAACGATCCCAACATTTCTACCACGATCGGCAGCTGTCCTCGAAGTCCTTTTGTGTCAGCGTGTTCAGCACCTGCGATTCGGCCTGGATCTCTTCTACGGTGTCAAATCTTCACCCCTTCAACATGATTTTCATTTGGGGAGGAGGAAGAAGCCACAGGGGGCTAAATCAGGAGAGTAAGGGGTGGGGGACGATCGTCATGTTTTTGGAGGCCAAAAACAGCTGTACAGCCAAAGTGGCGTGCAGGGGTGCATTGTCGTGATGGAGCACCAAGTTCTTCGTGCGCCAATTTTCTGACCGCTTCCGCCTCGTGTTCTCCCTAAGCCACCTCAGGACGCCGCAGTAGAACTTCGCATTCACGGTCTTAACTGTAGGGACGAATTCCCTTTGGATAATCCCGTAAAAGTCGAAAAAGCAGATCTGCATTGACTTCACATTGCTTTTTACTTGCCGCGCTTTCTTTGGCCGGGGTGAAGATGGATACTTCCACTGGGACGATTGCTGTTTTGTTTCAGGGTCGTACACATGAATCAAACTTTCATCACCAGTTACGACCTTGTAAAGGAAGTCTGGGTCATTTCTGACCTGCTTCTTAAGTTCCATGCTGACTTCCAGCCTATGTTGCTTCTGGTCGTCAGTCAGCAGCCTTGGCACGAATTTTGCAGCAATGTGCCTCATGTTGAGTTCGTCCGTCATGGATCGTTCGCCTACGGTCCTCGCGGATAACCTCACGCACTTTTGCAACATTTTCCGGCGTTGTGTTGGTTGAAGGTCGTCCAGAAAGTTCGTCATCGTCAACTGACGTTCGGCCATTTTTAAACCGGTTAAACCAGTCGTAGGATTTCGTCTGACCCAAAGTGTCGTCACCAAATGCTTTCTTGCCAAGTTTGAAGCGAAACTTGACGCACACACGCTGCTCCTTCACGTCCACCATTTCAACGAAAAAAAATCGCAAAACGACACAAATATGACGATATAAAAATGCGTAGATCAAAAGAATACGTGCAGTCATTACCAAGCCACGTCGCTCACTGGTTCACAAAGGATACCTGCAGCGCTACCAGGCGCTACTACTCCGTACTAAGACCGGTTCCCTCGCGACGTTCAAATTTCGGGAATTTTGGGGTAGCACTTCGTACGCTATTCTAATTATAGCGCAGATTTTCCCCAGTCTGAGTACCTGGTGTCTTGCTTGGAAAGCGTGGCGTGTAGCCTGGCTAGAGGCCTACATATTTGTGGTGCATGCTAGGTTAGCCGATCTAAATGCTAGTCGACGTGGCTAGACACGGCAAATATTCCAGACGCCTGACCAGCAAGATGGCTGGGTTAGATGCAAGGAGAGCTGTAATAGATGCCAGGCTGGACAAGCTGGACTCATTGAAAAATATCAGTCGGTATATTCGTCACGGTGAACAATATAAATCGGTGTATCAGTCTCATTAAACCACAGCAGTCGGTATGTGAGTCACGCTGAACAATGTTAATCGGTGTATCAGTCTCACTGTACCGCAGCAGTCGGTATGTGAGTCACGCTGAACAATGTTAATCGGTGTATCAGTTTGATAGTAGGAGTTTATCATTAAACTGTTTGTCATTCAGCCAATCGGTGACTTGATGTAGATCTCTTCAGTTCCAAAAGGCGAATTCCGGGGAATTACGTTTAAATAGGCGAAGAACCTCTTACAAAGCAAATGCCGGCATTGCAAAGTCGGTATAGTGACTAGGTGACGGGCCGAATGATCAAGAAATCTTTGTTCGTTTCTCGGCAGAGACAAGAGATTTTTCTCTTCCTCAAACCGTCCAGATCGGCTATGGGGGTCCACCTACTCTTCAGTGAGTAACGGGGACACTTTACCTGGGTTAAAGCGGCCGGGCTTGAAGCTGGGCACTTACTCCCATCTAGCGTTTATGTTAAGAAGAAGTGGAGCCCTTATGCCTTTATGGCATACACAGAGATGACTTTATCTTCCCGTGCCTGTATTTTCGTCTAATTAAACGTTAAATAGTTAATAGACTTCTAATAAACTAAACGGGAAACAGGAAGGAACAGCACGACTCCCGCATCTGCCGCTGTTGTAACACAGTTGTTGCGAAGTTGATGTACGATGAGTTCTGTACTTGTACCTCCTACAAAGCAGTCAGCGACACGTGGGCCTATCATTATCTGCCACGTGCCTAATCTTCGGCTGCGGCGGCTTGTGCGTAGCGTACTTTCGTGTGAATATGCGGGTGTATTGCCTATGAAGCATGGTAAACGGTCTGTAAAAAGCTTATATCCAGAAGATATGGAGATACCACATTCCTCTGTAACTTTGGCACGTATCTACCAAGCTAAACGACGTCACATCCTAGACGAAAACAATCCTCAATGAAATGAAGGCATATGGGCGAGTGGAGGTACAGCTCCGCTTATTAACCTCAGCAATAGATGGCTATGAGTGGTCAGTTTTAACCCTAGAGAAAGAGACCTCGGTACCCACTGGATGGGAGACTGGGTGGGCTGCAGAGCCGGTCTGGTCACTTAGGAGAAGAGGAAAGTTTCTTGCCTCTGCCGAATATCGAACCATGATTCCGCAGTCGTACAGTCTTTAGGCTAGTCACCAAACCAACTACGCTGTCCCAGCTCCTGATAGGTAGATCCGAAAGTTAGTTTGACGTGTTATAGCTAGGCCAACCCGTTTGATTGCAGGGAAGTGGAGCAAGTTGTCAGGTGCCGAGATAAGATAAGATTCCCCTGCAGAAGCACGAACACGGCGTATCCTACAAGGGGGAATTGTATTCATTGTGACTATTTAAATGTAGCAGGAAACCGGATACAGGCACGTGGAAGACATTTATAAACTTCCATAAATGTACTAATGTAATAAAACTACTCTGTAGCTGTCCTACACACGCACACGCACATATAAATGATTGAATAAATAAATAAATGAGTATTTTTTTCCAGAATTCATTCTTCTTTAAATTCCGTCATGAACCTCATTTATACTCGTCAGTATTGCTCACATTATAAACTTTTAAATATTTGCAAGGGCTTTATTGCACACAGGGCTACGTATGCAGTGGGTCAAACAAGTCACTCCGGAGTTGTAGGAGGCTGTATTTTCTTAACTATTACACACTGTGAAATAAACAAAACGCTGAAACGAAGGTGAACTGAAGACGTTTATGTCAGTATATTTCCACCTACGCCCCTTTCGTGGCTGGTAACTGGTGTCAGCTCGTAACGAGCTACTGATTCATTTGAACCTGTACAACTCCACAAAGGAAAGTGTTGTGGGGTGTCAAATCTGGTAACCTCGCAGGCAAAGTGTTCGGGTCTCATCTGCCCATCCAATGCCCAGGAAATGCGTTACGAAAAATGTTACTGCAATAGGACGGTACTGCAGCTTGCTTAGTTTTCGAAGTTCTCTTCTTCATACTCAGGAAGGTCCACAAGAAAAAGCCGAGGTGAGTGAATTCTGGTTATCTCACAAATAAAGTGATTGGGCCTCGCCTCTCATCTGTCGTGATACTATGCTGGAGAACTTCATTCTGAAGCTAGAAGAAGACAAAGTTAAAGTTTTCTGTTTTGTCTCATTGCGGTAACGTTCATAATGCATTCAATGGCAAGTTTCTTGGGCATTTTGTGGGGAGGTCAGACCCTATTGCTTGACCTCCGTGATCGCCAGAGGTAACGCCGTACTCCTTTTCCTTGTGGAGTTATGCCAAAAGTTCTACATGAACTCCGCGGATCACTACAACTGTTGACACTCCAGAGATGCCGAGGTTGGGTTACCGTCTAGGCATCTACCGAGCTACTCGTGGAAATTTGCTGACAAAATGAAGTAACCTTAATTTAATTGTTTTGCTACTTTCTTCAGGCGCGTTCGCAATGCAGTTGAGTAAAGCCACTAATGACTCGTGTCATGTCCTCCCGTCTTTCAGCCTGTCCGCATGGAACAACGCGACTTATATCGGACGTATTTTCGAGAAATTTTATATTCGGGATGTTTTCTGATGTGTCGAGACATCGATTTTGGTTAAAATCGGACAAAAACAACAGATACTTTACATGAAGACATATGCACACATGTGATACCACGCCCTTTACGAGATAAGTAGGGCCTACAGAATATGTCAGCGCTTACGAGATAAGTACAAGACGTACATTAGAGCCAGTGAGGCCGAAGGAACAGTTAAGAATCTAACAAAACACGGTATATATATGTATATATATATTATACGGAATATCATCCCACACAAAACAACAGGACGTTGTAATTGCATTTAGACGTCACTGAAATTATTCACGAATTAAAAATGTAGGGAGAATAACAGAACGAACGCACCGGAATGTTACGCCTTTTGGACACTTCCTAACTTGTCAGTGTCTATGACGATTAAAAACACGGCTTCCTCAATCGCAGGAGTGACACTTTGTACATTCTATATTACGATTTTTTGGTTTATCCGGTATGTGGTTAGGTTATGAGCTGGATGACGGAAGAATCGTGACTCGATTCCCGGCATGGGCAGGAGAATTTTTTCTTCTTCGAAACGCCGAGACAGGCTGTGGGGCCCAAACAGCTTTCTTTCAATTTGTAGTGGGGATTTCTACCCCGGGGGTAAAGTGACAGAAGCATGAAGTTGAACAGTGCTGAAGTTAAGAATGCGTGCAATTATACTTCAGCTTCCTCATGTGACTTCATGATGTACACATTATAGTTTCCGTCCACATGGAACACCTCGGCTCCCACTGGGCGGATTTTTACGAAATTTAATATTTGAACATTTTTCGAAAATCTGTCTAGAAAATTCAATTTTCATTAAAATCTGACGAGGAAAACGTGTGCTTTATATGAAGGCCTATGTACATTTATGATAATACTCGTATGTCGTTCAGTTCTTCTTAGAATGAGAACTGTTTCAGAAGAAAGTTGTAGAGAAAACCAAAACACACATTTTATGCTCGAAAGTTTTTCAGAAAATCTTTCCATTTATGAGATAATGTGGAAAAATATGGCACAGCCAGACAGGCCACACATGACAATATAATGTTGCGTAGAAAACATGCGCTTTGCATGTCGGGTAACTAAGACAAGAATACAGACACATGCTCAAAGATTTAATACTTATTGCTTCATAATTGATGAATTCCCTCTGATCTGGTAAAAGGGTTTGTGGAAACACGTACAAAACTGGGAAAACTACGCAATGACTTGTATGTTATTTTGATCTGTTTAGCCAAATTGTACGTCTAAAGAAGACCATGGGTAAACGAACATTATTTTGTTTCAATGCAGCCTTTATATCTCACGCGTGAAAAGAGTGCAAATTAGTTGGAATATAATTTCTTTCAAAAAGTGATACGTATTATTTGTATTGTTGCCGGTGACAAAAATTTACCATAAAAGCATTGTTGTGCAACAATCAATATTTTTTCAGTTGACAGTGACATGCAACTTAACAACAATAACACACACATGGAATGCATTGTTGTGTTTCCACTGCAAAATGGTCAAGTGAACGCGCCACATTGCATATCTGGTATTTAACTGTACACAATTATCATTTCAATTCACGTAATGCTAAAGAATATCTGCAGTTGTTGCAATATCAGTAAATAACGAAAGTAGCAAGCAGCACCTAATTTGGTGTCTTATTTATTTATTTTTTATTTGACTACGCTCTCAACAACCCAGCTTACGTAGATCGTTTGATTGGATTATAGTGAATAATGAATTGTAAAAGATGTGGAAGGAAGACATCACATGACGTAGGTTAAGTTGGTGTCCGACAACTGCTTAGAGAGACTGAGAAGGACTGCAAATCGAATTCGGTTACTTTACGTGTATTTGGAACGTGCTCACAAGCCGTCACTATTTCACACTGCCCGAGCATTATCTTGAAACGCACAGTTGTTAAGGAGTGGCTGATAGTGGATAGTTCGTCACACAGAACACTGCGTCCTGATATTCTTGTTCGCTATCAGTTGTGACCTGCCTACAGATTCAGACGTAAGTAGACAGACCATTGCAGTTTTGTCCTATTACAGTCGTTAATTAGTAAACAGTGTAGAATATGAAAGGGAGCTCCTTAAATTCTATCTTGAAACCTCACTATACAAACGTGCCTTTTTCTGTGTCTTTGCGTTGGTAAGTTGGTAACAGCTTCGTGTTGGCTGTCGTGTGATATTTATTTATGATTTATTTAATGATGCTGATCTGGTGTTGACACAGCCACTTGTACAGTTAGATTCAAGTAACAAATATTCTGTTCTAACGACGTTCGCAGTAGCTAGGACTACTTAACGTAGAATGGTATGGGTAAGCAATGAAGGAGAAAGGATATGGAGGGTCGTGTTCTAATTTAAGATACTGTCGCGGTATTTGCGAGGAGCGGTTGAGGAAAACACAAAACCTGTTTTCTGTCCACAAACCTCAGTCAAGATAATTGTCCCGAGATGCGACCAACGCACCGTCCAATCCACTTGGGCCAACTTTCTCGTTTTGTGATATTAATTTGAGCTACGAGTATTTCCGGAGGTGGGGTCAAATGAGAACAAAATTGCTAGAAAGCTCCTAGGCTTTGCCTCCTTGTCCTTCTGATAATTGTATATAGCATAAAATTAAAAACGTTAGAATGGTAAAAATAAGAAAATGTGGCTTAAGAATTTTCATGTTTCGAATATTTTTACTTTGTAGTGAGAACATTTGAGAAGCCAAGTAATCTGATGAGCTTACTGCAAGAATTGATTTCATGTTTGAGAACTGCATTAGAAATATGCAGCAATAATTTGGAACTTCGGGTCAAGCTCAGTATTTGCTTGTTAAGCTGAAGAAAACAGGAAATTCCAGACGCATATTTGACGACCCTGTTTCTTCTCTCGTAAAGCTTCGGTACGTATGTACGTATAACGTAACAGTGTGGCGCGCTAGCATAACCTTTGTTGCTATAGAAACGCAACAATGCGTTCCCTTTGTATTGTTGTTGGCCTACATGTAGCTGTCAACAATATAAAACCGTTGTGATGGCACGGAAACGCAAGAATGAGTTCCTTTTACACTGTTGTCGACCTACAAAATATTGCTTACTGCTCTCAACAATATAAACGTACTTAGGCCTTCATGTAACGTACCCGATATTTTTGTCCGATTTTAACCAAATTTGGAATTTTTCGTTAGATTTGCCTAAAAGTTCCCACTATCAAATTTCACGAAAACGCGTCCAGTGGGAGCCGCTTTTCACTACCTATGCGAACGCACCTAATAAAGCTATGCAACAGGCAGGGGTGGATCAACTGTGGTCGTCTGCTTTACGGTACGTTCCGGTCAGGTCACAGAGCCAAGTTCACAAGTGTGTTCGTGTTCTCCGATCCAATCACTTCCATGGTTGAACTGAAAAATGTGACAACACTGCTCTGACTACTTGGGACAGAAAGCTTTTTCGCACCATTTTCAAGCGACAAGGCTTCGGAAAATGGCTGCCACCAGCAACCGGTTGCGATTGGCTGACGTCCAAAACATATCAGTGCCCTAGTATTTCCCTGCGTTAGTACTATTGCTTTATTAGTAATTTCGGTATCTTACCTTATCGCACAGCTGTTGTCACCAGCGAAGTTGTGTTCCTATGCAAGGAATTGCAGGGAGAGGAGGGGTGCCACCAGGCTGCTATGCGCATGCGCCTCTTATACTAAAGAAAACCCTATGCGGTACCTACCACAATTCATCCAACCGAGTAAAGGATATCTGAAGCAATGGATTCTGTTAGGTAGGTATCTGTCGTGCCGTATTTTGAAGCTACAATGTAACAAAACACGTTTCTGCAGCCCGCACAACTTCTTTGCTGTACTTTAACTTATTATATCTCAAACAGTTAAGACAACACATTTCGACATTTCCTATCAGGTCAATTTACTTAACAAAATAGGCAATGTACCTGAAACATAACATTGTGGGGAATTCGCGTAACCATTGCTGCAGTGGAAACACAACAACCAGTTCTGTGTGTGTGTGTGTGTTGTTGAACTACATGTCACTGTCGACTTCGCTAAAGAATTTTCGTTTGTCCATGGCCTTTTTTAGAGGTACAATTTGGGTAAACAGATCATAATGACAGATAAGTCGTTGCGCAGTTTCTAAATTTTTGTAAGTGTTGCGGTCCAAGGATCGAATCTAGGTGGAGGCGAGATTTTCCGCACCCGTCCGGACCGGCGCTTAGGCCCACCCAGCCTCCTGTAAAATGGGCACGGGTGTCTTTTCCGGGCGTAAAACGACCGGGGCGTGGCGTTGACCACCAACACCCATCTAGTGCCGAGGTTAAAGAAAAAGTACAGCTATAAATTTGGGACTTCATGGTCTGTTCTAGGGTGAAAATTTTCCGTAAAACATTTTAAGAGATCAGACGGAATTAATCAGTTATAAAGCAATATGTATTAAATATTATGAGTGTGTCTGTATTCTTGCCTTAGTTATCCGGCATGCAAAGCGCATTTTTTCTACGCAGCATTATATTGTCATCTTTGTCCTGTCTCGCTGTAACATATTTTTTCACATTACCTGATAAACGGTACGATTTTTGAAAACCAAATGTGTGATTTGATTTTCTCTACAAGTTTTTTAAACATTTCTCATTCTAAGAAGAATTCGGTGAGATATTAATATAACCGTATGCAGGTTTTCATGTAAAGTGTCGGGTATTCTTGTCAGATTTCAATGACACTTGAATTTTCTCGACAGATTTTCGAAAAACCCTCAAATATCAAATTTCATGAATATCTCTCCGGTGGGAGCCGAGTTGTTCCCGGCGGACATACAGATGGATGGACGGACAGACTGACATGACCATGCTAATAGTCGCTTTCAGCAATTTAGCGAACTCGACTAAAACACTGGGGAAATTTAAAATATCTACGTGATTTTGATCATATTATCGAAGGAAATCGAAATATCATATTTCTTTTTACACAAGGTGAATCATAACCGTCAATCACAACTAAGCTCTTTTTTGCATAATACATGGTTTTCATGCAACATGTTTCGACACAACAAGAAGCCGTCGTGAGGCTAATAAGACACTAAACAAATTATTATGTAAGTTGCATAATATTGTTTTACACCATGAATATATATGGCTGAGATCTCACTTTCACAAGTATCGTTAAAGTATAGATAAACGGAAAACAGTTATTCTAAAAAATTATGTTATTGCCAATAAATGTGATAAAACAAGAAGTTAAAAATGTAGCATTAAAATATTCAAAATTAGAAAGAGTATACTAATGCTTCCAGATGAGAGTGCGCGGTTTTCTCTAAACATTCGGGCTTGGGGGATCGTTTTATATTCACATTCCTTAAAATGTGTGCTCTTTATTTGAGGAATATTCAAAATGTCATTATAAATTATGTCAACATAAACTAAAAGAAAAGAAAGCTATAATTGCCAAAGCCGATAAAGGCAATTATTTATGCTATATGAGGAGTCATATAATGACAAAATAGGAGTCTTTCTATCCTCTAATGATGTTATCATACTAAACTCTGATCCCAATAATACATTAAAAAATCCATGCATCCCTAAAAACCAGGAATGGAAATATATTAACCTGAACCACCTTACTCCTTCTATCAGAGGAATAATAAAATTGTATACACCTGACAACCTATTCGACCAGTAGCTAACTGGAAGAATGCTCCCGGATATAAACTGCACAAACTTTATATTATTCATACCGTGCATTTTTAGTCTATCATACATCTGTTCAACCAACTAATGCACACTTATTATTCTTTATTATACAATAGAATTTTACCATAAAACTAGTCCGACATGTTTCGAATCCCTATTTTGTGATCATCATCAGGGACTTGGATTGTAAATTACACAAATTACAAATAAAAAATAATGGTACATTTTAAAAGTATGAAGTTAAAATGTAGGATATCTCAGTTGTTTTCTGGGTCCACTGTGCATCAGAAGTTGTGTGTCTACGTGTAGAAAGCTAGGAGAGCTGTCCTAGCTTTCTACACGTAGACACTAATCACAGAGTATAAGGAAAACAAGGAATGACGACATTTTGAATATTCCTTAAATCAAGAGCACACATTTAAAGGAATGTGAATATAAGATGACTCCCCTAGGCCGAATAGTTCGAGGAAAACCCTCACTCTCATCTGGAAGCATTAGTATACTCTTTCTAATCTTGAATATTTTAATGCTGCATTTTTAACTTCTTGTTTTATCATATTTATTGGCAATAACATAATTTTTTAGAATAACTGTTTTCCGTTTATCTATACTTTAACGATACTTGTGAAAGTGAGATCTCAGCCATATATATTGATGGTGTAAAACAATATTATGCAACTTACATAATAATTTGTTTAGTGTCTTATTAGCCTGACGATGGCTTCTTGTTGTGTCGAAACACGTTGCATGAAAACCATGTATTATGCAAAAAGAGCTTAGTTGTGATTGACGGTTATGATTCACCTTATGTATCTTCATCACACCGGGATTTCCCACATAAAAATAAATCCTTTTACACTGTCAGTACATTATGTTACCTACACTTGTATAAATCTACGCATCGTCATAAATGTTTAATTGTGTCCTATGACAGTGGAGTAATGTGACAATTTAATATCAGTAGGTGAGGATTTCCTGCTGTGTATCCTCTATAACTAAGAGCTGATCGGGGCTGCTCTCGTCTTAAGTTACATTGTAGTTAAGTATTCGTACATGGGCGGGGTACGATGCCCTTTATAAGTCGTTCTGTATGCTTATTCAATATGTTCGGAGTTACCCCCATGCCTGAAGGCCGTCTCCTCTATTTGAGACCTGAAGACACACCATGCCTTTGGGACAAAATCAAAGTCACCAAGCAAGTTTCTTCAAACAGGAAGGTTTTTGAAATATTCGAGATGTACCCGTTTCAAATTTTAGCCTAAACACCAAGGTTTCTCACAGACATTTTCGTGGTATTCCTTAGGTCCTGTAAGCAAATACCGGGATATTATTTCAAATTACAACATTGTTTCCTTCCACATCCATTCCAGTTCATTTACTATCATGCAATCATTCGGAGTTAATGACAGCGTCGTTAAATAAACTACAAGTAAATAGATAAGTAAACAAGTAAAACTTTAATATTATTCATTCCGTACATTTTCTTTTCTATGTTTACTGTCCGACGAATGTACACTTTTATTCACTATTAATTTGTGAAACACAGTCCTACATGTTTCGAAACTTATCCCAGTTCATCTTCAGGGACTTCTGACTGAAGTCCCTGAAGAGAAGTCCCTGAAGATGAACTGGGATAAGTTTCGAAACATGTAGGACTGTGTTTCACAAATTAATAGTGAATAAAAGTGTACATTCGTCGGACAATAAACATAGAAAACAAGTAAAAGTTTGTCAAAAAATTCGTTAAATGGAAAGGAATGAGGACATATAGACGTGACTAAGTCAAAGACGGAAGGACAGACAGAAGAACTGGCAGCGTTGTTGAGACACGGGCAGTCGCAGTGCTCACATGTTTACTCTGATGTCGAAGTGCGTATGTTATTCTTAACGTTACAGAAGCAAGAACAGCCGCAAAAAAAAACCATGAGCTTTAAGAACTAGAGTGGCTCAGGGAGAGTACCTGGCTACCCGCCACAAAGGTCTTCCTAGGGACCTGCCGGCTACGGACTGGAAGGTCCGGGGTTCGAATCTTCGCAGACACAAGACATTTTTATCTTCTCCAAAACGCCCAGACGGCTCTGGGGCACACTCAGCATTACTCAGTGGGTACCGGAGTTATTTCCCGGGAATAAGGCGGCCGGAGCTTATGGTTGATCACTCGCCTCCATCTGGCGCTGAGGTTAAGAATAAGTGGAGCTACACCTCTCCTCTTCCTTGTACCTTCATGGAGTGGACAGGGATAACTTTACCTTTACCTTTAGGTACTGCCTGCACAAACGTCTGTCTTTCCTTTGCTAGCATAAAAACTCTCTGTAACAAAATCAACACTTGTGAATGTGGAGAATACAGCCTCGTTCCGGCCTTGGTTCAAAGTCCGAGCCCATTTGTTGGTCTTCGTTTTCGTCATCATCTTATCAACAGAGCTGCGAAGTGTTCACCACCATGTGGTTCACGAACCGCAGGGGGTTTACGGAAAAGTAACAGTAATGGCATAATCTGGCGTATTCTTTGTGTCCATTTATATGATACGATGGCAAGTAATATGGTCTTATTTTCCGCAGCATACATTTAAGAAAACCTTACGTTAACGTGTTCGTTGACTTGTAAAATTACTAGTTTATTTTTCCGTTTGCACTTTTTATTCTGTAAGAAGACGGTGGAACACCGAGTGACGGATAAGTACTTGGCGATAATGGGTGCAGAAATTGTAAGATACAGTGACTTTATGTCGCTCCCAACTCCATCTCTGACCACGTACCAGAGACTGTGGGTTACTGCGGTCTGCTTTTCCCATTCTTAGAAGCGCTCTTGCCTACTCCAGTAAAATGACTTTTTTTTCTCCAGGGGCTGTTAACAATTTACAGCCGGCAAGTAATTCGTACCACAATGGATAAGTGTTTAAAAAACAAGAGAAAAGAAGTGTCAAAATCAGATTTTGTTGTGGCAGGTCCGGCGTGTGATAAACAGAAGTCGTGAGTAGTTCCAGGGCAGGTATATCCCATCGACGCCTAGCGTCGCGACGCCTCCACCTAGGGATACGACGCCGACGCCCCGACGTCACGACGCCGACGCCCAACGTCACGACGCCGTAAACCTAAGGATGTGTGTAGCTCCGACGCCCGACGTCACGACGCCATAAACCTAAGGCATAGCTCTAGACCTTAACCTAGGGATATGAGTGGGTTTGGTTGTGAATATGACGCCGACGCCCTAAACCTGTGGAAGTGTGTGTGTGTGTGTCTGAGGTGTATAAGTAAAGGGGAGGGGAGGTTGTAGCTCCGACGCCATAAACCTAAGGCATTGCTCTAGACCTTAACCTAGGGATATGACGCCGACGCCCTAAACATGTGGAAGTGTGTGTGTGTGTGTCTGAGGTGTATAAGGAAAGGGGGGAGGGGAGGTTGAGATGCCAGGCGTCGGTTGTGAGTAACGCGGCCCACAGTGTGAGACGGTTGTATCAGTAGCACGGCAGAAATGATACTGGAAACCTGATGAGACGTACAGTTATATAGAACGAACAGTACGTGACATACGTGACGTCTAAAAGAAAACACAGGTGTGAGAGTGAACAATATGTACGTGCTTTAACATAAATTGCGTCGACGAGCAGATCGTGACAAACGTGACCCGATGACACAGGTGTTATACGTGCGTAATAATCAACACACAAACACCATCCTTGGGTCTGGTTTTAAATATGACGCCGACGCCCTAAACCTGTGGAAGTGTGTGTGTCTGAGGTGTATAAGGGGGGGGGGGGTTGAGACGGTTGTATCAGTAGCACGACAGAAATGATACTGGAACCTGATGAGACGTATAGTTATATAGGACGAACAGTACGTGACATACGTGAAGTCTAAAAGAAAACACAGGCACAGGTGTGTTTGTACGAACAGACCTTGAGGTGTATAAGTAAAGGTTGAGATGCAGAAGATGCCAGGCGTAGGTTGTGAGTAACGCGGCCCACAGTGTGAGACGGTTGTATCAGTAGCACGACAGAAATGATACTTGAACCCTTGTGTGACGTTTAAAATCAACACACACACACATTTTGCGTAAGAACAGACATTTTGATCAGCTGGTGGGTAATGTGTTGCACATTGCATACACATTTAGTATTGTGTTGCAGGATGTGGTGTCCAGTAAGTACACACTCAGTAGCCAAATGTTCGTATTTTATTAATATATGTTTAGGTTACATGAATTCAGATTACATTATACTGTATGCAATACACAATTGTCTTTGAATCTGACTTTAACAGACACACACACACATGTTAAGGGGTTCTGGAGCTTTGGTGTAATTGTGGATAGAGTTGATATTCTCATATCGTCTCGGTGCAATGTAGATTGATTTATTGTTTGCATTCTGTATTGTCGGCCAATCCGTCCACTTTCATGCTGTTAATAGTTTCATTGTTTTTGATGCACTCGTCGCACTGTAGGTGTTTTGGTGTTTCGTGTTCACACGCTTCGTATGTATCCGCGCACTGTGATGGCCACTCCCAACACGAACTGCACGCGCACACTGGTATTTGATGTTTGCACGGTGGGTGTTGCGAGCAAAGTAACATTGCTACTGATTTGTATGTTGGTTACACCCACACACACACACACTGCAAAACAAAAAAACAAATGCCATGTTTTTACAAGGTGAGTCATTCGAGAGAGAGCAGGAAAGCGTTTGTCTTTTCGCAGACGCCGTGGTATATCAACTTAAACTTTAATGTGCCATTATTGATTGAGACAATATCGGGATCGGTAAAAACGTCGGTGTAGCGTTTGGGCAGATATACACGCACGACGTCCACTGAAGATTCCCTAAGAATGAGGAGAATGGAAACTCCATATTTCGTCTCCACCCTCTCGGCTCTGAGCACGGGATATTCTTTGTTCTTATGTAAAGAGCTTATAGTTACAGAGCGGTTTGATGAGGCCTCCTTAAACCTTCTGAGTATGTCTTCCATCTGTAAATAATGTATTATATATATCGTGTCTGTGGTGCATATGTTGTAATAATTAGTAAATACAACGTGAAGAAATTTGAATAGCGGTTGTTTACCTCAAAACAGTGGAGACAAAATGCGGTGAATGCAACACTGATGTTTTTTGGGGTGGCGATGTAAAGACGTTCACACACCTTCAGCGGCAGCAGCAGCAGCAGCAGTTGTAGAAGATGATGATGATGAATGCACAATAGTTCCTGTGGGACTTTTGTAGATAGAATGGTTTCTAGACGCTTGAAACAAGACGATATATAGGACGATTAGAACTGTCGAACGTGACTATTGACTCAAAACACCACCTGCGAGTCTCACAAAAGTGCTGATGTTTTCGTTTTCACGGAAAAAAAAAAGTGATGATATTGTAGTTTGTAACTGCACCTGCATTTAACACACACATTGACGTTAGGGTAGAGTCGGAGGTTGCTGGACAGTAGCAACGTCATAAGCGGTCGACACCCACACGTCACTCGTGGCCCTGGGATGTTTGACGTATATTAGCTTGGATAACGAGAGAGATGTACAGAAGGAATAGGAGTAAGAGTTCCAGATATGGCGTAGCAGATTTAGGTTAGCGCGAGGGCCGCACTTAAAATCTGTTTTTGTTTGTGTGTTAGTGTTCGAGACGTATGCACTTCACCCCGCGAGATAACTCGAACAGAGCCTTCTCGCAATGAGCGCACCAAAATCGCTCCTTTTGCAGGACGAGCGAGATCACGAATTCACCTGCGGATGGGAAGCTGATCAGGGTGTGAGTCCTCCACACGTGCCGCAGTTGCTCATTGATGACAGGCACGCACTTTTCGTGATACCTCTGTTGCGAGATAGGTCCTGTACTGCTATACCAGAAGAAATGTATAGATATTGGATGTGGGAACGGACAGAGATTGTTGATGGAAACACGGGATCGTGGCCATCTGCACCAGGCGTACGTATACATGTCGTATGTCGTGTCTGGATCGAAACGAAAATTTTCAATGTCATAAACGAAACGAAACACAATTTGTGAAGCAGAGGCCTTCAGTGACGGTGGTTGACGTCGACACGCCGTGCAGGTGCAAGGGTCAGGGCTCCTACACTGCAAGTCGACGTCATATATACCTTCAAACATCCCCTCGCACGCCCTACAGGACCGCGAGACCGTACCATTGCTCGAGGCCCTGTAGTGCTTTAGAAACATGACCTTCTCGCGAGGCGAGCCAGGTCCAACCGTGATGGCATGGTTTACAAAATAGTGGGAAAAAGAATCCCATATGTAATTTACGAAGTCCAGATTAGATCGCGGACCGCAAGGATAGACGCTGTCGATACAATATATTTTAATGAATTTTGTCACGTCACCCCTGCGCACAGTGTATTCGAGATACTGGCCCGGGTAGAAAACAGGTGAAGTTGATAGTTCAAAATGAAAATCACATATCGAAAATTGTACATCTACGTCTTCTATGGCAAGATTATTTATGGAAAGTATTGTATTTGCTATGTCGGAATTGATAAGGAGTGGGTATGCCACGTATATGGCGATGTCATAAGAATTAGAAAAGACACCCGCCATGTAAGTGGCGTACTCACCCGCCACCGCGCAACACATGCCAGCACAGTGGAATATCCATAACAGCGCTTCTATAAAGCGCCTGTGTGGGCGATCGGCCGCCGGTACGAATTCCGACACCCAAGTCGCGTTGCCAGCCTCGGCGCAGATGGCATCGTGAATGTCTGTGATCTTGCTTGTCCCTGTGAAAGGTCTACCAGCGAGACGCATATTTGTTTTTTACGTAACTGCAAAACAAAAGAAATGTCATGTCTTACAAGGTGAGTCATTCGCGAGAGAGAGCAGGAAAGCGTTTGTCTTTTCGCAGACGCCGTGGTATATCAAGTTAAACTTTAATGTACCATTATTGATTGAGACAATATTGGGGTAGGTAAAAACGTAGGTGTAGCG
This sequence comes from Reticulitermes speratus, assembly GCA_021186555.1. Classification (NCBI taxonomy): domain Eukaryota; kingdom Metazoa; phylum Arthropoda; class Insecta; order Blattodea; family Rhinotermitidae; genus Reticulitermes; species Reticulitermes speratus. Next base: position 25,421,844 of record JAJKFL010000042.1, on the reverse strand, counting down.
TTTGGGCAGATATACACGGACGACGTCCACTGAAGATTCCCTAACGGTGAGGAGAATGGAAACTCCATATTTCGTCTCCACCCTCTCGGCTCTGAGCTTATAGTTACAGAGCGGTTGGATGAGTACGTCTTTCATTTGTGGTGTAATAGTAATATAAATAGTGCCTTTGTACGGTGAATACAACGCGAAGAAATACGAATACTAGTTGAAGCAAAGCGACTGCTTACCTCAAAACACTGATGTCGATCACACACCTTCAGCAGCAGCGGTTGTAGAAGATGATGATGAATGCACAATAGTTTCTGTGGTACTTTTGCAGACAGAATGGTTTCCAGATGCTTGAGACAAGACGATATATAGGACGGTTAGAACTGTCGAACGTGATTATTCACTCACAAAAGTGATGATAGTGTTGTTTTTAACTGCACCTGCATGGTCTAAGACGTGTATTTAAATTTAAATACAAGCCATATAAATGGGTTCAATACAATTACGTCTATCAGTTACGTGTTTATTAATTAGTTGCGTGACGGTGTTTGTATTTCATTACAACCAAAGCAAATAACGCGGGCCGGGTACAGCGTCAAAGTGATGTGGGAATGCGACTTTGAGGAGACGCTACGCCTACGCCCACGCCCCGAATTACTGACTCATGTCCTAGTCGAAAGCGGACCCCTCAGGACGAGAGACGCGCTGTATGATGGTCGCACCTAAGCCATGAGACTTCACTACCGAATGAAGGAGTGTGAAGGGACTATACGTGGGACATCCCACGATTCACTTGGAATGCTATGATATAGAGGACATGATAATGTGCACAGTCCTGTATTGCCGTGCAGGTGCAATAAGCGCCTCTCATTCTGTTTGTGTAGGACGTGCGCCGAGACGACGGATTTTACGAGTACTAGGTCACGCGATACGATCCCGAGACCTGCGAAGGAAGACATTTCGCGGGCTATATAGACACGTTCCAGAAGCTGAAGGCCTAGGCCAGCGGCTATCCCTCGTGAGTTCAAGGGCCACAGGACGAGGAGAGGTACGTGCAACAGCGAGGGCGTAGGTCTGGACAGGGACTCGATCAGTAAAAACTCTGCCAAACTCAGCTTACCGAGTAGAATAACAGACTGATCGAGTCCCTGTCCAGACCTACGCCCTCGCTGTTGCACGTACCTCTCCTCGTCCTGTGGCCCTTGAACTCACGAGGGATAGCCGCTGGCCTAGGCCTTCAGCTTCTGGAACGTGTCTATATAGCCCGCGAAATGTCTTCCTTCGCAGGTCTCGGGATCGTATCGCGTGACCTAGTACTCGTAAAATCCGTCGTCTCGGCGCACGTCCTACACAAACAGAATGAGAGGCGCTTATTGCACCTGCACGGCAATACAGGACTGTGCACATTATCATGTCCTCTATATCATAGCATTCCAAGTGAATCGTGGGATGTCCCACGTATAGTCCCTTCACACTCCTTCATTCGGTAGTGAAGTCTCATGGCTTAGGTGCGACCATCATACAGCGCGTCTCTCGTCCTGAGGGGTCCGCTTTCGACTAGGACATGAGTCAGTAATTCGGGGCGTGGGCGTAGGCGTAGCGTCTCCTCAAAGTCGCATTCCCACATCACTTTGACGCTGTACCCGGCCCGCGTTATTTGCTTTGGTTGTAATGAAATACAAACACCGTCACGCAACTAATTAATAAACACGTAACTGATAGACGTAATTGTATTGAACCGATTTATATGGCTTGTATTTAAATTTAAATACACGTCTTAGACCATGCAGGTGCAGTTAAAAACAACACTATCATCACTTTTGTGAGTGAATAATCACGTTCGACAGTTCTAACCGTCCTATATATCGTCTTGTCTCAAGCATCTGGAAACCATTCTGTCTGCAAAAGTACCACAGAAACTATTGTGCATTCATCATCATCTTCTACAACCGCTGCTGCTGAAGGTGTGTGATCGACATCAGTGTTTTGAGGTAAGCAGTCGCTTTGCTTCAACTAGTATTCGTATTTCTTCGCGTTGTATTCACCGTACAAAGGCACTATTTATATTACTATTACACCACAAATGAAAGACGTACTCATCCAACCGCTCTGTAACTATAAGCTCAGAGCCGAGAGGGTGGAGACGAAATATGGAGTTTCCATTCTCCTCACCGTTAGGGAATCTTCAGTGGACGTCGTCCGTGTATATCTGCCCAAACGCTACACCTACGTTTTTACCTACCCCAATATTGTCTCAATCAATAATGGTACATTAAAGTTTAACTTGATATACCACGGCGTCTGCGAAAAGACAAACGCTTTCCTGCTCTCTCTCGCGAATGACTCACCTTGTAAGACATGACATTTCTTTTGTTTTGCAGTTACGTAAAAAACAAATATGCGTCTCGCTGGTAGACCTTTCACAGGGACAAGCAAGATCACAGACATTCACGATGCCATCTGCGCCGAGGCTGGCAACGCGACTTGGGTGTCGGAATTCGTACCGGCGGCCGATCGCCCACACAGGCGCTTTATAGAAGCGCTGTTATGGATATTCCACTGTGCTGGCATGTGTTGCGCGGTGGCGGGTGAGTACGCCACTTACATGGCGGGTGTCTTTTCTAATTCTTATGACATCGCCATATACGTGGCATACCCACTCCTTATCAATTCCGACATAGCAAATACAATACTTTCCATAAATAATCTTGCCATAGAAGACGTAGATGTACAATTTTCGATATGTGATTTTCATTTTGAACTATCAACTTCACCTGTTTTCTACCCGGGCCAGTATCTCGAATACACTGTGCGCAGGGGTGACGTGACAAAATTCATTAAAATATATTGTATCGACAGCGTCTATCCTTGCGGTCCGCGATCTAATCTGGACTTCGTAAATTACATATGGGATTCTTTTTCCCACTATTTTGTAAACCATGCCATCACGGTTGGACCTGGCTCGCCTCGCGAGAAGGTCATGTTTCTAAAGCACTACAGGGCCTCGAGCAATGGTACGGTCTCGCGGTCCTGTAGGGCGTGCGAGGGGATGTTTGAAGGTATATATGACGTCGACTTGCAGTGTAGGAGCCCTGACCCTTGCACCTGCACGGCGTGTCGACGTCAACCACCGTCACTGAAGGCCTCTGCTTCACAAATTGTGTTTCGTTTCGTTTATGACATTGAAAATTTTCGTTTCGATCCAGACACGACATACGACATGTATACGTACGCCTGGTGCAGATGGCCACGATCCCGTGTTTCCATCAACAATCTCTGTCCGTTCCCACATCCAATATCTATACATTTCTTCTGGTATAGCAGTACAGGACCTATCTCGCAACAGAGGTATCACGAAAAGTGCGTGCCTGTCATCAATGAGCAACTGCGGCACGTGTGGAGGACTCACACCCTGATCAGCTTCCCATCCGCAGGTGAATTCGTGATCTCGCTCGTCCTGCAAAAGGAGCGATTTTGGTGCGCTCATTGCGAGAAGGCTCTGTTCGAGTTATCTCGCGGGTGAAGTGCATACGTCTCGAACACTAACACACAAACAAAAACAGATTTTAAGTGCGGCCCTCGCGCTAACCTAAATCTGCTACGCCATATCTGGAACTCTTACTCCTATTCCTTCTGTACATCTCTCTCGTTATCCAAGCTAATATACGTCAAACATCCCAGGGCCACGAGTGACGTGTGGGTGTCGACCGCTTATGACGTTGCTACTGTCCAGCAACCTCCGACTCTACCCTAACGTCAATGTGTGTGTTAAATGCAGGTGCAGTTACAAACTACAATATCATCACTTTTTTTTTTCCGTGAAAACGAAAACATCAGCACTTTTGTGAGACTCGCAGGTGGTGTTTTGAGTCAATAGTCACGTTCGACAGTTCTAATCGTCCTATATATCGTCTTGTTTCAAGCGTCTAGAAACCATTCTATCTACAAAAGTCCCACAGGAACTATTGTGCATTCATCATCATCATCTTCTACAACTGCTGCTGCTGCTGCTGCCGCTGAAGGTGTGTGAACGTCTTTACATCGCCACCCCAAAAAACATCAGTGTTGCATTCACCGCATTTTGTCTCCACTGTTTTGAGGTAAACAACCGCTATTCAAATTTCTTCACGTTGTATTTACTAATTATTACAACATATGCACCACAGACACGATATATATATATACATTATTTACAGATGGAAGACATACTCAGAAGGTTTAAGGAGGCCTCATCAAACCGCTCTGTAACTATAAGCTCTTTACATAAGAACAAAGAATATCCCGTGCTCAGAGCCGAGAGGGTGGAGACGAAATATGGAGTTTCCATTCTCCTCATTCTTAGGGAATCTTCAGTGGACGTCGTGCGTGTATATCTGCCCAAACGCTACACCGACGTTTTTACCGATCCCGATATTGTCTCAATCAATAATGGCACATTAAAGTTTAAGTTGATATACCACGGCGTCTGCGAAAAGACAAACGCTTTCCTGCTCTCTCTCGAATGACTCACCTTGTAAAAACATGGCATTTGTTTTTTTGTTTTGCAGTGTGTGTGTGTGTGGGTGTAACCAACATACAAATCAGTAGCAATGTTACTTTGCTCGCAACACCCACCGTGCAAACATCAAATACCAGTGTGCGCGTGCAGTTCGTGTTGGGAGTGGCCATCACAGTGCGCGGATACATACGAAGCGTGTGAACACGAAACACCAAAACACCTACAGTGCGACGAGTGCATCAAAAACAATGAAACTATTAACAGCATGAAAGTGGACGGATTGGCCGACAATACAGAATGCAAACAATAAATCAATCTACATTGCACCGAGACGATATGAGAATATCAACTCTATCCACAATTACACCAAAGCTCCAGAACCCCTTAACATGTGTGTGTGTGTCTGTTAAAGTCAGATTCAAAGACAATTGTGTATTGCATACAGTAAATGTAATCTGAATTCATGTAACCTAAACATATATTAATAAAATACGAACATTTGGCTACTGAGTGTGTACTTACTGGACACCAGCTGATCAAAATGTCTGTTCTTACGCAAAATGTGTGTGTGTGTTGATTTTAAACGTCACACAAGGGTTCAAGTATCATTTCTGTCGTGCTACTGATACAACCGTCTCACACTGTGGCCGCGTTACTCACAACCTACGCCTGGCATCTTCTGCATCTCAACCTTTACTTATACACCTCAAGGTCTGTTCGTACAAACACACCTGTGCCTGTGTTTTCTTTTAGACTTCACGTATGTCACGTACTGTTCGTCCTATATAACTATACGTCTCATCAGGTTCCAGTATCATTTCTGTCGTGCTACTGATACAACCGTCTCAACCCCCCCCCCCCTTATACACCTCAGACACACACACTTCCACAGGTTTAGGGCGTCGGCGTCATATTTAAAACCAGACCCAAGGATGGTGTTTGTGTGTTGATTATTACGCACGTATAACACCTGTGTCATCGGGTCACGTTTGTCACGATCTGCTCGTCGACGCAATTTATGTTAAAGCACGTACATATTGTTCACTCTCACACCTGTGTTTTCTTTTAGACGTCACGTATGTCACGTACTGTTCGTTCTATATAACTGTACGTCTCATCAGGTTTCCAGTATCATTTCTGCCGTGCTACTGATACAACCGTCTCACACTGTGGGCCGCGTTACTCACAACCGACGCCTGGCATCTCAACCTCCCCTCCCCCCTTTCCTTATACACCTCAGACACACACACACACACTTCCACATGTTTAGGGCGTCGGCGTCATATCCCTAGGTTAAGGTCTAGAGCAATGCCTTAGGTTTATGGCGTCGGAGCTACAACCTCCCCTCCCCTTTACTTATACACCTCAGACACACACACACACACTTCCACAGGTTTAGGGCGTCGGCGTCATATTCACAACCAAACCCACTCATATCCCTAGGTTAAGGTCTAGAGCTATGCCTTAGGTTTATGGCGTCGTGACGTCGGGCGTCGGAGCTACACACATCCTTAGGTTTACGGCGTCGTGACGTTGGGCGTCGGCGTCGTGACGTCGGGGCGTCGGCGTCGTATCCCTAGGTGGAGGCGTCGCGACGCTAGGCGTCGATGGGATATACCTGCCCTGGAACTACTGTCGTGTGATCAAACACGAAGTAGTGAAGGGAAACTGTGTGTTAAAAACATGTGAAGAGGACTGTATTCAATTTTGATGTAATCACAGTCAAAACTATCTAAAACTGCGGTGCGTAATTTGTGGTTATATGATCGCAAGCAGCAGCCTTAAACCGCCTTCTTTGGCAGCACTTAGAAAAGAGGTGCCCCAATCAAATCGACAAGGTTGTCGACTCTTTCAAACAAAAATTGGCGTCTAAGAGTGGTATTACTCGTATTACTTTATTTGTACAGCAGCTAATGATAATGAAAATACACTTGAAGCACCGTACTGAGGAACTTATATAGTAAGAAAAGTCGTAAAATTTCATCTTATTGTAGAAAGCTTGATTGATTTGTGCATAAAGAACGTACTTCAATGCCTGTTGGAGGAAAATGCTGCAAAAGTTAAAGTGGTCCCGTTATCAAATAACACAGTGCATAGGCAATGGTGACAAATTCCCCTCCCCCCCAATATTGTTTCTACCTAAGAATAGGTTTCTTTTGACTACTGAGTTGAAGAGGGGCAAATAAAAAAATTGGGGGGAGAGTGGCGGAAAGGGGTGTATGTATATAAGTACTGGTTCAAATCCATTTTCCCCCTCTTTCTAAATTGACTCTCTCGTAAATTAAAGTTCTTAATACCCATCGTCGATTTTGCCCCCCCCCTCCCCCTTCCCCAAATGTTATTAGCCACGTTACGCGTATTACACTGTGCGCCGTCAGATTAATGACGTGTCAAATAATGTAGAAACTGCAGCATACAACGACTTGAACATACTTCACATTATAGCATCCCGTTGGATGAACTGACAGATGTAGTTAGTCTTTCAATTTTGTTAGTGTTTGCGCAATACAATAATAAGAGTACAGTTCAAAATGGCTTGTCATGTTGTAGACCCTTGAAAGAATGACTCAAATGGCATGCCCCCATGGAGAAAATAACTGCTGGACGATGCAGTGAATTTAGTGAATTTTATCAAAGCATGATCCACAAATTTAAGAACTTTCGGAGCACTTCGCGGGACAACAGACACATGCGCACTTCTTTGTTGGCTCTTTACCCAAGTTGGTGACTCAAGCTGTAATATCCTCTTACGTTTATTTGAGCCTAAAATGAAGTACTTTTTCTTCTTAGAGTCTATGCTTTTTACAAAGTAAACTGCATGTAACATCGCGAGAGGTTCCAGACTTTGGGTTATTTGACAGACATTTTCTGGAGAATAAATTACTCGCATTTAATTTGTCAGTTCAGGGCTCGAATACAATATTGTTCAACTTGCAAAACCGAGCTGAATCACTTACACAGAAGCTAAGTTTCTGGGAAAAGTGTTTGGAGAGTAATCAGGCTGAATTATCCGACACTTCACGATTTCCTAAAGGGAAATGGACTTTAGCTGGGTGAGAGTGTTAAAGCTTACTATCTGAACACTTAGGGTATAAGAAGATTTGTCACGAAGTTCGTTCAGGGAATGCTTTTCGTCTGTGTCGGGAGATAACAAATCGATACATAATCATTTCGATGACACTGCCATCTTTTGCAACACACTCGTAAAGTACTGAGATAAAGTAAAGTTCACCCTAGAACAGGCCATGAAGGCCCAGAGGGGAGTAGAGGTATAGCTCTACTCTTTCTTTAACCTCGGCGCTAGATGGGGGTGGGTGGTCAACGCCACGCCCAAGTACTGAGGAGAAAAAGCAGTTACTAGAAATGTCCACTTGTGCGAAATGAGAAGCAGCGTTAAAAGTCTTCACTAATCATAATTTGGGTGGGCTTAGCAAGCGAGTTCCGATGGTGGTGGGCAAAGCTGTTGCAAATTCACTGCAGCTTGCAACCACCTATTTTTTTAGAAAGTAATCTTCTTACACTCATCTGGAAACCTAATACGGAAGTATGCTCAACGCGTAATAAGACTTGAGGATATCTTTCTTCAACAGTACCTGACTAAAGCCCTGTGACGGCCAAAATAAGCACAGCCATCACATTGAAATTCTGCCCTGTCCACTAATATCAATTTAAGCTCTGTTCTCATTGCCTTTAAAGAAGGGTCGATCTTAAAACTGAAACTGTTTGGGAACTGTGCATAACTCTGGGCTGAGACTCGCTCAACGGTTATGATAGTCATTACGAGTGTTTTAATTTATTCAAAGGATGATGTAAATATTGTCAGCTGTTTTCACCAGTAAATGAATAACACATTCAAGATGGTGTGTGAAACACAAAAAGGTAAAACTCCAACGCCAGGTAGTGGCATTCTGGCGCGCATAGCCGGCAAGCCTTGCCCTATATTTTTACTGTTTTCGAAGTAAACGTAGTAGTGTTAAGTCCTAATCAGAAACGGAAATTAACTCTAATGGGCTTGGTAATCGCTTGAAACTCTTTCCTAAATGACAGCACACAAAGTGACACAGTCAGTGCAATATATTTTGTAAGAAAATTTACAAGATTATATGAATATATTACCATAAAATATTTCAGTACATACGTACGTGAGTTCCTTCTCGTGTCCGGGCATGCCAGCAGATGCCAAACGTTTTTACTGATTTCTTGGAACTCGCTTTTATATTTCTTTGTAGACAGCGACTTACTCTAGGCCAGATTGACAACATTTCGGACAAATTTGGCAGCCTGTATTTTCTCATTTTGGATAATTTAGCAGTGTCGAGCTGCAATGAAAGATGACAAACCAGCGCACTACGATACAGCGCCATCACAATGAATTGGAAATGAAAGAATTCAGAAGCGTATAAAGCTATACAAAACCGGAAGCATCTGAAATATGTTAACTAACTAATATAATGATAGGAGGATTCGAAAGTTCAATGCCACTAATAAGGGAGCCAGATATTGCACACGACCCAGCGCAGCTTTATCCATTTCCCATCTTCGCAACTTATCTTTAAGTCGTACGATATATTTTAATGTGATTCTTCTCTGTCACTATTAAAGGTCGATGTTATTTACGACATTTTCTCTTCAAAATTCTGTATGTTTATTGACATATTCATATTATTACCCAAGCTAGTCAAATGACAAACCGAATGTAGTCTTCCGCATTTCACTGTCAAATTTCGAAATATAAAAGAGTCTTGAATCCCCTCTTGGGATAGCGTAGACAGTATAATGACTAGGATACGGGCTGGGTGATCCGGATTTCGATACCTGGCAGGGGCAAGAGACTTATTTTCCTCGAAAACTTCCAAATATTTTCTGTTGCCCACCTAGCCTTCTATTCAATGGGTAAAGGAGGCAATTTTTCCAGGGACAAAGCGGGACTTTAAGTTGATCACTCACTTTCTTGTAGTGCCAAAATTAAGAATGCGTGGAGTTATACCTCTACAACACCCTATGCCTGCATGGTGTGGGCAGGGACAACTTTACCTTGATTTCAGGCTTCCGCCGCGATGTTGATAAGATCTGCGCTCTTCTGGGATATTACGCAGCGTCGTGTGGTAATTGTTTACCGACGTTTCGGGACAACGTATCGGTCCCATCTTCACGGGTCAAGAGTCCGAGAAGAAAAGAAAGAAAGCCGGCAACCTGTAACGTAGATTCTATATGGGAAGGTGCGCGTGGGGTGGTAATCAGTAGGCGTGATGACAGCCAATGGGGTTGAACCAGGGTAAGGGAGGGGTGGATGGAGACAACGTTAAGGAGTTAGGGGTACCGAGAATGCAGTCAGCTAAAACTGATAGAAAAAACATGTATGGACTAAAGTAAGAGTAAGGGAGGAAAATAGAAAAATAAAACTAAATAAATAAAAACTACAAATAAACAAAAAATCAAAAATCAAAAAATAAAACCAAAACAGCGAGAGGGGAGGGGGAGAGAGGCACGCAAAATGTACGAGAACCGGTCCCAGGGCGGCCAAGTCGCTGCCAGTGCAGCAAGGTGAGAATAATGGGAGAAAAATGTGTGGAATGCAGCAATAACACCGCGTAATATCCCAGAAGAGCACTGATCTCAGGGACAACTTTCTTTTAACTTTTACCATGAATGTTATCTCCCAAAGTTTGCACACGTCTTTAAGTCACACTAATTAGTTAGCACGCTTGTCTGTTTACTTAAGTATGATGCATCTCTTACATACTCTATGTAGCATCGACAAGAGTAAAATAATGGGAATGATTATGAGAGATGATTGTGAGCCGTGTCAGGAGCCATGTCCTAAGTACTAATTTTCCCTTTTTAAGTTCCCTTTTTCTACGTTCTCTGCATATTTGAGTAGTGCCAAATACTTGTAGCTGTACGAAATCCACATAACTACAGCAAGTCCACAGTCTTTCTTTCTTTTCACTTTTGACACGAATATGACTGCAACGGAAGTTACAAATTTTCAGAATGTGCATCACTATAAAAATTTTAGAACTCATTAAAGCTAGCCAGATGCGCATCCAGAATTTTTCACTGGGGGGGGGGGGGGTGGGGGGAGGGACTGACCCTGAGGCTATATATAATTTGTTTGATTTTAAAAATTATGTTATAAAAAATTTGTTATAACAATCGTGTCGTGAATAAGACATAACACTGTCTGCAACTGCATTTATATACACACATATATACAATATATACAATGTATAACTACATGTTCCATGACTCAGTCACAGTGACCTGTCTTCTTTTTTAATTTTATCAGTTTACTTTTCAAAATTATAGTTTACTAGTCATCAGCTGTTTTCAGTGGCTGATTTCGTCTGAAGGGTAAATCACGTAAACCTTTTGATATCATAATATCTACAAAATCTGTGTTTTTTACATTTCGGTTTTGGGGGGTTTGGAGCGGCTACAGCCTGGTAGCCCCCCCCCCCCTTGGGTACGCCCCTGAAAGGAGATTTGTTCCCTGCTCAGGTATTTCTATGCATATACATGCATCTACGGATATGATATTACCACAGCTGTCCCTCGTCGTTTGAAATAAGAAACAAGCCACAAAGTTTGTTAAAATCTGGTTGGCCGAGATAGACTGCTTCCGGTGTAGCTCACTGGCGGATTTAAGTTGCTATTTAACGACATAATGAGTGACTGACATGGAGGAAACAAGACAAACCTGAAGAAAAAGACTGGGAATAAAGGGTGCTTGCTGCAGCGGTTCGTATGTCTGTCTACAGGTGGGGCAGTAGACAGGAAAACTAATATGAACGTATTACTTGAACATAATTTAATTTAAATAATCTTTTATTAGATGCGATATTTGCGGTTCTCGCAGGGGTACTGATGCAGGTTCAGAGCTTCGGGGATATAATATATATACCACCAGAGAGAGCGTCATGTGTCAGGACGCTTGAACGATCATCAAAATGTTTTTATTTAAATTTAATATTTATTGGCCTACGCTGAATATTTTGTCGGTCAGCAAGACTATCACATCCATTAACTAATATGACATAATTCCTTTTGATTTCCAGGAAAGAGGAACATCAGAATGCCGAAGCCCCATCTCCCGCTTATTGTCTTCATTTTATACAGCAATGTCGTCGCTATTTTGTCATCAAAAAATCGCTGCGATATGTGTACCTGTGACATAGTCGACAGGGTGTTATTACTCAACTGTTCCGATACCAAGCCAAGGCCAGGGGACAACTATGGGTTGATTCGACAGCCGTACCCCGAGAGCTATGCCTATGACACGTATGAAAGGATCAACGCCCTTTTCGAACGCAACAGAATTAAGACACTTGCTCGTCTGTCTCTTGTTGGTATTAATAGTCTCTCTCTTGCCGAAAACGAAATCACTGCTATAGATCCCGGAACATTTGTGAGACTTAAAACTTTGAAAATTCTCTCACTTAAGGACAACAAACTGCAAACCCTGGATGAGAAATCATTTCACGGATTAAGCAATTTGGAAATTCTGGACTTATCTTATAATAAGCTTACTAACTTACCTTCAGAAACATTTTCTGTACTGAGATCTCTGAAAACGCTTTCTTTGTCACACAACGCGATTGAGAATTTAGAAGGTGAAGTATTTGCAATATCAACGCTGCAAACTTTAGATGTATCATTTAATTCTATACTTCAAATAGGATTATATGTATTTGAGAAGGCAGATAATCTGAGAACACTGAACTTGTCAAGTAATAACATAACTACACTAGGCAGTTACAAAATCGCCTCACTGGAAACACTAGATCTATCCTTTAATATAAATATGACATTGGACCAATATGCCTTTTCGAATTTGAAGTCTTTGAAGTGGTTGTCTCTCTCATCGAACAATCTAGATGAAATTCCTTCAAGTGTGGAAATGCTAGCTGAACTGCGGGTGTTACACCTAGAAGGAAATGTCATTGAGGACATTGGAGATAGTGCCAAGAAGCTGAAGCTGGAGGAACTGTATGTGCAGAACAACAATCTTCAAAACATCGACGTGAATGCCGCCAGACTCAGGGTAAGAGATTTATGCATGTAAATGATTCAAGGTTTAGGTAAGAAGGTAGTTGACAAAGATCAAATTTAATTGGATTCCCTGTAAAGTGACCCTTCATATAAATGAAAGTGAAATAAATTAGAGAAAATAAGATATTGATTGTACCGACATCTCGAGAAACGGTGGATATTCAGTGTACCAATCTACACGACATCACATCTCAGAACATGAAAATCTTTATCAGAAATGCTCTGATAACCTCAAATCTTTCATCTTCCAGGAATCAAAATACGCACGTAAAAGTACAAGTAAGTCCTTACGTAAAACAATCCGTGAAACAAATGAATGTGAAGAAAATGTACAGATCTTAGGCTAATATATGTAGACCTAGGACATGCACATCCGTTGTAGTAAGAGTATTTCAAAATACGTAAAAGATACAAATAAAGTTTGAGCCCTTACGTAGACTGCACCTTAATTGAAATGAATGAGGTATAACCGTTATCATACTGGTAATTGTCGTGTATTTCATTTTATGTAATATGTATTGTAAATCATAAAACGTAGGTCTGAAGATTCATTTAGTTGTAGGTCCTTACCCAAAGCCACCTTAAAGCACTTTACTATAAAGGGGACTTATACGTCACAAGAGTCCTAAAACAGAAGCATCCTGTATCATGTTTCACTAACACTGATCAAAGGACAGAACTATAGAACACGTTGTTTGTCGAAACGAAATACCTCGATGGTGCATATCTGCGGATGCAAGAATAATGTAAGAGGTAACAGAAGAGTATCCTGAAACCCAAAGATGTGGAAATATTTTGAGGTTACAAAGTTTGAATGGATAATTTACACCAGGGGTCAGCAAAGTCCGTGAATCGTGCTCCCCTCACCCCCCCCCCCAAAAAAAAATTGCTTTTCCTGGTTCTCCTTCCTGCCACTTCGAAATTTGTCTTCGTAAAAAATATTAAATAATATAATTAATGAAGTGTTTCATTCCAAAGAAATGAAAGGTGAGAGGATGCTATTTTACACGGTCGGGTAACGTAAGTTGTTATATCACCATGATACGAGTATGACGTCTAGAATAGTACCTCCTTGACAGGAATTAAAGAAAACATACATTTTTTTATGATTATCTTAATCTGTCTTTGCTTGCTTCGTGTCATGGTGACTTTTAAGGTTAAAGTTGATGTCTTCAAGGGACTATTGTGATATTTTCATTCCAGACTACTTACTATAATAATTTTTAATATTTGTCGATGCTTGACGTTAGGTAGGCAAGAAAGGGTACGTATTAACAGTGTAATGTAAGGAAATGAAGGTTGATGGGTGACAAGTAGCTGATCCGGCAGATTCGCAGATTTAATGAAAAGAGTAAAAGGTAAAAGTCACCCTATAACAGGTCACGAAGGCCCAGATGGGGAGAAGAGGTATAAGTCTACTCTATAACCTCGGCACTAGATGCGGATGGGTGGTCAACGCCACGTCCCCACCGCTTTACTCCCGGGAAAGGTACCCATTTTGCAGGGGGTTGGGTGGGCCCTAGGGCCGGTCTGGACGGATGCGTAAAAAATGAAAAGAGTACTTCAGATTTGTTTCATACACACAGCTGGTCTATGTCTAAGCTTATTAATTTCATATATGTGTATTAATTACTGCTTTCCATGTAAATTGTACTACATAAATGGTTTCTTTCCTTATGCTTATCTTTCTTCTTTGTATTTATTTATTTCCCTTTTCTTTCTCTCTCTTCTTGATTTTTTGAGGCCCAATTAAAGTCTGAAAATAAAGTATGATGAAACTTCTGTATCCTTTGATTTTACTTTCATCGCCGAAAGTGACAGAACACAGAAGCAGTAGTGTTTCTTCTGTGTCAATGGTCTTGCCAATGGAAGCATGAATCCAAATAGCTGAAGGAGCACCTTACGTCTGCCCTTCCTGAAAATGCATCTGAAAATCTCTATCTTGTTTGAGAAGAACGCTCGATTTGTAAAGGCTGAAGCTTTAACAAAACTTTTTTTTTGCTCCAACATTAAAGCCTTTCCTTGAAGTAGCCTACAAGTTTGCTGATCGCATTGCCAAGCACAAGAATCCACTCCTGACTAGGGGTACCTTGGTGAAGCCATTTGCCCTGTAAATCGTCGAACTTTTTTTTGTGGGTTTGTAGCAGACGGGAAGACGAGGGAGAAGACGTAAGCAGCTACTGGATGACCTTAAGGAAAAGAGAAGATACTGGAAATTGAAAGAGGAAGCACTAGATCGCACTCAATGGAGAACTCGCTTTGGAAGAAGCTACAGACCTGTCGTAAGACAGACTACAGAATGAATGAATTTAGCAGAAGAAGAAAAAGATTGAGCAATACCTCTGTCAAGTAGTGTCAGCCACTCCACAGTCGCTCACACTTCTTCTAATACTTTGAAGCAGTTCACGGAAGAATTGATAGCTACGCAATCCCCCTTCAGCGTGCAATTGGATGAAACTACTGGCGTCCCTCAGCGCGACAAAGTCCTGGCTTCGTCCGTTATGAGTAAGCTGACGCCATCCAAGGAATTCCTATTTTGTGAACTCCGTTTGTATATTACAAAGGCCATCAACGTCTTAGAAATGGTGTAAAGTTACTTTGCCAAGCAGAACTTCAACTGGAAGAAATGTCTTGGTAGTCCATGCGCAGATGGGTATCGTGACTCATTGTTTTCTACATCGGCTTGTACTGGAGCCTTGGCTAAAATCCTGAAAGAAGTATTTGATACTGCCGTGAGAGTTATAAGCTTCATCAAAACCACGGCATTGAATAATTTACTTTTTAAAGAGTTTTGTCAAGAAATGGGCCAGAATATAGAGTTTTTTACACTGAACAAATTTTTTTGGCTCTACATAAGAAAGGTCTTGAAGCCCTTGAATGAACCTCAGACAGAAATTTCACTTTCAGTGAGACAAAAGAAAGCACTCTATCAGAACGCCTTGACAGGGAGGAGTTTATTCACGATTTCGCTTACATGGCGGACCCTACAATTGGAGTAAATGTTCCGATTCGAGGTCTTGCAGTCATCTTTTTGGATAGTGTTAAAACTAAGAGGTCTTGTGCCACTCTGGACAAGGAGATTGGAGGCCGACAATTGTCCCAACTTACCAATGCTGCCGGCTTGGTCGTGAATGATAAATGCTTGACAATTTCTGTGCATACAGAAATTTGCATATGTCTGGAAACATGGCAGAAGTCTTTTGAATGTTACTTCTGCTGCGACGGCCTTAAAATTGAAACGTGGATTGAAAACCTTTTCCTTGCTGATATGGCATCAATGATGCAGACTTTGCCCAAAGTAACTCCTTTACTTGAGGATAAAAGAAATTATACGACACGAATTAAACTTGGAGAGTTCTGATGTTAACTGAAACAAAACTTACCCTCATCTGGTAAAGCGACCTAGGGGAACGCTGGTTGCTTCCGCTAATACACAGCGTTCTAAGTCACGGTTTTTAGCACATGTTGTCATAAATATTAAATTCTAAGTCTCCCGGGTTTCAAAGATTTCAGGCGCGTAGCCGCGTCAAAAGACCACTCCACTTTGTTATTAAAGCCAAAGGAGAAAATATTCTCCCTGAAATATATTATCGAGCAGAAAATTTACTTTTTGTTCCCAGGAAGTGGCCACTAATTAATACTTGAAAAAATAGGGGGCGAGAGACACGATTTTTTTTTGTAAAGATTGTGTTCATGCTATTTATGTGAAGGAAATAAAATTCAAATGTAAATTGTGTGCAAACGTTTTTGTTTATGTTTTATGTGACTTTTTTCTGGGACTTGTGTCTGTAGCTTTCATAAGATTTTCAAAGGAGTCTGTGACCAAAAATCACTCATAGCCAACTGTTTAGACTGTTTTAGTTGTGCGTCAGATTTTAATATTTTCAAAGCTTAAAACTAAGATGATAGTTCAATATAGTCTTCTCGGGCGCACAGCCGCGTCAATTCGTTTGAATACAACGTTTCGGGGACTAGCTCCGTCCCCATCCTCAGGCAAAACTGAAGGAAACAAAAAGAAAACAACGAAAAACCAACTGCTACAGCACTTCTGCCATACCAACAATCCACTTCCAATAAAATCAGCAGACTTCTATCCAAGTACGACATCAGAACCATACACGTCCCAGCAAAGAAAACCTGCCACTTGCTCAGACCAGTGAAGGATGACCCTGGTTTAAAAATACCCGGCGTATACGGCATCCCATGTGAATGCGGAAAGACGTATATTGGCCAGACAAAAAGAACGATCGAGACGAGGCGAAAAGAGCACATACGGCACCTTAGACTGGGGCAACCAGATAAATCAGCAGTTGCTCAACATGCCCTGGAAACAGGCCACAAGATAGAATTCAACAACACCTGCAGACTAGCCAGGACAAAAGGATACATGGACCGCATAATAAAAGAAGCCATTGAAATAAAATTACATCCGGACAACATCAACAAGGATGGCGGTTTCATACTCAGCAGAGCCTGGCAGCCCGCAATACGTCAGACAAGGACCTCGCAGCGAGGCGTGGGAGCACAACAGTCAACACCCCGCCCACCAACTTAACTGTTTGGGCACTACAAAACCGGTCTGATTCTCCCTGCCGCGGCAGGTAGAAAAACACGGGACAGACGAGTTGTATGTTAAATCAGTTTTGCCTGAGGATGGGGACGGAGCTAGTCCCCGAAATTTTTTCCGAAATCGGTTTTGCCTGAGGATGGGGACGGAGCTAGTCCCCGAAACGTTGTGTTCAAACGAATTGACGCGGCTGTGCGCCCGAGAAGACTATATTGAATCATGTCGCCGCGAAAGTTTTAAAACTTATAAGATGATAGTCTTTATTTAGTTGATTGTTGTTTTTTTGTGTGTGTGAAGCACATTAAGAGAAAGAATATGGGAGCTATCACTTTTGTGTGTCCGCATTATGCAGCTTAAAACATCTTCAATAATAGATGAAGTGTGATTAGATGTTTCACACTTATGGTTGTAAACTGAATTAGTTTTTGGTCTGTATTCATCACATGTGACTCTCAAATTGAAGGTATCAAATTAAAAAAAACAAAGCTCTACATAAATGGAAACTTTGCAGACACATTCTTTTCTTTAAGATTTCATACACATTTTAGACGTTTTCTTAAGTGCTGCATATTTGAAAACATATCGAGTCCCTCAAGCAGATTTGTAGCTTTATTTTTAATGACTCTATCCATAATATGCTGCGAAAAATTAAAAGTGAAACCAGTGATTGAAAATAAAACGAATTCTTTCGAAAACTGTTACGCCTATAAGTACATTGAAATGCCAATTACAAATAAATAAGTGATGTAGTGAGGGAGAGATAGAAAGAAGTACATAAAGAAAGAAAGAAAAATACGACACTTTGTAGTTAATATGAACGTCTTTTCTCTCTTCTTCAATATATGAAACTTGCACTTTGCTATATATAATACCGGGTGCGGGTATGTTGGACGGGAAAGTATAAATTCTGAAAAAGTTTTAAGAATTTGACTTAGACGTACCGTCGTTAAAAATATTATTTTTGAACAACGTGTTAATTTAAGGGGTAGACCTATATTGTAGAGATATTACGATATTAAAATTTGAAAGATGGTCACGATGGTATTAGTTTTATAACTCATTATTCGAATCCCTGAAATGCATTACGCCGACGTTTTGTGCAGTCTTGTTGTTTAACTATGTCTCTTCTTGTACTTATTATACTCGTATTGCGTGTAATCAGTTTGAACTAAGATTATGTGCCAAGAGGATTTAGAAAGAGGCAGTATTCCTACATTTCTAGGTGGGGCCTACTATTCTGTCACTAACCTGTAATGTATGAGGAAAATCACGATCGGCCTGTCATGATAGCCAGTGACCCAGCCGGGTTTAGAATCAGGTGCATGCAGCCTACGAGGCTGGAGCATTACTCCTACACAAACTGATCGATTCCACGCCAACAGCTTGCGATTTTCATCCGTTCTATGCTTACTATTTTTGATAAATGTAGAATAAGGAATTTTTTAAAGTGTATGTAAATCTTTAGTGTAACCCAGCCTAACGTAACTTAACCTAACCCTTAATTCATAAGACGGATGTATACGAATCCAGCACAAAACACAGTAACCGACACGATGATATTGCAGGTGTTGAACGTGTCGTCAAATTCGGTAAGGTTCCTTCCCACATTGGAGTACTCCGCTTTGGAGGTCCTGGACCTATCTAGAAACCAGCTGAGCGCCGTACCTGAGGTGCTGACCGGACTCCAGACGCCGGCGCTGAGGTGGCTCAGGCTAGACAACAACCCGATGAAGCAGGTACGCTTCCCGACTGCTGGTAAGGAGGAACAGGATGGAGAGTTATTCGTCAACCTGACATGGGTCAGTGTGAGCCATATGAGCGAGCTGGAACAACTGGAAGCAGGCGCATTCTCAGGTAAAGTAGTGAGTCGCTGAAGCTAGTGGTCCTTTTTAATATTGTTTTCACCGTGCATCTCGTATATATAAAAAAACAAAGAACCAACTAGATGCACAATCACTATTAAAAACTTTAATAGTAGTATTACATGTCGGGTTTAATGTAATACTACTATTAAAGTCTTCAATAGTGATTGTGCATCTAGTTGGTTCTTTGTTTTTTGCTAGTGGTCCTTATTTGGGCGTGACGGCCTTTGAGGAGCTGATGATTGACTGAGGCTAGTACTAACTAGCCTCACTTCAGCGGAGGAGGTGGGGATGGTTGTCTTTCAAGATGTAGGCAGTCATTTGCTGAAAATATTATTCCTCAAAGTCACTGAGTTTAGAGGGACTATGTTGGAGCGAATTCGCAGATAAATCCTACGTTCGTGATTGAGACTATTGATCATAGAGCAAAAGCGAATTAAATTGAACTGAAACATAAGCAATTAAATTTATATATCCATTGAAAGGGGTATTGTATTTTAAAGCAACACAAATAAACTTAACAAAACAACGTTAACTATCATTGTAACTTCAACGAAGAAGATTTGCTACCCGAAGCATACATTGTATTGCACAAGCGCAGGCATCTGAAGACAATCGAACGAGATACCCCAGTACTCAATTGTAGGTATCAGACAACAAACAGCTTAATGAGATATCCCATTGCTCCCTTATAGATACTTGAAAACGGTTTAACGAGATATTCCAAATTTTAATTGTGGTTGCTGAAAACCATTAGTCTAACGAGATATCCGAATGCTCAATAATATAGACGTGAAACCAAACAGCCTTACGAGATCCCATTGCTCCCTTATAGGTATCTGAAAACAACCAGTGTAGCTATACATACTAATGCTCAATTACATAAACCTAAAAATAAACAACCTAAAGAGATATCCCAATGCTCACTTGTAGATATCTGATACAGTCCAAATGAGACATCCAATTACTTACTAACTAGATATCCGAATGCTCAAAGATATTCCTTTGAAAACAAACAGCCTAGCGAGATATCTGTTGCCCACTTGCAGAAACCTAAGCAAAGAGTGTAACGAGATATCCTAATGCCAAACTGTAGACATCTAACAACTACCGGCCCATCGAGATCCACGGACAGTAGTGCATTTTCAGCATGACTTTTCAGAATTTAGATACCCAAAGTTGTCTCTTATTTTCATATTTTCAGAATAATTTCCATACATTTATTTTCCTGTACACGACGTTTTCCGCCCATTCCATCGTGCTTGATTTGTTTATCCTTATAACTGAAGAGTACAAATTACGAAGTACCTCAATGTGTAACGTAGGCTATGCATCATTCTTCTACTCATCTCTCGTAGGTCTAAGCATTCTCCTCAGCATTCGATTCTCAGAGCAAATGAGAGAAGAAGTTTCGCGTATCAAATTTTTCATTCGTCCGTGGCGGTTCGGACTAATGGCCAGAATTTGTCTAGTCGGAAGTAAAATTGTCGATGTCTCGAGTTAGCTGAATAGCGAAGGAATGAGTCCTGCCTTCTCTCAATGCGCAGGTCTGGCTTCGCCGTGCGGAGAGTGCCGTAACGGCGTAGAGAAGACTGGTGTGGAGGACGCAGAACTTGCGCAGGACTGCAGCAGGAGGCTCGCCATTAGAGTGGCACACAACCCTCGCCTTGTCAAGATTGATGCGGATGCATTCAAAGACGTCGGCATGTGCTCGGTGAGATGAAGTGTTAGGAGGGTCCTGACAGCAATGCACTGCATAGCCAGCGCACTTCAAATTCCCCCTTTCTCTGTTCGTACCACTCTTACTAAAATATGCCATTAGAGTAGATACGTTATTATTATTATTATTATTATTATTATTAGTGTACTAAGGAATGTCCTAAAATTTCAGCGTGAAAAATTGGCAGTTCCCTTCACTAGCTACGGTTTCCACGGATAAC
The DNA here is from genome assembly GCA_021186555.1 of Reticulitermes speratus. NCBI lineage: Eukaryota > Metazoa > Arthropoda > Insecta > Blattodea > Rhinotermitidae > Reticulitermes > Reticulitermes speratus. The sequence continues at coordinate 25,400,937 of JAJKFL010000042.1, read as the reverse complement.
CTTTCCACTTACTGACTATTATAGTCTAAGTTATAGATCCTGAGGAACGCTACGAATATACGATTTTATTATGTACCTTTGTAACGTCATTCGGCAAAAGCCACAGAAGCACAGATATGTCTGACCGATGTCTGACCGATGTCTGATGCTGTCAATAGCGTGGAGCTTCATCCTTTGCACTCTTCACCAAATACGTTATTCTGCCCTATCTACACCTAGTTGTAGAATTTCTTCCTAGCAACAGTAGTGCCATCTTGCGGTCAGCCCAGAAACTATTTGTTCACATCATGCATTAATGCCATCCCATCAAGGAGGATTAGATGTGTATTGCCTAGAGGTGACATGGTAAATTCAAATAAAAATATAGCTGAGAAAACTCGAGTGTACAAACCACTTGGCGAACCTAGGAGTAAAGGGTGGATTATATTCGAATGTACCTTAAATCTAGGATGTGCAGACACCTGATTCAACTGTCACAGGGTAGTTCTAGGAGTGAGGTTATTGTGGACGTTACAGTAGATATTTTACAAGTAATTTCATAATAGACGGGGAACTTCCAGGCCACTATCGACTTCTCAGCACTCTTCTTCACAGAGTTAGCACCGCTACACCCCGTACCAGGAGTCACTCTATGTGTTTGCGCGTAAGATTTTTGGCGTAACTCTGAATGTGTTGGGAATACTAGTCCTGTATTTGAAAGTGCAGTACGAATGCTATAAGATGATTTGATCTACATAGAGCCAAGTAGCAAACACCTTTCTGAGCTTCGTCCAACCGCGTAGAACAGTCCATATGCGAGACTCTGTCCAAAGTACGGAATACTATTTGAGGGTATGCTGCGATTGTGGCACGAGGTGTAGGGAGGCGCAAACGATGTGTTTACAAGGACAGGAAACAAATTTTCTGAACGCACATTCTTCCATGCACACGTCATTTTATTAGTGTCATTGCCAACTGAGCCATCCTATTTGCAGCTGGACCTGAGTTACAACACTCTCTCGTTTCTGCATGAGGAGGTAACGCACTGGAAATCGCTCGAGGCGGCAGACCTGCAGGGTAATCCATGGGATTGTACTTGCCGCCTGCAATGGGTGCTGGACAAAGTGTTGCCCCTTACCTATAGCACTTCCCCGGAACTACTGTACGAGCTCAGGTTGGTTAGAACTTTGTAGTGGCAAAGTTCTGAGGGAAAAAGTCTGAACCAAGTGTTCATATTATTGTCTTTGATTCTGTGCAGCTTTTCGTAAGAGCGTGGTGACTTCATCTTAAGGGATGGGAACAATATGTTCGTCGGCAACATTGCTATCCACATATTAGACTATATATTGTCACAACGCAGAAGACGACAATCAGAACAGGCGCCCCGAAAACCTGAAAACTCTTGCCGTAAATATTACGAAGCATTTTGTATTGTCAGTCATATCCGTGTTGCCAACCCATATAGATGACACAGGTGAAATTCCAAATATCAGTGAAAGTTGTCAATTCAAATGTGAGTCGCATTGTTCAAACATTGTTGCCAGGAACTAAATAAGTGCTGCAACTTCGTAACAAGCACTGTTAATTATTTTGAAGACTTAAATTAATCTATATTATAGGGTAAATCCTTGAGAGGTGCCGCACTTCTGTTGTAACTCAATCCGAAAATCGTCAAAAGACCGAAAATTCTGAGATACGATATTAAGAATTTTTATTTTGTTGTGCTCCAAGAGACATTTCTGCAGAAATGAAAGTCTCTGAAATACGTGGCGACGAAAACAGTTGTCTTTGTTGCGTCTCTCTTGGACATGGCGGTGAATATTCTGCTTCTCTCAGGGAGAGATGACGCTGTTAAAGGTAGCCTGTGGATTTACAAATTAAGATATAGAGACGAAAAACGTCGAAATTTATTCAAAGTAATGAAGCAATATGACAATTAAAATAGAAAATATATCATAGGTAAGCCAATGAATGTAAGAGTCTCAATTTAGCGAATGAAATTTTCTAGATTCACTTGCTATTCTTACTATTTTCTCCCGTAATCACTTCATGACGCAGCCTAACATTTTTCTGTGTATGGCGAATAGAACCCTTGCAGCCTATTTCTGCAACTCACAGGCTCAGTCCAGTCATCTTTTTTTCCTGTCTGAAAGCAATTTTCCCCGCAGCCACAGCATATACTTGGGTCAGAATTTGTAGGCGTCTTAAGAGCGTAACTATATTTCTTAATAATTTCTATCGCAGTGGCATTCAGTTAAATGCAAGCTTATCAAGTCTGCCACTTTTCGCTATGTCAGGATGATTTAACAATTTCGCTCTATAACTTAGTCGTCCATTTCGTTTTTTATTATTCGAAATGAAACTGAAATTTTCATGAAATACTTGACAGAATTAGCCTCATAGCTAGGGATAACATTTTATCTTTAAAGTTCAAGGCTGGAGTCTTAGCCGAAGCTTACGTATGTCTCAATTAGTGCATAACGACAGATTGTTTTCGGTCAATAATCACTGTTACCTAGCATACATATCTGTAAGTATGACTTGCTACATGGGGACAGATAAAGAGAGAAGGCAAATATTAGGCTTCCGAATAGATATAAAGAGAACTACCTCCAAGTGCAACAGTCTACTCTTGCTTACTTCTTTGTCATGTTGTAGGTGCAATACGCCCATCCCGTTGCGGAACAAACGCCTGGTTCATTTCCACAGTTGGAAGCAGAAGGCGTTCTGTAGCGAGATGGAGCAGCTCCGTGTTGCAACTGAAGCAGCGGACATGACTGTAACAATTACCTCTTCAGAGGTCATGCTGTTCATCTTGGGGGGATTGGCGATCCTGGCCTTCATTCTGGTAACAGTAGGACTCGTCATCCAGAGACGTCTCGACAAGAAACACAGGTTAAGAAACAGACGAAAGTGAGGGATACCGGGTTTCTCCAGTGACATCGCAGCTAGACCCTGCGCGGTCCTGTCGCATTTCCCTTCTAGTGGAAACAATTCCTATGGCAGGATCTTGCTGGTGAAGTCCATAATTTTGTCACACATTTTAACATTTGAGAATTCACGCCTTCTGGGATGTGACGCTGTGTCGTTGGGTTAGTCGTTCTCGACGTTTCGAAGGATCGTTATGCCATCTTCAAGGGACAAGCAGCTTGACTCTTGAAGTTGAAGGTCCTACGTTCCCTGGCAGCATTGGGAACTACTCACCCATCACACAGCGTCACATCCCAGAAGACCTGAATCCATAAATACACCGCTGTCAGACCCTCAGTGCTCCCATTATAAGCTTTTCCTTGTATCACCGAGTTTATTCCTCGGCCAATGGGACTTCATTCAGATATTTAAATATCGCCGGCAATAGATTTTGAAGAAAATGTGTTCTCAGATGTGAAGCTTTTGCAGTAACTGAGTGCACTACAGTCTTCTTGGGCGATGAAGCTTTTTAGTATGGCTTGAACTGTAAATATCTCGGAAAATGCCTTTGCTTTCATCAGCTGGCTCGTGCATCATATCAGTCTGTGAAGATGGAAGCAGAGACGCCGAGTTTTGGGAAATTTACTCCACAGTGACAATTCTATTTGCCGAGTATACTTAGCTGAATTTTATTTTTACTCATAAGCCCTCAAATTGAATTGAATCCAAAGGAGATTCTGCATATCGTTGCTCTTCGGGTGCAACAATGGCAGCAAATCAGTAGACTGCCACAGAAAAGCGACTTTGTACGAGACAGAAACAACAATGAAGTAAATCAGACATGCGTGATATGATAACACGGTTTGACAAAAGTATTTTTATTTCGGTATCGCTAGCCACATAATTCTTTGTACGGATATCAGCTCCTCTTTATAGTCTATCTAAATTCTTATATGGGTCATGCCTATGTGGTTTGTCACATAAATGCTATTTTTATGCATATGGCAAACTTCAATTTGAAAAATGCTATGTTCGCAAAGTGTATAGAATTTTCTGTACATTCCTTTCCCTCCGATGGAGTCTTTCATTGATGTGGGAGTGACAGATAGACAAACAGATATACAGACAAACGGGTGATTCTCCCTAGGAGTTGTTCTCCAGCTTCTTATATTCGCGACACATTTTGGAATATCATTATTTTTGGCGACACTTTTCAAATAATGTTAAGAAGAAATCATATTATATTTTATTTTCCGATTGTGTAATATTACATATATTTATAAGTGTATGATTTTACATTTCAGGTTAGTTGCAATTAATGTGAAAATAAGTATATCAATGAAAAATTGGCTGTGTTCAAGTCATTAATGCTCTTCCTTGGCGCTGAGAAATATGGCTAACAAATATTGTACTTCCTTGTAAACTAGTGACCGGATAAATGCGCACACGACGAAAGCCCACACGACAATTGCGCACAGACAAAACCCCACTGTCATAAATGCTCACAGGAGAAAAGCCCAAACCGATAAATGCTCACACGGATATATGCTCACATTGATAAATGCTCACACGGACAAATGCTCACACAGACGAATTGTCACACAGGAAAGTACGCACATAGAAGAATTCTCATTTTCACAATACTATCAAGTAATGCAGTCTTAAGAGAGCGTGAAACTGAGAGCTAACGCAGACACACTAACCTCTTCAGCAACGGGTGACATTGAATCTTTAACGAAGAAAGACATCATTGTTTTTTGGGGAGGCACTAACGATGTTAGGAAAAATAATTCCTGAGATGCATTTAAACACATAGTGAAATTTGTGGAATTAATAGTCATACGAACATCGTTGTAATGAGTGTCCCACAGCGACACGATTTATGTGATTGGTCTTGTGTTAACGCTGAAGTGAAAACATTTAATAGAAATTTGGTGAAACTTATGAAGTCTTTTAAGCATGTTACAGTGACAAAGGTACAGCTACAGAAGAAATTTTTTACTAGACAATGTCTCACACACAAAATTACGAACATAGAAAAATTCTCACATTCCCAGTACTATCTAGTAATGAACTCTTAATAAAGCGTCATGTGAATGCTATGAAGTAAAGTTCAGTTTAGGATATCCGTGTCGACCGCTGTCGACACGGATATCCTAAACCCAACCACAGCCCAGACAGGCACCCACAATAGTAGTAATCTGTGCCCATATTTAAGCCCCTACACAACAAGCCACAGCACGTGGGCTCCTGTATACACGACCGGACGCCAGCGGTATCGCACTAATCTTGTAATTTTATAATTCTGTAATTTTATAACTTCAACTACTACGTCTCAGCATCTACATTATACATACTGATTGGTTCTTCTGTTTGTTTTTGAAGGACTGCAGTAGCAGCATTAGCTATTCTTAATGCTATTCTTTCTTTGCCTAACTTATTCATGTGCAGACCTTGTCTAGTAGAAAATTTCCTCTCTAGCTCTACCTTTATCACTGTAACATGCTTAAAAGACTTTATAAGTTTCACCAAATTTCTATTAAATGTTTTCACTTCACGGTTAATACAAGACCAATCACATAAATGGTGTCGCTGTGGGACACTCATTACAACGATGTTCGTATGACTATCAATTTCCACAAATTTCACTATGTCTTTTAATCCATCTCGGGAATTATTTTTCCTAACGTCGTTAGTGCTTCCCCAAAAAATAATGATGTCTTTTTTCGTTAAAGATTCAATGTCACCCGTTGCTGAAGAGGTTAGTGTGTCTGCGTTAGCTCCCGATTTCACACTCTTTTAAGACTGCATTACTTGATAGTATTTTGAAAATGAGAATTCTTCTATGTGCGTACTTTCCTGTGTGACAATTCGTCTGTGTGAGCATTTGTCCGTGTGAGCATTTATCAATGTGAGCATTTATCGGTGTGAGCAATTATCCGTGTGAGCATTCATCCGTGTGAGCATATATCCATGTGAGCATTTATCGGTGTGGGGTTTTTTCCTGTGAGCATTTATGACAGTGGGGTTTTGTCTGTGCGCAATTGTCGTGTGGGCTTTCTTCCTGTGAGCTTTTGTCATGGAACCCTTGTAAACATGTATAAAAGTGTATTCGTGCGAAAATAGCCTGAAGTTTTTCAATTCTTTCGGTGATACCAGGCCGTATACGGATAAGCTACCCTTCATTTCATCTTCAATGGTGCTAAGTTTCAAACTTAATATATGTATATAAGTGTGAAAATCCCCATGCGCAGAGGTAAGATGCAAAAATCTGCGTCAAAACTACTAAGATTTTTCTTGCAATTTCAGGATAATTTTCTCTAATAGCAGTCCAGAATATATCAAGAGGCAAGTTAGAATATTTTAGTTTAAAACTGAGGGCTGTAGAAAAAAACAATTATACTTTTCCTCGCAATGTAAAATAAAATTGTGGGGCCATAGGCGTAAATGGATCTCTTACCGTATTTAACTTTTGTATATTCAAGGATGGAAAGTCTTTCTTAGTGTTTCCCTCCAATGTTGTCAAGCGTTCTATCACGATGAGAAACAATTTATGTGGGGTTTTGGTATCAAAGGAAATATTTCAAGATTTTTGTTTGTTTTCCTCCTTTTGCAGATGGAAATTTGTGTCTGGAAAGCGAATAGCTTGTCTGTAGAGGTGAGAATATGTTTATCTCGTCTTGCATCCTACAGTGGCATTGACACTGTCAACACAAATATTTCTGCCAAATATGCTAATTTAGCACACCACAGTCTATTTCTAAGGTGCGTGCTGAAATTAACAGTTACTTCTCTTCCAAAAGGATATTAAAATTTCCTCTTTAAGTTCAAACACACAACAAAACACAACACAATACTTTCCCCCTCGACGACAACAACCCTGCTTCTGTACGCAAAATTAAACCCTCATATCAAGCATCCATAGCTTGACACAGTTGTTGAAAAATGTGTGTTTCTATGGGTTTTGATTTTGCAAAATTAACCACACTGAAATAACCGGCTGATTTTAAAGACGGCTGTAATTTGATTTTAAAGTTGTTTAGCCTAATTGACCCATCAATCGACGGCCTTCAATGGCGTGAGTTACATTATCTGAAAATTTACTTTAAATATCGCTGCGTTCTGCTGCCTCAAATGAAGCGATAGGGGGTTCCCATTAAGATCGGGCGCGGCAATACGATGTGACGATATTCAGATCGCTGTTTTGATGAATTGTGTTGAATATATAAAATACAAAAACTTACGAAGTATTGGCAATAAAATGCCATTTAACATTCGCCTTTTACTTCTTAAAAATTACATCTCTTACTTGGTCTCCCTGGCATGCAGTACATTCCTGTAATCGTGATCGGACATTAACCATAACAACACAATAGCACACAACTTGCCCCCGACGTTGCAGTACGTTAGTTACAGCTGAGTTCTGAATATCATCACATTCTTCTCTGGCATGTTAAGAGAAGAAAGAGCACGTCAGGATCAAACTTAGATCGTCTGCTGCGAAGTTATGGTTAAAGTTCCCATCACAATTACAGGAATGTACTGCACGCCAGGAAGACCACTTAGCAGATGTAATTTTTTAAAAATAAAAAGCATCTTTTGCCGAGAGAGCTATAACTTCATTTCCTCATAAGCCTTCACGTTGTGGTGCTTAGTTAAGTACAGACACAATTGTAGCTTTACTGTTATTTGCTCTGTCAACGACAGCTGCAATGAACATGGAATTTCGAGCACAACCATGTAGCACTTCATGACCGTAATTAGGAAACATGTAAGTTACGTCCGTCTTAATGGCTTACTTTCTACACATCTGCATTCATCACTCAGTTTGATAATACGTTTTGATAGACACATAACACGCTAGACGTAGTGTTGTGTGATGGCATAAGAATATTTTTTTGAAGAGACTAAGAATGTTCGAGGAGAGGGAGCTAGGAAAATATTTGGATGTTAGATGCAGAAGGAAACGGGGGTGAGAAAACTGCATGATGAGGAGCTGCATGACTCGTGCTCCTCACAAAATATTATTGGGTTGTCAAAAGAAGGAGGGTAAGATGTGGCACGTATGGGACAGAAGAGAAATGGAGGAATTGCCTTGGGGTTTAAATATGAAGAAAAAAGGCCGCAAGAAAGATGTAGGCATCGATGCGATAATATTATTAAAACGGATTTTAAAGAAACAGGATGGACAGATGTGGACTAGATTCAGGTTAGAGAGAAGTGGTGGACTCTTGTGAAGACGGTAATAATGAAATTTTGGTTTCATGAAACGACGGGAGTATCTTGAGAGGCATATGAGGTCTCTGCAACATGGAGTTGGTTTTTGTGTGTTATTTAACGACGCCATCAATTGCTAAGATTACATAGCGTCGGAGTTAATGTTGCCAACTCAAATAAATATAAAGTTTATGTTACTTTCACCATACATTTTTAATATATATAGTCTTATACCGACAAATGTACACTTTATCATTTCCTATTTAATACATGTTTATGTCAATAAATAGTCAACATGCTTCGAACTGTATCAGTTCATCATCAGGACTCTTTATCATTACACCAGCTATATGGTACTCATTAAAATAGATAAAATGTCTTCAATTATGTTGGGCCATATTCCCAACATAATTGAAGACATTTTATCTATTTCATCTATTTTAATGAGTACCATATAGCTGGTGTAATGATAACGAGTCCTGATGATGAACTGATACAGTTCTAAACATGTCGACTATTTATTAACTTGAGTATGTATTAAATAGAACATAATAATGTGTACATTTGTCGGAATAAGACTATATAAATATAAAGTATTTTTTTCGCAACCGTGCCGGCAGTGTATGTTTCGGGCGGTCGGTCGCCGAACTCTCACCGCAGAAACTCGACTTCTATTGCAGGTCAGTCCATGCAGGATTTGTGGTGAAGAAATTAGTCCTGAGACAAACCTGTCCTCTGAGTACTTAAATGTTCCCTGTCAGTAAATGCTCCATAATTATGTTCCAGTGTTTTATTCATCTATCGCTGGCGCTATATGATATTCATAATTGGGATTGTCGTTAAATAAAATACACTGTTCCGTGTGACCCTGCCCATATCTGATAGGAATTAGCTCTACGCTTCCCAACCATATTGATTTAAAAAAAGGCCGTGTTCTTTATCGAAATAAGATGCGGGCTCTTCCTATTAAAACTTGTACGTTCGATAGCGACACTGTGAGCAACTTATTCCTACCCATAAGCACACCCTTGTATGATTTCCGCCAGAATGTCCTTTACAGTGGGGTCCCCGGGTTCTTTGTTTCGTGCCATTCTACGCGCGGTATGTTTCTGTTACGCCAGCGCGAAGGATGACGCAGTTGTTGGATGTTGTGCTGTCATACACACGGCTTCCTTTCGTGTTGTGTTGGATGCTGGGAATTGAGTGATCGGGCCGCCCGCTGTAAATATGAGTTTGACCTAGCAGGAACCCGCGGCAAAACTGATTAATTTCACCTAGCAGGAGAGCATTCGTTAATTCTGGTGCAGAACATAAACAATGCCCTCTCGATAAGAAAACTAATTCACGTGTCTTTCCAGTGCGCTCCATTTTTTTTTCCCTGAGAGGGTCGTCAAGTACAGAAATTACACTCATAAGATGTTCACTCCTTCGGATCCATAGAATGTACTAGTGTAAAAGATTTTAACAGTTGTGCTTAAAACACCAATTTAAGTCATACAAGCCCTTAACTTTTTTACAATAATGGAATGTAATTTAACGTAATGGAAAGTCTATTGATTCCTTACATAGACCTAAATAACAGTGAAGATTAAAACCGTCTCGAATCATACGTCATGTATTGTGTCAGAAAAGTACAGAAGTTTCGGTAGAATATTCTGCCTCCATTTTCACTGTATTTATCTGCCAGAGTACATGGCGCCCAATCGCAGAAGACAGTAATATTCATAACCACCACCACCACAAGAACATCAAATTTCACGTACTAAGTACAGACAAAATACAGATTAATTCTAGCATTTCGTGTTATATATCTTCAGCAAAGAAAGGCCGCTTTAACCATTTAAATACTAAGATTAACTTATAGTGTATTTAAAGATTCACCTCGTACCGCGCAGTAAACACATTCCGTCTCGGCTATAAAAATCAGTTAATATTATACAGGAAAAAATCGCTGTTTGTTCTGAGATTAATATGACACACAAAAAGGCACTCTATGGACAGTGTGTAGAATTGTTTTAATGTTAAATCTTTGTGGTGCATAAAGTAAGTACTAGGCTTTAAAGGGTCAATAGACTATATGCTTCCACAGGATAGTTGCACAAGTGAGAAACCCAGGCAAATATGCAAACACTGGCCTTTGTAAACATGTAATTAGTAGGCACGTTGTATCAACTATAATCCTTTATTTTCGAAAGATGAACTGTGGAAGTGTGCTACAGCTGACGTGACACATTTGATGTTAGCCTCCTATCGCCTCCCAAAAATCCAACCCCTCGTCCGCACCTCAGGGTTATGTGGAGATGTTAACAAGTGTGGAGGAGTTGCCCTGAGGAGGGCTACTCTGACACATGATGGCAATCCGTACCCTGGATCACGTGGGAGGTGATAACAGGCGTGGAGGGGATACCCTGTAGAGGGTTACTACGACACACGCTGGCTAACGGGTCTCTGGTCTACCCAAGCCAAGGTGGAAGGTATTGTGCCGAAGGCTGCATGGCACCGGGGTAGTCAATAGCAGTGTCGTGAACGATCCCCTTGGGGAACCAGGCCGCACCCCATTGCATGTAGGCTTTCCGTCCGCGTGGGGCTCCGTGGATGGTGACCGTATTCTTTTCCCCGTGTGTTGTGGGAGAGCTCCTTAATTGGGGACTCCGAGAGATATGAATGAATTAATTCAATGGCTCTGGAAACGGAGCATTGCCCTGTATAATAGCTTCCCGAAGGCTCCTACGGATGTCCAAGGGCTTGTCTGGCTTACAGACGGTTCTGGGACAGAATGGGGGACTGAGGCTCTTCGGGTAAAGATATATGTAAAAGAAGGCTCTGGAAAGGGGCATCTCTCTCCATAGGGGCCCCGCCGGGGGAACTTGGAGGAGGGACTCCTTTACCGGGGAGAGACAGGTAAAAGAAGGCTCTGGAGGGGGAGCGTCTCTCTCTATGGGGGCTCTGAGAGGGGAACCTGGATGGGGTTCCTTTACTGGGGACTTTGAAAAACACGTAAAAAGAAGGTTCTGGTGACGGCATCTCTTTCCATGGGGGACCTTGGAGGGGGGACGTCTTCACCGGAGACTTTGAGAGAGAGGTAAAAGAAGGCTCTGGAAATGAAACATCTTTTTCTATGTAGGAGCTTCGTAAGAGGAACCTGGAGGGAGGGCTCCCATACTGAGGACTCCAAGAGACATGTAATAGAAGGCTCTGGGAAAGGGGCATTTCTTTATACAGGGGCTTCATAAGGGGAACCGAAAGGTATTTAGAACGGGGGGGCTCGTCCAATATGTTTATTGGGCCGGAACCTGTACTTGATATATTTTTCTGTTGTGTATAACTTAGAGGGTTCGTGGCCTTATGTTGGGCCACAACACTCTAAAAAAACATATGCATTTTAGGGGGCACAAAGGGCCTACTAAAAAGGCCTATACGTGCATCGGGCCTCTAAGGGCTCGAACCCACTAGATATTCTATTCTATTCTATTCTAGCCTCCTGTCTCAGCATTTTACTGGTAGAATGGGACAAAACAAGACAGAATCTGCAGAAAATCCGTCATATGACAGTGACTTTTTAACACTTGCACATGTGGTGTATGTGGGAAAATTTTCTTTCGAAATTTCGTCCCTCATTAACTGTCTTCCATTTTATTGCTTTCGTACATTCATCTGCTTCCCTACAATTTCCCTTAATTCTTTCCCAACCCCTTCATTTGCATACCCTTTTATCATTCCTCGTCGCCTTCTTCCCCCCTTTCCATTTCACTAAAAAGCAGCTTAGGTGAATATCGCTCAAAACATGCCGTCACAAGTGAACAATGAAAAATATCAGCTCGATTTATTCTATGTTATTTCGATTTCCCAGGATTTGCCTCCTCTATTAGTGCAAACATATACACACTGCTTCGTAATTATAGGCAAGATTTAATGTCCATTTACATAATTGTCCTGAGGGGTGTAAAGAAAAACACGAACTCATTGTGACAGGAATCATGCGAAATCGAGATCTTATATCTCCAATGCGAAGCAATCTTTCATGAAGCTAAATACCGCGGTTACCTCTTATCCATTTGCGGAGAATACAAATGTCATTTGACACTTCCTTGGGTATGCGAAACAAACTCTTGAAAAAGGTTTACAAGAAAGGAGGGAGCTAAATGCAAGTCCTTTCCTTGTTTCACAGGAGGATCTCAGCTATTGTGACAAGCCGTCATTCCGCGCGAGAGCCATCTACTGCCTATCACAAGCTCATGACGTCATCATGCAACAATTAACCTCTATCTCTTGAAAGCGTCCCACTAGAACCGAGTACTTGAAGACAATAGCTCGGATCTCGTTTCTTTTGTCCCTCTTCATATGACGAAGATGACACCCAGAGGAGGCCACTCCAATTAACATGACAGTTTTCTGTAGTCTTACAAGACAAAGCTTGTTCAAAGTGCTGAATAACTGGAGACTTCAGCTTTCTGTTATTCATGAATAGTTGACAACTTTGACGTAGAACAGAAAATGGCGCTGATTGCTCAATATTTTGAGTATATTTTAGTGGTACCACAGTTTAAAAATGGATTTTATTTAGTTTAGCAGCTGCTTTCGATAATGTTAGTAAAGCTTCTAATAATATAATTATAATGACGAGAAATACGCAGGGTCAAATTTATTAGGAACATGAGATTTGAATCTTTCACGGCGTCGCAGACACGAATCGTGGTCCTTCTGTGGTAACCAAGAAAAATGCTACCTACGTATTTTTAGAAACATTATTACTATTACACTCTATCCTGCATAAAGAAGGTTAGGCTTATATCACCTTACTTTATTCATTTCAAGGTTATCAAATCTGAAAGGTTTGATTTCCTATTCCTTAAATACAGAGGCTGTTTGCTGCGCAAGTAAATATGACTGGAGCGTGAAGCTGAATGTACAGATTCTCCATACGACAAGTTCTAATAATCAGTACACTGTTGCTTCTGAGTCCGCAATGCTGCTAAGTATCAACCTGCAGTAATTGGCGATAGGGAAAAACTGATTCAGATGCCCACATTAGGACAGCACATGAAATGTATTCCTAAAACATATGATATGAGATTTACAATTGGCTCAACAACCGATTCACTTACAAAAATTTGTTCGACTTATCGACCAAACAATAAAAAAACTGTAAGAGCCAGTTAACCGACCAACAAGTAGGAGCGCACAAGACATTCATGACCAGCTATTATGCCAGGAATTTTATGTTATGCAGTGCGCTTGCTCAACACCACTACTAACGTACGCCACGAGATAAAATTACCAATAACATGAATTTGACACAAACCATGCAGGGTGGAAGTGGAGGGGGGTTCATGGTCTTACAAAGAAGAGGAAGCTTCATAGGCCTTCGTTCATTGTGTAGTCTGTCTTACGACAGGTCCGTCGCCTCTTCCAAAGCGAGTTATGCACACAGTGCGATCTAGTGCTTCCTCTTTCAATTGCAAATATCTTCTCTTTTCCCTAAGGTCGACTAGTAGCTGCATACGTCTTCTCCCTCGTCTTCCCGTCATTTCTACGCTTGATGTGACCAATCCAATTAGCATTCCTTCCTTCTTGTTATTGCATGTAGGATATTCCCCTCCTCCTTGACTCTGTGTAATACTTCTTCATTTCTCACACGATCGGTCCAACTGATCTTCTCCATTCTTCTCCAGCACCACATTTCAAACCTTTCCAGATACTTCTGATCTACTTTCCGGAATGTCCATGTTTCAGCACCATAAAAAGCTATGCTCCAAATATAGAACTTTACTAGTTCCTTCCGTAAATTTAAGTCCAGTTTGCTGGTGAAAAGATTTTTCTTCTTGCTGAACGCCGCTTTTGCCATGGCAATTCTGGATTTAATTTCACGTGTACAACTTGCATCATTTGTTATCATGCTACCCAAATAATTGAAATATTCCACATTCTCCAATTCCTTTTGATCTATCATACTTTTCATTGGGGATGGTTGCCTTGAGATTCTCATTACCTTAGTTTTTTCCACATTCATTTCCATTCCATAGAGTCTTCCAATTTCAATTAGTCTATCAATCATGCCCTGTAGCACCTTTTCTTCCCTAGCCAGTAGCACAAGGTCATCTGCATATTTCACAGTGCGAATTACTTGTCCTCCTATTTTGAAGTCTCCAAACCCTTCAAGAGCTTCCTTGGTTAGGTACTCGCTGTACAAGTTGAACAGAATCGGCGACAAACAGCAATTTTGTCTAACTCCTCTTCCAAACTTCACACTCCTCGTCTCCCCTTCGTCCGGTCGTATTTTGAAATTCTGTTCCATGTACAATTTGTTGATCAATTTTCTTTCGCGCCAGTCTATCCCAATTTCTTTTAGAATCTGCATTCATTTGGTCCACTTCACACGGTCAAATGCTTTCTGCCAGTCTATGAAGCAAGCACACAATTCCTCATCTATGACCAAGGTTCTTTCTGATATTATTCTCAGCATCCCAATTGCATCCCTAGTTCCTTTTCCTCTCCTAAATCCAAACTGATCTTCTCGAAGTTCATCCTCAATTTTCCTTTCAATCCTTCTTCTAAGTATCCTCGCTACTATCTTTGCTGCATGAGCGAAGATGCTGATTGTGCGATGGTCGCTGCATTTTGTAGCTTTGGGCTTCTTCTTTAAGGCAATCATTGTAACTTCAATTAAATCTATGGGCCACTCTCCAGTTACATATATGCTGTTGATCAGCTGTATCATTAGTCTGAGACCATCTTCTCCCAACAATTTGAGTACATGCCCAGGTACATCATCATCTCCTGTAGCCTTCTTACCCCTCATATCCTTGATAGCTTTTTCCACTTCACTTTGCAAAATATAAGGGCCTTTCTCATCTTCATCTACTTCATCTTCAGGTTCGACTTCCAGGTGTTCTGGTCGATTAGCTCGATCGTAGAGCTCTCGATGCCAATGTTTTGAATCCCATGGTTTTCTTTCCAACCTAGTTCCTTTGTCTTCATGTACATTAGATCATAACTTCCTGTTCTTTGAAATCCTGTGATCTCATCGCATATGCTCTCCATATATTCCTTCTTGGCGTTGTCCATGGCTCTTTTCAATTCGTTCCTCAGTCTTCTGTAGTTCTTCCTTCCTTCTTCGTTGTTGACATTCTTCCATTTCCTTCGTTCATCCATTTTACTTATCATCTCCTGTGTAATCCGTGGCTTTCTTGCTTTCCTCTTGACTTTTCCAACCAAATCACTCATAGTATCTAACACACATTTCTTGATATTGTTCCACTGCACTTCCACATTCCCACTTTCACATTTGATTGCACCAAGCTTTTCTTCTAGACTATCGTGTACTTCCTGTCTTTGAGCATATAGCTTCTCCAAATCCCATCTTGGTTTTGGCTTGTGGAACCTTATGATCTGCTTCAATCTGGTGCAGATCGTTGCAACCAGTAAATTGTGGTCAGAGTTGATATCTGCTCCAGGCATTGTCTGCACATCCTTCACACTGTTCCTGAATCGCTGTTTCACTAGTACATAGTCCAATTGATATCGACTCCTATCCCCTGGCGATTTCCACGTGTACAATCTTCTTTTAGGTTTTTTGAACCATGTGTTTGTTATAACAAGTCCATTTCTTTCACAGATGTCAATAAGCATTTGACCTTTCTGATTCCTCATTCCCAGTCCATATGGTCCAACAGTGTTGTGATGTGCTTTGTCTCCAACCACACTGTTCCAATCTCCCATTATAATTGTATTTGTCGCGCCCCTTTCATCCTCTTCAAGAATTGCTTCAATTATATCACACAACTCTTCCACTTCGTCATCTTCATAGTCCGATGTTGGCATGTACACTTGCACTATCACAATACTTACTAGTTCTGCCTTCAACTTAACAGCAATGATTCTGTCACTATACACACTCTTCTTAACAACACTTTTTACTACGCTTTTATGCACTACTATTGCTACGCCTCTTTCAGCCCCGTCACCCCCGGAATAATACACTGTATAATCACCACTTCTTATTTCACCTTGACCCTTCCACCGCACTTCACTAACACCTAGCACAGTCACTGCGTTCTTCTGCATCTCTTTCTTCAAATTTTCGAGTTTTCCTCCTTGATTCAAGTTCGTTACGTTCCAAGTGCCTATCTTGTAGCTGTGCTTTTCCTTCTGCGTCTTCTGCTTTTGTCTGTAGTCCTTATTACAGCGTGGTGTCTCCCCTAGAAACACTCCCCCCCCCCCCCCCCCCCCGGAGATCCGAAAGGGGGAGTAGTTTACCTCCGGAATGTTTTGTCTCCAGAGGAAGCATCTCGCATTTGGCATTTGTCTCTGTTTCTGGAAGAGACTATTCAGAAAAAGTAATAATGTGGTAGTTTTTCCATTTGCTTTCCACATCGCAGAACAGCAGCCGGTCAGACCATTCTGGTCACGCCTGTTGCTAAACGATCATGAACCATCTCGAGCATCATTTGCTCTGTGCTTCAAGTCGCTACTGATGTCGCTGCTTCCGGCATCAGGGAGTACTTATTGGATTTCCCATCTCCTAGGCATTTCTCTTCGTCTGGTTCCTACCCTCTTAATCTGTCCGGCTTGGGAGACCCTTCTGGTAGCAATGCTACCGCCGGCTTAGCTCTCAGGGTCACTGGAACTCACAAGCCCCTCTACCACGGCAAGGTGGAGATACCAACAAAGGGGAATAATAATAATAATAATAATAATAATAATATCACTGCCACAGGGCAGTCCTGCCTGAGAAACTAAAAGTCACTTAAGCTGGTCAGGTATAATCTCATATTTTATGGAACCTGAACCAGTTCACTCAAGTTCACGGGTCTATACCCTGCTCAGGATCTCTTGTAATATGTTCTTCCTATCTACGCCTAGGTCCCGCAAGTGGTCTTTTCCTTTCGCGCTTTCCTACTAAAATTCGTGTTACGTATACACTCTATTTCATTCGTCTTAATTTGATCAAGAGAATAGTTATGTGGTAAAGAATACAAATTATTCAGTATTAAATGTTCAACCTCCAGATTTTCTTCCATATTCTCTTCAGCACTCTGTATTAAAACACTCTTGAACTAGGGTGTATCCGGGATATTTCAATCTGTGTAGTCACTATGCTACGGGCGGAACTTCCCAGTAATCTTTGTTCGATTCTCGGTAAAGGATTTATCTTCTTCCCAAAAAGGTCCAGACCGGCTCTGGGGCCCACCCAGTCTGCTATGTAGTGGGTACTTGGAGCTCTTTCCATGTGGTAACGCGGCCGGGGCGTGAAGATGACCACTTTCCCCATCTAGCGCCGAGATTAAGAATGAGTGGACCTATATCTCCACTGCTCTGTATGACTTCATAGCTTGCACGGGGATAAATTTACCTTATCTGGAGCCTTCAAATACAAGCACGTTCTTAATTTTGAGCGAGAGACGAAGATTTACATCCGTAAAAAACAGCATATAAAATACATTTCTGCAGATGATCTGAGATACCAGATAATGAAGGGTATTGTGCAACCCTGTTCTGACCTGTGTATTTCAGCTAATGTTTCAAACAGGAACAGGAATAGGGGGAACTGCCGTCGCGTGGCAACGCTTCCAAATGTCAGATTGGGCGAGCGATTAGTGGAGAGGGAATGGACCCACTGACCCGAGAATAACGTCACAATGTTCACCCACTTCCAACCCTCCGTTGGGAGTTTAAATACTCCCCTAACTAATCATTAACGCGACTAAATCGCTAATCAGGATTACAACCACCCCAACCACCGTACCTTTCTCCCGCTTAAGTATTAACTAGCAGGTTAATTAGCTGTCGAAGTCCGTTTGGTCATGTAGCATGTCACATGTAAGGCTCAGAGCCTTCACTGTTCAGAAGAACCAGACTCTGCCGTAGTTTAAATGTCATCTAGGATTTGTGAAATATGGTATCTTAATTTGAGACGGTGCTGAATAGAACATTTGAAACTAGGAGGGAAGAGATAATAGGACGTTAGAGGAAATTTCAGAATGTGGAACTTCATCATTTTTACACTTCACCAAATATTATCAGCGTTGTAAAATAAAAAAGGATCAAATGGGCGTGATACGTAGCACGCATGCGAGGGATGATACATGTACACAGAATTTTAGTTAGAAAGCCTGAAGGGAAGCCTAGCCCTAAAGATGATAACATAAAATTTAATGCTACAAAATAGGATGGTCTGAAATAATTTTTCACAGAATTTGGGCTAGTGGCGGTTATTTACGGACATGGAAATAAAACTTCACCTTCCATTACAGGCGAACAATTTCTTGACGAAATGTCGTCTTTCAGGATGTTAAGACACGCAGGCTGGTAGAATTTTTCCCACTTTTCGAAAAGATCTACTGCCTCCATCTTCAAAAATTAAATTTCTTCTCTCATGATCATGGAGGCAACAAGTCACTCCGAAACGTCACTATTCTTATACGAGCTTACGCTCTGTGTTATCCATAGGACTTCAAGCTTCAGTCACCAGCACGATAACCTCACTCTCCCAAAATATCTGGACAAGTTGAGTAGCTTTTAAATTCTGAAGTAGGTCTTTCCGTCGTAAAATAGATAGGAGTTCGTTACAAAAAGGGTAAAGCTTTCCCTACACAAGCCATGAAGGCATGTAGAGGGAATGGAACAATAGCTCCACTCATACTCATCCTCTGTCCTAGATGGAGTGATTGGTCAGTTTTACATCCCGGGCGCTTTTCTTCAGGGAATAGAGGCCCCTGTACCCAATGAACATTTGGGGCTCCAGAGCCGTCTGGACGTTTTTGGAGAAGAGAAAAAAGTTTTTTATTTGCCTGGGTCCAAACCCCGGACCGTCCAGCCTGTAGCCTAGTTCTTATATCGACTACGCTATCCCGATCCCCGAGTTCGTTATAAGCTTTAAATAAATAGAAGTTCAGAGTCAAAGTAGAGTTGAATGAAGCATTTAAATGAGGGACAGCCTACATTCGGGGCTACCTTCCCTCTCTGTCGGTGTGCGGGTCTCTCTGTGTGGCGCGCTAAGCTGCAATGGAAAGGTCAATCACCAGCTATGACTCCCAACGACCGCCAGTCTGTGGCATTTTAGTGGCATTTTGAAATAATGGCTGATGATGATGTGGTATGGTGGCGGATCCAAACCATTCACCTGACACTCCGTGTAAAGCAAATTTTGTGAGATTCGGTCCTTAAATACACGCAAATTAATACACAAACTGAAAGCACTGGAACGCTATTATTAAAATAACTTTTTCGAGGTCTTTCCTATTCTAAATTTTATTGAAATATGCGAAAAAAATTATAGGTTGGTGTAAGGCTTTTCCAGCATTGTTGATGGGATCAAAGTGTCTTGGAATATGAGACCGTGTTGACTGGTAATTTCTTACCGATTTTACTTTGCAGTGTGACTCTGTAGGCTATGTAACAGTAGCCTGTAAAGGCCATGAAGGCGCATGGGGGAGTGAATGTATAAGTCCACTCATGCTTAAACTAGACGCTCGGCCTGGACGCTTTGGAGAAGAAAAAAATGAATGTCTTCCCCCCCCCCCCCCCCCCCGTCGGAATTCGAACCCCGGATAGTCCAGTCTGTACCCTAGTTACAATACTGACTACGCTAGGCCCGCTCTAATAGTTGACTTGTATCTGAAATAAATGAGCAGCAATTATGAGATTAGTGACAGAAAATAATTATATCGAGATTATGTATATCTCATTGACGGATAGTTTCCATTCTTGTTGGAAACCTAAATCGTTATAATGACTTTTATATCCCTTAATTTAGTTGAACGGGTCCTGAGATAGTCTTCCGTTCTTTATTATTCTGACCTATTTCTACCTACTCATTGTAGGTGTAGATGGTTAGTGTTGCACCTGATCACTCCCAAATGACACACAAGCTCTGCAGGACTCCTGTGGACGAGCGATCGGCCCGTCACAGCGACTGTGGGGTAATCTCAGCAACTTCTTTTCTTCCTTTGTCCTCAGAAGTTCTCACCATTGCCGACAGAGTGCACCGTTACCCTCAACGATAGACTCATGGTGCTGAGCTCACGTAGACTGTTAAAATGCTACGAAAGCTGAGGAAGAACTTGCTGCCTCTATCTTCAGGGTAGCAGTGCATCCTGAACCTGCAAATTCATGGCATGGTCTCCATTGAATCAATCCGATTATTAAATTGTCTGATATCCGATATCCGTTTCAATAGTATATGTTCCCGGAACGACGTTTTCCAAAACAAATTGACACTTTCACAACATCTTTAGAAACACGGCATATATTCAGCTATGTCTTATGCGGCATGCCATTGTGTTTATACCTTCGTTTATTTTAGGACTCTTTATCAACTGAATAGTTTGCATATATTTTATAGCGGGATTAGTGTACGTGAAATTGGGGAAGTCGTTGAATGAAATGGCTGTGGTATGTTTTAATATAATATTTACAAATATTTTCCTGGAGCAACTAACAGAATCTAGTCAAATTTTCAACCTCCACGCGAGACGTTGATATATGATCGACAGATATTCAACGGACAGATTCTCTTGTCATTTACTCCAGCAGTATTCCAAAACCAGCTCCGTATAACAGTACAGGATCCTGCAATGAACACAGCAGACTTACAGCAGGATCCCTGTTCCTTCAATTCGCCACTGCCTCTCGTGGTCCCTTAGCCAGTTAATAGACTGCCATTAGATATACCATGACGTCATAACATGCTCAAAGGTTGCGTTTTATTGTTCGGGGATTGAGGGTGTCTAATTCGTAGAGTGGAGCCGGCATTTCTGGAACGAATTACACAGATAATAAATAGGGCAGAAACTACTGAATTTCGGACTGCAACAAGAACATATATATTGTGATTCGTGCTTATTTGCACTGAACAGCTAAATACAAGCATAATGATTGAAATCTAAAGGGTTTTGACGATGGTACATACACGTACGATTACTAGGTGTCTGGAATTTGTCCATCGTCTCTTTTTCAGAAATGTTAGGAAATGTCAGCAGAGCCTAATGTTTCTGGCGTTTTCTCTCTGCTATTGTCCCTAGATGATCACTTCGTGACTATTTTCAAGAAAAACACTGACGATGCAAGTATTTGGTCTGTAACTTTAGCTCTTCTGGGATGTTACGCAGCGTAGATTGTTAGTTAGTTACCGACGTTCGGGAAAACCTATCGGTCCCATCTTCAAGGGTCAAGCAGTACAAAACTGCTTGATCCTTGAAGATAGGACATAAATAGTTCTCTTCTGTAACATGTTCAGTCTGCCATCGTATCGAATGTGTAACGGCGGCCCTATCCCCACGGTAAATTACTTTTCATCATCTAGATCTTCCAATCCGTCACACGTAAGACCAATTTATGGCATTGTGCTTAACTAAGTACAGAGACATCTTTGCACTTCTAGGGTAGATCTAGAACGAAAGGCTCCAAATAACATTTTATTTTGCCTCTTACAGGAAGACAAAATCGAAATTCGGTGTCCTCAAAAATGGTTCTTAGTATAGAAAATGGGTGGGATACCTAACAAAAAATGGTCAGCTCATTCTGATCTCTCACATTGACTTTGAATATATTAAAAAAAAGTGAATCATTTATTTGTTTCTCTACAAAATGCAATAGATCTAGTGATGATTATGTGTTTAACAACAAACCTGTAACTACAGAAGGATCCAAATCTAAAGAATTAACTAAAATTCCATGGGGCAGAGTCGCTTAGAAGCTTATATTTTTTCAGCCAGTCAAAAAATTGCCCGCATTTTTGTGAAACCTGAATATTTATAACTAAGTTTAAAAGAACCCACCACTTCTCCATATCCCGACCCACATCAATCCAGCCCACGCCTTGCCATCCTATTTCTTTAAGATCTATTTTAATATTATACTCCCACCTTACGCCTATGTCTCCCTTCCCTTTAGGTTTCCCCACCAGGACTCTGTACACCTTTCTCTTCTCCCTCATGTGTATGTATGTATATGTGCCACATGACCCGCCCACCTCATCCTCCTTGACCTGATTAACCTAACAATATTTTGCGAGCACTGCATATCATAAAGTTTCTCATAATGCAGCTCTCTCTCCAGTCTTCTGTAACTTCCTCCCTGTTAAACCTAAGTATCTTTCTTAGCACTCTGTTCTCGAACCCCCAGAGACTACTCGTAAGTTCTTCCCTTAATGTGAGAGCCTAGGTTTCACACCCCTACAATGCAAGGTTCTATGACTAATGAGGAATGTAAAATAGAATACCTCAAAAAGAAAAACTCAGTATATTGCATTTTGTGTACATTTAAAAATCGTTGAAATGTCGTTAGGGTATTGAGAGATTGGCGAATGTTCTGGGCACGCATGTCAGAATATTCAGCGAAATTTTACAAGCACCAGTAAGCTGCTTTAAAACTACTGAAAAATCTGACTGTTGTTTATCCTTATTAATTCATAAAATCTTTTATTAGTGCAACAGTGCTTAATATTTCCATCCTCAAGACTTGTTTAAAAATATTTTCAAATACAATCCGGCATAAGGCAATAAAATCCATACATCTTGCTACATGTTATTACAGCCTGCTTTTTTGTTCTGAGAATTATGTTAAAGTTTTCGTAGTGTATTTTACACCGCTTATTGATTCCTATACATGTTTAGGTACTGTGTGAGAACAGAATGAAAAGTATTTGGACCTTAGAGGGAGGAACAACAGGTGGCTGCAGAAAACTGCGTAATGAGGTGCTTTGTATTCCACACCAAATAGGCTTATTACCAGGGTGATAAAATAAAGGAGGGTTAATTGTAAAGGCACGTCCTACCTGATACAACAATATTAATAAAACACATAATGCTCTTTTATATTGTAGCTACAGGTTTCGGCTTAAAAATAATCCACAATGTGGCCAACTGCAAAAAAAAAAAAAAGGAGAGGATTTTCATAACCCTCAGTATATTTGCTCCTTAGGCAGTAAACACAACGAGACGCCTCACATCAAGATAAAATTAACAAGGAGGAGATGCGCGGGCAATATAGCACGGGTGGGAGAGAAGTGCATATACCTGAAAGTAACAAACCACTTCGGAGACGTAGGCGTAGATGGAAGGATAATATTACAGTGGATCTTAAAGAAAATGTATATCAGAGTGTGGATTGGACTGAAAGCTAATAATACGAGACAGTCGTGGGCTGTTCTAAAAGGTTTGGTACAATTTTCAGTTCTATAAAAGCCGGGAAACGTGATTAGCTGCGTGACAATTAGCTTCTCTCGGAGGACGTTGTTCCATGGGACTAGTTAATATAATTGAGTAAGCAACAGGAAGATTCTTTTTTTTTT
The DNA here is from genome assembly GCA_021186555.1 of Reticulitermes speratus. Classification (NCBI taxonomy): domain Eukaryota; kingdom Metazoa; phylum Arthropoda; class Insecta; order Blattodea; family Rhinotermitidae; genus Reticulitermes; species Reticulitermes speratus. The sequence goes on along the minus strand of JAJKFL010000042.1, from coordinate 25,377,539 downwards.
ACGTTGTGTTCACCGTGCATTTTGATAACACTCAACAATTGAACCAACAAATCCACTTTATTTCTTAAGTATGTCCATTAACCCTACATATGTTTCGGCTGCAACAGAGCCATCATCAGCGGTTCAAGGTCACATTCACTTCAACATTCACTAATCCATTTGGTATCACCACTTATACACCACAATGTATGTCAAGTTTCTGTTAACAGTTGATAACACTCACTGTTACCGTTTATACAACCTTATCTTTTAAATGTCTGGCGTAGGTTGTTTACATCTTTGAGTTAAAAACGTAAAAGATGATAATACAATATTATTAAAAGTTGTTAAAAATTATTAAAAATTGCTGGCAATTGGTTTGTGGACAGATACACGGCACGGACAACAATATTTGTATACAAACCAATTGCCAGCAATTTTTAATAATTTTTAACAACTTTTAATAAATTGTATTATCATCTTTTACGTTTTTAACTCAAAGATGTAAACAACCTACGCCAGACATTTAAAAGATAAGGTTGTATAAACGGTAACAGTGAGTGTTATCAACTGTTAACAGAAACTTGACATACATTGTGGTGTATAAGTGGTGATACCAAATGGATCAGTGAATGTTGAAGTGAATGTGACCTTGAACCGCTGATGATGGCTCTATTGCAGCCGAAACATATGTAGGGTTAATGGACATACTTAAGAAATAAAGTGCATTTGTTGGTTTAATTGTTGATTGAGGAAGATTCCTTTTCAGTCTACTTCTCCCAATGGAAAAATTTAGTTGCTGTAGAGAGGTAGATTGCGTATTTTATAATCAGTTCTTTGTTTGGAAAACCTATGCAAGCACATTCCATGTCTAGGCCCTGTGAACATAAAAACTGTCTCAATACACCGACTGCTACAGGCACTGCGTGTTTCAGGGACGTTGCTTCCAGTTTAACCGGGAGTGAATTGACAAAGGGGTTGTCGCCGCTGCTGTGTTCGCATCACAAGAGGGTTACCACCCTGTGTGAGAGAATCTAACCCCGTCAGGCATGACGGTGAATATCCCCTGGCTTATATCTCTTCCCCTCACTTGATGATCTAATTTGCTCGTCCTCGGATGGATCAGGTTCCAAGGGTAGACAGCATTTTTACAAACCGTGCATAAAACGGACGCAATAGCTATAAAGTTAGCCTGTGGATTATACGCTGAAATGCAATTGTTGAAGATCACCTGCAATGGAAGCCTCAGTCTTGCTAAGTGACTGAGAGTAGGCCTAGGTTTACGTATCAAATTCAGCTGAGCAGATGCCTCCGCACACTTTCGCGTGAGGACAGAAAGACACCCATTATGTTCTTTTGGGGGGTATTAGAGGATGGGAAAATTGCAGGAGGAAATTAATTGTAAATTACTGTGGATTTTCGAAGTAACGTTTGTGTCACCTATCACAGGCGATTTTTGACATACACCAAGAAAAATAGTGTAAAAACTGAACAATGGTAACAAAACAGATAAGTCTTAGGTAGACTCTGTGAGTTACAATAATGTTCACAGCAACGTGGATGTTGACAATCCCACTGATTATTGACATAGGCCTGTACTAAACAAAATGGAGACTCACAAGTTATACACCAACGAAATGCACGATATTCACTTTATATTCTTTATTCTTCAACCCCTACACATGTTTCGGCCTTTACAAGGCCATCATCAGGGGGCTCGTAAACTACATTCACTTCACATCCAATGTTTTTGTATGCTGTCACATTTAGTCCAGTTTCATTGTCATATATATTATAGCTAATTACAATGTCCGTGTTTAAAATATCTAAAATACACAGAATATAAAATCCTTAAAAATTTCGTCAATTTTCGTAGTTAAATGTTAAAATAAAACAATATGGGTTTTGTTATGTCGTCCACCATTGGTTAGTTTTTCAGTTTTGGCTTTGGTTTTGTATATATGGATGGTCACTTAAGTAAATATATCCTATTTATGTTGTGTGTCCCGTGTTGCGTTGTATATATATATATATATATATATATATATATATATGATAACGAAACTGGACTAAATGTGATAGCAGGCTAAAACATTGGATGTGAAGTGAATGTAGTTTACGAGCCCCCTGATGATGGCCTTGTGAAGGCCGAAACATGTGTAGGGGTTGAAGAATAATGAATATAAGGTGAAAATAGTGCATTTCGTTGGTGTATAATTTGTGAATTGCAAAAATGCACGGTGAAGATAATATAAAATGGAGACTGTTTAAAATGAAACGGAAATTCTTACGAAGTGTGGCAACATAACATAACGTGACCTACCAATGGCCACAAAAACATCATCCTATGTAACATATGTCGATTTCGGTTCGGCAATGTTATGTTTCGTTTATTATGGCCCATAAAAGACTTAATGCCATTTCAAGACTTTTCCATTTAATTGGTGCACGTCAACAATCACCAGCGATGTTCGACATTCGCTTTACTCCCAACACTTATAGTAAGCTCAACAGCATACCGAAGATTTGCCCGATGTCGCATAGTCGGACGTGCGACGAAACTGAGATATTTTGAGAATTTTTTTCGACACGAACAAGTAAAGAAGGATTAACGAATTTGTTTACGCCATTATGATGCTGTGAGTCCTTTGGATGACTCACACTACATTTGATGAAATGCGCATGTGCGACGGAGAATAACACAACACTTGGATTATAATCATAGAGAGAATGTAATACTGCAATCGGGAACTGCACAGGTACTGCTGTCATTGAGGGCCTCGTCACACCGGTTTATTAATTCTGGACAGAAAAGGCCACACAATGCGCAGAAAAATGTGTCATCCTACGAACTGATTGATGCTTGGTTGTTTCTGGCAAATCTAATTCACTACGAGGTCTATTTATATAAATAAGTTCTTCTAGAGAGGACTACGACGATCACGTACCTGCACATGTTACGTGCTATAGGAGAAAGGGCTAAAAATATGAACTAGTAATATTTCCGTTGAAAATTCGTCTATAAAATCTGTCAATTCCTATCTCTGGAAAGACAGCTTGACCAAGTAATCGGTACTGCTCTGCTGACTGAAGAATACATTTCGCTCTGTCAGGAGCGCTGAGACCTAAAGTAAATATTATTAAACTACTATGAAATGTTACCGAATGATATGCATAAACAGGCAAGACGCATATGAACCGTGTCCCATTATGCCTGTATATGTACACAACAAGTGAAGGTGACTGTACGTGTGTGTGTTTCTGGTAGTCACAACTCATCAGGGAATGACAGAGCAGCTTCAAATTTTGGCAGCAGTTTTAGGACGATTATAAGACGTGTCACGCAAAGAATAATCGCAATAGCTGCACGGGAAGGACAGCGGGCCACGTGCAGCTTACAAGCCTTAGTGTGAATGATTCACACTTCGTTGCCAGGGTTATCACTGCTGCTGTTTTCTTTGAGGTACAAACTTTGGCTGAAGGAACAATTGAGCATTAACAGATCGAAACAGTTGAACATCGAACAAAAAATCAGTTTCTTCGAGTCAAGTATGTAAGCCTTTTTAAATAGCCGAGGAGGTACAAGCAGGACGTACCTACAACAGAGCACTGTTAGAACACCATAATGTTGAAACTGATGATCTATGGATAGTACCGTGTTGCAAGCATGTTTAACGCTGTAGTTGTAGGGACAATGTGGTTCGGTGGCTGCCCGGGCGAAGACCGGACATACATACGTACATAATAGATACATACGTACACACATACGTATATACATACATAGGCCTACATACATACCCAATACATACACAATACATACATACACACATACATACATAATAGATACATACACACATATATACATACATACATAGGCCTACATACACAACCAATACATACATACACACATACGAGTAAGTACATACATACACACATACATATATACATAGGCCTACATACACACCCAATACATACATACACACATACACAAACATACATACATACATACATACATACATACATACACACATACATACATGCCTACATGCATACACGCATACACGCACACATGCATATATGCATATATACATAGATACATACATGCACACACATACGCACATACATACACACATGCGGTTTTTTTGTGGTGGAGGGCCCCGCAGCAGACGCTACGGACGCACCGCAGTCTTAAGGCTTATTGTGCAACCCTGTGATGAAGATGGAGAGAAGATGATCAGTGTTTTTCATTTTGAAAGTAATGGAGAACCGGTGGAATGAAATTGACGGGGGAAAACCTGTCCCAGTGCCACTTTGTCCACCACAAATCCCACATGGACCGACCCGGGATCGAACCCGGGCCTCCGCGGTGAGAGGGCGGCGACTAATCGCCTGAGCCATGGCACGAACTTACATACGTTAAAGGTAACGTTGTCCCTGTGCCAGCCATGAAGCAACATGGGAGTTTAGGTGCGAGTATAGCTCCACTCATTCTTAACCTCGGCAATAGATGGAGGTGGGTGGTCAGCTTCACGCCCCAGTTGCAGTACCTCCCGGGGAAGGGCTCTTCTTGGTAGGCATTGAATAGAAGGCTGGGTGTGCTTCAGAGCTGGTCTGGACGCTTTGGTCAAGAGAAAAATCTTGCTGCTGTCGGGCAATGTTGAATGTGTAATGTCGAAGGCTGGCAATTTCGACACATTTATGTAAAACATGTCCTAGGTGCTTAGGCTATGTAAAACTTTGGCATGCAGTTAACCCGAGGGATCAGAATGCTTCTTTAAAAGCTGTCAGTCATGCAGTTGATCAAGAAATTCTTTTCGTTTGTGGAATCCGAAAGTTCATTACAGTGTTCACAAAAACCTGTCACTTTTCCCTTTCCTGAGTCAGTCGAATCCAGTTTCCAAACATATTTATTTAAGATCCAGTTTAATATTATCATTCCAATCTGTGCGTATTTCATCTTTTACTGTTTCAACATAAATTTGAGCGTGAATATCTCCTGTAACAGAGTTTTAATTTACCGCCATAAAAAATTTCACATTTCTAGGTCAGTCCAAGTAGTATTAAATGCATAGTTCCTGTAACAGTCATGTTGTTCTTCTGCATTCTGAACAATATTATACAAACACGAATTAAATAGGCCTATTTATTTTCCGAATATTTATTATCACACAAAATTCCAGAGCCCTGCATGATATCGCGCTTCTATTGATCCGAAATTTCGCACAGTCGCAATGCTTTTTTTACTGACATTACGAAATTTAAAAGTGATGCCGAGGTCAGTGGCGTCTCGCATGATGCTAGTCAAGTTTTGTGAGATTCCATAAAATTGGTAGGCACACTGACGGACGCAAGGACATGATACCATTAGGCTCTTCCCCTATCGACGGAGAACAGTGCTATAAAGAAATGTTTCCGCCTTCTGTGGTTTCGTGAGTTTGTAAACGATTTCGAAGAATACATCTATAATGGTCATCACTGAAAGACTCTGTCCACACACAATTTAATGATCTATATACACGTATGTCCTATTATAGTGTAGAAGATACTTAATATGTTTCTTACCACTCGTTCGGAGAATTTACAATAAATAATAAATATTCGATATTTTGCACTTAGCATCAATAATATAAAAATACTGTACGTATTTAATTTTAACATGTCATTGTATTTACTTTCCTTTTAGAAAGTATCTTTTACATCTGTAATGTCCAAAGCTTCGCTTAGTTTATCAGCAATTTACAGGGACACTTTGGGGTTTGGGCTAAAAAGAATCATGCAGTGCAAGGCCCAGACTTTTTCGGTTTACTAGTGGCGTATGCCTACACAGGCAAGTCAGCACAAGGTGCAAATAATTTTTTTATGTCGGCAGCATGGTAAACATTCTGAAAAAGGCAATGAAATATTTGCTTTGCTGATACATCAGAGATATTAGTTTCCAAATTTGTTGCCTTCGTTCCTGAATAAACTGCACCAAATACACTCACATCACGACTAGATCACACGTCACGTAGAAGATCAGCCAGTACTTACTTTGCTAGCAGATTGTGCATCATGATTGGAACAGAGACTACTTAATTTGCTGGCAGTGTCTGCATAATACAGAATGTTCCAAAAGTCGCTTTAACCAAAAAATAAACACGTTTAAAGAAACTTGTTTAAGGTTGCTGTATTACAACAGCTGTTCCACATATCAGTCATTTCGTTCGACATCTGTAACGGCGCTCAGCTACGGAATTAAAATGGCGGCTCTGTTCTGTCTTTAGTTTACGATGTCTTGCAACACACTGCCACATATGCATACTTACAACAAAGGAACTGAGAACCGCACTGCTGAAACATAGGAAAACGAAAGAGAAGCACGCAGAAACTCTTTTTAACAGGTTTAGACTGATTTTAACTCGGACTGCAATTTATAACATTGCGGCGTTGCAGTTTTATTCTCGGTAAAGTGACTTTTGGAACACTCTGTATATGGGACCAGGATCTGCTTACTTTGCCCACAGAGTGTGCATAATGTATGTGACCACGGTCTAATTACTTTGCTGGCAGTGTGTGTATTTTATGTGGGACCATAATTTACTTAATTTGATAGCAGATTATGCGCCATATGTAGTACCAGGATATATTTAATTTGTTAGTAGACTGTACATCATACATGGGACGAGAATCTACTTATTTTGCTAGCAGATTGTGCATCATATACGTGAGCAGGATCTACTTACTTTGCTAGCAGAGTGTACATCATATATGTGAGCAGGATCTACTTACTTTGCTAGCAGAGTGTACATCATATATGTGAGTAGGATCTACTTACTTTGCTAGCAGAGTGTACATCATATATGTGAGTAGGATCTACTTACTTTGCTAGCAGAGTGTACATCATATATGTGAGCAGGATCTACTTACTTTGCTAACAGAGTGTACACCAAATATGTGAGCAGGATATATTTACTTTGCTAGCAGAGTGTACATCATATATGTGAGCAGGATCTATTTACTTTGCTAGCAGAGTGTACATCATATATGTGAGCAGGATCTATTTACTTTGCTAGCAGAGTGTACATCATACCTGTGAGCAGGATCTACTTACTTTGCTAACAGAGTGTACACCAAATATGTGAGCAGGATCTATTTACTTTGCTAGCAGAGTGTACATCATATATGTGAGTAGGATCTACTTACTTTGCTAGCAGAGTGTACATCATATATGTGAGCAGGATCTACTTACTTTGCTAACAGAGTGTACACCAAATATGTGAGCAGGATCTATTTACTTTGCTAGCAGAGTGTACATCATATATGTGAGCAGGATCTATTTACTTTGCTAGCAGAGTATACACCAAATATGTGAGCAGGATCTATTTACTTTGCTAGCAGAGTGTACATCATATATGTGAGCAGGATCTATTTACTTTGCTAGCAGAGTGTACACCAAATATGTGAGCAGGATCTATTTACTTTGCTAGCAGAGTGTACATCATATATGTGAGCAGGATCTATTTACTTTGCTAGCAGAGTGTACACCAAATATGTGAGCAGGATCTATTTACTTTGCTAGCAGAGTGTACATCATATATGTGAGCAGGATCTATTTACTTTGCTAGCAGAGTGTACATCATATATGTGAGCAGGATCTACTTACTTTGCTAGCAGAGTGTACATCATATACGTGAGCAGGATCTACTTACTTTGCTAGCAGAGTGTACATCATATATGTGAGCAGGATCTATTTACTTTGCTAGCAGAGTGTACATCATATATGTGAGCAGGATCTACTTACTTTTCCATCAGTGTGTGTATGCCATGTATGGGCAGGTTTGGCAGCAAATTGACAATTTACCGTGCCATTATTCGGCTATTGGGGGGCGATAGAGGTGATAAGCTAGCAGGTTCATTAGGCGCCACTTCACAGCGCTCTGGCACGACAAGCGTCGCAAATAGACGAGCATGCAGCGTGAGGCCAACAATACGGCAGCGCGGTTCAACATCTGATGTCCGCCATTCAACTTGATGATGTTCCTTCTCTTGTTAATGTAGGCCTACACTTCTGTAACAAGAAAGTGTCTGCTCATTCAATTAACACAGGCTGTTTATTCACACAGCTTGTCTCTTGTTCAACGCCTCTCAAGCGAATGCATAACGAGACAGTGTCCTTTGTGATTAGAACTCCCCGGCAGTCTGAACGAAGATACCGAGATTTCGACTGGCAGTAAGCGTAGCAGTTACGCTGTAGACGTGTCTTCTCGAGGTGCTGGTTTCGAATGCCATACAGAGAACTGCTTATCCTGACAAATCTTTCGTTGTTCTACTCTGTCTCTCAAAACTCATGTTGGAATATCTTCATACACACAATTAAGAGCTAGTCATAATTTTACCTATTTATCATTCATGACAATTATGTCTCATTAAACAGCGTGAAACAGCAAAGAAGCGTCAATAGATAGCATACAAGTCAATCAACGTGACCGAGAGAAGTTTTATATTTAACGATGTTGTCAGTTGCTAAGTAATATAGTGTCGATGGTAGATGAAAAAAAATATGAATAGGGGGCATAAGTGTAATGATTCTGGAGGGCAGAGCCGAAGTATTCGGAAAACCCTGTCCCAGTGCCACTTTGCCCACAACAGTCCCCACACGGACAAGCTTGGAATCAAACCGAGACCGGACACTAACTGTCTCAGCCACGTTACGCGCCTCATTATTGCTATGGGCACGTAAAGTTAACAGTGGCCCCTACAGCCGGACGTTCTGGTGTACCCGTAGTAAGCCAGCCAGCCCTTCTGCCTTCCGTTCAATGGTAGCTTGTCTCACTTCTTTCATGAAAGGTTGGGATAATGCGAAGAAATGTGAAAATCCGCAGCAATGAAGAAACATTATCGTGCGCCCAACACGCACGATTTGACTGGAGGTGTGACAAGTTCCTCAGTCTGAATCAAAGTTTCTTAAACTAAGTCATGGCAGATCCCTTTCCTGGTCCTTTCCAGTTTACCATTTACAATCATGACCTACAGTACTAGCCTTACCAAACGCTTTGTAACGTACCTAGACTTGTAAAGTAAGGTAAAGTTCACCCTAAAACAGGCCATGAAGGCCCAGACGAGGAGTAGAGGTGTAGCTCTACTCTTTCTTTAACCTTGGCGCTAGATGGGGGTTGGTGGTCAACACCACGCCCCGGTCGCTTTACCCCCAGGAATGACCCGGTACCCATTGTACAGGAGGCTGGGTAGGCCCCAAGGCGGGTCTGGACGGGTGCTGAAAATCTCGCCCCCACCGGGATTCGATTACCGAACCGTCCAGCTTGTAGCGAGTCTCTACACCGACGGAGCTATCCTGGCACACTCCTAGGCTTGTACAGTTGCAAACTGTCATACGTAATGGAAGGTGGTGAATTTCGCAGGATGTGAAGGAGAGTAATGTTCTTTACACTGGGAAACCAAAGTTTACCCGTGCGCGGGACATCAGGCCGGTGATTATTGTTATTTGTTTGGAGATGAATGTAATAAAGTTTCATCTGTGCAAGCTATAAAGGTATATGAGTGATTAGAGGTATAGCTCTATTTATTCTTAACTTCGACAGTAGATGGAGGTGAGTTGTCAGCTTCACGCCCCGGTCGCTTTAACCTCAAGAAAGAGCTTTCGATACCCATTGATTAGAAGGCTGGAAGGCCTCCAGAGGCGGTCTGGGTGTTTGGGAGAAGGGTAGAATTTGACTACCAAAAATGGCTCCATTGTTCAGAAAGAATGGGGGGGGGGGGGTTACTAGAATATTTCATTAATGACCCATAGAAGAAAGGTCTGAACAAAAAAAGAAAGATCGTATACAAGACAGAAACGCCAATTCTGAATATAGACATTAACTTTCTGCAAGCAGTATCATAAAATGAGCAGCAGACTAAGGTGTAGGCCTAGCTTACATACGTCGTTCCTTTAAGACAACACGGCAGACTGCTGGAACGTCGCTTCATCGTATCGCTGGCAAGTACACGAAGGCCGGCCGAAGTTCTCGACTTCCAAAACTAACTCTTCGCTACTCTCCAATCTTACTTTCCAACGGAGAGAAGAAAACTAAGTTGCATGCTTCCAGCCTGGTTCACACTGCTCTGTGCGTCTCGCTTATGAGCGCTGTTGCATTAAGCTAATCTTTTTTGGATTGTATTTCTACTCCATGGAGAATATTCTTTTTTGAGAAAATATGAGTGACTCAGCTAATCACGTATTCACTGTCGTCTGAAATATCAACACCGTCTTCACAACAGCTCGTCACAGTTTCATGTTCTGAGCCAGATAAATCAAGTCCACAACCACTGGCACTATTCAGTGAGACTTTTTAGGTGTGTTTGCAAAGCAGCTGCGACAGGCGACTACAATATCGTTATGTTTATCCGTCCAGCTCTCTATCTGCATGGAGCAACGCAATTCCCACAGAACGGATATATCTGATGTTTTACATTTGGAAATTGTACACGTATTTGTCGACACATTATGATTTTGGTTAAAATAGGATAAAAGTAACAAATACTTTAGCTGTAGACCTAAGAACTTTTATGATATCGTAACTGGTCGTTATAAGACAGACAGGCTGTGTTCTCTTAAAGGTACAAGCTGAAGCCGAAGAAAAGTTAACGATCTAAACATAATAATCGATCATAATCAATATAGCGCCACTTCCGAGATATCGATTATCGGTTGCTAATGTAAGGAGAAATATTATTTTGTGTTTTGTAAAACGCAAAAAGGCGTATTTCAAATACTCGCATCATTAGTGTTTTTCTTGAAAAATAATCAACGAGTTAAAATCTAAGGACAATAGGGAGTGTTGCCACCCTAAAGTGTTCAGATTATATTTTTACTCCACGGAAATTTTCCTTCTTGGGGATGTAATAGTGACTCATCTAATCATAATCATCGCTGCGTTTGACAGGACATGAAACGCCATTATCGTCCTCATAATAGCCTGCCATTGGTTCATGTTCTGAGCCAGATGTGTCCAGTTCACAGCCACCCACCCTATTTCTTTAAGACGCATTCTGATTTCATCATCCTATTGAGGCCCAGGTCTTACCAAGCCTCTTCCCGTCAGGACTTCTGACACGGAGTATTGTTATATTTCAAACAAGTACGAGTATTCTTGTTTGTAGCAGTTAGGCTTATTTACATTTTCCGAGACTTCCAGTGGCGTTTTAAAAGTAAGTCGGTACCATTCATTCAGTAAAGTGCCTGGCTACGAACTGGCGGCCAGTGTCTTTTCCAGCATAGGCACGGATTTCATGTTTAGGCCGGCTTTGGGGCCCGTTCAGATAATGGGTACAGGGGACTGCACGTCCGAGGAGTAAAATGCTACAGCATCAACCAGGTCACTTGCTTCCATATATTTCTGGCGTCCAGAATGCACGCACTTTCACCCAGTTCCACCATAAAAATGCATGGCGTGGTAAGGGGAAACATGTGTTTTGCGGCTTATATTAGGAGTGTATGCCTCGTGTTCCTCAATAAGCCTAACGTAAGTTTTATTCCTACTTTGACAGAAGCATACGGGATTAGCTTTTCATCTCCACTCCCGGAGGGCAAAGCTGACTTATATACAGCGTTGCAGTTAAGAATTCACATTCGCTATGCCCGAGCTCAGCCGTTAGTCGCCGGCCTCTCGCCGCCGAGGTCTCTGTTCCATTCCAGGGCAGTCCATGTGGGATTTGTGGTGAGCAATCTAGCACTGGGCTTAGGTTTTTTCCTATAAGCATCATTCCATCAGCGCTCCATATTCAGCTATTCTATTACCGACGCTGTAGTCACAGTAGTTGACAGCACTGTTAAATTATGCACATAAAACGGGAACGCATAGCCATTTTCCTCGAAGTCGGAAAGACTATAGTTTGTTCTGGCTTTGTACCCTGAGTGAGCCTAAATTGATTACATAAACTTTCGCCTAGGCTGAAGAAGAAGAAGAGATGAATATTCTAAGTTAGCTAACAAACACTTACAGTAGTTTCTATTCCTTCCTGATGCCTCATTCAATTGCTGCAGAGCTTGCCCACCTCTTATGGAACTCGAAGAATCATGACTCTATTCATTTGAGCCCGCCACTGTTCCTTATCCTGAACCAGGCAAATCTAATCTATATTTTCAAAATTTTGATCCACCTTAATATTATCCTTCCATTTACGCCAGCTGTTTCAAGGTGGTCCCTTTACCACGCGTTACAACCACTGCATTAGCACAGGAGGACTGGTAAAGAAAAAAGAAAAGTCGTCCTGTTAATATTAGATGATGCTCCGACAGAGACAGGAATCAGGCACATGCCAAGATGAAAGCTAAGGATTAAGTTGTGCTAGCCTGCATGGCGAAAAGTCACAACATGCAATAGGGAAGAAATATCTTATTTATTACAAATCAGTCAAACACAACTATTTCCCATTATAGAAACAATATCTGTTTTTACAATATCTCGTGACACGTTTCGACCTGGAAGGTCATAATAGGCGAAAGTTATGTAAAATATAAAAGGGAAATTGTGGGTTCTTCATTTTTTTCAATAAATCACTTTCTTACAAAAACTTTTCGTGATTAGTAAACTGTATAAAAATTCGTTAAAATGGCTTGGAATTAATTACATAAATTACAAGTATTCCTTACTCAAATAGTTGTGTTATCTATAAGACAATTTCTGGTTAAAGAACTTTAAATTTTATAATTTAAAAATAGTAAAATTATTTGATTTTTTTATGTCACCTTTCTCTCATATAAAATCCAGTTTAGTCTCTTTTATATTATGTATTATTCCTTAAAATAAAAGAATGGATACGTTGATTTGTATATACAAGTTATCTTATATATATAAGTCAACGCACCGATTTATTACGTCATTTTCATTATATTGATGCCGTTAGCATGGTGATTTCTGTCAAATGGAAGAAGTTATGGACATATTACACATCATAAAGAAAGGAAGGTGGAAAAATAATCATATACAGTTAGAAACAAAAGGAAATACTCCATTTATTTATTTATTTATTTATTCTATTATTTTGACGTCGTTAGCACGGTGCTGTTAGACAAAGAGTTAGTTACGCGCAGTTTCTTGCTATGTTTCCTTAGCCTCAGTAAGCGTTGTTAAATGTTTTGTTCTACAGAGAAGTCTGCTGTAATATAGAGTAGAACTGAAATTAATATACTGCTCTTATTTTGTTAAAATATAATATTCGCCTACTGTTCGAAGGTATTCTTAACTTACATATTCTGCTGTGAAGGTCGTCGTGTATATTCTGTAAAGGTCAACGTACCACTGAGTGAACTGTCCTAATTAGCGCCACACAGTTCATTCACGTTTTTACGTTATTGTCTTCATATCGTACCCATCATCACACTACAATCTGTCTTACGACAGGCCCACAGCTTCTTCCAAAGCCCGTTCTCCAGAAAGTGAGATCAAGTGCTTCCTCTTGCAATTCCAGTACCTTCTCTTTTCCTTAAGGTCATCCAGCAGCTGCATACGTCTTCTTCCTCGTCTTCCCGTCACTTCTATCATTCCTTCCATCTTCCCTTCCGTAACATATTTTAGACAGCAGTTCCTATGCAAGATGTGACCAATCCACTTAGCCTTCCTTCGTTTATTGTATGTAGGATATTCTTTTCCTCCTTGATTCCATTTAATACTTCCGTATACCTTACACGATCGGTCCAAACGATCTACTCCATCCTTCTCCAGCACCACACTTCAAAACATTCCAGTTATTTCTGATATAACTTCCAAAGTGTCCAGGTTTCATCACCGTACAAAGCCATGCTCCAAATGTAGAACTTCACTAGTTCCTTCTTTAAATGTAAGTCAAATTTCCTGGTGAAAATAGTCTTCTTCTTCAATAAAATATTCTCGGGCTAGCAGCCGCGTCAGGTGGTTCAATCGCGAGTAAACCAACGTTTCGAGGACCATCTCTGTCCTCGAAACGTTGGTTTACTCGCGATTCAATTACCTGCCGCGTCTGCTAGCCCGAGAATATTTTATTGAATGTAATCGCCGTTACAGCTTTAAATTATATAGTCTTCTTCTTGTTGAGTGCTGCTTTTATCATGGCAATACTAGATTTAATTTCATATATACATCTTACATCATTTGTTAACATGCAACCAAAATATTAGAAATATTCCACATTCTCCACTTGCTTTTGATCTACCATAATCTGTGCTGGAGATGATTGTCTTGAGATTCTCATTATCTTAGTTTTTCCACGTTCATTTCCATTCCATAGCATCTTTCGATTTCAATTAGCCTATCAGTCATGCCCTGTAGTGCCGCTTCTTCCTTAGCCAGTAGCATAAGGTCATCTGCATATTTTACAGTGCGAAATACTTGTCCTCCTATTTTGAAGTCTCCAAACATTTCAAGAGATTCCGTGGTAAGCTACTCGCTGTATAAGTTGAACAGAATTGGCGACAAACAGCAACCTTGTCTAACTCCTCTTCCAATCTTCACACTCCTCGTCTCCCCTTGGTCCTGTCGTATTTTGAGACTGTTTCATGTACAATTTATTTGTCAATCTTCTTTCGCGCCAGTCTACCCCAGTTCCCTTTAGGATCTGCATTAATTTGGTCCAGTTGACACGGTCAAATTGCCTTCTGCCAGTCTATGAAGCAAGCACGCAATTCTTCATTTATGTCCAAAGTTAGTTTTGATATTATTCTCAGCATCCCAATTTCATCCCTACTTCCTTTTCCTCTTCTAAACCCAAATTGATCTTCTCCAAGTACGTTGTCAAGTTTTTTTCGATCCTTCTTCTAAGTATCCTCGCTACGATCTTTGCTGCACGTGCGATGAGGATGACTGTGAGATAGTCCCTGCATTTTGTAGCTTTTGGCTTCTGCTTTAAGACAATCATTGTAACTTCATTAAATCACGGGGCTAATCTCTACTTCCATATTTTTTATTCTGTTTTTTCCAAATGTACACTATTAATTTTCTAAAGCATTCGCGTAACTTGTTTTTTTATAATATGTAATGGGTCCATAACTTCTTCCATTTGTGATAAATCACCATGCTAGCAACATCAATATAATGGAAATAATGTTATAAATACGTATAAAATTCAAAGTAGTCATTATTTTATTTTAAAGATAGATACTTTTATGAAAGTGACTAAACTGGATTTAATATGAGAGAAAGGTGAAAAAGAAAGATCAAATAATTTTACTATTTTTATATTACAAATTTGAAAGTTCTTTATGACTTTGTAGATAACGCAACTATTTGAGTAAGAAACACTCGTAATTTATATAATTAATTCCAAGACATGTTAATGAATTTTTATAGAGTTTACTCATCACGAACTTTTTTGTAAGGAAGTGGTCTATTGAAACAAATGAAGCACCCACAATTTTCCTTTTATATTTTATATCACTTTCGCCTGATGATGACCTTCCAGGTCGAAACATGTTGCGAGCTATTGTAAAACAAATATTGTTTTAATAATAAAAATAGTTTTGTTTGGATGAGTTATCTTATACCAATTAAGTTGTAGTAACAAAAGGGGATGTCCTTAAAAAATATTTTTGTGTTCATACTGTCTTCATTATTTTATGAGATTAGACACAATATCGCGATTAAAACATTCGGGTAGCAGGCGTGTAGCAGGGTTGCCTACTAACTCTTACCATCTCTGAATTTTCGCGGTGTCATGTAAAGTAAAAGTTTATTTCTTGTATGCAAAAATGTAAAAGAGTTTTGCAAACATAAATTTTGATTCAAAGAATTTAAATTTTTGAGCGCATTTCTGGAAAATTAACGTTTATTTTTGGTGATTTAAAACGAATAAACCCCATCGCCGATCATGCTCAAAGATTAGGAGGAAAAAAATGTATTTAAAAATTACTAAATTTATGTATACAGATTTTACTATAAAGGAAATATGTTTGAAAACCTCTAAAAATCGTCCGCGGAGCCCCACGTTTCCTCGAAACACACATCGACAACAATTGGTATAGACTGCAAACAAATCATTCAATAATCATTCAGTCTGTAGATGGACACAATAAGTCTCTACAACTACTGAACCTCACTGTAAGAACTTCCGCTCGGTGTCTGCTATATCGCAGGTTTGATACTTAGCCCCAAGTTTGTACCTTCAATGTCTTTTTTCTGATTTTCAAAAAGTCCACCAGATAATTACGAGTAGTTCCTGGGCGAGTAACTGTTTGACTCTGAAAGCTTCCTTCCAGATCCTTCCTAATTCGTAACTTACAATCTTCCTTTCATTCGGAGCTGCTTAACCTAGGGATCAAAGTGTGCGCTGAAACTGTACACCGGCAGTAAGAAAGCTAATCTACAAAGAGCTAACCCACATTTTTAATTTGGTAGAAGCGCCATGTATATAAGAACAACTGCATTATAATTAGATACAATGATTTAAATACATGTGTTAAACCTTCTACATGTTCCCGCTTTTTTTTGCCATCTTATAGTTCATTGCTGGTATACATTGCTCGTATACATGGTGATTTGTCTTACTACACGGAACATGGATAATTTTCAATAGGTAGTCGGAATTAAGTGAACTCTAGTGGAGGAAGGAGAAAACTACCTTCTGGAATGTGACATCGTGTAGTTTTATGTGAAGCTACCAAATTTTCGGAGGGATTTGCTTCCACCCTGACGATAGACGCAGCACGTTCCTCCGAAACGTTGGTAACTATGTATCACGCCACACGTCCGTGATAACCTACATACAAAATACACTCAGTGAAGCCAGTACCCTGCATCGAATACCAATCTCATCAGAAATTTGCATACGATTTTAACAGTCTAATATAAGACAATCGGTTAAATGGAATTAATCCGACTGCAATGGGACGCAGTGTCAGTCAGCTGGACGTAAGATCCAGTTCCGGTCTCCCGCCCGCCACTGTTCATGTGTGTGTCTGCCAATGTCGCCGCCACGAGCTTTTCTTATCGATGTTTGGAACTAATTTAGCTTACCCCATCAAAGACAATATTATCCGGCAATTCTCCGTATTATATGGAGTCTCATTAGATTCTCCAATTTGGACCAGAAATGCACTGGGGTCCCCCCCCCCCCCACATACACATTGCGTTGCTATGGGCAACCCTCTGGTATAAGGGCGAGGTTTAGGGGAGCGAATACCCTAAACATCCAATCACGGAACAACGGAACCACTCCTCCATTGTCTTCATAACCAATCAAATATCACCATATTCACCCTGCAAGAAGGGAGTTTACATTGTGTTATTACCAAAGGTGGTTTAAATGAATCGGGGGAGGGTGTTGCTTAAGGGTGCGTGGCTGATGTAAGGATGTATGTTTAATCGTCACAGTCTGAGCCGATGATGGGGGTGATATTGTGGTAAGCAACTCCCAAAGCAGCGAAAACTATGCTTTCGTGATGTAATCAGAAGTAGTTCGTGTGTAACTGTCAAGTATAATGGTAATTTTTAAAAAGTTCTCTTATCAACTCAAGTAAAGAAATTCAAGTTTAAATGTTCTATGTTTATTAAAAG
The DNA here is from genome assembly GCA_021186555.1 of Reticulitermes speratus. Lineage (NCBI taxonomy): Eukaryota > Metazoa > Arthropoda > Insecta > Blattodea > Rhinotermitidae > Reticulitermes > Reticulitermes speratus. Next base: position 25,360,056 of record JAJKFL010000042.1, on the reverse strand, counting down.
AGCACATTCTTATAATGATTGATGTTTACGACGTGATAAATGACTTGCGGTCATAATAAAAAATTGAAGTGAACTTGATATAAGAAGATTTGTGTTTGTAACTGAGTTTTGAAGTGTCATAGGACATTCAGTGTGAATAACTGGACATTTCCAGCATTCTGCAATGGATATTCTGCAGCAGAGAGACAAGAGATTACAAGACGTCAGAAGTCAGCATACTTCTTTCCTCATAGAAGATATTCTGTTTCGACCCAAAACAAATATTCCTCAGGTAAGTCATATAGGATTAAAAACATTTCAGAGCGGCGCTTAGTGTGTATAGAGGAACATAATTTGTTACTCCATAAATTATGTTATGAGCTGGGATAGCTCATAAAATTAGATTTTAGGCAAAGGCAAATATTTTTCTGTTTTCCACAGCGTCCAGAAGGGCTCTGAAACCTATCGAGGCTCTTATCCAACTAGCCTCGCAGGCTGCTGCCCCACAGGTAATGCGGCCGGATCTGACTAATCACCTCCCTCTAGTACTGAGGTTAAGCCACAATACGGTCATCTCCGCTCCCTTCATTTAAGAACGACTCAGAAACTTGTTTACGCCACCAGTCTAGAGGAGATTATTAATTTTTCAAATTTTATTTTTGTTTAGTGAAAGTAAACTTGTCCCTGTCCCTGCCATGATTCTATATTGGGGAAGTAGATGTGTGCCTCCACTAACTCTAAACCTCCTCTTTAGTTGGAGGTGAATGGTCAGCTTGATGTCTCAGCCACTTAGCACCGGGGGAAGAGAGACCCTCAGTACCTTATGAATAGGAGGCTGGGTGGGATCCGGAGCCAGTCTGGACGATTTGGAGAAGAGAAGATTTTCTACCCGCTGGAAATCGAACCACCATTCTTTTTTCATAGTAGCCATGAAATTTAACCCATAAATTTTATAAATCGAACTTCTTTTCCCTTTCATAAAAACATCTCAACATAAAATCTTGTGTGTAACTCATAACACGTGGACCGTAGAATACCTAATGCTTAGAATTGTATTTAAAATATTTTGCGATACGAAATATTTCGCAAAGTACAAGCAAAAATAATTCCTTAGTTTATAGTAGGAAGTGTGAATACTTTCGCAAGAAGTGCATGTGAACTGCGTGCTGACCGTCTTATTCTCTTTCGCATTCAAACAGTTTTTAAAAACTTTAACATTACTTCACACTGTGCAGCTCTTTTCAAGTGATAATTAACATAAATGGGCTTCAATCTACATTTTTTATGCAAAGACCTTTGACATAGGCATTTAGACCCTCGCAAGATAATTCGTTGTATCACATACCAATGTTTATGTCTGTCCAACACCAGTGTTTATATGAGCCTCTCTAATATGCACTTAAATAAATAAATAGAAAGGATGTAAATTAAAACGAGTTACAATACTGTGTTTTTCAAAATGTATTATAACCATTCCTACCTGGATATCTAGCGCAGATTGTCACATCCTACCTAGGGTACCTTTGAATACAAACTCCCAATTTTCATGCTAAAAACCACTTAAATTACTTGTTCTAGTCACCATTAAAATTGTTGTTCTGTGTCATTTGTAATCTTAAACTTTCAAGGCCACTGAATCCAATAAAACCTTTGGATCATTCTTAGCAGGGAGGTTTGATGTGTCTTCGAACTTCTCTTGCCGTTTATGTATCTACATTTTTTCTTGATGTCATACGTTTGCCGATATTTTATTTTATATTCCGTATGATGCCTTTGTTGCTGGTAATCGTGATTTTACTTGTTCGTATTACAGCCTACTGCATTCTGTGGTTCTTCTTTACTGCTGCTTTAGCTGTTCTTGTAAGTTGTGGTTTTATTTTAGGGTGTTCATACGTTTATACTTTGTAGTGTGGGGTAATGGAAATCTTCTAATTTTGTGTATGATATGTCGTACATTATTCGCTAACTAACTTACTTGAATTATTTTTAAAAAAAGTGAAAGAAGAGTTGGTACCATAATGAGAAAACAAATTTTAAAATACCAGGCTTAAATTGATATGAGGGATAATGAGATATGAAGAAACGCAAGTGACTCTTTTGTAAAATATAAATAATGTAGTTGGTAGTATAGAGTATTTGGATGCATATTTATCGAGGAAAGCAAATAGATAATTTTTATAACTTATCAAATCATTTAATTTTTTCAGCCTAGAGGCCTAATTCTGAATTATTCACAAATCATATTTCGTTCAGCGCTACATGAAACCAGTAATTTATTTAGTGGCCAGTGAACAATTGAACCCATACTGTTAGGAATCAAACATACTGCGTTATGAGAACCACAATGAAATTAATTTACTCTACTCTCTGTTAATTTTAGATGTGCTGAAGCAGGAGAGATCTCAGCTACCATCAACAGCGCAGTTGTTAGAAAGCATTGTGTATTTTGCTGATTAAGGTTTATTTAATAACGCTGTTAGTACATTTGACGATACAGCATCGGAACGCCAGGAATTAACTGGGAAGGAAGTGCGAAAGCAGGTCGGGTCTGAGGCGCTATGCCGACATTTGCCTGAAGAAAAAGAGGAAATCCACAGAAATCTGTAGTAGAATACTCGGTATCCTCTCGCTGAGATTCCAACCATTTATCCTGCCGAATGCAAGACACAAGCATTTCTCCTTCACCTAACATTGAACGCTTAAACCTGAATATAAAGGCATTATGTTCCTTCGAAACGTCGGCAAATATTTACCAGTCGACATGGTGTAATATCCCAGGAGATGTGAATCTTGAGATGTTTGCTGTTGATTAGTTAGGTTACCAGTAGCCTACATGGACATCAAGATCAGTAAAGCACACACAATCAGAGACGAGTCACGTAATTATATCATCTTTACACCTGCAACTTTCCACTGTCCTTGTCTTCACAGCTGCCACAATTACACTTGTCTATCCCAGCAGTTGCAGAGCATTTTGAGTCTAACCGGAGCTGTTACTGCCCGTTCGATAACTATCACATTCAATGACGTAATTACGGCATCAAAGTGTTCTATTTCAGGGAGAAAGGTATTCATAGGATCGTACAATACATTGGTCAATGGCAATCGAGCATTTTAACACCGCTATATCAACTGTTACAGTGTCGAATAAACCACTGGATTCTGAGCAACGATTTTCAAACTCTTTCTGTAATTGGTGATTATCTTCAACTGTACAGACTTTAAACGTTGTTATAACACGCACGCACGCACACACTGGTATTATCCCTCTTTACACATGTATATATTTATTTATAACATCGGTTTTGAATAAGGTTTATGATTGCCTATGTGTATTTGCGTGTGATACAGCTAAATTGATAAATGGCAACAGTTAATAAAAAGGAGGAAACGACGAGAGAATCCTAGTTATTCTTCTGTCAGTAATGCTGTCTTCACCTTTTCCGAAATATCTACATAGCGTGCACATTCATTGACGTCGTACTTTCGAGTTTCCATCAAGGGATATAACGTAATAGAATTGTGGATGGACGGGTTGTCTGTGACAATCACAACTCGGTATTGGATTTGTCGAAATTTCTCTTTTTCAACGAACATTTCATTAATGTACACAAATGTGTTATTAGTATAGCATTGTATATATTTAGGATGTCATTAAGAGACGAAAAAACGAATGAAATCTTGAGCAACGATTATGTATTATTCGCCATTTCACACATCTCTTTTTTCAGTCCTTCCAATTAGTTCTGTTGTGACGCTAATTACACATACATTTCACAATGCACAAGGTCAAAAATTATTTTTCATCGTATAAATATTCCTCATAATGAAACATGTTCCAAGTAAAATTTGTAGCTCTTAATCATATGTAGTCCTGATGCCGGCTAGTGGTTTTGGTGCGGTGAGTCGTTTCGTGAGAAAGTAGTGCCCCGTATAAATTTTTAAAAGAAATTCGTGTGCTGTTACAGTCATTTGTTCGAGTACTGGGAATTAATTTGTCCTTACAGGAATACTTTTCCACTATAGACGCCTATGAACTGCTGAAATAATTTCCTTAGTCGGACAAACATGAAGGCTGGATTACCTGTCCTTCACCTAGCAACAGTAAGTTTGTTGAAACTGCTGAAAACTGTTGTTAAGTGACAAATAAATTGCTGACCTGAGATATGTATGTGTGTGGGATTTGGAAAGCGGTAGTTAGAGGGGGCATTTTCTTCAGAACCACCGAGAGAATTAGAAGCGTGGTAGAGCGAGAGTAAATTATAAGGTGTGACATGATAAGGGCAGAGCTTCTCTTTCTGATAACTCAAGATAAGGATTTTTAGCTCCATTTAGTACCAATTTAGAGAAAAAATTTCTTTTGCGTGTTTTTAATTTTTTAGATTTTCTTTTTTTTTTTTAGATTTTGTTCTAAAATTTATAGCCGTAAAAAAGAAGAAAATTCCAGGAAATGGGTGGTGATCAAGCTTTTCTCCCCCAAACAAATTGTTGTTCCATATTTTATGGTTACTTTTCTTAGTTGTTCTGCATAATTTATTTTATTTTATTTTACAGTTCAGACATCCATTTTTTGGTCATGTTTATGAATAGTGCCTCTAGTCAATTTAAATCATAATATTCCAGAATAACTCTATGTAAGTTTTGTCTACTGGTGGCAGCGAAACCCTTTATCTTAGTGGCGATGGTGGAAATGTAACCACCCTCCTCCTTTACAGAAAATTGGTATAATATTTGATGGGATAATTATCATACATTACATAGATAAAAATTCATTAACATTTCGCACAAATCTCATAAAATAAGTAAATAATTTAAGCTCCCGTCTAACCCTCCGGCATGTTTTGTCCACAAAAAACTTAACATTTAGAATGGGTCTATTCGTAAAGTTCCAGTCCACTATTTCGTCCAAATTTGTATGTGTTAGTAATCAGGCTACGTTTTTAAATAAGAGGCGGGTACAACAGAGATTCTGAAGTGGATTATAGCAAGAATTAAATACACATAAATTATTGCATCATATTTAAGTTACCGGATAGAAAAAATCGCAAGGAAAATTAATTTCCTCCCTACCCCAAATGTTGGCACGGGTGCAGGAAAAACTAATTTCAAAATGTGAGATTTAGGTTACCAAAACCTTGACAGTGAAGATTACTGTCTTCTGCGATATGATGCTGCGTAGTCTGTGAAATGGTACCAACGCTCTGAGAAACCTGCTGCCTCCGTCTTCAGGACAGAGCATCCCAGAAAACAGAAATATTCATAGATTTAAAGTGGTATTGAACAAACTGCATGTTTCGTTAACAATGTTCAGAGAACAAATTAATGCAATTTTTGACAAGCTCCCAGCATTAAAATTTGGATTGATCAATTGTTCAATTAAAATCAACTATGTATAGAAGATTTGGAATACCCACCTACAGTTATTGCGTCTACAACATGTTTCGGCCCATCTGGATCACTAGCAAGCAGTTTAATACAACAAGTTTAAGTACCAAATTTCACGTATATGATTATATATAGCGGTGTGTGCATTAATATAAATTAAAGATAATAGTACGGAATTCGTGGTTAAAGCTCAATGTATATTACGTCCTTAATAAAATTTTGTTATAATAATTTCGATTGATATTTAAAAGCAAAATCTTGGGCCGTGAATATTGCCAAAATACAGAGGAATTTAAAAAATGTAACGTTATTGTGTCTACAGGAATGAAGGAGCGTCAAGCCAGCTTATTAAAATCATTTCAAAATGAAGATGACATGCTAAACAGACTCTATTCGAAAGTTGTCAGTTTGTCATTAGAGGGCGAAGAACACATGTCACAGAACTACTCATTGCGTATTTATTAGCCTCTTTTCCTCCCTAAGAAGGAGAAAAGTAGACGTTTGAGATCACAATGCTCTCGTGCGTCCCTCATTTAACCTTCTGAATGAGTCGATTCTTTTTCACGACACTTAGTAAGAACATTATGTCATTGGACGACGCCCCAAAAGCATGCAGTCTCACTTCTCGTATTAGTAATAACGATACGTGACCGAGCGAACTTGTGTAAGAGAGCGACAGTAGCGCCACTCGCTTCGTGAAATGATATATGATAATATATCTCCAAAATATATTACGGTTTCGTGAAGGCAATATTGTTACAGAACGTTCCTTAGTTTTCGGCTTGATGGCGATAAACAAGGAATCACTGGAACTAAAGTAAAATTTTTATGAAGGCAGAGCAAAAACATAACAGATGTACGTATAAAGTAAAAGAAAGGTAAATTTCACTTTGTAACCTGCCATGAAGACAAAGAGGGGGATTAGAGGTATATATCTACTCTTTCTTTAACCTCGGCGCTAGATGGGGAAGGGTGGCTAACGCCACGCCCCGGCCGCCTTACCCCCGGGAATGAACCGGTCCCCATTGTACAGAAGGCTGGGTGGGTCTCAGCTCCGTTCTGTAAGGGTGCGGAAAATCCCGCACCCACCGGGATTCGATCCTCGGACCGTCCAGCCGGTAACGAGTCGCTATACCGACTACGCTATCCCGGCTCACATTATGTATAAAATATTATATGTATATCAAGATCTACAGACATGATGCCGCGAAAATTTGAGGTTATGCTCGACAAATTTAATACTCAGTATCAGCACGCAAGTAAAGAGTTTTTTTATATAAACATTGAATAAAACAATAACAGTAATAAATACGATTACATCTGAAGAACTAAAAATCTGCGCAACACAAAAGAAGGCTTTGTGATTTACACTGTGAACTCCTTGTTGATCTGAATATAAGCGGAGTCTACAATAAAAGATGGCAAATTAATTTAATTTACTTTGTATAGGTACCATATAAACGCAAATTTATGTCAAGCTGAGTGAGAATGAAATGGAATAAAGGAGTACAGCACGTGGAAAGAATCATACCGAATAGTAATCAGCAACACCTCTTCACCATAAGCTACATGCATAGTTCTGCATTTGTTGTTAGAACAGTTCTCCTAATATTCTTAACCGCCCAAACTGCTTGTACAAATAAAGCATCCGTTTGGACATAACAAAAAATTCCGGTAAAGACTTTAAACATCATGTTGATGTACGAGACACCGTTATTTAAATGAATACTAAGAGGAATCAGCATTCAATCTACAACACATCAGATAATAATTTGATCCATTATTGCTAGAGAAGGATATTGTTTACAGTAGCAAGGTACCTAATTACTGGTGACGTAGGTCACACACACGCGCTTTCATTATCCGCAGTTACGTCACACCCGCTTTTATTTTCCGCGATTTTATTTCAGACTCCAACATTCAACCGTCACCAGTGCCATCTAGGCTTCCATCCACACTGAGCGAGTGGCATGTTAGTGGCATCGCGGCTGACATTAGAAATCCCAGCGGCATTGTTCCACTGCCACACTGGCTGCATTCAGTGTGTACAAGATCTGGTACGAGTCGGTGTTTACGAGTTACGAGATGTCAGACGAGACGCTGCACACCTAGACGATGCTCCCAGGAGCTTTTCCCGGTGTGGATAGGAAGGCAGTCCAAGACAACGGCTGTTAGCTTTTTCGACTGTCAATCATAGGAGAGCAACTGCGTGCCACTAGTTCAGTGTGGATGGACCTTAACATTGACAGTCCAGCTTCTCCGTAGCTAATCTTTAAATACGCCTTAAGCAAGGTCTAATCTCACGCATAGTCATTATTCATTACCTCTGAATTTATATATTATTTTCAGGTTCTTATTTTCCAATTGTATGTCTTTTTTAGTTCAGCATGATTATTTACTGATTTTTATTTTGATGTGTATGACAAATAAATGCATTAATGTTAAATTTAAAGACAAAAGGTCGACATCTTGGAAGTTTAGGACCGCAGCACTCTCTTTAAGGAGAGTCGCCTGTGCACGAGGAATCATAAGGACCCTTGTTAGGTTCCTGCCAAATTTTCCGTAAGCTGTGTATTAGAATCTAACCTAAAAATATTCTCGCAAAAATAGCTTCTAAATTAGTATAATTATTCAGTTACAATTTGAGCTAACTTTCATAAGAGCTTAAATAGCGCAGTCAGTTTAGTGACCAGGCTGCAGGCTAGGCCACCGAGGTGTTGCGGTTTGATTACCAGAAGGGGCAAAAGATTTTTCTTTTCTTCGAGGCATCCAGTCGGCTCTGGAGCCCATACAGCCTCCAATCTGAACGGGGGTTATTTGCCGGGATAAAGAGATCGGGGCATGAAGCTAATAACTCACCTCCATCTAGTGCTGAGGCTAACAATATGTGGAACTAAGGCCACACTCCCTCCATTAGCCTTCATGGCCTGTACACGGACACTCCATCTTTATTTTACCTCTCTATATACTACAGGTGAAAGCAATTAATGGAGCTCAGACTGATGTAAGAATTAAGATCCAGACTTTTATTTAGCAGGCACCCTTTTCAAATTAATGTCTTTTACCAGGTATCCTGCTTGGTTTGGCATTGTCCCCTTTCCTCAGGACACTTTCCAGTTTCCCATTCACGATTACCTTCCCCGCTAATCCGACAGTACGTAGACTCTGCTGTAAAAACAGTCTCAATAAATAACGTAAGGACCAATCAGCCAAGTGGGCAAACCATTTAAATTCCCACCACGATATTTCTTTCTATGGGAATTGTTTTTCCACTATCTTGCGTTTATAACGTTTATCCTAAAGCGAATTCACCGAATTACTCGTTCCAGGTTCCGACGATGGGTCCGGCGTTGAGTCGCGGCTCCTCAGTCCTGTCAGACGGCTACTCCATGCTCCACGCAGCCTACCTTCATCCTGCAGCGCACCCGTACCTGCACAAGGCGGAACCTTTCTTTTTAACACCTGGTATGTAGCTTACAGTCTGATTATTTACCTTCGCCTGTCAGTTGAAGTTGATAGCAGATTCTTGAGAAGAGACCGCGATGCTTAAGTCACATGATGTACATTTGGATATAACCTGTTTGAAATTGGTACAGAATTGGATAATTGACTGCCCATTGGAAGAGGGCGTCATTAGCACTGGACTTGCAAGATTTGGGGTTATTACAGCAGGTTACTGAAGATTCACGTCTTCTACGATATTATGCCGTGTCGACTTGACCCTGAAGATGAAGGCACTACGATTCATCGAGACGTCGGTAACTATTTACCAGTCGACACGGCATAACTTCCCAGAATACTTGAATCTGCATTGCACTTGTTTGTTTCTTAAGAATGTATTTGCTGGTCATTTCTAATGGCACAACGTTCTGTGATGTGGTGATGTGGGTACTCTCCAGAACTGTTCCTTTCCTGATGCTTGTCTGTGCAGGTTTAGGTTTCGGTAGTCTGTTCGCGGGCGGTTCGGGCGATCTAGGCGCCAAGCATTGTCGGCGGCGGAAAGCAAGGACCGTGTTTTCGGACCACCAGCTGACAGGCTTGGAGAAGCGATTCGAAGCCCAGAGGTACCTTTCCACACCAGAACGGGTCGAGTTGGCAAACGCACTTAACCTCTCCGAGACGCAGGTGAGATTGCTGTCTTAGGGCCCAGCTAAGACTGATAGGCCTATGGGATTTCGGGAATCACGCTGCAGTATTTAGTAAATTATGATACGATATTTTTTAACTGCGATTGTGTTGTCACCCGGTGGCAGTGGTCCGTACACTTGTACACAAATAAAAAGAAAGAAAACAACTATATACATAAGGAGACAGATACACAAAACAATACAAAAACACAGAGCACACAAAATAGAAGGCAAGACATATAAACAAGAAAACAAACATAAGACGAACAATAATAGACAAGCATAAAACATAAACATTCATTAAGGTATGACAAAGAGCTAAAGATCATAAAGCAAATAATTAAAAAATAAAAATAAAAATGAATAAAATATATATCGCAATGAGTCCTTATACTATACAGTAAGTCACATACGATCTATATAATTATAAATCAGTGACAATTACACACATTCTACTAAAGATCTTTACTTCACTTCACATTGCTTCACTTCACTTCACCTCACTGACCCCCCCCCCCCCCCTTTAAGACGCTTCATCACCACTTTTCAATTCCCTGCACCTCACTCACGTGTGTGTTCGGTGAAAATGACATGATACCTAAACAACGTCATAAGAGTCTGGGGAAATTGCTGACAGGAAAGTGATACTATGTGGGGTCAAGCACATATAATGTAAAGCTTGCTTGAGATATTGTGGACAGGCAACATTATCGTGAGGTTCAAAACAGAATGCCACAGAGACTGGGGCAAGGTTGATTCTAAGGTCAGAGTAACTTGATAAAAACTCAGATGAGGATAATTTCCTGTTGAGGTGATACTGATATGAGGTTCAGGCGATTCTGGGGAAAACGGGTGTGAGATTAAGGCAGTAAGCTTGCGAAACTCCAGTGAGCCTCAATAGGTTCAGAGGTATACGTTCGACGAAAGCACAACTTAATCACAAGGCTAGGGCCTACCGTTTAATTAGATTACAGTTTGACACTGTCCTTCCGAAACAACAAGAATGGTATAAACGGAACCTTAATGTGACAAAATGCAATTAGGAAAGACTATGTGGTGAAGGAGTGGACATATATGTCTGCATGTCGCTTGATGCATAAACCTATATAATGAAAACCATGATTGGTATATGACGCCGTGGTACATGTCAACATTTGCAGCGAAGAGGTGTTCTAACGGCCAAGGAAAACTGTGCGTTTATGAAACCTTATTCACAAAATCCTGATAGTACACCTATACTGAGCCAGTTGAATCCAATTCGGTATGCAAGTCGTAAGTATACCTAGATCTTCCCAGTGTTGTTTCCTCTTGAATTTTCTTACCAAAATTATTTATGAATTTCTTATTTTCCTCATGTATGTTACATATTTTGCTAAACATGTCATTAATTTAAATAATGTTGGGCAAGAAATACGAATCATACAGCTTCTCACTACTTACTATTCCGCAAACCTCGTCCCGCTATGGAAAAATCATTAACATTTTGTCTCACACACACTCGTCATATAAGAAATCACCAGTCGTTCACACAAAAATACTTGTTTTCACTCGCATATAAAAAACGGATAAAACGTTCGGTTATACGGATTGCGTAGAACTGTAGGTTTGTAGGTAGGAGGCGTGAAGGTAGAATATGTTAAATGAATGGTAGTTTGAATCTATCGATTGAAATCTGCACGATGTTTCTGACCATTTTAATTCGTCGCTGTAAGTTGAATGTATATGAACATGACAAGCTTTCACATTATTTATTGTGACATTAATCGTAAAAGCAGGATAATTTTCTCGCCATTCTATTCATGCAAAATGAACATATATGTCCCAAAGCAGTTTTTTCTGTATTTATTTCCCCCCTAAATTTTTTACGAAACTGTCAAATAGTCATTGTGTCCACAGAGTCGCATTTATGTTTAGATAGAGAATCATCAGTACACTGCAGGCCAAAAGACATTTGAATTTGCGACCAAGCTGACAAGGAAATGGTTTTAACTTTTATTCTATTGAATCCAGGCTTGGTACACCAACTACCGCGACAGAGTACTTTTGTGGACTCCCTGCATTCGAGCAGGCAAATTCCTTGAAACATGTCACGACCGACTTCTTTACGTTAGTTAACCTTTCTACCATTCCTAGCTTTATACTCTGAGCTGATCCTATCGTCAAAAATAATTAATCCATAAACAGACAACTGCATTTAAATATGTGCAGGTTAAAAACCAAACAGAATACTGAGGCACTCTTCCTTAGCACTTTATTTTACGACACTGCCAGTAGTGGCCTATGTATCTCAGACTACATTAGAATAAGACGGCTGGTGTTTGAAATAAATAATATAAGATCAAATGAGGTGGCCGTGGACTACGTATGTAAGGTATTATACTTGGTAACATTCTTTTGAGAGAATGATAAAACTACGAAAAGAACTCAGTCAAGTAAGCATGCCGTGAACTTACACGGGCACCTCTCGAATTGTGTCCATAAATTTACCGTTACACCATCCTGCTTGTACATGCACCACAGTCCCAGGATCGCAATGGAGGATGTAAGAAATTGGTATTCCTCTGGAATAAGTGGACGACCTAATCATTTTTGGCGATGTGAGAAATTTAGTTAGACGACAATGGTTTGGTAAAGAATGGACAAGCGCAATAAAATCTTTTCGGGTTGACAGCCGCGTCGTTTGTTTCAAGTCTCCGGAACGCTGGTTTTTTGAAGCAACTAACCCGGCTGTCAGCCCGATATTTCACTAAATTTAGTCGCCACGAAAGCTGCATGACAAAGAGACAAATTGTTTATTTTGAAACGTCAAATCGTCCACAGAAGTGAAGTCATACAAGCCGAAGTGATTATTAACGTACAGCTTTCTGTCTCCAGGTGAAAACGTGGTTCCAGAACCGCCGCATGAAGCACAAAAAGCAGCTGAGGAAGCTCAGCGAAGACGCAAAGCATAACAATGCAGAGAGGGCCAGTACGGGTGAGTAAAGTCACGTGCTGCGCTAATACGCAGTTCGTACGTGCTGAATGTGCTTAAGCTGAACCGCCTGGTGTTCAGAAAAGGTGCACGAAGGTGTGTTATTGGTGCGAATTTATGGTCTAAGAAAGGAATGGGCCCATCTACTAGCTGCCCTCATAAAGCACCACACACAAATTTGTAACATAATTTAATGACACTCCTTGCATTAACATGGGATTTGACGCTGACCAATTCCTGCTATTTTGAGAGTTCGCGCTCCCACAGAGATTTGACTAAGCTTCATCTTTAAACAGAAAAAAATGTGAGGTCTATTTTGTCAGCATACACCCCATTAAGGTACCAGTCAACCAACCTTAGTGGTTATTCACGATTTGCATCATAGAATTTGTCAGCCACATTTGTCCTATACAGATGTGCATTAGCAGTTTTGTGCTGTTTCGTGACGATGACGCAGACATACGAGTATACGTTTGTAGTGTAAGTCACGCCAGAATTTTTCTTCGAAATGTCTCCAATCTAGAAACAATTTCGTCCAGTTTCTTCTGAGTTAGAATGTTTCGTCCGCGCGTTACGTTACTGTCTAAAATAGAACACACTATTCAAAGTCTTTTGACATGTTTGCAAATTAACTCACAAAGACCTCGCGACCTCTCTAATAAGCAGCACCGTGGGAAAGATTCGGCGCGTGTGCTTGGGTGTGCACCGGCCGCGTGCAGACTTGAGCATTTTGCCGCAACGTAACAGCGTAACGTTACAGGGAATCGCAGGTCTGAACGGTGTTACTGTTCGGGTCGCTGCGCGGGCTGATCCACCTTGCTGTCGGTTTTCCAGCGCGCATCAAAGGATGTTACGTTACGCCGCTAGAGCAAGTTCGGACGTGTGTCTGTGCTCGCTGCCATCTTCGCGTCGAGCTGTTACTGGCACTTATCCACAGTTCTGTTTCACAGTCATTATGCGGAGCTACAATGGAGTGGACGCAAGAAAATACTTTGGGCTTTATTGAGTTATACGACAAAATGTCTGTTCTGTGGAATCCGAACCATCCCAAATATTATAACAAATTACACAAGCATCTTCCCACCAGGAGCAGCGAACAACTGGTGGATCACAGCGCGCAGCCCGTTCGCCGGAATGCGCGCCGTATTGTCCGAACCTACACCTCGGGTCGAGCAGAAAGCCGCGCTGTTACGTTGCGGCAGAATGCTCAAGTCTGGACGCGGCCTAGCTACTAACGACCCAACGGGAAGTTACTGTCGTTTGGGAATATTTAAAACAATGGAACTGCACACATTATTACAATGTAATGCAGCCAGCCGGTAATCACTAATTCCTTTATTTCGTAGCAGTGAGTCTCGAAAATTAGCTAACATCGGTGCTTGCTGTAGGGTAGCAATATCCAGCAATGTTCACGTTCTTGGTGTAGGTATAGGCGTTTCGGCATTTTTGCGCCATCTTCAGTGCCCTTGTTTCGTATAGGCCTAGTATTGCTCTTGACACTGCACTAATTTTATTCACTCGTTGTCCAGTGTTCGCCATGCTTGCCTTTGCTATCCTAGTGTGCAAATCTGCCTTTAATTGAACTAACTTAAACAGTTTTTACTTTCATCTCTCCCTCCACCACATATAGGCCATATTTACATTATATATTGAAGGCTGATATTTTCTAGGATGTAACGTTTCGGAAGAACCTGCTGTATCTATCTTTATGGTGGTTCTTCAATACTGAACACGAAAGTAGCAAGTTTCTCATATACGGTGGTACCTATCTACCTAACTACGTGGCGTCACATGCCAGAAGCCAGTAACCTTTATAGTTGCCGCCGTGAGAAATTAAATCCCCAGTCTTACGTACTGTTTACATTCCACCAGGTCCGATACATGTAAGGGAAGAACACAGGCTGAGTGCTTTCGAAAACAGGGTGCTGAGGAATGTACAGACAATGTAAGAGACAGGAAGTAACAAGATATAGAAAATAATCCATAATGATGAGCTTCAAGACTCGTATTCCTCACGAATATAACTAGAATATCCATATCAAGGACGTTTAGTTAGGCGGGGCATGTGGCACGCATGGGGAGGAAAGTTCCATACAGGTTTTAGTTGGGTAATGTGAAGGAAGGAGACAATTTAGAAGACTTAGGCATGGATGGGAGGATAATATTAAAATTTATCTTATGGACAAAATATTGGTGGTTGTGAATTAGGTTCATCTCGCCCAGGATAGGGGAAGTTATATGTGTTTGTAAACACGGTAATGAACCTTAGAGTTCCATAATATTCGTGGAATTTGCTGACTAGCTATGGAACTCTTAGCTTCTCAAAAACTCTGCCCCATGGCGTTAGTTATTTAGTTAGCAGGTTAGTTAGCTAGTTAGAGATTTATACTCCGAAAACCTAAAATTGAAGTGTTCAAGATTTTAAATAATATTTACATGGAACACTTTTTGTCAGAAATTTTTGTTGGTTGTGTTTCATTCTTGTTAATTTCTAATTTACTCAAGACACTTCGCTGTACGGTTTTGCTGTTGTTCCAATTAAAATTCGGCAAGTTTGTTCTGTTTTTCGTTTAAAATTCACACAAATATTGCTTTCTCATCAAACTGTATTTGAGTTATATTTTTGTCCCAATTAACATAGCTTTATATGTCCATTCCTTTTAATTTATATTGATCCACTTTTTAGGAGCTTAAATACATTTGAAGTAAATTAAATAGATTCGTTACGCATTCATGGGACAGAAAAAAATAATTAAATAAGAGTTGTAAGTAACCATAAAATACACATTTCAAATGTTAGGCAGTATTCTACTTGCAAAAACTTCACCTATTTTGTGCAACTGACACACACACACACACACACACACATACATATTAAGAATGCCTCACAAGTGTGAGCTGTCGACGTTGTCAAACTTTCTTCTACGTTCGTGCCAATGAAGTGATGTGCACTACATTTAGAGCCATTGCATATACCAAACAACAGACAGACTTCATGCGTAAGGGAACTAATTCTGTCTGTGAGGGCAGTTGCCTGCATTATTTGTAAGGCTACCACTGTGTCTAACCACAATGCCACATAGGAAATATAGAAGTAAGTCTCAAAGTATTCTTAAGCAAGGCACTAGACAAAGGTGAGCTTTTCCCCACTTTACACCCAGTACCTGTTGCACAGAAGGCTGGAGGAGATGCCTAGCTGTTCTCTGAACAGTGAGTGTGAGGAGAAAGTTTCAGGGCCCCTACTAATCATCCCGTTATTTGTCCATCACGACAATGAATTAACTCGCCTCGCCGTAATGTTATATCGGCTTGAAACTTTGTATCTCGCTCTGGGCGAGGAACGTAGTTTGAAGACTTTAATTGCATTCGTTTCAAAGTTTGCCTGCCTTGTTCAATAGAACATAATTTTTAAATGTCAAAAAAGGCACACAGTTTCTTTGCTTTATTACGTTACATCAAATACCCTACAAGTTTGGATTACAATTGCCTTAACGGCGCTACTTACAAACAGGTTTATAACATACTGAAGATCACTGTGGAGTTCGACATGGCATTGTATTTGGTAATTTTATGTCACTGCAATTCCACAGACATAAATACTTTGTTTCTAACATAATTTTATTACTGCATACATTCCATAGTTTATGAGTGTTGGCTTCAGATGTTGGCCATTTTCAGGACAGTCACATGCAAGAAACAAAACTGAATGAAGGAATATAAAGATGTAAAATTTGCCAGCCATATTTTCCGGACTGGGGCAATAAAAGAATTTTAGACTTGTCTTAGATACAGGTCAACATGTGGAATTTATACACCGGGCAAAGCGCCTCTCGTAGTGTAAAAAGTATCCATCACTGGAAATCCCAATTCATGATGTCCAGCAACGCCTGCGACTGAGCTGGAATATTCTCGATATTGAGGAATCTTTTTTCTTTACAATGGCTCGACAGCCCCTTGGGTACCTAGGCCGCCTTGTTGTTCGAGGCTTCACGATCACACACTTAAGACACACCACAGTCGGTAGGACTCCTCTGGACAAGGGACCAGTTCGTCGCAGAGACCTCTACTTGACAACACAACACTCACAAGAGACATATCCATGCCCTAGGCGGTATTCGAACCCACAATCCCAGTAAGCAAGCGGCCGCAGACCCACGCCTTAGACCGTGCGGCCACTGGGATCGGCTCGAGGAATCTTAGTCTCACTAATTCAATTTTTATCTCGTAACTTGGTGTGACTTCAGAAAGGAAGTTTCTCGATATTTTGGCCTAATCTTGCAGGCCCTTTTACACATAAATTTGGTTTGTGGTTGTTATTCAGCAGACGGGGCACGAATTTTGCAGCAATCCGTCTCGTGTTTAAACATTCTGTTAAAATGCGTTTGCATGTACCATATGATAAGTCTCCGATGTTACAAACGTCGTTAATCGTACGCCATCTGCCCCCATGGATGACTTGACGCACTTTTTCCACATTTTCATCAGTCCGACTTCACAATGAGCGACCTGAACATTCAAAATCCTCAACCGAAATTGTGCAAATTTTGAAATGTAATGCCATTCAAAGGTTTGTGTTATTTGCATGACGTCATCAGAAAATCTTTCTTAGGCATTTCGTAAGTCCTAGAAGTTAGTTTCTCGTTGTTAAAACAGAACTTGATGCAAATTTCGATTCCTTATGGTCTGCTGTTTCCCTGGGCTACAACGATCGCAATCAACACGAATACACTTAAAAGTCAATTGCACGAAAGCGGAACGTTTTGTTACAGTGGCACTCCGCTCTTTTCACAATAAATTAACTCAGCGGTACTTAACGGCCCACATCAATACGGAAAATTTTGAAGCGCGTCTCTTGTATTTGCAATTTCATGCATTCTCTAAGACAGAGGTTCTTAATCTACAGGTTTCCACCCAAGGATGGGTCGCCATGCTGTTTGGGGTTGATCGCCATTATCCTCTTGAATAAACTTAAAAGTCTTCCCACACAAGTGTACTAGTGCAGGCGGTGTTATGTGCTGATTTGACAGCTACAGTGAGTGACGGTACGGTACACAGCTCACATCATATGTGCGCCATACAGAACTAACAAGCATGGAAGAAGAATATCTATTTTGCAGGCCACTGCGTGCAGATACAACATGTGGACGCTTCTTAAAATGTAGGGTTCTTTTCCGCTGAAGAAAGGCTAACTTGGAATCACTCTTTCAGTTTGTGCACCGACAATGTTTGGTCAGAATGAAAGAACTTTATTCGCAGGTGAAAATTATTTATCGCCTCGTCCATAGCATAAATCTTGCTTCCAGGAGGCAGTCGGAGAATTTGGACACTATGATGAAAGCGGTGATTCAAGTAGTAAATTCCAGAACGCGAGGTAAACAACAGAAACAGAAAGATGTGTTCTGACTGCATGTACTTACTGTGTCACTCGCAGGTCAGGTGGCTGTCACGAAAAAAGTCCTTCAACGAGTTATAGCACGACGCATAGAGGTGGAAAACTTCTTGTCTGGGAAAATAACTCGTCCCATCTCCCTAATGTTCTCAAACTCCAAGTGTTTATTGCAACGAACCTTGCTTTAAATATGTTTGCCGAAATCAGAAAGTTGAATATGCCAACGTAAGAATGTGATCAGAGAGTGAGTGACATGTCTACAGAGAAGCTGGCAGCTTTAAAATAAAAGTTGAAATTGTGAAAGAGGATAATGGGAAAAAGAACATAGCTTTTCCCAGCATTAAACTTGCTTCTGGAAGTAGACAATGTTGAATTTTCTTCGGTAAAAAATGTTGTGGTAAAACATTTGAAGAACTAACTCTTGACTTCGACCGTTACATACCGGCGGATATGACTAAATTCCTTTGGAAGGGCAGTCGATTTAACATTGACATCGAAAATTTGACTAGAGACATTTCAAGTACTGCTGGCTTTCAAGAGCAGCTCATCTAGATTAAAAATTACGAGGCAAAGCGCTACAGTTTTAAAACAAACAGAATCGCTGAGTGCTCTATGAATCAAAGTGAAAAAGAAGAAACAATCCAAGAAAATTGGGTTCTGATGTTTACTACCATTTTATATAATCTGCTTGTGTGAAGCAGGGGTTTTGGAAATTACCGGTAGAAACCTAAGCCTTGCAGCCGACTGCAACCAGATGATGAGCTAAGGTGCAGCCTTTCAAATATACAGCACGGTTTGAAGAATTTTCAGAGCTAAGTCAAAATACACACGAACATACGGAGGACCCTTTGAACTTTGTAATGTTCTTCTAATACATGTGCTTTTGCAAAACCCTTGTATATTACCAGCTAACAAACTAATTAGTAATGATGCTTTAATATTATTATTTTGTACAGGAACCTGATTTTCTGAGTGTTACGTTAGTAACAATAATATACTTCATTTATGTAAAACAGTAAAGTAATTACAAATATTATTTTTATTAATTCAAAACATAAATTTAGGTCGCGAATCTTCCCCCAAATTTAATGTGGGGGCCCGGCTGAGAAAGGTAAATAACCCCCGCCCTAAGGAATTGAGGCCTCATTTACATTAGCTCATTAGCTGTTTTATGGTGATGTCTAGCTTCTGATGGATTGCTTTATTGGAATTGTCACTTTGTAATTCCGACTCCTAATCCAGCTACAGCAGCAAGCACACATTTAGATGAGCAATCTAACAACAAATCTACAATACAGCTCCAAAACTGTGTTGAAATCCTGCACATATAAACGCTTTGTTAATATAAGATTTTTATTAAATTAATCACCCGATTGCTTATTCAAGCTGGGAAAAGAAAAATAGCAGATGAAACTTAGATTTGATCAACAACGACACCCGCTGCCGCCGAAGTACCCTGCTGTGGCGGTAAAGTCATTCGACATAAAGGAATAATTATAGTCAACAAAATTAAAACTTAATGCTAAACACACATATATAACAATGCCATTAAAGCAAGTGTAAAAACAGACATACATATAAAGCACGTAATGTAAAAGGGAAAGAGATTTAAGTTCATCGTAGGATACATGAAGGTATAAATATATATTTTTATATTTTTCAATCAAAAATTTCTATCCTTTTTTTGTACATGAATAACCTGGAGACAGCCAATGCTGAAGGCAGAAAATCTGTTGTCATAAGCCGTTTTGCACACAAAGTGATAAAGTTTGTTCATTATTTATTTCTGAAGAATTGCGTTGGCTACTAGGAAACATATTAATAGCATTGAAATTTTACTTTATAAACCTAATTGTAAATAGTTCGTTCCTCGGAAGAGTTTTCGGTACTTAGGATTGATGTTAGTAGAGATTTGATGTAATTTAAGATATAAAAAAGTGTGTGCCCTTTACAGAATTTAAATTTATATGGTAAATTTGAAGATACGTAAAAACGGAGTGCTTGAGAGAATATGTGTATAGGCCTAATTTTCGAGCCGTCGAAAGTCAAAGGGCGAATTCACATTTCTCTGTGAAATAATTGGTTCTTATCACAGTGAGTATTAAGACTACGGTCTTCTAGGACCCCCGAAATGTTGGTACCTCTCTACCGAAATATACAGGATCATATCTCGGAAGGCCATAACATTAAGCAGTTCTTGTGTGTTAGTTGTCTTGTTATAAAGCCTTACTAACGGTCCTCGTCATATTGTTTCCGTTTTAGGCATAATGACTGATGCTTGGTTTTGTATTATTTTTCCTGTAGTGGAACATTGAAGTATAGCACAACAAGTCACGCACACCTAACACGTTTACTTTGAAATTGTGTGTGCATGCATGCAAGCATATCTGCAAAATTGTGCTCTTATTATACTCAATATCTTGATATAATTTCCATTTATATAATTATTTTGTAATACGCTTTATTGTTCACACAATAATTGAGTACATTACCAATATTTTGGAAACAGTAGTAGTTTTATAAGAGAACAGGGCTGGGCCATGTTTCAGGCGATTAGTCACCGGTTTGTCACTACGGAGGCCCGTGTTTGGTGCCAGATCAATCCATATGGGATATGTGGTGGGCAAAGCGGCACTGGGACACATTTTTCTGCGAGTACCTCTGTTTTCCTCAGTCGACATCAATCCACCAATGCTCCGTACTTACATTTCATTACTCTACCGTCGACGCAATAGTATAATCTTAGCAACTGAGAGCGTCACTGAATAAAAAAGGCAAGATAGCAGTCAGTGATGACTGAACAGGCGCAGTATGACACGCACATCAAGAACTCTAATTGTACTGCGGGTACATCAGTTTAATAAAGAAAGAGGAGTGAGGCCCAGGACGATGAAAAAACAACTGAATACTACGGCGTGTGACGTACAATGCCACAGCGCGTTCGGGAGAATGTAGCGTTGTTGTCATACGGCGATGCGCGGTGGAGCAAGTCAAAGCTGTGGGTACACAACGTGGTATAACCAGGATTATTTTGATAGTGGAAAAGAACTCGTAAGTAAGACATAGAAGTTTCAAAGCACCTGACCAACGCATGACTGTCGGTCAATATCCTGTGCCGCGGGAAGTCCTGCCTGTTAATATGAGGGATCACCAATTCCTGGCGGTACTTCGTATCCGTCCTTCTCTTACCCATAGGCTTAACCTGGGGGGGACAAGGGGGCCCAAATGCCCCCAATTTTTCCTACCTAACAGTAGCTTTTTTTGGCTGCTGTGTTGAAGAGGGGCAAATGAAAAAAATTGGAGGGTTGGGGAAAGGATTGTATGTGTATCAAGGACTGGTTCAAACCCATATTCCCCCTCTTTCTTACTTGACTCCTTCGTAAATTAAAGTTCCTAATACCCATGGTCGATTTTGCCCCTCAGTGTTATTAGCCAAGTTACCCCTATGCTCTTACCTGAAGCCGGGAACATAGTAAGCCTAAAAAATATGAGCATTTTCTGTAGTTCACACAACAGATAATTTCCAGTGAAAATACCATCACACCTGAAAACTAACCCAAATTTTTAGAACTACTTTGATCTTGAGCGTCACACTGCAGTATTATTATGTAGATAATAATTTTCAATCTGCTATAGCATGAAATCTCCGTTCTGTTAGGTCGTTACGTTGGCTGCTCAGGAAATCTCCTGATGATAGCACGATGATAGCTCAATATTTAAAAGCCGAAACACTTTGCTGTAGTGTTTGTGACACAACAGTCACTCATTAAACTTTTGTTGACGATCATTACTATCTAATGCAGTAAAACCATTTTTCATGATTTATGCTGTATCCATATGTGTTTACTCAATGTATGTATTACTACTGACAACCTGTATGTTATCAAGAGGGTGCCCTTTTATTTGACATAAGTCTCCTCGTTCTATTAGTGTTACCTTTCTTGTCAAAGATAGTGAATTTATATAGCGTTACGTGAAACTTTTTCTGCAGTGGTAGTTGCAATGATGCCTATGTAAAGTGATGAATCTTGTAATTGTGTGGCTTATTTTGGAACTACGTTTCATCAAGGCAATGCACAATGCTTTCCTGTTGGTATCACTCTTAGAGGTAGATAAACCCACCAAGGCAATCATGCCAGTTACAACCGGCACATATTTGATAGGTACCAAGGTTCACAATCCGTTATCAGTTTCAGGAGAAAGATTGCCTTATAATAATGACTGTTTCATGACCTGACTCAAGGGTCACAGTGTAACGATGCGGTCTCACAATAACCTTTGCAAGCCATTACCATACAGTCTGCGTGTATTATTCTGTTGAATTCACATGAATTCCTGTGGTATAATTCCTTTAAAATGTTTTCATATTTTTAATAAATCCATTAGTAATTAACCGCCTGAAGGGCAGTCCAATCTGATTTCTGTCATCCTTCACCCCTCACAATGTTTAAATACAAAAAAAGGAATAAAAACAGTTTCATAATAAGGCTTAAATGTGTTTTAATTTTCATAACAGAAATATGGCGCAAAGGGTTGGAAACTCTCAGAATATATATTCTGTATTTGGATAATTCATTTCAGGGCAAATGTAAGGTAACTCAAAAGGTAATTAGTGAAGGAGATTATGCTAACAGAAATAAACAGGAATAAAACTGTGTAATGTAACGACTGAAATGTGGCAGTGAATTTCACCGCCGACAAGAGAAATAATATAAACCCTCTGGGGCCGGGGAGACCTAATATAAACTTAGTTTTCTCAGCATTTACTTCTAGACCAATCTCCTTACTAGAGACTACTACAGCTTCTGTGTTTTTCTTTACAGCATGTACACTTCCGCCCAATATATTAACATCATCAGCATAAACTAGAAGCTGATGTGTAACATTTAATTTCAAGCCATCCTGGTTTGCCTGAACCCTCCTAATGGCGTATTCCAAAGCAAAGTTGACACGCAATGGCGATAGGGCATCTCCTTATTTCAAACCATTGAGGAAATGTGTCAGACAAATGTTTGCCTACCCGGACTCTCCTATAGGTTTTATTTGCACACATTTTTATTAGTCTTACTAGTAAAATATGGGTACAAAACTCAATGCGAATATTATACAAGACCTCCCTCCTAACTGAATCATAGGCTTTCTTGAAGTCTATAAATAGCTGATTCATTGCCTCGCCGTATTCCCATTTTTTCTCAAGTATTTGACGAATGAAAAATATATGATCAGTAGCCGACCTGTTATGTCAAAATCCACACTGATGATCTCCAATAATTTCCTCTGCATGTGGAGTTAACCTTGACAAAAGGATGATGGATAGAATTTTGTATGTAGTTGATAAAAGTGATATGTCTCGATAATTACTACAATCTGTTTTATCACTCTTCTTATAAATAGGTACAATGATTGACTCCTTCCACTGCTCAGGAATCCTTATCCCAAACAGAATTAGAATATTTTGATTCTCAGAATGAATTATCCTACCTCCTGCTTTAATTAATTCTGCTGGAATTTGATCAATACATGGTGATCTGTGTTTTTTTTAGCTTTTCAACAGCCATCTCAACCTCAAAGGCACAGGGCTCAGGCACCAGTGGCTCTGCTGTATGTATTTCAGTCTGCCTAACATTATTAACCCTATGTACATTCAATAGCTGACAGAAATTATTCCTCCACCTAGCCAGACTACTATGGGAATCTGCAACCAGATCACCCTTCTCATCCTTGACTATATTATTCGTAGGCTGGTAACCCTTTTTTAAAGTCATTGATGCTCCTATACTGTCTCTGATATTCTTGTTCTTAAAGTTTGTTTCAGGTTCATTCATTTTTGCTTTCAGTTATTCCTTATTTTTGTTCCTGAAATGTCTACTAGCTTCACGTCTTACATTGTTCAGATGATACAAATTACTTTAGTTTGGATCCTGCAACCACTGCATTTTAGCCTGCTTCCTTTGATATGAAAATTGTGTCCATTCTTCATCAAGTCATAGTTTATGCTACTTCCGTTCATACAAACCTAGACTCTCTTTAGCTGAGATTTTGATACTCTCTCTAATTTTTTTTATATTGTTCATACCGTGCATTTTTATTTGATCACACGTTTGTCAAACTAACATAATAAGGAACCTAAACATGTCGGATTGATTTTATTATAAAAAGAAGTTATATTATATAATGAATAAGAAGTGTGCATTTTGTTGGTTTAAAGATGTGTGATTTTCTTTAATGTCTTCCCAAAACCTATTTATGTCCTCGCTATCATTTAATTTCTCAAAAGCTGCAGATTCTCCGAGATCTTTATCTGATACTGTTTCCTAACCTCTAGTTCACTTACCTGCTTGAGATTAAATCTCTCAACATCAAACTTCTGTGCTGCTTGTTTAATTATCGCCAGTCTTTCCCTAACTTTTGCAACCACCAGATAGTGATCAGTATCACAGTCAGCTCCCCTGAAAGATCGTACATCGAGTATACTTGAATGCCATCTCTTATCTATCAATACGTAATCAATCTGATTGTGAGTCTTCCCATCAGGAGAGGTCCGGGTGTATTTATGAATGTTTCGGTGCGGGAACATCGTGCTCTTAACAACCAGATCTTTTGATATGGCAAAGTTTACAACTCTAACACCATTATCATTACTATCGTGATGTAAACTCTCATTCCCAATTGTCGGTTTCAAAGTATCCTCTCTTCCCAGTTTTGCATTAACATCCCCTAACAAAATTTTCATATGGTACTTAGGAAAATGTTAGAAAACCTGTTCTAAATTCCTCATAGAAACTGTCCTTTGGGTCATCACTTTTCTTCTCAGTTGGTTTATACGCATTCAGAACAATAATATTACACCAGTGACCTGTCAGCACTATATGTGACATCCTACCCATCATATTTGAGAGGAGAAATGTGAAATATATCTCACGAAACAAAAAATCATATTCAGTTTTTAAACAACTCTTTTCTTACATTTTTCGTAAAATTTGTAGAAATTATACACTCACCCAATCCGACTAAACAGTATAAAAGGGTATGTAAAATGTCTATTATCAATATAAAACGCCAGTTTTCAATCGCACATTAAACCGAATATAATATGTTACCTGGACCTTTTTTTTAAAACTTGTAATTGTGATTGCTTTTTTAGAAGCTGTGAAAGTTGTTAGCAATTTCAGAACTTAATAAAACTTTAAGTACTCAAATAACATCATGAAACATGTTCCGAAACACTCGAAAAAACATTTTATTAATTCTGGATGTGCGATATGTATCGACAATAATATCGTCACAACATACAACTTAACCCCTAGCCTTAACACGGGTGCGACTTCACCCACAAACAAGGCCCTATCTTGAACATGTGAACTGGAGTGTAAACCTCTTCATAGTATACAAACCAAATATACCACATAAATATGATATAAACATTGCTAGACGTGTATGACTGGAAGTCTATGTGACTAAAGCAGGCGTTACGGTTATGAGATTTACCTGGATTTCAGTACATTCGTAAAAATGAAAGTGAACAATTATTTGACGACCGCGAAAATTCCGTGACATTTGGTTTGCTTCACATTCTGTACTAGTGTAAGAAAAATACATTTGGAAAGCTAAAGAAGGTTTCTGTCTTGCCTGTGTATTTTTATAACCAACTTGTCTTGTTTTATGCAGCATATGCAGCAGCATAAATTTTCAGCTAAAGTTTTATCCCGCAATTTCTTCCTTCTACCCTTTTAACACCCGCTTTTTCTTACTAAACTGCATGTTTATAAATGCTCTACTTAACTTTCTGCTTCCGTGTTCCCGTATTCCCACTGATCCCAAGCCATATTAATTTCATCCAATGCGGATTCCCCGAAGACACCTCTTTCAAAAAAACTCAACCCCAGCGCTGGAAGGTTTTTTTTTTGTATTGTAAATGTGTTTGTGCACCTGCCATTGAAATTTAAACCTTTAGAGTGCAAGTAATTTTAAAACATCCTGAAGAGATAAATCAACTTTCTTAGCCACCCTGTGAAGTAACGGAACTCATTTTCATACAGCATATTAGCGAGGCTTGTGTTTCTGAGACCGTTCACAGAACTTTTCCAAGCAAAAGAACCGACGCTTCTGGAATGTCAATGTGGCCCTCCTGTTTCAACAGGCGTAATTAGAATTAACTTTTGCATCATTAGCAACGAGACGGTGCTCTCGGTTACGGCGCAGAAAAGATTCACGCATATCGATTTGAAGCGCCTCTATAGCGGGCGAGTGACATGTGGGGGATCTCTTCTTAGAAACAACAAATGGAGGGAGATCCAATACTAACGAAGGATGTTTGCCGTACTAAATATTTAGTCAAATTAGACTCTCTTTGTTCGTAATATGACAGGCTTTACAGTTAATAACTTTACATCTCAAAACAAAGACACTATAATTACAATTCAATAGGTCAGTCTCTTACAACGAAGAGTGTTTATTTGTAAAACACCAAATTACATTTGTTAATAAAAACGCTATCCATCGCATTATTCTAAATGACATTTATTAAAACTTCCAAGATAGGTCTAAGCAGCAAAATTATTCTTATAAAGTCTCTCCCACTTCAAAGACAATCGCAGCTACGCACTCACGAATGAGACTTTGAAGGCAGATTCCTTGGCATATAAGAATTTATCTGCAGTAGAGAAAATGACAGTACACCCATAAAATGCAAGATATTAGTGAAATAATTATAACATTTGGTTTAGGAGAAATATAACGAGGAGAATGTTGGCTAAAACTTCGCAGACTTCAGCAAAATTGGAAAGGTTAAATTCTCCAGGTCTGTAGGAAACGTGGTGAAAGGTTTATGAAATAGAAGTGAAAGGTCGTTGACGGCTTTAAGTAAAGTAAACTATATTGTGGGTTAGTGTGTCGGAAATTCGTGACTGCCAGGTAACTTTGAGAACAGCCGTCTCTACAGAATTTTAGAAAAAAAATCTGTCCATCAATTTTGGCGCTGATGCTTGGCCACAGACGGATAGAAGGACACATGTTCTCCACTTAAGGAGTTTTTTACACGTTGTAAAGAAGGTGTTAGAAAGTAGAGATCACGAAGTTTAAAGATAGCATGTAGTGCTTAAGGTAGTAACAAGAAACATGTAGTGCTTAAGGTAATAACAAGAAACATATAGTGCTTAAGATAGTAACAAGCAACATGTAGTGCTTAAAATGGTAACAAGCAAAATTTATGTACATTTGTCTGATATTCGCAGATTATAACAAATTTAATTGCGCCGTAAAAATTAAATTACAGTTATTTTTTAATTTCAGATTGTCTTTTCTTCGCCTTAATCACAGCCATTAAAAATCAACGCAGCAGTGTAGACTTCAAAGCAATAAAGCATTCGAAGATTGAGACCTTCACCACTCTTTTTACCTCATTCCACACCACAATAACAGTCAATTTACTGTCTTTCGTTCCACAGACATACTACGAGTCTTGATGACTAAATAATCGGCCTGATGTTCTGTGAAGCAATTAACAACGTTGGAGAGTTAGCACGATTTGGATCATAAACTGCGTTTATGAACTAGATTATTGTTCGTAAATGTTCGTAAATATTAAGATTTAATTATAACTCGAACATTTACTAAAAACGCAATATAATAAAACTGTTAAAAGTAATGATGATTATGACATATTCAACTATTAAAATCGTCTTCAAGGGAAATTACCGTACGTCGCTGCGTGTCCCGAAGATCCCGTGTTCGTGTCTCGGCCTGGTGGTCGGCTGTAGTGATTTGAGGGCGTTTGTTCTAGTATTTCCAAGTTCTTCAAAAGTAATACCTGGATAATGAGTTAAAAGGGCCACAAACGGTTATTTCCACATTCTTTGCGTCTTGAATAAAACAAGAACCTATCACGGGAAAAATGTACACCTAAGAGCTTTCATTTAAATGTCCGTAGCGAATTCCATCTCACGTGTCGTGAAAGTATCGCTGAATGCCTTCAGGCAATCGCATTCTCTTCACAACTTTGTTATTATAATGGCTGGATCGGGAGATCCAAGTTTGTGAAAAAAGTATATGGGATATAGAAGTCCCTTATAATACAAAAGATGGCGGATATTTTTTGAGTGTAATTTCTTTAAGCAGAAATTTCGAAAATGTATGCATACCGGAACAATGCTACTGCCTTTACATCAGTTTTATAACTATCTCGAAAACCACAAGACTTTCGGAAAAGTTGTGTTTCGGTGTTATCTACAACTGTTGTCCCCAACCCCTTCAGCAGTCATAAATATTTAGCTAGTGAAGTTCAAAATGCGCGCAGAAACACACGTAAGTCTGCATGTACAGCGTCTATTATTGTTTGCCGATTTTAAGATAAACTGAAGAGTGTCAACAGATGTCAATTATATCTCCAAATGTCACATTTTAAGAAAATAGTTTCAGCGATTTGAGATTTTTATGAGTCCAGACGGACTGAAGAAGAAAGCGATTTTAATAGGCATTTTTCATATGGTTGTGCCTAATATTTTCAACATAATTATTGCAATTGTCTTCTTACTTACATACAGAAATGTGTATCAGTTCACATGCACCGAGCATAGTGAGCCGGACAACAGTGAGATACACTCGTCACTTCAGAACTGTGGGCCCTCAGTATGGAACTTACTTCACGTCATATCATGTCGTGTCGTGTCATGTATGTAGCCTAGAATTTGCACCTGGCTCCTCGATTTTTGAAAAACTTGTGGAACTCTGGTCTGTTGCATTCTAGTAGACTTTCATATGGTGGGGCATAGCGAATATGATTTTCTATATTAGTCGAAAGTGTGAAAATTTGTGTCTTTTATTTCTCGTAACGTAAATTTATTTAATTATAATTAGTACACATAAAATTTAACTCAATTCCAGTACACTTGTTTTTTCACGCTTTTCAAAAACTGGTTGCGTTTCTTATAAACTCAACAATGTGTGAATATATAGTTGAGTGGCAGCTTCAAGGTCCATCTACCTTATCCGAAGAAGATTTCCGGTTGTCCTACACATTAGGTAGGAGCCGGAGTATGCTTCGGAATGGACAGGTCCCTGACGCGAATCAAATTTCACTTGCCCAGGGCTTATCAAATCACTTTGTTGCCTGAGCTACCTCAGCTCATCTTACCTTGTTGTACTCCATTTACTGAAGACAAATGCAGCTTGCAAATGAATGGAAGGGAAATAGGCACTGTATTTTTGTATCCTGGAGCCCAGCCAGCCTACCATTCAGAGGTTACCGGGGCCTCTTTCCCTGGGATTAAAGCAACCAAGCAGTGAAGTTGGCCACTCACTCCATCTAGTGCCGAGATTAAGAATGAGTGGAGCTATTCGTCGATGGCTTTCAGAAGAACAGATTAATTTTTTGTATTAATAGCCTACCTCGCAATAAATCCAAAGACACTTAGAATATCGATAACCTGTCATGAACGCGCCTGTCACAGTGGTAGCATGGCCTAGTTTGTACCTCTCCAACATTGCGATCGTGGGTTCGAATGTCACTCGCAGTGTGGATGTACACTTCTGCTAAGCAAGTAGTTGCTTTACAAAAGAACGGTGTATGCTTGGTGCGCAATTCTGTCTCTGAGCAGGACACAGAACACTTCAAGCAAAAGCTTATTCCCACCAAAATCTATAGTAGGACATTGTCGTCTGAAATCACACAATATTATCTTTGTCTTCAAGTATGCAAATTTCAAAATTAAAGAAACAGCAGAAATCCAATAAAATTAGCGATAACGTAACATACTAGATTCGGTATATATCTTTGTTTTAAACACAATATTCTCTTGAGAAGGCACTGAGCAGGCTTTCCTGCAAAAGGGTTACAGTTTTTCTGTCCGTTATTCTACTAGTGTCACTTAATTTCATATTTTACATGAAAAATATGGGTTCAGCATGGTTTGCCTGGAATTTCAAATAAATCAAATATGATTTCAGCAGCTAATCTGATTAATTTGTAACATCAAAGAATGTAATTGTTTCCATACAAAGCGAAACGCAATGAAACCACCGATGTCTATTAAGTTAATTAGCGATTTAACGTTTCAGACGAAAACTCCTGTAGCCTACGCGTGATCGTTCTAATTTGAGGCTACACAGATGTGCACGTAGTCAGTTTGTTTATTGTGTAAGAGCGCAGAGAAGGACAGGCATTTAGTATCAATCACAGCTACTCGTCTGTCTCCCTTATTATAAAAGTTCCTGTTGTTTCGATATTAGACGCTGACAATTCCTAGTATATAAAATATATATAAAATTTACTTTAGTAATAGGCCTAACACTGATTATGATGACATTATTATGGCTGTGACAGTGATAATGGTGGTATGATTATGATGATGAAGACATTATTATGACTGTGGCAGTGATAATGGTGGTACGATTATGATGATGAAGACATTATTATGACTGTGGCAGTGATAATGGTGGTATGATTATGATGATGAAGACATTATTATGACTGTGACAGTGATAATGGTGGTATGATTATGATGATGAAGACATTATTATGACTGTGGCAGTGATAATGGTGGTATGATTATGATAATGAAGACATTATTATGACTGTGACAGTGATAATGGTGGTATGATTATGATGATGAAGACATTATTATGACTGTGGCAGTGATAATGGTGGTATGATTATGATGATGAAGACATTATTATGACTGTGACAGTGATAATGGTGGTATGATTATGATGATGAAGACATTATTATGACTGTGACAGTGATAATGGTGGTATGATTATGATGATGAAGACATTATTATGACTGTGACAGTGATAATGGTGGTATGATTATGATGATGAAGACATTATTATGACTGTGACAGTGATAATGGTGGTATGATTATGATGATGAAGACATTATTATGGCTGTGACAGTGATAATGATGGTGATGATGGAAGACATTATGATGGCCGTGACAGTTATAATGATGGTGATGATGATGACATTATTATGGCTGTGGCAGTGAGAGTGATGGTGATTATGATGATGATGAAGATGACATTATTATGATGACATCATTATGGCTGTGGCAATGACAGCGAATAGCCTGTCTGAACTGTGACACACCTTATTCGACAAAAGACATTTGCTGTGGCCCTTTTAAGCAAGCATTCCTGCACAGTACCTAGTAATGTTTCCTTAAGCCTAGCAATTTTTAATTTTAAAATTAAATGCATAAATAAATCTTTGAAGGTATTATATATATATGATAGGAAGAGAGCCCTTCGTAGGCGTAAACGAGAGAACAATATTAAAATGGATCTTCCAGAAATACGAGGTCGGACGCGAGAATGTGTTTTGCGCTCCAGGAGACGTGAAATATACTCTATTCTGACCACTACTGTAATACGTAATGTCGTATACACCACTCTGAAAGCATTATTCTTGTAACTTGAGTCAATTTGTCCTCATAATAATGTTAATTATATAACGTCAGTTACTCCTGTAATGACTCTAATGTTGTCATAAATATTATGTAAAAGCTATAATGACCTTGTTTAAATTCCTCGTTACGACCTTATGATGTGTATAACTCTCGACTGAAACTGCAGTTTCGTTTCTTAGGATATTGCTGAACAAACTGCTTATGTTATTTGCCATGTGGGCAGATCCTGTTACATATGAAATTCGCTTAGTTTTGATTTAAATGGATTTTATCCTCCTGAATGATGCAAATTATACTTTGGGGACTGCGAAAATTTAAGCCCTCGAATATTTAAAAGTCATAAAGCTGTTTACATTTACGAAACATCATAAGTTTGTGATGTATAGAAATCCAGATATACAAAACAGTTTACAATATTAATATAGGCGGATCCTCAGTAGATAGCCGTAGGTTAACCAATTAAAAACAAACGCATCACGATATAATACATAGACTCACAATTAAACAATTATGCTTATACGTTCGCCCCGTCATCTCGTCATCTTTCTTCCAAAACCACATGTTTCAGAACTCAATTATTTCCCACGTCGTAGACCTAGGAGAGTTACGTGTGTGCTTCCTTGGCTGATGAAATATGCTGTTGCTCAGCCACGTAACGACACTACGGCTTCCTAGATGTCCTTTTCTTTTTTGTAGGTGATTTCTGTTTTATCCCATAGTATTCGGTGGTTCTCATTCCACGAGTGTTCTGAACTTATTCTGAACTTTAATATTTCTCCCACTTTGTAGTTAAATCTGTACTTGCTGCTTCGCATTAAAGTTGTCTTCCTGTTTTTCATAAAATATTAGGCTTTTTATATTTCGCTGTTGAAGATGATGTTACGTTTTTTACGCACTTCTTTAACACCCGAATCTCACAGTATGTCTGATGTTTCTGAATACGCCGTAAAGTGTATCGTGCGACCTGAATGCTGATCACATTTTGAACTTTTTCCTCCTTCTGCACGCTACATTTTGCACACTCCAGATGTAGGCCTTAAGTCTTTAAGACTTACCGTCTGACATCCTGATATGTCACGCACAATAATAATTTAACAGTAAAATCTTTAGAAACGAAGGCTGATTATGTCAATGTACCGAAATGTAGCAAAATTAAACGGCCATCTCCTGTGACCACGGCAACGAACAATCGGGTAGATGGTATTTGCGCTCTTCTGGGATGTTACGCAGCGTAGAGTGATAATCACGAACAATCGGGTTCCATAGCAGTCGAAGAATTTCCTGAGTAGCTGAGCGCCTATTAGCTTTTCGGCAAGCTATTAATTGAGTGTAATTGTAACACTCTTCAACATTTATTTTGTTTTCCCGCAAATTCTCTCCGAGTTGCTCTACTGTTTGTGGCAACGTTTCCTCTCACGGTTGGTCAGTTGAGAAATTTATGCCAAGTAATATCGTCCATGTAACTGCAGTGAGCAAATAAATGTACTAATGCTTCGATTTCAAAAGCCAAATTTAACTTTGCCGCGTAGGTTAAATGACTGATTCGTCCCTGTTATTTTGTATATGATTGTAGTAATTAGTAACAAGTTTAATAAATAAACACTGATATTACATTAATCACTATGGCACGCGACCTCCAGTGTATAATTTTGTGTATTTGATACTTGATCAGTGAAACGATCGCTGAAGTTTCACTGAACAATGTCTACCATAACATGGGAACTGAAATCGAGCAGTCATGAACTGCAAAAACCAAAATTGTGAAAAAGACGATGCCAAGGAAGAAATACTATGTTATATTATAAAACATTTAAAACTTTTCAAAAGACTGTATTTGCCTCAAAACACATCAACTATAATCGTGGGGAAGAATTTTTCTTCTTGACAGTTTAGTTTGTTTTATCTCCAAAACATTTTTGCTTTAGTGAATATTTGGTAAGAAGAAACAAGTTGAATTAGGGTTTAAACACAGAGTTTAAAACCTCAAGGAATTATCCATTGCAAAAATCACAAAATATAACTTACTTATCTAACCTAAAGTTTCGTGACAGTTATACTAAAAGCTCATCATTGCTCCTCTGCTAAGACTTTTAACACTAGTGTAGGTTTTGACTACCTGGTTCTCTAAAAACATGTCTAATATTGTTTGTCCATCTAGGTTTTCCAGTATTCATTTCAAAATCTCAACAAGAATTGTGTTCTCATTTCTTGTTCGGAACTCCTTCTGTCCCTGTCGTCCTTCTTAATTCGCAAGTCCTAATACTGGGTGAACACTACAGTTGTAATTTTTAATTATCCATCATCAGTTAGATGCTATTGCTTGAAGGCAAGGCACAGTTACAATGTAAATAAAGGCAAACCTCAAAACTTCAGCAGATCTCAAGAGATACGGCAGTTGCTCTAGTCAGTAATTGTGGCCTGAAAGGCAGGCAAACATTCTATGTGTGAACTAAGAATAAGCAGTCAGCTTCACTCTTTGGCCACATGGTCCACGTTGAGGAGTCCTTACTGCAGATTTATTAATAAGCAAGACACTTATCCCTCCTAGGTTCAGATGTTCTCTTCAGAAACTTCGCTCTCCAGCGTCCGCACTCCCTGATATTTAGGCTTACTTTCTGAATACAACACTGCCGATGGTGGAGTTTTCTTGTAACCTGCCTGTGGCGGACATCACAAGTCTTGCTCTCAACTTTGATCTAATTAAGTTAAACTCCACTGAAGTTCATCAAGATGGTGGATCGATTCTGAGCTGACGGCGCATACTTGGCAAGTTGCGCAACTAATACTTTGGAGGGGAGAGCACCCCCAATTAGGGGCACAAGTTACAAGTCTTCACGTATAATTACCTTGCCAAGATTTTGCAACGAAATGGCTCTAGACGTACCCGATGTTCCGTAACACTTGTCTCTAAACATAACATGTACACAGTTTAATTTCGTGATTTCCGTTGGCTTTCCGACTCAGACCGTCTTGACTTTAAAGACCGTAGGCTGGAATCCCACCTCAGTCAAGCCTGTCAGCATCTGTTTTGTTACGGCTTTAATGTAAGAGGCCAAATAACGAATGGAACTCTCATTCAAGTTCGGCTCTTACCTAAAACTTTAAACAGACATATCCAACTTCATGCAACAGAGTCCTCGAGGAACTGATAGTCACTCAACAAGTTTCCAGCCCCTTATAAAATCCGAACGTTCATTTCCGTATTCATAACAAACAAATGTATACTATCCTGAGCCAGATTAATCAAATACAAATTATACGTTTTATCTGTATGGTTTTTTCTCATTGTTATGCTAATGTTTGTTCTAATAGGGTTTGTGTTCATTGATCATGCACTCTATCTAACGCATATTTGTCAAGCCTTTACGTGACGTATCAGCAACTGTTTTTATCCATTCCACCCTCGTAAAGATTTTCATTCGGAACAAAATTAACACCAACATAGCAGCACCGAGAAATGCTGAAGCGGCAGCGCGACAAAAGCCCTTGGTTTAAAGCCCAGAAATGTTCTGTAATAAAGCTTCGGGACGTGTGTACGTTTGTCAGATGACAAAACAGCAACATGGCGACCGCGCAAAATCAACATGTATTTTTAGTTTCATGACGATAATTTATTATCCAGCTGAGGTGGGCGAATGGAGATTGGAATAGATATACTTATTGAAAAACACACTACAAATTCTGTTCGAACAGGCCGTTGTGTAATTAAACACATGGTGACGTTGCAAATCTTTGACTTCAAACCTGACACATTTATCTGCAAAAATTATGCACAGATAAGATCACTTAATCCTGAAATTATTTATTTATAATTGTTGTTAGCGTCACGATACTAATTGAACCATTTCAAGGTAAGTGTCGTCAGTCCTGTCCAAGTCTTGTTTCTTCTGCCTTGTGTGAAATCCGCATTTCTCAACGCCTATCCATCCTGACTTTTCGACTGATGCCTAATGAGGCTTGTAATTACGTATATTATTCATAAACAGATATCTCAGAAAAATTCAGTTAGTTGTCTGCTCAAAACCGAAACTTACATGGGAATGAACAAATTTATTATACAAACAATCACACTTCCGTCTACTGAGAGACTAACAACACCCACCCCCCACATGAAGGGTCTGATGATATAATTTGTCTTATGAGGGTAATTTTATCATCCCCTTTCAAGAACGACATAGATGCAACCGGAGTTCACAGATATAACCCTATGAAGAAAAATATTTACGTCTACCGACTATTATTTCTTTGGACTTCTTAAGCTGTTGTAGTTCTTTACACAAAGCGACAATGTTTCAGAAAATGTTCTATGTCCATGGTGAGAATGTCAAGCTATTTATACTCTGTTGATCCACGAGACAAGAGTCAGGGTATGAGAACGTCTCTGTCACCCTGAAAATGAAGGCAGCACGTTCTTCTGAAACGTCGAAACAAACTGATTATCCTACCCATAATATTACCATTTTATATGTGATAGATCCCACGCCTTCGTGTTGCAGACGGGCCCGTGGACTTCTCAAGTCGCCCCACGTCGTCCTCACAACTGGGCGGCAAGATGGCGGCGCACAGCGAGAGCGAGGAAGATGAGATCGACATTGTTGGTGAGCAGCACGGCAACCAGCCGATGCTGGTGTGAGGGGGGCTCTGGCAACAGCAGCGAGAGACTCATCAGCCGGGAATGTGAGCCTCTGGCGACAGCACTGAGAGACTCAGGTTATAAGGTCTGTGAACATCGGGCGACAGTACACAGGTGACTCACTCGGATTGTGAACTTCTAGCGACAATACTGAGAGGCTCAGATGATAGGATAATGAGGCTAGGTGACAGTACTGGATGAGGTCGACGATGTTATTGTGAGGCTGAAGTAACAGTAGTGAGCAACCCATGTAATATAGACTAAGGCGATGGACTTGTGAGGCTATGACTGCAGTACTGAGAGACTCATGTTTCAGGATTGTGAGGCTGTGGTGACAGCACCGACAGACCGTGTGGTAGGATCGTGAGGTTCTGGCGACAATACTCAAAAACTCATAACGAGGGACTTTGAAGTTCTGGTGTCACTATTGAGGGACTGAGATGAAAAGATTTTGAGTCTGGACTGCATAGTTCTAAAGGTCCATCACCAGTGTTGACAGAGTCAGCAGACATTACGATGGTATGCAGCACTGTGAAAATCAGGAGACAATTCCGAAACTATGAGGTTCATAGAGAATATTCTGATCCATATCAGAGCACTGTTACACGCATGGTGATAGTGCTGAAAAACCAAAGTGATAAAATCTTCGGAAAAAATATCGTATTTTGCGGCTGAGGAAGCAGGACTATGAGGCTCAGGAACAATACAATGAGGCAGGATAATGCTATGAGGTACAGAAGACAATATTATGACAGACATGATAACAGTGCTGTAAGGTTAGCACGTATAACTAGGGCGACATATGGTGAGGCTCAGCTGAAAGTGCCGTTAAATTCATTGAAAAATATTTTGTAGCTGACAGAATTATTGCAAATGCTATCATTTTGCTTCTATGTGCGAAGAAAAGAGAATCTTAAGTTAATAATACAGCATCGTTAGTGTTAAGAAAGACAATTGTGAGCCTCTATAACATGCAGCGTTCTTATGAAATTCAAAGAAAAATTCTGAAGTGTGCATGGCAGAGACAAATTTGCGAATCTGTGCGCGAGAGGAAGTTGAAGTAGGAGGGAGACGGCGGTAAAGTGAAAGAAATAACGAGGTACTGTAAAAATACAATAAAACAAACGGCAGTCACATGCTCCAATGCCACTGTAAGCTATGAATACAATGCTTCTACGTCGAGAGGTCTGTATCGCTGTTTGCAAACAGGAAGGGGCAGAGCCATCACGTTTGGCACATAGTCTAACCCAGGCCTGCTCAACCTTTTATGCGGTGCAGGCATCTTCGACAAAATTTGGTCTGCATACGGCCAACATGAAATTCAATACACCGAATGAAGAATGAATTATATGTATAATTTTGTCTATGTATTTTTCTATACGTAATGAGCATTGCAAATGTACTGATAATAATAGGAAAAATTTATAGAAAATGCAATTCAACCCAAGGCTAGGATGTCGCTATTTTAGCACATTTTTTACAAAATGGCTTAGTAGTGTACGGTATGACCCAATTAATAAGCAGCTCATAATTTTTCACAATTGCTTCGGCGTTCTATCTCGGCTTTGCCAGGAAAAGTGTTAAAAGACGTTTTGTCATTTCAATTCTCTCCGCGGGCAACAGAACACTGTCACAAGCAACATGTTGCCCGCGAGCTACGGGTTGATCAGGCCTGGTCTAACCTTCGCACTGATGTTATTTGAACTTATTTATACCCGGAACTGAACTCCCCCAAACTTTCTGGAGTTGGCAGTTATGTACTGTGGCGTTGGTTGGCATAGTGCAGTCGCTGACGGCAGCACTGCCACGTCAGAATGGCATATGCAGCAGTGCTGTACAGACCAGGCAGGTGCACTGATAAGTGATGTTAACTCACTGCGTCGCAGCGAATAACAGCCTTACAGTGTTGCAACTATAGCGACATAAGTGTGTCAGACGCGGAGTTGTGGGGGCTCGAATACTGCTTCGCTGCAAACATATTTGGGGCAAGTTGTAACTGTCCAGTATGAGGGGCAAGTGTTCTCGACGATAGAGCAACAGGTGCATGTCAAGCATCAGCCGTTACGTGTACTTCAAGTGATACTGACAGTGCTCCATCTCTTGTGATGTACGTATATTTCTGTCGGAGTTCCCAGCACACAGCGTTGGTTTCCAGTCACAGGCGTAGCTTGGCTAATAACATTGGCGAAGGGGGGGGGGGGGGGCAAAATCGACCATGAGTATTAGGCACTTTACTTTACGAAGGAGTCAAATTAGAAAGAGGGGGAAGATTGGTTTGAACCAGTCCTTAATAGACATACACCCCTCTCTCCAACTCTTACCCCAATTTTTGTTATTTGCCCCTCTTAAAGACAGTAGCCAAAAGAAAACTATTCTTAGGTAGAAAAAAATATTGGGGGGGGGGCATTTGCCCCTCTTGCCCCCCACAAGTTACACTTATGCTTCCAGGCATGCCACGACTTGCGAATTCGAGATGAAGGTTATAAAAATCATGTTCCTTCTTTTGTAGTTGACAGAAAACTTTAGTATAAGTCTTTGATTACTTTAAGAATGAAGTATATGAGTTCATAATTTAATAATAATAAATAATTAAATCAATCCGTAAGTCAATTTAAGTGCTTTCGGATCATTAGTCGAGGAATCCATAAAAAATGTACGTGTTTTCGGACACTGGTAAGTGAAATATATCTGGCTTTGAACAGTGTGA
Organism: Reticulitermes speratus; assembly: GCA_021186555.1. NCBI lineage: Eukaryota > Metazoa > Arthropoda > Insecta > Blattodea > Rhinotermitidae > Reticulitermes > Reticulitermes speratus. The sequence goes on along the minus strand of JAJKFL010000042.1, from coordinate 25,321,462 downwards.
CACTTGTCGAAATATGAATTTCACAAATCGTCTTGTAAAGAGAGACATGCATGTAACATTTACAAGATAATGTAATGTCGCCATTGGTTGTTAAAAGAGATTCCAATTGAAATACCTGTTAATTTAAGATAATTCTGTCACAGCGGTTTTTTTTTGTAGTAGAAAATTTGAAGAAGGAATATCATATTGCAGCAGTACCAACTGAAATTGTTTATATTAATCCTATACCCTTGAAATATAGGCAATACGTTCCTTCGAAACGTCAGGAACCGACTACCCAGTCACACAGCGTCAGATCCCAGAGGCGCTGAACCTCTGTCTTACCGCTGCGATTACGCTACGGTAAACTGCATTTGTTTCCAGTACTAGACTTGCAAGATAAATTGATGTCAACGCTGAGGACAGCCCGCCTGCCTCATTCACAAGCAGGCTAATGCTCCTCTTTTAGCGCAGATCATCGGCAGCAATTTAAGAAACAGCCATGTAAATTTCATACGGTCTTGGAAACAAGATGTTGTACATACTCGTATTTTTGGTTCCCTCATGATCGCTACTGTTTCGGGCGAACTCATATTCCATGATACAATTCTAAACCATTTAGGCCCACCAGACCAATATTCTGTTGCTAACAGTGTTGACAGTATCGGGCTCAGTCTATCGTTGGACTTAAGTTGATGTTTCGTTTATGCAAGGATGACTCCAACGTTAAGACTCATTACAACATTCATTTATTGTAACACCTTAGGTCTATTAACCATAAGTATTCCATTTTCTTGTAATTCTTAGGCGTCTTCACAAAACTGCGAAAAGCGACTGTTAGCTTCTTCATGTCTGTCTGTCTATCCGCATGGAACAACTCGGCTCCCACCGGAAGGATATTCATGAAATTTGATATTTGAGTATTTTTCGAAAATTCAATTTTGATTAAAATCCGACAAGAATAACGGGTACTTTACATGAAAACCTATATACATTTACGATAATAACTCGCTGAATTGTTCTTAGAATGAGAAATGTTTCAGACAAGAGTTGTAGAGAAAATTAAAACACTCATTTTTTGTTCAATAATTTTTTTCCGAAAATCGTGCGTTAATGAGATAATGTGGAGAACTAAGGTAGAGCTACACAGGCCACAGTTGACGATATAATAAGGCGCTTGCGCTTTGCCTGCTGGGTAGCAAAGGCTACAGACACACACTCAGAATATGTAAAACTTATTGCTTTTCCACGGCAATAATGTTTATGCGAACGTGCTCAATGTTACGTTATACTTACACTGCCTGTCTTCTTAGTCGAATCATTGGATTCCACCCTTTGTTGGAAGTGATTCCAGGGAGCGTTTGGCTGAGCGCTGTACAGGGACTTGAAAGGTTATTTTCAACAGGCCAACTATGCAGACCGTGAATTTCCTTCTTGCATGATCATCTCCATGCCTGTATTAAAACATCCCGTTCCTCTTACACTGAATCACCTATCTGTTTTAAAATAATTTCAGTGTCTCTTCTCAGTGTTGAACCAAGTTTCGGACCCATACGTTAAAACGGTTTAAGTTAGTGTTAATACACATCATTACGAATACTGTCTAAATACTCGGGCCCTCTCTCATCCATGAAGTTAAATTCTGAGTTAAAATGTGTAAATCCTTAGTCGGAACTGCATTATTGTCTGAAATATCCAAGTCTCACTAGTCCGAATTATAGCAATGTGACAATTCCAGCTCCAAATATTTCAATCACTCTCAATTTTTAAATTATTTTAAGCCCTGTGTTATTTTATCCCCTCCTTGTTATACAGTCGCTGTCCAGTGTATCTGGTGTTTAGAATATACATATTTCTTCATTCCCTTTGTATATTCATATTGTTTCTTTTCTATTCTATACAATGTAGTACATTCATTTCCATTTTTGTTTCCTTATGTGCCAGGTTCAAATTGATCCGTTTGTTCTAAACAATCACGTATAACCGACTTATTTCAGTTGTGTTATTTTCTCTGGTTTAGTATTAAGCATTTCGCAACATAAATTAACATATACTGCACAACATATCCACTGATATCACAAACAAGCGAGCGACATCACAGTCACCAAGCCTGCTAGAAGAGCCGTGACGATTCTTACTCACGTGCTGGTGGTTCCTGGCTGCAATTTAGTCCTGAAGGAGGCTGTACTGACTGATATCTTCCGTGGTCTTCCTCAGGATAATCTTGTATTGTAGGCTACGTCAAAGTGAGCAAGAGTACTTCTACCCACAGCCATCCCGAGAAAATATGAGAGACTTGGTCAGCAAATAAGTTTACATAGCGTATAATTTTGTAACAGAGGAATGTTCGAACATTCGACATACAGTCTTTATCTTGTGACGAGTGATTATGATCTGTTTTCAGCGCTGAAGCAAAATGTTCGCAGCCACAAATTTAAAGATAATCGCAAGGTATAAAACTTGTAACATCGTGGCTGATAACACTGGACAAGGACTGCTACCAACAGGGAATAGAAACCTCGTCCCTTGATATTAAACGAGTAAGTGTGTGAGCTGTAGAGAGGACTATGTGGAAAAGTAGTGTGATAGCAGTACAGTTAAATCTGAACTTTTGTCTTTAAAGTTTAGAATAAAAAACCCAAAACACGCATTGTAAACTTATTTTATTGTCTATCCTCACATACATTCAAATGTCACATCCGATAAGCAAGAAGTCAACAATTGATACAGCGTCGAAAAATAACTGCGCACCGTATCAAATATTTTTGCTGCTGATAAGATTAAGTATTGAACAAAGCCGACTTTTGGAAGTGATGCACATGGGTCTTCCCATAGGAATCTTAAAACTGAGCGCCATCAAGCTAATATTACTACTGCAGATGTACATAAGCTGACAACTTGTGTACATCTGCACACATTAGGCGGAGACGACCACTTTAGTGTCTAATAATATCTACAGTACCGGAGTACAATAATGTTACTGTCCTACATAATGTGTATGATAGGGATGAAATAAAGATAACAGGGTGAAGTCTTGTATATAATTAATACACTTTGATTTATTTATGAAGGAGTGCTGTAATAATATTAATAATGTGTTACATAACTGTCTTTACCTTCCGATGTAGAAATAGTAGCCTTGATTGAGGTGACACGCAACTTCTAATAAAACATATTTGCCTCAGTCACCCACTATGCGCAATAATAATTTGTTTAAAACAGTAAACCCAAATTCAGATTTCTGAAGACCTTATTGTAACTCAGCACAACACACCAACAACCATTCTTACTTGGAAGGCTACGAAAACCGCGCGCGCGCATATGTATGTGTCATTCTTCTGGTACGATCACGAATGTCAACATAAGGGACGCAATCGACTGATGATCGTAAGTCCTTCCTTCTTCGCAGTAAATAGTTTTCCTGACACCTAATTTTACGTAAATGACATTTATATTTGATGCTGCATTACTAAATAATTTAAGAACTAACAAATGTCTGACTGTATAAATATTTTTTTAACTAAGTTTGTTCTGTAAAAGCTAATTTATAAGTACAGCTAACTGTATTATTTCTAGCGCCGCGGTGACACTGCAACATCACACACAGGCAAGTAGTACAGGTATTCTAAACAGAGTCTGACGCTTGAGTCCGCTCTGTACCAGTGTCAGCATATTGCCTACCACACTTAACTTGCCTCGCCACGTACCTCTATATAGTAAAACTAAAAGAAATGCCTAAGCACCGCACTGTAGAGTATAGAAATCTTGGAGGGAAAGCTCCACACAATTTTTATTTTTGTAATAGCTGGAGTAATTTATTACCGCGTTCCGGGACAGCGTATCGTTCTGATATTCGACAGTCAGAATTCCCAAGAAGTATTCTTCTTTCCCGCTTGACCTTACAGATGGAACCGACACGCTGTCCCGCAACGTCGGTAACAAGTTATCAATCTATGCAGCGCAACATCCCAGAAGTGAGGAGACCTCAAATACACCGAGACCAGAGCCTAAAATTTCGCATAAATGGAGTAAGGTTATGATGTGCCTCCTTGCCTTTTAGGGACAGGTACAGAGTAAATAAAACAGCTAAGGCCAAGCTTAGCCTTTATTCAGGTCTGTCCAACCTTTCTTGTTGTGCGTGCAACTTCGGATGCCGTCAACATGAAGTTCAATACATAAAATGTGGGAAGTATAGGTACAGGCATACCTCGCTAATACGGCGGGTTAGGTTCCAGACCACCGCTGTAAAGCGAATATCGCCGTAAAACGATTCACATGCTTTTTTTCACTTGCTAGTGCATATAAAAGCCTTACAACATGTTTACACTATCATATATTAAGTGTGCAATAGAGCTACGCCGAAAAGAACGATGTGAAAGTAAAAATAATAAATAGAAACTCAGTTGATGTGCGCGTCACCGCCTTAAGAGCAAGGTAAGCGCCGAAAATAATAAAAATGAATATAATTGAAAAGCGCCGCATTAGCGAAGTGCCGCAAAGCGAAGCGCCGTAAAGCGATGTACTACTGTATACACAGGTGGTTTGAGAGGAAATCTGTCATACTTCGGGAGAATACTCCTTAAGTTAAATTACATCGATATAACCAGAAACACCTATATTTGAAATTGAAAGGTTACGGATATAAATTACGTTCCAAATATTCCTCTTTATTTCCAGGTATTCCGCTGTTGTCACGATATTTACTTACGTAATATTTACGCTTTTTCATGAAATGTCATTCCACATTACATTTCTTGTCAACGTCTATACCGGTAATGCATGTAAAACGCACATTTCTTATCAACATTAATGAAGAAATAATTATTCTTTCCTTTGAAATTAAGAATACACAATCATCCTCGATTTATTACCACTGCAAAGAGAAGCCTCTCCTCCCCCCTCCCAGAAGCACTGAGGATATAAAAACTTGTAAATCGAACACAAAAACCATAACACAGTTACACAAATATTGGCCTAGGAACGTACAGCCGTAAGGCCGGACCTACGCCGAAAAAGTGCATTTGAAGAGGGAGGCCACTATTTAGAAAGTCCTAAAACACTACAGAGTGAAGACTGTCTCCAAAGAAATGTTGTTTCACAATGCGTATATTTTATTTGGGTGCGATTTTTTGCACAATAAATTTGACAGTAAGACCAGCAATGAAAGCATCAGAAGGCAGCAGCTACTGGTGCCTGCATATCTGAAGCCATTAATCAGAACTTATCCCCATAACAATACCCGCCAGCAATTGTCAACTAAGTTGCCTTTCATATTTCGCTAGGAAATGTGTTGGAAATTTTTCTTTGGTGTTCTGTTGCGGCTTGCCAAGGAAAGGGGCAAAAGATGTCTTATTTACCGTAAGTTCGCTGACACCATATCACTGCATGGCGGGCAAAATTTTGCCCACGAGCTACTGGTTGTTGTAGGGGGGGGGGTGCTGCTTTGGTCAGTGAACCTACAGAGTTATTCCGGACAGTATATGTAGGTATCGTAGCCATACGTCCAGTTTGAGATATTTCTGGGACCACTGCAAGAATAAACTGGGGGCCCACTTACGCCTTTTTCTGTACTGATAATGCAGGTTCAGTAATGTAAGGTTTTACATACAAAATGTATTTGAGACAAAATGCGAAATACAACCCGTCTTTTCACCGTCCCCCCCCCCCCCCCGTAGAAACATGGGGCCCTATGAATCTGCATAGTTTGCGAGAGCCTTAGGTTAAAGCCACACGGAGTAAACAAAATCATCTTAAGCAGTTTTAAGCATGCCCACACTGACAAACATTTGCCGAGCACAGATCCAGACAGAGAAGACATGACTAATACAGTTCCGAGTTCCTCGTTGTATGGGGTTTACCTTAGACGGTTCACTAATTCAGCGGACTGTGGCCAGTAAGAGTGAAATAACAGTGGAGTACGACAGCGAGAAGCTTGTGTTGATAAAAGCAAACCTCTGCGTGACCATAGTGTAATGGATGATTCAAAGTCATCGAGAAACTACGGGTAGAATTCGCTACCTTAATTAATTAAACAGGTAAGATCCTCATCAGTCGCCCTTACACACATAGGAACATTCAATGTTTTCAGCAATTCGTATCCACTTATCTTGGATGGGTTTTGGCATATGAATCGGCTGAAAATATTTCGTAAAGCAATAGAAGTTTAAAGGATTTCTTACTGTACAGTTGAAGCTCCAAGCCTGGACTGACAATTCAGGGCGCCAAATACTCCCCGCAAGTTAAGTACCTAAGAAAGAGAAGTTTAAATTACAACATGTACAAAATAATTAATAGCAAAAACAATGGGTATCCCTAAGACTAATCTTGACACTGTGATAACATTTAAAAAAACAGCACGTAAATAATATAACACTGCTTACATCCTGGGGGGGGGGGGGGGGGAGAAAATATCTCTCACCCCGGGATATATACTGACTGAGTATGCCCGTAGAAGGGTATTATTCGGTCATAACAAACTGCTTTCAAGTTAGTTTGTTTCGATGTCATTAGGTCATATGATTGAAGGTTTTCAGCATGAAACCATTATTTTCAGTGCTAGAGTGTAAAATCAAAACAAAACTAATAAATTCCTATTGAAGAACATTACGACGGAAGAATAACATGCCATCTGGTTCGGAAGCGAAGCAGAAGAAAATATAGGTACTTGCTGACACCATATACATCTTAAATGATATATGGGTCAGCACAAAGAAAGTTGAAGTCACCTTGATGCGATATCAGTGGAAGATGTGGTTTCGGAAAATGATAGAGCAACTGAGGAAATCAAACTCCCCTTCAGGTAAGGACACTTACCAACAAAGGGACGAGGTCAAAGCATCACGACATGCCGAAAATCCGAAATCGATTTCAGCCGCAGCTAGGGTAGCAGCTCCTATGAGTGACTTTCTGAAAGTCAAAAACAGAAAAGAAATAGCATGATGATGTTGACTTTTGTTTTCATAAGTGTTTTATTCCAGATATGGAAAAACTTAACAGAGAAGAAAAAACGTAAATCTAGAATTTCTATGTCTTCCACGAATAACTTCTTGGACGATAAGAAAATTGTATTCACAACTCCAGTTACACTCCTACATTACAGCATTCCAGTACATCCCATCACAGCTGATAAGCTGCAACAGGATAGTACAGCTCACAGCTGTCAGTAATGTCACCTTCCCCAAGCAGCTGTCAGTCAGAAAGTAACAGTAGATACGAGTATTATTAAGTACTTACACGCTTTCAATAGTCATACTGCATTTAATTTTGTGGAATAATAACAAAATATCATCGTTGCTTCACCCAGAACCGCCGCAATAATATGACCAACAACTTCTCTTCTAGGGTAATATTTATCTGAAAAACTGCATTTCTGTCTTTAGACAGCAGGGCCAACAATTCTGGTAAATGGAAAAAGATTTCTTTCGTCATTACGTAAATTGTTTTCAAGTCATCGAAGCTCCTTTACCAAATGCAAAATCGCATTCTCTGCCAGTCTTTTATTATTCATAGGCTGCATTCAAAATTACCTGTTACACTCCGGATAATGTGTGAACGAGCTCCCAACCAGTGGGACAAATGCGTGGTCATCTAAATCAGGTGACACCACGAAAACGACTAAAATAAATCGTTTCCTTCTACATGTGTGGGTCGGACTCGTTTTCCGCGCCTTTAGACGGTTTTTCATAAACACGTTTTAGACCATTTTGTCTAATCAGGATGGCTTCATCCGTACACAGGCCCTGCACAGTCACTACAGACAGTTGACTGCAGCAGGGACGCATAAAACAACAGATTATACTGTTTATATTCTTAAAAATAAGTTTACATGACCTATACTTTCTAACTAAAGAACCCCTACTGATTGTGATTACTTCAAGGTAATTTGTCAAGGAGCGGTTTTCGTCTGTTTCGAGCCCTGAAGCAAAATTTTGGTGGCCATGAATTTTAAGATGATCGCGAGGTGGAGACTCGTTTGAAGAGATAGCTGATAACACAAGACATGGAGTGATATCGACAGGAAATAGAAAAGCTCGTCCTACGACGTAGTAAATGCCTTGATTGTGGTGGAGACAATCTGGAAAAGTAGTGGGATAGTAGAATACTTAAATTGAACTGTTCTTCTTAGAAATGAAAATAAACAACCCGAAATACATAAATTGATATCTTATTTTCTGACTAATTTTTTCGTATATAATAGTCGAGCCTCGAAATAAGATATAATGATGACACCATACATAACAGCTGGTGTCTCCAGATTGTCCCATTTATTATGAACATACATATCAGCTGGTGACTCCGTATTGCCCATTCATTATACATATTGTACGGCTTCTCGAAAATAAGAGCTTTTATCACAGATTTGGTAACTGTTATAATTACAGAAAGATGAACGTGATAGGATATATTACATTTGGCAGATCTGACTCACATTAGTCTCGGGTGGGATGCTGACATTTCCTCAGGCATTACACAAAAGCCATTTTTCAGGTGTACCGTGGCTCAAGTGCTTAGTAGCCGGCTTCTCATTGCGGAGGACCGAATTTGGTGACATGCTTGTCAGTGTGGGATTTGTGGTGGAAAACCTCGTACTGGGACACGTTGTTGTCTGAGTACTTCGGTCTTACTCTGTCAGTATCATTCCACCAAGGCTCCATAAGTATATCTGATTAATCTAACACTGGCGCTGTATAATATTGGCAATTGAGAGCATCGTTAACTAAAACATTTCTCTCTCTGTTTTTCTTAATTCAGGTGTCGTAGAGTTTTTAAATTCCTGGCGTAAATAATGAGCACGTAGTCTACATATACCGCAAATAACTTGGGACGGCAGCGAACATAACTTGTAAATTGTCATTTTTGAATAAAGTCCTGCACCCTCGAAAATACGAAAATTAAAAATTAGCGCGCTTTTTTTCACAATTTGTGACAATCTTTATTCAGAAATATGTTATTTTTGTAGGTAACTAACAAAATTATCTGTATATGTAGTCCATCTGATCCAAGGGTCAACATATTTGAAAAAAGAAGTTCTGATGAAAATTAAGGCGCTCTTTTGCCGTTTATTTTTACGGCTCTTGATTATTTCAGACGCATCGTCATCGGGATTCCTTCGTCGCTCGTTCTTGTCACGCTGTTTTATCTGATTCTTAACCTCGACACATGTTACAGTCTAAAGCTGACCGAGTGTGAAGCTCCCCACATGCTTCTACCTAGTGCCGATACGAGTACTAGAATGTGGAACGTTCAATTCTTTACTTTCCGCGATAGCGCAGTGGGTATAGTGACTAGGCTACGGGATAGACGTACGAGGCGTTCTTTGTCGATTTCCTCACAAGCAAGAGACATATTTCCTTTCCAGATCGTCTGGCTCTGGGACTCACCCAGCCTATCATTCAATGAATACTGGAGGCTGTTCCCCCACTTACCTTATGTAATACCAAGATTAAGAATGAGTGGAGCTGTAAGTGTAATCCTCCATATCCTTTCAATGTGTCATCAGGGACAACATTGCCTTATCCATATACGTCACTAAGACATGGTACTATATTAAGCACAGGGCAAATTTATCGTAATAGTTTTAACACAAATAATTTTTGAATTCCTGATTGTCAGCTTGTGTCAGAGAAAAACCAAAATCAAAACTCTCACCCAGGTCGTGTTGCTCCACTCTGACAAGAGGACACAAACCTCAAATAAATGAATGTTATTGTGGAATCAAAATAACAAAACTTTGTCGAAATTTGTTTTTCCGTGGTGCATTAGCCACATACCGCTAGGATTCACATACATATTGTTAAGGCGAAGCTTATGGGAGAGGGGTTGAAATTTTAGTCAGTGACAATAAGAAGTTGGCATGAATCAAGTGAAAATAACAGGTTGAATATTATGATGATGCTGTTCATGGTGACGACGATGACGATGACACACCGAATGTAATTGCCAAACTGCTACTTCATATCAGGTACGTAGATACGGAGTGTGTATGTCAGTATTCTGAATAGCCGTGATGAAGTTAATAAAATTCTTGTTGGAATTAATAAGAGCCTTTTGTTTGTTATAATTGAACAGCAACATCAGAGACTGATACAGCACTTCTATTATGGACACTTAGTGATATCATCACCATCATCATCATCAATATATCAGTTATATATCACTTTTTCTTGAGTTATATTTCAATTGTTGACTTTCGTCTGTACGTTACATATCTCTCTTATAATTATTCTGTAACTGATCAGCAGATTGTTTTGACGGCACATAAATATACAAATGACACGGGACTGAATATAATAATACTACCCCAACTAATTCCCGGGACCAGAGTCCTTCAGAACCTAGGAGTTTTCAGTTAGTCAACAAATTCCTGGCGTTTTATGAATCCGGATGTTCATTTCCGTGTTCAGAAAAGCCTTCGACTTCTCCTTATCCTGAGCCACATGAATCCAGTTCACAACCTCCCAACCGGTTCCTTTAAGATACATTTTAATATTATCCTCCCATTTGCACATAGGCCTAATGCATCAAGTCTCACTTTTCCTTCAGTTTCCCCACCAAAACCTACGTTCCATATACCCTGCCCATCTCATCCTTTATTATTGTTATTTTACTGGGGGGTGTTAATATAATTAAATGTCTCCATCTTAAGGAGTCTTTTCATATATTTCTCAGTCCCTTCTGGGAAATGCTGGAATGATAGCGTAGACTTTCTTTCACTTATTTCAGCTTTTACCAATCGACACTTCCGTAACTTAGGCAGATGAAAGAACTTAGTTAGATACACCAAAAGTCGTCATTAAAAAAACAGTGATAATGACGTTGAAGAGGAACTGAAGAAATAATTTAAAACAAGAACCTTCGCTTCGGTTTTTCATCCTTTGCTCTTTCTGCAATCACGGCCCCTGTCGACATATCGACCCTCCACCCTGCCGAGGGTCTACATGCGCTTAGGATTATTACGTACTGATGATGGCCCTCACCCTCTTAATATTTCGCAGCCACTACCCTAGTCTACCTAATCCAGTTCCCTCCCCTGTCAACTGGCTCATCCGCTGTTTATTTATTGATGGTAATAGATTATGACACGCCACGCGCCTCGCTTTGTTAGCCAAATTACAGTACCAGCAATCAACATATTGTTCAGATTATTGCTCCGTATAGGAGCTGTAGGAATACCGGATGGCCGTGTCATAATATAAAATGCTTACTCCTAGTTTCTAGACTCGGAAAGACAGACCACATACAGACCTTAACTTGGCTACGTAAAGTTTGATGGGGAGATAGGTAGCGAAGGCATCTACAAATTTTGTATAAAAATATTACAATTTATAAATTTGCATTTGTCTGACAACCTACAGGTAGTGCGAGTAGATTAATACGCTAATGAATGCATGCACAGAAATACAGCAATTAGTAATACGATTGTCCATTTGTAGTTACACACGTTTACGGCTTACTTAACGACGGTGTCAGTAGCTCAGTCTGCAGTGTTGAACTTGAGGATGACAATGAGTGACAAACTTGAAAGGATATGGAAGTAACACAATCTCAGCATTTATTGAAGGGAATACCATAAAAAAATCAGAAATGTCGAAACCGGCCATGTAGCGAATACAAGTCAGAATCATTATCACCTAGCACAACTTGCCCTGTATTTATTTATAACTTAATTTTTTTAACTTACAATTTCCAATACTTTGAAAATCTAAAATCCAGGAAGCCAGCGATGAGTGTTTTTAATATTTGTTACATTCGGTGAAGTAAAATACATTTTATGGAGATATTGAAATAAATTAGCGCTCCTAATTAGCCAATAAATATAACAATATTTTCCTCAAGCAAGATTACATATTTTCCTACTTTCGCCGAAATAAATGTTCAAACTAAATAACCAGTACAACTGACACTATCTTTTTGAACTGCTCGATACTGGAGAGGAATGCATTGCCTTCGTTAGAGATATCGGTAGCTGTTTAATAATCGACATGACTAACATCGCAGAAGACTTGATTCTTCATCAGCACTACTGTAAAAACCTGAAATTGCTAACCAAAATTAAACTACAATGCCTTCGCATTTTATTCGGGGGATGCGTGCCTAAAGACTTCGCGTAATTCAAAATTATTTTTCCCACAGTAATAAATGCAAGGAGGGAGGTGTATTCTCGGAGCGCATAAAACTAGCGTACGTTTGCTTTTAAGCATACTTCTTAAGTACAATATTAGTAAATAAACAATATAAGTTAGTTTAGCGATTCCCATTACGCCAAATTTTGCGCATAAAATAAGACTTCATTAATATTTTTTATCGTACCATGTCAAATTCGCATGCAACGCGAACGCACTGTGTGTTAGTAAGCGTCTTATGCACACAACATATAAGCAGGTCGGAAGTTCATAGAGCCTATAGCAGGAAAAAGCACTTCAGAATATTTTAAATTTTCAACGACGCTGGGGTTTAAATTCCAACTGCTGCCCAGGACGGAGGTCTTTTAAATTTATACGATCCTTAAATGCATTCACGTCTGTACGGTGCACCCAGGCCGGCAGCATGTAAAGAATTAAAAGTCCGTACAGTGCACCGAGGTCGTCACTGAAAGGTTAACATCCCTACGCTATGTAGGTAAGCTCACCGTTCTCTTGCCAAACGATGTTGTTTTCATTCTTGTCACGTGCTATATACATCGACAGTCCATTTACACAGCATCCAACACGGTATGTAATAATGCATAAAAATAATGTCGATTCATTTTACACGCATCAGTATACAAGGAATAAAATTAGAATGTACTACGTGCATGCTTTACTCTCGCAGCGAGATCTGTGCCTGTGACGTCCGGCATTCACTGTGGCTAGCACTCGGCTGTTTAGCACACGGCGCGACACCAAGTGCAAGAAGCATTCAGTTCGGAGTGCACAGTTTAATTTTGTTTACTAATAATACAGCCGCCGGCCTGTAGCTGGATAAAAAGTCTGGGGCCCAAGATAAAGGCCAACCAATAACTAAACGCTCAGACTGCCTATTATTCAATTTACTCGTGAAATTCACTTTACTGCACTGCAACTTGCCGAAGATACGCACATAAAATTGTAGGTCACATAAAATGCCCTCAATGTATATGGGTGTGGGGGAGTGTGCGTCCATACTCGAATGCATGTAATTAATGTGGGAATCAAATATTGCATATGTTTCGTGCCAGACGTACTGTACAAGATAATGACGTCACTGATGCGAACACACTATTGTCTACTCTGTTGTAAAGCTTCAACCTCGACAGCGTGAATCTCCTGCCAATAACACAAGTCTGCATCACTGCAGCTATCACTTCCCACTGGTCCTCACTTGTTAAGGTTTCAGTTTATAAAAAGCGTAAAGTAAAATTTATGAACATCTCTAATTATATGGAACACAACAGAACACAACAGAATTTAATCGCACTCACAAGATACACCTGCACTACAAGATCCATAATTCGTGCATTACTCGAATACATACAATAGCAGTACCAACAAATGCACACAAATATACTGATATTAGTTTCAATTGTATGTTTATTTAGCTTCTTCAATAACACCAACAAGTTGCATTAGGTAAGTTTATTTCTTTGGCAACAAGTTTCGGCTCGGGGACTGAGCCACCATCAGGCCAGTAACAAAAAATTATAAAAAAGGAAGCTCTGTATGTATTACAGGTGGGAGATCTGCCCCTTTACATAGATGAATACATTATAAATGTATATAAGACAATTAGGTTCTTTATCAATGAGTGTGCGTGTGTGTGTTTGGGGGGGGGGGGGGCGTAAACTCTTCGTAATAACATGCACTCTTCAAAAACACTTCCTTAAACGTATGTACAGTGTGTCTACAAAGTCCCTTCGGGGTTTTGAAAAATTGTGGCGCGCAAACAAATTGAGCTAGCCGCATGCGGTTTGCGGCAGATTAGAGTGAAACTCTGGAAGTTTTTTTTTGCCACATGCGGTTTGCGGCAGATTACAGTGAAACTCTGGAAGACCCGTATCAGGAATGCGATCTAGGCTATTTCAGCGGTGTCCACAAAGTCTCTTCGGGTTTTGAAAAATTGTGGCGCGCAAACAAATTGAGCTAGCCACATGCGGTTTGCTGCAGATTACAGTGAAACTCTGGAAGTGTTTTTTGCCGCCAACAGATGACTTGATGACCTGAAGACCCGTATCAGGAATGCGATCTCGGCTATTCCAGCGGACATGCTCCACAGAACATGGCAAGAGCTCGAATATCGTCTGGACGTTCTCCGTGCTACCAAGGGAGCCCACATTGAGGTCTACTGAGGTCAGTAAAAAACTTCCAGAGTTTCATTGTAATCTGCCGCAAACCGCATGTGGCTAGCTCAATTTGTTTGCGCGCCACAATTTTTCAAAACCCCGAAGGGACTTTGTGGACACACTGTATATAGGGTTACTTGGCTACACTGACAGTAGTAGTTCGGAATAAAAACGAAAGCCGAATGAGAGGATCGTTAGTAAATAATGTGGAAGGAAACTGTCGTGGTCCGCTTTGAGTTAGGACCAACTGAGAACAACGAAGACGCTCAATCGGGATAACAGTGAAACATGCGTTCCTTAAAATGTGCGATTGGGTACTAAGACACACGGTGCTGCTCAGACACAGTTCCTTCCTACTTACATAACAGTTCAAAAAATGCGGTAATATTATTTCATCTCTGCTCAACCACCACATTAATTTGTGCTGCGTTAAACCCGTCATCTTTCAATAGGTCTGCTTTTAATCTTTAATTATAAATAACACGTACTGTCCCTTGGCACAGTACGCTCTTGATGGTCACACACGTCCTGTGTAAAGTAAGAAAGGTAAAGTTAATCCTAGAACAGACCATGAAGGCCCAGAGGGGGAGTAGAGGTATAGATGTACTCTTTCTTTAACCTCGGCGCTAGATGGGGGTGGGTGGTCAACACCACCCCCGGCCGCTTTAGCCCCGGGAAAGAGAACCGGTTCCCATTTTATAGGAGGATGGGTGGGCCCCAGGGGCGATCTGGACGGGTGCGGAAAGTCTCGCCTCCACCGGGATTCGATCCCCGGACCGTCCAGCCCGTAGCGAGTCGCTATACTGACTACGCTATCCCGGCCCACACACACGTCCTGTGTTATGCTTCTTAAACATTTAGTGAGTTGAATCTGCAGCATCGTTATAAGTTGCAATGCACAACTGGTATAAAGAGTTACATAAATAAAAATTGACATTAAAATGTTTTATGTGCATACACACAACTGTAAACTAACATGGTTTAGTGTGGAGTAAGACACATGAATTTTGTTTTAGCCTACGGCCACATGGAAAGTGTAGGAAATGTTGCTATATATGTATATATACATATATATATATATATATATATATGCATGGCTATGGCAGCAACGTAGCAAGTATATTTTCAAGAGAGAAGCCTTTTTGAAAATTACGTGAAGTGTTCCCCTTCACTCTGTTTCTAATTATGAAAAGAATATGCGCTGTTACTGCTTGTTTTTTAAAAATTATTTTGATCATTTTTCTCTACTTAGTTCCCTTGAAGTACAGAATATAATATCCTTAATTAAAAATGATGGTCTTCATAACTTATTTTAAGTTCTCTACGGGAATGAAATTTCAGTGCAGCTGAATAATTATGAAATGTTTATCTTGTTACAAACATCAAAATTAAAACGATCACATCCTTGGAATACGGCGTAAGGAGCCTTAATTTTAAATACATTTTGCTTATAAAAGTTTAAGTTGTAACCTGCGACTTCAAAGCTTAAACGCGTGTTTGCATTAACCCCGACATATATAATTAATAAAGACTTAAGCTTGGGAGATTTTTATGTAAGATATTTCACTGAGAAACGTTATTGGCAATATGCCAACTGCGTGACAGACTTGAGTACCAAATATTGCCGCGATACACCGAATCATGAAAACCCAATGTACCGACTTCGGCCATGATTTTATATAAAGGACACGAATATTTAAGTGCTTTATAAATCGTTCACATTTGGTATAAATATAGTAAGGGTATGAATACTGGCCTACAAATTGGTGTAAAATCACTACCACAAAGGAAATTTAATAGTAGAGAAATGGATTCTCCGACATGCTGCAGGCTGCATGAACATGCATATTGCACTTACATGTAAGACGTTCTATACACACTTCTTGCGAACTGGGCTGTTACTCACCTATCCCGCTCTCAAAACAATCCTTGTATCTTCTGCCTTTACAATACTACACGGTGTCATAAACATAACCCAGAAAATCAAACACACGAATTCACAATAAGAACTTAATAATCAGAGCAATATAAACACAGTGATCAGCGCAATATTAAGTCAGTGATGAGCATAATATGAACTCATGATCAGCAAAATATGAACTCACTGATCAGCACAATCTGAACTGAATAATCAGCACAATATGAACTCAGTGATCAGCGCAATATGAACTCTGTGATCAGTAAAATATGAACTCAGTGATCAGCGAAATATGAACTCAGTGATCAGCGCAATATGAACTCAGTGATCAGCAAAATATGGCCTCACTGATCAGCATAATATGAACTCAGTGATCAGCACAATATGAACTCAGTGATCAGAGCAATATGAAATCAGTGATCAGCAAAATACGAACACACTGATCAGCACAATATGAACTGAATAATCACCATAATATGAACTCAGTGATCACCGCAATATGAACTCTGTGATCAGTAAAATATGAACTCAGTGATCAGCGAAATATGAACTCAGTGATCAGCGCAATATGAACTCAGTGATCAGCAAAATATGGCCTCACTGATCAGCATAATATGAACTCAGTGATCAGCACAATATGAACTCAGTGATCAGAGCAATATGAAATCAGTGATCAGCAAAATACGAACACACTGATCAGCACAATATGAACTGAATAATCACCATAATATGAACTCAGTGATCACCGCAATATGAACTCAATGGTCAGCGCAATATGAACTCAATGGTCAGCGCAATATGAACTCACTGATCAGCACAATATGATCTCTGTGATCAGCATAATATGAACTCAGTGATCAGCGCAATATGAACTCAATGGTCAGCGCAATATGAACTCACTGATCAGCACAATATGATCTCTGTGATCAGCATAATATGAACTCAGTGATCAGCACAATATGAACTGAATAATCACCATAATATGAACTCAGTGATCACCGCAATATGAACTCAATGGTCAGCGCAATATGAACTCAATGGTCAGCGTAATATGAACTCAGTGATCAGCAAAATATGGCCTCACTGATCAGCATAATATGAACTCAGTGATCAGCACAATATGAACTCAGTGATCAGCGCAATATGAAATCAGTGATCAGCAAAATACGAACACACTGATCAGCACAATATGAACTGAATAATCACCATAATATGAACTCAGTGATCATCGCAATATGAACTCAATGGTCAGCGCAATATGAACTCAATGGTCAGCGTAATATGAACTCATTGATCAGCACAATATGATCTCTGTGATCAGCATAATATGAACTCCGTGATCAGCGCAATATTAACTCAGTGATCAGCGCAATATGAACTAAGTGATCGGCATAATATGACCTCAGTAATCAGTAAAATATGAACTCACTGATCAGCACAATATGAACTGAATAATCAGCACAATATGAACTCAGTGATCAGCGCAATAAGAACTCAATGATCAGTGCAATATAAACTGAATAATAAGCACAACATGAACTGAGTGATCAGCGCAATATGAACCCAGTGATCGGCGCAATATGAGCTCAGTGATCGGCACAATATGACCTCAGTGATCAGCACAATATGAACTCACTGATCAGCATAATAACTGAATAATCATCACAACATAAACTAAGTGATCAGCGCAATATGAACTGAGTGATCGGCACAATATGACCTCAGTGATCAGCACAATATAAAGTCACTGATCAGCACAATATGAACTGAATAATCAGCACAACATAAACTATGTGATCAGCGCAATATGACCTCAGTGATGAGCACAATATGAACTATGTGATCAGCGCAATATGAACTGAGTAATGAGCAAAAAATTTAGTCAGTGATCAGCACAATATGACCTCAGTGATTAGCACAATATGAACTCAATGATCAGCGCAATATGAACTCAGTGATCAGGACAATATGATCTCTGTGATCAGCGCAATATGAACTCAGTTATCAGCACAATATGAACTGAGTAATGAGCAAAATATGTACTCAGTTATCAGCGCAATATGACCTCAGTGATCAGCACAATATGAACTCAGTGGTCAGTGCAATATGAACTCAGTGATCAGCACAATACGAATTTTGTGATCAGCAAAATATGAACTCAGTTATCAGCACAATATGAACGGAGTAATGAGCACAATATGTACTCAGCTATCAGCGCAATTTGAACTCAGTGATCATCACAATATAAACTGAGTAATCATCGCAATACGTACTGAGTGATAAGCACAATGTGAAGTTAGTGATTAGCACAATATGAACTAAGTGATGAGCACAATGTGAACTTAGTGATCAGCACAATATGAACTAAGTGATGAGCACAATGTGAACTTAGTGATCAGCACAATATGAACTAAGTGATGAGCACAATGTGAACTTAGTGATCAGCAAAGTAACTATCAAACTGACGAAGCGTGTAGTGGAAAGGTGGCAAAATTTTCTGGTCATTTCTCATGTCCGTCTGTCCGCACTAGTAGCTCCAGAGCCTCTACACGGTATTTCATTAAATTTGACGTTGGAGAATCACTAAAGTTTGTCAGTATGTTCCAGGCTTGGATAAAATCAGACATAAACAAGACAGGCAATATATATATATATACGTATATATATATATATATATATATAAAGTAATATCAAGGAGCTTTCGTGCAAACATTGTTGCCACGTACAAGCAATTAAATATTCTGAATGTGTGTCTGTAGCATTAGTTATCCAGCATGCATGTACGGTATTATATTTTTATCCGTGACCTGTCTGGCTCTACCATATTTTTCCACATTATCTCATAAGAGACAGGATTTCTGAAAAAATTACTGAATATAACATGTGTGTTTTGATTTTCTCTACATCTCTGTCTGAAAGAGTTCTCATTCTAAGAAGAATTCAGCGAGATATTATAAATGTACGGATGTCTTTATGTAAAATACCCACTATTCTTGTCAGTTTTAATCCAATTTGAATTTTCTCGACAGATTTTCGAAAAATAATCAAATATAAAATTTCATGAAAATCTGTCCAGTGGGAGGCGAGTTGTTTCACGCGGACACACGGACATACTCGTACATGACGAAGCTAATAGTCTCTTTTCGCGATTTAGCAAACGCGCCAAAACGTACACCTTGAGAAAGTACCTGAGTTTCTGCTCGCAACTCGAGCGTAATTCCTGGTTACCTGTCTATGTATCAGAACGATAAAATTTCGGGCAAAATGTTGTACACTTTATTCCACAAGGCTTACGACCTTCGAAATAAAGGAACAAGAAATTTTATGGTAGAATAGTGCCACTGGGACAGGTTCATCTCGGTTTTCTTGTTAGTTATTGTTTCGTCAGTGCGTCATAGGCACATTAATCCATCTACTATCGATGCTAAATCAGACACCGGGGTTATTTAGAGAGATTCTGTTCAAATTTTATATGAGTGATCCTTGCGCTTCATCTGCTTTAGGTTTCCGCCAGACAGCATCAGAAGTTAGTATTCACCAATTGCAAATCTACATGCAATACAAGGAAACTCGTCGGAAATGTCGGCCTATGCTTAGGCCTAAGATTCTCAAGTTCATACTGTAACAGTTTACTGTGCAGCACACAGTCATACTCGAGAGAATTTGTCTTCCCGCTGTTTAAAATATTCATTACCTTCTAAGGAAGTGGAAATTTTGTGACCGTGTTCACATCAGCATGCAACTGGACTTTATTCTGAGGCATTTACATTTAATTCATACCCACATGTCCTACTTCTTTAAGACCAAAATTAGGTTTCTCCTCCCATCCTCTTGTTTTATTATTATTATTATTATTATTATTATTATTATTAATATTGCCCTCATAAAGGTCATCATCGCCATCATTTATTAATAGAAAAGGGTCGTTTATTTGCAGCGGGAAATCAAATACTTTCTCCTTCCTAGTTGTAGAATTGTACTTGTCGACTTGTGAAGATTAATGTCATCTTTCAGCCAATACCAGCAACTACGTCCTCTGTGACTCTATAACATAGATATACTGTCAGTCATAAATAGTTTGATATACGAAAAGCTAAAGGATTTACAAATGACACATATAGTAAATGGAGAGGGTTCTACCACCGTGACAAACCGGGGTCAAGCGGTGGGTAGTCTCATGAAAACAAGTTAAGACGGGTATACTTTACTCGGTAAATATTGCTATTATGTTACACAACTTGTGATTAATAACAATATTAGTACTAATAGTACTATTGCGGTGTTCTTGTATGTAAGTGTTCAGGTTCGGGGAAACTTAAACTAAACCTAGTAACGTATTTGGGGATACTTTGTGACCCCGAATAATGAACTAAGCGTAACTCATGTTAGAAATATTTCCCGCCCATCAATATCTGCAAACGGAACGCTTTTTTCTTTGAAATGTGGACTGGAATACGAAAAGGAGAATGATTTGCGTGTATGAAAGCAAACTTACAAAGACAGGAAGATCTCATAAAATCTAATTCCAGGTTGAATTTCGTTTTCCCTAAAAATATCATCAGCAATAAAGGGGCAAGCTGACTGTCGTGAAGCAAACACGTAACGTGATACTAAGCTCTACTAAGTTTGGCATCGCCTGTACATTCGTCAACTTCAAAGAACGAGAGAAGAAGAAACTGACGTGCTGATAAGTTTGCGGCGGTAAGTTGCCTTGGACAGTGAGTTACAGGCTTCTTCAAAAGCACAGATGACTGTGAACAGTTCTTTCAGACAAGAAAATAATCAAGAGTAAACTGAGAAATCGGCTCCGTGATGAATGGTTGGAAAGCTGCTTCACATGTGGCCAGATATTGAGAACCTCATGTTCAGAAACCGTTGAAAACTACTCAAGGACTTTCTCCTGCTTGAAGAAATATGACTCAGTGTTATCACTTGGCTTGCGGCCCGCACAGGATTATGCGGTTTACAAATTGACCCTCTACCAAAAATGTTGCTCGTTACTGTCTTCGGTAGGAGAGGGGAGGTCACAGACTTCCGAACTTAATGGTAGCAATTGTTCCCCGAATTTAATTAGGCGCCTTCGCAAAATTGCGAAAAGCAACTATTAGCTTCGTCATATCTGTCCGTCTGTCCATCTGTCCATCTATCCGAATGGAACAACTCGGCTCCCACTCGACGGATTTTCAAGAAATTTCATATTTGAGGATTTTGTGAAAATGTTAGAGAAAATTCAATTTTGATTAAAATCTGAAAAGAACAGTGAGTACTTTACAAGAAGATCTCTGTACATGCATGATGTCTCGCTGAATTGTTGTTAGAATAAGAAATGTTTGAGATAGACGTTGTAGAGAAACTTAAAAACACGCGTTTTAGGTTAAAAAATCTTTTTCCGAAAATCGTGCCGTTTATGAGATAATATGGAAAAATATGGTACAGCCAGACTGGCTACACATGCCAACATAATGCGGCGCATAAGAGATGCGATTTTCATGCCGGATAACAAAGGCAATAATACAGACACACACTCAAAATATTTAATAATTATTCCTTTTCCAATGCAACGATGGTTAAGTGAACGCGCCTCAATTTTACTTTATACGAACATTGCCTGTCTTGTTTGTTTTTAATGTCCTCGCGTACGTAATTTTGATTTATTTCTAACTTTTCCAAATATTGAAATGTGTGAACCCTTTTATGTCTAAGCGCATAAGAATCTCAAATTTAAGAAAGTACGACAACAGATGTCTACGCTTGTAAAAGGAGATAAAATAATTAAGTATAGGACCACAAAATTTTATTCTAAGTGCGAGACCTTACATAATGATAAACTTTTAAAGAGAGAAACATAAGTCATATCCACCATTATCTGAGACTACGTGTCTGTTTCAGTCATCACCATAATGACATCTAGATGTATAAATTACTAAACACAAGCACAAGCCCCTTGCAGTAAACATTACTAATCATATTTCCGTACCACCCTCGTAAATAGACATTAAAGGATCGGAGAATTTAGTTCGCAGAAATGAAGTTCTTTTGTGCAGTGTAAGCATGTCCTCAAAAAGAAAGTTTAAAAATGGATAAGAGAAGAATTATATTTATTGTCAGATATTGAAAGAATGCGAAAATGTAACTTAGATTAACCATCTACAAAGGTCGGATCCCGGAAAAGTGCAAAATGTAACCTAATAAGAAAATACAAAGTTACAGAAAGAGGAATCCTGGAAATAGCGTCATGAGTACTGATGAAGCAGAGATGTTTGTGACCTGCTCCTCGAATATGGTGACTGGGGTGGTGATGAAAACAAATCACTCTATGCTGCATAGTCCTTGCTGAGAAGCTGATAGTGGCTCCTCTACTTTAATTTCCCTCCTTTAACACAGCCGATCTTCAGTCTTTCCGTTTGCTGTCTAAAAACATAAAGATTAAAATATGCAGAAATACAAACTTAACTTTGCCATTTGTTCCGTATATGGGTGTGGAATTTGGTCTCTCACATTAAGCGAAAAACATAAGCTGAGAGTGTCCGAGAATAGCGTGCTAAGGAAGATATCTGGGCCTGAGGTGGAAGAAGGTGCAGGAGGCTGGAGCAAATTGCATAAAGGTAATCTTTATAATTTTACTAATTGCCAAATATTTTTCATGTTACAAAGTCAAAGAGGCTTAGATGGGAGGGGAGTATGGCTTGTATGGGGCATAACAGAAATGCGTACGGGGTTTTAGTGGGGAAACCTGAAGAAAAGGGACCGATTGGATAACCTATGCCTAGGTGGCAGGGAAATATTAAATGGACCTTAAAAACAAAGGACAAGAGGATGGTGGCAGGATTCATGGTTTAGTTTAGGGAAAAGTGGTAGACTATTGTGAACATGGGAATTTATAGACCACCTGATAATGGATTAGAATATCAGGAAGGACTCTGCTCCATGGAATTAGTTATTCGACCCAAAATTTCACTATCGTGTTAAGAAGAGCTTGTCAGTGGTTTCTATCTTGAGCCAGACGAATCGGCTCCACCCGCTCCTAGTCTATTTCGTTAAAATCCACTTTAGTGAACTTACAGCAAAACTGTATAACTACTGCCTTTACGTTGTGTTCCGTACTTACGCTATGTCAATTCGATAATGTAACCAACAACGCAAACTGTCATAGCGTCCACAGATTAATTATGCAAACTTCAACTGATTCTACCTAAGGTATGCAATGTAAGAACAAAAACGAGGCATACATTACATTTCATATGTGAAATGTGTTAGTGTCTTATTACGAGTATACTACGCAGTAATAAAATATTAATTTTAATAAATCTTATCAGTGACGCTTCTTTGGTCCATAAGTGTTTCCCAGGCACACTGATCTCAATGTTCAGCCCCTCTCTCATTGTTACCAGCATAACATAAACGCAACAGATTGTACATATATAATACATAATGTGGCAGTAAGCACATAGATAATTATTTGATATTCACTGACGTACCATTTTATTCGTGAACAAATAGGCGCCATTCGCCGTCTAATACAACCACTGGCTACAATATACTGGCTACGTTAGACGGTGAACAATGCGTATTTATCGATGCTTATGTCTGTTTTCCTCAGTTAAATTGCATTTCTTCGTAATATCCTTATGCTGGAAAGTTTTGAGGTTCAGACAATAAATCTGTGTTTGGTGATGCTGGCTATTAGTGGCGCTTTGAAGTTACATTATTGAATTCTATACAAATTTCAATTTATAACACTTGCTAGCCTAACCATATTAAGTGAGGCACATGCAGAATAGACTTCGTACATTCACGTTGCTCCTATATCTTGTAGGCAGGCCCGACCTGCTTGTACCGTAATACTAAATCCCTGTCCAAGGCGGAGCATTTTGTCGCCTGGTATGCCGATCTAACACGCTGAATCTGTTCATTATTGTATTGTGAGACTACTACTGCTGTTCAGAGACGCGCCTTTTGTGTCGCGTGTAATAACCAGCCCTCCTGCCGATCGCACTCTTCGTGTGACGCCGCGCAACCTGTAAGCCGCGACGAAGGAATGCAGCTAGTATTATTACATGCAGTTACCGATATTAGCGGTACTGGCACGCGCTACGTGATACCATTGAGACTCACTGACAATGATACCAGTTGCGCAGGCGCAGCAGCAGGGATATTCATTCTGCAAGGTTAAAATTATAGTAATCACCAATGTCTGTTCCGAGGTAGGTTATGTATTTTACAATAATAGCAAAAGTTGATGCTTGTAATTGCACAAACTCAGTGTCAACAATGAAGTGAGAAAGGTGAGCTATTAAAGTGTGCATCAAGGTGGTGTGGAAAAATTAAAACCTTGTGTCATTTGTGTGACCTAAGCTTCTAGAACGCTTTTTAACACATTCACTACCAACGTTGACCATGGTCGATTTAGGTATTTACGTTTTAATTTGCCAGCATCGACTTTAGTCGATCTAAAGTTTACTCTGCTCTTTTGCCTTAAATAGGCCACGCACACAATAAGTTCTTTCAGGAAACATATTTTACGTCTTTATTAAAACCTAGCTGACAACTAGAAAAAAATATATGCACTTTATATATAATTTTATATATAATTATATTTTATAATTTACAAGATGACGCACTAGTTGTTTAACATTCAAAAAATCGCTGGCAATTTAACAACGTCGGGGATTTAAATGCCGGCAGTTAAGAGCAGTATTTATGGACAACAATTCTGAAGTAGGAAATATGAGATGGAAAATGACCTACCCTTGCAGCAAAATTTGTTTAGAAAATATTTTGTTACTAAGTGATTAATACTTTACGTTAATATTATAGCTTAATTATGACACATTCTA
The DNA here is from genome assembly GCA_021186555.1 of Reticulitermes speratus. Taxonomy (NCBI): domain Eukaryota; kingdom Metazoa; phylum Arthropoda; class Insecta; order Blattodea; family Rhinotermitidae; genus Reticulitermes; species Reticulitermes speratus. Next base: position 25,296,432 of record JAJKFL010000042.1, on the reverse strand, counting down.
AAAAGTGTACTAATTTTTAATGCAACTGTAAATTAAATCTCGTAAATATTAACATTTTCAACTTAGTAGCTCACATTTTCATGATTACGCCAGCATTGCCTAGAAATTTCGTTACGGCTGACAAATTTTTAGTTCTGGAGAGCTGGGGGTTGTCCTCTGAAAATTACATCGGAATTGTGGATAAAACAGAAATCATTCTTAACTGCAACAAAGGGACAACCTCAGAATTCCAACTTGCCAAAAAGCAGTGTAGTTTTCTCGATATTCCGAAGTTTCTAGACATTTCATATGCACAGATGTGCCTATTCTTCACGCTTTATCGCAGAGTATTATTCTATACAGAGGTGGATAATGTGTCTGACTCAAGTGTAATTTGTCTTGAATTTGTCCTACTTCATGAAGTCTGTAATTTATTATGAATTTAAAAGGTATTAATTTTCTAAAATCTATTACGCTCTTACTTAATTTTTAATAATTTCTTTGTTAAGGTGCGTTTTAAAGTTAGATGTAGATTAGAGAACGTGTCTTGAAATTTGGGTCATTGTGAAGGAAAAGAAGAGCGATTTGTAAATGGTACAGCTGGTCGCTATTTGGCAAACATAGGTCGGCCTTTGGCTGATCATGTCATGCAGTGAAAAGTTCGTGAATTAGGTGTCTGGTCATGGGTCTGAATATAGGGAGAATGAGTAGCGTTGCTTGCATATCAAAATATATGACGTCATGTGTGATTTGGTAAAGACAATGAAAGGTCATGATATTTCAACGACACGAAATATATCCACTTTAAATTCTGTATCCTGAATTAATTTTGACAGGTAAACAGACTTGGGTGGTGACGTCACTAAGGCCGTAAATTTGAAGAGTGGTAGTCGCAAGAGGTAGAACGTAATGCGTACTGATCCATGAACTGAGACAATGACATAAAATGTTAGACCCATACAAGAAGTGAAGATACAGCTGTTTACCTTGTGTGATCATTGAATTATAAAGATTTAAGTTTTTCAGTAATATACATGTAATTACTTACATAACCTGCATTGGTTTTCAATATAATTTAAAATTTCTTGCACTGCCAATGACCCGTGGGATATTCACAGGTCCCTCTATATTCAGAGACCAAGATCTTTGACCACAGGAGCGGGGAAATAGGGGGAAATATGAGGGAAAATACATCTGGATTGCATTCTGTACAGAGTCGCAAAACTGAGGATCGGGGCCAGTGGTTGCAGAAGCATTTAAAACGTATCGTGTGAAAAACAGGAATAAATGACACTCAAACCTTTTAATTACAAATCCACAGACATGAGTCAACTAATCGTATGGGAAGACCACCCTTGAAATATTGTGGATTAAGCATAAAATATTTTGCTACAGTAACAATTTGTGGAAGATTCAAGTCTTCTGGGACGTGACGCCTAAAATCTAGGAAGAGATGTTGGGATATACATGTAATTAAATTTTCGGGTTTGATTTATTTCTGATTAGTCCATAAATATTAGATATAAACTACACTAGTTCTATCTTTGCAAGGGGTTTTTAAACCATGCGAACATTTTGATAGATCTAATGCAAAAAGAATGAGTTCTGTCAGTGTAATTTTGTGGGGGAAAGTTAAAAACTAGATAATATGTGGAAATATAACCGAAGTATGAATTATTTTAATATTTTCTCATTGCATCCCTTCTGGCCGTATCAGTTGCATTTTTATACAAGACTTGCAAATTTTACGAGATTAAGTTATTTAAAATGTACTGATTAATAAAATTAAATCCATTAAAAGCAAGCTTGTAAACAAGAACAGTTTGAGGCTCTAAAGCCTCCTTTATTCATCTGTGAAACATCTGAGTATCTAACATACGCTACGACTGTGATGAACTCTGTTGGACAGAGACTGGGTTACTCGACTCTAATACTAGGCAGAAAATCGAATTAGCCTTGTATTATATAAGCCACGCCTGTACCGAAGCTGTATTAACTTATTACAGGGCTGGATTGATGGAGTGTAATCTGATTTCAGAGAACTGGTTGGGTGGTTCCGTCATTGTGCTAGCTGTGACGACAGTGGGTAGAAAATCAAGTTATGACAGACATTTAGCGTTTCCTAAACACGCTATTCATCTACCAGACAGAAACAAGCGAGACCTAGAGGTCGTCACAATTCTGTGGGATATTGGTGTCTTGAGCACCGATTCTGTCTGAGATATAACTCTCTCGTGTAACACAATTGCAACCTACATTCGCTAACAATAACACATGAACCCGACAAACGCCGGCTGTATAGGGCTAGGGATCTGTAGGTCTTTTCCAAGCCTGTTCAAAAAGGCCTAAGACTTTGAAATCATGACATTCGACGAATTATTGTTACATTTAAAAACGGCATTTTTACTTTCAGAAAATAAAACGAAATATATCCAACCAACTGCATGGGGCGGAGTTCTCCTTCAGAAGCTTGCAGGTCCTCATATTCAGGAAACTCTCCAGACCCAGAAGTTTCACTACCGGGTTCAAAAGAACCTTCTTACCACTGGTTCCCTAACCTGAGCCACTTGAGTCGAGTCCACTCGCTCTGATCCTATGCTTTTAATACCCATTTTAATATCATCTTCCCATTTTCCAAGTGGTTTCCTTCAGTTTTCCAATCTAAATCCTACAGGCATTTCTCTTCTCCCTATGTGTGCCATCTGCCTCGCCCATCTCATTCTCTCTTGACAGACCGAAAAATACTTGTTTGGGCATACTTATAATGAAGCAACTCTTTATAAAATTTTCGCCATCCTCGTTTTGCTTTCTCTCTCTTTGTTTCAAACGTCTTCCTCGGCAACTTATTCTCGAAGCTGCAGACTAGATTCGTCCGTTATAGCGAAAGGTTTCATACCCACAAAAACGACAGTCAAAATTGCAGTGTTTTATGATTAAACATTTAATTACTCGGTTTAGGTGGCTTGTTAAACATTTATTTTCATATCCTGATCCAGCTCTCAGTCTCCTGTTTGCTGAATTTCGGCAGTTCTCTTCACGACTGTAAAGCGGCTGGACCTCCTTAACTTCCATCTCCTGCTAAGCACTTTCTAACCATTGTTCATTCAGTGAGCGTAGAATGCAAGCAGTCTTAAACAGATCTGTACTGGGATGATTTGAGTCTCCGGCGGGTCCGTAACTTCAGCCAACGGAGGACTACTTCGAGGTGCAGAAGTTGATAGCAAGTTAGGATGCCGGTTTAAGGCGCATATTAATGGCAATGATATTTTTCAAGGAATGTCTCCAGAAAGACAAAATGAACTTATTACATCAGTGTCAGAATGCATAATAAATGAAAAAAAAAGGAAGTCTCTGAATCAGAATTTGAAGTGTTAATTTTTGACGAAGCAACAGACATGTCCATGAAACCACAAATGTCTACTGCTTTAAGATACCAATACAGGAATGGAAATACTGAAGAAATTTACAGATATCAGTGAGGATCAATCTGCAGTCAGTATGTTATGCAAGCTAAGCAAGTTTTTATGTAATTCAAATGTGGATCGAAGTTACTGGCCCAGACATATGATGGCGCAGCCGTTATGGCGGGTGAGCATGCGGGGTTACAAGCAAAACTGAGGGCGCTGCTAGCTCCTAAAAGGTGGAACTACAAGGGCAGCCTACTTGAAACCGTGCAGAACCACAAAACTGACCTTGAAAATCTGTTCAGAACAATAATTAAGAATGGCAGTGGCTAGGACCTGGAGCTGTGTGCTCTGCTCGTGGATACTGAGCACTCGAGGGACTTCTATCTCAATTTTTTCTTAGTACTCTTTTCAGCCATATTTTCGCACTCGGGCAGTTTGTTCCAGATTCTTCAATCAGAAAGTAGTGGCACTATGTACTGAACTGAAAATATTGAAAAATTCAAATTCCTTTTGCAGCAGTTTAGATAAAATTTGTTGTCTCTCGGAGAAGGAATTGTAAAGATGGATGACACCAAGTTATTCCTCAGTCAAAAGAAATAAGATGGACCTGATGGAGAGTCAAGATAAAACAGCGACCTACAAGAGTGTTTACGGAAATGATCGTTATGGTGTTTACGAATATTTCAGATGGATTTTGTGATGTATCAAAACTTAAATTTTTGTGCCTTCTTGACTCCAAACAGTTCGCAAACTACTAGCAGAATTTCCCTCTGAAGCACTGAATTGCCTGACGGAGATCTTCGGCAGGCGCTTTGATCCAGTGCTTTTGATAAGTGAACTTGTCGCAGGGTGTTCTGATGTTTAATTTCATAAAATCGTAAATGAATTTCACGAATATGTAAGGCAACAAGAACTGGAAGACGGGTTCACTCAAACCTACAAGTATGCCAAACTCATCCTCACAATACCAGCTACAGGTATAGCGACAGAGAGGTCATTTTCTGCTCTCAGAAGAATAAAAAATTATCTGCGCAACGCCCAGGGCCAAGAACGACTGTCATCCTTGTCACAGCTGGTCATCGAAAATCGTTTTCTGGAGAGGCCGATGTCAAAACCAACGTCTTTCGACGATGTCATCGGCATATTTGCTACAGAATCAAGGAGAGTCGAACTACATTACATGTTGCAAGGTAGGGCCTGGAACTTTAAATAACTAGCATAGGTACCTTTTCATGTGAACTGTAGTTCAGTCTTTCTCTTTGTCTCTCTGAAGAACACTCGCGTAATTGAATACTATATTTCCGCTTCCCCTCTGAGAAAAATTATGCTGTGCCACTGTTTACATTATCTATACAAGAAAACTCCTAATAAACAACTTATTACTGGACATTTTTGGTTAGTGTATTTTAGGTTGAATTTCAGGACAGTTCCACGAAACAGATCACGGCCACCTCCCCAGTATTCAGAGTTACTCAGTATCGCTTTATTATAGTTCCACTTTATTCTACAATAGTATACTCTGCCGTCGATAGAGACGCCAGACGAAAACACAGATTCATTATACTCATGTGTTGCCAGTTGTAGTAGAATGTGACTGTACATGCCTCTTCATTACGAGCGTTAATAAACGGCAAATTGCTAATCACAATACAGACTCTATCTGGAACGAGGGCCAACAGCGGGGGGTCTGCTACACAGAGGCGTGTTATTACGTTCTTCACGTGTATCAGAGGAGCGCATCCACGGCATACGAGCTACTGGCTCTCGGAGACGGGCACAGCATTGTCACACAGGCGCAGTGCGGGCGTGTATTTAGAACACTCCTCCTTATTCTGGAGGTACCCAGTTCTAACCTAGACCGCTACATTTATTACAATTCAGCGCTGTTCCTCTTGACGTATCAAGGTGCACCAAGTTATTAGAATCGTCCGTTTCTAAAAAATATTCTTCCTACTCTTTCATGAATCCCTCCACACGTTTGTTTATATCTCAGATCACAAATGCATTTATCAATCTTTCATTTGTTAAAGATACTTCTGCAATATCGGAAAGAACTACAACAAACTTTCTTCTAGGCATAATGGTAAATAAAGGTAAAGCTAACCCTGTCCACGCCACGACAATTTAGACGGGAAGAAATTGTATAGCTCCCGTCATTCCTAACCTCGGCACTAGGTGGAAATAAGTAGTTAACTTTACGCCCTGGCTGCTTTACCCTCGGAAAAGGACCTCTTTACGCATTGAACAGGAGGTTGATTTTGCCTTAGAACCGGTGTGGAAAACATGGAAAAGAGAAAATAATCTTGCCTCTGCTAGGGCTCGAACCCCGAATCGCCCAGCCAATAGCTTAGTCACTTTACCGACTACGGTACCCAGGCTTCATCCCCCGTCTAAGCACCTAACAACAAACCTTCATTTTTTATTATCATGGGCTTTATTTTTTCTCTTGCAATAAAAGGAGGTGAGATCTTGAAGACTCGGATTCAATTCCTGTGAGCTGAAAAATATAGGATATAGCATAGGCACGACATTCCTTGAATCCAAATACTACCATCCTCGATATAAGACAGTTGGAAGTAATTGTTTTTTAAAGAAAACGTACCGCACATCTCAGACATTCTCGTCAGCATGTTTCCTCGGGATGACCTCTTGACTTAAGTACGAAGTAAAAGTTAGCTGTGCTCTCTTCCCTTTTAATTGCATAGGGATGAAAAATTCTGGTACTTCATGGTTGTTCTTCAATGAAAATTAATAATTTTTACCGATTGGTGTATTATCATTCGTAACTTAGAGTGCATTCTTTCAGGAGCGATATCCTCATGCTAAATACAAGGGTATACCCCTCTAGTTTCTGGTGATGTGACTATTACATGAAACGCTAATCCATTAGTTTTCCTTCTCATTTATTTTCCTTCGTCTCTATATAAATTCCTGCATAACCAGGACACTCAGTAATTATTATTTTCTCCCATAAAACATTTAATTAACCAGAATATCTCTTGTTGTGTACTTCGGGTTGGTAATGGACGGCAATACAAATGTTCTCTGTCACCCTCCCATTTGGCAGTGTATCACGTATGTATAGTACAGGTAAAAGAGCGTCGTTGTGAAAACTAAGAAACGAAATTATGTCTTACCCCTAGTTCCTGAAGTGTATTTTTACTATTATACTCACCTACACATCATGTATTTTAATTCATCATGTACACTGGGGTACATCTAACATTAGTTACAAATTTGGTGGCCCCTATATTGAGGTGGAAAAATTTTTGATGCAGGTAAACGTATTTTCCGAGTTTACTGTTCATTATCACAACTGTGTGTATCAAGCACTGTGGGACCTCGCTATACTAATTAATATTCGCGTGGTCACCTGCACTTAACGAACATATTCTAGCTAAGTTTTAAAGACATAAATCCTAATTGTTGGGATTAATAAACTAAAATTGAGAGAAGCGCCGTACTGGAATTCCTTATTCGTCGCAATGTTTAGCACAATTGACTTGCAATGTGATGAATGTTTATGCAGAAATCCAAACATGCATGAGTTGAATATTCTGGCAGGGACCTCTCCAGTGCTTTCAGAATCTCCTGTTATTGACACACGTGTGAGTGTCTGCTGGGAAACTAAATGTGTGGGTAGTACCAAACACTAAAAGCAGTGATTATACAAGTGCTGAAGAAATGGTTTAAACTCTCTCCAAATTCCTGGGTTTATTTGTTGTTATCCGAATTATATTGCACATTAATCATCGATATTGACCCCTCGATAACAGCTGGCGAATTAACGCGTTTTTTCTTTTGTTTTATTGTTCTTTGTGTAGTGACGCTTGCAGTTGCTAAGATTAACAAACATAGTGTCGAATGTAGAATAAATGGCGAATAATAAATAATAATAATAATAATAATAATAATAAGGAAGTGGTCATGGCATTATTCGATCCTACATCCTACAGAGCTGCAGAAAACCATTAAGATTTTAAACAGCATAGCCCGTCTCCGAACCAAGGTTTCAAGCCAGGGTCTCCAAAACACGAGGCACAAGAGCTAGTCGCTTAGTTGAATCTGTAATAAAGGAATTATGACCATTTGTCTGAAAAGACATCGCAGTCTGCCTATCGTCATTTCAAATTTCAGACCATAAATTTTAGTAGTGTCTCATAAGATTTTAATGAAATTACTGTGCTGTTCAAATGGACAGGGCTCTGACATAACTCAGGCTTTATTTTAATCTTGACCGAGGCAACGAAAAGCCTGACTGAGGTTTACTGAGATTTTAGGCAGCCCTCAAAGCAAGCGCCGGGATAGTTTCTTGTATTAGGCGACTGCTTCCTTCCACATTCTTTCGAATTCTTTTGTCACAGTAACCCAATTATTCGATTCTATGTAATATGAGTTGCTGATGTCGTTAAAAGTACTACAAATAACTGAACAGTAAAGTTCACCCCACAAGATGCCAAGAATGCCCAGAAAAGTGAGTAGATGTGTCACACACCTCGGCGCAAGAAGAGGGTGGGTGTTTAACGCCGCGCCCCAGTCGATTTACCCCCAGGGAAGAGACCCGGTACCCTTTTTTCAGGAGGCTGGGTGGACCTCGTGGTCGAATTTGAAGGGTACGGAAAATCTCGCTCCCACCGGGCTTCGAACACAGGACCTTCCAGCCAGTAGCGAGTGGCTCTAGCAACTACGCTATCCAGCCGCCAATAAATAAATAAATAAATAAATAAATAAATAAAATGTGTTTCTGCTCTTATACAGGGAAAGTCGGTGGAAGATTTTACGTATGAAATAGATGCCAGCTTTATGTTCTAGCCCATGGGCCTGCAGCCATTCTATGGCAGATGGCCACACCCGTTATTGTGGGCTGGTTAGCGGGCCTCACGTGGAAGAATAACAGCAAGTGCAAACTGCCTAACTTATTGTGTTATTTTTAGTGTATACTCAATTTACAAATATGGCCCTGGGCCGCATAATACAACCTGGCGGGTCGCAGGTTGAATACCCATTCTCTAGCCTGTTTACTCTGATAAGAAGCTATATGGAACGAAGACCACTTCTGGGCTGTAAGGCAAATAGTAAAATCCTGTCCCTCCCAGGTATCGAACCCTCGCTGTCATTTTCATAACTGAGCAGTCAAGGATCATCACTTATGAAAAGTTTATTTTGATCAATCATTTTATATCGTAACCGATTTTCTCTAGTAATAACTCCCCTGTCTCTACATGGCGTTCACACAGATTTTACGGGCAGCTTGGGGTAAGTCTGTCGTCTGTGGGTTGAACCAAGAGCAGTGCTTGTATATAACCGCAAATAAAATGGATAAGGGTTTCATTCTGTCTCAGAAGCCTTCCCTAGTTCTTTTATTCCTTCCATATAACCCCAACCCTTTCTACTGGACGACTAATACGTCGAAATTGTCCGTGTTACAGGGCTGATTGAAGGTAGTCTCTCGGTAATAGCGGTAAATTGGAGCCTTTACAAGCCGACAAAAGGGGAACACAATATTTTGCTGATATACAGGCTACTATTCCTTTCACGGATAGTCGCCAGGATAATATTGTTTGTATTACTGATGTCACTAACATCAGCTCGAAATAAATTGCCAATATGTTGGTGTTAACATATCAGTAAAAAGACTTTCCGGAGCTGAAAGCCCTGATTAAAATGAAATGTGTTGCAGTTACACAGCCTGTTAGTGTTTAAAAAATATAAATCTGAATATAAACTGTTAATGTATGGACTACTACTAGTTTCAAAGACATTCCCCCGAAGAAATAATCTCTTCCATAACAATACTGGAAACAGAAATTACTGCCAAGTTAAAGCATTATAATACCGGTACAGAGAGTATTTCTGGCGTTAGACACTCTTATTAAGTTAAAATATGTTGCAGTTACATGGTATATTACGTTTGAAAAATAATGAACAGCGAATAAGTTTTGGGAAGATAATATTAAAACGGATTAAAAAAAAGGTTTGAGGGTGCCAATTGAATATATCTGGCTCAGGATAGGAACCTGTAACAGGTTGTTTTCGACACGGAAATGCGGGTATTACTTCGATGGCTGAGAAACTATTAGCTTCTTAATAAAGACTCTCTTCCATGGCTTTTGTTACTTAGTATACGTTACTAAGAAAAATTGGTATCAAACAAGTGACCCCGGGCAAAACAAATTCTGATATGGACATAAATTTATCCAGATGTTGTTCAAACACTAATCTAAAGAATCGGTGTCATTAAGAGATAAAGTACTGGAGTTAAAAGCTTGTACAGCAGTAATTGTTGTTGACACAATGCCGATATCATCAAAGTTAGACGAAGTCGGTTCTTCATTTCGTCGTTTTAAAACTCTTCACAAAACACTCAAGTAAGTGTCATTAAACGACATATTTGTATGATAGGACAAATGTAAATAACAAATTGTGAAGGCCTTTATTGAAGCAGTCATGGCCTATATTAAGTTAATATCCCTGCATTGATTTGCAGAGACTGGGGAGAATGGCAACAACCCAAGAAATCCAACTCTCGGCCTCGGAACTACGTGAATGCGTATCGGATTCGTATTTTTTAAAAATAGCCTACACTAAATTTCTTGTCCTGATCCCAGTGGCCGTGCGGTCTAAGGCGTAGGTCTGAAGCTGTTTGATTGCTGGGATCGCAGGTTCGAATACCACTGAGGGCATAGATGTTCTCTTGTATTTCTTGTGTGTTGTGTAGGTAGCGGCCTCTGCGACGAGATGATCACTCGTTCAGAGGAGTCCTACTGTGTGTGTGTGTGTGTGTGTGTGTGTGTGTGTGTGTCTAATTTCGTCATCTAGAAACCTGCAAAAGAGGCGGCCTAGGCCCGAGTTGGGCTGTTGCGCGACAGAAAAAATTAATGGATGAATAGCCGACAAAACATTAATGTTATTAGCCACTGTTACTTCTATTTCTTTGGATAAAAGTACCTAGTGAAAATTCTAATGCTACTTATCTATTGACGCAATATCACGCAAAAGAGATGTTGGTACTTCATGTGGAAACAATTACTTTACTACCTTAGACAGATTAAAGGCCACTTTGAGAAGTTCACAGTTGCTCAAATCATTCAGAAGCCGAATCCCTCTTCTGAAAACCGTGTTCACAATAGCCAACCCTTGAAACTACACTGAGTAATTTGAATCCAGTCCGTAACCTCACATTACAGGCCTACTAACTTACTAAAAAATTCCACGGTCTCCAACGTGCTTTCTTCCATTAAATTTTCCCGATTAAATCTGCGTATGCATTTCTCATTTCTTTATGACAGCTACATGCTCCGTCCACCTCGCTCTCTCTGATATAATCATACTAATACTTTTTGGCATATTTCAAATTATGAAGCCCTTCGCTGTGATTTTTTTTTACATTTTCTTAGATTCAAATCCTCTCAAAGGCACTCGATTCCTTATAAGGAAAAGTTACGATTTACTTGTGACGTAATACACAAAGCGGTAGCACTGAAAGATCCAAGTACGTTACTGCATAATTATATTTCCATCTTTACTTCCGTTTCTCTTTACTTTTCCTTTGTTTCTTATTATCTTTTCCTCTCACATTTTATAAGTTTTTGGGTTTGTGTATCTGAGTTGAAGATGTGTTCTCTCCACAGACAGCTCTCTTAAGCTTTCCCCGAGCGTAGGAGAATACGTTGCCGCCTTTTCTAAGGAAACTAGCCCACATGGTACCGCCTCTTCTCTGCGTCGGAATGTGAGACGGAAAATTACTCTTCCTTTTTAAGTCATAGATATATGGTGGTTAGTGCGTGTGATAAATATATTCTGTTGAACAAAGGGCGTTCTTTTGAAATACTTCTGCACAAAGTATGTATGTGTTATGGAAAATGTCTCCGAAATTACTGTGTCAATTATCCTTCGTCCATAGTGCCGTGTATAAAATATACTGGATAGCGAAAAAAATTAGAAAGACAGGTCACTGCTGGACAAAAACAAAATATGAGAAGGTGTTTTTCTACGATCAGGTGTGATTTACACGAAGTACAGATACAAAGGGCTAAAAATTAGTGCTTCAAAATTACCTTGCAGTTTATAAAGTTCATTTGTGGGACAGATAAGGTGTCTGGTGCGTAGAAAGTGCGCAAAAAGTAATAGTGCCCGCGGTTTTTGAAGGAACAAATTCTGACTGTTTGGTTAATTCAAGGAATTAACAGAGGAACAGGAAGTGTGCGGCAATCCATTTTCTTTACAAGAATTGAAGGACACTTTTCGAAGAATAGTCACTAATATTTCAAGGAAGAGCTTTTTCGTGTGTCGAGTAACATTGTCTCAAGATACAAAGCCTGCTGGCAAGCTGTACGTCGGCAATTCTACACTATTATGTGAAATAAGGTAAGGAGAACTGCAGTGGGAAAATGGAGTCAATTCCCGGCGGATTCTGGCTGCGTATGCGACAAAGCTCCGGTGACAGCTGCCGTGGTCAGGTACACGAGAATAAGACCTGTCTGTATTACAAAAGACAGGGAAAATTTACGTTTGCCTGCGATACTCTAGTTAGACTACAAGATTTGTAAGCGTACAGGAGTAGATGCTGAATAAACCAAATAATCAGCAGAGGCTTCTCCAATCCATCGATCCATGTATAGCGCTGCAGCCCCTTCTGGGACCTAGCCCCCCTCAAAGGGCGCCTACATTTTTCTCTATCTCCAACTCGTCTCCTCCATCCTCGGATTCCTAGGACTTGTAATGCATCCCTCTGGACGACGCCCTCCCATCTTGTTCTTGGTTTTCCTACTGAACTTGTGTTGTAGAATTTCCCACTAAGCATATTTTTTGGGGATTTCTCCAATACAAACGTCATATTCTCTGTCACCAAATCGCTAAACCATATTGTACGGACATCCAATTTTCATTTCAATTTTAATTGCATTCAAGAGCTTTGCAGACGTTTAAAATGCAGAGACTCTTTTTTTGACATTACGTACCATTCTACACTCATGAAGTTTTGCGTGACGGCAGGTACAGCAGCAATCGCCGCTATTCCAATCTGCCGTGAGTGGAGGTACTTCAATGAATTGCAGTGAGGCGTGGAGTTGAGAACCCAACCCATCTAGTGCCAGGGTTAAAGAAAGAGTAGAGCTATACCTCTACTCCCCTTCTGGGACTTCATGGCCTGTTCTAGGGAGAACTTTACCTTCACTTTACCTTTATTAGGCCTTCGATCACCCAACTGAAAAAAGGTGAAGGAAATATTTTCTTTCGGCTCGCAGACATGCGTCACATTTAGAAAGTGCGCTGTATACTACACGTCGCAATTATGCCAGTGAAAATGAATACGCTATACTCCGATTGCTTTTTTTCATGTCGTCTTCTGTGCGAAGAATTGTTTGCATGTGAGCTGCTACACTACCTTGCTGAACAAGGCATAGCAAGGTGCTGCAAAAATGGTGTCAGGATATGTGTAATATATCGGCGTGAATTTATGGTCTCAGAGGAATACTTCACCAGATAATTCTAGTACCACATCACACACCAACCTTAATATTACGTAATGACACTTCGTGAATTAAGACGGGAGAACCCCGCAGAGTTGACGTATCCACTGAGTTGAAACCAAGTTGCTTTGCTAAATAAAACGAGTGTGGAGTCTATTTTTCCATTAGGTGCCAGTTCACAAAATTCAGTCTTACATCACAATCTGTGTTGTAGAGTTTCTGAAAAGCAGTTGTCGCATATAGGTAAACATGCATACTTTTGCATTTCGTACTGAAGATGCAGGCACGCCTGTTTGCTGTGTAAGTCGAAACTGGGAATGTCTTGAAAATTTCTTTAATCTGGCACTAGTCTCGTACAGTTGTCCTCAGCTTGCATGCATCTTCTGAGTCTTGTCTTACTGTGTAGAATGGAAACTTTTGCTCTAAGCCCTTTTATACGTTTTTAAATTATTGTACTCTTTGGAACAAGAGCAGCAGGAAATTTTTGCCCGAATTTACGAGTGCCTGCACAAATTATACTTAGCTACGTATCGTACAAAATCCCGATATTACAAGGAAATTCCCATACCGACTGTGTGTGACGCGTACAGACCTGACTACTTATCTCTGATAAAGAGCGTTGGAGTGAGCCAGTGAGTCGGCTGGGTGTACAGAAACAAGTGACTGAACGCGAGGCGACTAATGATTGTCAAAGTTTAAAATAATAAACCTGTATTATTAAGTGCTACACTGAATAATGATTATCAAAATAACTGACTCAGTGACACCTGCAATCTTCATGCAGTTACAATTAAGCATCACAGTGGATTAATCCCACGTACGGCCTGCTTAATTCAGTTAAAGTATATATGTTTCTTAAATGACATACTCTTCAACATTAGGTGGGAAAAAACTGTTCACACGTTTTTATAATAAAATCAGGCTATGAATTACACGCATTATCTTAAATGTAGTGTACATATTTATATTACTGACATAAATTTAACTGCTGCTGAAGATCCTTGGCACATTGGATCACTATTTTATAACGACACACTATTTAAATATTCATATTCACAAGGCCGTTACACGTTGTGGCCTAAATATTGTAAGCCTTTAGAAGCACGGCCGTTTCTATTCTAAGATAATGGCGTTTTGTGGTTATACAAGTAAAATCTCTTTATTATTATTATCATTATTATAATTATTATTATTATTATAGATAGAAATGTGCAGTACCTCGTGAAATAATTTACTTTTTGGTTCTGTGTGTCAGTATGAGTTATTTTATTCCTATGGAAACGTGTAATTTTCATGTACTTCCACCCAAGTGGCGGCTATATGGCAACGAGTGCCATCTGAAGGATAAAAATGTATCTTTATGCGCCCTTTTAACGGAAAAAGGAGGGCCAGAATTAAAGGTATAAAAATTATAAAAACAGAAGAGAGTAAAGGTTTAAGATACGAAGGACATTATTACACTTCGAATTGCACAGGGTCTTTAACATGACTCTGCACTTACTCCTCTGTATCCTAAGTGACTTTATGCAGCAACAGTTCTCTGTGAATGTCGTTTCTCTCAAGTCTGCTTCCAGCACAGCGCTTTGTGATCTTCTTTTGTTAATCGCCCTAACACAGTTGGTGTAACGTGTGTACTGTGAAGGGCATTGCCATGCATCTCTCTCGCCCCACTGTTATTTGTGTCTCTTGTATCTAAACGCTGTCGACAGTGTCTTAATGTCAGACTCCCTAAATTCCCTCACGGAATGAGACCAAATTTCGTAACCACAAGAAAAGTAGGTACATCTACAATTATCATAAATAAAACAAGTAACATATCGTGCAAAAATTCTGCTTTCAATCATTTTGTTAGTCGTTTGGCCGATAAATAAATCAATAATTTAAAAATAGTAAAAAACTTGTTTCAATTTAATGACTGGAAATTATTATTCTGATGCATTTTTTCCTACTGCTTTGCTGTCATAAAGTGCGCACATTCTTTTAGCCAGCGTACCGTGCGTGCAGTCCAAGGGTAGCGATTCAGCAAGCAAATTGATTACAATGGCGTTAGGTCACATATTGACATGATTTTCAGTTACCCGAGACTTAATTACTTTTATAAAAATGGACTCATCAACCTGTTATCAACCTGTTCCTAATTAAGCGGGTACACCTGCCACCAAAACAGCGAAACTCAACTGACATCGTTATTTGACTTACAGCATACCAAGGCGACTCATCGAGTATATTTCACGTTGTAACTTTCCATTTGCCACTGGGTGGCCGCGCGGTCTAAGGCGCATGTCTACGGCCGCTCGCTTGCTGGGATTGCGGTTTCGAATTCCACCGGGGGCATGGACGTCTGTCTCATGTGAGTGTTGTGTGTTGTCAGGTAGAGGTCTTTGCGACGGGCTGGTCACTCGTCCAGAGGAGTCCTACCAAGTGTGTGTATGTGTGTGTCACTGAGTTTGACCAAGCGCAACAATAACCCTCTACACCTACAGTGAGTAGGCAGGAGATATCAGAGTAAGGAAGGAAGAAAGAACGAAATTTCTGCTTTCCTGGCACTTCAAAATTCATAATATATACATGTGCACGAGTTATTTAAAAGTATATAAATCATAATTCATAAACATGTATGCAATATATATCACATATGACTACAGAATTTAACACGTTTCTAATATAAAGAATATAAATATAATGTCTTTTACTGTAGATATACGGGCTACATTACTTATCTGGGAATGGTCTTTACGTCACTTTATCAAAGACATGGCACGAAGTACCACACACCAATACAGCCTGCGACAGCTCACAGAACTGTGCGACGTGAGCCCTAGAGAGTGATCTTAGTATTAAAGAAAGTCAGTTAAAAATAACGAAAAATATGCTCCATAAATAGCGTACATGGGTAGCCATTTTATTCTCACAATAACAAATTCGCAAACACGTTTATATAAAAGTGGGGTTATTTTTATCTGATAGAAGCCTTCGGGACTTTGTAGGCTATACATCGTCGGCGATGTGGTTAATGTGAATATAAAGTGCGCAGGACGTATAAGGAAGCGACCATTACTTATTGTATGGTATTAAGCTACAACTCGTCTGAACGGACTAAGGAAAACCCACGAAACAGTATGTCTTCTGGCCGGAGGTCGAACCGGGACCTTTCAAATAAGAAGCTGGAACGCTAACCACTTCACTTCATTTCACTACTAGGCTATACTCGGTAGAGATGCTGTTTTAGCTACAGAAGAGAAAACTCTCTTTTATCCTTCAGACGATCCTTAGCTGTGGTTGATGACGTCACAGAGCCTTAAATAATTAAATAATTCACTTAGGCAAAAAGAGTTTAGAACAAAAATTATGCCTTTGTTTTATTAATGTAAGACACTATTTCGATTCCTCAGCAAATTTTGGCTAAGTGGAGAGACAATTCCTTTTCACTGGGGACAAAATGTATTCTAATTTCTTCCAGAAAGCGGTCTCACCTCGTGAAGGAGGTAACCCTCGGACATATTTCCCGTTAGTGTCACACAATTAGCTTCTCCTTCCCCTCTCCTTTCGCAGTCAAGCTCGCACGTCTCAGCTCAGTCGACTGTACGCAGTAGTTTTTCTGTACGGGGCAAAGGTTAATGTTTCCTTACACAGACCATGAAGGCACATATGAGCGGCGGTATAGCGCCACTCATTTTTAACCTCTGCACTAGATAGGAGATATGGGTCAGCCTCAGGCCTCCTCCACCTTAACCCCGGGAAAAGAAATCCCGGTTCCCATTGAGTAGGAGGTTGGATGGGCTACAGAGTCGGTCTGGACGTTTGGAGAAGAGATACATTATTTTCTTTCCCGGGATTCGAACCACAGATTGCTCAGCCCGTAACCTAGTCAGTAATCTGACTACGATTAAAAATAAGATTACAAAAAGTATATTTGGAGTTCTTTATTTTCAACGCTAATGAGAACAGATCAAATTTAATTGCACTGCTACCCTAGTAACCTTCCACATAGTCCCTACCAAAACTGACGCACTTATCAGATCGTATGCCGCAATTTTATGTACCCTCTTCACATACTGTACAGTATTTCCATGTACTGTAAGTTATTACAAGCCATCTTGTCACAACTACTCCCACTTCGCTATCACTTATAATTTCGTGGCGCCTATTTTGCTGCGGCGATGAAAAGAAGTGATGATCGCTTGGCGCTAGATCAGGGCAGTATGCGGGACGTTTCAAGGTTCTTTGGTTACAGAATTATACTCCAGGTAAACGTATTTTTGGATGATCTTTGTGCATAGTTGGCACGGTAAATCAAGAAAGAAAATAATTGTTGGAAAGAAGTTGATAAAAAACATAAGTCCTATATCCTCTATTGTCATATTTTATTTAAAATTATAGATCACACAAATTATACACCTTGAGATAAAACAGGCTTTCCCAAAGACCTGTTATTCACGTATAATCGTGATTTCTGTGCCAAATTTGATCAAATATGCAGAGGAAAGCACAAACATATGTAGAGTTTGTATAGATCTCGATTGATTCTTATTGTTTGTCCACTGTATAAACTGCACGCTGTACAATGGATATAAACTTGCTTGTCAAGAACGGCGAATAAAGCAGCAACAAGCGAACGATAGAGTTAATGGATTTTAATGGAGCGGCAGAGAACAATTCCTGACTCTGTCAAACCTCCCGTCTCCAGGCCTAGATCAGAAGCTAAGAAGTTCCACATAATAAGCTGAAGTTTAAGGCTGTAGAGCATGGTACGTGGTCCAGAAAAACTTCACCATCGAAGTACTGAGTTAAGTCCCTTAGAATTTTCTAAATATTTTCATCTCATCCATTTCGTAAAATTACATAACTTGTAAGACCCAATAAATTGCTACATTACCAGAAAATTTCTCCTTGAAGTAGTACCTTTGAATTCTTATATTAAGAGCTGTTAGAACATTCTTGCAAACTCCATTTTTCACTAAGCAAGAGGTCGAAACACTTTAATTCATAGAGTTCAACTGCTTAAAATCAATTTAAAAATTCTTAATTTTAATATATGGAAAACTTAAACTTCCTTGTCATTTCTGCTATTTTCTTCTCTTCTCAGTTCCCATAGCAACCTAAAAACCTGGGACTTACGCAGGCAGTGCGATGTAGCCTACAACATAAGGATCCAGTGTGGGGTTACAAACTACTATTAAACACACTGAAGGTTGGCTGAACTTAAAATATGTGTAGTTATTTATTGAAAAGTAATTAATTTCTTTGCACTTTCGGTGCAATTATAGTTGCAAGGGCTTATACCTTAAACAGAAAGCGGAAAGATATCCTTTCCCTAAGCACCAACCATGAAAGAATGCAGGAGGTTTGAACACGTTCGCCATCAATTAAGCTACATGGAACTGACTGGTCAGCTTCAAGGAATAGCCACCTTTACTTGAGGAGAGAAACTCCAGTATTTATTTAATAGAAAGTCGTTTTGGAGAAGGGGGAGAGAAGAAGCTCCAAACCAGTGCCATCCACTGAATTACAACTATTCAGCCCATCAACGGTCACTGAACTACTGTAATGTTACAGCACAAAAGTGCCAGATATAGAGGCTTAAAATGTTATAATATGTCCGACATTTGGTTCTTACAAATTAACATTTGTGACCGTAAATATTATTTCTCTCTCAAACACACGCACGCACAAATTCACACTAAAATTCTTGATAATTTACCATTTCACAGAACAAGTTCAAACTTTCATTAGACATCGTTACCTACATCACATGGGAAAGATTCTTTGGGGTCTCCATACTGTTATTTTCCATCTCCCAAAAGATAGGCCTATCCCTTTAAAGTTAGCTGTTTCTTTTAATATCCAAAGAATCACAGAGCGGTAAAATAAACGGCGTCATTATGTCGGGCAATCAGCCGAAAACGTGAAAGAATGCGAGAACTGAGTCTCTCAAAAAGAGGAGAATATGTAGATTATGTTCTTTTGGGACATGGCACTGTATAGGGTGTGTGTGTGTGTGTGATAGGTGCCGACGTTTCAGAGCCACCTGCTGCCCTCACCTTCCGGGTACAGAAGTATCTTTTACCCCGAAGTTGCAGGCAAGAAGTTCAACCAGAATGTTGATAATTACTACCTATATGGTGTTCTTCTTCTTCTTTCACCAAGGGCCCTTCGGCAGAAGCTCCGGATGCACTGCAACCTTAGGCTTATTGTGCTAGTCCTAAGTATTCCAATTAGCATTGGTTCATTAGCCCTGTGCCTCTAACAAAGAGACACAGGTCTTTCAATAAGGCCATGCTTTTATCCTTTGGTTCAACAAACAGTTTCCCGAAGAACATAATGTTGACGAGCCAGCGCCTCGCAACGACAAATAATATGGTGCGCAGTTACCTATATGGTGTTACATACCAGAAAACCTTAATCTTCAGAAAACGAGTTGACTTGGCATGTACGAGTTATATATGTACAAAGCAGGAAGTTCAAGAACTTCCAACAGAAAAGTAAAATGGCTTCAGAAGTATTTTAAATAAGTAACTACATTAATACAATAAGTTGCATTAAGCACTTAAAACACTAACAGGACATGAGCCGAGTCACGTAACTCCGTGTGAATTCTATGTTGCGACAAGAGTTAAGACGCCAGTTAGATGAAATAACTTCACACTCCACATTTCCCTAGCCACAACTTAAGCATTCAGCTGACCTGTAGAGTAACTGACTGAGCGCTGCAAAAGCAGAAGTTTTTGTTTTGCTTATAACCCCTGTATTTCTGTCACACTGCATGAGTCGAGAAGAGTGAAAACCAGGATCTCCAATTGCATCACCATAGTGAGCCAAACTTAATTCGATTAGTTTGCCAGCAGGCAGTGAGCCGTACTCCATTCGATGAGAGTGCCAGTAGCCTTTGTGAGCCGTAATCGTTTCGATTAATGTGCCAGCCGTACTCGATTTGATGAGTGTGCCAGCGGACTTAGTGAGCCGTACTCGATTAAGTAATGTGCCCGCAGTTTAATCACCGCCAATTACTTGCTTGAAAATCGTTTAGTATGAACAGAGGTCTCCTTTATTAAGGCCGGGACTGGGGTTCTCTTGTTCCGCTTGTTGTCGTTCGGTTACGTGGCGAGACTGGATAAATGGAAAAAGGTACCAGTCAACATATGTGTGTTGTATAGATGTATACGTATACAGGTTGTCATGTGTATGTGTCGTGAGCAGAGAAGCACATATAAACATTTTTGGGAGTGTTCAGTACATAATGAAGCAACATTTACATGTTTCCGTCAACCGTGATTGTAGACTGGAACACTTAGAACAAACGAGAACCCTCGTCGCCAAACTCACTCCTTTCTTTAACTCGCTCTCTCTCCACTACTGCCAACTCTCAGACGGATAAGAAAACTTTAGGAAGAAAGAGGTAAAAACTAGGGTAGAAATTTCGCCTTCAAACGTGACTTTCCCAGCGTTGGCCTTAGCACCCAGCCCCACGACTCAGATACATACAGCAATAAGTTACCACGGACAGCCATATGACGCGCACGTGCTTTGCACGTTCGTAGCACTGTAAGAAAAATAAGCAATTTCATTATCACAGTACAGTTAATTTTAAGAAAAACCCGGGCGAACAGCGGGTGCTGTTGTTAGCCAGTAATATAAATATATTAATACGGCTCCTTTCACTGTAGAATACCATTTGTGCTTCAAGTCCCTTCTTGCAGATATGCGTATTGGATAATTCGAACCGCTCCGCTCTTCCTAGCAATAAAAGCTTTCATTCTCTCAGTTTCGAAATCATTAAGGTTAAGAATTTTGCTATCACAATTTGTTCGCTTTTCTCAGGGCTTGATCTAATAACTGGTAACAAGGTTTTATATAATATTATATATAAAATGAACTGCCAGCCATTTTTGTTATCAATTACATTAAACTCTCAGAGGCTCTATAGAAGAGACTGCAATTATCGCTAATTCGGCAAACTAGCCGAGCACTCTTCCTCTCTTTGAAAATTTACTGAAGATAATAGCCCTGACAGTCGTGTACAATGAAAAGAGTTCACTGTCTCCAACACTTGCTGTAAAATACATCATTAAAAGATTCTGTTTCACTTTCACAGCAGTGTTTTACAAAGAAAATTTTAGTGTTCGCGTCACATAAGCACAGAAGGTAGAATCATTCCTCACAAGGCCAAGTGTGTGTGTGTGTGTGTGTGTGTGTGTGTAGAAGAAAATGAAATCCTATAGAGTTTTAATAGGTATAAGTTATAAAAACAGATCACTTTGAAAAATAATATCAGAAAGAATCTTCCAGAGACTGCGATGTTAGTTGGCCCGATATGGCTCTGAATAAGGCCAGCGGGAGATCATAAGTTCATAGTGATAGTGCGTGCTATTTACTGTCACTTATTTCTATTATCAATAAAAATAATACGCCGAAATGATTAGAGTGTATTAGCTATGGAGTGAGGTGTTTCTTTTTAGTATTCTTTTCGTTTGCGAGCACGGACCCTGATAAGTCGGGCACTCCTCTGTCAAGTTGGGCCTGCCCAAACTCGTAAGCTCTCCTTACAGTACCGCTGTGTAGAAAAATTGCAAACCGGATGGTTCTCAACTTATAAGTTTTGTGAGCACATAAAATATATGAATTTCAGAAATGTGTAAAATATAAAATATTTTCGCACAATCACTAAATGTTTTTCCGTCCGTCCGTCCGTCCGCCACGCTTTGAATCTATGAAACTAATGATGATGGCGGAAAAGTGTGTATAAGGAAATTCTTCATTCTAAGAAGGAAAACTCGGAAATAGCTATAATTTTAGGAATATATGCATATGAATTGGCCCCAGATATTTTCGCTCACCCTTCCCCAAAAGAGGCTAATTGTTAACTCAACACAAGTCGCTTGAGCACTAAAGCGAAGTAGCACTCACTTTGCGGTAACCGTGGCAGTAGCCCTACTGCACCGCTGATGGTTTGCGGGGTAACATGAAGCTGCTGCCACTAGAAGTTATCTTGGTATTACAAAGGCACTCCTCCAGTAAATACCTGCCATCGCACTGGTTACTAATTCTTGGTGAGAAGTGCGGTGATATGGGTTAGTGAACGGAAGAAAGGGTAAGTGCTGACCATAATAATAAAAGAAATGCTTGTTGTACCTGCTGTGTACATGGTCTGTATTAACGTAATCATAATAAATTATTACAAGGGATTAATGTCGCACATACTGAGAGGTTGAGCTCACAGGTTCACCGTCTACCTGGCTCACCACCCCCAAGCTGTACTGCCTCTTTCTGACACCACTGAATACTCACCGTTCGCATTTGTTCACAAATCAGTCCAGCTTGTCTAGATAGTAAAAGGTAGAGCTTTCCCGTAACAAGGCATGAAGAATCACAGGGGGGACGGAATGTTAGGCTTGCATCCTTACTTTGATATTCGGCAAAACTAGTTGTCAGCTCTAAGCGCCGGGCGCACTTCACCCCCAAGGAAATTCCTTGGTACTCATTTCTGTTAGACGGTGAGTGGATCCCAGGGCTAGTGAATGCGGACAGAAGAAATATGTCACTTGAAAACTTCCAACGACCCTACCGGGAATCGAACCCGGAACCTCCCGTCTTGTGGGGCAGTGCCTCAACCAACTGCACACCGCCCCTGTCTAACTACTAGTAGTATCATGCACATTATGTGACTTACATCTTTGATTTTTTTTTCCAATGGCTCGACACCCTTTGGGGGCCCAGGCCGCCTCATATTTCAAGGCTTCACGATCACACTTCATAGACACACCACATTCGGTAGGACTCCTCTGGACGAGGGACCAGCCCGTCACAGAGACCTCTACCTGACAACACACAACACTCACAAGAGACAGACATCCATGCCCCCGGTAGGATTCGAACCCACAATCCTAGTAAGCGAGCGGCCGCAGACCCACGCCTTAGACCGCACGGCCACTGGGATCGGCACCGCTTTGATAGATAAACAAAATTAATACTGTCCCCTACATTCAGTAAATTTTGTACCTCACAGACTTTTTATCAAAGCGAAGTGATTCATAGCCTCCGGCTGCACCTGAGATCAGACCACTTCTTCTAAAAATGGAGACATTGTGAATGGAAATGTCACAGATTCATTATTTCCACTTCCTAGAACGTATTCGTGGTACTATATTGTCACAGATACTTATTTAAGCTGCATCGGTGACTTCATACTTTCGGTGGGTTGAGCTGTGTGTGCATTACATTGCATTTCCTGGTTCATAAACTTTTCTTAAGACAACGATCAAATAATTTTTTTTTTTTTTTGTGTATGGATCGACAGCCCTATATGGGCCTGGGCCTCCTCGTTTCGTCGAGGTTTCATGGTCACACACATTTTAGACACACCACAGTCGGTAGGACTTCTCTGGACGAGGGACCAGCTCGTCGCAGAGACCTCTACCTGACAACACACAACACTCACAAGAGACAGACATCCATGCCCCCGGTGGGATTCGAATCCACGATTCTAGTAAGTGAGCGGCCGAAGACCTACGTCTTAGACCGCACGGCCACTGGGATCGGCAACGATCAAATAATTATCTTCCTAAACTATGTAGAGGCAAATTGGTGTCCGTGGCAACACAGCATGAAAAACAGATTGTTAGGTAACATCAAACTAGCGTTGTTGCCTGGACATGGAGAAAACTCAAAATAGCACTGTTGCTAGGACACAAGAAAAAGCAACTCGGGGAAACCCATTGTTTGAAGAAGACCCAAACCGCAGCTGTTGTTGAAATACAGGGAGAAAAATTGGGGGGAAAATCAAAATGCGAGGAAAAATTAATCTCTCGAGGAAACCCCATTTTCTTGGAAAAAACAAAACTAGTACGGTTGCTAGGACAAAGGCTAAATACACTAGAGCAGCCTGCTCAACCTTTTCTGTGGCACCGGCAACTTCGAGAAAACTTGGTCTGCATGCGGGCAACATGCAGAATAAAGAATAAATAAGTATACTTTAAATATTATACGACAATTTTAACTATTTATTTTTCTATACATCACGTAAAGTAAAAAATATTATGATAAGAAGAAAAATTTATAAAAAATCCAATTCACAACCTAGGATACAGTGTCGCGGTTTTTAGCACTTTTTTTCCAGAACGAATTATAGCTTAATGAATGTATCCAAAAATAAACAGCCTGTAAGTTTTCAAAATTGCTTCGGCGTTCCAGCTCGGGTTTGCCATGAAAAGGTTTAAAAGACTTTTTTCAATCCAAATGTCTCCGCTGGCAACATAATATTGTGTCGCAGGCAACAAGGTGCCCTCGAGCCACGGGTTCAGCGGGTCTGCATTGGAAGAAAATCCAAACTACCGCCGTTGCTAGGATTTGGGGAAACCCACTCGGGGATACATATCGCTTTCAAGGCAGCAATGCGAAATCTGTGCATTCTGCATTCGTAGAAATCCCAACAAGCTCCTTTGCCAGAATGCTGGGAAAAACCTACAAGTAATTTTAACGTCATCTAGGGAAACTACAGCAGTTGACTGTTGCGTTGCTGCTAGGACACGGGGAAGGCCAAATCTAGATCGTCGAACCGTTGCTAGGTAATGGGGAAAACACGTTGAATGCCGATGATTCTACATGGGATTTTATTTTAAATTAAAATACCAGCCACTAGGTGATCTTTTCATTAGCAGCTGATTTGAAAGTTTATACTGAAAAAAAGGTAATAAATAAAGAGTCTAAATAAATAAACATATTGAAATCACGGATTCATCTTGATAAAAGTCTACACAATGAGAAAGTAGGTTTTATAGGTGCCGCCTAACATGGCTTCCGATTTAAAAGCGACGCCACTCATAGCACGGGCGATATTGTTATTTGCTTGGTTTCTTGGTAATGTAAAGAGACTTTATCATCTGTAAAAGATTTTTAGGGTCTACTGACATAAAACGAAGTATACAACGAAGAGTGCAATTTTGTGAAGGAAGTGGATGTGGCGTGTGTTAAAGTAATATCGCTATAGGAAATGAAGACAACTGCCAGAAACCTGGGTCAAGAAATCCAGTGTCCCACTAAGCTCAGGAGTTTCACCACAGCACAAGTCAGAATGTACATCACTGTTTCTTATTGAATGATTCAACGACACCATTTCAACTGCAGGACAATAAAGCTACTGGCGTGTATGAATGTACTGGCACTATGCATGAATGAACTGAGGAAAGCCATAAAACCTCTGTTAGGTTGGGCCTATCAGATATTCCGACCGAGATTAGAACCGAGACGATCGATGTGTTGCAGGTTAATTGTATACTGCCATTATTTTACATGACAACTATCGTCTGCCACATCCTTTCGGCTCGTTTATAGTATTGACGTAGCCCACTCAACCGACTGCGGCATGCGAGACGGGAAGTGACAAAAGAGAATTGTCAGATAAAATAAGGAACATTTAGTAATGGTAACAGTGGCAGTACGTTACACGCCTAGTAAGAGGTGTACTAATAATGCGTAGCAGTAGCAATTAGTAATACTGTAAAAAGTAACACCGGTACGAACAAAATTACACAGTGGCGAGCTCCATAATTTGCATGTCCACAAAAAATATTCGCATAAACAAATGAACAAGTATGGCATCGGTTTGCAATTTAGTATGGATAACTACGCTGAAAAGACGTACATAGGTCTATCTCTTGTCGGAAAGCTCAAGGGACAAGACCATTTGCAATACATGCGCGTATGTGGGCAGGTTACATTAAAATAAATCCTAAGAAAATAATTATTTGGCTCACGATAGGAATAACTGTTGATGTCTTCTGAACACGGCAATTAAACGACGGGAAATTTCTTGAAGGGCTGAACTATTATCAGGTTCTAAAATGGAACTCTACTTCATAGAGTTAGGTAGAAGATAAAAGTGAGGCGAGATTCAGTCCTTAGGTACAGAGGCATCAAACAAACCTATGCTACAAGCCAGTTCTGACCGACAAGTGTGAAATGTTTGGCAGGGTAAACCTGTCGATGTGGAATGCTCTGGGAATGAACCAGCATCTGTGCGGTGTGAAGCCGGCAACTACTGTCTGAGATGATGGCGCGGAGTTTGAAATGCAGGCTTCTGGTCCAATGCAGAAATGCAGTGGATTCTCCACCAATCAGCGTCAATGGGACCAAGTGTTTGGATGGCTAATCGCAAAGCTGTTTAATGAAAAGACACAGCGCATGTACAGAAAGTGAAAAAAATGCAGCATACAGTGAAAATCATCAATAGCATTTACGAAACATAACAGTAGTCTATCAGTTAACGACACGCCTTACAATAATAATTTTTAAATATCTGTAATATTAATTCGGTTGAAAATGGTCCAGATGATGACATATTACATTGTGGCCGTTTGATCTTTGTTCATCCTCTGATATTCCAAAAAGAGGAGAGAATCTTACATTGGGAATAACACTTTTTGTCGGGCCTATCTCATTACGCGTCTGCAGACCTTTTCATGTGATTACGGAAAGGAATCAAGTTTCCGAAACTTTGTGTTCATTTCGGAATCAGGGATGATCGACAAAATCCAAGAATCAAGTAATTCTAATTGTAATAGTGATGTAAATGCAGCTATTGATTTAATTATTAAAGTCATGTTCAGCATGTGGGTTACTTGTTTGTTTACAATAACGTCGGTTAAGGTAGGAAGTAATGCGCAGAATTTCACGGCCAGTCCCAGTAGGAAGTAATGCGCAGAATTTCACGGCCAGTCCCAGTAGGAAGTAATGCGCAGAATTTCACGGCCAGTCCCAGTAGGAAGTAATGCGCAGAATTTCACGGCCAGTCCCACTTTTCATCCTTAAAACAGTAACCCAGCCTGCTTGACATCATTCAACTTGACACAAGTATGTTCAATATAGCAGTAAGGACATACATCCTGGGTTATATTCCAGACACTGCTTCACTGACCTCTGGGTAAATATATAGACAAGAAAGGATTTTGCTTTTTAATGTAATTTATGTGGAAAATGTCTTTTCACAAAGGTAAGTAAAAGCATTCCAATGGCTTTCACAGAAAGCTCTAAATATGCTTTCTTCACGGAGACGCAAAACTTGCAATATTTGCTTAGCGCTTTGAATTACGTTTTTAAAGTGGAGTCATCTGATGTACCCATCAAATGTTCATGCTCAAAAATTCAAAGATAGGTGGTTCCAACATCCGTGCCAAAATAATTCCCCATCCAGTCAAAGTCTTCTGTTTGCAAGTCCTGGAACCTTCTGGACAGGCTGTGGTGAAGAGACACTGCGACAGCATCAGTCCGACTGTGCTCAACATCAGAGACTCCAGAGCACTCGCTGAGGCATTGAAAAGTTTCGCAAGATGCTGCTTTATACCGATGCTTCCAGACAGTGAATTTTTAAGAAAGCTGAACTCTTATACATCCAGAGAACAACTCTGGTTTTTACAAACGTTTGCATCAGATCCATGAATTTGGATCCGCCACTGCAGACTGCGAAATACTTCACCGTATCACAATAGACGCTAAAAAAGGCAGGAATCGGGCGCTATTATTGCATTACCTTGTACCTGCTATCTGTGCTTTACAAGGAGCCACCCCCATTCCCACCCCACCAAGCTAAATACTAATAATCATCCCCCATTGTTACTTTGCGAAAACTCGTTCCGACTGAGAGGGAAACACGGTCGCTATAGCAACGCTGATGCATATCATGATAATAGACAGAAGCAGGGTTGAATATGGTGGAAGAAAATTCAATTTATGGTACCATTTTGAAGCATTTTAAAAATGCGGGGTTTGTACTGCAGCGTACACTCCCTCGTCGATATGTCCGACTGCGCGCGCACCCAAATATGTCTGCAGCATAGGGATAACCGAATAATCACAAATAGCATTATCCATTATCGTGAGGTACGAGAGAGAATATGAAGTTAATTACCAGATGCAAATGTAAACATTCACAGTTCAATCAGTCGATCTGCGTTCCTGTTTCAACCGTCACAGCGTATCAGTGCCTCCATTCTCTCCTCAATATAATGCTATGTTCTTTATCCTCGTTTACTTCGATCTCTTCTTTTTTAAATTCTATTTCTACCCTCGTCTTTCCTGAATTCTTTCAAATCATCCTTATTTTTGCTTATTCCCATATTTACTTGCTTCTACATTATTGAATCTACGAATCTGTTTCCTTCACTCTCTTTGAGTATTTCACCTTTTCTTTATTCCCGTCACATTCCTTTATTTACGTTGTCTTTGCATTTAGTTTCTCATTTTCTTCGTTCTCGACGTACTTCTTTCCTTTATTTCGGTTTTTCATCTTTCAATCCCACTCTTTTTTTATTTTTCCTTTCCGACCGACAAATTTGGCCTAAGTCTAAAAGGTAAAATAACCAGATTTATATTTGGAGATTGTACCTACATGAATTTTCAAGGGTAACGGAAATGCGTAGGCTGTTATAATAAAAAGGAATGAGGATAGAGCTTCTAAACTTATAATTAATTGACTCTAAGTAACAAAGAAACTTAATAGTACACAGTGCGAAGTGTCCTTGGCTACAATTTTACCTTTAATTCACACCATGAAAAAATTATTAAATGAGTTTAGAAACCCTGTCAAGGTTTATATTAATATCGAATTACTGACAATTTTAAACTGATAAATTGAATAAGAGAACAAACTGTCAATAAAGCTTTCAAGGTTGTGTCAAAGGCAGATTCATGATAGCAGTACTACAGGTACGTTGGCCGTGCCACGGCTGAAGGAGTTAGTCGCCGGCCTCTCACTGCGGAGGCCTGGGTTGAATCCCGCACCAGTCCATGTGGGATTTGTGGTGGACGAAATGGTACTGGGACAGGTTCTTCTCTGAGTACTTGGGTTTTACCCTGTCATCATCATTCCACCAATGCTTCTTTCTCATCTATGACCGACGCTACTTAATCTCAGCAACAGCCAGCGTCGTTACACTACGAACAATTACACGTGTGCTGGATATAGTTCACTGGATTTACAGCGTCGTCACTAGCCTTAAGTTATAAAAGAAGAACAGAAGATATATAACAATACAGAAAATCGTTCACCTCAGACGGAAGTGCACCCAACTTTCGAAAAGTTTTGTATTCTTATACAGTTGCCGTTGTATCTTTGTTTTAGCATTATGTAGCAATCAGAGTTGGTAGTAGATACAAACGGAACCACAAGATGGCAGCAATGAGCGGAAGTGACAGATAATGTCCCTCCCTCAAGAGAATGTATTTGACTTGCACTGCATGGGTAGAGTCCCGTAACACTCGCGAGGAAGGTCGAAGAAAAATATATAGATCCCGTCAAAAACACAAGTCTCTACCACTGCATGGCTTTCTTTCCACTGGTTGCCGTTTATTGGTTGCTTCGTTTATAACAAGCCTAAAGCCAAATTTAGGCACGGCTCTAGCCACACAGAAAATTATAGAACATAAAAGTATGATTTGAAGCGCACAAAACACGACTGCACTTCAGCCTAATGTAATTTTAACTGGAATACATCCGTTACTGGTCACAAAAAAAGGGACGGTCGGCTCTCCCTATCGCAAACCACTGCCCAGGTCAATTCCAAACTCCTTAGTCACTGCCTGTACATATGCTTCAGTCAATATTACACTTTTGACACTTCCCACAATAAGTTACACAGTCTGTATATTTAGTGGAATCTTAACTTTCAAGTGCCCCTCAAGGGCTGTAAGATAAAATGTTGGATAAACGTAAGAATTATCTGCAGTAACAGCAGCTACTAAGGGCAAATGTAAAATTTCAAACAATTTTACACTACTATCAAATATTATGAGACAATGCACAATATTCAACATTATGCATATATAGATAGATAGATACATAGATATTTTAACATGGTATCAACACGTGGCACATGTGCCATGCAGGGCACATTGTGACCCCGAATATAGCACATGAGTGCTTTTCAAGACAAAACACTGAAAATTTCCTTTTCAAATTTAAATGTTTGACACAGGAATTTTTCATTCTTCGGAAAAAATGTAATCATAATAGAATAATAATAATTTGACAAAACAACCCTTTGTAGTAACATGATTTAAAAAGGCATTTCGACTTGAAACATACAAATTATATTTTTATGTTTAAATAAGCAGCCAGAATTACAAATCTGAGTTCTTCGCCAAAAAATATCCGAAAATGCTGGTAAAAAATGTGTTATTCGTTTTCACATGTGAAAGTAAAAATTACTTGCTGTGACGTTATGAAGTACTACCTAATGACACACTTGACCCAGTGGCACATAATACTCGTACTTCTGGCCTAACGAAAGTGGCACATGAAAAGGATGAGGTTGAGCACAGTGGACTATAAGACAAAACTCCAAGTCATATTCAAAATTGGCCTAATCGGCCTATTTCAGTTCTTGGTACTTATGTTCTTACAAGTTTATGTCCGGTGTGTCTAAATCTTCACAAGAACACTAAAATCCATTTCTATCGTTAAGGCAGCACCTGTCTTCCATAGCGTCCTTAATCCCCTTCAATACAAATCTCAGAATCGACATACCTTTAAAAGACTGCATATTTAACAGTGTACACACTGTCAACAAGATAAATGCGAGTAGGCCTATACACCAACAAAGTACAAAGATGTTTTTAAAGAGCCGAGTACGTTTCAGATTTCTCCAACGTGTTTCGGCTTACAAACCGTTTTCAAGAAGAACTGCAAAAACACATTTTTATAAGTGGTACACAAAGTTTACAATCTCTTTACAGCCAAATATAGATATTACCAGTTTTAGGTTATAAAGTAGGCCTACATCAATACGCAACCTATATGTTATTTCGAAATTCAAGTTCCATTAATTTTTGTTACGAAAAATTTTAATTTTTATCAAATAATTCACTTTGGATTTATTATTTACAAAATCAGCAACAACACAAAATTCTTTTATATAACAACAATTTATATGTTAATTAAATTTGAGTTTTATAAAAACACGTAGGTTTTGTAGCAATATACATCTGAACCTGAATTGGTAATATCTGTGTTCAAATGAACAGAGAATGTAAACTTCTGATACGTACCACCTACAAAATTGTGTTTATGAAGATCTCTATGAGAAGTGCTTGTAAGCGGAAATGTGTCCGAAAGCTGATATAAATAAGCTGTTGTTTAAACGTTTGTGTACGCACATTGTCTGCGTATATTGATACGAGAGGCATGCCTTTGTTCTTTACACATGTTGTCCTCAGTGTCTCTCATGCAACTTCGCACTGATGCAAGTTTTATGAAAATAAACTTGTCCGTGTGCTCTGTGATGAGTCATCAGACAGTACAGTATCTACTGACAGTGATGACTGGACACATTCGCGGAGTAAGTCACTTCTGATATGTTACACTCCATTCTCCGTTTGTTGTTATACTTTCACCGCTAAACATAAACTTGTGTGACATTCTTTGCAACCAGATTGACGTGGAAGTAACGATCATGCCGCCTGTAGTACCCAAAACGCTAATGAAGAAAGTAGGATATGTACGAATAGCGTACAACCTTGGTGCGTTGGCTTAAATTTGTTTTATTATGTCGAAAATCGTAAGACTTGCAGGAACAGTGTGTTGGACAGAAGAGTTTTCATGTTTCTCTAGAACAGTTGTTCGAACATTCTGCGCTCCCGTAAATATTTAGCGAATTACGTCCGACAGACACGCATGCCATTCGTTCACGTATTTTTGCTCGATTTGAATCGAAATTTAAGAATGTGTCAACAGATTTTAATGAAACCCACAATTATAAAATTCCATACAAATCCGTTGAGCGGTTCCAGAGTTGTTATATTCAGACACCGAAACAGACAGACAGACAGTGCGAAGCTAAACGGCACATTTTTGCTATTGTCGTTGCGATCTCGCCTAGAACGGCTATCGGCCTCCTCGCGATGTTGTGAAGAGTTACTCAAACAAATCGGGCAGGATACTTAACCTCGTTTGACTTTCAATCATACAATGCAGGTACTACGCAGGGTCTTCGGAATGTAGTGCCTCCATATTTGTACCTTTACTCCCGGATAATGTATCGAAGTCTCCGTAAACCTTCAACTTCGTGTACAGGCATATATATTACGTCAATGTAAATTAACCTACGGAACGTTCTGCCGAAATAGGGCAGACTCCTCCTGAAACACGCTGTATAATCAAGGATGTAGTTAGGTGTTTTTCATAAAATACTTTGCGACGGAAATAATTTGTAAGGAACAAATCTCTTTCATAGAAAAGAGAATTTTAAGTGTTCACCACCGACCTTTCACACATTCTTGCCTGATAATGAGCCTTAGGTGTTGAAACATATAGCAGTTGTACGTAAAAACAAGTAGTGTTTTTATAATAAAATAGTTTTGTTGACTGCTTCACTCTTCGTACTTAAATTTTCTTGATTATTCAAAATATTTGAAAGTATAAATTGACTGGTCAATTAACAGGAGGATAAAAATTCCGACCTTTTGGCAACTTTTAACATAATACTTAATAAAGATATTCAGAAGATCCGTCTCGTTGCTCAACATGGCACAGCATCGTTAAGTAAACTAAGAAACAAAATAACGACTATCTATTATCCTTACGTCTTTCTAAAGATAATTTGGAATATAAAAGACATTTCTTAAATTCACTGCACCACTGCAAGGACGCACTCTCTTCACAACAGGAAGAAGCAATTACGCGTAATACACTGGCTCTTGAAGGTTTTGTTTTCGAAATATGGCCCATTCGAAAACAGCAACGTCGGGTATGTTTAGCGGCTTCACCCACATTGCAAGGTTCCCTCCAGGAGACCTTCCGCTTTCGCGCCTAAACGTAATCTCGCTCAGTATGCAGTATGCAGCATGCTGTGCGAGACCATTGTTCCCTGCCTAGCACGGACGGCGAGTACAAGCACGGAGATGGCTGTCACACGGCGGCGAAGCTGCGGCACGTCTTTTCCAGGACGCATTTCCTATCCCTGAATTCCAGATAAAAAAAATTGTAGTATGTATTGGCGCCTGACAGAAAATAAGGACCTTAACTTCCGCGGCAGCAGAAAAAGGACGACAAAGGACAGTCCAGACACTAGACATGAAGACATGAGGAAGATTTTGCTGAGGATCATGGGGAACACGTTGCCCGCTCGACTATCTGGTAAGCCCCCGCGACCAACTCCTGTATTCTTAACATCTGCAGCGAGTGCAAGTCTTAACATCACAAGGTTATCCTCGAAAAGCAGAGTTTTGTCAGTGATGTCTGCAGCAACGTGCTGGTAATCCTTCCTCTTTCTGTCACCCATTCTGTTCAGAGAGAGAGAGAGAGCAATGCCCCTCGTGATAACATTATGAACTTCCAAAATCAACATTCGCGGACAGATGTCAATACACAGGAGTTCGTTTCGTTGCGACGACTTTTAATAAGTGTGTGGACGGGTATAATATGAGGCACGATGGTTTTCCAGCATAGGCTGAGAGGGGTAGTTTATTATGAATTTCTTAAACAGCAACCGTCCACATTTACTAGAGATACGAGCGTGGTTGTGGTTCATGCACTATGGTGCTTCACCTTATTTTGGCATCGCTGTTGGAACATATTTAATGACAAATATCCGGAACGATACATAGCCTAAGTCAAGGAGAAACAAATACATGGCCCATAAGATCACCTGACTTCAACGTGATGGGTTTTTATTTATGGTGCAAACATACAATTATCGTGCATGCTACGGCAGGTAGTGAACTTGCAGAACTACAAAAGAGTATAAGATGGATGCGAATTAAGTCGTAGCATGCGTGGAATTTTAGGGGGGTGTAACAAATCTTAATGAGACGCACAGCGCGCTGCAAACACAGATACAAACACTGCATATCTTTTGTAATTTATCAGAACACTAATTCACCTACACTAGAATCAGTGATTTGTAAGTAAACACTTCCCTGCGAAAATAATATGGACGACAAACTAAAAGTTGAAACTTGCAAGGGCCCATATTTATGCAGAGGTTTTATGTTGTTTGTGTGCATAGAACACGCCCCTAAATTTGTGCCGTGTATTTCAGCAACATCCTGTACATTTTAATTAAAGAACAAGGGTAAGATTAAGCTAAAAGAAAGTAAGAATTTGAGATATGGTGACTTACAATATTAAGAGAGAGATCGGTAGAATCTTCGCGTTTGTAGATGAAGAAATGAGGGTAAATGATCAAATATGTCTCGAACCTTGAATGCTTTTGATTCTATAATAGCTTCTTCTGTAATTATCTGATCTCAATGCTTTAAAGCTGCGCATCGCAGCAAAGCGTAGGTACCATATAACTTCGCCCTATCTGCCTACATAGGCATATAATAATTTCGTTCTAGATGAAAGGAGTTTGTGAAAATTAATAATCTCTGTCTTCAATAATTTCCCGGGAAACTCTCCTCTCCCAACGTCATATGAAATTTTATCTGTTCTGGTAGATTTAACACTATTTGTGAATGGAGCTTTGGTCATAATAAATATGAAACTCTTCATAGCACAGAAACTACGGACGACAACTTTACATTCGACAAATACGAGTATTATGAAATAAATGATAATGTAATGGATACGTATGCCTGTGTAGTACATCGGTTATTTATAGATATGAGTAAAGCCAAGAATTCAATTGAAATAAGAAATGCTTTAAGTTATTATTTTATTTGAATGTGGAATAATCAATAAATTTGTTAGGTTAATTACAACATACATTGGTTTTGTGTCCAGTACATTTCGTACATGCAGATATTTATCTGATGCTAATGTAGCGATTCATAGGTTTGGTATGTCTCTCTGAGCTCTCTCCTTCTTGCTCTCTCTCCCATACTTAAAACGTTAACGAGGCCTTTTAAAATTTCATTGGCTATGTATGTAGCAGCGTCGAGTGACAGTACTACTGTTACTACTACTACTAGTAGTAATAACAGTAGTACTACTACTACTACTACTACTACTACTAGTAGTAGTAGTAGAATAGCAGCAGCAGCAGCAGTAGTAGGACGAGGAGGAGAAGCCTAATTTAATATTATGTAATTCTTTAAAATATAAAGTTGTCAATAGCAAGAAAACCAGTTGCAGGGAGCTACTGAGAAGTACATAAACATGAACAACAGAATGCACACCGGTAAAAGAGCTGAGGCTCTCAAATCGCTTAAACTTGAGCATTTGAGCATACGATCTTTTGGGATGTGTAGTTTGCGATGTGTGTGTGTGTGTATAGCAAAGTAGGCTACTACAAAATATATCAACGTTTCTGAGGAATCTGCTACCTGCATAATCAAAGTAGAAGAAATGAGCCGAATGAGTTGAACGCTAAGCACTATATGAAAGATCAGGTTGCCACCGGACTCCTCCGCAGCGTTGTTACTCGTCAAGTGAACTACGTGTCACCATAAACTACAAATAACTCAGTAGCCACACAAACTGACACACGAGCACATTCCTCGAGCTAAGTTGCTCAGTGCTTTTGTCCTAGCAGATTACAACAATAATGCTAATAACAGCACTACGCGTAGCAAGCTGTAACCTCTGACTGGCTCCTTTTGCTGCAGGATTCCACGACATGAGTAAAGGAACAAACATCAACCCTAGCCAATTTTCTAGTTTACGTCAATCACCTAGAAGATTACTGGGACCTTGTTATAAAGACTGCAGCTCCAATATAGAGGCCCACAATTACCAGACAATCGTGTCACAACTTCGAGGTTCAGTGAGGCCATGCAGATCGGCTTAAAGCAGTGGAGTCTCCCTCCTTCCCCCTCCATCGACCGGTAACAATTCAACCTTTTTATTTTTCCAGGAATTTTCATTTAGGTTATGATGCCGTGGAAGACGACGGAAGACTATTTGTTCTGTGCTGATAAAGGCCTTGCAATGGACCATTCCCGTGTACAGGTGGTCCTATCAAAGTCTAAGAACTCCTAGGCTGAGAATTAATTTTTAAGAGGAAAAAGCCACAGCGTATCTTCTGGAAGAGCTAAACCAGTGATAGGATTTGCAACACAATTCTAAGCATGTCAGAGTAAAGTAAAAGGTAAAGGTAAATTTGTCCCTCCCCAAGTCATATAGGCACGTAGGGGGAGTAGATCATCTTTAACCTTGGAGATGAGTGGTAAACCTCACGCTCCGGCCACCTTACATCCAAAAATGAACTCCGATTCTCATTCAAAAGGAGGCTGCGTGGGCCCTAGAGCCGGTACGGACGATTTGGAGAAAAGTCTCTTTCCCTTGCCTGGATTCGGAGCGATCGTCCAGCCATTAGCCTCGTCACTATACCGACTACGGTATCAAGGGTCCTACCAAAATGAAGGTATATTATTATTATTATTATTATTACTTATTGCTACACAATCATTCACTTCCTGTGTGTTACAGTTATGGACATTTCGTCCAGCTGCAAGTTCTGGTCGGTCAAACCTAGCTGTAGTTTCTTGGTAACTGGTCGGTCAAACCTAGCTGTAGTTTATTGGTAATTGGTCGGTCAAACCTAGCTGTAGTTTATTGGTATCTGGTCGGTCAAACCTAGCTGTAGTTTATTGGTAACTGGTCGGTCAAACCTAGCTGTAGTTTCTTGGTAACTGGTCGGTCAAACCTAGCTGTAGTTTATTGGTAACTGGTCGGTCAAACCTAGCTGTAGTTTATTGGTAACTGGTCGGTCAAACCTAAGTGTAGTTTCTTGGTAACTGGTCGGTCAAACCTAGGTGTAGTTTCTTGGTAACTGGTCGGTCAAACCTAGGTGTAGTTTCTTGGTAACTGGTCGGTCAAACCTAGCTGTAGTTTATTGGTAACTGGTCGGTCAAACCTAGCTGTAGTTTCTTGGTAACTGGTCGGTGAAACCTTTCTGCGATCGCTTTACTCCTATCATCGCGTATATACCGTAAAACTTTGTTCTATGTCTTTTGTTTTAAGACGGATTCATCCACCATACAGATGGGGTCCTACTGCATGGCTCAGTAAGCCGTAAAATAAATTCTGTGACTAGATGCTCGAATAATGGGGTTGTATCACCAAGAAGTTGGTGTCACACTATACTTATCCAGTCTGGGACAATGGTATATCCTATTACAATACTCGTTTAACTCGTTTACCACTTCGTTCGACATATATTAAGTCCTGGCTTCGAATAATTCTGTTCTTGTCGCGGAAACTCTTGAGAGAGACAGACTCTTCCATAATGTTCTAGAAGGAACACAGAGGCAGCGAGAAAGTTCTGGAACTGGAAAAAGTGGCATACAAGACGTCGAGCCAAGCGGGTGCAGTGAGTTTCGGCAACGGTGCCGAGTGTGTGTGAAATGTGAGCCCTGAGCGGCAAGCCAACGATATAGTGGAGTGTGAACACGTAACCTGGCGGACAACAAGAAGGCGATACGTGACTGTGGAAGAACACAAGTGACTTGTGGATGGTCTGCGTGTTGCAGTGTTGCAGGAGAGGTAGAAAACGAGTGAACCAAGTGAAGGAAAACAGTGTAAATCGGGAAAAAGAACTATAGACTTGGTGGAAGACAGTAAATAAATTTAAAAAGGGCATCTGGGTCCGGACAACTGAGTTCATACATAAGTGCATTGTGATTCCTTGCAAATAAATCTCTTTATTCTTGTCACGTTTCTTTTTCAATTACTGAATCTGTTAATTCTCTGAAGTGTAGTGTCAAATAAACATTGTTAATTTGTGAATCCATGGGCTTATTCGTTACAAAATTTCCTCTCGGCTGCTTGGTTTTTCTTTACCATCAACAACACTTCAAATTCCACTTTCCATTGCTAAATCGCGTAACGTGATCCCTGTTTCTGAGATGTGATCAGGAGGTGCCTTTTCGAATCTCGGCTGGGACATTACCTCGTTCCGAATCTTTCCCAATTCATTTTTTCCCTATCATCTAATCGTTCGACGCTACAAAATTACAGTCTGAACTAATGACGGCGTCGTTACATAAATCACAAATAATTAAAGAAATAATACACATAAGCCAATGCCAAAAAACAACCCTGTGACTAAGCTCCATGATATGAAGGCACTTACGGAGGGGGTAAAGATCCACGCATTCTTAAACTCTTAGTAGACAGATACGAGTGTTCGATTGATATTCGTTTTGTTTTCCGCCTGGAGAAAGAATCTCCCGTATCGGAGGCTAGATCTCTTCAGTGAGACCTGGAACCGGACTAGATCAGGCAAAGAAAGACAAATCTTGTCCTAGCCAACCTCGGTCCGTAGTAATTTTTATCGACTGAGCTATTCCAGCGCATGATTGACATTGCCATAATTTTATAATTACTAGCGGAAACTGCCGTTCTTAAGTAATGTGTTTCTCCATATAAACTGAAAGAAATATCAGTATGGTGATTAAATAAAAACTGACAATATGGGCGTGGTATTGCAAAAACAAATGAAGATATGAAAATGTGCACCAGATTTTAATCGGAAAAGCGGAAAGGAAGAACCTACGTGGAAAATGTACGAGTAGGCTATAGGCGTAGCTACGAAAATAATATTTTACTGGATCAGAAATAATGTATGAGTATGTGGAGTGCATTCAGGTGGATCAGGACTGAATCCAAGGAGATGTTGCTCTGAATACACTTAATGAATATTTACTGTACGCTCCATAAGGGTTGAAATGTGTAGACTAATTAAGCAATTATCATCATCTCAAAAAGACCTCTGCTTCATGGAAATGTTATTCAAATAACGAAACTGCTCACTATTATGGAAATCTAACAACATTTATATCACTTTATAATAAATACAGATAAATGTGTATCCTGTATTGAATATTCGAAAACCAAAGAAGGAAAGAAGCTGCATGTGGAAGGGGGTGTGCCATAACACAAGCTTTCAACTATTCACAACCGCGTTGCTGCAGTGATCTCTTTATGCATGAAGAAGTGCTGAAGCAACGTTAATACCGGGGTAAAAAATAAGGGGTTAAGGTCGCTTAGTCAACTACAGCAGCGAAGCAGAAAACTGAAAAAAGGTCGGATTTTTTAATATAAAATAATCCCACACAATTAGCAAAATAAATGTTGGAAATCCAATGGGAAATGTCGACACACCCCAAACAGTTTTCCACAGATAACCACTTCACTGATAAAAATCCCCCCTATACATCATAGCCCTTGAGGGATTTTGATGTCACGATTTCACTAAACATGTACGCTGTTAGCCTTCAAGGTTCTGGATAGATGGGACAAGTACAATAAAAATTTCGTGGGTGTACCGAATCTGTATTTACTTTAATACTCAAGGGAAACACCTTACCAAAAAGGTAATTATTTTATTGTTATGCGTTTCATTACATTATTTATACTTTCACTCGGTTTACATAATTAGCTAAACATGAAATGTTAATGAACTACATAAATGGCAGTTTACTACCTTTAAAAGAACCGTTAAATTCCATCAAATTAATCTCCCTTAACTGCAACACACATTTTACACCTTTTTTACAGTTGCACAAAACAGCCATCGAGACTGCCGAAGAAAATGCATGCGGTAATGTCTTATTCGATAACATTGTCGTCTTGTCTCTTAGGGCGATTTTAACTTTTGGGAATGAAAAAGTCGGCTGGCGTGGGGTCAGGTGAATATGTGGCTGGCTGATATCCACCATGCTGAGAATCGCCAGGAAGAGCTTCACTGTCATGGCAGAACAAACAGGGACATTGTCGTGCAAAACGAACCAACTGCCTTTCTCTCAGAATTGCGGCGTCAACTCTAAATACACTTCAAAAACTTCGCGTTACGTGTGCTTAAAATTCACTGTTCTCACTTCAGGCAAAAATTGTTTGTAGATTATTAATATGGTATTTATACTCTTGCAAGTGAAAGTTTTTGGGCCACTGATGATTTTGATTTCAGGCTTCCGCCGCGATGTTGATGAAATCTGTGGTCTTCTGGGTAATTACACGGCGTCGTGTGGTAATTACTTACCGACATTTCGGGACAACGTATCGGTCCCATCTTCACGGGTCAAGATTCCAAGATCCTTTTCCTCTTGGAATTTTGACCCGTGAAGATGGGACCAATACGTTGTCCCGAAACGTCGGTAAATAATTACCACACAACGCCGTGTAATTACCCAGAAGACCACAGATTTCACTGATGATTTTGTTCGCCACTCGACGCGCTTACGTTGTTTCAAGATCACACAGACACACCCCAAGACTCGTCTCCAATAACGATGTGCAACCGCCCCCACACTATATGCACCCGGCTCCACTGCAGCCCTCCTAGTGTCTGATTTCGCTGGTTTGTTTGTTTGTTTGTTAGGCTCAACCTAAAACACGGCTTCCACTCACGGAATATGCGGGTGACCGTAGAAGGGCGAGTGATAATACAAGTCACTTCCCTTACAAGATATCTTATTAGCACACCTTAATACTACGTTAGCATTCGCTGGTTGTTGTATCTCACTAGTTAGTATGCTAATGGAGTGGGATAATTAAACCCTATTGGCTGCGGTTGAGGACTTCGAGCAGTTTGGCTTCGTATCTGAATGTCTTTGCTATCGAAGAACAGAATGGAGTGTGTTCAACAACATGCATGTACAGACTCGCGTTGTCTTGTCTATTCTCTAGCTACGGTAGTCTATCTCTGTTTCTTTAGGAATGCGGAATGAAAAGAACCTAGGCAGCTAAAACGTCAGTTTGTGGCGTAACATTATCAGCCAAGATTCCAGAACTGCAGATTTTTGATACTGTACGCTATACCAGCAGCAAAGTTAATTTAACTTGGAAGGCATCTGTTAATCCAAGATGTCTAAACTTCACCTACCATCTGCATAATCATACCTGCAGTCAAACGTCCGGTTTTCTCCACCTCTCAGGACAGTCTCTCCTGGGAATCGAACAAAGGATGGCCTGTTATAAGTGCAAATGAGAACGTGTGGATTGGTGTGAAAGGTATTGATCAAGTCTTTAAGAGTTGTCTTTGTGTGTTCATTTTGCTGATTCGTGAACTGTGGAACGAACTTTGCGCAGATCTTCGTCTTTCCCAAACCTTAATGAAGAATCGCATTTAAAGACATCGCCGACGACTGTCAGTGGGCCTCCGACTGGCACTGCATGGCCCAGGCAAACACCAAATAGCGGCGTCGACTAGCAGGACTCATGAAAACCGGGCCGACCTGCATGACACCCAGTCAGTACTACACTTCACGGCAGTGGCCCATTCTTGCACAACGGACACAAGGCTTCGCCGACCATCGACTCCGCTTGTATGTCTTCCACCAAGGGATGGCTTGCAGATTTGTACTACGACCAACAAGCGACCGACGGGTACCTCGACGTCTGACACCGAGTTCAGGCATGGTTATCAACCCCGCTCCAGGACGACCTCGGGACTTCGCCAGAGCGGCAGGGCTCCCACTCTTCGGGACTGGGGAAAAGGCAAGAAAAGACATCCGACAGCTAGAAGACTTAGACTCGCGCTCTTGAAGTTCAGACTCAGAAGCAAACAACCATCTCGGCGACAAGGCTCCAATGCTTCTAACTGCTATAATAAAGTTTAAATTTGTTAAACATATATTTAATGCATGGCCATGCCATGGCTCAGGCGGTTAGACGCCGGTCTCTCACCGCGGAGGGCTGGGTTCGATCCCGGGGTCAGTCCATGTGGGATTTGTGGTGGATAAAGTGGCACTGGAACAGGTTTTACCCCGAGTACTTCGGTTTTCTCCTGTCATTTTCATTCCCCCGTGCTCCATTACTTGGAAAAGTGAAAAAAAAATTTTTTTCTCTTCATCTTCATCACAAGCGTTGCACAATAAGCCTTAAGGCTGTGGTGCGTCCGTAGCCTCTGCTGCGGGGCCCTGCTAAAAAATAAAAACATCTAATGCCTTGTCATATTTACTTAAGAAAGGCACAGTGGTACACTGCTGCCATCTTGTGATATTCATTTGGTTTCCATGGAAACGACGGACAAACCGACAAAAAACCGTTCCCTGCTTAGACTAATCTACCGTATATACCCTTGGTGTGTCTTGGTAACTGAGTCACACGCGGAGCTTTCATAGTTACGATACAGTCTGATGAAAAACGGGGTGGACTAGCATGAGATTTTTTTCACCCCGTCGTGCGACAGGGAGGGGGAGGCATTTCTACTTGTATAATGACGTTAAGTAATAATAGTAATAATAATAATAATAATAATAATGTCACATAAATCAAATGCTATTAAATTATATTAGTTCGCAATCTGCCAGATTAGTAAGCGACAGATTCTTTCTACTGTCGGACGCCGTACAGACTTTAGAGAAGGAGCAAATATCAAGCAATTTTCTATAAGGTTACGTTAATCACCTAAAGATCACCGTATTAGGGAGCGCTACTACAAAGATGAACTGCAACCCGTTAGGAAATACTCAGCTGGAAGCTTTATATCGATTGTGCAATAAAAGAAGCACGATCCCTCTTTCCTATCACGTCTCGAATGACGGCTGAAAATGGAACCGCCTGGCATAGAAAATCGACCGATTTGGAGACAAATTTCCGCGCTTAAAGAAGCAATAAATTAAAATCGAATACTGTTTCGGGTATAAACGAAAAACGAAACAAGGAACGAAAGGAGAGATGCCTGGGTTTGTGACCACGAATCTTTAGCTCCTAAGATTGAGACGTGTACAAAATATTACAGAATAATGGATCTGAAAGTTATGAAATTTGCCTTGATGGACTGAGAAAAACTACGAAAAACCTGAATATTAATAGCCGGTCACAGGCCCCGAGATTTGAATCTTGAACCTCTCAAGTGTGAAACATGCATCCTGCCCACTCGACCACAACGTTCGTCGTCAGAAAAAGAGAAGAAAACAGAGAAGGCGTGTTTCATATAATAATATTCTGAATTTCGAACGGAGCTCTAAAGACGCCAAGGGACCTGTGCGATACAGGTTCTTATTTGCAGATAAATAATGTATTTATGATTTAACACAAAGCCAGGAATTCGTGCCACAAGCAAAACTGTTGCTGAACAATACACACTTTCTCTCCTGGAGGGAATTGGGTGGGGTGGCAGGCAGATGAGGTCACAAGGCTCTACCTGTGTGTGTCCATTTCAACTTTCGAACTATTGACCGATTTTCATCAAACTTGTGAATATTCTGTCATTTCAGGAACCCCAGCACCGACTTATAAACTTCCTAAAATCAATAGTAACTTCGCGAACGTGCGAAATATTGAGGACAGAGCGACACTAGCCCCGATTACTTTTGCGTTATGAAATTACGGTAGCCTAATAGACCTTCCGACGTAAGCAACGTTTTAGTTTTGTTGAATGTAAAATAAAACAAGGTGGCCGTGTGAAGATTTCCTTCAGCTTTCGGTTTGATTAGCATAAGTAATGAATCATTAGAACTGGAGAGGCGAAATTCGGTAAGGTGACAGACCATTTCTTTGAAATGCTGCTTGTTAGTCCACACTGTAAACATAGCAACGATACGAAACTTTTAAGTTGCATCCGACAAACCAGTACTGTTCTTCACAAAACAAGTATAATATTCTGACAAATCGATGTAATATGGAAGCAGGCTTTTTGAGGTAAGTAAATATTATAAACAGCGCGGCCCAGAAGCGAACTTGCGTGTTACTGGTATGCCCCACTTGACGGGAGACGAGTTCGACTCTTCCGCCAGAGTCCGCGCTCTCAAGAAAAATAGCCTGAAGGCCTACATGCATGTAAGTCGACGATTACGTCAGTGCAGCATGCACTGCTTCTTGGCCGTAGTTTACAAGCATGCATTGCTTCTTGGCCGTAGTGTACAAGCATGCATTGCTT
Source organism: Reticulitermes speratus (assembly GCA_021186555.1). NCBI lineage: Eukaryota > Metazoa > Arthropoda > Insecta > Blattodea > Rhinotermitidae > Reticulitermes > Reticulitermes speratus. Next base: position 25,252,821 of record JAJKFL010000042.1, on the reverse strand, counting down.
CTTGGCCGCAGTATACAAGCATGCATTGCTTCTTGGCCGCAGTATACAAGCATGCACTGCTTCTGGGCCGTAGTGTACAAGCATGCATTGCTTCTTGGCCGTAGTATACAAGCATGCATTGCTTCTTGGCCGCAGTATACAAGCATACACTGCTTCTGGGCCGTAGTGTACAAGCATGCATTGCTTCTTGGCCGTAGTATACAAGAATGTACTGCTTCTTGGCCGTAGTATACTAGCATACATTGCTTCTTGGCCGCAGTATACAAGCATGCACTGCTTCTTGGCCGCAGTATACAAGAATACAATGCTTCTTGACCGTAGTATACAAGCATACATTGCTTCTTGGCCGCAGTATACAAGCATGCACTGCTTCTTGGCCGCAGTATACAAGCATACATTGCTTCTTGGCCGCAGTATACAAGCATGTACTGCTTCTTGGCTGTAGTATACAAGCATGTACTGCTTCTTGGCCGTAGTATACAAACATGTACTGCTTCTTGGCCGTAGTATACAAGCATGCACTGCTTCTTGGCCGCAGTATACAAGCATACATTGCTTCTTGGCCGTAGTATACAAGCATGTACTGCTTCTTGGCCGTAGTATACAAGCATGTACTGCTTCTTGGCCGTAGTATACAAGCATGTACTGCTTCTTGGCCGTAGTATACAAGCATGCATTGCTTCTTGGCCGCAGTTTACAAGCATACATTGCTTCTTGGCCGTAGTATACAAGCATGCATTGCTTCTTGGCCGTAGTATACATGCATGCATTGCTTCTTGGCCGCAGTGTACAAGCATACATTGCTTCTTGGCCGTAGTGTACAAGCATACATTGCTTCTTGGCCGTAGTATACATGCATGCATTGCTTCTTGGCCGCAGTGTACAAGCATACATTGCTTTTTGGCCTAGTATACAAGCATGCATTGCTTCTTGGCCGTAGTGTACAAGTATACATTGCTTCTTGGCCGTAGTATACAAGCATGCATTGCTTCTTGGCCGTAGTGTACAAGCATACATTGCTTCTTGGCCGTAGTATACAAGCATGCATTGCTTCTTGGCCGTAATGTACAAGAATGCATTGCTTCTTGGCCGTAATGTACAAGCATGCGTTGCTTCTTGGCCGTAATGTACAAGCATGCATTGCTTCTTGGCCGTAGTGTACAAGCATTCGTTGCTTCTTGGCCGTAATATACAAGCACAGTGCTTCTTGGCCGTAATGTACAAGCATGCATTGCTTCTTGGCCGTAGTGTACAAACACTCACCACCGATGTCTACCATGACGACTATTTGTCGACTAAAATATAGAAAGAGTACAGAAGCGTTCTGCTGTCTGTGACGTTAGTAATCCTCTTGTTAAGAACTTAGGTGCCGATTTCACTACGCTTGCTAATAATCCCCTTGCTGCTGTCAGTAGACCGACCCCCAGCAATCGACAACATTACTCTCTTCGGACACCAATTACAACTTACAGCCTGCTCCAAAAATGGACTCACACTCGGGAAAACCCAGACCGTCCGCCACAAGAATAAAGATGGAAATAACAGTATGTTTCCTTCGCGCCTTAAAAAGATTAAAAGGTGACATGCGAGTATTTAACACGATTATTCGCAAAATACGAAACGCAGTTATACAATTCCGAATAAACTGTTAACTCTAGGTATAATCCCAAAGCTACAGGATTAAACTTTGTCAGCTGTCTGTGAGTGCTCCTATAATTGAATTTTGTATCATACGAATGAAAAACATAGGAGGGACATGCAGATGAAGTACAAATATTACAGCCTATCTTAAAGGAAGAGGTTCTGAGGACAACATTGTTAGCAAAGTCTCAGTATAGGTCGTCACAGGCTTTTGTGATTACGATGAGGAACACTTGGTTCAGTACAACATTTCTAAAACGGATAATAAGTGTTGAAGGAAAACCCTGCGCCGCTGAGTTAGATTAAAAATGATTGTTTAAATTCACCCTTTGGTATCGGAATTAATTCCGGGTGCAATCTGCAGAACGCCGTAATTTAAATTACAGGATATAATTTTTCCATGCGAACTCTTACACACAAAAAAGTAGCTACAGCCCAAGCAAAAATTCCAACAGGGCCGTACAAAAGTGGCATATGCTGCGTTGCTCGGCACCAAACTGCTACCAGACGGCCCACATAAATGTGGAAATATAAATGGAATAAGAAGGTGAAGAGACGTGATGTTATATTGATCCACGACTCTCATTAAAGACATTGCTAACAAATCCCGTTAAAGTGGCTTCGGCAGAGCGATCTTCCTCAAAACTGAAACTTATCTACAAAACTACCTTCGAGAGACGATTAGTTGGGAGCGTGTTTCTTTGTTACCATTGTAATCGGTCGAAAATTAAAATGCGAAAAAAGTGATCATATAATCTGCGAACTGGCTTCCAGAATAGCCTGGGAAATTTTGTAAAATCGTCCTTAAATACTTATTCCAACACTGTTTATACTTTTGCAGTTTTTTTGTGATGTACTACAGCATTACCTTTGTACAAGATATTAAAAAAAGTTACGTTTCCTCCAGTTTCTCCTTTGTTACTGTGTTTGTGTCCCAGCCCCGTATAACATTTTGCACCTGGCAAAGCAGTAAATGTTGACGCCGGCACTTGCACCAAACAAAACTCATTTTGCACTTCAGCGATCACTGTGAAGAGAACCGAGATCCTACACTACTTTCGTGCGAAAACCCCCTTCCGTCAAGACTCCAACTTAGAAACGACGGGAGGGTTTAAATGCAATAAACATGAATGAATTCTACAGAAATGTAGTAGGGCACAATAGTACATGACACCACTGTGTTCCGGGTCGGGCGGCACTTGGACCGCAAGACCAAGATCCTGCTGCGAAAACAGCCTTATTCTTCGGTATTTGGTAATGCTGAAAAATATTCCCATTATTCTGTATATTTTTTTAGAGTATTAGCGTTATGTATTCATGGACACTGACGTCCAGACAGTTTCAGTCTTGCACAGAAAATCAATCATACATCAACAAGACATAATAAATAAGGAAGATCAAATAATCAGAAAGAAATATATTAACAATAAGAAAAGAGTGATTTGAGGTATCCACCGCGTTATTGTTCAGGAAGCAGGTCTTCTGGGTTGTTGCGCCGTGTGCGTGTGTAATTTGTTCCCCAAGTTTCGAGGAAACGTACCGCCTTCATCTTCAGGGTTATGGGTCAATTCATGGACTCATAACACTGAAGACGAAGGCGGTACATTCTTCGAAACGTCGGGAAGCAATTACCCAACCACGCAGCGCAACAACCCAGCAGACCTGGTTCCTCAACACGGAAACAGGTTTGCAAATAATAATGTCTTTCAGCTTTGTGTCGTTTCCACTGAGTAGTGCGCCAACGGCCCCGCAAGATTAGGGCACTGACAAGCCATATCTTCTGTCTCGTCTTCCCCCTCTCTTTCTTCTTTGTTACACAAGCGACGAGGAAGTGCGGCTGTATTATCTCCGCATTACTTAGTTAAAGTGACGTTGCGGAGAACAAACCACACTGCCTTCTCTCTCACACAAACACTCTTTAAGGGTCAAGGTATGGCGGGAAAATCGCCGCATCCCTAGCCTTTTAGCAAATGACTGTACATAACACAAAGCAGTAATTGTAAGAAAAAAATATATACAGGTTTTTGTAATAGAAAAGGAAGTAATTTCTTCCACTCCAGTCGTATAATGGCGCAATTCTGACCACACTAGAGAACTCGCCACTGGTTACACAGGGCTTTGGACTTGGACGGAATCTTTGACACAATCGAAGGAGGAGGAGGAGAAAAAGGATGTTATACTTGGATTTGGAATGCGACCAGTCTGCAAGCACGTTCACTGGTCAGTAGAAAGAGAATTACGAAAGTATAACTTAAGACATAGCTGGAATACTCGTATAGGAAGTCAGATTGGGCGGTTCAAGTGAGAGGCAATTATAGTAAAAGCTGCGATATCTGGCACCTCCACGACCACAGCGTTGACGGATATCCTAATTTTCTGGATATTAGAAAGTTATACATGTGTTACCTTCGGGTACCTAGCAAACTCGCAGACTTCACCATTTAATTTGTCACGTGATATCCTAGCCAGCTTTCCCTGCTACACTTCTTCCCTTTTCATCACTACTTACATAACATGGTACATTATATATATATATATATATATATATATATATATATATATATATATATAACACAAAACCAAGAAGACACAAGATTTATTATTATATTCACAACACTGCTGCTGGTTGATGAAATGGTAAAATCTAATGCACCTCTTAGCCAAATTCTAGTTAACATAGCTCTCTTGTCATCCAATGCCGGATATCACAGCTTTTTCTTCACACGGGCCTACTGTCTATAGAAAAGAGACTGCTGTCACTTAGGAACAGGCTTCTATACATATACAAGAATTAGGTGAGCAGAGTCTGTGAGTGCTTTCTATATACGAGTATATGGGCATATCCAAAAGTTCCCAGATTGAGTTGATAATGAAATACGAGGTCTGTCCAAAAAGTATCCGACCTTGGGCCGGGAAAAAAAAGTTCTGTATCTGGGTGGTTACAATACCTAATCCCCTTCAAAGTAGGCCCCTTGTGACTCCACACACTTAGCCCAGTGGTCCTTCCATCGCTGGAAGCAATTCTGGAAGGCTTGTTTTGGAATGGTGTGCAGCTGCGCCGTCGCGTTCTGTATGATGTCCTCGCGGCTGTCAAAACGGGAGCCTTTTAGCGGTGTCTTCAATCTCGGGAACAGCCAGAAATCACAAGGAGCCATGTCAGGAGAGTAGGGAGCCTGGCGAACCTGCGGAATGCCGTGCTTAGCCAGGAAACCCTGGATCAGGTGTGATGAATGAGCTGGGGCGTTGTCATGATGCAGCTGCCAGTTGCGTGCGTCCCACAGCTCCGGTCTCTTGCGCCGAACTGCATCACGAAGATGACGGAGGACTTCTTGGTAGTACTCCTTATTGACAGTTTGGCCTAGTGGTGCGTACTCATGATGCACAACACCCCGGTAATCGAAAAAAACAGTCAGTATCACCTTCACATTGCTCCGAACCTGTCGTGCTTTTTTGGGCCTCGGGGATGTACACCCACGACTCGTCACCAGTGATCACAGTCTTCAGGAACTCAGGATCCCTGTTGGCGCACTCCAGCATGTCCTGCGCGACCTCAAGGCGGAGTTGTTGCTGCTCCGGCGAAAGCAGCTTGGGCACAAATTTTTCCGCCACTCTTCGCATGCCCACATCCTCAGTTAAAATCGTGTTTGCGGAACCTCTGCTGATCCCAACCTCATCAGCAATTTCCCGGACGGTCAAACGACGGTCCTCCATGATCAATGTCCGCACTTTGTCAATGACATCAGCATTTCGGCTCGTTGACGGTCTCCCGGAACGCTGGTCACTGTCCGCCGACATGCGGCCATCTTTAAAGCGGTTGAACCACTCTTTAATTTGAGTGACCCCCATTGCATCATCGCCGAAAGCCTGCTGAATTTTGCGGATTGTTTCCGCTTGGGTATCCCCAAGTTTCTGACAAAACTTGATGCAGTATCGCTGCTCCAAGCGTTCTGTCATCTTGAGCGAAACGAGAATGCGACGAACACGTGTTACACCACTTCGCTATCTGGCAGCAACAGACGCATCCGGCGGTGTTGCGAGGCAGCAAAAAATCACGCATGCGCATGAAAGTCCCTTCTACCACTACGCTCAGTTTCCCCACCCTTTCGCCATTACTTACAGCGGGAAAAAATATAGTCGGATACTTTTTGGACAGACCTCGTACATGCTTACCTTGTTATTGCTTGTTGTCCCCTTCAAAACAGTACAATTCTGAGTTTATGCAACAGGTACAGCATTTATGTCACTGCTGGAAGCACCACACTGAAAGTGACTTTTTGGAATCATGTGTAGAACAGCCAGAAACTGTTTCACAATTCCAACGACATTGGAAACAACACCCTCATAGATGCAATTTTGTTCTCGGAAACAGGAAGAAATCACATGGGGCCAAATCAGACGAGTAAGCAAGTTTGGGGACCACAACAACGTTATTAGTGGACAAAATCTGCAGTACTAAGAAAGTGTGCACCAGTATATCATGGTGAATCAACCAGTCCTGGCTCCACCTTTGTTCCATACGTTTTCATTCGACATGCTCCCTTAAACATTGAAAACCCCCCTTGTAGTAATGCTGGTTAACTTTTTGGCCTTGAGGAACAAATCCCTGATGCAGAGCGCCCTCAAAGTCAAAAAAGATCAGCAAGATGCCAATGTTCAACCCGATTTGCCTTATTTCATTTCTGAATGGTGAAGATGAACTTTTCCACTGACAGGACTACTGCTTGGTTTCTCAGGCATAACAGTAAGACATGGTTTTCTCTCCTCCGTTTCTGATGCAGTTTTTCCTAAGTCTGAAGCAAAATGTAAAGCAAATGCATCATCCCTCAACTCAGCCATTATAAAACAGTCGATTGTACTTGACATGAAAACAATAAACACCTGCTGGAAAGCAATATGGTTCCAAAATTCATTAGACTGAGTCAGAAGATAGTGATACTATGCAATGTTGTCGCAGAAAACCGTATTACTTGCCACGTGCACACCCAGAATTTTTCAGTGTGGGGGGCTGACCTTAAGGCTATATATAATTTAAGTTTGATTTTAAAAATTAAGTTATAAAAATCATGTCGTATCACATAACATTGTCTGCAACTGCACTTATATACATAGGAATATAACTACATGTTCCATGACTCAATCACAATAACCTACCTTCTTGTTCTTTTAAATTTATTTTTCAAAATTCTAATGTACTAGTCATCAGCAGATTTCAGTAGCTGATTTCGGCTGAAGGGTAATTCACATAAACTTTTTATATCATAATATTTACAAAATCTGTGTTTTAAAATTTCGGTTTCCAAATGTAAATAAACAATGTAAAAGTTTCACACAAAAAAGATCGCAAGATGCTAACAGTGTGAAAGTCAAGTAGCAACAACTTAAAATACTAAATATATTTGTGGCTCTGGAAAACTTGGGACTGTAATGAGGATGTCAACATAACCTCAGAAAATGTAAGAAAGAATAGAGAATTTCATCCCCAGAGGAACTAGGGTAGCAGCACAATGCATGTTTCACTACCAAAGCTCAAAATTATTACATCAGAGTAAGCACATTAACTTTTATCTGCCAAGTTTAAATATCCATGGTACTATAACAACCAGTTTTTCACTCTGGTGTGATTATTTATTATTTGTAAGTCTGTATTAGAATGAATCTTTTTGTGTGTACTTACAATATTTTTCCTACCGTTCTTCTTCACTTTTTATAACAAAATTACATATATCGGTGTTTGCAAGATGCCATCTTTTACTATTGCAGACAAGTGAGATCAATTTTACAATTTATGATCTCAAAATCCCAGCTTTAAGCTAGTGCATTATGACAAGGCATTTTTTCCTGAACCTAGCTAGACTGCATAATGAAAGAAACCGTCCCCTCAAAGCTGTGAAGCAGGTAGCTGATTGTTTTATTACACAAGTCCCCACACTTTGCAAACTGTAGAATGGGATATAGCTTCAAATCCCCAAGACAAAATGAAAACATACTTTGCAGCTTATTTTTGACCCAGAATCCAAGCAGGAAGTGAATATCAAAGGTATACCCTTTCAAAGAGTGTACAAACAGGGCTGACCAAGGACCAAAGAGACAGGGGTGTACAAAAGTACAACATACAAAAAAATCCTGATATTGATAAGACCCTAATCTGTCATGGTGGTGAAAGCTCATGGGTGCAACAAATAGCAGTATTCATCAAATCACCCGTGGAATCAGAAAACATCTCACCAAATAGGTATGTAACAAAAAATATATATTTTCCTACATTTCCTGCAGTGCACTAAAGATGAAACCTTAGGAGACCAGCATATAGTCCCATATGATGATCAAGGTTAAATTACAATGACTGCAGAATCCAAGCCAAATAAATGGAGATAAAATTACAAATTTATGATACAAAACTAGTATTTAAGGAAAGAAAATCTGAATGTATGAAAGACAAAGTAACAAAATTTAAATAAACACCGAGAGCAAAAACTATTAGAATTATATACATTTATAAATACACTTCAGAGCCATTGTGAACATATTGTTGTAAAAGACAAGAATGGCAATAAATTGCACACACCAACATATTTTAAACATGCACAAAAATTAATTCAAGCAGTTGTTACTAATTGCGTATGTGGTTAATGAATGATGTTAGGCAGAGTGAAGTCCATCCTACAGCTGTAACCACTAGTGTCTGAGTCCAGTTTTGTTGAAGTTAAAATTTCTATTTGCCAAAGTCTGTCAGAAGGAATCCAAACAAGAGGTAAAACATTATGTTCTGAGATCCACAAATTTATTCATTCTATTTGGCATAAGGGAGAACAGCAGAAGAATGGGTGTTATTTTACTTATTTATGAAGAGGGCCTTACTGCAATTATGAAGAAACATCATTCATATCAATTACATACAAAGTTTTATTGAACCTTAATCTCTCAGGATCAACTCCATATGAAGTCAAAATTACTGGGGCCACTGATGTGTATTCCAACGTGACACAACAGTTATTGATCAGTTCATCTGCACTTGTCAGGAAATGGAGAAAAATGGGAATACAGTGGCCAACAACTCACATAAGAAGTATTTTACAGTACTGCCAATGAATTTTGTATATAAACTGAACTACTGCAGATAACTAAAATGTACTTAAACACAGCCTTCAATAAAGTCCACACAGATAAACACTTGTCTGACTCATTTCCTATTTGGAGCCATACAAAAGATTAAACATTTTTAATCACCACTGCTTTTCAATACAAACAAATGGACCTGTTGTAAGGCAGCACAATCAAGTTCACACCTTCAAAAATAATTTCCATAGCATTCACATCCTCAGAGCCCATTTCTGCGATTCACTTTAATATTGCCTTCATATTTAATTTTAAGTTTTCCATGTGGTTGCTTTCCAGTACATCTGTCCACCAAAAACTACATGCCAACTTCTTTGTACCATCTTGCTTCAGTAATGAACATCTTACCACAAAATCACAGTTTCCCAACATGTAACTGTGTTCATTCTCCTCTTAATTCAGTTCTCTAAGAACCATTTTCCCACGGAAACATGATTTCGCAGAGCTGCAATATATGTTCTACCACAGCATATTTCACTCTTTTTCAGTACGTGCAGTCACAACCAACATATATATTTTTGACACAATTAGGCTACCGGTTTGAGCTCTATAAGGCCATCAACAGGCCTATACAATAACTATGAAAATTAAACTCTATATTTATTTTGTAAAAGGAACCCCCTTATTTTGTACAATTATATGTATAAAAAAGGGGAGGGGGGGGGAAAGGTTTCCTAAGAAAAGGTATGTCTTAACAATTTCAATATAAAAGATATAAGATAAAAATACAAAATACAAAACATATTTTTATCTTACATCTTTTATATTCACACTGTTAAGACATATCTTTTCTTAGGAAACCTTTCCCCTCCCCCCCCATTTTATACATATAATTGTACAAAATAAGGGGATTCCTTGTACAAAATGTATACAGTTTAATTTTCATAGTTATTGTATAGGCCTGATGATGGCCTTATAGAGCTGAAACAGGTAGCCTAATTCTGTCAAAAAGATACATATGTTGGTTGTGACTGTAATTACTGAACAAGAGTGAAATATACTGTGCATGTACATACCAACGGGGATGTCAAATATTAAGATATACTCTACCCTTGCAGTATTGGAACATATCCCACAATCATATAAAACATCTTTTGTTGTATCTTCGATCATTTTGAAATACAAACCATAATTAGTCCCTGAACCGAATAACAATAACAAGCATTTCCCACACTTATTCTTCTCTCAATTTTGTCCAGTTCCAAAGCTACACTTTTCTCAACCTCTTCATTAAATTACTCCAAGTTAGTGACACCAAGTACATGTGAAATATAAATATGACAAAACAACTCCTATTTGCAAGTGTATCTTCTGAGATAAAATTAAAATACAGTAGAACCCTGTTAAGAAGTCTTTCAAGGGACCAGAGGATTAGGGACTCCTTAAGCGGGAAGACTTATTAAGCGGGAAGCTTATTAAAAGCAATAGGATTTCGGGACTTTAAAAATCAGACTTCTTACAGGGGAAAACTTCTTATGTGGGGACTTCTTATCCGGGTTCTACTGTACTTTTAAAACAGAATCGGGTGCAATATTTTATAGGTGTCCTGTAAGAAGAAATAGTGTTAATTATTTAACAAAAATCACACCAATTAAAATTAACCATATTTGCCTGAGTTATATATAAAACAACATTTCCTACCTCACAGACAACAGTCAGTGTCCATTATAAAGAGCAAGTTGTTAATGCCATTCAGGGAAATATTTGGCATTTATTGTCAGATCATACTAACACATAAATACAATGTGTGGAAAAATGCAAGGTTTGTTAATGTTACAGCAGTTGGTACATATGGTTAAAACTGGCCTTTAAACGGATAAGCTCAAAATAATATTATACGTAAATAATTAAGACAATGACACTGCTCGTATGCCGTTACAACAGTGGCTCCCAAACTGGCCTTTATGAAATGTTTCTGGAGGTCTACCACAACAACAAAAAGCAATCACAGACTTCTATTTTGTATGTGAATTTTATTTTAAGACAAGTCATGAAACTAACATTGCATCTATTTGTTAAATTTTGACATTTCTCTTTAGTCTGTTCAATTTGGAGAGTGCATATGTACATAATTACACTAATTTACATTCTTTAAAAAATTATCTGTAAAACCAGATTCAGCTGTCTAGGTTTTCTAACATATTATGGCCATGGGGCAAAAATATAATGCTACATGGATGGACATTTGTATATTTATGTTGCAAGAAAGGACTCTGTGGATTGATACAGTTTGAGACTCAACTAACTAGAGTTATGATACAAGTAGTAGTAGCAGTAGTAGTATAGTAGTAGTAGTAGTAGTAGTAGTAGTAAATGTTCTATTCCATATATTTATAAACAGATTTTTCAGATGACATTTGTTACTTGTCAGATCACTTTATAGTTACAATATAACACAACTTTTCAGAATATGTGAAAAAGAAATCTGTATCAAGAAAAGTTATGTGTGCAGTAATACATTTGCAAATGTCACGTGTAATATAATCCTTTAACTTATGGAACTTTTAACTTTTTGGAGACTGATATTCATGTAAATTATATTTAAAAATTCAGTTTTTCTACCTAAGAACAAAATCTGTCTCCACTAGAACAACTAATCAGTTAATGCTGTTCTGGGAAATAACTTGTATTTATTGTAGGAAATGTACAAAAGAAACCAAGACACACTGTGGGAATAACGCAGTTTCTAAACGTTACAGCAGATGGTACATATAGTTGTCATTGGGCTTTATAAATGGTTAAATACTCATACATGTTATTCTATTTTATAAAGGCACAGATGCTAAAGAAACATTAAACATGTTTGTAAAAAAAGATTTTACTTTTTTAAAAATGACAATATTTAAAACAAAATTTGAGAAATAATTTATTTTTACAGTTCAGCTAGGTCTTACAGTATAACAAATGGGACAACAGCAAAACACTGTATTGAAGACAATAAATGGAAGCCATTTAGTTCATGCTTAGGCCCAGCATTTCTGAGCAGACCTGTAGGCACAGGTAGAAAATGTTTTTATTTCACAAATCACCTAACTTTAACAAATTTCCTACAGACCATCCACTGCATATGAGCATGGTCATATTTCTTTTCCCCAAGTGTTTAAAAGTGTAGAGGAGTAAATAGTGACTCTGGTTAAAGGAAACTATAGATGTATAATAGCATATAGAAAATATGAAATAAATAGGCACCCCAAAAAATGTAACATAGAAAGATAGAAAGAACCTAACATAATCATTAATACCAACCACAATTAGGAAAAAGTTTTGGAGACTGAGAAAGAACGAGCAGTTGAAGCGTAGATTCATATAGATGAAGAATGGAAACAGATAAAAGAAGTAATAGTAGAAGCAGCAGAACAAACATTTGGTTACCAACCTAAACCAGATAACAGAGGATGGTTTCATGAAGAATGGGAAATAGCTGTAGATAAGAAGAATACAGCACATAAAAATAATAGACCAGCTAGAATCAAAAGACTAGAATACAAAAAACATCGGAAAATAGCACGTAAAATATGTACTAACAAAAAAGGATACAAACAGATAATTGTATAAAGAATATAGAAGGGAATATTAAGGAGAAGAAAATCAGGAATGCATACAAACAGGTTGATCATTAAAGGAGGTTTTAAACCTCATACAAATCTTTGTAGAGGCATAAATGATGAGATCGTATATAATAAAGAAGATATAATGAACAGGCGGAAAACCTACTTTCAGATCTTCTAAACACTGCAACAGCTGAACATAACACTTTCCTCGATAGTACCCATACAAATGAAATAGAAACTGAGCAGGAACTGGAAAATGAACTGTGAGATATATTAGACATAGAACTAGCAATACAATCAATGAATAATAATAAATCACCTGGCATAGACAATACTCTCATAGAACTCTACAAGAAAGGAAGGATAAGGATAAAAGAGGAAGTACCTACAGATTGGAAAACAAATATCATAGCTCCAATATACAAAATAAGGGCAACAAATGACAGTGTCCAACTATAAAGGAATATCATTAATAAGTACACGATACAAAACATTAACTACAGTTATTAATAACAGATTTAAAATATACTGACCATATAATTTGTGAATACCAGGCAGGATTTAAATCAGGAAAATCGACTACTGATCAAATTTTCACAGTCAAAAATTTGCCGAAAAAAGCCTGGGGATACAATGCAGAAATACAGCAGATCTTCGTTGACTTTCAGAGTGCCTACCATAGCATAAAAAGAGATATAAATTACATGACATAATGAAATTTTTTGGAATTCCAAATAAATTGATAAGGTTAACAAAAGCAACAATGGAAGACTCAACCTATCATGTTAAGATAGTGCCAATGATGACTGATGGGTTTCAAGGTAGGAAATGGCTTGAAACAGGGAGACAGACTGGCACCCAACCTATTTAATATAGCATTGGAGTATGTAATAAGACAGCTGTCAGTACAAACCAAATCAACAATATTTTTGAAATCAGTACAACTAATAGGATATGCAGATGACATAAATATCACGGGAAGAAGGAAAAGAGCTATTTCTGAAGTATAAGAGAAACTTAAAGAGACAGCAAAAGAAGTAGGGCTTTAACATCAATGTCAAAAAATAAACTCAATGGTACCAAGCAGGAAAACAAAAAGAAGTGAAATATTGATGATTACTGATCATGACATTGAAGTTGAAAGGAGTTTCAAATACCTAGGAACTGTAATCAATAATATTAAAGATGAAACTGAAGAAATTAAAGCCAGAATTCTAGCTGCTAATAAAGCCTATTATTCTCTGCAAACTATATTTACATCTAAACAAATCCATCAAAATAATAAAATAAGGCTATATTGAATATTAACCAGGCCAGTATTGAGTTATGGAAGTGTAACCTGCACCCCAACACAAATGACAGAACATATGTTACATGCATTTGAAAGGAAAATATTAAGAAAAATATATGGTCCAATACAAGAGAAAGGGGTGTGGCACCCTAGATGGAATAGCAAAATTTATAATCTTTACAAAGATCTGGACATCATGGATGATATTAACATCGGAAGACTAGGATGGGCAGGTCATATACGAATGGAAGATGAAAGGGTCCTAAAAAAAACTTCTTAATGGGAAATTTCACAACACAAATCAGTAGGAAACCCAAGAACAAGATGGGAGGATGTTGTCCAGAGGGATGCATAACAGGTCCTAGCAATACAAGGATGGAGGAGACAAGCTGGGGATAGAGAAGAATGGAGGTGCCTTTTGAGGGAAGCCAGGGACCAGAAGGGGCTGTAGCACCATACATGGATGGACAGATGGAAGTGTTTAAAAGTAAAAAGTCTTAAAACAAAACTCCAATATTAAAATTTTCAAGTGCACATCTCTGACACCAAGAATTCAGTAACAACTTAACATGTATACATCAAGGCATACAAAATATTCAGTCTCTCACAAACATAGTTTTTCACAACATATTTAAAAACGTGTTTCAAGAAGTGTTCTTTTTATCAAGAATCCTTTTTGTACATGTTTGCATTTTATAAAATCTTGAATCCTTCTGCTGTGTATTCCAAATTCCTCTGCAGCATACTAACTAAGAAATGCAAGTTTGATATACGTTTGTCAACAGAATGACACAAGAAAATAACAATGAACTTAAGTGTGACCAGTGCAATGGCAGCAAGTCCATCCCCTGACAAAAATGTCATGCACATCATGAAAGCCACAAGGGCATCAAAGTTATAAAATCCTATAATTTGCTGCAACAGAATTTTCATTAAACACCTCCCAAGTTAGATAAAATGCATATCATGTATAAAATAAATACAACACAATATCCCCCAAACAAAAGGGTTTCCTATAGAGGCCAGCATGTTAGATTCATCCCTGGAGTCAGTGTTGTTGTCCCATTTGCTACAGCCACAATGGACACATCCACTTAATTAAGATGTTGGAATTTATTATCATATTTCAGTGTCTTAAGACAAGTACTGTACACTGAAACTAAATTTACAGACCTACAGAAAAATAAAATTCAATGGAAGAACGTGACTTAGTACAGGACAATTTCAGTCACGCAGAATGACATTTGTACTAGCAGCCACAATGAAGATTTAAGGGATTCAGAAATGGGAAAATCACATCCGTATGCAGGAAAGAATACATGACTAAAATGGGTACCTGTTTACAGTACAATATCATTATCAATTATTATTGTCACTAGGAATATGTCAATTACAATGTTCAAATGTGATGTAAATGTTCTTATACTAAGGGCATAAATAAATGAAAACTGAGTCAACCAGAAATCACTGTCATGGTAGTCCAATAGATATAGCAGGCAAATCTCTTCAAAGGCAGGTGAGTGCATTACAAGAAAGATAAAGGAAAATGCATGTATTTTGAATGCAACACATCTGAATGCAGTGGTTGTGGTGAACAGTATATTAAAACCACATACCACATTTCCCAGCATGTAAGACATGGTCACTTTCTCAAAAATGGCCCTGAAATCAGAATATGTCAAACTGGTGCTTCTTATACATGGGAAGCAATAATTAAAATGAAACATACCTTCCTATATTTAATTTACTTTATTATGTAAGGTAGAATTGTTTACTCTCACTACTAAATAAATAATTTTCTCATAATTAATTAATAGGTAATACATTTTGTCTGCCAAACAACTAAAAAATTCAGAAGAAATATTGCTTAATTTCAATTCCTAAAGAATTATTCATCTTATACACTGAGAAATATGGAAACATGCAAAAAGTCCAGTTTTATTGCTATCTTTACAACCATGTCACAGGCTTGTTGGTATTCTACAATGCCACGTTAACAAGTTATTATGAAAAACTGGTATTATGAGTCAGCCATGTGAGAAGCTCTTAGAAAATCTGAATATCAGAAAAAGGTTTGTATCAATGTATGTGATACAAGCTGCTCCACGAACTCAGAATACTTAAGTCAAGAAGAATCCAAAAGCACTGTATGAATGAGATTATGTTGAAAAAGCACACATTAGTACCAAATGCAGGTAGCATGTAGCAAATATTTAAACCTTTTACGTGGGCAAGAAGCTCACAGTATGTAATCATATTATAATACAGGCATGCTTACCAACATAGTATGCTGGCATCAGTCACAGCACTGGCTACACTGCCATCTTTTTTGGTTTTATGTTATAAGATTAATATACTGCACCAAACCCTTTAAGCAAAATTCACACATCTTTGAGGCACCCCTAATTCTGAACACATCATTTGTGACCACTGCAATGTAAAGCAGAAGACAACATTACACAGCGCTTGGAATGATCTCTCACAGTCTATTCCCCTTGCATTCCAAAAAGACAATCCACATGTAAGTCTATGTTCTTGCATAAATCTTCAGTGTTGACTATGATCCTTAAAAGCATATAAATATATTACAAACCTGTCATGTTATATCAAACACATTGAGGTTTATCACAGGCACATTTTCAGTTGTCTCCAGTATGCAGCACAACCTGCAAGTAAATATGAAGTCTGATAGCAATGTTCTAAACTCTGACATGGTATAGGCTTTATATTATTCATTCTGTGCATTTTCAACAACCAATTCGCAACACTTTATACATTATTTATATTATATCACACTGGATATTCCTTGGAATATTCAGTGTGATATTATAATATAAATATCTAAGGAACAATATTGTGCATTTTGTTGGGTGAGTGCTGCAAAATGTTATAGGCTCTTTCACCTTGAGCAGTTACTACATTACTCAGCTGATTTACAAATTCATTATTATAAACCCTATCATTCCATGCTGAATGAAAGTACTCATTACTTTCATATTGCAAGATTTGAGTTTCTCACAGAAGTGTTGCTGATGATTCAAGTCGTCTGGGATGCCATGTCAACTGGTAAACAGTTACCAACATTATGGACGATAATACTGCCTTCATCCTGAAGGTTAGGCAGTCTAGGGAGAGACTGCTTGATCTTGAAGAAAAAGAGGAGGGGGGGGGGGGGAAAGGAGGAAGAGAATAATGAGGAGGAGGAAGGAAAGGACGATAAGGAGAAGCTAGAGAAGATGGATGAGGAGGTGGAGGGAAACAAGAGAAGGGAGGCAGAGAACAAGAACAAGAATTAAATGCTTAGGAAATCATGAAGAAATAAAGAGACAATATTTGTAACAGGTGAACTAAGCATAAAGGTTTGGAGGAGAATAATGAACAAGACAGGCAATGCATGCATAATGTAACACTGTGGTGTGTTTGTGTAATGTTTATACCTCCTCAGCTATCCTAACCCCCTGATACCATTACCACTGGAAGAGGGTGCTTTTATGGCGATTTAATGTTGCTGGCAACAATGAAACATACTTACGTCTTCATGTAATGTGCCTGGTGCTTTTGCCCTATTTTAACCATATTTGGATTTCTCGACAGATTTCATATATGTCCCCAATATTAAATTTCACAGAAATCCGTCCAGTGGGAGCCATGCTGATACATGCAGACAGACTGACTAACAGCATGATACCATTTCACTTGAAAAGAGCGCTTTTATGGTGATTTAGTGTCACTGGCAACAATGAAACATACATAGGTTTTCATGTGATGTGCCTGAATTTAACCAAATTTGGAGTTTCTCAACAGATTTTCATAAACGTTTCCAATATCAAATTTCATGGAAATCCACTCAGTAGGAGCTGCACTGATACATGTGGACAGACAGGAAGACAGACGGACGGATGGACAGACAGACATGATGAGGCCAACGGGCACTTTTCGTGACTATGCAATACTTCTTATGGAATTTAGTATGATCTAGCCAGCTATGCTTACATGCAAGTGATCTTTAAGTGAATCACAAACAAAACTAAATACACTCCTCCCAACTCAAACAATAATCTTCCTCTTAACTATCCAATACACAGTATGTCCGACATGCAAAACAAAGGTATTAGGCACTTCAAAACTCATTGATATGCATCAGTGTCAATACAACAACTTGATGCATCTTAAGATAGTTGGTCCACATCTATCTTTTTCTCACTATATCTCCCCCCTCTAACACAGACAGACAGGTATGCATGCAGGCAGGCAGGCAGAAGCACAGGTCCCTTATGACTATGCAGTCTAAATAGTTCTTCCAACAGCAAGAGGTATATGCAGGTGGTTTCACCTGTCTGCAGGAGGCATATTTTTCTTGAACCATCCTGGAATGTGGTCAGCTAGTTATCTGGTCTTCCTGCATGACAATGCCCAGGTGCAGTTAGTTAGTGCCTCCCACCTACCATAACCCACTACTCTTGTGCTGTGTAATTTCTGGACCTGCTGATGGGCTGACACTTCCTTCCCTTCACAGACTGTCATCATTCCATTTCATCTTCCTCTAAAATGTACAAATTAAAATGTTACTCTACCTAGACAGAAGACAAATATTGCTTCCCTACAGGAGTAGTTCTAGAGGGTGTCTGACTTGGGGTATCTCTGCGGTTCTCAAAAAATGCAGCCATATCTCTGATACAGTATGAAGGTGAAGTCTGGTGGCAATCTGTTGATGATCTTCTCCTTGGACTGTCATTAATAACCCTATTTTCTGGTGAACATGCTGGAATGGAGGCAGGACGCCTGTCAGGATCTTCCAGTTTTCCTGTGGCAAATAAAACACTGAGGTTGTAGACTTTTAAACATGCTGCACGGAAAGCATTTTGCCATCTAATGGGATGATAATGACTGATTATACCACATAGAGTACACTGGAAATGCTGGTGAGCTAGTTGGTCATTTAATATACTTGTAACAATTGCAAAGGCTACTTAAAACACTGTGTCAAGTGCACAGGTTGGATTGCATTGAATGAGGTAAGAGGGTGGTTAAGTACAATAAACTGGAACAGCTGATTGGTCTGTATGTCACTTAACACTGCTGAATCAAATGCTTGGTTACTGAGTACTGAAAAAGAGATGAAGTGATCATACATAGTAAACTGGAAATAATTAGGGAGAAAGCTATTTACAGCTTACACTGAAGTGCTATTTTAGTTTTGGCAGGAATCAATGAGAGAGAAGTAGTACATACAGAGGCCAGACACTGAGTCAGCATGTTCAGCCAAATAAAAAGAAATGGAGAGGTCATGGCCATTTTAAGGCACAATCCCCACATGCATGGTATTGTTAAGGAAAAACCATGCAATGCACCACACTTCATTTGTTACAAAAGAGTTATGTTCTATAGTTCATTCTAACTGTATAATTACAATGTAAATGCCTTTAAGAAGAGAATGGTTTGTGAAACACAACGTAAAGATTCAGATGTGTGGATATGTGTCAGGTCACGTAGGTGTCGTATAAAGACATATGCCTGATAAAAATTCCTGAGGGAGCGGAAGTCACATAATCTGAGTGTTCAAAAACAAATCTGTAGAGTGATAAACACTTTTGGCATCATCAAATTACCCAACAAAGCACAACAGCAAATCTCAGCGGTTTTAAGATTCACAAAGCAGTGCAGAGTCAGTACTCACCTCTCAAAGACAACCGTATCTCCACAGATGGGTGCTCCTGGGAACCCTGAAACCTGTCAGTACTTCTTCGCTGCATCATATGGTTATCATCTGACTTTGTCAGCCTTTCACCAACAGTTGCTGCTCTTAATGGAACATGTTCTATCTCACTGTCTGAGGACTGTCTCTTTGTTTCCACAGCATGTCCTTTAGAAGTTCTAACTACAGATGGTTTCGAGTGATCCTCCAACTGGTTTCGACCTGATGACCTAAAAGTGGGCCTGTCTGGGTCATTAGTAAGAGAGTCTGAAGTTGGTCCCACGCTGAAAATCATGCGCTCAGAACCAAGTCTTTGTCTCAGAGTGACACACGAAATTGGAGGCCTTTCAGGACTTGTGGAGGAACTGCTGAACTTTTGTTTATCGCTTGTAGAAGAACGGTGGTGACAGGCATTTTCACCATCATCACTACTACATTTAGATTGCTTATCAAAATGTTCAGGGCTCGAAAAACAATCACAAATATGTTTACCTGAAACTTCACTGTCTTTATCTTTTGGGCTTACACTTCTCCTTCCAAACCTCCGTTCTCTGGTTCTTTCCAGTGTTCCAGTGAGCCGTTCACTACCTGGAAGAAATGGTGTTTTAACATCACTCTCTCTTTCATGTCCCGCAGATCGAAAACTATTGCTTTGTACTTGGTCATTTCCTGTCACAAAAGAACGGGACATGTCCATAGGTTCATCTGTTGGACTTGACACAGCTTTTCCTGCCTTCTGTTTCAACCTCTGCAACATCTCATCTCGTTCACCACGAAAACTCTCCGAGCTGTATTTCTCCCTAAGGAACAATCTTCTCTCCTCCTTGTAGCGTTCTATCCGTTCTCTTCTTTGTGGATCATCAAGGCCTATAGGTGCAATAAAACTGGTCTTCTCCATTGGTAAAACACTCATTTCAGAACCAATCTTATTCTTTTCACAATCATTCTCCACTAAAACATCTCCATGCTCCCGTGTATCATTTATATCAGGTGAAGTCTGTACACGTACTAACTGACCAGGATCTTCACTGCTTGAACTGAGAAACTGGCCCTCATCCAATGACACGCTCAAGGCTGTTGAATTTGCAAGTTTGTTCCTTGCAGCTTTTGCAAGCCGTGCTCGCACACATGGCGGTAATGATGTAGGACTAGCATGTGGGTTGGGATCTGAACGTTGTGATAGCTTGGGAGTAATTAATGTGAAGCCAGAGTCTTTCTGAGACATATCTGGACTGACAGAAAGGAACGCTTGACTGGGTTTGGTATCTGAAAAAGTGACTGAATGAGACTCTGGCTTTCGAGAAAATGTGGAAGTAACAGAAATGAAATTCATGTTCAAGTTTTCCACAGTGTCTTGGCCAGAAAAGCTGAAACGGTGACCAGCTGCAGTGGATGAGGATTGACCATCAAGAGCGTGCTGAACTAGAGTTGGATAAGTTTCAAACTTTGAAAGAAGTTCCCGAATGTTACACTTAGTGTCCTGTTTCTGTGGCTGTTGAGGAATCCCATCACTCCCTGCAAGGTATAAGCAATTCTAAGTGTATTACAATCAGTGCTCTTTTCCTAAAAACATGTTTGGCAATATGCTAATGAAAATATTTAAAACAACATACAATGCAACAACAAATCAGTGGCAAATTCTCTAGTACAGCTGATACTGCACCAATATACCATTTAAGTGGAGGATATTACTTCCTTTTTCTATTAAAATGGGAGACAAAACTTGTAAATCTTTTTTCCAAACATTATTACTTTGTGTTATGTACAGCCTGTATAGCACATGTGCTAAAAAGAATTGGGATGCCGTGCATTCCCTGCTATACCTTGCTGCTTCAAGCGCACGTGTGTGTGCGTGTGAGTGAGAGAGAGAGAGAGAGAGAGAGAGAGACATACAGAGAGAAGGCAATGTGGTTATGTTCTCCACAGCATCCATTTAACCCTTTGGCACTGGAATTACATCGCTAGTGTACTGTGCAGGAGATAGGGATTTAAATCATACGATTTTAATTTTTTAGGCATAGTGTTACAAAAAGGTGCATCTCTTAGATTTTACTTCAAAGTCAACAAAATAAGATGTTGCATTTTTTATGAATTAAGGTGGAGAAAAACTTAACCTTTTGAATAAAATCAAGCCTTTCAATTGCAAGCAATCTCTAAAATGTAGCATAAATATTTGTTACATAATTTTAACTGTTGCTGCATATCCTTGGCACTTTGGATCACTATTTTATAACTATTATAACTATTTACATGTTACGTAACAATTTACAATTTAGGTCACTACCTTTTCATGTTCACTGCAGTGTGGTACTCACTGAAACATGGCACCACACAGTCTGACTTCACATGCTTTGCACTTGCAAATAGTGGTGCATCTCACTCCATGGGTGGAGCACACTTGACAATGACTTCTTTCCCTCAGGCTAGACAGTGTTGGGACTATAAAACTGTGAGTCCTTTTAAATTTATTCCCCCAGGCTAGGGCTTCCAACCATCCTGGAGAAGGGGCAATTGAGGCATTTTCCTGCCTCTTCTATCAAATTTTTCACTAAGAGGAGTCTGAAATCTTGGTGAGAATATGGAGCCTCACATGAAGATAGCAAAATCCAGCTGTTTAGTATCATAAAGTCCAGAAAGTGAAAAAAATGTTTTGTCATCCACTTTAAAGTACATCAACTCATCAAATAGCTGTTGGCCATTCAGTCACTTTGATTGAAGTACCCCACGTACTGTTGGCCATTCAATTGCTTCGACTGACGGATCCAATGTGTCTGTTGTCTACAATGGGTGGCTTCAAGGACTTCTTCTTTTCATCACAGAAATTTCCCTTTGGTGGTGGTTGGTCCATGTTGGTCAGCATATAAACCTCTCTTTTATCTTTCCACACAACTGCAATTAACCCTCCGCTGGTCCTTACGTGTATGTCATCCATTTCAATTTCAGTTTCTTCTTCTTCTTCCCCAGTCAGAAGTCATGGGGCATGTCTTTTCTTGTGGGTGGCACTGCCCTGCATGTGTTTATTTTCATCACTAGGCCATCAAAACCTTCAGGCGAGGAAAACAAACTGTCCATAAAACTCTGTGTCCTACTCCTTGGACTTTTCAAGTCATATTTGTCACAGTGGAATGTGTTGCGATCATGTCGCCTGTGGCAGTCTCTGTGTCCTTACCTAAGTATCCTCTCATGTCATAAGTATGCCCTAAACTGTTATAACAGTTTGTAAATTGTTATGCCATACCTTTTCCTTTTCTTGGGGATATATTGCCTGAAAATTACTCTCTCTTTGAATTTCGCAATCACCTCGTCCAACACCAAATATTCCAAGGGGTTATAGCATTTAGCATAGGCTTCATTAAATGTATCGAAGATCATCCTAAGTTTCAATAATAGGTCATATTCCTTGTCTTCTTCAGGTCTTTTTGAATTAGATGCAAAATGCAAAAATCACAGAATATACAAAAAAATCTCATGTCATAGTGCTGCCATAAAATGGAGTAGGATACTGCTCAAGCCTAGACCAACAGTCGCGTAGTTTGTGTCTCAGGTCACGTCCCATCTGCAGAGCTAAGGTAAGAAAGTCATTATGTCTGGCAAAGTAATATCAGGTAGGCAGTTACGCCCAGCTTGTTTGACTAAGACTGCTGATAGTATATATTACTCTGCTCCACAAGCAGCTGAAATATATCTGTAAAAACAATACAGCATGACCACAGCCAGTGAAGAATGGTCTTTGTCCTTATATGGTGCCTTATTCTTTTGATTCCTTCTGGAGGTTCCCAGAACATTACCACTGCTTAGAGCTTGTGGTTTAATTGGCTATTTTTGCTCTTGTCTTTCTCCTCCTCCTCACCTTCCTTCTTCTTTGTCTACTTGCTGCATCTGTAACTACTGTCTTTGCAGTATTTCCTTGTCTTCTTCATCACCCTGTTCAGCATATTTATCTGATTCACTGTCAGCAGCCAGTACTTGCTTTATGGTGTAATTGTCAATATTTCTCCTCTTCCTAGATGCCATGGTTGAAACTAAACTTCAGTTCCTGTGTGCTGTAGTCTGGCAAAGTTGTCATCTGCTTGGGTGGCAATAACAAACCAAACACATGTGAAGGGCTGTGAGAGGTGTTCAAGTTATGACACTGCAATTTAGTGGTGGGCCCAAGAAGTTTACAAGGGTTGAGGTTTATGTGTTGCATTTCACTCCCCCAGGACCTCTCTCACAGTGCTCCAGGACCATTGCATGGTACCCCCAGATACTGTCTTACGACACAAACATCCATTTTTACTTTCATCAAGTTTTTATGTTACTTTGGTTTGACAAATTCAAATTTATATCTGCCAGTGACCATTTATGAGTCAGGGAAGTATGTCACCAGAAAGTGATTCGTTCATATCCTCCTGACATCAGACTCCACAGTAGGTGATGACAAACACACATAAAGAACCTACACAAGTCAGCACAGCCGGCAAACAATCTGTGTCATAAGTGTGCGTTACCAAATCTATTTCATGGCCCCATGTGGGGTCAGGGAGGGAAGAGGGGGTATATGCTGGGGGGGGGGGGGGGGGGGGGGAAGAAAAGTCATTTTAACTCTGGTGAACTGGCCAGACCAGCTGCAAGAGTGTATACATGTAACAGGGCTGTCCAAGAATGTTCCATAACTGGCAGGTTCTTGATGACAGGTTAACCTAACATTCAGCATTTTGAGCATCACACTACACATCAGGTACGACTATTGTTCAGAGCCAGAGTTAAATGTAAGTATAGTGATGATAATAACACCTATACTTCTTGTTGCTAGCGCAACAACCAAGACAGAAAGAAAGAATACTACTGTGAAAGATATGGCTAGGTCAAGCGGGAAGCTTGCCACTTCCCCACAAGAAAAGATGCAGAACTGAAAATTTTATTAGCTACAAACCTGTTTTTGTATTCAGAAATGAGTTCTTCTGTGTTTTTGCACCATGTGGTTGAGTAATTACATCCCGATGTTTCAAAGGAATGTACCGCCTTTGTCTTTAGGGTAATGAGCCCATGAATTGACACACCCCAGAAGATTAAGGCAGAAAATTTCTTCGAAATTTCAGGATGGAATTACCCAACCACATGGTGCAACAACCCAGATGACCACTTTCCTCAACAATCACACAGTGGAAACCTCAGATCACTGTTTTCATTTTGTTAAGAATTATATTTATTTCTGATTATTGTTCAGTATTAAATGTTTTACTAAGAATTCTATGCATATGGCTGTTTTCACAGCAGGATCATAGTCTTGCAGTCCAAGTGCCACCTCACCTAGAAGACAGTACCCTCATATACCGCTACTGTACATTTCTGTGGAATTAATTCAAGTTTCTTTTACTGAAACACTCTCATCGCTTCCAAGTTGGAATTTTATGGAAGGGTTTTGTAATAAAAGTAGTGTACGAGTTCTCAGTTCACTTCCAAGTGATTGCTGAAGTACAGGCAAAGTCAGTTTTATTTTGTGTTGTAACATTTTACAAGACTGCAGTAGTATGATACAAAAACATGATTATAAATCATTTTATTCTTTAATAATGCTGCCTCTGAAGAATGGATGTGTGCAAGGCTGATAAAAGTGTGATTCAGAGCTTATTAGAGATGCCATTCTCAAGAGAAAGTACAGGCAGTTCTCATTTTACACCAGGGTTATGTTCCTGAAAAATGTCGCACAAATCAAAACCGTACAAATGGTACACAAAATTCCCATTTAAAACAACGTATTTCCTGGGGGTTAAGGGCCTGACAACCTCAGCCTATATAGTGTGTGACTATATGACTAGTGGACATATGGACCTGTAGAGTATAGATATACTGTATACAGAGCATATATACATTTCTATACAGTAGACATTAATTTCTATACAATATATTTATTTATTTCTAATGCAATAAAAATGTAAGAGACTCACAGCCATAGTTTTTTGGTGTGGTTCATTTGAATAGGACTATGGTAGTCTTATGATGATGTACCTGGGGATGTACTCAAATTGTTGGGAGAAGGTGGTCTAAGGCTAATGACACAGATGATCAACAGCATGTATGTAACTGGAGAATGGCCCACAGATTTTATTGAAGTTACAATGACTGCCTTAAAGAAGAAGCCCAAAGCTACAAAATGCAGCGACCATCGCACAATCAGCATCATCGCTCATGCACCAAAGATAGTAGCGAGGATACTTAGAAGAAGGATTGAGAGGAAAATTGAAGATGCACTTGGAGAAGATCAGTTTGGATTTAGAAGAGGAAAAGGAACTAGGGATGCAATTGGGATGCTGAGAATAATATCAGAACGAACCTTGGTCATAGATGAGGAATTGTGTGCTTGCTTCATAGACTGGCAGAAGGCATTTGACCGTGTCAACTGGACCAAATTAATGCAAATCCTAAAAGGAATTGGGATAGACTGGCGCGAAAGAAGATTGATCAGCAAATTGTACATGGAACAGAGTCTCAAAATACGACTGGACCAAGGGGAGACGAGAAGTGTGAAGATTGGAAGAGGAGTTAGACAAGGTTGCTGCTTGTCACCGATTCTGTTCAACTTATACAGCGAGTACCTTACCAAGGAAGCTCTTGAAGGGTTTGGAGACTTCAAAATAGGAGGACAAGTAATTCGCACTGTGAAATATGCAGATGACCTTGTGCTACTGGCTAGGGAAGAAAACGTGCTACAGGGCATGATTGATAGACTAATTGAAACTGGAAGACGCTATGGAATGGAAATGAATGTGGGAAAAACTAAAGTAATGAAAATCTCAAGGCAACCATCCCCAATGAAAATTATGATAGATCAAAAACAATTGGAGAATGTGGAATATTTCAATTATTTGGGTAGCATGATAACAAGTGATGCAAGGTGTACACGTGAAATTAAATCCAGAATTGCCATGGCAAAAACAGCATTCAACAAGAAGAAAAATCTTTTCACCAGCAAACTGGAATTAAATTTAAGGAAGAAGCTAGTAAAGTGCTACGTTTGGAGCATAGCTTTGTATGGTGCTGAAACGTGGACACTTCGGAAAGTAGATCAGAAGTATCTGGAAAGTTTTGAAATGTGGTGCTGGAGAAGAATGGAGAAGATCAGTTGGACCGATCGTGTGAGAAATGAAGAAGTATTACACAGAGTCAAGGAGGAGAGGAATATCCTACATACAATACAAAGAAGAAAGGCTAACTGGATTGGTCACATCTTGCGTAGAAACTGCCTTCTGAAACACGTGATTGAAGGAAAGTTAGAAGGAAGGATAGAAATGACGGGACGGCGAGGGAGAAGATGTAAGCAGCTACTGGATGACCTTAAGGAAAAGAAAAGATACTGGAAATTGAAAGAGGAAGCACTAGATCGCACCATGTGGAGAACTCGCTTTGGAAGAGGCTACGGACCTGTCGTAAGACAGACTACAGAATGAATGAATGATGGTAGTCTTGCTACACAAAACAAACACTTTAGTTCCTGACTTAAAACTTTTTTAATTCTATTGGCATTATCCCTAATTGTATGTACGCTACTATGAGCGAGTCTAACATTACAGCATATATCAACAAATCATTCACCTTTTTCAAGTCGGCTTATTACAGCTAATTTCTCTTCAATACTGATTGTCTTTCGGCAATTTTTCACTTGGACTGCACTAGGTGATGCAGATGTACGTTTGGTAAGAAAAGCCAATGCTGCTGAAGAGGAAACTAAATGAACCATGTGGTTTTATCACCAACATAATAAATTCATACACATGACTGATGGCATGAGAGTGACGTCACTTCCTCCTAGCCTCCTACAGTAGATAGGCGTGACCATGGATCGTCTATGCCAAATTGCATTACAGCAAAATCACGCAAAACGAAATCGCGTAAAATGAGAACTACATGTATAGCAGAAAAAATGAAATAAAATGGACAGATGACACTGCCCGACTTTACCTAATGTAAAGGGTAAGCACAAGGAAAATAAGAGAGGGGAATTTCATTTTAAATGACCAAAATATATCAGGTATGAAATTTACATTTCTCTTTTGTGGAAAATAAAAGAGTTGTGTGTGATCACATTTACATTTTCGATTTTGTCTCCTCAAATTGCAACATCTATTAACACACATGTTCCTTTATCATTATCACAGATTATGATGTCCGGTTTATTGTTACAGAGGGTTCTGTTGGTTTGCACTTGTTGATTCTATGATATGGTTACATTACATTCATGACTTGTTTCTACAAAGTTTGGTACATGCTCACACCAGTTTCATTGTCCAGTTTTACCCCTATTTCCTTGCATATTTTAAAGTGTAGTTGAGCACAGACTCTATCATGTATCTTCATGTATTCTTCTTTTGCCAGTATTGGGCATACTGGTATAATGTGGTCTATTCTGTTGTCAAATTGTTGGTATAGTCCGCATTACCTGTTTCTGTTTGTAATATTTTTATTGTGTGTTATTTTGTTTGTAATGCCTGATTTTGTGCTGTTATTATTTCACTTTCATTTTCTGCTTTCAAATCTCCCCTCGACAGACACAGGAATGTGTCTTCTTCACTAATAAGCTGTCTGTCTATAGTTATAATATACTGGCCATGCACTACTTTGCTTTCCCATTTTTTCTTTAATGACTCTCCTAATCTTGCTTTTGTGTGTTGCATGCCTTCTTTTCTGTGTCGCTGTTGTCATTTGATTGGTTTAATTCTCCTAAAACCTTTGCTGCTGTCTTAATTGCTGAGTTCATGTTTGGTTGATTGCTTTCTTGGCTTTTAAGAATATTTACAAACTGGTGTTCTTTATATTTTGTGTTCAGATATTCTGCAATATTGATTATCTCTGCTTTGTATGTCATTTCAATTTGTAACAAGCCTCTTCCTCCTCTTTTCCCTTTTACATATAGCTTATGTATATCAGCTTTTGGGTGCTACATTGTCAACATTATTAGTATATTTCTAGTTTTCCTGTTGATTTTTTATTTCCTCAAATACCCAATTAATTACACCAGAACTGTATCTTAATAATGGGACAGCTAATGCTCCAATTGCTGTGATTTTATTCTTGGCATTAAACTTGGATTTCAGTATCATTCTTAATCTCCTGATGAATTCCTCCTTCAATCTTTCTTTCATTTGTTGATTTTGTATACCTTCACTTTCCTCAGTCCCTAGGTACTTGTAGGTTTCCCCCGTTAAAGCTCTTGTATTTCTCTGTTGATGTAAAGTATTACACTTTTCTAGTGAACTAATTTTCCTTTCTTGGGTCAATCTTTGCACACTTGTGTGAAGTCCGAATTCCATATGGATATCATCACTGAAGGTTCAAACTGTTTGCATGTGTTTTTGGAGCTCTTCCTCTGTTTTACCTATCAGCTTCAAATTGTCCATGTAAAGTAAGTGTGAAATTTTTGTCTTTGTTGTGTGTTCTTCATATCCTGTGTTCAACTTGTTCAACTGTTCTTTGAAGGGGATTAAGCTAATGCAAAATAACAGTGGTGATAATGAGTCTCCTTGAAATATTCCACATTGTATTTCTATATCTTCTGTTTCTATTAGCTTCTTTTCTGCATATAGGTGCCTATTTGTTTTCTGAAAACTCATGGTTTTCTTAGTAAGGGATATTATTTTACTATTGATCCAAATGAGCACTACGGATTTGCTTATCCAACTGTGAGGCACACTGTCAAAAGGTTTCTGATATTCTATCCATGCCATACGTAAAATTTTCTTCCTGCTTTCACATTCCTGTAATATGGCTTTTGATATCAGTAGTTGATTTTTGCATCCTTTTGATCATCTGCAACACCTTTTCAGTTCTTTCTTTAGGCATCATATTTTTGTCATCAATATACTTTTTAATCTGTTTGCTAATTATAGATGTAATGGTTTTGAATATTGTAGGTAGACAGGTTACAGGCCTATAAGTCTTTGGTCTTTCAGTATTTTCAAGCTTTGGAATGAGAATTGTTACTCATGCCATTAGCCACTACAGTATCTGATCCTCTTCAATCAGTTTGTTAAAAAGTGCTTTTAAATACTTGTGTGTTGCTGCAAGTTGCTTAAACCAGAAATTAACTATTTGGTCTCTTCCAGGAGCTTTCCAATTTATCATTGTTCTTACTGTCATTGTTGCCTGTTTTTCAGATATTGGGGCCATTCCATACTTGGATTTTGTTGGCATTGGTTTTTGATCGAGTAAGCTTCTTCATTATGTTGATCTTTTCCCTATATATTTCTTTCCAAAAGTTCTCTATTTCTCTTTGGTTGGTACATTTTTCACATTGGTTTTCCTGCCTGAGAATCTTGTTGAATTTCTTGCAGTCTGTTCTGAACATTTTGATAGTTCTCATTTTGTCTTCCTGTGTCTGGACAATTGTTGTGTCTTTGCTGATACTTTTTGTTTAAGCTCTTCAATCACTTGACCTAATTTTCCTTTTTTCTCTAGGTTATATTTCCTAAACAATCTCTTTCTTTTCACATTCTTTGTATTAATCTCATGCCTTTACATTTCTGTCAAAGCTGATAGTTCTTTCCTGGTACCACTTACACTCTCCTGTATTCGTCTAACCCATGGGGGTGTTTCTGGATGCTGTGTTTCTGATTTATAGCTTCCTATTCCATTTATATCTTCTTTAATAAACGCTGCAGCTGCATAAATGAGGTGGTTTATTTTAGTCAGATTCAGAACTTTATCTTCTAGTATTTTTGTCATTACTTAATTAGCAGTTTTCATTATTTCTTTTATTTTAAACATACTCTGGGTTTCTGCAGGCTTGGTCTTTCACAGTTTCTATTTGTGTCACATAACAATAAGTACTTTCAATTTTTTCTTTCAATTTATCAATATCATTCCTTTCTTGATGATTTCCCACTTCTTCTTCTGTTGCTGATGCTGAATTCTGCCTCTGCTCCCCAGTGCTCATGGTACACAACTGTTATAGCTATTCTTCTTTACATTTGTTTAGGTTACTTTTCTGACCCTTCTGCAATTCCTATCCCCACCCCTCAGGTTTCAAGTTTCAGACTGCAATACTTTCTGTATTATGTGTGATGTTCCAAGTATAGCGGTCTTTTGTAGTGAATCTAATGAATGTTTTCCTGGTATGGCTTCTAAATTTTTCTTTAAACCTTTTGTTACTACTTCAGTGGCTCTAATTATTACTGGTATGATCATACATTTCATGTTCCACATTCGTTGTATCTCTATACATATACTCCTGTATTTTAGTTTCTTTTCTGCTTCCTTTTGTGTGATATTTCTGTCTGCTGGTATTGCCACATCTATCAGTATATATGTTTTCTCTTTTCTGTTTTTAATTATTATATCGGGCCTATTTTCCGTAACTTCTCTGTCTGTACGTACCCCTTGATTCCATAACACTGTCACATCTTCATGACCACATACTGGTTTGTGTGTGTGTGTATACCATTTGTCGTTTCGATGCTCAGTGCTTTGCATATTGAATAATGTAAATGTGCACCAACTTTATCATGCCTCATTAAGTATTCATTCTTCACCAAAATGGGGCATCCTGAGGTTAGGTGGTCGATAGTTTCTTCATGTTGTTTACATAACCGGCATTTACTGTCAACTTCTTCTTTCAAAATTTTATTTTTAAAATAGTTTGTACTAATTGCTTGGTCTTGTGCTGCTACTATTGTACTTTCTATTTCTCCCTCAATGTTTCCAAATTTTAACCACTGATATGACTTCATTATCCACCAGTTTTTTGTCGTTACGTGGAAACTGTCCATGCATCCTTTTTCCCACCAACTTTCTTTTGTATTCTCTGCCATGCTGTCCTTTGTCTTGTTCCTTTCTGTAATTCTCTCTTGAGGCTTCTAGCTGTGTGTACCATTGCTGAGTTGGTGTTTTTTTGGTGCGTTCTAACAATCTGTATTATTGGATCTTCACTGCTGTCTACATATTCCATCAGTTTTGCAATTTCTATAATGTAGGCTTCTTCTAACTGCTTCAACCCCTTCCTCCTTGTTTTCTGGGAACATACAAGCAATCTACATCTGCCTTTGGGTGATGCTGTCCATGGATGGTTAGCAGTTTTCTTGTTTTCCTATCCAGTTTTCACAGTTCTTCTTGGAGCCAATTAATAATTCCAAAACTATAGCTAATTACTGGTACTGCCAATGCTCCAATTGCTTGTATTTTATTCTTTGCACTTAATTCTGTGTCTAAGACTAATCTCAATCTCCTCAAGTATTCCTTCTTCAACTTTTCTTTCTCATTTTTATGCTCTCTGTCATGGCTCTTTTCTATCCCTCAATACTTATACACTTTTCTTGGGTCCAGTTCTTTAATGTCCTTCTCAAATGTGCTTTCTGTGTACGTTTTCCTCTGAACCCTCTAAACAAATTTTTGCACATTTTTCAAATCCAAAATTCATATTAATGTCTTTGCTAATTGCTTTCACAATTTTTATGTCATTCTCCAAATCTTTCTCACTTCTACTTAGCAGCCTCAAGTCATCCAAATAGAGTGACTTATTTTCCTCTCAGTTCAGTGTACAGTAGTCCCCCCATATCCGCGGGTGATACGTTCCAAGACCTACCGCAGATGCCCGAAACCGCAGATAGTAGCGAACCCTATATATAAAACAGCAGAGTAAACTTTAGATCGACTAAAGTCGACACTGGCAAATTAAAACGTAAATACTTAAATCGACCATGGTCGACTTTGGCAGTGAATGTGTTAATATTTTCGGGCCGCTGTAAACTGTGGATAACTGAAACCATGGATACCGAATCCATGGATACAGGGGTTCTACTGTACTTGACATCCACAATCGGCTCTGTTCAGCTCGTGTGTTAATGGGATAAATGCTATATAGAAGAGTAGAGTCCCCCTGGAATATTCCTCTTCGTATCTGAATGGGTTGTGACTGCATTCCTTCCTGCTTTGTTTTCAGCTGAAGTGTTGTGTTCCATTTCTCCATTGATAATTCACAATATCTGACAAGTTTACTGTTTACTCCTACCTTCTTCTTATTATTATTATTATTACATTGTCTCTTGTCATAGGCCTTTTCTCCCTGGCACTTCTCTTGAGCCAACAATGATCCCCAGTCTTCAGGCTTCAAGTTTTAGACAGCAATACTTTCCGTATTATGTGTGATGTTCCATGTATTGCTGCCTTTTGTAGCGAAACTACTGAATGTTTTCCTCGTATGGCTTCCAAATTTTTCCTTAAGCCTTTTGTTACTATTCTGGAAGCTCCAATTATTACCGGTATAATCATACATTTACTATTATTATTATTTATTTTTTTTACTATTGCTACCGCAGACAATGCTGGATGATTGACTTAATTTATTTTAGCGAGGGTGGGGTAATTGGAAGGCACTGTGTACCCTTCCACTTGACCTGACATCCGGATCAGGATTCGCTACTGCAGCAGATGTGTAACTTTTGACACTGCCTGTAAACAACAATTGTATACTGAGAGAGTCTAGTGGCTGAAACCACACGACAATCAATTACATACACATAAAACTAGGGTGTCTTTCTTATTTTGCACATAAATATAGAAATATTTGTTTCCTGGTTCATTTTATACTTTGTTCTGTATACAGGCTATATATAGTTTTCTTTAATTTGGAAATGAATAGGGAAGAGCAAGGGCTGTCATCGACTGCTGTGCAGCAATTGCCCTTATGCATGCTACAGTGCACAGTCCCACTTAAAATTCAGGACTGACTACTGCAGAGTGGATGGTGTCATTGGTCACAATGCAGCAGTGCAGCTATGAGTGGTTTTGTAGATGCTATACATGGGTTCCATGTTCAGCTGGGTACCCTGCATATGTCAACAGGCATGACGTCTGTGTAAGAAAATGATCATGGTCAGTTTTAAGGCCCTATTCTAACATTTGTTTGGGAGGTCCAAGAAAAACCTCCGGTTTCTGGGCTCAAAACCTGAAAATTCATGAATACAAAATGTATGTACGTATGCATGTTTTGTATTCATATAAGTATACATCTTCTGTACAAAGGCAGTGACAGCAATCCACAGGTTACTTGTTCAGCTGAATGTTACATACAGACACTCCACAAATTCTGCCAACAGTTATGTTCCAGAAGGTGCAGCACAAGTAAGAGTTTGCCCAAGTCGAACAAAATATACATATGGTGAACTATACACATATGTGCCGATCCCAGTGGCCGTGCAGTGTAAGGCGTGGGTCTGCGGCTGCTCACTTACTAGGATTGTGGGTTTGAATCCCACGAGGGGCATGGATGTCTGTCTCTTGTGAGTGTTGTGTGTTGTTAGGTAGAGGTCTCTGCGACGAGCTGGTCCCTTGTCCAGAGGAGTCCTACCGAATGTGGTGTGTCTAAAAAGTGTGATCGTGAAGCCTCAAAAATGAGGCGGTCTAGGCCGCCCAAGGGGCTGTTGAGCCATTGGGGGGGGGGGGGGGGGGGGGGGGGGGGGAACATATGTACAAAGTAGTCCAGTTGAAATCCAAACTCCAACACACTGGCACCTGATCAGCCGCAGCATGACTGCCCTGTTGCCTGTGTCATCAACCAGCAGCATTCTTCTGCCATCCTCATCTCATTGTTTTTTATTACCACAAGAAAAAATTTGGCAAACATTTCAAAAAGGTTATTTATTTTTCAACTTTTTAAAATTTGCATAAATCTGCACTTGCATAAGTTGAGGAGTGTCTATACAGCAATCACTAATGAACTGTATGGGTTACATTTCTGAAGAATGCCACAGCTGACAACACTTCAGTCGAAAAAAACAA
The DNA here is from genome assembly GCA_021186555.1 of Reticulitermes speratus. Classification (NCBI taxonomy): domain Eukaryota; kingdom Metazoa; phylum Arthropoda; class Insecta; order Blattodea; family Rhinotermitidae; genus Reticulitermes; species Reticulitermes speratus. The sequence goes on along the minus strand of JAJKFL010000042.1, from coordinate 25,218,776 downwards.
GGGCCTTATGGTTGAATGGGGGTTAGAGAAACTGCAGCCACTGTTAGCATGCACAGAATAAGGTGCTTGTTTCTTCATTGTACACAGAAAATACATAACAAGGCAAGTGTAGAAGGCTACTGTCTAAACGCAGTGAAGAAAGCTAGAATACTCCTGTAGTGACAGCATCTACAAATAAGGATTTTCAGACAAAAAAATCAAGCACAAATTTAGAAAATATATCTTATTTTCCAGCAAATTAAATGTTTACTGTTACTTTAAAAACTGAGAAGCAGAAATTAAATCTTCCATTCAGACAAAATATATAACCAAACTTTCTGGTTTACATAAACAGCAAAAAGGACACATACAGTAATAACAGCCTCATCAAATACTAACCTTGGTTTGCAATACGCACTTCCTCCAGTTCTTGCCTCATCCGCCTCTCCCGAAGAATATCACGGCCAATTTCAGACTCAAATCTCCGCCTGTTTGGGTTTGGATCCAAGTTAGTCCATCTCCGATGCTCTGGAGACAACTGTGAAGGTTCTGAGGAAGCACACAAGGGACTGTCATCATATTCATTCCTGTCACTTGACGTCTGTCTTTCAGAAGCCTTTATCTGCACAGGCACACACCTTTCTATCACAGAATCACAGAACTTGCTTCCCTCCTTATGGGTCTCAATAGAATGGCACTCTGTGTCATGTGAACCAGAGCCTGTTACTATACCACAACTCTCAAGCTCAGATTCACAGTCTGCACCACTCTCAGATTCCATGACACACTCTGCACAATCCTCATGTTGCCCAGTATGGCCATGTTCCATTTCCTCACAGTTCCCTGTTGGCAGTTTTTCACTAAATTCTTCTACAAATGGCACTGAACACTTTTGTGGCACCACACAATCTTCAATCTGCACAAACTCATCGGCTGCTCCTGTCTCTGTTGTTTGAGTCACTTCTGAATCACAAGTCCCTCCAGCTGACTTATGTGTTTTATCAACTGGGTTGGTCACATCACACACTGATTCTGCTCCCAAAAGTTGGTTCACTTCATGGACAGACCGCCTGAAATATTTCACTTGCTGGTAAACTTCTACATCATCCCTGCATTTGACTTCATCTTCATTCCGCACGGTCTTTTGAGAAGAAACAGAAGCAGCAGGATTCAACTGCAACAGAGTAATACTCGTCACTATATGCAATATGCAGCTTTCAGTTATTTGCTGTAAAGAATGCATTACCAATTGGAAGGAACATATTAACCTCTGTACACCATGTTTAAAAAAATGTGCTGTAAAATTTGTTCCAATTAATTTTAAACCAAAGCATAAATCAGATCACTCTCCGATTACACAGTTCCAACATGTTTTGCTGTCAAGTTAAAAAAAACTGATAAGACAGCAGTGCATTTGCATGAAATTTGTTGTATTTACAAGAAACAGTGCAACAGAAATGACACAACTTGGTTGGAAAAACAGCTCGCGTCTTCACCATGACAACACTCTCACACGTCATCCAGAAGTTTCTTGCAAAAAACAAAACTCCACTGGTTCCACAGTCACCCTAGAGCCCTGATCTCTCTCCAGCAGACTTTTTCCTGTTCCCAACGCTGAAGGTTCGTTTAACCTCTGGTGCAGGAATTAAATGCCCATAGTGATCTGCAGAAGATGGAAATTTAAATCGGGGCTGCAAATGCCAAAGGGTTAAGAGGGAGCTGATTTGAATCAGTGGAGGACATAAAAATGCTTGAGCAGCTAGCCTAGTTTTCATCAAAACTGTATACAGAAAGTTGGGAAAAATGGAAAAATCATTGGAATTATTGTACTAATGCAGGAGGGGTCTTTTTTGAACGTGATGTTTACAAAAATATATCTGACATGTATTGTACTTTATTTAATCAGTTCAAGAACTTTTCAGTATGTAACATCCTTCACTCTCCGCTACCTTCAACCTCTTTCAAATTACGTAAACTTGAAGCAAACAAGATAAGAAGTATACGCACAACACAACACTGTAGTCCATTTGGATCTCATGACTGAAAGTTTGTACTTTTGCCCTACTTACCTGGCATGAAAACTGCAGCATATTATGTTTAGACAGTCAACTGTTTCTTTTGGCCTCTCTGGCTCTGCCATACTTCTTGTATGTAACCCATAAAGGCAGAGATAATATATTTCTTACACCACCGCTACTACTACTACTACTACTACTACTACTACTACTACTATGGAATGACAGCCCAATTACATTTCTTATCTTGTAAAGACACTCCCTGACTTGTGCAATAGTTACATTCTGGAACATCTGGCACAAGTCAGAATTCAGTAGGAATATGATCAACAATGTATGTATACACAGTATTTATGTTTTTCAATAGCAAACTGGAAGAAAAAGGATTCTGCACCAAATTATAACAAGCATCCTCTGACTTCAATCTGTTCTTAATGTCTTCATGAATGCAATTCTGATTTGTTATGGTTATTCTTATTCCACCTTTTCAAAGGATTTATTATCTATTGTTATGTTGTGATTTTGTCCTACATTCTGATCTCAAGACATGACCATGTACTTAGATTTCTCAGCACTTACTTCTAGACCAATCTCTTTACTAGCGACTACTAAAGCTTCTGCGTTTTTCTGTATAGTATATATGCGCCAGCCCAATATATTAACTTCATCAGCATAAACTAGAAGCTGATGTCTACCATTTAATTTAAAGTCCTCCTGGTTTGCCTGAAAACTCCTAATTGCATAATCTAAAGAAAAGTTGAAAAGCAATGGCGATAAAGCATCTCCTTGTTCCAAACCATTCTTAATAGGAAATGTGTCAGACAAATGTTTGTCTACCTGGACTCTCTTATAGGTTTCATTTAGACACATTTCTATTAACCTTACTACTTTCATAGGGATACCAAAGTCAATGAGAATATTATACAAGACCTCCCTCCTAACTGAAACATAGGCTTTCTTGAAGTCTATAAATAGCTGATGCACTGCGTCATTGTATTCCCATTTTTTCTCAAGTATTTGATGAATGCAAAATACATGATCAGTAGCTGACCTGTTTCGTCAAAATCCACACTGATGCTCCCCAGTAATTTCCTGCATACGGAGTTAACCTTGACAGAAGGATGATGGATAGAATTTTGTATGTAGTTGATAAAAGTGATATGCCTCAATAATTACTGCAATCTGTTTTATCACCCTTCTTATAAATAGGTACAATGATTGACTCCTTCCACTGCTCAGGCAATTCTTCCTTATCCCAAATATAATTAGTAAGCTTATGCATCTCAGAATGAATTGTTCTAGCTCCTGCTTTAATCAATTCTGTTGGAATTTGATCAATACCTGGTGATTTGTGTCTTTTTTAGCTTTTCAATAGCCATCTCAACCTCAGTCACTGGGCTCAGGCACCAGTGGCTCTGCTGTATGTATTTCAGTCTGCCTAACATCATTAACCCCATGCACATTCACTAGCTGAAATGATTCCTCCACCTAGCCAAAATACTATGGGAGTCTGCAACCAGATCACCCTTCTCATCATTTACTATAGTAATTCTAAGCTGGTAACCCTTCTTAAAGTCATTGATGCCCCTATATGGTCCCTGATATTCTTGTTCTTACTGTTTTTTTAAGTTCATTATTCAGAATGAACAATTCAAACCATGAAGATCAAGCAAACAGGTTCCTCTGAAATGTAAGAACCTATCTACCCAAATACACAGCATCACATCTCAGAAGACAGTAATCTTTATGTTCACTATTGTTTTCATCTCAATTTTCACAGTTAATAACATAATATTTCCATAGAAATGTATACATCCAGAACCATTTTACAATAATCTTACCTGAACATCCTCATACAAGTGTTCCTCATCTCCACAGCTGCTCTTTGGCACATTTTGGTACATATGCTGCTCCTTGCATTCTGAAGTCAATTCCAAATGAATGTAGTCGTCCTGACATTGTGGAATATTTACAGGTTCGTATGATACAGTATCTTCCAGTCTTTGCTCCTCATCTGTTATGGGTTCATAAACATCACAGTCTGTCCTGGAAGGGAGATTTTCATACCCAATTGTACTCTCAGATTTTGTTAATACTGGACTAGTATCTTCTGCTAATATTTTTCCTCCCGTTTGCAGTGGACTCATAATATTGACATATTTAGAACCATGAAGTGATATTCCGTTGGAATGGCCAATTATGTCTGACATGTCCACATTTGTGACTGGCCCTGGCACATTCTCATACCTTGTCCCACCACAATTTGATGCATGTGAAAGCATACTCTCATAGCTGTTCTCATTATCTAAATTTGGCGTTAGTGCTGGGGTTGGTGTGGGTGAAGTGGAAACGCTAGGCTCTCCCAGCCGATGATACTTCGTGCTGCCTGGTGTGGCAGGACTAGGAGTAAGTTTGAGATCATAATCTGGAGTGTTGGTGGTACTGCTGGTGCTGCAAGTTTCTTCATCTAGTAGTGGTGTGTACAAGAGCAGTGGTGTGTCAGGAGTCGGCAGTCCTGAGCTGTGCACTGTGAAGCTTTCATTATCAGAGACTGTTGCCTCTGCCAGTGATGGACTTGTATTATTTGTGTGAGCACTTATGGTGGTGACTGTGTTCGGAGGACTGTCAGCAGCTGCAGCAGGAGGGGAGATGACTCTGGAAGGTTTTGGATCAGGTACGTTCACATACTGATGATGGGGATGAACTTCAGCTTGCACCAGCAACTGTAAAGAGAAGACAGAATCTAAACAAATTACCAAACCTACAAAGCTACAGACTATGCCATGGCTTAAGCAGTTAGTTACTGGTCTCTTACTGAGGTCCTAATTCAACCGCAGGCCAGTCCATGTGGAATCTGTGGTGCACAAAGTGGCACTGGGACTGGTTATCCCTGAGTACTCCAGCTTTCCTATGCCACTATCATTCCTCTACCACTCCATACTCACATTTCATTCACTTATCACCATCATATAATCTTGCAGTTGACAGCATTGTTAAATGGAGCATTATGGCCAATTTTATCAATAAAAGTGACGGTATATATTAAATTTTGCACACTGATAAAATACACCACTAAGTTGGTTAGCTAATTACATTTACAGATCATCCTTCTTGATAGCCAATAGTCACTCAGCCAATCAAGAAATTCTCCAACCTTTTATGGAACCTGAACATTCACTGCCATGTTCACAACAGACTGCATTGGTCCCTACATCCTCACTCACATCCTACACATCCTACTTCTTTTAAGATCCAGTTCAGTATCATCCTAGGACTACCAAGTGGTTTACCCCATTCAAGTTTTCTGAATAAAACTTTGTATGCATTTCTCTTCTCTCTTGTCTTTTCTACGTGCTCTACCTATCACATTCCTGGTCACTTGATCATTCTCGTAACATCTGGCAAAGAATAAAAATTGTGCAACACTTCGTGATGCAATTTTCTCTAGCCTTCTGCTACTTCCCGTCTCTCAGATTCAAATATTCTCCCCAGTGCTCTGTTCTCAATCAGCCTTAATCTCCAAGTTTGACACTCACATGTAACAGGAGGATAATTATAGTTTTGTATACCCATTTTAATCTTCATTTATCTATACAGAAGATGGGAAGACAAAAGATTCTGAACTGAGTAACAGTAATCACTCTCTGCATTGCATCTGCTCTTGATGTCTTCATGAATGAAACTTGGATTTCTTAATGTATCCAAACATTTGCCCTCTGTCACATTTCTGAAGGACTTACTAGTCATCTTTACACCTTCAATATTTGTCCTACATTCCACAAATTGATGACAAAAATTACTCTTCAGTGTTAAAGTTTATCCCAGTAAATTGTATATGAACAGTTTGAGACTTATATTAAACTTCTGGCTTTCACCCAACCTATAATCATTGTTAGCAGTGACCAAGATATACATTTTGAGCAACTGATTAAACTAGTGACTAAGCTATGGGCTGGATGATCCAATCACACACTGCAAAATGTTATCAGCCGCTTGGGAAAAGCTCATTTCACTGAAATAGACAACAGAAGCATAAGAAAGAATGAACAAGGCAAAAATAACCCACATTTGTCACAGTAATGATACTCAGCTAAAGGACAGAATTAGTGGTGCCACGAAAGTCCAACTATTCAGCAATTTCTGCACCTATTACCACAAAATATTTGTCCATCACTCAAGAGTTCCATTGCATTGTTACAGACAACAGAGTAAATATGCAAAATCAAACACAGCACATTTATAGGTCAACATACTACAGTGAACATTTCCAAAACACATGCTGTGGCAAACAAAACCAAATTACTTATTGTTTATCACACAAACTAACATAAAATATACGTCATTAGTGATGTTTTTCCCCAGGCTGGGAACCAGCGTTTATTTCAAGGCACTATCGCAGTATTCAATGGAATGAAGACCACACAAAACTGCAGAATAGCAAGCTCTCCATCCTAGGTTCAAAATGAGTACAGTGAAACCTCTATGCATTGTTTCCATATGTGTCATCTTCCAGCAAATATCATTCACTTCTTCTGGTCTCCTATACACAACACATAATTATACTGGATACATTGTCCCTCAAAGTGTCATTTCCCACATCAATCATTGAGAAGTCTTGGTGCTGACTGAGAATATTCCCAGAATGATTGTTTCTGAGAAAAATAAAATAGAAGTAACATGATGGTTTTGGAACATACAGTAATGGTAACTTGTCTATACTGGTAATTACTGTTGACTTATTAAATATCACCATGTATCAGCCAAGTGTGAATAATGATTGAGTGGTGGGGATAATGGGGGAGGCTTAGTTGTAAGACAGCAAACCCATGAACTATGTTCCACAGTTGTTAGCATACAGTAAAACCTAGTGACTTCAAATTGCTTGGGACCAAAAAATTGCACTTTGAATTATACAATTTTGAATTATCCAATGTTTTCCATACACTTCCCCAGTATGAGGTTAAACTAACAAAGTAATGGTATAATCTGTGATTCTTGTATATAGCAGCATCATTACAAACTCATTTTGTATTTGGTTTTTAAACACCCATAATGTACTGTAATACAATTTACACACAGCAAACCAGCCTAAAAATCTGCATGTCTGTCAAATTTAGATCTTTGTTCATTGTTTCTTAAAATAAGAGTCAACTGACCTTTGTTTGCACACTTTTCTAGACTTCAGACTTCATTGCAGTTCATCAATAGCTTTCACAATTCTGTCACCTGTGTCACTCGAAATTATTACCAAATCAGCAATAACAACGCCATTAGAGCATCTATGCGACAGAATTGGGCAGGAAGCAGCTGTTTTTCCTGTCTTCTCCTCTTCTTCACCTATCACATGCACAGAACTGGGGCCTGGGCTGTCCAAACTTGTTTGATGATCACTGGTGATAAGAATGATGGATTTCCATGCCATGGAAGCACCTTGTGTGGCATCCAAGATATTCCATGTTCTTATGTCTTCTGCAGGAACATACCTGTCTATATCTTGCAACAAAAAATGCACTGCACACCTTTGGTACAACCGTTTGATACAGTACATGATGCCCAGGTCCAGTGGCTGTGTGTAATTAGTGGTGTCTGGCAGTCAGTATAAGAGGCATGCGTTTGAGAGTAACGCCCATCATTGTATGCAGCACACTGATCCATTAGCAAAAGCACATTCCTGTTCTGGCAATTTATTTTCCAATTGAAAGACACTAGCCACTCTCTAAACAATCTTACCATCATCCATGCCTTTTTGGATGATCTGTTATCACATGGGTAATGCCTCAAACCTTTCAAGCAATGTGATCTTTTAAAACTTACCAATATTTAATGTATGAAGTTTTTTGCTGCCATCAACATTGCAACACAATAAGATCATCACTCTTTCTTTATACCCTTTCCTTCCCTGACACTTCTCTCCCTTTAACCTTCATCATCTAAAGAGACAATATGCCATTCTCTGTGTGTTACTTCCTAAGAATTTAAACGTCCATGCTATGCCAGAAAAACTCAGGCCATCAATATATAAAATTGGCATTTAAATCTATCTCCTAAATGTTAATGCCAGAGTCCTCTTCGGTTGCATATTATAAAAAAGTGCCATTCCAGCCAGACTGAAAATGCCCTTTGGTGCATACTAGGTAATGATTGGTTTCACATGTTCTTGACACTTCTCTGCCAAATCAACATCTGCTGAAACACCTTCTCCACTGTCTGTTTGCCATGTAATGTTCCATCTCTTTGAACCACTGCAGCCAACCGCTGGAACATTTAAAATCAATGCCCATCTTTGGGGTTATTTCATCAACCTTCCTTTTCACTGTTTGGCCATCCAATGCAATAGGGGTCTTTTGAGGATGGCAAACCAGTCAAAGAGCTCATTTTTCATATCGTTATGTTTTGTTCCATGAATCCTCATGCATTTTGAAATATCACTCTGCTGTAAAGCCTGCTGTTCAACAGAATTCTGATTTTTTAAATACATCAATAGAGTGGGCAGTGGAACTCCATATACCTGGGCCATTTCACTTTTAATTTTCATTTTAATTTTTGTCCACTTCTCTAATGACCTCTAGTTTTCTTGCTATTGTCTTGCTTGTGCTTTTTCTCTTCTTTTGACTCATACTTTCCGAACTGCATGGAATAAAAAATTCAAAATATAATAATGTGGTAGACATCCCATCACTTTTCAATGTATGAAAAACACTCTTTCTTTGCTTTGATTTTCACAGCAGCCAGCAGGCCACATAATGACTTAGAACCAGTCACACTTGCCTCACACACATTTGCTGCTCAACAGGAAACCTGCTCAAGGACAACTGCATTCTTACTTGGCTAAAAGAATTACCAGGGATGTAAAAGGTATATACTGTTGAGATTTTTTAAGTAGCAGAGTTTACATTAAAAGAATATAGAATAAGCCAAATAATAGTCACTGTTGGTCTGGAAAACAGCTCTGAATTAAAAATTAACCACATTTTGAATTACCCAGTTTGAATTATATTGAAAATGGTATACTTTAAGCCAGGCCTGATAGTTGCTTCATATTGACTGGTACTTCAAATTAATTGACATAAAATTAATGAGGACTTACTGTAGTGTTGTTTTGCATCATTGTTTGCTTTTCTTGAGTTTGACAATTAAAAGTTGTGTGATTTAGTGCTATTATTTCTGTTATTCATTACTTGTGCTGATCACATTTGGAAAAATCATTAAAACCATGTTGCTTTAAAAATGTGAAATACTATACAAATAAAAAAGCATAGATAACCACAAGCATTTTCAGGAGTTTTCAAGGGTCCTGGATGCCTCCATTGGTGTGCAAGGTAAAAACACTTTGTTAGTTGCTGGCAACTGTGTCACTATCTACAAAACGTGTAATTTCTGTAGAATGTAAAATTTGTGTATTATCCACCAGAAGGAGTGGTTATGTCTAGTAGCTGAGAATGATGTCAGTTTCAGTTCTTACACATCTGTAGATAATGAGCTTGCCACACATGGCATTTCCAGCACAAGTGACCCGTGTGATGATCACTAGGGTGGCAGCAGCAGCAGTGAGGAGGAATAGGGAGATAAACATGACCTTGGACCACTGAGGAGTTTTGCTGAAGCCCATGCTACTAAAAAAAACTGTAAATCATTCTTTTGTGTGCACATCATCACTAACTAACTCCATGGAGCAGAGTCCTTCTTGAGAAGCTAGCAAGTCATCAGCTAGTCAAGAAATTCCCCGTTTTGTGGAACCCAAAGTTTCATTACCACACTCACAAGAGCCCGCCACCTGTCCCTAGCACAACATCAGCGAGTGTAAAAACAGAACGTTTTTAACTTCAAATCGGTACTGTTTTGTTTGAAATGTATGGTTTCAAACTAAACAGTTGTCAATTACACATCTCTTTGGTAAAAAAAGTTATTTGTATCTAAAGTATTAATGTACCTTTTTATTTGTTTATTATTTTTATAGACCTGTGTACAAAATGTAAACTTCTTTTTTCTTGTGTTTCTGACACATTTAATGGTTTTCCTGCAACTGCTGTGTTCCTGTATTTATTGCTTGCCCTCTGTGGTCCCTTCAGAGATAATGGATTAAGGTTTAAATTTACTTCTGAAATACAAATGAAATGCCCTAACTCACTGACAATACATAATTTTTGCCTTTAATAAAAACAAACTAGCTTACTTCACACAACAGAGTGCTTCAGAAGTTAAGTCACTAAACCACTTGTCAAATTCCACACCCTTTATAGAACTTGAAGGCTCATTACTGTGTTCACAAGAGATCCATCACTGGTCCACATTCTGAGCTAGTCCAAAACTTCCTACCCTATACGTGTAAGATCCATTTCCATATCATCATCCCACACATGCCCCATCTTCTAACTGGTATCCTCCTTCCAAAATATTGTATTGTTTACATCTCCCATGCATGATACAGACCCCACCACTCTTATTCTCCATGATTTAAGCACCCCAACAATATCCAGTACAGTGTATAAATAATGAAGTTCATCTGTGTGTAATTTTCTCCAGTCTCCAGAATTATGAACTAATCAAATAAACAAAATCAATAGACCATATGAGAGCTACCTGCTGGTTCTCAGGACTCTGGCTGTCAATGTAGCGCAGTTCTGCAGCTGAACATGCCAGCTGCTCCTCCAGTCTTGATCGCTTTGATCGACTTGAGCCCTGAGGTGAGATGGGGGCTGCACATGTCTTTTGTTTCTTTGGTGAAGGGTCAGCACTGGGACAACCACTCAGTGGGTCCTCAGGCCATGCACGAGGCACTGGCATCCGCTTATTGTACATCTGTAATTCATCATCACAATTTCAAAACTTATCCCAGCCTATCCTGTAGTACACAACTTTCCTTTTAATTTCAATTTAGCCTAATTTAAATAAATCATCAAAGAACTTAAAACATTCAGATACATGTGAATGACTTCAAAAATAAATTACTATTTACTGCAAAATTAACAGCAGATTAAGTATAGGAAACACATGCTACAATTTAGTTCAGACTGTTACACTTTTCTGTATATACAAGTTAAATAAACTATAATTTTACCTCATTTTAGACTTGTGCAGCTAATGAACCCCTTGGAACATAATTCCTCCTGAGAAGCTGATGGTCATTCACAGGTAAAGAAATTCTCTTCCTTTTATAAAACTCAAAGGCTCATAGCCATGTTCACAAGAGACAACCAATGCACCACATGCTGAGCCAGATAAATCCTGTCCACACCCTCACAACCTACTTTCTCAAGTATCCTATCATCTACACCTACATCAGGTTTTCCACACACAGAGTCTAGTCTTTTGTTTATTTCTCACCTCCCCCATAGATGCTGCAAGATGCATCCATGCCCTCCTCCCCGATTATCATCACTGTAATAGTAGATAAAGAGCATAATACTTTTTGTTCCTGAGTATAAAAGTTCATTCAGGTTCTTTTGAAAACAGAGGCAGCAGATTCCACCAAAATGCTAATAACAGCCTACAGACTACATAGTGTTATAACCTAGAAGACCACAATATAAATTTCTATTGCTATTATGACAGCTTCAAACTTCATCGTGACTTAATCATCTTAAAAAATATAAAATTTCCACCACTGTGACAGCCCCAAATGTCACATTGCTTTATGTAATAGTTATCACTACTACAAAGCCTGTATAAATTTCAAACAAAAAATTCCACAACTTCCATCATCAGCCATGGTTTCCAAACATAACCCTCCTACTGAGCCACATTTGCAAAGAGGGACACTTGGAATCACAACTTCACTGAATATGGACATTGTGTTACCTTTTCCAGCTAGGTTGAGACTGACAATAATCGGCATGTAGGTACCTCTCATTTTCATTTACTGCTGCCACTTAATGGACCAATTTGTAAGTAATTCATTCACTCCACGGTGCACAGTCCTTCTCAAAATTCTAGCAGTTCCTAAGCCAGCCATGAAACTCCCCACATTTTATGAAACCTGAAGGTTCATTGCCATGTTCACAAAACCCTGCCATCTGCCCCTAACCTGAGCCAGATGAATCAAGTCCATCCCCTCCCATCCTACTTTTCTAAGATTCATTTAAATGTTATCCTCCCAATCCATGCCATCTTTCAAGTGGTGTCTTTCCTTCAGGTTTTCCCAGAAAAGCCCTGTACTCATTTCTCTTCTCCCTCACATGCCATACGCCCTGTCCATCCATAACTACCCTTTGGCACTGGAATTAAATGCCTGTAGCATCTGCACGAAACCAGAATTTAAAGTGGGGGCTGCACAGAGCATATATATTTATACAATGTTAAACATTTAAGCAACACATTGCGTGTCGCAAATATAAGATGCTCAGCGCCAAAGAGTTAATAATTGTGATTCTTGAATTAAGACAAAATAAGGACAGAATTGCAAGCCATGAGCTTTTACATACCTGAATTATTGTGCCAGAAAAAAAAATCACTACACTTTCTTAACTCTGCAGAAATACATTACATACTGAGCAGTTGAACACCTCTGAAAGTAACTACATTGATCACACACTCTCCAGGAACACTTGCTGAAAGTTGCACTTCTGTCCTCATATTATACCAAGTGAGCCACTGGCTCGTCATTCTTACACTTACCATTTGCTGTCGGACCCTGCATGCAGATGCCACACGCGGAGACGCATGTGACATGATACTGCCACTACCCATTGAGGTAGATATCAATGTTTCATCCTCAGAAAATATCCGCATCTCTGACTCTTCCAAGTCAAAGTTCAGCCGAATCTCACTTAGGTCCAGTGATGAGGAGAAGTGACCCTCAGCATCCTCTTCTGGTAGTTTTGATGGCCTACAAACAAAATGATTATGAGAAACAATGTGCCATTCCATCTGACTCAATAAGAAATTCTGTGCAGAACTCACACAATCTAGTTTCAGATGGCACAGATGTCTAATTCTACATATCTATTTTTTTTCTGTGGCACAACAGCCCAACTCAGGAAAAGGCCACCCCATTGTTGAGGTTTCTAGATCACACACACAAACACACACACATGCGCATGAACACACACAGTATTTTGATTAAGAACTTAATTATTACGTACAGATTCGTCAGATGTTCCATCTCTCACATAAATATTATTACTGGGTCAGTAACTGTTGACTTACAAACATTTCAAACAAAATATGTAGGCATGTTTATGGCCTACCTCTGTTCCAAATTTCACGTGCCTAACTATGATGGCTCTTTAAGTCATAAACATGAAACCAGCAGCCAATGAAAATGTTTGCAACTGCAATTTTCTTAGTTTACATTCTGCAAAAATATTACTGAACAAATGGAACATACGTTTCCAAGCTATAGTACCATGCTTCAAGAAGAAGCAAATATGAAGAGTAGAATTGGTGGAATTACAAGAAAGGTTCAAAAATAATCACTCACGCTTGTAAATTCCATGGAGGAATATGCAAAATTAGGGAAGGCTTTCAACCAAGAACCTCCCTTTGTATACATAAAACATGGAGTCATAGCAGAAGATGAGAAAGGTATACTTGAAGTATGGGCAGATTACTTCAAAGAACTACTTAATCCTCTAGGTAAGGAAATTATTTTGGATCAGAGCAGGATATTATAACTCCTTCCAAACAAGAAGTCTCAGCTACCATAAGCAAGCTTAAGAATAATAGCGCACCAGGTGAAGACTCAATAACAGCAGAGTTAGTTATAGGTGGAGGCAGGATGTTGTAAAGAAAGATCGACATACTGATGGATTAGCAAGTACTGCATTCAGGTTGCTTCCAGTGGTGTAACACCCATACCAGGTTTGTGAAAAGACAACCAATCAGCTGGTTCAGAAGTTGAAATAGTGTGCATGTGTGCAAACAGACACCAAATTGTCAATACATCACATTATAAACAAATTTGTTTTTTGTTTTACAGAAGAAAAAGTAGGAATCCATTACAATAATGTGCAATAACCCACTTTCCAGCTATGGTGATAACAATTCTCTTCTGTGTATGGGTTTCTTTGCTATAACAAAAAGTTTCATGAGACAACATGATCCACATCACATGAAGTGCAATACCCCACCCTTAATACCCTATAAAATTTGTTATCATTGTGGTACCTTCACTGCAGTCATATCAACTTCTGTAAAACAATATATCAAATTCTTCACAACTTTAACTCACAGACCTCCACACAATTTTTATGGAAAGATCTCTCCAAATAAAACATCAGCTATTCAAGATTACCTATAAATGTCCTGGGTCTCCCTCCCCAAAATATCACCAGTTTGCTATATGTACCTGAAAGGACAAGGTACTCAACTTCCTGGCAACTAACACAAGAATGTTCTTTGAACTGTTTTTCTCTGTATAGTACCACCAAATAATTCATCCCAATTTTAGGTATAAATGAATCAGAAGAATTAATGAGATCATAGAACACAAACAATAGTGGATATAAAATAAACGAATGTGAATCATCTCATTGGCATTACCATCACTTTGAGGCTACGCTTCTTTGGGCCCACCCATGGTTACTTCTTAAGTAATTCCAGCAATTAAAAGCTTGCTAATTTACTCCCAACTTATTTACAAGACCACTTTTTGTTCTGAGACATCTTATTTTCTTGCACTGTGATCTCTCTTCATTATAAATTCTTTTTGTTCAAAATCATCTTTTTGGACACAAACAGAGCACCAGAGATGAATGAACATTTGACAAAATATTTATGAAATATTTATTTAATCACACCTACTTCTTATACAGTAAAAGTACAGAGTGTATCTTTAATTGGTTCCCCGAGCATAGAGAAATACAGGTCTGGTTAGGCAATGTGAATCAGCCGAGAGATGCGTCATCTTATCTGTGCTGGAACATGAGATGCTCACAGCTGTGTTGCGTCAAATATAGGGCAGGTCAGCGGGCATGACATATGTTTTCTATTCAGCAAATTGTTCATTTGCAATAATTTTGCAAAGTATACCAATCATTGCACCTACTTATAAGATGAGCGATAAAACAAATTCCAGCAATAATCAAGAAATATTGTTTTTATCAATTACATACAAAATTTAATCCAACATTCTACCATCAAGATTAAGTCCATATGGAGAAAAAGGATTGACAATCATCACTGTGGATTTCAAGGTAACATATATTCTGAATTCAGCCAATACTTGAGAAAAAAGAAAACACAATGGTGGCAGTAGGTCAGATATTTATACACTCCCAATAATTCAGCTAGGAGGGAGGTTTTGTATAATATTCTCCCAGAGTCTGGAATATCCATGAAACTAATTAGGTTAATTAAAATGTGTTTAAATAAAACTTATATACAGTAAAGTCCTGATATGTGGTCAGATACATTTCTTATTCAGAACAGTCTGAAATGAGGAGAACTTTTATCACCACTGTCCTTCAACTGTCTTTTAGAATATGACATTAGGAAGGTCCAAGCAAACCAGGAGGGATTGAAATTAAATGGGACCTATAAGCTTCTGGTCCATACTGATGATGTCAATTTTGTGAGTGAAAACAATACCTACTACAAAGAAAAAACACAGAAGCTATATAATTTCCTAGTCAGGAGGTTGGTCTGAAAGTCAATATTAAGGAAATTAATACATGTTCATGTTTCATGTACAGAATTCAGGCCAAAGTAAAACACAAAGATAGCTAATAAATCCTTTAGAAATGTGACCAAGTTAAAATATTTGGGAATAACACTAATAAGTCAAAAAAAAAAAAAACAACATGAAGAAATTAAGAGCAGATTAAATTCAGGGAGTGCCTGCTACCATGTGCTCCAGCATCTTTTGTCTTCCCATTTGCTATCTAAGAATATAAAGATTAAAACATAAAGAACTATAACTTTTCCAGTCATTTGCATGGGTGTGAAACTTGGACACTCAAATTAAGGAAAGAACAAAGACTATGGATGTTGAAGTACATATTTGGGCCTAAGAGGGATGAAGTAAAAGACTGTGGTGAAAACTGTATAATGAGGAGCTTCACAATTTTCACCATCATCAAATATTATTTGGGTGATAAAATGAAGGAAGATAAGATGGATGGGGCATGTGGCATGTGTGAAATACATAAAACCTGAAGGAAAGAGAACACTTGAAAAACATAGACATGGATGGGAGAAAAATGACATACCGTATATTCACGAATCTAATCCGCACCCTTTTTACAGTTTTAGAGGGCTAAAAAATCAGATGTGGATTAGATTCGCGGTCTAGAGCTGGATTTTGGAAAAATGATTGAGCTGCTGTACGTGCCGTAAGAACAATACAATACAATAATCTATTATTTTATTATTTATTATTATAATTTATTATTCATCAGACTCGCCGTCATCACTCATAACTGAATCGTTATCCGTGCTCTCCACCCAGTCACTATCATCTTTATCTTCAACATCGTCCTCCCATACAATGTCATCGCTGCCTTGTGTTTCCGCCATAGTCGAACGTTGCTTTCATCAACTCCAAAAATTGCAGCGGCTTTGCGGTTTCCATTCTCCTCTGCGCACCGAATAACTTCACGTTTGAACTTTGCCGTATATGAGAGTCGTTTAGATTTCAGGCGTCCCTCTTCCAAAACTACAGTACACGACAAATTGGAACAAGCACCTCCCACGTTTCAACAACTAAGGCTCAGCTGGCTTCAGACGAGATTGCGCACGTCCGTTGAGAAAGGCCCTGCCTCTATCGGTATGACTCATCGGCCACAGGCGTAGCGTCGGATTGTAATGCATTGGTAACATACAATATTATTCAATCAGTCGCCCCGTGGGCAAGGGGTGGTTGAAGGAAAGGTGCGGATTAGAATCGCGAACTAACTTTTTTTCGTTTAAGAAATCGCCAAAACCTGAGTGCGGATTAGATTCGGATGCGGATTAGATTCGAGAATATACGGTAACTCTTACAGAAACAGCATGGGAGAAAATACGCTGGATAGATTGGGATTTGGATAGGGACAAGTGACAGGCTCATGTGAACACAGTAATGAACTGTAAGTTTCCATAAGATGCGGGGAATTTCTTGACTGGCTGAGAACTACCAGCTTTTCAACAAGGACTCTGCTCCATGTAGTTAGTTTGCAATATATGTGTCATGGGAAAAACACTGCAGAAAATTTTGTGAACTGTGTCAACAGTACTGTATAAAACAATATAGAAAATAGTGAAAACATTTCAAATGACAGGTTCAATTCTCTCATATGTGCAGTGAGCGCAGCAAAATCACAGGTCTTGTGTTTTTCAAAGAATTAACAGAAGATGAAAAAACATAGCTCCTTCATGCAGAACAATGCCATGACCAATACAGCAAACTTATCAATGGCTGCCTCGAAGTGGTATTCAGCAAATGGCTGATATCCCACAGACTATGGCTTCCTAGAGTTTCACATGTGAATCAGTATGATTATTATTTGTGGGGGAACACTGAAATATAGAATTTACGAAAAAAAATTCACATTGTTTGCAAGAAATGAAAGGCATATTTGAAGAGAAACATACCAGCATTTCAAAATGAGAGCTCTGTTCCATGTCAACAAATATTTTCAGAAGGTGTGAGGCCTGCTTAATTTATGAAATATGGCAAGTTGAACTGCAAGGTAAAAACAGATTCTAAAGTCCTGGTCAATGCAGGCATCATATGTGATAAAGCTCCTGTGACAGTTGCCATGCCAATGGAAAATATTAATAGTAGCTCTGTATTTATACTCCATTTTGCTGTATGCAGGTCACCAATTAGTAAAGACTCCAGTGTACATATGTCATGTATTATTATCAAACACAGAAATTGATTTATGAATAAACTGGTATAGGTGTGCCAATACAATGTGATGATTTTCATATTGCTGTATTGATGAATTTGGTTGAATGTAAGGAACACAAAAATTGTGGGGAATCAGTAGTAAAATTCCATTTAACATAAGCTTTTTTTACTTTTTAAAACTTACATCTCGTAAGTGGTCTCCCTGGCACACAATACATTCTTGCAATGGTTTGCAACAGACATTTATCAACGGCTCTAATTTCATCCCTGATGTGCTGTTTCAGCTTTCCAAGCATGCAAGGTTTGTTCACATACACTTTGGCTTTCAAGTGCCCCCAGAGAAAACAGTCAGGTGCAAATACGGTAGGAGACTACACTAGCCATGCAATGTCACCAAAAGGTGAATTGATGCAGCTGGGAAACATAGGTCTCAATCCATCCATTGATTCCTGTGCTGTGAGTATTGTGGCTCAATCTTGCTGAAAGCAGAGCTCACCAATGACATTATCAGCATCCACTTCTAATGTCTCCAGCATTGCTCTATATCATGCTGAGTTTCCATAATTTTTGTTCCTTACATTAAATCTGACTCATCAACACAGTGACCTGAAAATTGTCACATTCTATTGGTCCATCTGTATTTACTTAAATTATATTTGAAAAAATTTAATATTAACATTTCTGTTTACAAAATCAAAATACCCATTTTTCAGATGAAAAATGTAGTAACATATAAGACTTTGCTAGACAAAACATAAACAACACACCAACAGAACAGGTCTGGGAATTTAAATAATTATTTAGGAAATTCAATAAGACAAGATGGTGGTAGAGATGAGGAAAATAAAAGGCAAATGTTTATACTGAAGTAGAATAATTTACAAACTTCAGTAAAATAGTTGCTGGGAGTACACAGTTAGGAGTCTATAAATTTTAATTATGCCATTGTTAGAATACATGAAATAAGGGATGCAAAAGAAAGAAGTGGAAAACTTTCACTAAACATGAAGTCTGAAAAAACTGTATCCATGTGAATTCATATCTCCAACAAACCTCATTGAGCAGAATCATAGCCATGATTACAGGTCCTGATATTTTTTTGCACATCCAGGGATGTTTATAGCTCATTCCACTGTGCCTTGTTTTGAATGTTTAAGGTCACAATTCTTTCAACCTAATGATGCTCAAGAATACAAAACAAAGCAGGTGCATAAAATTTTACAAAATGGTTTCATCATTTTAAAGAAGGATAAATGTCCACAGAAAGAGAAATGTTCCTGATTACAGTGTATGTGTTGACTTGTCTCTGCCAGGTGATTAAAGTATGACTCATGGCACACAGTGGCTGCATCCACTTATTTTATTGAATCTTACCTGAGGACAGTATGGGTGTGGACTGCTGTGTCTGCCAGGTGATCAAAGTATGTCATATGACACAGAATGGCTGTGTACACTTACAGTAGAACCCGGATAAGAAGTCTTTCAAGGGACCAGAGGATCAGGGACTTCTTAAGCGGGAAGACTTATTAAGAGGGAAAGCTTATTAAAAGCCTTTTTCCCCATAATTCGTTTGACTGTAGTTACGGGCATGTTCAGCCGCTTTGCCACTTCCACTCAGGTCAAGGTAGGATTTGATTCCACTTCTGTAATCACCCTCAACTTCTCTTTCAGTGATAAGGCTTTGTGTTTTATTCCTTTCTGGGTCATGGTTACTGCAATAATGATAAATATAATGAAAAAGTAACGAATTAAAATACAAAAGAAGACTCGTTCGCGCTAATGACTGCAGCTATTAAACAATGTAAACACCACCAACAGCATCTAAACAGACAACGTAATGCACATAACTTACTGTAACTGCAACAATTTTCTGGGGTGTAGGATTCAGTAGTATACGTATGCAGATAGTAATACACAGTAGCCAGCAGTAGCACCCATAAATTGGTTCAATTGACGTAACCAGCGTGTTACTGTTCTAGACTTAAAGCAGCTTGTTGCCGTGTTGCTGTTCGGGGCACCTCGGTAGAGATCAATCACATCATAGCATATATCGATATATCGCATATATCGATTGTCTTATATATTGAAACTTATTAAACAGGTAAAATTTCATAAAAGATCATACTCTTGGTATCATGAGATTCGACTTCTTAGGCAGGAAGACTTAATAAGCGGGAAGCTTCTTATCCTGGAAAAATGAACGTACGCATTATGGATTTTATTTCGGGACTTTAAAAATCAGACTTCTTACAGGGGAAGACTTCTTATCCGGGTTCTACTGTATTTTATTGACTCTTCCCTGACTACAGTAAGGGTGTGAACAGCTGTATCTACCATGTGATTGAAGTGTGCGTCACATGACAAAGAGCAGTTGTGTCCACATGATGTATTGAATCTCACCTGACTACAGTACGAGTGTGGACTGGTGTCTCTGCCAGGTGATCAAAGTATGAGTCATGTGACACAGAGCGGTTGTGTCCACTTGATTTATTGCTCGTAGGCCCTGGCGACAAAGTATCACGGTCCGAGTTCTGCTCAGCACTGGGCTGTGACTCTAGGTCCAATGTTGCTGAGTTTCGACACGAGTTTGCTCCAGAAGCAAGAGATTCAGCACTTTTCACAGGCCGCAGTCTCCGCTGTCCCTGAGCCAATTCATTTTCTGTCACAGCTTTCTCCTGCTTAATTAAAGTTTCAGATAACTCAAATAAGCTGGTAAAAGTCATATCTCTCAAAACATACTAATCTGATGACTATTGCAGGAAGTACCATTAATAAGTGACTACACTTTGCCATCAAAAACCAACATTCTGTCTCTCATAACACAGTTTAATGGTTACGCTAAGACTGGTAGAATACATCCACATGTCAGTAAACATAACTATTACTCTGGACCCTTAGGCTTTTTCAAAGGCATTGTTTCAGAATTTGGACCTGTTTCTATCATCAGGTATTGTACCTGATGACAGAAAACGATCCATTTTCCAAAATGCTGTCTGTCCATGCAAATGTTCAAAACAATAGGCATGTTTATTGTGATGCATGATAATCAGAAATCCTTATTTACACTAACATTCACTTCTGCTCTGTTAACCACCATTCTCATCATCATTCTATCATCAGGATTAGAAAAATCCATTTTACAGATGTCACTACCTAAGACATGAGATTCACTCTGTTAACCAGATCAACAGGAGAAGAACAGCCTTAATGGTATCCCATTCTCAGCCACAAGTACTACTTTACTGTCTTCAAATTTGTACTGTTTCAGGTGAGTGAAGCCACTATACTAACCTGATTGGTTCCCAAGTCTGATGGAGTAGAAGCTTTATGCTGCTGTGGTTCTGAGTTCTTACGTCCAGATTTGCTAAAGAAAGATTTCCAGCCTAGTGGAGATCTTTTGCTAGAGGTCCCACTGCGTTTTCTGCTGGACCCTGGAAGCTCAATAACTGTGTGGTATTTGGCAGGAAGGTTTGCTGGTCCACCACCTGCAGAACACCAAATTTGCAAAAATCGGACTGAGTGACAAAACTTACCACCACAATAATACACAATGGAGAGAATCATGGAAAGAAAATAACATACGTTTCACAGCACTGCCAGTACAAGTGAAATAAATACCGTATGAACCACATAGATGTATTGTTTCCCTATTTCAGTACTGAAAACCCAGACTTCTTAAATTTACGTATGTAGAAAACACCACAACAGGTTCAATGTTTCATGGTAGCAGGTGAGTTTAATGCAGTAGGACAGGTTGCTATTATATGCTGCAGCTTAAAGACCTCAGGTCATGTACATATGCCTTCTGTGCACAAAGTGAATGCCTACAGTGAAGGTCACACCCACCAGCCTGTCTGCATGTTATAAATGAACTACTGAATAGACTTTGATAAAGCTGGTTACTCACAGAATATATTATAAGTTACCTCGTGACTTTAGCAAATTCAATCTTCATGGACTTCATCAAAAACAACTGCACTGTGTAAACAAGCCCGATCCTTCACACTCTTTTTTGGTCTAACTGAACTTAAGGACCATGCAGGTTCGTGCCTTGGTAGGCAGACCTGAGGGAAAGAGACCACTTGGAATACCTATGCATAGATGGGAGGATAATATTAAACTGGATCTTCAAGAAGTGGCATGGGGAGGCATGGACTGGATTGATCTGGCTCAGAACAGTGACAGGGCTCTTGTGAATGCAATAATGAACCTTCAGGTTCCATAAAACGTGGAGAGTTTCTTGAATAGCAGAGGACCTGTAAGCTTCTCAAGGAGGACTCTGCTCCTTGGAGTTAGTTAGTTAGTTAGTTAGTTAGCAGGTTGGTGCCATAAATTGTCAACATGATACAAAACCCTTGGTGCTTCATACTGGCCCAAAAATGTGCTCTGAACCGTGTACTGGAGAACAGGAAAATTCTCTAAGAATTTTCCATGAAATAATTACCAAAATATGCTGCACAGAAAAGATTTTTGGATATTTCTAAAAGTAAATGTGGTAATCTTGTCTCTATGTTTCATTTTTTTTACATGGTTTTGACCATCATTTCTATATAATAAACATAATTTTGTCTCTCTCTCTCTCACACACCCCCACACACACATGCACACGTGCACGCACACACACCCCACACACACAGACACACACACACACACACACCTGCCAGGATTTTGTTACACTGAGATTTCACTCTACATATGAGAAATGCCACAAATCATTTGAACTATTGAGTTCAGAATACATTAGAACCCCTGCATCTGTGGATTCGGTAAAATGAAAAATTCCAGAAATAAACAATTCATAAGTTTCAAATTGCGCTCCATTCTGAGTAACATGGTGAAACCTGCCCACCCCGTCACGCTCAGTACGACTCATCTCTCTTTGTCCTCTGTACCCACGCTGGCCCGCTTTACTCGCGTCCACAAGTATAACAATGTACAATGTATTTTATTATTATTTAATGCTGGTAATGTCTTATTGTGCGTAATTTATCAATTAAACTTTATCATAGGTATGTATGTAAACGAAAAACAACTTATATATAGGGTTCGCTACTATCCGCGGTTTCGGGCATCAGCGGTAGGTCTTGGAACGTATTACCCGCGGATACAAGGGGACTACTGTACTTTATTCTCCTGCATTCTCTCTAAAATTCTTATGACTGAAATATACGGGTCATTCAGGAAGAAAGGTCAGTATTTTGGGAGGTGATAGTTATCTGTCATTGTGAGAATAAAAGCTCATATGAACATGTGTCTAATTCTGAATGGTTACCGAGATACAGCAGTTTGAATCTACAATACAAAGGCATTGTGAATGGTAATAAAGAAAGAAAAATTACTTACTGTTATTTTTATTTTTATTTAATGTTTAAATGACAAATTTTTACACAGACATGACAAATTAGTTACAGTCCACAATAAACTTTCAAAAATCCTGCCAACCTCAATGCATTTAACAACTAGCATATGAAGATTGTATGCTGTTTGTCTGAACTGATCCTCACATTTCTTTATGTGGGCAGCAGCACCCAAAATTCGAGCGAACAATTCATCTCATGTACCCAGCTTTCTTTTGTAAACTTTGCTCTTCATCCAACACCCACAAACAAAAATCTCATGGAGTTAGGTCTGGAGATTCAAACAGCTCTAACTCAGTAACCATTCAAAATTAGACACATGTTCATATGAACTTTTTTTTCACAATGACCAATACCATCACCTTCTAAAATACTGACCTTTCCTCATGAATCACCCTGTATACCAGTGTATGCAGTTATCTTGATGCTTGAGCCCCCTAACACTGCACACAGCTTTAGTCAGCATGGTCTGGCCATTCCTTTGCTTACTTTGTAATAGCCAGGCAACATTATACCCATTCCAGAAACATTTACTCTACTGGAAGTACACGGTCTTATTGCAATGTGATGGTGGGTCCCATCACCAGTCTGCTAGGACAGTTGACAAAGCAAGGGAGACTGCACACAGAAAATTAAGAATATATGCACTTTTTATATATGTAGCCCCCAGGAGCACAATCTAATGCTGTTCCTGTTACTTGATATGAGGTAAATGAGAAAATGGCTATTTATGTATCTGCTTAACACATAATATAATGTGAATCCCAATACACACAAACTTCACTTAAATGAATAAATATGCTTCCATCAGGGCACAATTTTGTGTGCTCTATTAGAATTTTCTTTTTTCTTTAATTAAAATACATGATACACAGAAATTTGTTTCCAACGAACTGCACAATATATAGCTTTTGATGCTCCTACATGTTTTAGCCATGAACTGCAGCCATCTTCAGGGAGCTACAGTACTTGAGGACACATGCAGGGTGTTATGCAACCTCTAACGTGTACATGGTGAATTATATACATGTGGTACCATTCCACAATTAATTAACAAAGATTAAAATTGCACTAAAATAA
Source organism: Reticulitermes speratus (assembly GCA_021186555.1). Classification (NCBI taxonomy): domain Eukaryota; kingdom Metazoa; phylum Arthropoda; class Insecta; order Blattodea; family Rhinotermitidae; genus Reticulitermes; species Reticulitermes speratus. The sequence continues at coordinate 25,194,573 of JAJKFL010000042.1, read as the reverse complement.
CAATACAAATAGTATATTAAAATTTATGTAAAATGTTGTATCCATACATCTTGTAATAACAGATTTTTCTTTGGTTTGTGATGGAGCAGAGATCTGAAGTCTTTTCGAAGCTCCGTGTGTACTCCACACCACACTGCAACATGCCTAACTGCAAGTGAAATTACTGAAAACAAGGCAATAAAATAAAGGTTGAATCATTAAAATCTTACAGATGGAAGAAAAGATACATGCAAACAACTACAGACCACAGACCTTCTCTATGTATAAAAGACTTGCTGCATAACAAAACACACATATCAGCACTCACCAACTTCAATGTACTCTTGTTCCACCTTGCCAGATAACAGTAAGGCTCGATTGCGGGCTTCTTCAAGAGACAACAGTTTGGTTGGTGTGGATATGGCAAGAGATTTCGGTCTACTGCGCTTTGGAGTCACTGAAAACAACAGATCAGAGCAAACAGATACACAGGCAGACTATGGTACTACAGCACATTTTGTAGATAATGCTTCTGTGAATATGAGTCAGTTCAAGTTGACTGGAGGGGCATGTGGCTCTTCTCCCACAGCACATGTACACAGTATGGCACCACTCATATGGTGAAACAAACAATAAAACACCACTCACTAAAGTGGCAACTTCATAGATTTCTAACTTTTATATCACTGAGGCCATAATATTATACAAAGCTGTAATACACTTTCCTTGCTCCACTGTAACCACAACTTTGGACACATGTGCCTCACAATCAAACTACCTGAAGGTATTTAACCTTTCTGGGTATATATTTACATCTGTCATAAACATAATAAGCATCAAGTCAGACCTCTCTACTGATATGTATACCTTCTGTAGAATAAGTTTGAAATTGCTGCATCCAACAGCAGGAACACTCCATCCTGCATGTCACCTGACCTTCACAGAAACAGCACAAATGGCATCCGCAAGTTCTTCCAAAGAACTTTCATAATATCTCATAAGAGTTCATGTGTATTAATGCAATTCTTATTCCCTTCCACTACATTTACATGTTTTTGTAAAACTGCAGACGTTAAGTTAAAACAGGTGGGATTGCTGTTCATTATCAACACTGAAAGGGATAACAATGTTGTATATCTGCGATAACAGTAACTATTGTGATGAGAAGATTATCAAGTGGATAAAAATACCTAACCAAAACTTTAACTTGATACTTCATAAATATGTTGAGTGCAATTAAATTCATTACACACACAAGAAATCAGTCAAACTGCTCATCACCAGAGCAAATGATGAAGATCCTGCCCATAGGGACAAAGCAGTAACTAAAAATAAAAGAACTGTGCCTCTCCCAAGTGCCACTGATAACCTCTACAGTACACTGTATAAAATTACTGAATCAATTCCTTAACAAAATATAATTTTTGGTATACTGAAAGTAACCCACCTTTATCTATTCATGGTGTATGAGAAAACACTGTCAGTGGCTCAGACCATACACTAATGAATAGTTAATTGAAAATGATGTGGAATGAAGCGGTTGTGGACTCTTTCAAAACACCATCCCATCATTAGCCTAGAGGACTGAGGAAAAGAACCACAAATCCCAATCAGGAGCATTGGTGTCCCTGTCGAGATTCAAACTATGCACATCCCAAAGATACTGTATTTCCCAAACCATAAGAGGTACTTTTCTTCTTGGGAAGTACTGTATTAAATTCACTTGTGTCTTAAAGTCCAAAGATGTGCCAGTATGAACTTCAGTGCAGCCAAGATTCATGCATTTGGCTGGATGGATTAACAGTAGTTATCACATGACTCATCGTTGGAAGCAGAGCAACAAAGCTTCATTGTTCCTTACAGTAGTTTTTCAGTGCCACACAGTGATAATGAGTTTATTTAAAATAAATTTGTTATCCTAATGGAATGTGGAGTGAACAGATAAGGATTTTGTACACTGTAGGTGTCAAATTAAATTACATGGAGAAAATGATACACCAATAGACAAAGCAAACAAAAGAATTATGGAAGTTCAAAAAGAATAAATGCTCTTTTTGTACATATTCTGCAAAATGGTCTGACCTCAAACCAAGGTGAAGAACTGGATCACAGACAAAAGAAACAACAGAATCTCTGTGCCTGCAAAAAATGGGCCATCACTGATTGCTTCACTGATATTGCTGGGATGACACCTTGAAAATACAGGTTTATGAAACGGTATGGACTGGGAAACATGAGAGCTGTGAAGTATTTCAAGAAATGCGGGATCAGCAAATGCCATTGGTGGTACTGAAAATGACGTATTGTTTGAAGAAAGTGGAAGTTCAAACAGTAACAACAGTAATGAAGGGTGTGATAGTAAAGGTAAAGCAATCCCATTACAGACCTGGACAGGCCCTTAGGGTTCCAGGAGGTTGAGGCTCCCAGATTTCTAGACAATCGGCACATGAAGGTGGTAAGGTTGTCAGCCCTACGCACTGGCCGCATTTACCCCCCAGGAAATATTCCTGGTACTCACTTCTGTTAGAGGCTGAGTCGACCCCAGGGCCATAGTGCGACCGAAAGGATTATGTCAATGAAAAATTCCGACACCATCGGGAATCGAGGGTGTGATAGTAGTGATGATTTTAACGGATTCTATGACCAGTAGAAACTCTGTACTGTACTACCATTTTGTTGAGTAAGTATTTGTAAATTTGAGCCTCGAACGTGAAGGAATTTTTTCTGCCCTAAATATGCCTTTGAAAATCTTTGTGTGTCTTCTGGTCTGGAAGACATGGTAAGTCAGAAGTGTTACTGCTTAAGCAAATTTGCTTGGCTAGCCCTTGTTACACACACTCAAAAGCTACAATTCTGAACAGTGAAGTCTCACATTATATTATGCTTATAGTTCATACAGCATAATAATAATAATAATAATAATAATAATAAAATAAAAAAAGGGACAACCATCCCATTAAGACATGGAATAATGAAGTCCATTAAAATGGTTAAGGTATAATCTAAAATACATTCAGCAAACAGCAATACCTTGGGGATGAGGTATGTTGCCTACTGGTGGAAGAGCGTCACAGAAAATGAGGTCAGCATAACAGACAAGGAACTCTGTAACAACAGCTTGAACACCAACACCCTGTAGAGCTGCCACTCCACCCACTTCAAGCTCCTTGCAGCGCAAAAGGTTTGGTGCCCATACAATGGCCACATTACGAGGGGTCATGCCTGTCATGTGACCACGTTCTGCTACACGAGCCAAGTGCTGCATCAAGTATTTTAGAGTTCTGTAAATAACAGAGTGCAGTAGAAACATTCATGTAATTTACTTTATAGCATATACTTTCCAAATCATGGCACTATTGGCACCCAGGCAACTACTGAATCAGATCAATAAACTATATCTTTTTAGCAACAATTACATTGCTCATAATTTCCAATTCTTGTAAAATCACTCAGCTGTTACTGGAGAACCAAGTAAACGCATCGCTTAGCCAAATTAGGAAACTGTCAGAAACTCGATTCACAGAATATATATATTATGACCTGATATTATGATTTGAATTGACGATTTCAAGATGTATGCCACAACCCTCTGCAGAAATTACATATAATAAACATTAGCTGTAAGCAATATTACTTTAAAATTTATAATGCAAAAACAGAAGTCATGGCACTTAAATGAAGTGAGCATATTACAACAAAAATAATTACTCACAACAATGTAATTGAACAATAAAGGACGATAACTGTTTGGGATGTAGTGAACTGTATAAAAAATACGATGTAGTAAGCTGCAAAGTAACAACATGTATGAGGAACAACTGAACACACATTTAAAACCAGCAATAAGGAAACACCATCAAAATTATACAAGATAAAGATGGACCATAAAACAAATCAAAAAATAAGGGAAGAAATATACATACATACTGTATTTACTCCAATGCAACAGGAGGTACAACTGAAGTTAACTGACACAATCTTCTTTTTTGGAACTTTATCCATCATCTTTTGGCTCCATTTCTGTTTTCAGGCAAAGAAGCACCAAACCTGGTGGACCCCTTATATCAAGCTAATCTCAGTCACCAACTGAAGTTAATTGACACACTCTTCTTTTTTGAAACTTTATCCATCATCTTTTGGCTCCATTTCTGTTTTCAGGCAAAGAAGCACCTAACCTGGTGGACCCCTTATATCAAGCTAATCTCAGTCACCTGGTATCATACACACACACACACAGTAACTTGTTAAAGATATGCACCTGAGAACAGATCCAGTCCAAGGGTATATCTGATGCAGTGGATGGGACCGATGATGATATGTTGTGGAATGGCAGTGAAGAGGATGGGGATGTTAGGAGTGAGTGTGATGAAGATGAAGGCACTGACTGTGAAGAGGGAGACAGTGACACTGACTGGTAAAAGTAGATAGACTCTGACATGCTTTGTGTATTAACTGTATGCAATTAATAGTCAAGTATTCTTAGCAGACTTTTATTTTTGGGGGTCATCTTAGATTAGAGTTGTCTTGGATTTGGGTAAATATGGTACATATATATATATACAATTTAAATGAAATCATTTTGGATTATAAACGTAAGTAAACACGGTCACAATTTGTCGACAGTTATTAAAAATGAAACTTGGGAATGTATTTATGTAAATGATGATATTAACGGGTTTTTACTACATTTTTTTTAATATTTTGGAAGCTTGTTTCCCTGTTAAATGTGCAAATTTTAGTATCACAAAAAATGGTTGAATTAGAACAGGTATAAAGGTATCTTGTAGACATAAAAGGAGTTTATATATCCTTAGCAGAAGCTGGAGTGACCTATGAGTCAAAACATATACTCAATACTGTTCAATTTTGAGAAAAATGATAAGAGAAGCAAAGAAACAATATTATAGTCAATTACTAGCTTCATCAGATAATAAAATAAAAACTACATGGAATATTATAAAAAATGAGACAGGGAAAGTATGTACTTCAGAGCAGATGCCCCTCATATTAATAAATTATGATACAGTAGTAAATCCAGAAAAAGCAACAGAAGCTTTTAATACTTTTTTAACTATAACTGATAGTCTAAATCTAAAGAGTGTTAAGGAAAGGTCTGCTATTTCATTTTTTAAGAGATTCTTATCCATATAGTTTCCCTAATATGAAAACAATCCCAGTAACAGAAGCAGAAATAATAGGTATAATTAATTCCTTAAAATCTAAAAATTCATCAGGATATGATGAAATATCAAGTAAAATTCTAAAATTATGTGGACCACAAATTACTAGACCATTATGTTATATTTGTAATAAATCTATTTCTATGGGTATTTTCCCTGATTGTCTTATATATGCTGTAGTAAGCCTCTATATAAAAAGGGAGATAAGTCCACTATGATGAATTATGTACCTATTTCATTACTGACAGCAATTTCAAAGGTATTTGAGACAACTATGTATCATAGACTAAATCATCATTTACAAGTTCATAACACTTTGGTATTTCAGTAGTATGGACTTAGGAAGAGTACGTCAACTGACAATGTAGCTTAGAAATTAACTGATAGTATACTCCAAGCTTGGAATAAAAAAATGCAAGTTGGAGGAATGTTTTGTGACCTAGCTAAGGCTTTTGATTGTGTACACCATGAAAGTTTGTTATTAAAATTACAAAATTATGGTATTCAAGGAGTAAATGCTGACTGGTTTAGATCATACCTATCCAACAGGAAGAAAAGAGTGGAGATAAAAACTAATACTGCTCAGAGTTACCACTCCACTTGGGAAATTGTGAAACATGGGGTCCCTCAGGGATCAGTTCTAGGGCCATTGCTTTTCATAATATACATATATAAATGATTTACCATTGAAGATTAATACTACTTCAGATCCCATAATCTTTGCTTATGACACTAGTGTCATCACTTCTAAAGACAATTATGATGATTTTAAACAGATATCAAATCTTGTTCTGTCCCATGTGTGAATGGTTTGATGCTAATCAGTTGGTTCTAAATGTGGAAAAAACAAATACAATGAAATTTACGATTACTATGTACCTCATAATCCATTGGCTGTTGGATATGGAGATAAACTTATAAAAGAAACAAGGATAAAATTTCTTGGTAAACAAATTGATAATCTCCTTAACTGGAAAAGTTATATAGGTCAAATAATTCCTAAAATGAGTGCTGCATGTTTTTCAGTTAGGAGGCTGTTTCATATTCTAAACATAGATACTCTTCGGATGGTCTACTTTGAATACTTTTATTGTGTAATAAAATATGGAATCACTTTTTGGGGAAATTCTACTGATGCAGATCGGGTATTTATATTACAAAAAAGGATAGTTAAAATTATGGCTGGTGTTGGATCTAGAAGTTCATGCAGAAGCTTATTTAAAAACCTGGCTATCTTACCTGTCCCATGTCAATACATATTTTCATTGATGAAGTTTGTTGTGGAAAATCAGGAAAATTTTCAGACTAACTCATCAATACATGGCATGGATACAAGAAACAAGACTCAGCTTCACAGGCCTACTGCCAATCTCTCACGCTTTCAGAAAGGTGCTTCTTATGCTGGTATAAAGATTTTAAATAGTCTACCTTCCAGTATTTTGAATCTCAGAAATTATAAATTACATTTTAATGTTGCACTGCAAAGATACCTTATGGATCATTCTTTTTACTCACTTGCTGAATTTCTGACACATAGGAGGGATACTTTTTATGACCATAAATTATAACCTGTAATTTGTATTTTCTGGCCTATGATTTGTATTCAAGATGCTTGAAATTGTATTATGATTTTAGTGTGACTTTTTAATATGTGTTCTATGTTTTGTTATACAGGTTTGATTTTCTGTGTGTTGTTATTTGTCTTGCTTTGTTTGTCTTTGTGTATTGTACTATTGTTTCATATCTGGCTGACTTATGACAGGTTTTGGATCTATGAAATAAATGAATGAATGAATGAATGAATGAATCAATCAATCAATTAATTAATGTACGTACATACATACGTACGTACATATCTACATATGTATGTATGTATGCATGCATGCATGTATGGACAACACTGATTAACAATGAAGAATGCCCACATTCCCAAGTTAGTGCATAAATACCCTCAAACTGGCAGAAGAAAGAGATCAATCAAGGAAACAAGCCAGAAAACAGCTTATACCCTGTTGCTGATGATAATGAAGGTACAATCAAAACCAGATATAGCACCACCCTCACTTAGCACCCATGAAAGTCTGTGAACATAAATTCCCTACTACAGAGTATTTTGATTTCCTACCACCCTCGATATATTGCCACAAACTGCAGTGAGCAAACAATGGCCCTATATTGAGGCCTGACTGTATATGACAATGACAAGTTTCTTACACGAAGGTAAAGTTATCACTGTGCATGCCATGAAGCCACATGGAGGAGTGGGCGTACTGTTCCACACATTTGTAACCTTGGCACTAGACAGACAGAGGTGAGTGATCACCTTCATGCTGAAGGTGTTTTACCATTGGAAAAGAAGCCTCCTGTCCCCACTGAACAGGAGGCTGGGTGGGCCACAGGGCTACTGTTGATGCCTGAAACAGGAGAAAAATTCTACCTCTGCCAGGAATCAAACCATTTCTTGGTAAAATACCTGTAATGGGGTGGTGGTAGCTTCTGCACAGCATCCCTCATGCGTAGAAGTCTGTAGCCCTCTTCTTGGCTTGACTGAACAGCACTTACAAACGTGTGGTAGAGCTGGTATGTACACAGTGGGTTTGGAAGCTCACGGAAGTACATCTTGAGCAGTGATGCAACTGAGTGAATGTCCTGAAGAATTGCCTCATCCTCATAGAGAGCTGGTACTCGATCCTCATCAAATGCATTCCTGTACACATTCAAGTGATCATCTGTAACATTAGACATCAGCACCTAACCTGCTACTGGAAGATTAATGAATGCACTCTTACAGAGTTATAATCTGTAATGAGCAACACTTTCAGGTCCTAAGCTTACACAGCATTGGATAGGATAACTGGTAAAAAATTACTTGACTCATGACTTAGAGAGGGCATGGAAGAAAGTGGCTACAGCCTAATAAGGTAAAGCAATCCCATTACAGGCCTGGACAGGCCCTTAGGGTTCCAGGAGTTTGAGGCTCCCAGATTTCTAGACAATCGGCACATAAAGGTGGTAAGGTTGTCAGCCTATGCACCGGCTGCCTACAGCCTAATTTAAGATATTGTTCTAGCACTTTCCTAAGGGACTGAGGAAACACAAAAATCTCAGCCACGTTACTAGTCTCTGGACTGAGATACGAACCCTGAAGTGTTACTCTCACAACTGCAACACTCAGTGAGGATGTCATCACCTGGGTCTTATAATATCCCTTTCTCAACATCCGTTAAGCCTCATCCAAGCATCTGTATACAGCTCTCATACCGAAAAGTATCAATTAATAGAATAACCAAATATTGACAATAAAATAAACAAATACATAGATAAGTAAGTAAATACATAAATAAATAAATAAAATAATCAGATTTGTGAGTTCATTACTTGATTATCTGAAAAATGCAGGGATCAGCTTACATTTGAAAACTTCATTACTACTCTATCAAGGATAATGGTTTAGCCTACTTCCTTCACTTTACAATGAAAGATATGCTTACAGTAACATCACATCCTTGTTTCCATTCACCTGTGTGGGTCCCTCCCTAACAACATATAAACCAACTAACAAGTTTCCAAATGAACAAATCTAAAATCAAATTTCCACAGCTGTTACACTAATAAGCACAATATCAAGTTATCTTCAGTAACAGACATGAACTGTGACTAAATATTTTGGCTAAAATTAGCCATTATGAAGTCAATTCCAGATATTTCTTAATGCCAAATATACTAAACATAACACATTTAAGTATCCAGTACACCTTATAATAACCTTTTTGGAATCAAAATAACATGTTCATGTTACATCCAAATTCTGCTGTTAGACCACTCACTAAGTTGTTTGTTCATGAATATAATAATAATAATTATTATTATTATTATTATTATTATTGTTGACAATTTCCATGTAACTTAGATGAAAAACTGGTGGGTAATGAACAGCCATATTGATGGCTAAAATTCGGAAACATCAAGGGAGAAACAGAAAGTACAATAAGTGGCAGCACAAGACCAAGCAATTAGGACAAACTATTTTAAAAATAAAATTTTGAAAGAAGAAGTTGACAGTAAATGCCAGTTATGTAAACAACATGAAAAAACTATCGACCACCTAACCTCAGGATGCCCCATTTTGGTGAAGCATGAATACTTAATGAGACAGGATAAAGTTGGTGCACATTTACATTATTCAATATGCAAAGCATTAGGCATCAAAACAACAGACAAATGGTATACATACACGCCCAAACCAGTATGTGAACATGAACATGTGACAGTGTTATGGAATCAATGGGCACATACAGACAGAGAAGTTGCAGCAAATAGGCCACATATAATAATTAAAAACAAAAAGGAGAAAACATGTATACTGATAGATGTGGCAATACCAGCAAACAGAAATGTCACACAAAAGTAAGAAGAAAAGAAACTAAAAAATAAGAGTTTATGTATAGAGATACAGCAAATGTGGAACATGAAATGTATGATTATACCGGTAGTAATTGGAGCCACTGGAATAGTAACAAAAGGTTTGAAGAAAAATGTAGAAGCCATACCAGGAAAACATTCAACAGATTCACTACAAAAGACAGCTATACTTGGAACATCACACATAATACAGAAAATACTGCAGTCTGAAACTTGAAACCTGAGCGGTGGGGATCACAGTTGGTTCAAGAGAAGTACCAGGGAGAAAAGGCCTAAGAGAGGAGATGAATAATAATAATAATAATAATAATAATAATAATATGTAAACCTTTAAATGAAGGCATTTAATGTGAACTGGTGAGGTCTGTGTGCCAACATTATCTAGGTCGGTCTTTTAAATTTTTGGGCGTGGTTTACAAAAAACATTTATATCATACAAACCAAAGAAGCTGGAATAATGAAATAAGTGGCATTTTGTGGGGAATAAAACAGATATTTCAGCGCATCTTATAAAAAGCAGTAAAAATTCCTAGTGCCTAAACACACAAAATTATTTTCCAAACGTTTCAAAATTTTCAATTTCCTTACTTACATTTTGGTTTGAGGTCCCAATTTTTTGTAGGGAGGTTCTACATTAAGTCTTAAAGTTGTGCCTTGATATGGTACTCCCCAAAACCGCTTCTCAACACACACAATCCCACATCATTTTTAATGGCACTTCACTAAACATTTCGCTTCACACCCCCTGGCCAAAACACAAGTCACATACCTGCTGTGTGGCAGATGGAGTACGCCAATGCTTGCTGTTGTTATCGTTAAGCGTGTCTACTTGTGTGCTAACACTTCATGGTCTCTCTAATGGCCTTGGTACAATCTGTTGCTGTCCAGCATGTGCAAATATTATTTCTCATGAAGGTTAATCGATAATCTCTTATGTGAAATTTTCTTACCCTCATATGAGGAAAGAAGAATGTATCCATCCAGAAAGTCCAGATCTAACAGATGGAAGAATAATTTATATGTCAATTTCCATGTGTGATGGCTGTTGGAGTAGCTGCCAGACTGCTGACCAAAGGAAAATAAACTGCATACAACATTTCTAAAGCGTTCAGACTGGCTCAAGAGCCCAGAAAACCTGTTATACAACGGGAGCGTGAGTTCCTTCCTTGGGGTATAGTGGCCGCAGCATAAAGCTACCCACTCGCCTCCATTTAGTGCGGAGTGAAGAATGAGTGGAGCTATACCTCTACTCCCCTACATGACTTCATGCTGTGCACAGTGAAACCATTTACAGCATTTCAATTCTGTTGTCCCACATCTTGGATCCACGGTGAATGGGATATTTAAATACTGTTTCGTGAGGATGGGACACACAGCATTTTGCCACTGCCTCAGACAATGGACAATGTCTAATGTAATATCAGTACACTAAACCAAATACTGCCACATACCTTTAGTGAAACATATGTTATCAGCTTCCTCCTTGTGTGCATTACTGTGTTACTTACAGGGAAAGCATTCAATGGGTCCACATTATACTCAGATTCAGAAGTTCAAAGCAAAGGAATACAGCAAAACAACACAACAATAACAAATGTTACCTGAGCTTCTGGATATTGGATGTAACACCAGACAGACGGTAGATACCATCCACAATACCATGGCTTTCAATAAACTCTGCACAACACTTCAAAACCATGGGAACTGGAAACAGAAAATGTTCATGTGTTAAGTCTTCTGACATAAAAATAACTTTTCAGTCCCAAAAAGCTAATTATTATGAAGGTTCAGCAATGTTAACACTAACTCAACAAATGATCCTATCAAATGCATACACACAAAGTGGGTGAAGTAATAATAAACAGACACAATAGCAACAATACCAAACTGACAACCCTGCAACAACATCACTGTGCCCAGTGATTCAACTACAATAGGCCTACTTTTATTCGTACCATTAATATAAGTACTTTAATTTGTACTTCATGTAATTCACAATTGTGTACTATCATTTATTCCACTAATATCAAATACTAACAATATTTACACTGCAAATAACACCCATTACAATACTATCTGCCCACATACATTTCTGACTTCCATTTGGAAACTCACGAGGTTCCCACACCAACATTCTTGATCTTCCTACCTGCCCAGCCCATTTTAACTTAATGAACCTGTCCATCTGGGGATGGAGGCCACACAGATTTCACTCTGCTGTGACGAGGGCATTTAAATCAAACGGAAAAACTGCAGCATTTCACATGAATGGTCATTAAGTCACAAGAAATGAATTCTTCACAAGCAGCCACATCCATCCATCCATCCACTCATCCGTCCGTCCATCCATCCATCCATAATCATACATGCATGCATGCATGCATACCTACCTACCGACCTACATACCTACATCCATCCATGCATATATACAAACATACATACATAAACTTCCCATCACATAAGCAACATTACCTTACAAGCTCTCAGTATTATATATTCTGGAACATTCTTCTGGGCAAAAACCCATAACAGAGTACTGGCAACAATACACAATATCCTTGTTTAAACCAGTTCTACATTACACACCTTCTATAAAATATTGTCTTCTCCCTCAGAAAACATCATCTCCCACCCTGCAGAATCAACATTCATCACAGTTCAACACTACAACAGCAATCTGCTAACAACTCTGTCTGTTACTGAAATGTGAATGCCAGAAATTGCACCCAGAAGCCTCTGTATTCATATGTGTTTGGCTGAGTCTGTATGGTCCTATAGAATTTCTCTCACATGTATTGCCAGCATAAAGTAAGCAACTGTTTACCTTCCCACACCTTGGTTTAACCTTCATTGGCCTAAGTGACCATACACTGGTCTCTAGAATGAACTGGTGAGTAGGTTAGCATGCTATACCCTAAATACAAGTAAATACCTGTCACATTACTAACAGAGACCAAAACGGTTTCCTCTTCAGTTGCCAGGCTAGCATTGGAAGGGGATAAGAATGTTCTATTCATAAAGGCACAATGCTACACAAAGGTCAGGAAATGTAACTCATAGATGACAAGTTTTAAAAAAATAAATGTAAAGATGTTAAAATATGTTGGCATATCCAAAACCAGCATAAAATAATACCCCTGTAAACAGCGAAAACAACAGTCAAAAAAACCTGTAAAAGCAGATGAAATAAGATGCAATCTAACAAAGACAAATCCAACTAAATAACTGTACTTTCATTTAGATGAACAGATTCATTCTTAAAAATTCAGTTATTTGAACCTTATAACTTTGAAAGTGTAATTTATACAAATTTTCCAAATTGCAGTATTTTGGAAATACAGATGTCCATGACAACTGGCAGTGATGATGTTGCTTTGGTAGATAAAACTCATCAGCTGCAGATTAAGCAATGGACACATCAAGATGCAGCCATCTGAACTTACTTTCATGACCAGAGTTGAGCAAATGTTCTCCAAGGTCACAGCCAAAGACCCTCTCCTTTAGTATCCCTGACTGCTTGAGTCGTCGCCTTGAAGGGCGAGAGAGAATGAAGGAACGAAAGAAAGCAATCAGTTTGCCATGCTTCCTCAACACGGGTTTGCTGGGTTGATCAGGTGTGGGTCGCTGGGCAAGATGGGCTGGAAGCTGTAGGTTGTGGGGCACTTTGTCTCCTATTACTGCCACACATTCGCATGGGAAGAAACCAACCTGGAAACCTCGCTTACCACGCCACCACACAGATTCTTCTGGGGGTGGCATGTCAATCACAGATATCATATCTCCTACCTGCAAAAAAAATTATAGTAAAATTTGGAAATCAAAGCTGTATGTTTATAAAACTTATACATAAGACATCATTCACTCTAGGTGACACAATATTATATCACACTGCTTTGTTGATGATGTTTGCTCTAATCCTCTGACTACCACATCTCGAGCTACAACCTACAAATAGATCATCAGGATATCCATGAAAATTTAAGAACACAGAGACCTCTGTGACCAAGACCAGAAGCAGAATGTGTTAAAAATGAAATATTTTGCACAGTTCTTTCATAGAGATGAAACTTGAAACCTGAGTGGTGGGTATCACCTTTGGTTCAAGAGCAGTACCAGGGAGAAAAGGCCTGTGACAACAGACAACGAATAATAATAATAATAATAATAAAAATAATAATAATAATAATAATAATGGACAGAAACCACATTTTATAGCCAGCACATTTTCCTGCAAGTCCTATGGTTTTTGAGATCATTAACAGGAACTGCTACATGGTGTGAACATATTTTAACTTGGCGATGGCGGTTACATACTCAGCAGAGCCTGACAGCCCATAATACGTCAGATAGGGACCTCACAGCAAGGCGTGAGAGCACAACAGTTAACAGCCCGCCCACCGACTTAACTGTTTGGGCACTGATTCTCCCTGCCATGGCAGGTAGAAAAACACAGGACAGACGAGCAGTATGTTAAATCAGTTTTGCCTGAGGATGGGGACGGAGCTAGTCCCCGAAATGTTGTATTCAAACGAGTTGACGCAGCTGTGTGCCCGAGAAGACTATATTGAATCATGTCGCCGCGAAAGTTTTAAAACTTATATATTTTAACTTGTTTGTTCAAGAACCAACAATGGTCTTCCAAACAACCTGAAGGTTACTGAAGTCTTATTCTCGAGCACAAGTAAGAAAAAACATAAGAAAGTCTCTAATGAGCTTAGACTGTACTGAAATCAGTTACGCACATACTTCCTTCCTTGTTATACCTGGAAATGAAGAAAATCTGTGCATGACAGAAAACAAAGACTTGGTACTTGCCTCAAATGAAATCTCATCCCCAGCCTGGGCTGTGTATCTCTTGACTGAATATGCTGCAGCAACAGCTGGAGTATTTATGGGACAATTGTCTCCATCTGGAACAAGGAGCCGGCGTCCTCGATTATCCAACTCCAGCCAGTTCAGCACTGGACCGCAATTGATCAGGTTCCCAGCTATCTGGGAGAAGCGACCCAAATACTCAGTCAACAGGCAATGTACACTCTCCTGAAAGTTAAAAGGAAAGTTCTAGCATTTAGTTCTGACTTATTATGTCACAACATATTATTTTTCAGAACACAGCATATACAATGAAATCATGCATCAGTATTCTTAAAGTGCAGCAGTAACCCACACAATATACATGAACAAGTACTTGAAACAATAAAACTAGTACATCTGTTTCACATGACACACCACCCTTAACCAATTAACTAATTCCATGGTTCAGAGTCTTTCTTTAAAAGACAATAGCCATTCAGCATTTCATGGAACCTGAAGGTTCATCACTGTGTTCAAAACGGTTCAATATAGTCCCTTACCTGGCTCAACCAAATCAGTCAATACCATTATCCTAGTCACCATAAATACATTGTAATATCATTGTCCCACCTAAGCTTGGTCTTCCAGATGGTCTGTTCTTTTGAAGTTTTCTGACCAAAATGATGTAAACATTTTGCAGCATTCACATGCACACTAATTTTGCTGTCTATCTCACCCTTCATGATCTGATTACCATGGTAGCATACTATGATGTGAAGAGTACAAATTATGAGGCTGAAATTTGAGATCCTATCTGACATCTGATAACATGTCCTGTTCTAATAATGAGATGTCACAGACTCTTTGCCCAACCAGCCATCTGGAAGACTACCCCCGCACACTGTGCGCAACTGCTTCAATACATCTGCAGTTACCCTGCAAATGTGAGGACCATCTCCTCAACCCACAGCCACAGGAAATGGGATTAGGTACCACATTACATGATACCAAACAAGAAATGCCTGTTAGTACATTTTTTACATCATGGGCCTTCATTTATACTATTTATATTTTACAACATCCAACAAAAGAACATCAACATAATATAATAACACAGCTAAAATTTCAGCACTGTCATATCATTATTATACAAGTCAGACTTGCTTTCAGGCACTACATGTTAGTGGTGAGGTACATCCAGTGTCATACTGAGAAAGGAGAATTTACAACAAAAGTACAAGCACAGAAACTATGGACCTCCATGGGAGGGGAAGAAGAAGAGAAAAAAAAAAACTGGATTTTCACTTCACTGCAAAAACAGCTCAAGTGCATACCAATGTATCAAAGATTGTATCAGAGTTATACAGTGTGAAAACACTATTAATTAATTAATTAATTAACATAAATCCCGACCACATTCAAAAAGACAGAGTCAGTACATTGTATATTCCAGTAAAGCATATTTTATATTTTAGAACCTTACCATTTCCAGCAAGATCAAATATGCAACTTCATATAAAGTGATAGCCCCCAACTGGTTAAGTATGGATCTGCTGAATATGTACAGTTAGGGCACTGACTTCCAATATAAAATTAAATCAGAAGCTATTCTGATTATAATCCAGACTGATGAACACCTAATAGCAATGCTAATAATAAGCAGGCAGAAAATACACCTAAAAATGTCCTCTCAGATCTGTACGTATGATAGAGCAACACTGCACCATGTCCACATTTATTGAGCGTACACAACAACAAAGCCACATAAACCAATACACATATTTTGTATTTTACATACTTCACATTTTTTACCTAATTATGTTGACTGATGGATATAAGCATAATTAACACAAGAATTTCTTAATTTTTTAAGACAGTGTCACATCTTGCACATAATGCTCTATTATCTGCATTATTCAAACAAAAATCATCAAAATATAACACTCATACAGACACCACTCTATTCAACCCCCAGCGGTTGAACAGCATAACTGAAATAGTCACAACTGCTATGAGCTGACAGCACCAAATGAAAAAGGCAATACATACTAGAACTATAGTACAAAACAGCTTCACCTTACAACACAACAGAACAGCAGGATGTGGTCAAATTCAGTCTTCCTGTGTTATGGAATTACTATCACACTGCAGTTCCTGGTCGATAAGACATCTATTATCAGCCATTAGTTGTTACTTCAATACAACAGTCTTCTTTCTTTATCGTGTCCGGACCATTAAATTAAAGATTTTTTGCCCAGTATTGGGCTATGTCAAATCCTTTTTTATTTGCAAGCCATAAATACTCGAGGGTGAATTTCTGGGGGCAGTCCTTGCATGACAGGAGATGCTCCATATTTTGTACCTCTCCACAGCCACAATACAGGTCGTCGGAGTTTGTTTTGCCCCATTTCACCATAATTGTTTTTACTGGTGCCACCCCTGTTCTAATGCGGTTAAGAGATTTCCAAGTATTGAAGTCAAGGAGGTGGCTACCAGGGCAAATCTGGGTAAGGGGGAAGTCTTCAGGTGGTTCAACTTGCACTGTTTCGAAGAAGCTATTCCGTGATTTTAATCTTCTCTGTGGTGTTCTGGCTCCGTAGAGTGCGTGTTGCTCATCGACAGTTTGCTTGATCTTCTCTATGTGTTCCGCTTCCTTCCGACGAGATGTAGGAGCTGCGAAGCCTGCCGCTCTATAGAGGTTTGGCAATGGCGTTGGTTTCATACATCCTGTCACTATCCTACATGTCTCGTTGAGCGCCGTGTCGACTTGATTGGTGTGGGCAGATCTATTCCACACAGGACATGCGTATTCTGCAGTTGAAAAGCAAAGTGCTTGTGCAGTTAGTCGGAGAACGTTGGGGTTTGCTCCCCATCTACTTCCCGTAAGCTTTCTAAGAAGATTGTTTCTCATTGTTACCTTCTGTCTTGTTTTGATGCAGTGATGCTTGTAGGTTAAAGCCCGGTCCAAGGTAATTCCAAGATATTTAGGCTGGTCTGTGTGCTCCAAGGTGCTTCCGTTCCATGAGACTTGTAGTTTTCGCCTAGCTTCTTTTGTACGGAGATGGAAAGCGCATACTTGTGTTTTGGAAGGGTTAGGTCTTAGGGAGTTCTCGTCATGGTAGGTAGACATAGCTTTAAGAGCGCTTTTAAGTTTTTGTTCTACTTAGGGAAAGTGTTTTCCTTGGACGCATATGGCCAGATCGTCAGAGTATAGGAAGTTTCTGGAGTGAGCTGGAATGGGTTGGTCATTTGTATATATATTAAAGAGCAACGGTGCCAGAACGCTTCCTTGTGGGAGCCCGTTCTTTTGGTTTCTCCACCTACTTCTTTTGCCCTCCAAGATAACAAAGAAACGTCTGTTTTAAAGTAACGAGTCCATGACTCTCACCAAGTGATAGTCTTTAAGCGTTTTATATATCTTGGAGAGTAGCGTTTTGTGCCCGACTGTATCATAGGCCGCCGTCAGGTCTACGAATGCAACCCCTGTTATATACTTTCCTTCAAAGCCCTCTTCTATATGTTCTGTCAGTGCGAGAACTTGACCAGTGCATGACTTTCCCGGTCTGAATCCTCCTTGTTGTGGGATAAGTTGTTCGTCCACCTTTTTTTCTATCCGTGTTAGGATCAGCCTCTCGTAGAGTTTGAAAAAGTGGCATAGCAGAGAGATCGGTCTATAGCTACTAGGGTTTTCCAGGTCTTTCCCTTGTTTAAGCACGGCTATTACTTTAGATTTTTTTTCCAGGTTTTCGGAATTTTATAGTTCTTACAACATGTGTTGAAAAGTTGTAGTATCCAGTTTTTGCTATTGGTCCCAGGTGCTTGATCTGTTCAGTGCATATATCGTCTATCCCTGCAGCTTTCCCGTTTTTCATTTTATTTATGCCATTGTTGAGTTCTTTGATAGTAAAGGGTATTTCTAGGTGATTCATTTCGTTGTTGAGGTTTCTAACGATTTTTGGAATTTTAAAATTCCTTTTTGTTTTAGGGTTCCTTTTTGTTTTCCTATTCCGTAGGAGTTGTGTAGTGACCTGGTCTGCTGTGACGTTGCAATGTTGCTTACGTTCTTTAGGGTCACCATTGAGTTTTTTAATAAGATTCCATGCAATCTTGCTGCTATGTGTCATATCCATTTTTTCCAAGGTCTCGATCCATTTCTCCTGTCTTGATGTGCTTAACTGTTGCATCAGCATTTTTCCACACTCTACCATTTCTTCACTGAAGGGGTCTTTATCGTATAATTTCTTGTATCTTTCCATGATTGTTTTGGATGTATTTGATAGTCCGGGGATGTAGTGTTGTCTGCATCCTCTGGGGATTGTTCTTCTCGATACATTTTTTATTATTTCGGCAAATTTTTCGTAGTTATCTGGTCTTGGGTCGAGGTGTTGTATCTCGGAATCTAAGATGGTTGCAAAGAGTTCCCAGTTGGCTTTCTTAAAATTAAACCTCCTTCTGAAAGGTATAGTTTGTGTTCTTATGGCTGGATATACGTTTATTCCAATTGGCCTATGTTGCGTTTTTGGTATAGGATCATATACCATTTTGTTGCATCGGTCTTCTAGGTTAGTGCTTGCGAAGCATAGGTCAGGATTATAACCCCTTCTCCATGCTTTACTTTGGAAAGAGTGTGGTAGTTTAGCGTCATGGATTAGAGCAAGATTACTGGTGTCTGCCCACTCCTCCACGGCATTTCCACTTTCATCCGATTGTGCGTAACCCCACAATATATTATGACTATTGAAATCACCTAGGATAAGCCGATTACAACAGTATAAAGTGCTAAGTATTTTGAGTATTGATAAACTGGATAAACTTTATGTATGGATGGATATTAAAATGGCAGTTTGTGATGTGAATGAGACTGGATGAGTTCAGAAAACCATCGAATGCTATACTTTCAAGCAGTGCAGAACTTCCAGTTTCTATAAAATAAGACTGAATTGATACGCTTGAACTCACTGATAAGTAATAATTAACTTCCACTCTGCAGTTTTAATGGTTTATGGTGTAATGTTACACATAAAGAATCCAACCAATGATGGTCAAAAAAGGCCAGAAAATGTAGCAAATATAACAGGAATGGCTATAAAGTTTGTGGAATGACTTTTGTTTTACAAATATTCATATATACTTACAATTTAATGAGCAGCATTACCTTCAAAGTAGCCCCCAACCGTCTATCCGCACAGCCCACTGATTCTGCAACTGTTGGAAATATTTATGGAACTACTCTTTCAGAGTAGCCTTCTTCAGTGACCTGAAATCTTTATCCCTTCATGGTGGACCTTAATTTTGGAAATAGCCAAAAGTCACTGGAAGCCAAATCCTGTGAATAAGGGAGGGAGGGAGGGTGGGGGCTTCCAGTCCAAAAATACATTTCTTTCTGCCATTCACCGCTTGACAGACAGCGCTTGGTGAGACTGAGCATAGTCATGATGGTGGAACCAACTGCTGGGACATAGTTCAGGCTATTTTCTGAGCACACCTTCAACTAACCTTGACAATATTTCTACATAATAAGTCTGGCTGACTGTTAAGGACTTGCATGAACAAAGAAGATTCTGTACTATTTAAACATGTTCATAAATATGTACATTTCACGTAAGTGCTTCTTTCAATATCTTTCATGTTCTCTCAGCTCTGTCAGGAACACTTATGTCCCTCAAAACATTTGACTTCTTTATAGTATCTGTACCACATGCTTCAGACAGCACTGCACATGTTCCACATGTGCTCTTTCCTAACTCCACATAACAATTAATGTTAATTCTTTGCTAAATTCTAATTACTCACTTTCTGAAGGGAAATATGAACACACTTTTTATTCCTGACACAGCTTTGATACAACTTACACTATGGTGTTGAAATTGCAGCCTGCACAAGTCAAACCATGCTCAGACATAATTTTGATATGATCAAGTCTAATGTAATATGACAGACTTTGTGAAAAAACCACACATCGAACTTTATAGCCATACCTTGTACTACACCATAAAGGTATATGAGGTTACATTTGTGTCACATTTATAAGAATGAAAATATTGACTTAATTAAGCATTCATATTTACTCTTCCCTTATACACCATGTAATAATATGAAGTCTTGACAGTTAAATACTCAAACTAATGTTCTGTGTACAAAATGGCAACACTGGTGTACTATATCTCATGACAATGTAATACAGCATTTTTTAGTTGAACAGTTGTTGGAATTCAGTTTGTATTTCTGGTCGCTGCATTTACTAGTGCAGTGTTCTGTTTAACATAAACACAGGTGATAAACTGTTGCAACAGAGATAAACAATAAATATTCAGTGAAACTGGAACAAAATGGTATGCATATTTACAGAATGTAACTGCAAGTTTGTGGAAAGTGAACAATAAGCAGAATACAGGTTCTTATGGGAGTTAAGATGGAAGTAAAGATGGTCCAGGGGACAAACATGTCCAGCAACATCAAGAATTGACTGAAACATGGTAAAAGAGAAAAGACAGTAACAGAGCAACAATTAGAAATTAACATAGTCTGGTTGTTCAGAAGATGGCATAATTGAACATGAGTAGAATAAATGTGAGACTGATTTTGACCAAAGACCTGAACATTAGGAAAACTTGTGATTAAACAGCAGTGAGCAAACAATGAAGAGAAAAGAAATTAAGTCTGACCTTTCATGGAGATTGTTGGGAAAACCTGAGTCATATATATCTACCTGAATAGCGATGATGCACGACTGTTAGTACAGTACGGTTTTAGGATAAATTCCTCAACAGAAAAGGCCACATTTAATTCATTGAATACAATCTATAATGCCTTAAATAACAGAATAATGGTAGGGGGCATTTTTTGCAACCTAAAAAAAGGGCTTTGAATGTGTAGATCATGATATATTATTATCTAAACTCAATTTTTATGGCATACACTTACTTGGAGGGCAGATATCAAAAAGTAAAATTAACTGTAAAAAATTGACACAACATAATATCTACTGAATGGAGGGAAGTTTCTTCAGGGGTTCCACAGGGTTCAATTCTTGGGCCTTTGTTATTTCTTATCTATATTAACAATCTTCCATTAATACTAGAAAAACATTCCTTCCCTGTTCTCTTTGCTGATGACACTAGTGTTGTCAAAATGGATATAAACAGTACTTGTTTTCTTAAGAACAGTAGGGAGATTTTCTCAAAATTAAATAAATGGTTTTCTGCTAATTTATTATCGTTAAATTATGATAAGACTAAATAATAAGAATAACAATAAACTATTGTGAAAAAAGTTTATGTGCATTAGTTGGTGTTTATTGAACATATATGATAAGACTAATTTTTTGCAGTTTAGAACAAAAAATTCATTTAGTATAATGTGATATTTGAATATAACAATAAATCGATAGATACAAAGCTTGACACTAAATAGTGGATAGTACCTTACAATGGAAAGCTCACATCGATTCACTTTTAATCAAGCTTAATGCTGCATGTTATGCCTTAAGAACCCTAAAACCGATTGTGTCACAACAAGTATTAGTTATGGTTTATTTTGCTTATTTTCATTCAATTGTGTCCTACGGCATAATTTGTGGGGGTTTTCACCTCATGCAAAAAAATGATTCAGCAACCTCAAAATTTTGCCTCTTCAATCTCAATGCATTTTCTCACTATTATGCTTTGTTTGTAATAATAAGGATTGATTTACACGTAACTTAGATATTCATGAAAGAAATACTAGACATGGTTTGGATTTTCATTATCCCACATCAAATTTAACAATTTATCAGAAGGGCACTTATTATATGGGTCTAAAAGTTTAAATAGTTTACTATCTTATATAAAGGTTAAAATTAATGATATTAATGATTTTAAATGATGAATTAAGAACCTTCTTTATTGTAATACCTTTTATACTTTGGAGGAATATTTTAATTATTTTAACCACAACAAAAATGATAACACAACATGAATGTTTTATTTGAGCTTATGTTCTGCCTGTAATAGTTTGCTTAGGTTTCTGCCTTGTAACCTTAATTCAATAGTTTTTGATACTCTGTCATCTATACTTATTAGTACAATTGTATTTATTTTGTACGGATATCATCACATATTGACAAAAGCCTATGGCTATGCTTGTTATGTATATCGTTAAGTATATTCTTAAGTGTATTGTATGTTGTTTAGATATACTGTATGTTATTTGAAGTTATTTGATGAATTCCATATCCCATAGTGCAGATTATTGTACCCTCAGAGGATTGCTGGACATATAAATACATATGAATACGAATATGTTTGACAATGAGTCCATTTTTCTGTTTCTCTATGTACATATCCACCAAACCAGCAATATGTACATTTTTTGGGTCTAAGCCAATATTAAAACAAAGAATGCCTCCAGAGTGCTACTTTCCATGCTTGTTTCATTATTGGAAATCAAAGCCCCTTTCAATACATCATGTCACTCACCTCTTGTTTGCTGCCTGGAACATTGTCCTCAGGTGGCAGCTCCTGAAGTCCAGAAAATTTGCGGTCATAGATACAGCGATGAAGTTGTTTATCCAGCATACGGAAGTTCTCATATGATCTTCTCAGCACCCATGTTTTACCTTGTGAAGTCACAGCCACATGCCACCACTTGTTCTCAGAGTCCTCACATGCTAATGGCTTAAGTTCCTCATCATACAGACACACCTGTCAAGAGAGATCAGTTTTGAGATGGATGTTCACTGTATGCAGTTTCACAACAGCATTTATCTGTCTTCTATACATTTGTCCATCAACCCAACCATGTATGCTCAAGCCCATCCTTCTATTCATTTACCCAGTATTCCAATTGTCAATCTGCCTGACAAATTCTGTGACTGGCAACACCTTATGGAAAAAATGGGGTTAAGGAAATGAAAAACACATGAAACATGATAATGTGAAATTAACAACTAATAAACATGAAAGCACATGTGCTGGAATTTACTGGAATAATGTTGGTGTACCTGGCTGAAAGTGGTAATGGTGACTGAATGACACAGAATGCATGATGGAGGAGACAGAAGACTTTGTGAAGAAAGACATGATCTCTGATTGCTCTGCTTACTTCCACATGTTCTAATATACCTCCTGGTATCGCGCCATGACAACCTCCAACTTGTGCTTAATTTCCAGGCTCATATCCATGAAATGGACAACCTCAAAGAAATAACTAAGTTACCCACCATCTACAGACCTTTCTTCAGAGCAATGGTAGTTAGCTGAGTTCTCTCCACAGCAGTGGCAGCATCTTCTTCATCTTCTGGTTCACTGACCACTGTCAGCTGTTGAGTCCTCCTCAGTGAACTCAGCAGCATGAGAGTCGAGAACTTCCTGGATATCAGCCTCCTTGGAATCTGACAACCCTTCCCCTGGAACTTTAGTGGCTATCACAAGGATAATCCTTATCTTGTTCTGCTGGTTGGGGAATCCCCAGAAATCATAAATGCTTCAGGCCAAAGCTTTTCCCAGCATACATTCACAGTCGTGGACTTCGGCTCATCAAGGACTCCTTTATATTTACTATGCAGTCAGCTATGCCGTATAATCTCCAGTGTTCACCAACACTAACAAGGTATCATCTTTCCCTGTATCTATGACGCTGCAGAAGGCATGGTGAGTGCAATAGCTCTTGAATGTTGCAATGATTGCCAGGTTGAGCAGTGAGGTGGTGTTCATGGGCAGACTTGGATTGACAAGACCAAGATCCTGCATTGGAGCTGGGGCATTATCAAGGATGAGGAGGAGATATAATGTTAGATTTTTGGACTTCAGATACCATTCAACATCATGAAAAAGCAACTGTTGAACCAAACCAGCAACAACTGCTTTGTCACCCAAGCCTTCCTATCAGACCTCCAAAACACTGGCAAACAAATACTGTTCTTCTCCTTGACAGCTTGAGAACTTAAGAAGCAGCAATTTAGCAAGGCACTACAACAGAAGGGACAACTGATATGATCCTCTGAGACTTTAAAACCTGAAAAGTATTTGCATTCTTTGATATAATTGTGCATGTTGGCATTTTCTTCTAAAACAGGCTTGTTGCAGTGAGTTTAAGACTTGACATGGTAAGTGGTCCTTCTCCTCAATTCTTTTTGAAACACTCTACTTACTTACCACCAGCCACATGATCAGCAGATGCTGATTCTCCTGCTTTCACAATGTACAGACTCATCTGATTCTTAAAACTTCCAAACCACCCTTTACTGGCATTGAAGCTGCCCTTCTCCTTACCAACACACTGTGTAGTGGCTGTATAACTGCATGGGATCCCCCTCACCACAGCACCACTGACTAACAACCCTTTCTGTGCCTCATCTTCCAACCATACTCACAAGTCCCTTTCTACCTTTTCAAGGAAGATGTCATGATGACTTACACAAGAAACAGTAACACTAGATGCAGCACTGGCCTTAATGCTTTCCCTGATCTGGTCTTCATTTCTTGTTATGAAATGAGTCATAAATTTGTGCACAGACAGCAGAAATTTTCATTCCCCTGCCCAACTTATCCAACACTCCATTTTCCCTAACAGACACACCACTTTCCTTTGCTTTCTATCCTTAAGCTCTTCATCAACATGTACATCACCCTTCTCAGCCACAATTAAAACATGACAGCAAAAACTAGTTACAAAAATTGTAGAGTATGGTCGAAGTCCATTCTGAATCATATGATATCCGGTAGCTACTGAGTGAGGTAGGCACGTAGATGCAGCCCCGTATATTAATACCACAAGCTTGACCATGAAAAGAATAGAATAGAATACGAAAGGGTGGGCACCACAATGACCTGTGCACTTCGACCATTATCGATCTTTTGTGCCACCCTTTAGCTCATTCATTCAGCAGTCCCGCACCTTGAATAAAGTGCAGTATCTTACTGACAGAGACGTTTTCAAAGTCACCTGGTTTCATAAAATGACGAACCAGGTGCCTGAATCTTAATGTGGCCAAAGCCTCACAGTCAAGAAGTATGTGTGAAGCCGTTTCAGATACCTGCTTGCATCTATTATACTCACGACTGTTTACCAGCCGCAGTTTAAACAGGTGTCCTTTTGAATGACAGTGTCCTGTTGGCAACCCTTTCATTGTTCTTAACTGGTTTCTGCTCAGATTGAGCAATTCACCAGCTTATTTTGCAGAGGGGTTTTAAAGAAAGCCCTTAGCCTGCCTCTGTCCACGTATGGACTGCCAATGCTCCTTGTGTTTCCTACTCGTACAGTCCCTGATCACCCCCTGGCAACCTCTGCAGATATACCAAGTGCAGGCTCAGGTCCTATGAGTGGATGTGAGGAGCCTTGCCGGCTAACTGATCAGCAATTTCATTTCCATCAATTCCCATGTGTCCCGGCACCCATAGCAGTTGGATCCTGTTATGTTCTGCCAGTTTCACCAGGAATTGATGGCTTGACCGTGAATAAGTGAGGGAACTACACTGAAATGCATGAGGGTTACCAAAATAATTCTTCCATAAATAAATAAAACTGAAATGTGTAAATCCGCAAATGAGGCAGATCTGCCGTATTCATTTTACAAACTTGTACTTAATTTCATATAGGTATTCTGCAGAGACAAAATGAAGCAGATTATGAAGGATGGGATCTTTAGGATGGGACACCATTCAGTTATGTACTTATATACCTATCTACCAAACTAACATCACATACTGTATGACAGTACTCTTCTCGGTTCTCGGTCACTGCACAAGAACCTCAAACTGTCGTGTTTTGAGGTTTTTGCAGCAGTGTACCTGAGGACATCTTTCTTATGGGATAAGACGCTGTATCAACTGGCACTCAGATCTAATCACTCAATGACACAGCATCATATTCCAGAAAAACAGAATCCTCAACCTCAAACCTCAGAAAACCAAACAGTATTATAAGCAGTTAATCTTCTTTCACCAATCATCCCAATGATCAAAATTTCTCTGCCACATAATGATCAATCCTAAAATTCATTTGAGACTAATTAGTGAATAAAAACTTCATCCTCTTCAGCATTTTGATGTAAACGACTTTTTTAGATCCAGATCTCTCTACCTTCATAAGATTATACAAAACTACACATACCTGGAAAGGTCCCAGTTCAACTTGTTCATAGTGGAAATGGGCACACTCATCTAGTTTTGGAAAGCGTGATCTACCACCTGCTGGGGAAACACATGTGGCTGCACCTGTTAGGTGCTGAATACGGATACTGCCACCACGAGAGGACTCCATTTCTGTTGCTGCACAAAGTCCACTCTGCAAACACAAACACCTCATTCAGATGCCATAATGTACAACTACACACACAGCCTGGTGGCGATTTTCAGTGTGACTGACAGCTACTTGCATAAGTAGCATAAAAAAAAACCGGATTTAAAGCAACATCAACTATTGTACCAATCTTGGATGTTCTTTTTCCCTCTGTGCACATTCTGAATTTATTCCTTAACACCTGTTTTTTAATATACTGAGTTCTTATAACTCTAACACCCAAGTAATCAGGAGCAAGTAAACTTTATAAAGTGACTGCTATACACAAAAATTTGGAGACGATATAAAAATATCCAATTATTAACCTTCCTTCTCTTCCTCCTCAAGTTTGTGGTACATTCATGTGACAGATAAAAACCAGAAAGAAGCGTTAATTGTAACCGGGATTTGCTACTGTTGAGACAATTTAATTTACAGCCACAATGGACCACAATTTAGATGAAAATTCTGTCACCACAAGTTTAAACTAAAAAACCAATTGATTCTAATGAAACAGGGCTGGTGTAATCAATCAAAAATAAGGTTACACAAATTACATAGTGAGTCATGTTAGTATGTCAAATGCAATCAAGAGCCACAGTGATGTAACAGTACTGCCAAAACATAACATGAACATCACAGATGCATTCATTTGCAGCATGATATAGGTATGTTCCTTCCAATCTCGTTTTTAAAGAAAGATTCAATCTGACATTCAATGATGATATTACACTCCTATCCTAGTATTAAATTTCGCTATATATCAACTCAAAAGATTGGTAAGATTATAAAATCATTAAAAACAAAAAATTCCCATGGATATGATGAAATCTCAGTCAGAATTTTAAAATGGAGTACTCCCTTTATCGTTTCCCCTCTATGCCTTGAATTGGGCATTCTTCCATCCAGATTAAAATTTTCGATAGTGAAACCTATCTATAAAACCGGAAACAGATTTTAACATCGCAAATTTTAGACCAATATCTCTATTAACATCCTTTTCTAAAGTTTTCGAGAAGATTATTTATTCAAGACTGTACCAACACGTGGTCCAAAATCAGATACTTGTGAAGGAACAATATGGATTTAGAAATAAATTATCCACTGACAAAGCTTCTTATACATTAATACATGAAATATTAACTGCTTTGAATAATAAACAGATTGTTGGGGGTATCTTCTATGATTTAAGAAAGGCTTTTAATTGTGTAAATCATAGAATTTTGTTGACTAAATTAGAACAGTATGGAACTGTAGGGAAATTTAGAGCCTTGATTAAATCCTATCTCACAGAGAGATACCAGAGAGTTGTAATACATAACAAATACAAAAAATAGTTATTCAGACTGGGAAATAGTCAAACATGGTGTACCACAATGATCTATTCTTGGTCCCTTGTTTTTCTTATTATTTATAAACGATTTGCCCTCAGTACCTCTAAAAATGCTACATTAGTCACTATTTAAAAACACCAACTGGATGCACTTTTTATTTTAAAAAACTGTATAGTTCTTTAAAACAATTTAATAAAACCCGACATATGTTTCGGCTCAGTGAAGAGCCGACACATATGTCGGGTTTTATTAAAATGTTTTAAAGAACTATACAGTTTTTTAAAATAAAAAGTGCATCCAGTTGGTGTTTTTAAATAGTGATTGTGATAAGATGCACGGTGTTTTTAGAATAAAGTATGCTACATTAGTGTTATATGCCGATGATACTAGTTTAATAATTACTGGTTCTAACCCTGTTCAGTTTTCTACTAAAGTACAGTCTTTGCTGATATTAATGAATGGTTTAGGAGTAATTTGATGTCCTTAAACTTTGATAGAACCCATTTCTTGCAATTTCGGACTAAGAATAGTCAGAAGCTTGACTTAAATATTACATTATTAAACAAGCATATTACCAATACCATCAACATTAAGTTTCTTGGGTTGACTATTGACGAGATGTCATGGAAGTGTCATATCAATCATGTATTGACAAAGCTGAGCTCTACTTGCCATGTTATTAGGACTGTCACGCCCTATATGGCAAAAGAAACTTTAAGAATGATTTATTTTTCATATGTACACTCAATACTATCCTATGGCATAATTTTATGGGGCAATTCACTGCATAGTATTAGTGTTTTCGAGATGCAAAAATGAATAATTTGAATCATGACTAAGTCTAGATATAGAGACTCTTGTAGACAATTGTTTAAAAAATTGGGAATCTTACCCTTACACTCTCAAGATATATTTTCTTTATTGTTATTTGTGGTGAGAAATAGGGATCTATACATAACCAACCAAGAAATCCACAGCATTAACACTAGATATAATACAGATTTGCATTTTACTACAGCAAAATTGACAGTATTTCAAAGGGGGGCGTATTTTGTTGGAATAAAGTTATTTAACCATCTCCCCATAAATATAAAAAGTCCATCTAATGAACAGAATTATTCAAACCTGCATTAATGAGATTCCTTCTTCTACAATCATTCTATTCATTAGAAGAGTATTTTAATTACAATAATTTATAAATCTTGGTCTTAGTATATAATAAGGTCACTGGTACTGTTCATTGTATATTTTTTTCATTTTATTCTTGTACAAATTAATTCAACTAGTTATTGTATACATAATATTTTATCTTCGACAAGTATCTACGGATATATTGTATGTCATAATCTTTATATAGTGATTTAAGACAATTTCTACATCCTTATGTTCATTGTAACTAAATAGGATCAATGGAAAATAAAATTCAAATTGAAATAGGAAATTACCTACATGGAAATGAGTCTCTACTTTGTCTACAAAATATGTGTCCTTGCTTACACTTTCAAAAATCTGGTCAACCAAAATCATTATCATTATGGGAAAAGAGTGGGACTTCCTACAACATAAACAAGCAACAGGCACAATTTGGAGGCCGTAAGTTCAACGCCCTGATCCTGGCATATGTCCTGACTTTATTTTAACCCAGTTCTTCCATACAAACGCTATGACATTATCCCAAAATAGATCACACTCTAGGACACTCCCTCACCAATTCTCATGCTTTCACAACCCACTTCTGCATTTACATTTTACGTCTATCACGTCACAGAAAAAATGAGAGACATCTAACAAACTAAAAACAGGAGCTTATCTACTGTGTATTCAATGGCCGTTACATACCTATAAATGTATGCCTAAACAGAAAGAAGTGTTGAAAGTACTGTCTTTTTCCTGCAAGCATATTCACACCTTATTAAAATGTAAACACATCAAAAACTGTTACTGAAAGTCAATGATGCAGAAAAAGTTGCAAATAATTACTCTTCACCTCAAGGAAATGTGCAGTTTGTACATTTCTTAATTTCTTTAATGACACTTAGCCATATGCAAGTTACGTAACATCACACAATATGATTATGAACGATAAATTGGTGTGGATACAGAAACACATACAGAAGTCCATAGTGAAGATTTAAACCTGGGATATCCGGATTATGAAGCAGAAATGATAACCACTACATTACAACACTGCAACATTGCAAGTCAAGAGTTTCTGATCTTGTCACCATCAGACCGCTGGTTCTCAAAGGAGATAAAAGCCTTAGTAGTCGTAGTACTATGTTTCTAAAACCATGCTAACAGTGTTAATAGGTATTTATATTAATACCGCAGAAGCATCTGTTATTATGTTTGGCCACCACACCTCTTTTCAGCACTTTCAAACGTGATCAATACATGAAATTCTTTACACATATCACAGCCAGAAACTGCACTGGTACTGAAAACCGCCAGATTATAAACAAATGGTATGGGTTTAAACCATGATGTATTTCATGGTACAATTTCTTCCATTTCTCATCTCCCAACTACAGACTCAGAGAGGGAAGTGAAAAGAAACAAGTATATTTCTCCATCCCATTCCAGAAGGAAAGAAAACGGTGAACTATTGAATCTCTAATGTCAGTTTCATAAGACTACATACATATGTGCAAGAGAACACAAATAATTTGTTTAAAAAACAGGGTAGGGAGAAAAGAATAACTTTTGTATGTTCATCATGCCCTGTATATTCTGAACATTCAGTAAAACTGTACAAATTAGGTCCTTTCTTATCACTACAGAAAACAAACATTTTTGCAAAAGACACCCAATGTGTTTAGCACATTTAATGACAAAATATCACAGAAAATTATTTTAATTTAAAATTGTGTTCTCAAAGTGCATATTTCTATAAAATTCAGAAAGGTAGGAAAGGAAGAAGTCATAGACTACAGAATTCTGGTGTTTTTATATACCAGGAAATCCAAGGTGGCCAGTTCACTGCTTCAGGTTAGGCCTACATCCCTCCCAGATACATATTAATGGGTTACCAAGAAGTGTTACCAGCTTCATTTTAAACTGCAGGAGGATTGTGTCCTTTCCTCTCCTTAGACATCACAAGACATCCATAAGATCAACAATGTGTATAAAGGACTCTTTGACAATGCATAAACAACTGTTTTCATGTACCACTTATGTCAGTATTATTTTGTACCAAACACTCAATATATATTTTGGCATAGGATGCCATCTTCAGACAAATAAATATCCTATTACAAACCACTGAAGATACAATGCATGATTTGCTCTTGAATTTAATAAAAATATACTGATAAAACACAAATAATAAATAATAAACATACAATGATAAGTCAGTAGAATTATTTGACTTTTACGATCAGGAAGTTTTGTTAGTTCAGAGGTAACATGGTTACATACGAGTATTCCAGATGTTCCTGTTATGAATCTCAGAGTGGGGACCAGTTATCACGACTAGGAATTCCGTAGCTTTTCTGATTCTTATAAATCAAAGCCGGACAGAGGTGGCCAGCAAAAATAACTCATCTGACATACACTGACATCCACACATTAATACAATGATCCTCTACGAAGGTTGCCTTTCAGTCACTTAGGTATTCAACGTGTACTGTAACTGTAATAAGGCAGATACAAAAATAAATTTAAATGATACAGTGATGGAGACAAAAGTTCTGGAGTGTCTAGTGCATAAGAAAATCAAGTGTGCTTCACTCCAGCTTAGGTATGGTGCATATCTTTAAACAAAAAATACATCAATCAGAATTCAGACTATTGTGCCCAAATTACCTTTATTAACATAATCACATACCTATGGAAAAACGGTTTATTTCATTCTATTTTGGACAATATAAAAAGGCACAGGCATGTCCAATGAACAGCAGACAACAGATGGCCAACACAAGTGCTCAAGTGGTTACTGCCAGGATGGAGACCAAGAGGCAGTTGGATGAAGGGAATCTGTGATGCAATGGAAAAGAAAGAACTGGAAGAACAGGGGATAGATAGAGAAGACTAGCGATTGGGAACTGGAAAGCCAGTCATGTTCACAAGGTGATCAATGATGTTTATGTCTCCAAGGATATCTATAAATCACAGTCAGTCACATGTGACTTCAATAGTTGGTTAACAACTATTGAAGAATGACATTTTCTTGTCAGGTGAGCCTGCCCACAGCCACTTGAGCCTCATCTGTCAATAGGATAAAAATAACTACCCACCTCTTCTCTAGATGAGTATTACATGAATAGCTCTCCTTCTTTCTCCCCTATGCTTTCCAATAAACTGTCATGTCATTCAGTGCTAAAACACACTTGTCACTAATACAGCATTATTAAACGATGAATGAATGAATAAAAATCGGTAATTTACATATCCTTGTTTCAAGAAGATGTCTGAAGAAATTTAACAAAGTGTATGCATTTGTGAAATAGCCTAAGTGATACTCCTCACTTACATTTCACTCTCCTGCATACCAATGGGAAAATAAAGTGATCTTCCAGCAGGCTGAAATGTGTAACAGTCACACTGACAGACATGTGTTCAGTCAAGAGTAAGTGCACAAAAGCATCCACTCTGTAATGCCCAACCAACGACTTCTTTATTATTCTTTTCTTCTTCGAAAATTCATTATGGTGAATACATTGCTTGAATGAGGTAGTATGAAATGAGGAACAATAAGATAATATTGGGAAAAAATGGCTGTGACCTGTTTGCAAATACACCGGTACACAGTGGGACTTTGAAAAAGCAAGTACATGGAGTCCCAAGGGCAGTATTCAATTCTGAATACTCCACATTACACAAGAGTGTTAATTCTAAACCATGACACGAAGGTCACATATCATACAGATTTACCCAAACAGAATGTGTCACAACTTTATATCTCTCACATAATTTATAGAAATTACAATAGACTAAACTGAATTTCAACAAACAAGAGATAGAATTCATAAATCAATAGGATAATTTAATTTAATTTCATTCAGGCAAACAATTCAAAACTCTGTCACAGTCTTCAGTCATATACTTTAAATTGTACTATGTTGTTCCAGGACATTATTCATGACAACTGTATTTTTTTTTCATACAATGACTTTTTAAGCATAAGAAGAAACAAACTCTTTTACTACAGCCTAAACACTTCCCATTCATCCAAATTTCCTCTTTTCATGCTTTTATGGAGTAAATTCCTCTGATTAAGACATTTTGGAGTATACTGTCCTCTCATGTACACGTAATATTCAGTACCTTTTAAACAAAGCAACCAGCACAGCATTGTCACTATAGTGAATATGCTTGGGGATGGACAACAGAGAAATCTGGTTCAATACCCGGCAGGGGCAAGAGATTTATCTCCTCCAAAGCATCCAGACCAGCTCTGGGGCCCACCAAGACTCCTATTCAATATGCACCAAGGGCTCTACTCCTGGGATAAGGTGACCGGAGCATGA
Organism: Reticulitermes speratus; assembly: GCA_021186555.1. NCBI lineage: Eukaryota > Metazoa > Arthropoda > Insecta > Blattodea > Rhinotermitidae > Reticulitermes > Reticulitermes speratus. Next base: position 25,161,138 of record JAJKFL010000042.1, on the reverse strand, counting down.
AGCTCACCACTCACCTCCATCTAGTGCTAAGTTTAAGAATGAGCAGACATATACTTCCACTCCCCCATACGCCTTCACGGTATGCATATGACCACCTGTACCTTTGCCTTTGAAAGAAAAGTGTTACTGTACTTTACAATTTATTAACAATTTGTTCTCTCCTCAAAGTTTAGCATCCATACAAAACATTGGGTAGTATTACACTTTTACTTGTGGACAAGCCCACTGAAATTCAATGAGGCCTCATTTCCTTCACCACACTTCCTTTCCTTTATCCCATTCATATAGCTTATGCATGTGAAAACTACTATGAAATGACAATGACATAAAACAAAGACATAACCACAAACCATCACTTTAATATTTAGGAATAATTATTTCTTAAATGTCTTTGGTTACCTGATTTTAAGCTTACAGGCAGCCTGCCAAGCCTCTATATTTCAATAATCCCAGAGACACGGTTTCAGAAACTGTAAAATGCATGCACATCCCTCATGACACTTCAAAGTGAGTGCACTGTCACTCTTGCCTATTAGCCTGTCAACTCCTCCTCTTCCGTATTTGCTACCCACTTTACTATCACAGTACAGAATATGCCACCTCAGCTGATGAATGAAGGCAGCTAGTGGTTACCCATACTATAAACTTTTAATCCAGATTACAATGTAGAGTTTACTCCCCCCTGCACTGTTCATTTCTTTGAGTACACTTGAGGGTAAATTACAGTGATCATTATGCAATGACAATTCACTTCATCACAAGAATGACATAAACATTACAGAACGTTTCAGATCTCAAGAGCAGACTGTATCAGAATAAGAAGATATATAAGTGCACTTTACTGATTATTAACTCACTGCATTGTCCTTTAAACAGACACCACACAATGCTGATAATTATATTTAAATTACCACAGACTATCTCCTAATGACCCAGAGGAATCAAAGCCTTGGAGAAGCCATGGTCTTTCAAGCAGCCCACAGATCAGGTTCAATATTAGAACACAAGCACTCTTCTTTGGTTTTCAGAAACTTTTTTTTCTCAAATGGAAGCCAGAATCGAGAAGCAGGTATAACTACATGTCATAATGTTTTACATGACGAGTGTTAATGACCACCAGCAAGCAGGCTAACCAGTGGTCATACATAACCTCAAGCGGAGCACCAACTATCCTGAACCAGGTTTTTTCCATTACTTGACTCAGTCTTTTCACTGTAAGAATTCCATCTTCTATCCTATTCACCATTTACAAGCAACTTCAAAACGTATGTATTACTATAAAGCATCTACAGCTGAAACAGCTATTCTAGCATCACACAAATTCATATTTTGTCAAGCTATCTTTCACCAGCTTTTGTTCAAGTTCAAGTTCAGGAGACGAAGGACATTTCCATTCCGAAATGTCATATTTTACAGTTATCGTGCTAAGAATCCCAATGTCACAGCAAATACGACAGATTTTGTAGCAAGTGAGTTTCTACTGTAACGGATTTTGGCCTGTATCCAATCCCCAAGCTAAAAAATAACCGCTGTTTACTGTGTATTCAACATATTTTCAAATACACACTCCACCTCTAGAAGCATCTGCCTACAACCTGGGGATGCAACAAGTCATAGTTAAGACCCCAGCGTGGATGAATAAAATAGTATCCGCATCCGCAAGATCCTTATCCGCATATATAATAAAAATAATAATGTTATAAACGCAAAAAAGGGCAATTCTTTTATGACGGAATAAGTCCAACGTAAATTTAATCCACAAATTTCATCACTACATAGATTTGTACGTTTCACAATAAGGGCGGGACATATTAGAAATAATATGCTCAAATTAATATGCTTAAAATAATGTAAAAATTTGTTTTGCATTAGGATTATTCAAAGCTATGGAAATGATATCGCTTATTTTATATATCTATGTTGGCTAAACATTTCAATTAAGCTTTTATCTTCCTTGCAGGTTAAAAAGTTACCAATTATCATCTATCAGTGACAGCACGGCATGGAGCACTGTATAAAAAGAGGAATTATTGTAATTAGAATCTGTCAGTAAACTGGACAATACTGTTTCAATAATAAAACAAAACATTCAATCTGCAGCCTTCTTGTCTCTTTCGGGAGATTGCTGCCCGACCTAGGCTTCTTATCCGGCCCAACAGGCATGGATGTTGGAACGCAAAGTGCTCACTCATACACACGCGCACACAAACACGTGCACACAACTGTAACGAAATTAAACTGTCAACACCATATTATTGGGGTGATAACAGAAAGCTTCAGCTGAAGAATTAAAGACTGAAATTAATACTAGGTGCTTTAAGCCTACATCCGCAATTTTCTCTGCAATCCGCACTTGCATACAATTTTTATCCGCCGTGAAAATACTGTTGCATATATCCGCATTCGCGCAGAGCGTCTAGTCACAGCAACAACAGATCCACGGAACATCTGACAAGGTGTAAAGTGTCTGCTACGTTAGTGTCAACCCTGTTCTTACAGACAAGAAACTGGCAACAAAGTCATGGCAGGATTACCTGTGTAGGCCATACAACTGCCTAACCTCAAAAGACAGGATAATGGTGTGCAGGAAATGGCATTAATAAGATTTAGGTTATGTTAGTTCCAGCAGATTCTTCTGAATATAGAACCTTCAGCTTACACCGAAGGCAGAAAGAATTACGCTACTCCATGAAGACGTGACAATCACAAATACAAAATACTGGCGAGTCTATTTTAAATATAGTGTCCAACAGCTGATACTCAAGGTTAACACAACAAATAGTACGGTGGTACGATGCAGTAACACTGTAAACCATACGTATGAATTCCATAAGCTGAAGATCCTCCTGTGCAATTCTTCTGCTTGGTCTTCTTGTAAAATTCTTGTACCAAATGCAAACATGACTGCTGTACATGGCAGCAGGGAAAGAGGCAACTGTGCAAGCTAAAGCTGCTAAACAACAAAATTTGCAACTGAAAGAAACTGGTGGCATGCTTCATACCAGGAACAGAGGATGCACATTAATTGTGTGTTTATTCAGTACACTTTTCAATTCTTCCAAATGTTCATGAGCTTGTCACTCTCCTCAGTTGTCTCCACTTGAGAAGTCAGAAGGTTAAGGCAGGGGACTCAAACACACACTCACCCAACCCACTGCCCGCTACTCTGCAGACTGAGTTATTATGAAAATGTCCATCTTCTAGTACGTAATCTTCTAGTCTGGCAGAGGGGTACCAACGTTTTAGAGAAACTTATTGTTGATATCTTACTCTGTTCCGAAGCTGGAGGCAGCACATACATCCAAACTTCTGGCACCTTTGCACCAGACTACACCGGGCCACATCCCAGAACACAGCAATCTTATATATTCACCACCATGAGAACTTCAAATCACACATGGGTATCTTAACTACGAAAAGACTAACATATTCCCAAACTTGTAAACCTCACTGCAAGTAAATGTTTGGTACTGGAATAATTTACAGTATATTCAAGTGTTATTTACTGACAGCAAACAGACCAAAAATCTGCAGTTAGTTCACCAGTCCTCTTCTATTATTGTATTTACTCGAATGCAAGACGAGGTTTTTTCCTTAAATTTGGCGCTTTAATATGTGAGGTCGTCTTAAATTCGCGTATAAAGCACCGGACCGCGCCAAACCGGATCACTCTGAACCGGACCATGCGGAACCAAACCAAGCCCCGCATCGCCAAATCGTCATGTATAAACAAGAGAGAACAGAGCACAACTGAAGTTCTACTGATACAATCATCTTTTTTTGGAACTTTATCCATTGTGAATGGGACCGATGATGATATTTTGTGGAATGGCAGTGAAGAGGATGGGGATGTTAGGAGTGAGTGTGAGGAAGATGAAGGCACTGACTGTAAAGACAGTGACACCGACTGGTAAAGGCAGACAGAATCTGACATGCTTTGTGTATTAAGTGTATGCAATTAATAGTCAAATATTTTTTCTTAGTACACTTACATTTTTAGAGGGTCATCTTAGATTTGGACAAATACACTTTCCTGTGGCAGACGTGTTTTATCTGGGGGGTCGTCTTAGATTATAGTCGTCTTGGATTCGTGTAAATACGATGTTACATAAATTACTCAAACAGTGAAATTAAACAGTAGCTGTGACCTTAAAAACTCTGGTGTGTGTGCTGGCCCTCCCAAAGAAATTGCAGACAGCTTGCACACATGCACATGCTTTTATCTTACACATGTGTCTGTTATGTAAGTGTATACAGCACAGCACAGTTTGTGATCCCTGGCATTACAGGTTTTTATACGTCCAGTTACAATCATAATGACAGCCATGCAACACTGTTCTTTCTGTTAAAATATGTAACAGCTGCGTTCTTACTGCCTTGTAAAATAAACATGATATTATTTCTACAAGTTAAAAAAATATGGCTCTTGTGGTGATACAACTGTTAGATACAACTCTCTGAAAGACTGTCTGGTCTCCACATCAGCCATAAATACTACATAGTTTAACGTCAGCATTACAATTATATTATTTTGGCTTTGCAACAAATTTTGAACTGTCAATATGTATGAACACTGTGCAGTTCTAATTTCAATTACAGCACATCTGTGGCACCAAGTTGCACCTGTGACTAAGCACCACATCATAAAGACTTACTGGGGTCTGGATTTGTAACTTCATGCGTGTGAGTGGTAAACATCACTTAGAACTAATTAGCTTTTGGACTTTGTCCATTGTTGGGTGTTCCAAAAATAAAAATAAAAAAAAATAAAGATAAACACATTTCATAAAATGAATATGATTCTTTTCTCGGTAAAAAAAAGTGAGGAGGAACCTAAACAGTTTGGCCTGTTAGACAGAGCTACTCCAATCTCTGGCCTTAGCTGATCTATGAGCCCAACCGAGCAGGTGCCCCTGACCTTTCTCCTTAAGAACAGGAACAGATCCAGTTTCCAAAACAGTGTTAAATGTTTGTATTTTTAAACAATGGACAATAAACAAAGTCCAAAACCTGAGCGATGGTTCTAAATTTAAACTGTACAGTTTAATAGTAACAGTTATTTATAGGAAGGCTGGGCACAAAACAATAGTTTAAAGAACCTAATAATTTTGGCTACACCTGATTCAATTTCAAGTACCGTAAAGGATAACCAAACAATGATGTACTATTCATAACTCCCAAAGTAATCATTCTTCCTCTTACAGTTAGTAAACAGATGTGTACATTGCCATAAAAGTATCTGTGCAACTGAACCAATAATATAACCCAGTGTCAATGCAACTTGATACACCACATCATGCAAAAGTATGCACATTCAGGAGGATGTCAAAGAGGTAAGTCTCAAAATAAATGGTAATACTGTTTTATTAGTAGTAAAATATGCTACAGTTGCAGGTTCCAAAAAGGCAAAACTTTTGACTTGCTGGGCAACATTAGCTGCACAGAAGGACTCTGCTCCATGGACTAGGTTATATGCAGTGCTTTAACTAACTATCTGACTTGCTAAGCGACTATTACATTCTGCTCCATGGACTGGGTTATACGAGTATAATAAGTTGTAACCAACTTCCCCTGAACAGATAAGACATGCCAGAACAGAGATACAAGATTTATGTGAAAGTTCACATTCAGGGGCAAAAAATTAAATGTCAAGTGTGACTATGTTACACTGTGGCTCTATCCTTATACTGGTATGCATTCAATACAGTTACTTGACAAAAACATGTAATTTGGAAGATTTGAGGTTCTCACAGCAGTATCAATGCACACAGCATCACATGCAAGAAGAATGTAATTTATATGCACTTCGACGCAAAACATTAAGTGAACACAACTGCTTGGAAGTTAAGGCAGTGTTGCAGCTGGTTACTTGCACAAGAAGTGTATACAATGACCTGATATCACACAGCATCACTGATTCTGTAACTGTAAGTAATCAACACGATGCAAGTAACTTCATCTGACAATTCTTCTGAAAGTAGCAAACAGTGTTTGTGGAGCTCGGATAACTTTCAATAAACTGTTTTACCAATTATTTTCTAAAATTAAAAAAAAGCAGACATCTTGAATTTAAATTAGCATAATTTTTTCAGGATTCAAGTATATATTGTAATGCTGTAAATATATGATGGGAACTCATAATTCAGTTGAGCATGACATAACTGTTTTAAATGGTACCTCCAGCTTCTATTAAAACATATACCACAATTGTTTTGCATACAGTGGCATCACTGTTCATTACATTAGCTGTTAGGACCAGCGCACCTTTTCTACAGAGAGAGAGAGAGAGAGAGAGAGGAGAGAGAGAGAGAGAGAGAGAGAGGGGAGAGAGAGAGAGAGAGAGAGAGAGAGAGAGAGAGAGAGAGAGAGAGAGAGAGAGAGAGAGAGGAGAGAGAGAGAGAGAGAGAGAGAGAGAGAGAGAGAGAGAGAGGAGTGTGTGAGTGTACTGGAATTCTTTAGCTGGTTCATCTCACCATGTACTTAGTTAAATGACTTTATCATAAGCAACTATCAAAGCACGCATAAACTCTTATCTAATATTTATAATTATAAAGTTCTCCTGCATGTGTCAGTCACATGCCCATCTTCAGGGAGATCTGATTTATTCAATGTCAACTTTACATACATAAATTCATGAAGTTAACCATCTTCATGTGATTCCT